>CP136059.1:536317613-537749864 GCA_032464435.1 Aegilops umbellulata
TAGCCTGGGGTTGTGGCTGGATTTCATGCACGCTTGTTTGATTGCTACCCTGTGAAAAAGAAAGCCCGCCTGGCCTGGGTTCCCTTGCACTTTAATTAGCCTGGCTGAACTCTAGACATTGCAAGTAGCCTGGCCCAGGCGACAGATTCCGAACGCCTAGCCGTGCCTGGTCGTGTGGGCACGAGGCTAACAGCAACATGGATGGATATTAGCATTAAATAATTGATGCATGGATTGATTGATGGGACGTTGATGCTTTGCCTGGCCCAGGCATGAACCAAACGCTTCAGCACCACACAAGCCTGGCCAGGCAGAAATATTTTACATCTCACGTCCACACCAGGCAGTACCGGCCATCAAGGCATGAGGGTCAGGTCACGAACCAAACTGACCAATAAAGTTTGAGAGAGATTCAGGAGCACCGATAAGGCCGAGTGGTGCGTCAGACAGCTGAGAGGGGGAAAGAGATATTCCATCCGCTCGATAATGCAGTGCATGTAAATTTTTTAGAAGTCAAACTTTGGAAACTTTGATCAGGTTTACGCAAATGTTATTTATATCTACAATACCAAAGATACATCATACAAAACTACATCTCATGGTGAATCTAATGGTATATGTTTGCCGTACTAGATGTAATTCTTTTTCTCCACGTACATGGTCAAACTGTGTGATGTTTGACTTTTCAATAAATCTATATGCTATGGACCGAGGAGAGTGCCTCAGTCGATACAGATCAAATGCGTGTGAAGGAGAATGAGTAAGTGTGCAAAAAGAGTATGTGTGTGAAAGAGAAAGTGACACCAAACGATAAATTAGAGAGAGTGTGTGTTTTTTCGTTTCTTATGCAAACATATCCGCATGCATCTCCGAGATGGAAAATCAAGGCGAGGAGATACACGAAGATAGCTAGTGTGTGATTGTTGACACCCCTGTAGCACATGTCCAATAGAGGTATGGCCAACAAGAAACAAAGGTTGAGAGGGACACATGGATGGCATGGACGCATGGGGAGGGAGAGAGGGTGTGTTTGTGAATAGAGAGATCCTGTCGAGATCGTGAGGGGACTATATGGGTGGGAGATCGAGGGAGTGCGTGCGCGATAGAAAGATGCCCCGAGAGAAATCGAGATAGACCATGCACATGTTTGTGATGGAGACTAAGATTAGCTAGTCATATACATATAGGGGGGCTGTGTGTGTGCCTACAATTGAGTGAGAGACCATCATACTTGGCTAGCTGGGCATGAGATTGTGTGTGTGCGCGTGTGAGATGGAGAGAGAACGAGGGGGAGAGATAGAGTTTTAGATGGGCCTATCGAGTGCGAGTGAGATATGCATGTGTATGTGTGACCCAGGTGGATGGAGAGTTTGAGAGAGGGGGAAGAGCTCTCAGACGACATAGTGGTGCGTGAGAGAGTTACAGGCAAAGAGCCAAGGAATCTGTGTGCGTACGATGAGTGCACCCAAGATACCTAGCTTGGACTAGCTAGAGTATCATACATAGTGTGCGAGAGAGACCTATAGATGGTGTATCTATGCATGCGAACTAGAAAGACCCCCCCCCCACACACACACACACACACACACATACACACACACACAAAGAGAGAGAGAGAGAGAGAGAGAGAGAGAGAGAGAGAGATGGAGAGAAAGGGAGAGGGACCAACAAGGTTTTTGTGTTGGATGCGTGCGACAGAATTGAAGATTGTTGGCGAGAGAGAGAGAGAGAGAGAGAGAGAGAACAGGAGTCCGGGAGAGGGGGAGGTCGCGTTTTATGCATCAAAGACTGATATAAACCATGTTTTGATATAAACTTGCATTCAAATATTTAAATTGGAGAACATGTTGTCTACAATCCACACATGAAAGGATATATGCGTATATCAAACAAGTTCATTAATTTGACTTTCAACATGTTCATGGAGTACTATAATATTGTACAACATGCTACTCGACTGAGGTGTTCAATTTTGGATTTAGTTCACTATTTTGACCTACTGAACGAGCTATTTCATTGAATCGAGAGATTTCATTTTGGGTTTGATTCGCGTTTTTGAGTGGGTCAACTATTTGTCATATAATAAATCGCTAGCAACGAGCATGTAAAAACACATTACTCCCGAGCATCATCTCTCCATCTAAAAAAGAAGTGGCAAGTTAATATTTCAAAATTTGATCCGGATCGACTTGGTAAGGTAGAAGTGGATGCTAGTTCTCCCAAAATTTGAACAAACCGTTAAACATCCTCTCTGCTCGGTGGAATTCGCCCGAGCGAATAAATGGGAGATGCAAAATTACCGTCCTATGTGGGACACGCATCAATTGGCCCGTTGTACATCGAGGGTAGGTTCGTAACTTCATCCAAGCGCGCCTTCTCCTTAGCCGAAATGACATGTGCCGAATAATTCATAAACCATGGTCGGCAAAACACGCTCTCCTCGCCCGAAATAGCTCGCGCCCACTATTTCAAAACACGCTCTCCTTGCCCGAAATCGCTCGCGCCCACTATAGTTCAAAACACGCCCTCCTCGCCCGAAATCGCTCCCGCCCAGAGAAGCAAAGTTACTCTAGTATCCCCGACCCTCAGTACACAACCCAAGCCGAGAAGCCTATAGGCAAGGGTAGAACTATAACTCCCCCTCACATTTCAGACAAATGCGTTCGTAAGACATGGTTCCACTCCCCTCCCAATTCCCCCCCGCCCGGCCCCATTCATACCTCGTGGGCACCAAATCACCTTCTCCCCGGGAAGCTCCCTTCTCCCGAGCCGCGAAACCTCAGCCCCACCTCCATGGTGCCCCCACCGCACCAATTTCACAGCCGCCCTCCTCCCTAATGCCGGAGACGCTGTCCATTTGCCATCGTGCACTGGGCCGTGTGCCTCTTACTCCGTGCTGCTAGTGCTGCCTCGACGACGGCCGCGTGAACTGTACCGGAGCCGATTCACCCCCGCCGTTGTTCACGGCGCCGGAGTGGCTCCAACTTCGGATCCGTCCAGAGTCCTGGCGCTGCTTCGGCGTAGCCGTCGACCGTCGCGACATCGCTCTTTCCCTACCGCCGATCGCCACCGCAACTGCGTCGGCCTCACTGACTCGGTAGCTGGACCTGCCTACTTCACCATGCCGCCAGATAGGTCGCACCCTCATCTCAAATCACTTTATTTAGGCATCAGTTGTCTGAATTTTTATTCTGGGCCAATCGATTTGCAATGGGAAGCAGCACCCCTTGAGGCAGCGGAGCTCCTAGGCTGCCGGTTGGCTGGTGTCTAACGTAAGGGTGCGGGGCCGCAAGTTCGCCACGGAAGCAGCGCTTAGATGGCTATCTTTTAGAGTTGCGTGGGTTGAAGGTACTGCTGCCATCGGATCTGGATGACGGGGAGTCTTTGTGGATTGGCCCGGGGGCAGCGCAACCACGGCAGTGCGGTGGGGCGGGGAGCGGGGTTTTGGCCGGGGCCACGGACGGCGGAGGTAGGCTGCTCTGCCGTTGGTCGCTAGCTCTTCAGGGAAGATTCCGAACAGTGTCAGCCGGGAGGCACAAGACGGCCAGCCATCCGGCCTAGATCGGACAGTACCAAAATAAAATAAAATCGTGTGACCCCAATTTAGTCTTCCGTCAACAGACGTGTGACCACTCTCGTACCTTGCTGTTGATCTCTTAGTGTATTTCTTCATATCAAAGAGATATGTCGTTCTTAACATTATGCGTTATCTGCATCTTCAGACACACCGTCTTCAGACTCACCACAGCTGCTCCAACAAGGGAAGCATACACCGGAAGGGAGCTATAGTCCCCACTCAACAGTTCCCTGCATCGAATGCGCGTGCCCGACATGCATAGCCACAACAACTGTAGGGCCATCGACAAGTCAGCACATGATGCTCACTCCTATGGATGGCAGCCAGATAGGTTGTACCCTCATCTAACTTGTGTGCAACATTCATGGCTTTGTTATTCATCTAAGCATGGAAAATAGATCATCACATTTCACTGTATATTCATGTTGATCTCTTATGGGTCTTGTTCAGGAGTTAATGATGTTCCATAGTTCAGCTAAGATACTTGTTGTTTAGGTAACACTGTTCCATAGTTATCATCCATCAGCCAATGCTATCCCACAGGCTGGTGATTATAGTATTATACCACTTCTAGTATTTCCTATGTTGTTCTTTAATACTTTTGTGTGCCATCTAGTTAATCTCAAGTACAAACGATACATATTCTGTAGCTTTCATCTGTGTTCTCCCTTTAGTTTATGAGACCTGTTGCTGCTAGTTAACCCCAGTCCTACTATTTATGTCGTCTCCTACAGGCACTCATTACATAAATCTAACTACTAGTTGTCTTCCATGCATGTCAGATATAATTGCACACACTGATATATCCACAAGAACCTCACGGAGCAATGTAAAGGCCAATAAACTTGATGTCAATGATACCCAATATGATGGAACATGTAAAGGCAGTTCTTCAAAAGACTTGCAGAAAGATGATGAATCCTCTTCACCCCACAAGGTCCTTGCTCTAACTTGGCCTATGATATGGGTACAACATGCATATAATGTCCTGGAGTGTATCTACTCTGTTGCAATGCCATGTGCTTAGCATGCTGATCATGCATGTAAATATGGCATGCCTTCCTGTTTTTCAGTACCTATTCCATTCATGATAACATGTTTTCAAATTCAAGTATTGTCATTCTACTCTATCGCAATGCCATCTGCCTAATTTGTACATCATGCTTCTGAATATCTAATGCATTGTTATTCATCAGTATGTACTTCATCTATCTACCATACCATGTTTTTTTACATTGAAGTGTTGTTTTAGTGCTTTGTTGCAATGCCATCTTATTTTCCCAATCATACACGTGTATGTTGCCTTAGTTATTTATGTACGTATTCCGCTAGCATACAGTTTTACATTCAACTAGTGTTTTTTATTGTTGTGTTGTCCTGTCGTATCCCTAGCTCTTACACCATACTCCCTCCGTCCGGATTACATGTTGCCGAAATGGATAAAAAACGATGTATCTAGAACTGAAATACGCCTAGACCCATCCATTTTTTTTCGGATGGAGGGAATACATGTCAATATGTCATGCCTTTCTATTCTTCAGTACCTATTCCATCTCTCTGATGCCACATGTTTTATAATTAAAGCACCATTCTTCTATACAAGGCATGCAAGGGGAAGACAACTATGTTAGAATCTGAAAGGTTACAAACAAGGCCTTTGCAAAAGATCCAAACGCCAGGAGATAATAAACCAACTCCGGTTTTTATAGATACTGCTCCAGCATAGAGAAACCCAACTCCTACTGATAATAAGCAGATTCCGGTGGCCAAATAACTAGACTGCTCCAGTCCAGCAAAAAGAATGAGTTCATTACAGTACCTTGAAGTGGTCTTTTGTTTTCTTTCGCTAACGGAGCTCACGAGATTTCTGTTGAGTTTTGTGTTGTGAAGTTTTCAAGTTTTGGGTGAAATCTTTTGATGGATTATGGAACAAGGAGTGGCAAGAGCCTAAGCTTGGGGATGCCCATGGCACCCCCAAGATAATCTAAGGACACTAAAAATTCAAATCTTGGGGATGCCCCGGAAGGCATCCCCTCTTTCGTCTACTTCCATCGGTAACTTTACTTGGAGCTATATTTTTATTCACCACATGATATGTGTTTTGCTTGGAGCGTCTTGCATGATTTGAGTCTTTGTTTTCTAGTTTACCACAATCATCCTTGCTGTACACACCTTTTGAGAGAGCCATACATGAATTGGAATTTGTTAGAATACTCTATGTGCTTCACTTATATCTTTTGAGCTATATAGTTTTGCTCTAGTGCTTCACTTATATCTTTTAGAGCACGGTGGTGGATTTGTTTTATAGAAACTATTGATGTATCATGCTTCACTTAGATTATTTTGAGAGTCTTAAATATCATGGTAATTTGCTTAATAATAATAATATACTTGGTATTCAAGATTTGTAAAACTTTCTTTTGAGTGTGTTGAATACTAAGAAAAGTTTGATGCTTGATAATTGTTTTGAGATATGAAGATGGTGATATTAGAGTCATGCTAGTTGAGTAGTTGTGAATTTGAGAAGTACTTGTGTTAAAGTTTGTGATTCCCGTAGCATGCACGTATGGTGAACCGTTATGTGATGAAGTCGGAGCATGATTTATTTATTGATTGTCTTCCTTATGAGTGGCGGTCGGGGACGAGCGATGGTCTTTTCCTACCAATCTATCCCCCTAGGAGCATGCGCGTAATACTTTGCTTTGATAACTTCTAGATTTTTGCAATAAGTATATGAGTTCTTCATGACTAATGTTGAGTCCATGGATTATACGCACTTTTTCCCATCCTTCCAGCATTGCTAGCCTCTCTAATACCGCGCACTTTTCGCCGGTATCATACACCCACCATATACCTTCCTCAAAACAGCCATCATACCTACCTATCATGGCATTTCCATAGCCATTCTGAGATATATTGCCATGCAACTTTCCACCGTTCCGTTTATTATGACACGCTCCATCATTGTCATATTGCTAGCATGATCATGTAGTTGACATCGTATTTGTGGCAAAGCCACTATTCATAATTCTTTCATACATGTCACTCTTGATTCATTGCATATCCCGGTACACCGCCGGAGGCATTCATATAGAGTCATATTTTGTTCTAAGTATCGAGTTGTAAATGTTGAGTTGTAAGAAAAATAGAAGTGTGATGATCATCATTTTTAGAGCATTGTCCCAAGTGAGGAAAGGATGATGGAGACTATGATTCCCCCAAAAGTCGGGATGAGACTCTGGATGAAAAATAAAAATAAAAAAAGAGGCCATAAAAAAAGAGAAAAGGCCCAAATAAAAAAATGAGAGAAAAAGAGAGAAGGGACAATGTTACTATCCTTTTACCACACTTGTGCTTCAAAGTAGCACCATGATCTTCATGATAGAGAGTCTCTCATTTTGTCACTTTCATATACTAGTGGGAATTTTTCATTATAGAACTTGGCTTGTATATTCCAATGATGGGCTTCCTCAAAATGACCTAGGTCTTCCGGAGCAAGCGAGTTGGATGCACACCCACTTAGTTTCTTTTGTTGAGCTTTCATATACTTATAGCTCCAGTGCATCCGTTGCATGGCAATCCCTACTCGCTCACATTGATATCTATTGATGGGCATCTCCATAGCCCGTTGATACGCCTAGCTGATGTGAGACTATCTTCCCTTCTTTTTGTCTTCTCCACAACCACCATTCTATTCCACATATAGTGCTATATCCATGGCTCACGCTCATGTATTGCGTGAAGATTGAAAAAGTTTTGAGAATGTCAAAAGTATGAAACAATTGCTTGGCTTGTCATCGGGGTTGTGCATGATTTAAATAATTTGTGTGGTGAAGATAGAGCATAGCCAGACTATATGATTTTGTAGGGATAACTTTCTTTGGCCATGTTATTTTGAGAAGACATAATTGCTTTGTTAGTATACTTGAAATATTATTAATTTTTATGTCAATATGAACTTTTGTCTTCAATCTTTTGGATCTGAATATTCATACCACAATTAAGAAGAATTACATTGAAATTACGCCAAGTAGCACTCCGCATCAAAAATTCTCTTTTATCATTTACCTACTCGAGGACGAGCAGGAATTAAGCTTGGGGATGCCTGATACGTCTCCAACGTATCTATAATTTTTTATTGCTCCACGCTATATTATCTACTGTTTTGGACAATATTGGGCTTTATTTTCCACTTTTATATTACTTTTGGGACTAACATATTAACCGGAGACCTAGCCCAGAATTGCAGTTTTTTGCCTATTTCAGTGTTTCGAAGAAACGGAATATCAAACGGAGTCCAAACGGAATAAAACCTTCGGGAACGTGATTTTCTCAACAGATAAGATCCAGGAGACTTGGACCCTCCGTCAAGAAAGGAGGGAGGCGGTCATGAGGGTGGAGGGCGCCCCCCCTAGGGCGCGCCCCCTGCCTCGTGGGCCCCCCTTTGCTCCACCGACGTACTCCTTCCTCCTATATATACCTACGTACCCCAAAACAATCAGAGACAGAGCCAAAAACCTAATTCCACCGCCGCAACCTTCTGTACCCATGAGATCCCATCTTGGGGCCTGTTCCGGAGCTCCGCCAGAGGGGGCATCCATTACAGAGGGCTTCTACATCATCACCATAGCCCCTCCGATGAAGTGTGAGTAGTTTACCTCAGACCTTCGGGTCCATAGTTAGTAGCTAGATGGCTTCTTCTCTCTTTTTGGATCTCAATACAATGTTCTCCCCCTCTCTCGTGGAGATCTATTCGATGTAATCTTCTTTTTGCGGTGTGTTTGTTGAGACTGATGAATTGTGGGTTTATGATCAAGATTATCTATGAAGAATATTTGAATCTTCTCTGAATTCTTTTATGTATGATTGGTTATCTTTGCAAGTCTCTTCGAATTATCAGTTTGGTTTGGCCTACTAGATTGGTTTTTCTTGCAATGGGAGAAGTGCTTAGCTTTGGGTTCAATCTTGCGGTGTCCTTTCCCAGTGACAGTAGGGGCAGCAAGGCACGTATTGTATTTTTGCCATCGAGGATAACAAGATGGGGTATTTATCATATTGCATGAATTTTTTCCTCTACATCATGTCATCTTGCTTAAGGCGTTACTCTGTTTTCTTGAACTTAATACTCTAGATGCATGCTGGATAGCGGTCGATGAGTGGAGTAATAGTAGTAGATGCAGGCAGGAGTCGGTCTACTTGTCTCGGACGTGATGCCTATATACATGATCATGCCTAGATACTCTCATAACTATGCTCAATTCTGTCAATTGCTCAACAGTAATTTGTTCACCCATCGTATAATACTTATGTTCTTGAGAGAAGCCACTAGTGAAATCTATGGCCCCCAGGTCTATTCACATCATATCAATCTCCATCACTTTATTATTGCTTTGCTTTTTACTTTGACCTTTTTATTTTACTTTGCATCTCTATACCAAAAATATCAAAAATATTATCTATCATCTCTATCAGATCTCACTCTCGTAAGTGACCGTGAAGGGATTGACAACCCCTAATCGCGTTGGTTGCGAAGAGTTATTTGTTTTGTCTAGGCACGACGGACTCGCGCGTAGCCTCCTACTGGATTGATACCTTGGTTCTCAAAAACTAAGGGAAATACTTACTCTACTCTGCTGCATCACCCTTTCCTCTTCAAGGAAATCCAACGCAGTGCTCAAGAGGTAGCAGGGCCTGGTCGCCTCGCCTCGTCCCGAGGTGTCTTCGGGATCGGGCGCCGTCAGCGCGCCAGGATCTCCCTCGGGATCTGCTGCGGCTGATCCTCCTCAGGTGCCCGGATCTTCTGTGGCTCCCTCTTCTAAAGTCTGTTCTACACGAACCAGGTTGCAACAAGGAGTTATTAACAGAATTAATTACAAAAATATTTCCATGTATGGCCTCACGTGTTTGACAGGGGAATCCAGTGAACCAAAGTCGCTCGTTGCTGCTCTTGGAGACACTAGATGGAAACAAGCAATGGAGGAAGAAATATCTGCATTGCAACGTAATAAGACATGGCATTTAGTTCCTCATCGTCAAGGTATAAATCTTATTGATTGCAAATGGGTCTATCGAGTTAAGAGAAAATCCGATGGCACTATTGACCACTACAAAGCCCGCTTAGTTGCAAAGGGTTTCAAGCAACGGTATGGTATTGACTATGAGGACACGTTTAGTCCAGTTGTTAAAGCAGCAACTATTCGTCTTGTGCTCTCTATTGTTGTTTCCAGGGGATGGAGTCTTCGCCAGCTAGACGTACAGAACGCGTTTCTTCATGGTGTTCTGGAAGAAGAGGTGTACATGAAACAACCTCCTGGGTTTGCAGATCCAAATGCACCTTTCCATGTTTGTAAGCTTAACAAGGCTCTGTATGAACTCAAGCAAGCCCCCAGAGCTTGGTATTCTCGGTTGAGTATGAAGTTGCAACCACTTGGGTTTGTTCCATCAAAGTCTGACACTTCTCTGTTTATTTACAACAAGTTTCAAACTGCCATCTTTGTTCTCATTAATGTTGATGATATAATTGTGACTAGCTCGTCCAATGAAGCAATTACAACCCTACTCAGTGATCTTCGGTCAGAATTCACTCTCAAAGATTTGGGAGACTTACATTATTTTCTAGGCATTGAAGTTAAGAAAACTGATCATGGCATTCATCTTTCTCAAGGCAAATATGTTACTGACTTGTTGAGCAGAGTTGGCATGCAGGATTGTAAACCATCACCGACTCCTTTGTCAAGTTCAGAAACACTTTCTCTCACAGAGGAAACACTCCTGAATCAGGATGACAGCACCAGTTACAGAAGTATAGTTGGTGCGCTTCAATACTTAACACTTACTCGTCCTGACATCTCATTTGCAGTCAACAAGGTTTGCCAGTTCTTGCATGCACCTACCACAGCTCACTGGACAGCAGCAAAACGCATCTTACGATATGTCAAGAACACTGTCAGTATGCATGGCCCTTTCCATCAACCGATCATCCTCCATGGGCATCAGTGCCTTCTCTGATGCGGATTGGGCTGGCTGCTTGGATGATAGAAGGTCCACCGGGGGATTTGCAATCTTTCATGGCCCAAACTTAGTCTCTTGGTGTGCAAAGAAACAAGCCACTGTCTCCAGGTCTAGCACTGAAGCAGAATACAAAGCACTGGCAAACGCTACAGCTGAAGTCATTTGTATCCAAGCAATACTGAAAGAGATGGGAATATTAAGAACTCCAATACCTTGTCTTTGTTGTGATAACCTTGGTGCAACTTATTTGTCTGCTAATCCAGTTTTCCATGCCAGGACCAAACACATCGAGATAGATTTTCACTTTGTCAGGGAACGAGTTGCCAATAAAGAATTAGAGATCAGGTTCATTTCTTCCAAGGATCAAATTGCAGATGGGTTTACAGAGGCGCTACCAACTACTCCCTCCGTTCCTAAATACTTGTCTTTCTAGAGATTTCAACAAGTGACCACATACGAAGCAAAATGAATGAACCTACACTCTAAAATATGTCTACATACATCTGTATGTTGTAACCATTTGAGATGGCTAGAAAGACAAGTATTTGGGAACGGAGGGAGTAGAAGCTTTGAAGATTTTCGGCGTAATCTCAACCTAGTTCGGTTTTGATTATGGGGGAGTGTTAAACATCATGTCACGTTTATTATGTGACACATGCGCCATGTTTATCTTAGGTAGTTAGAGATAGAGTTTGTTTTAATTCTCCCCCTTATCTTTCTATCTCTTCTCCCTATTGTATCTCTAGATCGTTAGCTCACGATTGCATCTTGTAACGCCACGAGACGCCTCTCGCGCATATCAATATATGACATGTGGCTCTCCCTGTATGGAGAGTAGGAACGCTTTCACAACTTTCCACAAGAGACACTGGATTCAAGAGGCCTACATGACAGAGAGAAGAGAAATCACGCCGCGACAATAGTGGAGCGACTTGCATTTCACATTAATTTGGAGCAGTTTCCTCGGGGTATTCAACACATATCTTCCCTGATTGGGACGTTTGAACAATACAGATTTGCCGAACCATATCCTAGTTCCCAAGAAAAATATGAGTGGCATTTGAACAAACAGGTTACCAGCCGGCGAACTTGGGGAGGCCTACAAGGAGTTATTTCTACAAGGCTTGTCTATCCTCCGGAATCTTGCTGCCGACGAAAACAATTGCAGAGTCATGAGCGACACGCGAGATCTGGTGTCCAAGATCATGGCGCCTATCACTTCCGACCTACTGGACCATACCACTGATGATCATGGCACATGGTACCAAGTACTCCCTCCGTCCGGAAATACTTGTCCTAAAAATGGTTGTATCTAGACTTATTTTAGTTATAGATACATCCATTTTCAACCATTTGTAAGACAAGTATTTCCGGACGAAGGGAGTAGTAGATAGATCAATGGAAGTGATGGGCCATTTAACCGGTGCTAACGGAGAAACTGGGGCCAAGCTACGTCATGAAATCTCAAGCTGTACAGAAGCAATAATCAGAACTCTCTGGAGGATTCTTGGTTGTAATAAGTGTAAAGAAGAGATGCGGCAGAGAGCCATTTGGATTCTCACACGACTATACATGGGTACTACTGGAATGAGCAGATCAATTGATTTTGATCTACTCAAAAAAGAAAACAAGTATTGCAGAGAAGGTTTTGTTAGGCTGCTAGTCAACATCTTCACTGACGGTAACAAGTATAGCAGCTCCATCAGAGGATACGCAGGAGAAGCATTGTCTGAGATATGTTCCCTTGGCGGAATTAGTTATGCCACAATTGTCATACAAACAAGTGGTGATGTTATTAATAGTCTCACTCAAGTACTCTTACATGAAGAAAATAACGAGACATGCAGACAAGCATCAGCTGAAATTCTTGAGCATCTATGTACCCATTACACCAAGGACGATGAATACCTTCACAATCTTAAGGAGGCAATCCTCAAGGTAATTAGTCCTTGTCAAATGAAGAATAGCCCCTGCATTGTTAATTATTGCCAACGCACTTGATTTATAACACTTTTTAGTCTAATTAAGAGTGCTAATTCATTCTCATCATAGGTGATTGGAAAAATACTTTGTTGTGGAGACGTAACACATGATGGAAAAGACATAGAAAGCCAGTGTGATGGCACAGAAGAATACAAAGAGTGGAACAAGAAGTACAAGGGTTTCAAGGTGGACGCGCTCTCAAATATGTCATTGAACTTGCTATCGCCATTGTTATCCCTTTGTAGGACAGTCTATGACATGAGGTTGATCATTGATTTGCATCCTCAGTTGGATGCATCCAAATTTCTAAATAAGCTCAACGAGATGGTAATTCAAAAAAATGGCCCCGCCGTTCAAAACTTGACATTGTGCAAGGTTACCGGTAAGATGGTCATATCAATGTTGAAATACTACAGTGCCGGGTTCTTCAAACAAGAGGATTTTCGAAGCTTGATAGAGGCACTCTCTACTGCTTCCAAGAAAATGCTGGATCTCGACCACTCAGTGGTTTGTTCTTCTGCCAGCAGCTCCGAAACTAGAGAAGCGGAAGAATTCGAAAAAACTATTGTGAGCCCGAGCTCACAGGATCCCGGAATCGGTACCGCACGGCTATATCGAGATGCTCAACGGTGTCAGTGCGGGTCCAGCTCAATTTTTGGTTTCTGATTTTTTTATTATGTTCGTTGGCCCACAGGTCGGGATGCGCCCCGTCAGCAATCCTCGGCGCGGATCAGACTAGCCACAGTGGGAGTAACTTCGGCAGTAACTTCAAGCCCAACTCAGTAAATTTGTCTATGTGGCAATGAGTTAATGAAGAGAGAGGTAGTTCTAGTAACTTAGCTAGTTACTGTAACATCACACATATCTGTATGACACGAGAAAAACATCTAGGGACTCCGGGGAGAAGGGAAGAAGGGAGTGTGTTTCTCTCGGACGCCGGGGAAAGAAAACCGTGTATGCGGGCGTGCCAGTGTACAGTAGTACACAAAGAAAAAAGAATTACGGGAACATGTATTTCATTAATCTCATTGGAGAAATAAAATTACAATATCCCAAAAAAAAAGGTGCGCTCCGTGGCCTACTAGCACGGCCAAGCTGGTTGTGGCAATTGTGTGATCTCCTGGTTCCCGGGGGCCTCGGAAGACTCCCGGTTAATTACTCCCGCGGGTTGCTCCGCGAGATACCTCCGATTGAGCTGTGTGGTCGTCTTCGTCGTCTTCGCTTCGCGTTCTCCGTGCATGATGATGGTGATATGTGTGTGTGGGCGGCGGCAGAGCCCGTGTCCTCGTCGGTACACGCGCCGCGTATAGCGTAGCCTTTGCGGTGGCCACGCTCGCCCTCGCCGTCGTGCCTCGTCGGTCTTGGCGGCGTTGGAGGAGTTGTTGTTGGGGTAGAATGGATCACACTCGACTCGGACTTCTCGACGACCAGTAGCTTCTCGGGGTGTTACAAGGGTCAACGCCCTGCGGGAGTAATTGTTGATGGAGATCGGCGTCGGTGTATGACCGTCGCGTTGCTCACGCCAGCATGGCCTGGGTGGTCGACACCTCGTCCCGGCCAGACGCCGAGTCCACGGCAGTCGGCGTCGTCAAGGCGTCGTCTCACGAGTTCGTAGAGGAGCAGTGTTGCAAGCAGGGCGCGGGCATCGCCCTAGTGTGACACCATCTTCTAAGGAGGCCACGGACCGCGACGTGATCGACATCGGCTTCTACCTGCTTGAATGACAACAGCGAACTAAATGTCTTCGTCTCCTCTAAGCGCTCGATGTAGACGATGGTGATGATGTTGCAGCACGTAGGAGAACTTGGTCACGGGTCATTTCGCGTGAGGGCTCCAATGGCTTTTCCAGTCGATGCAAGGTTGACCAACGTGCCACCCTGCCATCAAATGACTACGTGCATGTCATGCACGTGCAATGGCCACCCCGCGGTGCACCTGTACGTAGTGTACTCCGCCTCAGATGTTCAGGTGCTCTCCGGGTACACCATAGGCGGCCATACCCAGTGATGGTACTCGGGAGGATGGCACCATCCAATCCCGCCGAGATGTGGGAGAGGCGCTGCGCCGACATCGAAATTAGGCCTCGACATCCTCGACCAAGACACAGGGCAGCATAGTATGGTGTGCTCCGCGGCTTCGTCCTTCAGGGCACGAGCTCGATGTAGCGGGCGAAGGGTGTGTGATCATGGCGATCTCCGTGGCGTCCACCTCCATGGCAGCAGCTTGACGACGTCGGCGGTGGGCGGCGTCTCGGCGAGCTCTGTGTCAACACCCTCACCACACCGCCATGACGAGGTAGATGTGAGTGGTGATTTGTGTGCCGTTGGCCTCGATTGCTGGCTCGGTGAGAACGAGCCCCGGCGACGCGTCGTCTTCGTCGAGCGGTGATGAGCGGGGGCGGCATCGAACTTGGTGGTGTCAGCGTCCGAGCTCCGGCGGCGCGTCGTCTTCGTCGAGCGGTGGTGAGTGGGGTGGGGCGGCCACCGTGGTGCCGACCTCCAGGACACCGACCTCGGTGGCGTCAGCGTCCGTAGCGCGGGCTTGGTGAAGACGAGCTCCGGCGGCGCGTCGTTCTCATCGAACGGTGATGAGTGGGGGGGGCGGCCACCGTGGCGCCGACCTTCGGGGCACCGACCTCGGTGGCGTCAGCGTCCGTAGTGCGGGCTTGGTGAAGACGAGCTCCGGCGACGCGTCGTTCTCATCGCGCGGTGATGAGTGGGGGCGGCCACCATGGCGTCGACCTCCGTGACACCGACCTCGATGGCGTCAGCGTCCATAGCGCGGGCTTGGTGAAGATGAGCTCCGGCGACGCGTCGTCCTCACCGAGCGATGATGAGTGTTGGGTGGCCACCGTAGCGTCGACCTCCATGACACCGACCTCGGTGGCATCAGCGTCCATAGCGCGGGCTTGGTGAAGATGAGCTCCGGCGACGCGTCGTCCTCATCGAGCGATGATGAGTGGGGTGGCCGCCGTGGCGTCGACCTTCAGGGCATCGACCTGGTGACCTCGACGGTGGGCGGCGTCGTGGCATGCTCCGCGTCGTCGCCTTGGCCGAACCGTCGTGACGAGGCGAACAACAGGTGGTGATGACGACCTCTTCGTCGTTCTTTGTGGCGCTGGCTTGGTGAAGACCATCCCGGCGACGTTGACTTCATCTTCCAGTCCGGCGGCTCCATCTCCGGCGGCGGTCCAATCATGCGAACGTTGCCTTCGGCAACGCTCCCGACTTGTGTGCGTGCATGCTATATGCCAAAAAAAAAACTAGGAAAGAGATTTGTTAGATCAAAGTTTTACCCTTCGGGAACACGAGTTTGGCCTCCATGGTGGTTCGCCTCCTCCTCCTCGCCTTGCTCCCCGGATGCAGCCGCCTGAAACTCTGCCAGAGGCGATCCACTCCGCCTCCGACTGATGCGTGAGGATTCTACGTGCGTTCTTCCCTCGGCCTGGCCGTGAGTCCCGATTGATGGGTGCGTGGGTCGTGGATGGATGGATTCCTGCGTGGTTCGATGAATGGATGTGTGCGTGAGATGACAATGGATGGGTGCTCGAGGTGTCGTGCGATGGATGTGTGCGTGCGTGAGTTCCTCCCCTCTGGCCGTGAGTCCCCCCCCCCCCCCCCCCCGCATGGATCTGCTGATGGATGTATTTATAGGCAGAGCTGCAGCCCTCCACGTCCTCGTGACGGGCATAACCTCCCGATTTTCTTGGAAGAGATATGGATGCAATCTCGTCTCGGATCTTATCATCCCGCTGATGTTTATCTTCTTTTTTTTCTTTTCACGCGTACGCCTGCACATAGAAAACGAAAAACCAACTCGTGCGTATCTAGCTACCCGACTGCCGGTGGGCCTGGTTCATTCGATCGCCATCTTCATCGTATCTCTGGGGTTTGCTGGTTGGAACAACCTCAGGTATTCTAGTACGTATACGCGCGCTTGCCGGCCGGTATATACGGTACTTAAAGCAACACACATACTGTATGTCATCTTGTGGGCGCGACGTAGATGTGGACTCAGCCTCCTGATTGTAACCTGCATGTGTGTATAAGTCTATGCCACGGAGCATCAAGTGCAAGTATACATTAGTTAGTACGTGAGCAAACTCAAAATGCATGCATGCACGTACCATTGCATCGAGGATTGCCTAATGCGTGTGTGTACGTATACACCCAATAAAACATATATGTGTATAACTTGCAATTAGGAAAACAAATACATTTATACTTATATCTTCTGAAAATAGTAATCACAAAAATACGTCGAACAAATGCCCCCTCACCGAAGAAAGTTCGAGCGCGTAGCAGATCGGACTTTATTTGGTGATTAGTTTTTTTTTTTGGCGCATCATACGTGTGCAGCCTGATTCGCATCATAACGACCTGCGTATATCTTCTACAAACGACGAGGCCGTTGATTTTGCACGGGCGGCCAGGGCTATAAACATAGCTAAGGGCCCGTGCATTGGCCTCGTACTCACCTTCCTCCGGCGCCGGCCAAATACAGAGATCCGATCGCGAAAACGTGCTCCCATCCGGCCGAAGTTCCTCCGTCCAGCTAGGTATGCTGCTGCTAGCTAGTCTCTACCTTTTCTCCCTCGCGTTGGCGATTAGGTAACCCTGCATGCAGGCACTCTCCCATGACTTCTCTTCATTTGTTGTACCTTCCTAGGATGGGTCGCGAGAGGCCGGACAAGTCAGGCCATGGCAAAGGTGACGCCAAGACGTCGAAGCACTACGGCAGCAGCGATGCCGGAGGTTCGTCCAGCAGCCGCCGTCACAAGGATCGCTCAGCTCCTCTGGCGCCTTCTAGGTCGGGAAACAAGTCCGACGGGGTGGAGTACACCCGTTTGTCGCCGCCCTTGCCGCCTCCGGGCAGCACGGCGCCGCGGAGTTCACGCCACCGACCCAACCACACTTCCAAAACTTCCGAGGGGACGGTCATCGCTATTGACTCGGAGGCTCCATTGGATATCCCTGAGGTAAAAAAAAATCTACATATCTCTTTTTTTTTTAAATACCTTTTTTCTTTTTTTTTAACTATCTTCATCTTCGTGTACGCAGGACCAGCTGGAGGATGTATTGCCGCACGTCGTCGTGAGCGACGGCGCGCAGCGCCTCTTGGCCGCGGCAGTGGAGATGACTGAGCAGCCTGTGGCAAAGGCCACGTCTCCGGTGAAGGATGCTCCCGCGGTGACACTTGCACCGCCGTTGGTGCATGATCCGGTGGTGAAGTCAGCGCCACCGCTGACCGGTAGCCCGGCGGAGAAGCCCTTGTCTCCGGCACCATCAACCAGTGCAACAGAAGTGGGCAACAAGCGATCACCTGGCGATGTAGACGTTGGTGTAGTCTCCAAGAAGCCCAGATCACCTCCTCCTGCAGGTAGGCGTTGCTCTTGCTGCATGCATGTCCGGCGGAGAAGCCCTTGTCTCCTTGATAGGTAAACTTGATGCAGCTCTTGTGGAAATCGCTTTTGGACGTCGCCGTCTTGAAGAGGATGGGCCACGTCTGGAGGAACGCCTTGCCGACTTGACGTCCATCCACCGCCGGCAGTTGGAGCAAGCTGAAGTTCATCGGAGGATGGCCGAGGGACACCGCAAGCTTGTTGAGGATAACACGGCCCTTGCGGAGAAGCATGCGAAGTTGGCGGCGCAAGCTGAGAAGCGTGCGGCAGTCTTGACTGAGATGACGACGTCCTGCACCCAGAACCTTAGAGCTCACGAACAAACCGTTCGGATCTCTTCCGAGGAGACCGATTTGTATGCGAGACGCCGTGAAGAGGCGGGCGCATTCTTGGCGGCTGGCGGCACTCCTCCGGAGATCGCAATCATCCTGTCCTACCGTCCTCTGGGGTGAGGAGCCGGTCCGTGCCATCATCTTCTGCAGTTCTGCTCCGGTGCCGAAGGGCTGCACATTAGTCTTAAACAAGTTTCAGCTTAGTGAAATAAAGTTTGTTTTAGGTTGTGCCGAAGAACCATTCATTTAGTTCCAGTGGGTTTGATTAAGTTAGTTCTAGCGGATTTGATTAAGTTTGTATCACCGATTAAACTAGCAATAAAAAGATGATGGCTCTCATGATTTTTTTTATTCTTTATTCTGCGCGGCTTTATTTGACGCTAATCAGAGAGTTGTCCGGCATCAGCCTCCAAAGTCCAGCGTTCGCCTCGGCATACTTGTTTATGTGTCATCGTCCTTCCGGCTCGCTACGCGCACGATCCTCTCCTGCTCATCAGGTACCCGGCTAGCTCGACTGCGGCTGTCACGAACTCCGAGGCCGGCGACTAGTGTATGGGTATGTGTATCTTGACCGCCTGCCGTGTTTTACCTGTGTAACAGAAAAACAAACCAAAGTATACGTGTGAAGGGTTAGATGCATGGCCCATGCACGCACGTATTCACGATCGCATTGAGTAAGTCATGCATTCGCTCATGCTGGTTTTGAATCATCACTGTTTCCGCCTCCGGCGGCGAGCGCCGACCACAATGACTTCGGCGGACGCCGCGGCCTTTCAGGCTCCCCTCGCTCCTCCATACACTCTGTGCTAGCTCCACCGCGTCGTCAGCTCCGTCCGGCCGGCTCCAACGTTGCTTGCACGCGTATCCTGCACGTCCTCTAGATTGTACCTGTGTGAAAAATAAAGAGAAAAAAAAGGAAAAGAAAGAGATAAGAGAAAGAAACAGAAAAAAAAAGGTTGCCTTGCCATAACCGTGATAAGGACGGTAAATCCTGGTCTTCGTTGATCATTGTAGTGCTCGGCGCCACCGCAACACACCATCGCCGCCGAGGTAAGAGACTTCTCATCGCGTGAACAATATGTTGTGGACGCCATGTACGCCATGTAGGCACGTAGTTGCAGGTATGTTCTTCCGTACGCGGATTCTTTAGTGAGTTCGTTGCGATCGCCCAACGGACGATGCCAGCCAACGAGACAGCCCTGCTTCGTCTTCATTTCATGGCGAAACATCATGCCTTGCCCTGAAAACAAAATAGATTTACCAAACTCGTCGTGACCGCCTAACTGTTGCGGTGCCAGACGACTAGATCGGAGGGTTTCACAGATTCATGCTGGCCGCACGGGCGCATTGCACTGCTCCCATTATCTTCATATGATGATGTAGGTGAGGCGTCGGTAGACCATCGACAACTCTGTTTCACCATGAATAGTGTATCGCCAGGTGGTATGCCGGGACACCATCAGGCTTGTGAATGATCGAGGGATGATATTGCCCCCAAGCTTCATTGTTGTTGGAGACAGGGTACCGGAGTGACATCGGCACCTTCTGAGCTCAGGTGCTTCTTTCCTACACCCATTGTTCATGTTGGTGTAGATGATTGGTTGCCGGGACGCCGTCAGCATAGCAGGTTGACATCGGGATATCATCGACGCCCACAGGCATACGGGGTTGCCCCCGATGCCTGTGTTGTTGGTTGGTGTAGAGACTCGACGTCGTGTTGACGTCAGCAACGCCGAGAAGTACCTACTCATTGCCTGCAAAAGATGTTGGGGAAGCACCACGACTAGAAATACCCAACAAAACACAGCGAACAAGGAGGAAGAAAACGAAAAAGGAAGGTTTGGTTGGGTTTTAAAAATGTTGGCTTTCCCGTTATACACCAGCTATGGGTGTGACATCCGAGAAGGCTACCAAAGGACTTGTCATCGGGAATCATCGAAGTACCATGACGATTACAAATCAACAACTGCTTAAGCCTCAGTGTACGTGTATGAAGACGCCGTGTTTCAGGATGCTTCCGAGAGGCAACAGAAATTCATATTCTAGCCCATCATCATGCGGAGGGGCCCCACAACTCGCCATGCCCCCTGTACATGCCTCATGAACCCAGAGACTTGGGTATGGTAGGTTCAAGGTAGATGGTTTTGGGAGAACAGCTTGGCGATTTTTCTTCAAGCCTTATCGAGGGGTGGTGAACAACTACCTTCCGCCTTCTTTCCAATGTGTCTCTTACTGCTTGGGGCAACTTGACTGCTTCTTGGACTCTTGGTGATTTTTTTGGAGACTCAGGATTGTTTTTTCTTTTTGTGCGGATTGATTGATTGGCCGCGAACTTCATGAACTTGCTTGCACTTTTGTGGATTCTGCTTGCACTTCTTGAGGATTCTTCTTCCATGACTTCTAGAAGACCCACCTTGAGAACTTGGAAGGCACCTGTTCACCTCTGTGGACTAAGAAAACCCCCTGGCATTTTATCTGGAGCTTTTTGGTGGCGTATCCCAAGGTTGTCATGTGGCTTCGCACAGAACCAACTTGCATTGGGCCAGGTAGCCACCATGAATCTTTTCCTATAGTCTCCCCTGGGATACGAGCCTCTGCGAACATGAAGCATGACAGGAAACATGAAGGGTGCGGGGTCTCGGCGCTCAGAAGTGCCCAAGTAATCGTCTCCGCTGCCTCCGGAAGCATGCACCTGATACGTGTCGTGCATTGTGGGTGTAGGAGCCGCTCTGCCTGCAACTTGACACATTGTGCCACCCTCCGACAAGTCCTAGGGTAGCCAAAACTTCAATCAACAGCATGATGTGGTAGGGGAAAGCCAGTTTTTTTTTTGGTGTTGGACTGAGTCCGTTAAAACTGGGAGACCAAGAAAATATCCACAACATGCAACGAAGAGTGCATCATGGATCCGATAGCCCACTGAAAAAAAAAGGTTTTCCCAAGAAAATAAAAGAAAAAGGCCACGAAAGAGGCAACATTTTAAGGAAAGTATTTTTTAAGGAACCTTCCGTTGATTGGAGGCATAGGCCGGACTCCCTGAGAATCAATCAGCTGGTATGCACCCCCGTCGTAGACTTGCTCGACGACATATGGTCCTTCCCACTTTGGCTCGAACTTCCCCTTTGTCTTGTGCGTGATGACGATGGGTCGACGGAGCACGAGGACCAACTCGCCTTTCCGGAATACGCGCTGCTTGACGAGCTTGTCGTAGGCTCTCACCATGTTCTGGCGGTAGAGCTCCAGGTTTTGCAGGGCATGAAGTCGCTCCTCTTCAAGGGCATCGAGCTCCTGAAAACGAAGTTGTACCTGTTCATCTTGGGTGAGTCCTTCCTGGAGAGCCACCCGTAAAGAAGGTAGCTGGACTTCTAATGGCAGTACGGCTTCACTCCCATAAACGAGAGAGAATGGAGTAGCCTGTGTTGGGGTACGGACTGTAACGCGGTACGCCCACAAGGACTCGAAGAGACGATCATGCCAATCTCTCTTGTGCCTTGTTACCGTCTTCTTGAGTATCTTGCCGAGCGTCTTGTTGAAGGCTTCGATCGCCCCATTGGCTTGAGGGTAGTAGCCGGTGGAGTAGTTCCACTTGATCTTGTACTTCTCCATGAACCTGTACATCTTGTTGGACTTGAATGCCTTGGCATTGTCGGAGGTGATGCGGTGTGGAATCCCAAAGCGATATATGACATTTCGCTCTAGGAACTTGATGACGTTGTCGCTCTTCACCTCCCGTAGTGGAATGGCTTCCACCCATTTGGAGAAGTAGTCCATCGCGGCGAGGATGAAACGATGCCCCCCGGATGACGGAGGGTCAATGAGGCCGATGACGTCGATTCCCCAGGCGTCAAATGGCCAAGAGGGAACTGTAGGGTGAAGCGGGACCGGCGGCTGGTGCTTGAAGTCGCCATGTATTTGACAGTTGTGGCATGACCTGGCCACCCGAAGGCAGTCCGCCATGACGCCGGGCCAGTAGTATCCTGCGAGACGTATGCTATGATACATCTTAACTCCTCCTTGGTGCCCGCCGCAGACTCCATGGTGCATCTCCTGGAGGATCTTCTCGGCTTCACCTCGATTGACGCACCGAAGTAGGACCTCCTGTCCATGAGACCGCCTGTATAGGACACCTGCTTCATAAAGATAAAAGGGGAGTCGTCGTTGTAGTTGGCGTCTCGCGACGGGGTCGTCGGGGAGACTGCCATGCTTGAAGTAGTCGAGGAAGGGTTGCAGCCACTCGCCTTCCTCCATGGTGTTCGTCATGATGGAGTTGACTTCGTATTCCGCCGGGATAAGCTCCAGAACAGCTGGGAGGAGCCACCTTTCTTCAATATTTACCTGCATGGTTTTGTTATCTGGGAGCACCAATGCTGCCGCTAGTTTTGCCAAGGCATCCGCAGGCGCATTTCTGCTTCGTGGGACATGGAGCACTTCAACATGTTGAAATTTTTCCATTAGGTTCCGGGCCGCAGTGTAGTACGGCACCAGTTCAGGCTTGCGAACTTCATAGATGTCGTTGACTTGACGAACAATGAGCTGGGAGTCACCAAAGGCCCGTAAAGAGCGGACATCCATGGAGAGCGCTAGGAGAAGGCCGAAGATGAGCGCCTCATACTCCGCTTCATTATTTGAGCATTCTTCTTTGAGGAGGGAAAATGAGTGATACATCACCCCTCCTTGCGGCGTCTTGAACACCAAACCTGCGCCTGCCCTTCGTCTTGGGGCTCCATCAGCATCGGCCCCCATGCGAGAGGTGCCGTCGAAGTAGAGCTCCCATGGTGCGTCGAGTTCGACGGTGAAGACCTCCTCATCAGGAAGATCGGTGATGAGAGGGGAATCATCTGGCACCGGGTGCGCCGCAAGGAACTCCGCCAAGGCTTGCCCTTTGATTGCCTTCTGAGGGACAAAAGTGATATCGAACTCCATCATGAGAAGAGCCCATTTTCCCAGTCGCCCCATGAGCGCGGGCTGACTTAGCACGTACCTTACGGGGTCCGCTCTTGCGACGAGCTGGATTTGGTGCTTTAGCGTGTAGTGCCTCAACTTCTTCAATGCGAAGATTAGGGCCAGGCATAATTTCTCTATTGCAGAGTAATTTCGCTCGGCCCCCACCATGGTGCGGCTCAAGTAGTAGCAGGCCACTTCCTTCCCTTCGTCATTATTTTGGGCGAACAAAGCACCCACAAAAGTAGGCTGCGCTGCAATGTATAGAATGAGTGGGCGCCCCTTGACAGGAGCTGCCAAGACAGGTGGATTAAGGAGGTACCTTTTGATATCATCAAAGCCGCGTTGGCATCCCTCATCCCACACGAACGGAGCTCCTTTCTTCATGAGGCTCGAGAAGGGTTGGATGCGTCCGGAGAGGTTGGATATGAAGCGTCGGATGTACGCTAGCTTCCCCTGCAATGACCTCAATTCCTTGAGATCTTGGGGTGGTGGCATGTCGATGATGGCCTTGATCTTCTTAGGCTCAATCTCTATGCCTCGATGCCGAACGACAAAGCCGAGGAAGAGGCCCGACTGAACGCCAAAGGCACACTTCAACGGGTTCATCTTGAGTTGATGTTGTCGTAGCCGCTCAAAAACCACTCGAAGATCTTCTAGATGATGCTCACGTTCTTTGGTCTTAACCACCATGTCGTCGACGTAGCACTCCACCGAATGGTGGATCAAATCACCAAGAATGTACGTCATGGCACGCTGGTACGTTGCGCCGGCGTTCTTCAATCCGAACGGCATGACGATGTAGTAGAAGTTGCCCTTTGGGGTCCTGAAAGCGGTGTCGATGGCGTCATTCGGATCCATCTTGATCTGGTTGTAGCCTGATGAACCGTCCATGAAGGATAGTGCGCCGTGTCCCGTGGTGGAGTCGATGACTATCTCCGGGATCGGCAAGGGAAAGTCATCTTTGGGGCAGGCTCGATTCAAGTCACGGAAGTCCTGGCAGATTCGTATCTGCCCATTCTACTTCTCCACCGGGACGATGTTGGCGAGCCACCGTGGATACTTGACCTCTTTGATGAAACCTGCAGCGATTAGTTTGTCTACCTCAGCGATGACATCACCTTCGAGTTCCGGACGCAAGCGTCGCGGTTGCTGCTTGACAGGACGGAATTGTGGGTCAATCGCCAGCTTGTGGGTGGCGACACGAGGGTCCAACCCTGGCATCTCCTTGTAGTTCCAGGCGAAGCAATCTCGGTACTCCATCAAGAAGCTTCGGTACTCTTCTCGCTCCTCTTCCGTCAGCGCGGCGCTAACAAAAGTGGGGCGTGGATCGTCTTCAGTCCCGAGGTTGATTTGGACAAGCTCGTCGATGGTCGGCTGCCCCCCATCTTCGAGTTCTTGGGGTGCTGGTGTGGAGATGAACTCCTCATCATCACTTGGCTCGCCATTGCCGGGGGTTTGTTGATGAGGAACGATGGGCGCAGTGTTGGAGTCGTCGCTCGATGAGACCGACGTGGCAAGGTAGTTGACTCGTGCTCCACCGTCGGGCTGCTCCCCTTCATCAGCATTCTTCAACCCGAAAGGCATGCTGGTGTTGTAGAAGTCTTCTTCTAGCATCGGCCGCCCTTCGTCTTCTGGTTCTCGTGGCGTTGGCGCAGGGCCAAGCTTCCCTTCAACGCTAGGGGCGTCAAGATCGATGTAGCCAAGCCCAAACTTTGGTTGGGCCTTGCCTTTTTGCTTGACGAGGGCCTCTGCTTGTCTCCACCATTCCTCACATATAGCCGGTGGTGGAGGCATCCTGTTGTTTCGACGAAGAGTGATCCCGGCCTTCTCCAGCAAGCAAACCATCTTGGGCTCAGCCTTCATCGTGTGTATGACCTCCTCTGGGTCACTGCAAGGTTTGGGAAACCCACATATAGAATCACATTGTTTTACCTGGGGAACCTTGTAGAAAATGGTATGGACTCCACATCCGGATAAGTTGGGAATCGCCCAAACCTCCAACGGAGAAGCCACTGAGATGTAGAGTGACGGGGGCTGCATGCCTTGAGCTCCCCTTGCGACCTCCTCCATCTCTTTTATTCTTGTTCTAACCACTCCTTGTGCGGGCGCGGGTTCCTCCTTCGGAGTCCTGCGTGCCCGCAACGTGATGGTGGGTGGCGCATCATTGCTGCCCATTCGCATCTTTCGACCCTCCTGGGCACCTGCAGAGCTTCCAAGAGTTAAACAGCTAGAGTCTTGGCGCGCCGAGGTCGATGAAGAAGGGGTAGCCTCCTGATGAGGCGTCGTAGCCGACCTTAGGGTGGCTGACGTCGATGTCGGGAATCTTGCCTTCAATAGTAACGGGGCTGTTGAAACAGGCTCAAAAGATCCTGCCCCACGCGAGGTCGAAGTAGAGCTCCCGATTTCTGCAGGGGAAGAGCGATCGGAGTCATGGCGCCCTGTTGAGGATGATCGCCTACGTCCTTGGCTCCTGTGGCTTCGCGGGAAGGAGTCCTTTGCCCCAAAAGGCGAGCACGGCATGAGGAGGCGCTTTATCTCGGCCGCCGGTGCCACACCCGACTTGATCAAGACATCAGCCGAAGGTGTCGTCCGCCCTAACTGTTGATTGCTGCCTTCTACAGGGAAGTAATACTTTGCATCTGCATGGTGAGATTCCTGCACAGTGTAAGGAGAGATGTTGCCGATGATGCGCTGCTGTGTGCCTTGGGTGTCGAGGAACTTCAGGCACTGATGAAGAGTGGACGGCACGACCCGGTACTTGTGAATCCACGGCCTCCCCAGAAGGGCCGAGTAGGAGGTGTTCGCTTCAATGACGAAGAACCGCACCTTGAAGCTGAATGTAGACATATGGATCTTCACCGTGATGGCGCCGAGCGTTGGCTTTCCCTGGTTGTCGAAGCCGCAGATCATCACATCTGTGGACTCCAAGTCGTCCACCGTGAAGCCAGCCCGCGTCAAGCTCCGAAGGGGCAGGATATTCACGGCGGACCCTGGGTCGATGAGGATCCTGCGAAGGTGTGCAGTGCCAATGTTACCTTCCACGTAGAGCGGTCGGTTGTGGTCACTATCGTCTATGAGCTTGTCTTCCTCGTCGAATGTTATTTCATTCACGAATAGGGGGTTGGAGAAGAGGCGATGCTTCGCCATGGACACCTCATAGAGCTCCGGAGCTTGAAGCGCCTTGACAAGGGCTTCACGAAGGTCGGGCACCATCATGAGGGCGTCATGCACACTCAGAAGTGCGGGTATTCGCTTGAGGTGGGCAATGATGTTGTAATCAACATCATGTTGCTTTGTCTTTCCTCGGCCTTGTTCTTCACGCACTTCCTCCTGTAGGGGTGCCTCTTTTGAGGCAGCCGGCTTGGGCACCCTTGTTGGCTTGATCTTCAGTGGCTCAGGCAGAACCTTGCCTCCGCGCAAGTTCATGTTCACCTCTTCTACTTGCACGTCCTTCTTCGTGTCTTCAGCGTGGAACACCTCTTGCTCTTCGGGTGTGAACACATCTTCTGAATCAGAGCTTGGTGTGTCGCTATAGCTGAGGATGACGTTGCAGCTTTCGCTATTTGATGATTGGGATGATCTAGCTCCTTCTTGGTCTTCTTCCCTCCCCTTTGCCGTTACCTGCACTCGAGCGCGTGTCATGAACTGCTCCAAGGTGGGTAACACACGCCCTGGCCGTGGGAACGACTCGTTTCCCTCTGACATAGGGACGAATCTTGGTGGAGGGCGGCGTTGACTCGGATCGACTCGTCTTAGTATCCTCGGGGCGGCTTGCACCAGAGGAGCTGGGCCAGGAGGCCGAGGTGGAAGGTTCCTCGGGTACGGCCTTCGGCGAACCATTCTCCAAGGCTCCTCCTTGTGGATGGCCGGGGTCGCCTCCTGATGGTGTGAAAGTGCTTGCGTCGTGGAGAGAACGAGGTTGGATAGCTGGTCTTCAACCTGTGCGAGTGGCACCCACTTTTCTTTGTGCTCCATCTCTTGACCTTGTGAAGGGGATGAGGCCACACTCACCACGTTCACCGCGTGGTAGTCCGGGTTGATGGCTTCTGGGTCCAAGTTGATCCTCTTTTCATTAACAGCTCTTTGGAGCCATTCTTTAAAGGCGACACAATCCTCGATCACATGACCCACATACCTGTGGTATGGGCAAAACAATGGATTATCAGTCATCCTTACCTGATCGGGCCTCCGAGGTTCTGGAAGGTTCAATGCTCGATGCTCCATTAGCTGACTGAACATGTCCTTGACAAGTTCACGACGGAAGATGTACTGCTTCTTGAGGAGCTCCTGGATCGACGGGCGTTGTCTTCCTGCTCCCTGTTCGCCTCTTGCGCCCAAGACGGGCACCTGGCCTTGGGGTGCAGACGAGAAGATCTTGGTGGTGTTCGCTTCCGCCGGCGCCTTCAGCTTGCCCCCATTGTTAGCTTGCTTGGACGTCGCGGCGAAGCGCTTGGCAGGGTCGAATGCACTGACATTCTTGTAGAGCTCCATTATCTGCGGTGATTTCTCGAACTCAAGCTTCGTGGCTGCTACCGCCGTGCTTAGGGCACTAAAGGTTCTGGGCTCGCGCCGAGAGACCTCAAGTGACCAATGTTGTTGCATCCCATGGACGCACATCTCAATGGCATCCTCAAGGTGCATCTCTCTAGCGAGGCGCACATAGCTGTTGCGGAATCTGATGATGTAGTCGTCGATGGACTCATCTCGTCGTTGTCGAACTTGCGCCAGCTCGACGATGGAGAAGTCCTTCTTCATGGCGACGAAGTGCTTCTTGAAGACTTCCTTCATGCCCGCCCAACTTCCAATGGATCCAACCGGTAAACGACTGTACCAATGGAATGCAGGTCCTGTTAACGACCCTGAAAATTGACGCAAGAGAAGTGACGAGCTGTTTGCCGTGTCGCCGCATGCCGCCTCAAAGTACGCCAAGTGCTCCCTTGCATCACCGGTTCCATCAAATTGGCGGAACTTCGGTGGGTGCCACCCTGAGGGGTATGCGACCATGTCATGCCACGCCTCATAAGGCTTCTCCAGCTCACTCTCTGAGGTGCGAGGGGCTTGATCTATCGTCATTTGCTTGAACTTTTTGGCCACCATATCTTCAACGATGTCGTGGCAGTCCTTCAACATGCTCGCATTTGGCGCCACGTTAGCAGAACCAACGGGGCTAACCAATGGTCGAGCGTGTGTGCTAGGGTCTTGGCGTTGACGCACATCATTAAGTGGTGGCACTGCATGAGTGTCACCAAGTAACTCTTCTTCTTGTGGATCCACCGCCCGTTGCGGCACACCTCGTGATGGAGCGCCTTGGTTGTTCATCATGAGCTCGATGAACTGGTCAAGCTTTGACGACAATTGGTTGATTGTCTGACGCTGGTCCCTGACCTGTTCTTCTAAGGAAGCTTGACGCGCCGCTACCGCATTTCCGGCACCTGGCTCCGGGACAACCGCACCGGGGTCTTCAGGGGCACCGCCACTGTTCACCATGCGAACTGGCGCAGTGTGGAGATCTCCAATACCCTCTTCAGAATCTGATAAGTCAGATGGGAAAAGGTCTTGGTAAGGAGGGGAGTTTGGATGCATCTCCAACGAAGGCAAAGAAGATGAGTCGGAGAAGCTCTCTTCATCGTCGAGGTCGTCCTGGTGCTCTCCATCTCCAACAGGCTCATCTGTTACGCTCTGACGTGCGATGGACCTCAGTCGTGTGTTAGCTCCAGGCCGACTTGCAACCTGGTGAAGTTCGTTAGGGTCTTCAGGAAGACGAGCCTTGATGTCGGTGTAGCGGCGTGGCGATATGTCTCGATGTCGCGACGTACTCCCATCCGCTAGCGATCCTTTGCCTGCAGTTACAGGAAGACATGGGGCCTTGGATCTTGCGCCTTCTTGTGATGACGAAGAGCTTGTCCTGGGGCCCCCCTCTGCTCCTTTGAACCATGCACACACATGACCAAGGCGAGGTAAGAAAGTCTTCCGGAAGTCCGCCTTAGGGTTTGGCACGATCTCTGTTGGAAATATGCCCTAGAGGCAATAATAAAAGCTTTATTATTATATTTCCTTATTCATGATAATTGTCTTTATTCGTGCTATAATTGTGTTAACCGGAAATCGTAATACATGTGTGAATAACAGACAACAACATGTCCCTAGTGAGCCTCTAGTTGACTAGCTCGTTGATCGACAGATAGTCATGGTTTCCTGACTATGGACATTGGATGTCATCGATAACGGGATCACATCATTAGGAGAATGATGTGATGGACAAGACCCAATCCTAAACATAGCATAAGATCGCATAGTTCGTTTGCTAGAGTTTTCCAATGTCAAGTATCCTTTCCTTAGACCATGAGATCGTGTAACTCCCGGATACCGTAGGAGTGCTTTGGGTGTGCCAAACGTCACAACGTAACTGGGTGACTATAAAGGTATGCTACGGGTATCTCTGAAAGTGTCTGTTGGGTTGACATGGATCGAGACTGGGATTTGTCACTCCGCTTGACGGAGAGGTATCACCGGGCCCTCTCGGTAATGCATCATCACAATGAGCTCAATGTGATCAAAGTGTTTGATCATGGGATCATGCATTACGGTAACGAGAAAAGTGACTTGCCGGCAACGAGATTGAACGAGGTATTGGTATACCGACGATCGAATCTCGGGCAAGTAAAATACCGATTGACAAAGGGAATCGTATACGGGATTAATTGAATCCTTGACATCGTGGTTCATCCGATGAGATCATCGTGGAGCATGTGGGAGCCAACATGGGTATCCAGATCCCGATGTTGGTTATTGCCCGAGAGCCTTCTCGGTCATGTCTACATGTCTCCCGAACCCGTAGGGTCTACACACTTAAGGTTCGGTGACGCTAGGGTTGTAGGGATATGTATGTGCAGTAACCCGAATGTTGTTCGGAGTCTCGGATGAGATCCCGGACGTCACGAGGAGTTTCGGAATGGTCCGGAGGTAAAGATTTATATATGGAAAGTCATCATACGGACATCGGGACAAGTTTCGGGGTTATCGGTATTGTACCGGGACCACCGGAGGGTCCCGGGGGGTCCACCGTGTGGGGCCACCTATCCCGGAGGGCCCCATGGGCTGTATGAGGGAGGGAACCAGCCCATAGTGGGCTGGTGCGCCTCCCCCCATGGGCCCATGCGCCTAGGGTTTGGGGGAGGGAAACCCTAAAGGGGGCGCCCCCCTTGCTTGGGGGGCAAGCCCCCTTGCCCTGGCCGCCCCCCCCCCCCTAGGAGATCTCATCTCCTAGGGCCGGCGCCCCCCCTTGGGGGTTATATAAAGAGGGGGGAGAGAGGGGGCTGATCACCCATTTGCCCTGGCGCCTCCCTCTCCCTCTCCAACACCTCCTCCTCCTCCGTTGAGCACGGCGAAGCCCTGCCGGAGTACTGCAGTTCCACCATCACCACGCCGTCGTGCTGTTGCTGGAGCCTTCATCCCCAACCTCTCCTTTGCCTTGTTGGATCAAGAAGGAGGAGACGTCACGCTTTCCTTACGTGTGTTGAACGCGGAGGTGCCGTCCGTTCGGCACTAGGTCATCGGTGAATTGGATCACGGCAAGTACGACTACCTCATCCACGTTCACTCGAACGCTTCCGTTGCGATCTACAAAGTGGTATGTAGATGCTATCTAATCTGAATACTCGTTGCTTGATGAACTCCTAGATGGATCTTGGTGAAACCGTAGGAAAAATTTTAATTTTCTGCAACGTTCCCCAACAGTGGCATCATGAGCTAGGTCTATGCGTAGTTCTTCTTGCGCGAGTAGAACACAATTTGTTGTGGGCGTAGATGTTGTCAACTCTTCTTGCCGCTACTAGTCTTATCTTGCTTCAACGGTATTGTGGGATGAAGCGGCCCGGACCAACCTTACACGTACGCTTACGTGAGACCGGTTCCACCGACGAACATGCACTAGTTGCATAAGGTGGCTGGCGGGTGTCTGTCTCTCCTACTTTAGTTGGAGCGGATTTGATGAAAAGGGTCCTTATGAAGGGTAAATAGAAGTTGACAAATCACGTTGTGGTGGTTTTAACGTAGGTAAGAAAACGTTCTTGCTAGAACCCTAATTCAGCCACGTAAAACTTGCAACAACAATTAGAGGACGTCTAACTTGTTTTTGCAGCAAGTGCTTTGTGATATGATATGGCCAAAGTTGTGATGTATGATGAATGATCTATATGTGATGTATGAGATGTTCATGCTATTGTAATAGGAATCACGACTTGCATGTCGATGAGTATGACAACCGGCAGGAGCCATAGGAGTTGTCTTTATTTTTGTATGACCTGCGTGTCATTGAGAATCGCCATGTAAGTTACTTTACTTTATTGCTAAACGCGTTAGCCATAGTAGTAGAAGTAATAGTTGGCGAGCAACTTCATGGAGACACGATGATAAAGATCATGATGATGAAGATCATGGTGTCAAGCCGGTGACAAGATGATCATGGAGCCCCAAGATGGAGATCAAAGGAGCAATGTGATATTGGCCATATCATGTCACTTTTATTATTTGATTGCATGTGATGTTTATCATGTTTTGCATCTTGTTTACTTAGAACGACGGTAGTAAGTAAGATGATCCCTCATAATAATTTCAAGAAAGTGTTCACCCTAACTGTGCACCGTTGCGACAGTTCGTTGTTTCGAAGCACCACGTGATGATCGGGTGTGATAGATTCTAACGTTCACATACAACGGGTGTAAGACAGATTTACACACGCAAACACTTAGGTTGACTTGACGAGCCTAGCATGTACAGACACGGCCTCGGAACACGGAAGACCGAAAGGTCGAGCATGAGTCGTATAGAAGATACGATCAACATGAAGATGTTCACCGATGTTGACTAGTCCGTCTCACGTGATGATCGGACACGGCCTAGTTGACTCGGATCATGTAATACTTAGATGACTGGAAGAGGGATGTCTATCTAAGTGGGAGTTCATTAAATAATTTGATTAAATGAACTTTATTATCATGAACTTAGTCTAAATATTTACAATATGTCTTGTAGATCAAATGGCCAACGTAGTCCTCAACTTCAACGCGTTCCTAGAGAAAACCAAGCTGAAAGACGATGGTAGCAACTATACGGACTGGGTCCGGAACCTGAGGATCATCCTCATAGCTGCCAAGAAAGATTATGTCCTACGAGCACCGCTGGGTGACTCACCTGTTCTCCCTGCACAACAAGACGTTATGAACGCTTGGCAGTCGCGATGCGATGATTACTCCCTCGTTCAGTGCGGCATGCTTTACAGCTTAGAGCCGGGGCTCCAAAAGCGTTTTGAGAGACATGGAGCATATGAGATGTTCGAAGAGCTGAAAATGGTTTTCCAAGCTCATGCCCGGGTTGAGAGATATGAGATCTCCAACAAATTCTTTGGCTGTAAGATGGAGGAAAATAGCTCTGTCAGTGAGCACATACTCAGAATGTCTGGATTGCACAACCGCTTGACTCAACTGGAAGTTAATCTTCCGGAAGAAGTGGTCATTGACAGAATCCTCCAGTCGCTTCCACCTAGCTACAAGAGCTTTGTGATGAACTACAAAATGCAGGGGATGGTAAAGACCATTCCTGAGGTGTATGCTATGCTGAAATCAGCAGAGGTAGAAATCAAGAAAGAGCATCAAGTGCTGATGGTGAATAAAACCACTAAGTTCAAAAGGAGCAAGGGTAAAAAGAACTTCAAGAAGGACGGCAAGGAAGTTGCCGCGCCCGGTAAGCAAGTTGCCGGGAAGAAGCCAAAGAATGGACCCAAGCCCGAAACTGAGTGCTTTTATTGCAAGGGAAGTGGTCACTGGAAGCGGAACTGCCCCAAATACTTAGCGGACAAGAAGGCCGGCAAAACCAAAGGTATATGTGATATACATGTAATTGATGTGTACCTTACCAGCACTCGTAGTAGCTCTTGGGTATTTGATACCGGTGCAGTTGCTCACATTTGTAACTCAAAGCAGGAGCTACGGAATAAACGGAGACTGGCGAAGGACGAGGTGACGATGCGCGTCGGGAATGGTTCCAAGGTCGATGTGATCGCCGTCGGCACGCTGCCTCTACATTTACCTACGGGATTAGTTTTAAACCTCAATAATTGTTATTTAGTACCAAGTTTGAGCATGAACATTGTGTCCGGATCTCGCTTAATTCGAGATGGCTACTCATTTAAATCCGAGAATAATGGTTGTTCTATTTATATGAGAGATATGTTTTATGGTCATGCTCCGATGGTTAATGGTTTATTCTTGATGAATCTCGTACGTGATGATACACATATTCATAGTGTGAGTACCAAAAGAGTTAAAGTTGACAACAATAGTCCCACATATTTGTGGCACTGCCGCCTTGGTCACATAGGTGTCAAACGCATGAAGAAGCTCCATGCAGATGGACTTTTAGAGTCTCTTGATTATGAATCATTTGACACGTGCGAACCATGCCTCATGGGTAAAATGACCAAGACTCCGTTCTCAGGAACAATGGAGCGAGCTACCAACTTATTGGAAATCATACATACCGATGTATGCGGTCCAATGAGTGTTGAGGCTCGCGGTGGCTATCGTTATGTTCTCACCCTCACTGATGACTTGAGTAGATATGGGTATATCTACTTAATGAAACACAAGTCTGAGACCTTTGAAAAGTTCAAGGAATTTCAGAATGAGGTTGAGAATCAACGTGATAGAAAGATCAAGTTTCTACGATCAGATCGTGGAGGAGAATACTTGAGTCACGAATTTGGCACACACTTAAGAAAATGTGGAATAGTTTCACAACTCACGCCGCCTGGAACACCTCAGCGTAATGGTGTGTCCGAACGTCGTAATCGCACTCTATTAGATATGGTGCGATCTATGATGTCTCTTACCGATTTACCGCTATCTTTTTGGGGCTATGCTTTAGAGACTGCCGCATTCACTTTAAATAGGGCTCCGTCGAAATCCGTTGAGACGACACCGTATGAATTATGGTTTGGGAAGAAACCTAAGCTGTTGTTTCTAAAAGTTTGGGGATGCGATGATTATGTGAAGAAACTTCAACCTGAAAAGCTCGAACCCAAGTCGGAAAAATGCGTCTTCATAGGATACCCTAAAGAAACTATTGGGTATACCTTCTACCTCAGATCCGAAGGCAAGATCTTTGTTGCCAAGAATGGATCCTTTCTAGAGAAAGAGTTTCTCTCGAAAGAAGTAAGTGGGAGGAAAGTAGAACTTGATGAAGTGTTACCTCTTGAACCGGAAAATGGCGAAACTCAAGAAATCGTTCCTGAGGTGCCTGCACCGACTAGAGAGGAAATTAATGATTATGATCAAGACACTTCTGATCAAGCTCCTACTGAAATTCGAAGGTCCACAAGGACACGTTCCGCACCAGAATGGTACGGCAACCCTGTCTTGGAAATCATGTTGTTAGACAACGGTGAACCTTCGAACTATGAGGAAGCAATGGCGGGCCCGGATTCCGACAAATGGCTGGAAGCCATGAAATCCGAGATAGGATCCATGTATGAAAACGAAGTATGGACTTTGACTGACTTGCCTGTTGAACGGCGAGCCATAGAAAATAAATGGATCTTTAAGAAGAAGACAGACGCGGATGGTAATGTGACCATCTATAAAGCTCGGCTTGTCGCTAAGGGTTATCGACAAGTTCAAGGAATTGACTACGATGAGACTTTCTCACCGGTAGCGAAGCTGAAGTCCGTCCGAATCATGTTAGCAATTGCCGCATACTATGATTATGAGATATGGCAAATGGACGTCATGACGGCATTCCTTAATGGTTTCCTTAAGGAAGAATTGTATATGATGCAGCCGGAAGGTTTTGTCGATCCTAAGAATGCTGACAAAGTATGCAAGCTCCAACGCTCGATTTATGGGCTGGTGCAAGCATCTCGGAGTTGGAACATTCGCTTTGATGAGATGATCAAAGCGTTTGGGTTTACACAGACTTATGGAGAAGCCTGTGTTTACAAGAAAGTGAGTGGGAGCTCTGTAGCATTTCTCATATTATATGTAGACGACATACTTTTGATGGGAAATGATATAGATCTCTTGAATAGCATTAAGGCCTATTTGAATAAAAGTTTTTCAATGAAGGACCTTGGAGAAGCTGCTTATATATTAGGCATCAAGATCTATAGAGATAGATCGAGACGCCTCATAGGTCTTTCACAAAGCACATACCTTGATAAGATATTGAAGAAATTCAATATGGATCAATCTAAGAAAGGGTTCTTACCTGTGTTACAAGGTGTGAAATTGAGCTCAGCTCAATGTCCGACCACGGCAGAAGATATAGAAGAGATGAGCGTCATCCCCTATGCCTCAGCCATAGGTTCTATTATGTATGCCATGCTGTGTACCAGACCTGATGTAAACCTTGCCGTAAGTTTGGTAGGTAGGTACCAAAGTAATCCCGGCAAGGAACACTGGACAGCGGTCAAGAATATCCTGAAGTACCTGAAAAGGACTAAGGAAATGTTTCTCGTTTATGGAGGTGACGAAGAGCTCGTCGTAAAAGGTTACGTCGACGCTAGCTTCGACACAGATCTGGATGACTCTAAGTCACAAACCGGATACGTGTATATTTTGAATGGTGGGGCAGTAAGCTGGTGCAGTTGCAAGCAAAGCGTCGTGGCGGGATCTACATGTGAAGCGGAGTACATGGCAGCCTCGGAGGCAGCACATGAAGCAATTTGGGTGAAGGAGTTCATCACCGACCTCGGAGTCATACCCAATGCGTCGGGGCCAATCAAGCTCTTCTGTGACAACACTGGGGCTATTGCACTTGCAAAGGAGCCCAGGTTTCACAAGAAGACCAGGCACATCAAGCGTCGCTTCAACTCCATTCGTGAAAATGTTCAAGATGGAGACATAGAGATTTGTAAAGTACACACGGATCTGAATGTCGCAGATCCGTTGACTAAACCTCTCCCTAAGGCAAAACATGATCAGCACCAGAACTCTATGGGTGTTCGATTCATCACAATGTAACTAGATTATTGACTCTAGTGCAAGTGGGAGACTGTTGGAAATATGCCCTAGAGGCAATAATAAAAGCTTTATTATTATATTTCCTTATTCATGATAATTGTCTTTATTCGTGCTATAATTGTGTTAACCAGAAATCGTAATACATGTGTGAATAACAGACAACAACATGTCCCTAGTGAGCCTCTAGTTGACTAGCTCGTTGATCGACAGATAGTCATGGTTTCCTGACTATGGACATTGGATGTCATCGATAACGGGATCACATCATTAGGAGAATGATGTGATGGACAAGACCCAATCCTAAACATAGCATAAGATCGCATAGTTCGTTTGCTAGAGTTTTCCAATGTCAAGTATCCTTTCCTTAGACCATGAGATCGTGTAACTCCCGGATACCGTAGGAGTGCTTTGGGTGTGCCAAACGTCACAACGTAACTGGGTGACTATAAAGGTATGCTACGGGTATCTCTGAAAGTGTCTGTTGGGTTGACATGGATCGAGACTGGGATTTGTCACTCCGCTTGACGGAGAGGTATCACCGGGCCCTCTCGGTAATGCATCATCACAATGAGCTCAATGTGATCAAAGTGTTTGATCATGGGATCATGCATTACGGTAACGAGAAAAGTGACTTGCCGGCAACGAGATTGAACGAGGTATTGGTATACCGACGATCGAATCTCGGGCAAGTAAAATACCGATTGACAAAGGGAATCGTATACGGGATTAATTGAATCCTTGACATCGTGGTTCATCCGATGAGATCATCGTGGAGCATGTGGGAGCCAACATGGGTATCCAGATCCCGCTGTTGGTTATTGCCCGAGAGCCTTCTCGGTCATGTCTACATGTCTCCCGAACCCGTAGGGTCTACACACTTAAGGTTCGGTGACGCTAGGGTTGTAGGGATATGTATGTGCAGTAACCCGAATGTTGTTCGGAGTCCCGGATGAGATCCCGGACGTCACGAGGAGTTTCGGAATGGTCCGGAGGTAAAGATTTATATATGGAAAGTCATCATACGGACATCGGGACAAGTTTCGGGGTTATCGGTATTGTACCGGGACCACCGGAGGGTCCCGGGGGGTCCACCGGGTGGGGCCACCTATCCCGGAGGGCCCCATGGGCTGTATGAGGGAGGGAACCAGCCCATAGTGGGCTGGTGCGCCTCCCCCCCATGGGCCCATGCGCCTAGGGTTTGGGGGAGGGAAACCCTAAAGGGGGCGCCCCCCTTGCTTGGGGGGCAAGCCCCCTTGCCCTGGCCGCCGCCCCCCCCCCCCTAGGAGATCTCATCTCCTAGGGCCGGCGCCCCCCCTTGGGGGTTATATAAAGAGGGGGGAGAGAGGGGGCTGATCACCCATTTGCCCTGGCGCCTCCCTCTCCCTCTCCAACACCTCCTCCTCCTCCGTTGAGCACGGCGAAGCCCTGCCGGAGTACTGCAGTTCCACCATCACCACGCCGTCGTGCTGTTGCTGGAGCCTTCATCCCCAACCTCTCCTTTGCCTTGCTGGATCAAGAAGGAGGAGACGTCACGCTTTCCTTACGTGTGTTGCACGCGGAGGTGCCGTCCGTTCGGCACTAGGTCATCGGTGAATTGGATCACGGCAAGTACGACTACCTCATCCACGTTCACTCGAACGCTTCCGTTGCGATCTACAAAGTGGTATGTAGATGCTATCTAATCTGAATACTCGTTGCTTGATGAACTCCTAGATGGATCTTGGTGAAACCGTAGGAAAATTTTTAATTTTCTGCAACGTTCCCCAACAATCTCTTCATCTGAAGGATAGCCAAATTCCTGGGTGATGCGAGGAGGTTGCCATCCATTACTTGACTCTCGACTGGGTTGCACTCCTAGCGTGCCACATAAAGCAAGGTTCTTCTCAACTGGTTCCTTTGCTTTGTCTGCCTCGTGTTGAAGCTTATTAGCCTCCCCATCTTGGTCCAACCTATCAGAGGAAACAAGTGGAGGATTCATGGAAAGTGTTGAGTCTGGTTGGAGAGCGGCCTTGGATGTAGCCTCAGGAGCCGCTTCGTTGCTGGTGGAACTTGTTGGCTTGGTTACTTCAATGCCGTCCATTGGCGTGGCCGACGGAGGTGGTGTCTTCCGGTCCTCCAATGGGGGAGGTGTCATGGCCGCCTTCACCTGTTCATCATCTTTTGGGGGAAGGGATGAAGAAGGCATCTCCTTGCTCCTTTGCTCGGTGTTGCTTGTGGAGGACTTGCGTGGTTTCGGCGCCAAACGAATGAGCAGGTAGTTATACCGCTCGTGCCGCTCTAAGTCGGGGGAGATGCGGAACCTGATTCTGTCATTTTCTTGAACGACCGCGCCATCGGGTCGTAGGCGTACCTGGGTGTGTCGAAGGACTAAGTCCTCGAGTTCTTTATATAGAACTTGGCGGTTTCTCCGACGCCTCTCGCGCTTGCGTTGGTTATCTGTCGGAACGACGCCAGCTCTTAGTGGCACTGGTGGCGTGGGGAGAAGTGGTGGTGCAGGTCGTCGCGCAGATGAGGAAGTCCTGTCCATCGTTGCCTGTAGTTGTGGACGATCTTCCCGCCTGGGAGGGGAAGATGGCCGTGTTGGAAGCGTTGGCCGCGGAGGGTCTCGCGGGCGCCATTGCTGACTGGGCCGTGTGTTCCTTTCTTCCTCTTGGTGTCTTGACCATCGGTTCCAATGTGGGGGCATGTTGGGATGCCTTCGTTGTTGAAAGTGTTGGGTTGGTGATGGTGGTCGTCGAGGTGCCAACGTGTGGCGCTCATGTTGAGGGCGATGACTCGGGGCTTGACGCCTGGTCCCACCTGCACCTTGTGTTGATGATGTACTTGGTGCCGCTGGATCAAGTAGCCGCCTCTGGATGTTGTTCATATGCTCTTGGAGTTGGCGAAATTCTCGCCGCAGGTCTTCGTCACGTGGCGCTGGTGCTTCGTGGTGAAGGACAGAAAACCTGTTGTCGTTGGTGAGAGATCCTCCGTCGACCGCTGAAGTATGGAGGCATGGCGCCCATGCCCCCCGTCGAGTATCTTCAAGGTTGATGGAGACTGTAGGGCCCGGTAGAACAGGCTCCTTGCGTGAACGCCGCTTCCAGAACTCCTTCATAATGGCCCGCCTGACCAGCTGCTTGATCTTGGTTGGCTCGTACGCCCAGTCGTCTGGGAACAAGTCATACGGAGGGGCCTGGGTGCTCTGGTAAGTGAACACCTTGTCCGCCAAGTCCCTTGCTCCGAGGGACCAATCCTCCTCAGGCACCGTGCTCTGAGCAAGGCGTGAGGTAATTTGCTGGTGGAGTCGTTGTACCTTGCGATACTTCCTCCTATAGTTCCGAAGAGGGTGCGGGCTTTCCGACAAACGTGCGTTCGCCATGAGTTTCCGCAAGTTCTGGGCGATGGCCTCCAAACCTTCGAGCAGCTCAACATCGGTGCGTCGGGGTGCTGGTCGTGAAGGCTTCAAGTGTGGAAATGGGGTAGGGGCGTGATGGGATGCCGCCTCCACGTCTCCTTTCATATCCGCCCTTGACGGTTCCTTCAACAGGGCCCGTGCCTCGAGCATTAGCTCGCGGCGCTCCTTCTTCGCCTTGGCGGCCTCCCGCCTTTGCGCCTTCCTCGACTGCATAGTTTGGAACTGCGCAGGATCTTGAGCTTCGTGCACGTAGGCCTTGTCACCGAGCTCGATGACGATCACTGCTGGCATCGATCCAAACTGAAGCACCGATGGCTCCGAGTTGCTTCCGTGTGAGAGTCCACCTGCAGAAAAAGGGATCTCGATCAACGGAAATCCTCGTCGATGCCTTGTCATGCAGCATGCTGTGTGGATTGGGAGACGGGCGAAGACGATTCGGACGACCACAGCGAAGCAGAGATGGGAGGAGAACCATGTCCCACCGGGTGTGCCAATTTGTATGACACGAGAAAAACATCTAGGGACTCCGGGGAGAAGGGAAGAAGGGAGTGTGTTTCTCTCGGACGCCGGGGAAAGAAAACCGTGTATGCGGGCGTGCCAGTGTACAGTAGTACACAAAGAAAAAAGAATTACGGGAACATGTATTTCATTAATCTCATTGGAGAAATAAAATTACAATATCCCAAAAAAAAAAGGTGCGCTCCGTGGCCTACTAGCACGGCCAAGCTGGTTGTGGCGATTGTGTGATCTCCTGGTTCCCGGGGGCCTCGGAAGACTCCCGGTTAATTACTCCCGCGGGTTGCTCCGCGAGATACCTCCGATTGAGCTGTGTGGTCGTCTTCGTCGTCTTCGCTTCGCGTTCTCCGTGCATGATGATGGTGATATGTGTGTGTGGGCGGCAGCAGAGCCCGTGTCCTCGTCGGTACACGCGCCGCGTATAGCGTAGCCTTTGCGGTGGCCACGCTCGCCCTCGCCGTCGTGCCTCGTCGGTCTTGGCGGCGTTGGAGGAGTTGTTGTTGGGGTAGAATGGATCACACTCGGCTCGGACTTCTCGACGACCAGTAGCTTCTCGGGGTGTACAAGGGTCAACGCCCTGCGGGAGTAATTGTTGATGGAGATCGGCGTCGGTGTATGACCGTCGCGTTGCTCACGCCAGCATGGCCTGGGTGGTCGACACCTCGTCCCGGCCAGACGCCGAGTCCACGGCAGTCGGCGTCGTCAAGGCGTCGTCTCACGAGTTCGTAGAGGAGCAGTGTTGCAAGCAGGGCGCGGGCATCGCCTTAGTGTGACACCATCTTCTAAGGAGGCCACGGACCGCGACGTGATCGACATCGGCTTCTACCTGCTTGAATGACAACAGCGAACTAAATGTCTTCGTCTCCTCTAAGCGCTCGATGTAGACGATGGTGATGATGTTGCAGCACGTAGGAGAACTTGGTCACGGGTCATTTCGCGTGAGGGCTCCAATGGCTTTTCCAGTCGATGCAAGGTTGACCAACGTGCCACCCTGCCATCAAATGACTACGTGCATGTCATGCACGTGCAATGGCCACCCCGCGGTGCACCTGTACGTAGTGTACTCCGCCTCAGATGTTCAGGTGCTCTCCGGGTACACCATAGGCGGCCATACCCAGTGATGGTACTCGGGAGGATGGCACCATCCAATCCCGCCGAGATGTGGGAGAGGCGCTGCGCCGACATCGAAATTAGGCCTCGACATCCTCGACCAAGACACAGGGCAGCATAGTATGGTGTGCTCCGCGGCTTCGTCCTTCAGGGCACGAGCTCGATGTAGCGGGCGAAGGGTGTGTGATCATGGCGATCTCCGTGGCGTCCACCTCCATGGCAGCAGCTTGACGACGTCGGCGGTGGGCGGCGTCTCGGCGAGCTCTGTGTCAACACCCTCACCACACCGCCATGACGAGGTAGATGTGAGTGGTGATTTGTGTGCCGTTGGCCTCGATTGCTGGCTCGGTGAGAACGAGCCCCGGCGACGCGTCGTCTTCGTCGAGCGGTGATGAGCGGGGGCGGCATCGAACTTGGTGGTGTCAGCGTCCGAGCTCCGGCGGCGCGTCGTCTTCGTCGAGCGGTGGTGAGTGGGGTGGGGCGGCCACCGTGGCGCCGACCTCCAGGACACCGACCTCGGTGGCGTCAGCGTCCGTAGCGCGGGCTTGGTGAAGACGAGCTCCGGCGGCACGTCGTTCTCATCGAACGGTGATGAGTGGGGGGGCGGCCACCGTGGCGCCGACCTCCGGGGCACCGACCTCGGTGGCGTCAGCGTCCGTAGCGCGGGCTTGGTGAAGACGAGCTCCGGCGACGCGTCGTTCTCATCGCGCGGTGATGAGTGGGGGCGGCCACCATGGCGTCGACCTCCGTGACACCGACCTCGATGGCGTCAGCGTCCATAGCGCGGGCTTGGTGAAGATGAGCTCCGGCGACGCGTCGTCCTCACCGAGCGATGATGAGTGTTGGGTGGCCACCGTAGCGTCGACCTCCATGACACCGACCTCGGTGGCATCAGCGTCCATAGCGCGGGCTTGGTGAAGATGAGCTCCGGCGACGCGTCGTCCTCATCGAGCGATGATGAGTGGGGTGGCCACCGTGGCGTCGACCTTCAGGGCATCGACCTGGTGACCTCGACGGTGGGCGGCGTCGTGGCATGCTCCGCGTCGTCGCCTTGGCCGAACCGTCGTGACGAGGCGAACAACAGGTGGTGATGACGACCTCTTCGTCGTTCTTTGTGGCGCTGGCTTGGTGAAGACCATCCCGGCGACGTTGACTTCATCTTCCAGTCCGGCGGCTCCATCTCCTGCGGCGGTCCAATCATGCGAACGTTGCCTTCGGCAACGCTCCCGACTTGTGTGCGTGCATGCTATATGCCAAAAAAAAACTAGGAAAGAGATTTGTTAGATCAAAGTTTTACCCTTCGGGAACACGAGTTTGGCCTCCATGGTGGTTTGCCTCCTCCTCCTCGCCTTGCTCCCCGGATGCAGCCGCCTGAAACTCTGCCAGAGGCGATCCACTCCGCCTCCGACTGATGCGTGAGGATTCTACGTGCGTTCTTCCCTCGGCCTGGCCGTGAGTCCCGATTGATGGGTGCGTGGGTCGTGGATGGATGGATTCCTGCGTGGTTCGATGAATGGATGTGTGCGTGAGATGACAATGGATGGGTGCTGGAGGTGTCGTGCGATGGATGTGTGCGTGCGTGAGTTCCTCCCCTCTGGCCGTGAGTCCCCCCCCCCCCCCCCCGCATGGATCTGCTGATGGATGTATTTATAGGCAGAGTTGCAGCCCTCCACGTCCTCGTGACGGGCATAACCTCCCGATTTTCTTGGAAGAGATATGGATGCAATCTCGTCTCGGATCTTATCATCCCGCTGATGTTTATCTTCTTTTTTTTTCCTTTCACGCGTACGCCTGCACATAGAAAACGAAAAACCAACTCGTGCGTATCTAGCTACCCGACTGCCGGTGGGCCTGGTTCATTCGATCGCCATCTTCATCGTATCTCTGGGGTTTGTTGGTTGGAACAACCTCAGGTATTCAAGTACGTATACGCGCGCTTGCCGGCCGGTATATACGGTACTTAAAGCAACACACATACTGTATGTCATCTTGTGGGCGCGACGTAGGTGTGGACTCAGCCTCCTGATTGTAACCTGCATGTGTGTATAAGTCTATGCCACGGAGCATCAAGTGCAAGTATACATTAGTTAGTACGTGAGCAAACTCAAAATGCATGCATGCACGTACCATTGCATCGAGGATTGCCTAATGCGTGTGTGTACGTATACACCCAATAAAACATATATGTGTATAACTTGCAATTAGGAAAACAAATACATTTATACTTATATCTTCTGAAAATAGTAATAACAAAAATACGTTGAACAATATCAAGCCAAGATGAGTCTATAGCATAATAAATAAAGTGATGCATGTTATCACACATATGTTACTTCCCACTATAGAGGTAGTAACATAGAGTAGTAACATGTCCATGTTACTACTCTATGTTACTACCCATTGTGGCTAGTCTCAGAAATACGCTCAGGAATTGAGCCGGTTCGGCCGCGATTCTGGACTAACGCCGCCCACTACTTCATTCAATGTACCCAGCCGTTGGTGCTACCAATCTTCTTGAACACGCTCCTCCTCTTCGTAATCCGGCCCCTTCATCCAGCCGGCCGCTCACCCAGATCTGCAGCTCGACCAGAACTCACTCCGGCCATTGCCAGCAGCTCCAACGCTTCCTAGCCATGTCTGCATCTTCCTCGTCGGTAGGCCATGACGAGATCTTGCCTCTTGTTCCATGCAAGGACTGCCATGCCTGGATTTACACTTGGATTGCCTGCAGCGGATTAAACGCTGGTCGCTTCTACAAGTGAGTCAATAGGGATGTAAGTTTTATAGCCAGAATCGTTTTTTGCTGATCGCAGCCTGTGCGTTGGATTTCTAGTTTCTAATGCATTTGGTTTCCTCATTTGTTGTGATTTGTAGAAAGGGCTCTGTGGATACATGAGGTCGACCGAGGACGAGGAGTACCGTGCTCAGCTGAGTGACCAGATTGTTGCAGATCCTGTAGCCGCTCCTCATCAGCCCGCAGCTTACATGCACCGGAGAGCTAGGTCAGGCAAACCAATGGAGGGGTGGAGGCGCGGATGCGAGCTTGCACGGAATGGCCGAGTGGAGCAGCAGACATGGAGCGGGCACGCTCGGGTTAACACAGGAGGCGCAGCGGTGGCCACATCACGATCGGAGTGTTTAAGTTAGCCGTTCTAGTCAAGATAGCCTATCTGCTTAGTCGGTAGGAGAATAGGTTAGTGCAGCCGTGTTCGTTAGATATCCTTGTGGTGCTAAGTTAAATCCTTGTGATCACGCATGTTCGCCAGTAATGAATTATGATCCCGGTATTAATTTACTTTTGTTGATATGGGGAGTCAAAAATTATTAAGGGTGTTACTGTGAATAGCCGGTAGATCAAACTTACCACTGCCCTGCAATAAATCACTTGTACCTACCTCTGCCGTGCACAGCCAGCAGCGGGCGGCCGTATCTCAGTTACTCCCCTGTCCACCCTCCCCAACCCGAAGAAGCACCTGGCGTCGCGTTCTTTTGGGGGCATCGTCTTGGAGGTGGATCCGATTAGAGGGACCCGTGGCTATAAGGATGTGTGTTGTTTGCCAAAAGGCGCAGTTTATATGGTTTTTTATGTTCGGTTTTCTTCATAAATTGGACCAACCTTCTTCTCCTGTTCAATGAATTTAGCGGTCGTCGCGTTCTTTTGGGGGCATCGTCTTGGAGGTGGATCCGATTAGAGGGACCCGTGGCTATAAGGATGTGTGTTGTTTGCCAAAAGGCGCAGTTTATATGGTTTTTTATGTTCGGTTTTCTTCATAAACTGGACCAACCTTCTTCCCCTGTTCAATGAATTTAGCGGTCGTCGCGTTCTTTTGGGGGCATCGTCTTGGAGGTGGATCCGATTAGAGGGACCCGTGGCTATAAGGATGTGTGTTGTTTGCCAAAAGGCGCAGTTTATATGGTTTTTTATGTTCGGTTTTCTTCATAAACTGGACCAACCCTCTTCCCCTGTTCAATGAATTTAGCGGTCGTCGCTTTCTTTTGGGGGCGTCGTCTTGGAGGTGGATCCGATTAGAGGGACTCGTGGCTATAAGGATGTGTGTTGTTTGCCAAAAGGCGCAGTTTATATGGTTTTTTATGTTCGGTTTTCTTCATAAACTGGACCAACCTTCTTCCCCTGTTCAATGAATTTAGCGGTCGTCGCTTTCTTTTGGGGGCGTCGTCTTGGAGGTGGATCCGATTAGAGGGACCCGTGGCTATAAGGATGTGTGTTGTTTGCCAAAAGGCGCAGTTTATATGGTTTTTTATGTTCGGTTTTCTTCATAAACTGGACCAACCTTCTTCCCCTGTTCAATGAATTTAGCGGTCGTCGCATTCTTTTGGGGGCATCGTCTTGGAGGTGGATCCGATTAGAGGGACCCGTGGCTATAAGGATGTGTGTTGTTTGCCAAAAGGCGCAGTTTATATGGTTTTTTATGTTCGGTTTTCTTCATAAACTGGACCAACCTTCTTCCCCTGTTCAATGAATTTAGTGTTGGGGAACGTTGCAGAAAATTAAAAATTTTCCTACGGTTTCACCAAGATCCATCTATGAGTTCATCTAGCAACGAGTATTCAGATTAGATAGCATCTACATACCACTTTGTAGATCGCAACGGAAGCGTTCGAGTGAACGTGGATGAGGTAGTCGTACTTGCCGTGATCTAATTCACCGATGATCTAGTACCGAACGGACGGCACCTCCGCGTTCAACACACGTACGGGATGGGAGACGTCTCCTCCTTCTTGATCCAGCAAGGGGGAAGGAGTGGTTGAGGAATATCCAGCACGACGGTGTGGTGGTGGATGCAGCAGAACTCCGGCAGGGCTTCGCTAAGCAACTACGGGAGGAGGAGGAGGTGTTGCAGGGAGGAGGGAGGAGCCAGGGCATATGGTGTCCTGCCCCCCACCCCTGCCCCCTTTATATAGATGCATTAGAGGGGGGGAGGGCGCAGCCTTGCCCCTTCCTCCAAGGAAGGGGTGCGGCCAAGAGGGGGGGAGGAGTCCATCCTCCCCAAGGCACCTCGGAGGTGCCTTCCCCCCTTTGGACTCTCCCTCCTCCAAGTTTCCTTGGCGCATGGGCCCTTGGGGCTGGTTTCCCTTGGCCCAAGTGGGCCAAGGCGCACCCCCTAAGGCCCATGTGGCCCCCCAAGGCAGGTGGCCCCACCTGGTGGACCCCGGGACCCCTCCGGTGGTCCCGGTACAATACCGATAACACCGAAACTTGTCCCGATGGCCAAAATAGCACTTCCTATATATAATTCTTTACCTCCGGACCATTCCGGAACTCCTCGTGATGTCCGGGATCTCATCGGGACTCCGAACAACATTCGGGTTACTGCACATACATATCTTCACAACCCTAGCGTCACCGAACCTTAAGTGTGTAGACCCTACGGGTTCGGGAGACATGCAGACATGACCGAGACGGCTCTCGGGCAATAACCAACAGCGGGATCTGGATACCCATGTTGGCTCCCACATGCTCCACGATGATCTCATCGGATGAACCACGATGTCAAGGATTCAATTAATCCCGTATACGATTCCCTTTGTCAATCGGTATTTTACTTGCCCAAGATTCGATCGTCGGTATACCAATACCTCGTTCAATCTCGTTACCGGCAAGTCACTTTTCTCGTTACCGTAATGCATGATCCCGTGATCAAACACTTTGATCACATTGAGCTCATTGTGATGATGCATTACCGAGAGGGCCCGGTGATACCTCTCCGTCAAGCGGAGTGACAAATCCCAGTCTCGATCCATGTCAACCCAACAGACACTTTCAGAGATACCCGTAGTATACCTTTATAGTCACCCAGTTACGTTGTGACGTTTGGCATACCCAAAGCACTCCTACGGTATCCGGGAGTTACACGATCTCATGGTCTAAGGAAAGGATACTTGACATTGGAAAACTCTAGCAAACGAACGATGCGATCTTATGCTATGTTTAGAATTGGGTCTTGTCCATCACATCATTCTCCTAATGATGTGATCCCGTTATCGATGACATCCAATGTCCATAGTCAGGAAACCATGACTATCTGTCGATCAACGAGCTAGTCAACTAGAGGCTCACTAGGGACATGTTGTTGTCTGTTATTCACACATGTATTACGATTTCCGGTTAACACAATTATAGCACGAATAAAGACAATTATCATGAATAAGGAAATATAATAATAATGCTTTTATTATTGCCTCTAGGGCATATTTCCAACAGTCTCCCACTTGCACTAGAGTCAATAATCTAGTTACATTGTGATGAATCGAACACCCATAGAGTTCTGGTGCTGATCATGTTTTGCCTTAGGGAGAGGTTTAGTCAACGGATCTGCGACATTCAGATCCGTGTGCACTTTACAAATTTCTATGTCTCCATCTTGAACATTTTCACGAATGGAGTTGAAGCGACGCTTGATGTGCCTAGTCTTCTTGTGAAACCTGGGCTCCTTTGCGAGTGCAATAGCTCCAGTGTTGTCACAGAAGAGCTTGATTGGCCCCGACGCATTGGGTATGACTCCGAGGTCGGTGATGAACTCCTTCACCCAAATTGCTTCATGTGCTGCCTCCGAGGCTGCCATGTACTCCGCTTCACATGTAGATCCCGCCACGACGCTTTGCTTGCAACTGCACCAGCTTACTGCCCCACCATTCAAAATATACACGTATCCGGTTTGCGACTTAGAGTCATCCAGATCTGTGTCGAAGCTAGCGTCGACGTAACCTTTTACGACGAGCTCTTCGTCACCTCCATAAACGAGAAACATTTCCTTAGTCCTTTTCAGGTACTTCAGGATATTCTTGACCGCTGTCCAGTGTTCCTTGCCGGGATTACTTTGGTACCTACCTACCAAACTTACGGCAAGGTTTACATCAGGTCTGGTACACAGCATGGCATACATAATAGAACCTATGGCTGAGGCATAGGGGATGACGCTCATCTCTTCTATTTCTTCTGCCGTGGTCGGACATTGAGCTGAGCTCAATTTCACACCTTGTAACACAGGTAAGAACCCCTTCTTAGATTGATCCATATTGAACTTCTTCAATATCTTATCAAGGTATGTGCTTTGTGAAAGACCTATGAGGCGTCTCGATCTATCTCTATAGATCTTGATGCCTAATATATAAGCAGCTTCTCCAAGGTCCTTCATTGAAAAACTTTTATTCAAATAGGCCTTAATGCTGTCCAAGAGTTCTATATCATTTCCCATCAAAAGTATGTCGTCTACATATAATATGAGAAATGCTACAGAGCTCCCACTCACTTTCTTGTAAACACAGGCTTCTCCATAAGTCTGTGTAAACCCAAACGCTTTGATCATCTCATCAAAGCGAATGTTCCAACTCCGAGATGCTTGCACCAGCCCATAAATCGAGCGTTGGAGCTTGCACACCTTGTCAGCATTCTTAGGATCGACAAAACCTTCCGGCTGCATCATATACAATTCTTCCTTAAGGAAACCATTAAGGAATGCCGTTTTGACGTCCATTTGCCATATCTCATAATCATAGTATGCGGCAATTGCTAACATGATTCGGACGGACTTCAGCTTCGCTACCGGTGAGAAAGTCTCATCGTAGTCAATTCCTTGAACTTGTCGATAACCCTTAGCGACAAGCCGAGCTTTATAGATGGTCACATTACCATCCGCGTCTGTCTTCTTCTTAAAGATCCATTTATTTTCTATGGCTCGCCGTTCAATGGGCAAGTCAGTCAAAGTCCATACTTCGTTTTCATACATGGATCCTATCTCGGATTTCATGGCTTCCAGCCATTTGTCGGAATCCGGGCCCGCCATTGCTTCCTCATAGTTCGAAGGTTCACCGTTGTCTAACAACATGATTTCCAAGACAGGGTTGCCGTACCACTCTGGTGCGGAACGTGTCCTTGTGGACCTTCGAATTTCAGTAGGAGCTTGATCAGAAGCATCTTGATCATCATCATTAATTTCCTCTCTAGTCGGTGCAGGCACCTCAGAAACGTTTTCTTGAGTTTCGCCATTTTCCGGTTCAAGAGGTAACACTTCATCAAGTTCTACTTTCCTCCCACTTACTTCTTTCGAGAGAAACTCTTTCTCCAGAAAGGATCCATTCTTGGCAACAAAGATCTTGCCTTCGGATCTAAGGTAGAAGGTATACCCAACAGTTTCTTTTGGGTATCCTATGAAGACGCATTTTTCCGATTTGGGTTCGAGCTTTTCAGGTTGAAGTTTCTTGACATAAGCATCGCATCCCCAAACTTTTAGAAACGACAGCTTAGGTTTCTTCCCAAACCATAATTCATACGGTGTCGTCTCAACGGATTTCGACGGAGTCCTATTTAAAGTGAATGCGGCAGTCTCTAAAGCATAGCCCCAAAAAGATAGCGGTAAATCGGTAAGAGACATCATAGATCGCACCATATCTAATAGAGTGCGATTACGACGTTCGGACACACCATTACGCTGAGGTGTTCCAGGCGGCGTGAGTTGTGAAACTATTCCACATTTTCTTAAGTGTGTGCCAAATTCGTGACTCAAGTATTCTCCTCCACGATCTGATCGTAGAAACTTGATCTTTCTATCACGTTGATTTTCAACCTCACTCTGAAATTCCTTGAACTTTTCAAAGGTCTCAGACTTGTGTTTCATTAAGTAGATATACCCATATCTACTCAAGTCATCAGTGAGGGTGAGAACATAACGATAGCCTCCGCGAGCCTCAACACTCATTGGACCGCACACATCGGTATGTATGATTTCCAATAAGTTGGTTGCTCGCTCCATTGTTCCTGAGAACGGAGTCTTGGTCATTTTACCCATGAGGCATGGTTCGCACGTGTCAAATGATTCATAATCAAGAGACTCTAAAATTCCATCTGCATGGAGCTTCTTCATGCGTTTGACACCTATGTGACCAAGGCGGCAGTGCCACAAATACGTGGGACTATTGTTATCAAATTTAACTCTTTTGGTATTCACACTATGAATATGTGTATCATCACGTACGAGATTCATTAAGAATAAACCATCAACCATCGGAGCATGACCATAAAACATATCTCTCATATAAATAGAACAACCATTATTCTCGGATTTAAATGAGTAGCCATCTCGAATTAAACGAGATCCAGATACAATGTTCATGCTCAAACTTGGCACTAAATAACAATTATTGAGGTTTAAAACTAATCCCGTAGGTAAATGCAGAGGCAGCGTGCCGACGGCGATCACATCGACCTTGGAACCATTCCCGACGCGCATCGTCACCTCGTCCCTCGCCAGTCTCCTGTTTATTCCGCAGCTCCTGCTTTGAGTTACAAATATGAGCAACTGCACCGGTATCAAATACCCAAGAGCTACTACGAGTACTGGTAAGGTACACATCAATTACATGTATATCACATATACCTTTGGTTTTGCCGGCCTTCTTGCCCGCTAAGTATTTGGAGCAGTTCCGCTTCCAGTGACCACTTCCCTTGCAATAAAAACACTCAGTCTCGGGCTTGGGTCCATTCTTTGGCTTCTTCCCGGCAACTTGCTTACCGGGCGCGGCAACTTCCTTGCCGTCCTTCTTGAAGTTCTTTTTACCCTTGCCCTTCTTGAACTTAGTGGTTTTATTCACCATCAACACTTGATGCTCCTTCTTGATTTCTACCTCTGCTGATTTCAGCATAGCATATACCTCAGGAATGGTCTTTACCATCCCCTGCATATTGTAGTTCATCACAAAGCTCTTGTAGCTAGGTGGAAGCGACTGGAGGATTCTGTCAATGACCGCTTCTTCCGGAAGATTAACTTCCAGTTGAGTCATGTGGTTGTGCAACCCAGACATTTTGAGTATGTGTTCACTGACAGAACTATTTTCCTCCATCTTACAGCTAAAGAATTTGTCGGAGACTTCATATCTCTCGACCCGGGCATGAGCTTGGAAAACCATTTTCAGCTCTTCGAACATCTCATATGCTCCATGTCTCTCAAAACGCTTTTGGAGTCCCGGCTCTAAGCTGTAAAGCATGCCGCACTGAACGAGGGAGTAATCATCGCAGCGTGACTGCCAAGCGTTCATAACGTCTTGTTCTGCAGGGAGAATAGGTGCGTCACCCAGCGGTGCTCTTAGGACATAATCTTTCTTGGCAGCTATGAGGATGATCCTCAGGTTCCGGACCCAGTCCGTATAGTTGCTACCATCGTCTTTCAGCTTGGTTTTCTCTAGGAACGCGTTGAAGTTGAGGACTACGTTGGCCATTTGATCTACAAGACATATTGTAAAGATTTAGACTAAGTTCATGATAATAAAGTTCATTTAATCAAATTATTTAATGAACTCCCACTTAGATAGACATCCCTCTACTAGTCATCTAAGTATTACATGATCCGAGTCAACTAGGCCGTGTCCGATCATCACGTGAGACGGACTAGTCAACATCGGTGAACATCTTCATGTTGATCATATCTTCTATACGACTCATGCTCGACCTTTCGGTCTTCTGTGTTCCGAGGCCATGTCTGTACATGCTAGGCTCGTCAAGTCAACCTAAGTGTTTTGCGTGTGTAAATCTGTCTTACACCCGTTGTATGCGAACGTAAGGACCTATCACACCCGATCATCACGTGGTGCTTCGGAACGACGAACCTTAGCAACGGTGCACAGTTAGGGTGAACACTTTCTTGAAATTATTATGAGGGATCATCTTATTTACTACCGTCGTTCTAAGTAAACAAGATACAAAACATGATAAACATCACATGCAATCAAATAATAAAAGTGACATGATATGGCCAATATCACATTGCTCCTTTGATCTCCATCTTGGGGCTCCATGATCATCTTGTCACCGGCTTGACACCATGATCTTCATCATCATGATCTTCATCATCGTGTCTCCATGAAGTTGCTCGCCAACTATTACTTCTACTACTATGGCTAACGCGTTTAGCAATAAAGTAAAGTAACTTACATGGCGATTCTCAATGACACGCAGGTCATACAAAAAATAAAGACAACTCCTATGGCTCCTGCCGGTTGTCATACTCATCGACATGCAAGTCGTGATTCCTATTACAATAGCATGAACATCTCATACATCACATATAGATCATTCATCATACATCACAACTTTGGCCATATCATATCACAAAGCACTTGCTGCAAAAACAAGTTAGACGTCCTCTAATTGTTGTTGCAAGTTTTACGTGGCTGAATTAGGGTTCTAGCAAGAACGTTTTCTTACCTACGTTCAAACCACAACGTGATTTGTCAATCTCTATTTACCCTTCATAAGGACCCTATTCATCGAATCCGATCCAACTAAAGTAGGAGAGACAGACACCCGCCAGCCACCTTATGCAACTAGTGCATGTTAGTTGGTGGAACCGGTCTCACGTAAGCGTACGTGTAAGGTTGGTCCGGGCCGCTTCATCCCACAATACCGCTGAATCAAGATTGACTAGTAACGGCAAGAAGAATTGACAACATCTACGCCCACAACAAATTGTGTTCTACTCGCACAAGAAGAACTACGCATAGACCTAGCTCATGATGCCACTGTTGGGGAACGTTGCAGAAAATTAAAATTTTTCCTACGGTTTCACCAAGATCCATCTATGAGTTCATCTAGCAACGAGTATTCAGATTAGATAGCATCTACATACCACTTTGTAGATCGCAACGGAAGCGTTCGAGTGAACGTGGATGAGGTAGTCGTACTTGCCATGATCTAATTCACCGATGATCTAGTACCGAACGGACGGCACCTCCGCGTTCAACACACGTACGGGACGGGAGACGTCTCCTCCTTCTTGATCCAGCAAGGGGGAAGGAGTGGTTGAGGAAGATCCAGCACGACGGTGTGGTGGTGGATGCAGCAGAACTCCGGCAGGGCTTCGCTAAGCAACTACGGGAGGAGGAGGAGGTGTTGCAGGGAGGAGGGAGGAGCCAGGGCATATGGTGTCCTGCCCCCCACCCCTGCCCCCTTTATATAGATGCATTAGAGGGGGGGAGGGCGCAGCCTTGCCCCTTCCTCCAAGGAAGGGGTGCGGCCAAGAGGGGGGGAGGAGTCCATCCTCCCCAAGGCACCTCGGAGGTGCCTTCCCCCCTTTGGACTCTCCCTCCTCCAAGTTTCCTTGGCGCATGGGCCCTTGGGGATGGTTCCCCTTGGCCCAAGTGGGCCAAGGCGCACCCCCTAAGGCCCATGTGGCCCCCCAAGGCAGGTGGCCCCACCTGGTGGACCCCGGGACCCCTCCGGTGGTCCCGGTACAATACCGATAACACCGAAACTTGTCCCGATGGCCAAAATAGCACTTCCTATATATAATTCTTTACCTCCGGACCATTCCGGAACTCCTCGTGACGTCCGGGATCTCATCCGGGACTCCGAACAACATTCGGGTTACTGCACATACATATCTTCACAACCCTAGCGTCACCGAACCTTAAGTGTGTAGACCCTACGGGTTCGGGAGACATGCAGACATGACCGAGACGGCTCTCGGGCAATAACCAACAGTGGGATCTGGATACCCATGTTGGCTCCCACATGCTCCACGATGATCTCATCGGATGAACCACGATGTCAAGGATTCAATTAATCCCGTATACGATTCCCTTTGTCAATCGGTATTTTACTTGCCCGAGATTCGATCGTCGGTATACCAATACCTCGTTCAATCTCGTTACCGGCAAGTCACTTTTCTCGTTACCGTAATGCATGATCCCGTGATCAAACACTTTGATCACATTGAGCTCATTGTGATGATGCATTACCGAGAGGGCCCGGTGATACCTCTCCGTCAAGCGGAGTGACAAATCCCAGTCTCGATCCATGTCAACCCAACAGACACTTTCAGAGATACCCGTAGTATACCTTTATAGTCACCCAGTTACGTTGTGACGTTTGGCATACCCAAAGCACTCCTACGGTATCCGGGAGTTACACGATCTCATGGTCTAAGGAAAGGATACTTGACATTGGAAAACTCTAGCAAACGAACGATGCGATCTTATGCTATGTTTAGAATTGGGTCTTGTCCATCACATCATTCTCCTAATGATGTGATCCCGTTATCGATGACATCCAATGTCCATAGTCAGGAAACCATGACTATCTGTCGATCAACGAGCTAGTCAACTAGAGGCTCACTAGGGACATGTTGTTGTCTGTTATTCACACATGTATTACGATTTCCGGTTAACACAATTATAGCACGAATAAAGACAATTATCATGAATAAGGAAATATAATAATAATGCTTTTATTATTGCCTCTAGGGCATATTTCCAACATTTAGCGGTCGTCGCGTTCTTTTGGGGGCATCGTCTTGGAGGTGGATCCGATTAGAGGGACCCGTGGCTATAAGGATGTGTGTTGTTTGCCAAAAGGCGCAGTTTATATGGTTTTTTATGTTCGGTTTTCTTCATAAACTGGACCAACCTTCTTCTCCTGTTCAATGAATTTAGCGGTCGTCGCGTTCTTTTGGGGGCATCGTCTTGGAGGTGGATCCGATTAGAGGGACCCGTGGCTATAAGGATGTGTGTTGTTTGCCAAAAGGCGCAGTTTATATGGTTTTTTATGTTCGGTTTTCTTCATAAACTGGACCAACCTTCTTCCCCTGTTCAATGAATTTAGCGGTCGTCGCGTTCTTTTGGGGGCATCGTCTTGGAGGTGGATCCGATTAGAGGGACCCGTGGCTATAAGGATGTGTGTTGTTTGCCAAAAGGCGCAGTTTATATGGTTTTTTATGTTCGGTTTTCTTCATAAATTGGACCAACCTTCTTCCCCTGTTCAATGAATTTAGCGGTCGTCGCGTTCTTTTGGGGGCATCGTCTTGGAGGTGGATCCGATTAGAGGGACCCGTGGCTATAAGGATGTGTGTTGTTTGCCAAAAGGCGCAGTTTATATGGTTTTTTATGTTCGGTTTTCTTCATAAACTGGACCAACCTTCTTCCCCTGTTCAATGAATTTAGCGGTCGTCGCGTTCTTTTGGGGGCATCGTCTTGGAGGTGGATCCGATTAGAGGGACCCGTGGCTATAAGGATGTGTGTTGTTTGCCAAAAGGCGCAGTTTATATGGTTTTTTATGTTCGGTTTTCTTCATAAACTGGACCAACCTTCTTCTCCTGTTCAATGAATTTAGCGGTAATCCTAGCATTCGGAAAAAAAAAAACTGAAGAGAAGCACCTGTGATCTCGCCGGAGTGGATCCCCTGCTCGCGCTACGCTCCTGCGTGCTCCGCGTCTCCACCACCGCAAGTGACCTACACATGAATCCGCTGTTTTTGTGTTTTGCGAGGGTGGATCTGATCTGATCCTGTGTATGCGTATTTTATTTTAATTGTGCAAATCTCGAATTGTTCTGAATTGCAAAGTACAGATCACTCCTAGTATCCTAAGCTTTGTTTAGAGCAGAACACGGATCTGTTTCCTTTTAGCCTGTCAATGCAAAAACGAGCGCATGCATATGCAGATTCGAGGCAGGACTACTTTGTCCAGAATACATTCTGTTCTTAATAGTTTTTGCTAGTGCATGCCTACGTACACATCAAGCATAGCATTGTGCATGTCTGATATCACTGGACATAGGGACCGCACGCTATGTGATACTACATTGCTTAAGCACTGACAACATTATGTACAGGCTGTAATCATGTCCGACTCAGGCAGTTGTGATGTCGCGGCTCAACAAGTACAGTATCACCACAAGACGCTGAACACTTGTCCGGTGCCAATGAAGGACAGGCGCTACCAGCCCCCACATCCCGAATTTCAGTTAAGAGAGCAGGACTTCACACCGGCAGGATGAAGTATTCTCCACTATTGGTTTTGCCTGCAACCATTTCATACTACCAACTTTCAGCAAAACAAGTGCAGACAATCTAAAAAAGATATGCATATTGTAAAAAGTTTCAACAAACGGAAGCATACCGCACAACCACATCCTATCTCCTGCATGCATTTTGTCCGACTGACATTTAGCCTACTCTTCCCACATCGAAATCCAAATCCTTTCTCTCATGAATATAGATTGTAGGAATCGTAGGCCTCGCCTAGTGTATCAAAAGTGACTCCTAATTTCGGTACAATGACATTCTCCCCAGGGGCCTCGGCAAAGGCGCGGACTGATTTCTCCAATGTTGTGATCCTACCTGGGCATGGGCCACGACCTGGCACAGCAACTCTGATCCTGACTCTGAAATACAAACACGCAAATTATGGTCAGTTTCAACAATGACTCGCTGCCAGTCATCCTCTTTCCCACACAAATATTCAGATGTCATTTCTGCATTCTGACTTTGCTCATTCTAATGTTTCCAATTTCTGTCACAGACTACCCCTCCTGCACTTGCACACAATGCAATCATGGCAACCACAGATATCTTTCCCACAATTTTACCAATTTTACTTCTGTCCTCATAGTACAACAAACGACAGAGATACATTCTGAATTAGGTTTCCTTATGTTCCTAATAATTTGTATGCTTGAAAGTTCATACCTTCGTGTCCACCCAGGCGTCTTTGAATCAATCTGCTCCATGGAGTTTTCTGAAGCCTCTGGCTTATCTCCACTCCCTGCTTATCCTACCGCCGACGCCGGACAGATCTGCGCCCCGCCACTTGAAGCACTCGCAGCTGCCACTCCAGCGCCGGGTGGCGATCTAACAGGGTGATGCAGCGGTTCCATTGGTAAATCGTTGTCAGTCACCTCTTCAATCGGAGTTCTACTGCGCGCACACACACAGCGAGCGCTCAAGATTTAGATCCCCCACTTTAGCAAAACCAAATCGCAGACCAGAAAGAGCAGACACGGGCAGATTTCGCACCTGTTGAACGGCTCCATCAAGAACTCCATGCGCGCCGGAGCAGAGATTCTAGAACCCTAGAACTGCTGCTATCGCCACCGAGCCGCCCCGATAGAACCCGACCGACAGGTGCCAGAGGAAGGAGCCACCAATCCACCTACCCATTTCTTCATTTACTCCAGCCCATTAACGTCTTTTTTTTTAGCATCAGTACAGACACAAGCGCTCATATAAACGTGCATACACTCACCCCTATGAACGCACACACGCACACCCTACCCCTATGAGCACCTCCGAAAGACTGAGCCGGCATATCATCTTGAGATTTACGAAATGCGAGCACCAGGATTTGAACCCTGGTGGGTTGGGGATACCACTGTCCACCTAACCAACTCAACCATCGCCCATTAACGTCGTTAACGGACACTGATCCACGGATCAGGAATTGGCTGCGGACTCGAGCCACGGCTCTGACGCCAATTGGCCACGGCCTGGAACGGAAATCCCGCTCTGATTGCTCTGACGCCAATGATGTGTATTTACAATGCATATTTGTGTTTATGATTCTGCGTCAGTGTATCTTAATCAGAAACCTAAGTCTAAAGTTTTGCATTCCCAGATGGTTATCACCATCGACATTCACGCCTAATAATTATGCCAAACTTTTTGGTGCCATTTGGCAATGTCAAGCTTCTGCAAAGCACAGCGATTCAGCTCTAACATTCTACATCAGCACAGATAAAGTTACACTCTTATCAAAGTCAAAAACAGAAAAGAGATGTTGCTACAAACACTTGCAGAGGATCATTCTCGAGCAGCCAACGGTTTACAACACAGCGAAAACGAACAAATAAAACAGGATATACACGGCCCGGCGCTACCACCTAGTGCAGTCTCATCAGCTCCTCCACCCGCTTGGACAGCTCCTCGACGGGGACGGCCATGGCCTTGGCCACCTCCTCCATCTTGGCCCTGTTGAGGTCGAGGAAGGACTCAATGAGGTCGCCGTCCAGGAAGTTGCGGGCCTCTGACGTCTTCTTGTCGTTGTGGAACGACCGCCACTGCTCGTGGCTAAGGCTGCCCACGCCCTTGATGAACTTGACCAGGGTTGTCTGGAGCTTCTCCAGGAACACATAGTGGTCGTGGGGCAGGGAGGCGATGATGCCGATGACCCCGTTGATGGTGCCGAAGATGACCGTGGGGATCTGTCCCATCTCAGAGTCCGGGAGGCGCATCACCAGCGAGCCATGCCGGAACCTGTTCACAAACTCTCCGAGGTGGTACTCCCCGACCACCTCCAGCCTGCCCCTCTCTTCGTCTGTGGCCGCGTCACTGTTCTTGCGCACGGTGAAAAGGTTGTAGCTGTTCTCTGCACCTACATAGATGTCGTCGTCAATCATCTCAACTGCAGTCATCCAGTTCGCGTTGTAGTCCCTAGCAAGCTCTTCAATCGCACTCTCCTCATGCTGCTCAAGAAAAGGAGAACATTAGTCATTGGCCTGATGAAGAACTGCTATACAAATGGAACCAGTGTTATGTGCATTACATGGCAAACAGCCAATGCTTACCTTGTACACGAGCAAGGATATCGATTTCATCAGGTCTCCGACTACAATGAAATCACCACGGGTTTGGGTATACAGGGCAAGTATGTGCCCATGATGGCCACATTCAGATTGCAGCTCGTGCGAACCATCCTCCCTTGTCATCCACTTGTATAACTGAATCTTCTGGTTGATAGCTGCCAACAATTTCCCATTGAATGCATTTAGGGAATAGACAGCTCCTTTTGTTTCTTTCTCTACGATTAATTGCAACCTTCCATCTTCCACTGCAAATACAAGGATCCGGCCCTACACCAAGATGCAGTCACGTAAGCACTATGTGCAGGGAAAATCAATGAAGATATTACCACACAAGCTACAAGAGGTAGTAAATTGAACACGTAACCAACAAAGTAACGCCAAGCCCTTCTAGTTATTACCTTTGACGGTTCATTCTCCTCAGGTAGAACATATGCTGTTCCCACACAATAATAGAAGTTATTATCATCCGAGAATGAGCAGCTAATCATGGAACAACCACATTCGTATTGATCAAGAGGATGTGTAGACAGAAACTCAAAAGTTTGATGATCCATCAGACGAATGAAATGCGCCTCGCTCTCCTCCATGCTATTCTGGGTGTACTTGAAACTGCAGAACGCCAGTGTCCTGGACTGTTCCTGATGGCAAATGCGCCGTGCTTGTTCATTCAATGGAATCGTGCGGATATGAAGCTTCTGGATATCATCAATAGTTCCAATTGAAAGTTCACCTTCTTTAGCAATTGCAAGGCTGTGAATGATGTACACAAAAGAAACCAACTTAACAGCAGGTTAAAGACAATCATCATACTGCTGCCAAGAAATTAATGAAATGGAACACAAGGAACATGTGAAAAGCTCATAGCATCAAGAACAGGTTAGCATTAGCAGCCATTTGTTTTACGCCATATAATTTTGTACACTGTAATATATAAGAAACTATAGTGTTGAATGATAATCATAACATTGGCCTGTATGCATCAAGAACAAATGGAGATGGCGTAAACAAGTTGAGAGAAGAACATATCGTATGAGAAAATGAAAAGAGAATTATTAGCACTATTGTTTTCGGCACAGAATGTGTCAGGTTTTCATCATATTGCAATCAAGGTTGATTTCAAATATATTGATTCTGCCGGCATACAAGCATTAAGAGCTAAATATGGATGTACCAAACAAAAAAAACAGCCATTCTCAGAGAGAAAGAGAGAGATACCTGTCAGGAAAAGCAGCCGTATTGAAAGGACACATATGATTAACTTCTTTCAGATTGACATTGCTGTACAGCAGCTTCTTATTGCTACTGTAGATAACAGTTGGTCTATCAGACGAAGCAAACACATGGGTTGTGCCCTTTGATGAGAATGTACGAAGGCTGATTGGCTGGGTACCAAGAGAAACCTTCTTTCTATCGGTTAGTTCACCTGTGCTTGCATTCAGTAGAAAACTGAAAAGGTGACCATCTCCAAGAGCACAAAGCAAATATGAAATCTGAAAAAGTAAATTAACCCAGGTCAACAACATCGGTAACTTTAATTAGCTTTATCTTTTTATGATGAAACATGAGGTCAACAACATACCCCTTCCAAGGTGCACATCAGAACTGACCGAGGAACAATTTCTCCACCTAAATTTTCCTTCCTGATTAATTCAAGGTCAGGAAGTGAAAATATGCTAACACTTATATCAGTCCACATCCCAATAGCAGCCAGAGAGCTATACTGTGGATTCTCCCCTACTGGGTTCAAATCAACACAAGAAATCTCATGTTCTAGCTGTGCATGTTTCACTTCAACCAGCTTAGCATCCCTAATCTCTAGGTAAACAAGATGGCCACCACCGGTCGCCAACAGGACCTGCAAACACAAAATGTGTTATTTAAAGTTACAGCAGAAAGCTAATATCAATGTGAATTCAATTCATGTATTTAGCATTGTGAAGCAGAGCATGCTAGCATATATCTACCTACTAATGAACAAGTGTTTCGCAGGTCCAGCCACAAGAGGCCTAAATGACACTTCAGGGCGTTGTTTCATAGGTAAAATGAAATAATACACATATTTTGACTTTGGTAGTAAAGAAACAAAGTTATTAACAATACAAAATGAAGATAGAACTGAAAGGCATACACACAAGGAGCGGCAGTGATGAAAGTGGACCGGTATATGAACAGTAAACCCTCTGATGAGTGATTAGTTCCCCTCCCTTCTCTTGCTTATGATTCATGTCTCTAAACCTCTCATTTTCGCTAAAAAGAACACTTCTCAGTGTCGTTTGGTCAATTTGTATTTGTTGACTATGACTATGTGTTTTGACGAAGAATTAAAACATGAATACCCCAAGTTGTATATTCTGTCACACACATGTCTAATAAGCTGGTCATCATTGGCAATATGCCCAAAGAGAAAGGAGGGGTCCCATGAATTTACCCACCTGACTGGCATTAGCTGATGCAACATTGACTGAAAATCCTTCTGGTGCATTCCATTGATCCACTAGCTCCCGAGAAGTGCAACTGACTAACCGGACAGAATTAGCAGTAACCTGTCATTGAGAATAGCTCATAAGATGCTAATAGGAAACCGGGGACATACAACTTGACCCAAAAAATACTGAAATCATCCACAATGCTTTTCCATTCATTACACAGGATTAATCAATTCCCATCTGCTGTTTCTTTAACTTCCCTAGCACCCAGATGTTTTTACTGGGATACACAATAATATAGTTGTGGTTTATCAAGAAAGGCAGAGAAATCAAATATTTCATTAGAAAAGGCACCTGTATAAGCATATCATTGATGGCATTTTGGCAGAACAAAGTCTGGATTTGTGCATCAAACCCTTCTATCTCAATTTCTTCTAATTCATCTTCCATGTTCATAGCCAAGAACCGAGTCTCACTTATAAAGCTCACCACCAGATACATGTCATACAGATCACTGAAGGAAGACTTCAGTGACCATAATCCCTTGATGCCTTGCAGCTCTACTGAAGCCTACTTGCACAGGAGAAGATATACAGATCAGTTCTCTAGAGTAAATCATAGGACATGTCAGAGTACTGTTAATTTCCTTGCAAAAAATTGATTATGCACAATTTAATACCTGCTCATTAATCCCTATACCATTACGAACCACTCGAATGGAACCATCTTTGAATGCTCCTGAACAAGTGACCACCTGACCTTGCCCTTGCCTATCAAGGTCAACCACGCAGAAGTCCACAATGGGTCCGAGATTCACATACCGTTCAAGGATTTCAACAAATGAACCAGTTGCATCAGGTTGGAGATTCAGCTTTACCAGCTGTCAAGACCAACAAATCATTTAGTGCAAATTTCAATTCTGAAGAACTACACAATGGATGATTGAAATTTTGCCAGTAAGTGCACATATTTTATTGCACATGCAAGCGTACAATTCTGTGGGTGCACTGCCCTGTTAGTTGTTACTGGTTTACTTTTACTTTTAGGGGGGTGAGGGTGGGAGAGTAGCTTCAAACAAATTGACATAAGCACGAGTACGAGTTACCAATGGAGATGCAAGATTTTTCATCTAACATGGAGCAGTGAAAAAATCGCATGTATATTCAATTGCTGCATGGCACCAAAGAAGACACAAGTTGCTTCCCTAGCATGGAGTAAGAAGCAAGAGTAGTGGTAGCTTGTAACTTTGCTACTGACCAACCTGTGAATCACCAAATCGAGAACCAACATAGACAACACCATTATCAAGATACGATATTGACGATGCAACTGAAGTCTCTCCCAAATGTTCAATTTTCAAACTAGTTACCCTAAAATGTAACCAACACATGAAAAGAGAGAAATTGTAAGTAGTAAATCAAAGATTCTTTTAGTTCCAAAATAGTGCAAAGGCTAGTACCTTTCTCGTTCCTGGGTAAGGACAAGTAAATGCAAAATGCCTGAATTATCACCAAGTAAATAGCGAGAGCCATCTGGGTCAACCCTTCCATAAGCTCTTGTGATGGACTGGCAAGAAATAGAAGATCAAGGGTAAATATTTACATCACTGTACAGATCATGTAACTGGTGACTATTACCTCTGTTCCGAAATATAAGTCACTGGGGGAGTTCAGTTTACACTCCCCCCAACGACTTATATTTAGGAACGGAGGGAGTAGAAATGTAGAATACAAGAAAAATGAAGAGATGTAAGTATTACCTGTTTGATTGGTATAGCTTTAAATGTAGAATTAGCATTGCAGTAAACTATTGTCTCCTCGCCAATTATTATGACACCGCCGAGTGGAGCTGGTACAGGTATTAAAAGACCAGCTCCGTTGTCTAAATTGTTCTGTGACCAAGGACCCTCAACGAAGTCTTTCTCCTTCAGTGCAACTTCATATGTCTTAACATGCCTGGCATCTTTGTTATCCTGACATGTAAGTACAGAAACTATAAGTCATCAAGATCTGTTACTATTACGCTAGTGGTCAAATTATTCGTAACAGAATTATGAAAGTACGAAACTTAAAAGTAAAAAGATTGGGCACAGCGGCAATAAAGAGAAGGTATGTTCACTCAGTGCCCAAAAGATAATGGTAAGATTATTTCAGTAGATAAATGGCACAGCTTGTGATGCTAAAAGTAAAAAAAAAACAGTCCAAGAGTTCCTATAGGGGTAACTTAGTTTTACAGCGAGGAATGGAACAATGAAGAGCAAGTCAGTTTTGTTATTTCAAAAAAGAAACAAGTAATCATCTCAGTAGTATTGAATTGCATCGACATGTCGAAACAAAAATTTAAAAATATGGACATAAAAAAATGACTGGATAACATTATCAACTAATCTAGAAACTCAAAGCTACAAACATTCACCAGTAACATATGGTATACCATGTATAAGCAGTGAAAAGCACTGCAAGTTGCAAACAGATTACACTTTAAAGGGTAAAAAGACATGGATTAAATGCATAAACTAAAACACCGTATTTTTTTCCACTTGAGTAAAAAGGCAAACCGTATCAATTTATTTAGTTCAATACTCTGTCCTGCTTGATTTTGATTTTGATTTTAATAGTAGAAATGATGTAAAGAAATGCAGAAGTTTGAGCAAACCTGGTAGAGGACAACTATCGTAGGTCTGAGACAGCCATACAGGAACTTGATGTCCAATACTTGAAGTTCTTCTAGTCTGACATAACAAGGAAAAAGACACTAAATATAGGGCAGAGTGAGGTAAACACATCTAAGTTAATCGGATCAAATGGCTTAACAAAGAACATCATTAATGAAGCATTAATTCTATCATGAACTTTTAACAACTGTGCTACCCATCTACTAGTTACTTTAGGACAGAAATAAGCATGCAAATATCGGTACGACTTTCCATGCTGCTCGAGAAACTTTAGGCTTTGACTTGACCAACAAGCATTGTAAAGACAAAGTAATAACAACAGAACCAAGATCATTTACGCATTTTTCTGAACCAATAGCAGATCAAGCAACAAAAATATAACACTGAGAAATCGGAACAAAGCATGATTTTGTGTACATTATGATTGCCTCTGACAAAAGAAACAAAATCTCATAAAAATTCAAACTCATGGAGCTACTGGGCAAAAGCATGACCATGCACCTCAATAATCTAGTTGCAGACTACAGTGTACCACATAAATGTCTGGACTGTATTACTAAATGAATGGTTTAATCTGCAATGCCATTCAGTTATCCATGCCATACTGGTACCTGATATTGAAAGCTTCCTTCAGCTGTCCTTTGTTGTCGAATGGTATAACCTGCCACACAAGGATTCATTGAAGGATAGGAAATAGGAGCAACATACAAAACTTTCTTGGCAATATGAATGTGAAGCTTGACTCCAAGAATGAATGAGCGAAATTCATGAAAATAGCAGACTGGGCTTACCTTAAACAATCCATCGTAGAGGTGAAGGCCAATAAGTCTACAGTCAGGGTCGATGATCCCAATCTGCATTACAAGTAAAAAGGCCACCAGTAGCATTATCGCTCCAGCTTAAATTAAGAGACAGAGTGCATCACTCTCTTTAGTACATACGGAATGCTACAAACTGATACAGTAAATGGTAAGTTCAAATAAGGCATAAATTAATATCATTTCGCAAACCAGAAGTAGAGTTGAAACTTGAAGCTTTGAGTACAGTACCTGTCCATTGTCCGTAGGGCGGCCAATGCGATCAGAAACATCTCCCATGGATCTACATAATCCAAACAAATTACACTCCCGTATGAAAGCATGCAAATAACTCTCAGAAAGTAAAATGCAGTGACAATGTGCGCCCTTTTTTTAACAAAACGCTATGCTGGCACAAGATCATCTAGGTGCATGGCCTGTGATTTGTAGACCTAAGAAGAAAGGGGGGCTTCGTATACACAATCTGGAAAAAATTAATGTCAGCCTGCTGTGTAAATGGTGGTGGAATCTGGCAAGTAAGGAAGGTATGTGGCAGGAATATGATAGGTGGAATCTGGAAAGTAGAGAATGGTGTCAGTCTGGTAAATGGCTCTCAATAGTTCACCTTGCTGAGCTGATTTGCTGAAGATCAAACAGTTGTATACTAAAGGGAGAATTATGATGATTGGTAATGGCCAGCACACAAACTTCTGGGGTGATACCTGGTGTATTGATAAAACCTTGAAAGATCAATATTGGAAGATGAAGACAATGAGGATCAAAGAAAGGACTGCTGCAAACAATGAGGCAGATGAATCGGAAGCAGGAGGAAGATTGAAATATGAATGATGCAATGGAAGCTTCCTTGTAACTGGCCTAGGATAAAACTAGCCATGTGCTCTCAGGGTTGTTCTATAATTTTTCAGTTAGCGGATATATGCAGCAGCGATTTGTGAACCTTGTTTTAGTTTTGCTTTGCACCAAGATGCTTTCTTTTGTTTTTGTTCCATTATCCTTTGATGGTGAAACCCGATCCTTTTCTGGGATCATATGAAAAAGGAAAGGCCATCGAGATGCCCATTTGAACCAGAAAGGCAAAGGGAAGTAAACAAAAGGTAACCCCGCCCAACACATGCCTATGCCAGCTATCATCACCTCTCATGCTGGCAACAGACCTGCTGACAGCAACAGCGAGCGGCAACTAAAGTTAGCTTTCCCTCCCTCTCAATCTGTGTCTCTACCACAATTTAAACAGGCCACCGCCTAATCAAATTAGACACGCCCGACGCACATGTCTAGCCAACCCAGTCAACTGCTAGCACTGTACAGAAGACTTTATTTCGGTTCCTTGTATGGTCCTTCAGGACCCTTCCTATGTTTGAACAAAAAATCATAACTTTGTAGGTAATAGCAATAAGGAGAATACATGAGGTGCGACCTAAGTCAAAATTATTTCCTCTTACCTAGATTGCAGCCTTCTACACAGTTAAGCAGAGAGCAGTCTTCTATACCCAAAATAAATACAAAATTATCTTCCCTTCCCTTGTTAAGGTTTTTCCGTTTTCAACAAAGGAGGTGCCCAGAAGGACCCAAAGCTTGTATTAATTATCCGAAGATATTACAACCCAGTCATTACAGCTACCCTGCCTAGCAGCTAGTGCTGTAAAGACTGCTCCCTATGTACGGCAAATAGGTAATCAACTATGGCAACCTCCCTGGCCTGCCTGGATGGAAAGGTATCACCTTGATGACAGTGTGTGGGACTCGTGATACACAAAATTGCGTGACAGTCAACCAGAACCATTGGACTACCCAATTTCCTAGTTCTAAAACACCAATATTATCCCGCAGACACATGCCAATTTACGCACTTGCCTTGCAAAGCAAAACCAGGGGCATAAAGAGTCCCATACCTAGTGAGAAGCTCTGATTTTTCTGCGTCCCACTGCAGGACGCAGAACTTGTACCTCTCCGTGGCGATGAAGAGGAAGTCCTGGGCCTCATTCTGAAACGGGAAAAACAGTGAGGGAATCATTCCAACAGAAACATCGCACCGCACAAAGAAAAAAGCAGCCTTTGAAGGGACGGCGCGTTGACTCACGTGAGGCCGGAAGAGCTCGATCGTCGCGATCCTCCCATATATGGGCACGTCCAGCATCGGCTGGCGACAAAAACAGATGTTACAGTCTTACAGAAAAGGCAGACTATCATGTGAGCAAACAAAGAAACAGAGAGGTGGGCGACGGATACAGCGGCTGTCAGTTACCTGAAGGCCCTGCGGCGTGAGCAGGTGGATCTCGATACGGGTGCATTTCCTGAAAGTTGACGGCAACCGGGCACGTTTAGCAGTGGGATTTGGCGGGAATCCGGCATAATAATAATAATTAAAGTGAAAAACTATGGCATCTAGCTACTGAACCACAGGTCTGTGCAGCTTATGAAATACTGTAGTTTCCTGAACGCATTACCGATTCGCCGCATTCAGACGCATATCAGCTCCGACAAATTCCCCATCTATCAGGGTACGTGCGTGTGGTGAGAGGGCAGACACGTCGTCCTACCTAAAGGCGCCATTTTGCTCCGGCCCGGCGGGCTAGACCTACAGAACACCGCGCCGCGCCCAGGGATGCCCGCTACTATCAATCACCCATGGCCCCGGATCCTCCCGGACGGCTAGCCGGAGAGGAACCCCTAGCGGCAGAACAAATCGGGCGCGCGCGGGCGCCTCCGGGCGCGAGCAAAACCCTAGGCCGCGCGAGCACGGACGCGGGGCCTAGCAGCGGGGGCGCGCGGGGACGGCCGGGCGGGAGGTGAACCCTACCTAATGGAGGGGAGGGGAGGGGAGGGGATTCGGGGAGGTGGGGGCTTACGCGACGATGAGGTTGAGCTGGTGGGGGCCGGTGAAGTTGCCGACGCAGGAGTGGCTGACGCTGGTGGGCTTGTGCGCCGTCACGACGTAGTTCCACGTGCTCATCTCCGCCCTACGCCGCCCGCCGCCGCCGCCGGAGGTGGAGGAGGGTTCTGGGCTCTGTGGAGCGGTGGTAGGAGAGAGAGACAGAGATGCGCTGCGCTGGGGCTGGGCTCCCCTCTCCCCCTCGTTTTCACGGTGCGCTGCGCCGGTCGGCTGGGCCGCGTTTCGGCCCGCCCGCGGCACGCGATAAAGGGCCTGGCCCTGGGCCGCGTTCCTTTTGGGCCGTGCCGAAGCCTTTCTTCTCTCTCGTCGCATGATGGATCACCCCTGGATCCGTATGCCGGCCCCGACGAGAATGAGAGGAGGCTTCTTTTTCAAAAAAAAAAATGAGAGGAGGCTTCTTCCTCCGACCTCGGCGCTGCCGCGCCGGACTTGGGCCGCGCACGGAGTGGTGAGTGCGGGAGAGGCGGCCGCCGTGCGAGGACGCCGGCGGCGAGTGCAGCGACGGCGTGCGGCCGGCTGCTATGGGTACGGCACCGCCACCACTGTACCGTACTCTCGGGTCTGAAGGTGAAGTACTCTTCTTCAGTTAACATGTGAAACATCTCTTCAGGTATGGTGGAGTGCTTTATGTGTACAGTAAATGTTTGTACATTTCCTAGCTGAGGACAGTTCAAAACATGAAAGTGGATTGTGCAATTTGTGCTGTGCTCTTTTAGATGCGTCATGATTTTCACCTATAATATGCAGGGGTACATTCATGATCTATCTTGTCTTGCACGTGCTTCCAGAATAAGACACCGTGTGATATCCTTATGTTTTCTTTTTCCTTTTTTCTTTTTTGAGGATCAATGTCCTTATGTTTTCTTCTGTAAATGAAAACGAGCTTGCTCTTTTAGAATGGATACAAGCAATCTGATGGATGACCAAGGAGTACAAGAATGTAGCAGTGTCAGACAGACGACAGCAGGGGGCTGTTCATGGAGATCGGCCGGCGTGCCGGAGGGAGAGAGCGTAGCAGGTTGAGCAACACCGGGATGTACTTGTAGGCAGGCGGGATTGAGTGGGTCAGGTTCGGGCTCGTCACTACATGATCCATTCAGAGAAGAGCTGTTGTGGGGGCATTGTTGAAGCTATATTCTGATTAATTATTTAGGGAAAAGTATCACATGATACCAGCCTTTACAAAACTCAAATTTAAACATGTCAAAAAATTCTGAAAAAAATCATGGATTCTCACAACACATATGTCGACAACCCCTAAAAAATTCAGATCGAAAATCGAAATACACAAGGAGAAACAAAAAAGACAAATCCATCATGAATAGTGTCAAAAGAAGACAAAAGCAAAAATGACACTATTCACATTTGAATTTGTCTTTTTTGTTTCTCCTTATATATTTCGAATTTTGATCTGAATTTTTTTGGAGTTGTCGACATATGTGTTATGAACATCCATGATTTTTTGCAGAATTTTTTGACATGTTTAAATTCGATTTTTTTTAACTTGGTATCATGGTATCATGTAAAGGCTGGTATCATGTGATACTTTCCCGATTAATTAGACGCGGGCCCCCTGAAAATTGGGGGGGGGGGGCGGCGGTGATTAGTGTTGATTTGGGTGGGCCGCCTCCCTCTCCTTACCTAGCCTTTGCATGTGTGTGCGCTGGAAGTCTCACGTGGTGGGCCTTGATGGAAAGACTTGTCGGCTGATTAGTTGCGTTGGATTAGATCGCTCGCTGCAGTGGCCGATCGCTAGGAAGTCGTTTCGTATTCTGATAAGGTTGATTAATCGAAGAGCTTGCCAAGGATTACGATGTGAGCTGGATGACTGCAGTTGAGGTGATCGATGGTGAGAGCATCTTCAGCCGCGGCCCCAACAGGTCCCCCAAGGCCCTTTTTAGCGCCGCCATAGAAAAAAGGTCCAGTTGTGTCCCCCAGGAGCCTATGTTTCACCGGTTAGGCCGGAAACAGGCGTCGGCGAACCCAGGCCGAACCCGGCGCGCTGGGGACACCGGGGGAATCGTTTTTGGCGCAAAAAGGAGTGGGTCCGCCGAATCAGCGACTCATCGCCTTCGTCGTCCTCATCGCCTTCGTCGTCCTCATCGCCTCATTTCCTGCGGGAATCAATGCCAAAGCTGCCGCGCTGCCGCGCGCGGTCAGCCTTCCATTGACGCCTCACGAGCGACGCAGTGAAGGCGCGGCAGCGCACATCCCGCCCGCTCCTGCCACGCGGCACACGGCGGCAGCTCTCCCACTGCCCATCTGCACCTATAAAAGCCGTCTTCCCTCGCTAGTGAACGCACAAGTTCTCGCCAGCGACGCCCTTCCATCGTGTGTCCCCTGCAGCCTTGAGGCAGAGGCGATTCTATAAAAGCCGTCTTCCCTCACTAGTGAACGCACAAGTTCTCGCCAGCGATTCTCTAACTTTCTTATAGCAAGTCAGAGGCAGCCTTGAGGCAGCTGGATGCCGTTTCTTTTCCATCGTGTGTCCCCTGCTCTGTTTCATGTTTCCTTCCCTCACACAACACAGTTCAGCCAGGCCAGCCCACATAAGCGACAAGGGAGGCCCATTCGGGAGCAAACAGCCCAGCTGCAGCGACAAGTGCATCTATGGATAGTTAACTGAATGTAAACAACAGAATAGAACAGAACATATTCAGACAGGATAGATACCTGTAAAAATACTCTGTTTTCAACCAGAATTCAACCAAAATCAACCAGAATACGAACAGTAGTCATGATACAAATAACCATAATAACCTCCAACAAAATATAGTACTAGAGCTGCAGGTTCTACACAAAAGAACACCATTTTGCAGTGTTTTTCACAAATTTCTTCAAGCTGAACATATTCAGGCCAAAAGAAGAAGATGGACTATCTTCTTCTTGTCATGAAATAGGAACCTAAAGAAGATCTCCAAAATCCATATCATCAATTCCATTAGAACCCTGCAAAGAAAGAGGATCAAAATGAAACGTTGGAATAGAATAGTAGTTTAGAGAAGATACAACAACATTTAAAGTACCATTAGCAAGTCTGTGTAGCTCCTGAATGCATTGCTGGCATTATTAGCATTTTCAGTTGTTGCTTGAGTTTCTCCACCAACTTGATTCTCTTTCTCTTGCTGCTGCACAAAGAAACCCAACAAATTTATATATGATGTAGTAATAAATAAGTACACTAAATTGCAAGAATTTTCAGCAACATACACTAGATTCCTTTGGGTCTTTCTTTTTGTACTTGCGTGTCTTCTCGATCCAAGGTTTATGTCTCTTTGAACTTTTCGGTTGAACCTCTTTTTTCTTGAGGCATGCAGAACTAAGCAAACCCTCATCTTGTTGAACATTAGGCTGCACATTAGAGGATTCACTCAAAATACTTCTAGATATCCTCAGTTTTTCCCGTACTTGCTTGGCAAGGATGTCCAATGCATTGTCCACCAACAAGATACATTCCGGATCGCTTGCGTCTTCACTTGCAAAATCATGAAATTTGTGAGAAACAAACTTGTACCGCAACATAGCATCCAATTTTGGATCTTCAATTATATCCCTTCCTTTCGTATCTTGTATAGTTCCAGATTTTGCTTCTCGGGTCCATCTCTTTAAAAGATAATGGTTTGGCAATAACTTGATATTCATCAAGTCAAGAACTTTTAAAGCATGCGCACACAATACTCCGGTCCTTTTAAACTGAAAACAGCTACAAGAAGCCGTTTGCTCCAAAGGATCACCGACAACTATGCGCTCTAGTTCGGAGCTCAAATCACCATTAGCCCTCACAATTGTAACAACATATGTATTATCTCCATCCAATGCTCTACTACATGCAGCCATGGATCTTCTATATTCAGATTTGAATGCTTCAAATATGGTCGGTGTGTAAGCTTCGCTTGTTTGCAACAACATAGGAGTCTCCATCCCTATTCTAGGCAGTTTTTTAGTAGCTTCAAATTCTGCATCTAGCTCCTTGTTTCTTTTTCCTTGCACAGCCCTTTCAAAATGTTTTAAGAAGCGAATGATGTCAAAATCTGATTTGAGATGTTTTTTCAAATCACTATTGAAACTCTCACTTAATTGTGTGCTTCTCATTCCCAATGTGAAAACATCCCTCATGTAGCATTCAGTCCACTTTTCTTTTAACTTGTAGATGCTATCTAGCCATGAGGCCTTCTTCTTATCCACCTTATTTCTCATGATGTCAAATGCCTCTTCAAAGGCTGCCTTGTCCTCAATATTATACATACAAGTGCTGAAATCTAAGAGGATGTGAGGTTCTTCATCTTCCTCTTTTTTTGATTCTTCAACTTTGCTATTGCACAAGTGCTTGACGGCATTTTGCATGATGTGGTAGGTGCACAAGCCATGCCATGCTTGGGTGAAAACATCCCCAACAGCCAATCCCATTGCCGTGTCTTGGTCGGTAAATATAGCTCTAGGTTGCTTTCCGTTGTGTGCCTCTACAAAAGCCTCAAATAACCATTTGAAAGAGCCACGTGTTTCATCAAACAAAAGAGCAGCACCAAAAATAACGGTCTCTCTAAAATGATTGAATCCGACGAAAACACCAAAAGGCCTATATTCTTTGTTTGTGCCAAAAGTAGTGTCAAAGGCGATAACATCTCCAAAGTGTGCATAATCAATGCACATCTTTGCATCAGCCCAGAATATAGTACTTATTTGTTCTTCGGAATCCAATTGTAAAGTATACTGGAAAGACGGATTCTCAGCCTGCTTTTGTTGAAAATACTTCAACATGCTTCCCGCCTGACCATATGCTAACTCTCTTTGGCGCCTGCTCTGCAAGTGATTTTTGTGATCACGAGGCGTGTAGCGGAGATTCATTGGCCCCCCAACAAGGCGACTAGCCAAGTCATGTGCATGCCTTGGCCTAATTCCAGAGTCATCGGCAGCCTCAATTTCAATGGCTTGCAATTCTGAAATCCTCCGTTGTGATGACATCAAATGGAAAGTTTGTGGTAAGTAGACACCATGATTGTGAGCAAGCACTACCTCCACCACTTCATAATGTCTTGCCACTCGATCTAATGAAAGACACATATGGACATCACAATCTGTTCTTGTTTCAGCTCTAGGGTTCTTTGTGAGATGATCCCTCTTGTATTGTACTCGACGACCCTCCTTTGCACACACATATCTACATGAAGTTACCACTCCATCAATTTTACTTTTCCAGCTTGACCTTTTTCTGACCTCAAAACCTGCCCGGCCTCCATAGTTAACCCAAAATGACCATGCCTCAGCCAAGTCTATGAATTTCTGACCAACTTGAGGTAAGGACGTACGAATCACATTCTCCCTGCACCAAAATAAATATATAGGTAATTCCAGTGTAAGCCTAACTTGCTATAGATCTAGATGTCAGCAAAGGAATTCCAGTGTAAGACTAACTTACTTGTTGGTTTCTGCCATTATCTCTTAATTTGAAGACATGAACTCAATAATTACTGCAGGAATCATGAACAAATACAAGTAAGAAAATTTCCAATTTGTGAAGAAAATACAAGACAAAGAGGGGAGATTTGTGGTTGCTACCTGTAATCTGGAAGGAGGAGGAGGAGGAACGGATGCTGGAATCGATCGCCAGAAGTTTTCCTCGATCGGCCAGCTGATTTCCTTGGAGTTGCCGCAGCGATCGCCCAAAGCTGAGACAGCGCGCGACAGAGCAGCGCAGCACACGTTTCCCCGCCAAAATCCTCTCGTGCTCCCGCCTGAAGTTTTGTTTTCCCTCCACTGTGTTGAAGTAGGCCTTTAGGTGGGCTATGAAATCTGGGCTGGGTTGCTTATTTTAGGCTGAGTGAGGGATCGAAAGAAGCAGCCGACCGATCGAGAACGAGCAGCATCTGGCGTGCGCTGGGCTGCCTCTAACTTGTTATAAGCAAGTTAGAGAATCTGAGCCGGCGTGCCGGAGGGAGAGAGCGTAGCAGGTTGAGCAACACCGGGATGTACTTGTAGGCAGGCGGGATTGAGTGGGTCAGGTTCGGGCTCGTCACTACATGATCCATTCAGAGAAGAGCTGCTGTGGGGGCATTGTTGAAGCTATATTCTGATTAATTAATTAGGGAAAAGTATCACATGATACCAGCCTTTACAAAACTCAAATTTAAACATGTCAAAAAATTCTGAAAAAAATCATGGATTCTCACAACACATATGTCGACAACCCCTAAAAAATTCAGTTCGAAAATCGAAATACACAAGGAGAAACAAAAAAGACAAATCCATCATGAATAGTGTCAAAAGAAGACAAAAGCAAAAATGACACTATTCACATTTGAATTTGTCTTTTTTGTTTCTCCTTATATATTTCGAATTTTGATCTGAATTTTTTTGGAGTTGTCGACATATGTGTTATGAACATCCATGATTTTTTGCAGAATTTTTTGACATGTTTAAATTCGATTTTTTTTAACTTGGTATCATGGTATCATGTAAAGGCTGGTATCATGTGATACTTTCCCGATTAATTAGACGCGGGCCCCCTGAAAATTGGGGGGGGGGGGCGGCGGTGATTAGTGTTGATTTGGGTGGGCCGCCTCCCTCTCCTTACCTAGCCTTTGCATGTGTGTGCGCTGGAAGTCTCACGTGGTGGGCCTTGATGGAAAGACTTGTCGGCTGATTAGTTGCGTTGGATTAGATCGCTCGCTGCAGCGGCCGATCGCTAGGAAGTCGTTTCGTATTCTGATAAGGTTGATTAATCGAAGAGCTTGCCAAGGATTACGATGTGAGCTGGATGATTGCAGTTGAGGTGATCGATGGTGAGAGCATCTTCAGCCGCGGCCCCAACAGGTCCCCCAAGGCCCTTTTTAGCGCCGCCATAGAAAAAAGGTCCAGTTGCGTCCCCCAGGAGCCTATGTTTCACCGGTTAGGCCGGAAACAGGCGTCGGCGAACCCAGGCTGAACCCGGCGCGCTGGGGACACCGGGGGAATCGTTTTTGGCGCAAAAAGGAGTGGGTCCGCCGAATCAGCGACTCATCGCCTTTGTCGTCCTCATCGCCTTCGTCGTCCTCATCGCCTCATTGTGACGCCCGGATAATTAAGCCACAGTAACCCTCTACTAATGGTGCCATGTCACCTCGATTTTTGTTAATAAACTCACATTAGTTCGAAACAATTCAAAATCAAGCAAACAATAAATATTTTTAAATATTAAAACTAAAATGTTCAGAGTGAGCCAAAAAATGCATATGTAATACTGGTGAAGAAACCAAAACTTTAGAAAATGTTTAAGTGCTTAAAATAATTAAAACAGTGGCATTCATAGTTAATTAGATGCCTTTTATAATTTCTAAAATATCAAATTAATTTAATGGGGTACCAAACTTTTGTGGCAGAGAGTTAAACTAAAACATTAATTTAGGTATTGGTCTCATATTTTTATAAAACTAAAATATGCTAATGGTAAAATAAAAGAGTAAATAAAAAAGAAAAGATAAACAAAACGAAATTATAAAAAGATAAAACCTCCCCTCCCCTGGGCCTTGGCCCAGCAAACTGGCCAGGCCGGCCCACTCCCCCATCCCCTTCCCACTACAGGACCGGGGGGTTGCGTGGCGGCCATCGCCCCGTCGCCGGCCACGCGCCGGCCATCGCCTATATATCCGGCGACTCCCTCCCCGACGCCTGGAACCCTAGCTAACCCCCTCTCTCCCTCGCATCCCGCTCCCCGATCTGGACGCCCACGGCCCCGAGCCGGCGCCCTTCGTCGCCGTCGCCGGACCTCGCCGTCGTTGCCTCACCTCGCCCCGACCTGCGCCGTCCTCCGCTTCTTCCTCTACGCCAATCCACGAGGACCCGGACGCCCCCACGACGCCGCTCCAAGCTCGACTTCTTCCTCAGGACGCCGGTCGCCTCTGCGCTCCCGCTCACTCACCGGGCCGCCGTGCGCCCCCACTGTGAGCTCTCCTTCCCCTCCGTTTCCCTCTGTCGTGCCGTAGCCGCTTACCGCGCCGTCCGCACCATTGTGGAAGCTTTTCCCCCGCGTAGCTCGTCGGCGGTCGTGCTCCGGCGACCGTTTGTTTACTCCAGCGAGTCCACTCGCTTCCCCGCAAGCCGTAGAGCCCCTATAGCCCCTTAGTTTGCCCTCGCGTGCGCGGTAACTACGAGGCCGTGCTCACCGAGCTCCTGGCCGCCACCGCACCCGACGCCCGCATATGCACTGCTGCTGCTGCTCGCATCGCTGCCTGCCATCGCCCCCCTGGTGCTGCCGCCGCCTGCTCTCCCTACTGCGGCTGCCAAGGGCCGCCGGCGCCCACGCATGCCCGCATCCAGCTACGTGCAGCTGTTGCCTGCCAGCCGCTACTGCCTCTGCTGCCGACGCCTCCCGCAGCTCACTCCGCCCGAGCGCGCTCGCCCCAGCGCCCTTGGCCGCAAGCCCACCGGCACCTGCGTACGCGCATGCCCCGCCGTGCTGGCCGTGACCACTGCCGCCCGCCCGCATCGGCCGCCCCGGCCCTGTTCTGTAGGCCCACGCGTACGCCGTGCAGCGCGGCGTCCCGCGAAGCTCGTTGGCATGACGCTGCTGCTCTGCTGAATCTATTGCTGCTACTAGCTACTGTAGCAGCGCTAGCTAGCTTTTTCATTTCTACATCGAGTAACCCCCTCGACTGCCCCTAAACTGCGGCTAAACAACTACTAAGAGGGCTATAGAAAATATGAGTAGAAAGTATTCTTGACAAACTCCATTTTATCCCACTGGACCAAACCCTTTCAATGCATGGATTAATTCCTACGAAAATCACAAAGTTCAATGTTCTGTTAACAAAAAAAATGGAAAACAACTTTATTTTCATAGCCACTTTAGTCCTGTTGATGATCAAGCAAATGAACTCTAATGTGGATGTAATTAGTACTAACATGTAGATCACAGAAAAATGCTCAAAATAGATATAAGGCACAAAATCATAGGAGGTACAGATTCATAGTTATATCCTTCTGAAAACAGCTAAAAGATGTTTAAAACTGTCGAATTCTCAGACTTAGCAAAACTTCAGGGATTTTTAGGTTATTGTTTAAATCTTTGAAAAATCATAGAAAATAATCCGTAGCTTGAATGAAAAAGTTTTATACATGAAAGTTGCTCAGAACGACGAGACGAATACGGATACGCGGCCCGTTCATCCGCCACACACTCCTAACATATCAAACTCGCAACTTTCCCCCTCCGGTTCATCTGTCCGTAAACGCGAAACACCGGGGATACTTTCCCGGATGTTCTCCCCCTTCGCCGGTATCACCTATCCCTGCGTTAGGTCACCCCTAGCACAACGTATTGCCGCGTCTTGCTTTGTGTTACATTTGATTGCTCTGTTATTTATTTTGTTCCCCCTCCGTTACTTCTTTCCGGTAGACTACGAGACTGACGCTGCTGCTGGTACACCGATCGACTACGGTGTTGACGATCCCTCTCTCTTGCCAGAGCAACCAGGCAAGCCCCCCCCTTGATCACCAGATATCGCCTACTCTCCTCTATACTGCTTGCATTAGAGTAGTGTAGCCTGTTAATGCTTTCGTTATTCCTATCCTGATGCATAGCCTATTTTTGATACTGCTGTTGATACCTTTACCTGCAATCCTACTGCTTAGTATAGGATGCTAGTGTTCCATCAGTGGCCCTACACTCTTGTCCGTCTGCCATGCTATACTACTGGGCCGTGATCACTTCGGGAGGTGATCACGGGCATACTATATACTTTACACTATTACATTACCTGTGATACTGTTCGGAGATGGGGGCTGAAGGGGCAGGTGGCTCCATCCCGGTAGAGGTGGGCCTGGGTTCCCGACGGCCCCTGACTATTACTTTGTGGCGGAGCGACAGGGCAGGTTCAGACCACCTAGGAGAGAGGTGGGCCTGGCCCTAGTCGGCGTTCGCGATACTTAACACACTTAACGAGATCTGGGTATTTGATCTGAGTCTGGCCATTTGGTCTATATGCACTAACCACCTACGCGGGAGTAGTTATGGGTATCCCGACGTCGTGGTATCAGCCGAAGCACTTCGTGACGTCAGCGACTGAGCGGCGCGCGCCGGGTTGGACCGCGTAACGTGACTTCCTTTGAAATGGAGGTTGCTAGGTCTGCTCTCCGGCCGCGTACGCAACGTGCAGGTGTGCTCAGGGCGATGGGCCCAGACCCCTGCGCGCTTAGGTTTAGACCGGCGTGCTGACCTCTCTGTTTTGCCTAGGTGGGGCTGCGACGTGTTGATCTTCCGAGGCCGGGCATGACCCAGGAAAGTGTGTCCGGCCAAATGGGATCAAGCGTGTTGGGCTATGTGGTGCACCCCTGCAGGGAAGTTTATCTATTCGAATAGCCGTGTCCCTCGGTAAAAGGACGACCCGGAGTTGTACCTTGACCTTATGACAACTAGAACTGGATACTTAATAAAACACACCCTTCCAAGTGCCAGATACACCCCCGGTGATTGCTCTCCAACAGGGCATCGAGGAGGGGATCGCCGGGTAGGATTATGCTATGCGATGCTACATGGAGAACTTCAGTCTACTCTCTTCTATATGCTGCAAGACGGAGGCGACCAGAAGCGTAGTCTTCGATAAGACTAGCTATCCCCCTCTTATTCTGGCATTCTGCAGTTCAGTCCACTGATATGGCCCTTTACACATATATCCATGCATATGTAGTGTAGCTCCTTGCTTGCGAGTACTTTGGATGAGTACTCACGGTTGCTTTTCTTCCCCTTTTCCCCTTTTCCCTTCTACCCGGTTGCCGCAACCAGACGATGGAGCCCAGGATCCAGACGCCACCGTCGACGACGACTCCTACTACACTGGAGGTGCCTACTACTACGTGCAGCCCGCTGATGACGACCAGGAGTAGTTAGGAGGATCCCAGGCAGGAGGCCTGCGCCTCGTTCGATCTGTATCCCAGTTTGTGCTAGCCTTCTTAAGGCAAAACTTGTTTAACTTATGTCTGTACTCAGATATTGTTGCTTCCGCTGACCCGTCTATGATCGAGCACTTGTATTCGAGCCCTCGAGGCCCCTGGCTTGTATTATGATGCTTGTATGACTTATTTTATTTGTAGAGTTGTGTTGTGATATCTTCCCGTGAGTCCCTGATCTTGATCGTACACATTTGCGTGCATGATTAGTGTACGATTGAATCGGGGGCGTCACAAGTTGGTATCAGAGCCGATTGCCTGTAGGAATCCCTCTTCCAACTCCTTGGCCGAAGTCGAGTCTAGACATTGCAAAACTTATACTAACATGGCTGTGTGTCTTACGGGCACACGTCGCCATCGGGTGGTATTAGGATCTTTTACTCCTCGTCTATACTCTGGGACTCTGATCTCTCTTCTATTCGGTTTAAATAATTTTACTAAATCTGACTCTAGGTTCTCGTAACTACTTTCTCCCGGAGAGCCCCTTCGGTCCAGATAATCGCCTGTTACCCCAGAAGATTTCGAAGATACTATCCGATATTCTCTCAGGGCTTTGTGCCCGTTGCTTTTGCAATTCACTACCACCGAAATATCCCTATGGATAAATACTTACACCTGTTGATCTTACTTTTATTCCCAGTCGACCTTGTTATTACAAGTTACCCCGACATTCTCTCTGTTGTTCCAAGAATTCTTTGAGCTTACTGCCTTGTTGTTCTTTGTCACCTGAACACCCCTACGGATAATTTCTCGCACTTACCGAGTATCCGCCCATCCCTATTTGTTTGTGTGTTTCACTAAGTTCTTCGAAATACTATTCGATCCTCCAAAAATCCTTAGTAGCTTATTGCTCTGCAATACTTGTCTACTTGCATGATGGATGCTTTCCATATGTCTGGAAATATTCGTTAGTATCCTTAGGCACCGTCATTTTGATCCTTTTGATTCAACATAAGTGCGAATGCACGCAATCATCAGTTGATCCTTTTAAAATATCTTTCCGGCTCAGTCGTCATTTTAAACATGAGCTGGTTCTTGACTAATCAATGCCTTGATCGGTTGTGCTTCTAAGTCTATTGAACTTATTCATTTCCAATCAGAACGATTTCTTCTGATCCCTTGATTTGGAAATCATAAAATTTCTTTGCATTAAGCTTTAATTAGTTAGTTGTTTCTAGAATCCAATGCCTTTGCATTGTTTCTTCCTCTGTTTGGGTATCGATACTCACATCAACTCCCTTGTGGATCGCCATATCCATTGTTGGATTATTATCCGACAGTGTCCTTCACAATTAATCACCTTGTGAGTTATTTCTCCGATACATAATGCCTTGGTAAATTGTATCTTCTTCTTGGCCAACCATGCTCTGCTTTCGAGCTGGTGGTATTTACTATTGAAGCTTGTGGTATATGTTTCCACGATACCCTGACGGGTTGAACCTATGCCTTCCTTTATATGTGTGAACTCGGAAGTTTTCACGAGTCATACTCGTCTGGTATTTCACCAGGTACAACTTTCAACACTAATGCCTTTATCAAAGCGAGAAGTGAATGGAAGGTTATACATTGAAGAAGTGGGAGTCGACCTTGAACCTTGCGTTCATGCCCATGGACATGATGTATAACTTATCACGGAAGCTGCTCGTAAAAATAATTACCCCCTTGTTATAAGTTCATCTTGTATTCGTGGTTCGATCCTTTATGATCGTGGATTCCGACCATGTTCTCCTTTAAATACCATTTCTCGTGCAAGTTTAAGCATTTGTCTTCTGCAGAGCATTACCCTAGACCAACCTCTACTTTGATTGGTCGTCGAATATTACCCCTGGTATCTCAAGATTATCACGGATTTGCATAACTTCTTATGAGTTCTTCATCAAGTGCTACATTCTCATTGATTCCAATTTTTCACGGGCTTCTAGTTATTAAACACTCAAGGACATCGATAACTGAATCGAGTCCGCATCTTGATTAAACAACTCTTAGTAATCTTCTTTGCTTACGAGTTTGTACTCGATCACGTCAACCCTAGCCTGATCGGCTATATCATTACCATGTTAAAAATATAACTGTGCTACCCGGTCCTTCTTCTCGGAGCACAATTATTTGACGATGAGCTAAGCTTACGTTGATCTTCCTCATCATATCATTTCGCTTTGGACAACAAGCTTGGTTTCGAGTTTGTGTCGCACCCTTGGTTCCAATAACCTTTCGCTTCACCATTCCTTTGACTTGATGTCATTGCTGATCGATTACATCTTTAAATCTCTCGACAAATGTGTCGTGATCATCATCGGCATTCTGAGCTCTTCCAGGATATCAATCGAATTCATGATGAGAAATACCATCCTTGCCCTCGATGAGTTGTGTTATCATCGACCACTTTATGGCCCTCCCTCCAACACAAACTTGTTCGTGTTTTGTGTTATACCTTGAGTTCCTTGCTACCCAGCATTTGTTCTTCTTTACCTTGGAATATTACCACCTTTTATGTCAAGAATGTCATGGGAATTTCACCACCTCTTAATAATTCTTGTTACAAGTGATGCTTCTCATCATCACCATTCCTTCTTGGTCCCGGTGTTATTTATAACCGGAATGCCGAAAAATGAACTATGATTTGTGAATTCAAAACTTCTAGCAACCCTATTGCTTGTAAGTTATGAATGATAGTTTCTTTCTTCATATGTTGATTATTGACTCATCATTCTAACATTGATCGTGTTACTTAGTCCATATTTTGGATGCACTTTTCGATCAATGTTTAATTGTGTATGATTTCCTATAGCACACCATTATATCATTTGATTTGACAAATGTTATCTCCTTGTTCACATGACTGTGGAAAGCCATCTTTTTTGGAAATCTTGACGAAATGTTGCTTAATCCATCAGCCACCTCCTCCTCATCTCCTTGTTTAATAATGAACCCTTGTTCGGAACTCGCTTCCATAGTTCATTTCCCGAGAATCATATAATGCCACCTCGTCAATTGTGTTGCACCTCTTCTTCTCAGGCATCCTGAGTCTGAGTTATCCTAACACAAATCAGATCTGAATCTCGGTCAGCTATGATGGTTGGAACATATTTCCAAGAGTTATAACATTGGTCTTTAAGAGACCCGGCAAGGTGATGTCATGCCTAACACACCTGGCCGGAGGCCCTAATGTTATAGCTTCCTTTTTAGCAAGGTTATCTATTCTTCCATGAGAAATGGTAAGACTTATTCTACAAGTTGTTCCTGATGGATCCTTTTTGTTTCCAAAGTCTGATTTTCACCTGTTGACCATGTCAATGCTATCTCGAAGCACGTCTATGGTACTCCGTTCTTCAACAAGAACATTTGAAGCCCAATGCTAATTGTTTCTTCCTCAACTATCCAAACACCGTTGTATGGATAACATCATGAAATTTTTCTCCCCTTACCTAAAGGGTTTTGTACATTATATCCTGTCATGGATATCATGCTCTGCTTATCATTGGGGAGGATATACCCCTGAAATATCTGATAATCATATTTTCCTTTCCATTATTTGGTTTAACCTTTCTGGTGATCATTTTGGTCTAAGCAGTATTAATTCCCTGCTTATGTAGACCCCTCGTGTACAATTATGTCAGTAAGACCTTGTTACTTTTGTTGATGACATTCCGGTAACCACCGATGGACGAGAACTTTGCCTATTGGTCCGCCTCGTTGCAACGAGCAGAAAAATGGTTCTCTTCGTCCCTCGCCCTTGGTACCAACGTTGTTGCCGACATAACTGACATGGTACTCTCTGACATGCCTTGCTATCATGACCGGGCAAGATGTCCCTGCTCCTATAAAAAAAAACCACATGATGGGCCCATAACCCACAGTTCCACAGGATCGAAAGCTGACTCACCTGTACACCTCTTGTTCCCAAGGTTGTTCCTCGCGTGTGGCCTCATAAGTAATTCACGAGCCACCTTTGGAGAGACCATCAATTCTGGTACCAGACACAATACTTATTCCCGTTGCTTTGAACCCCATTCACGCCCTGTTTCAGGCATCGAACGTTTGTCTGCTCGCTTGAAACTTCACATGATACCTCCTTACTTTGCTCTCGATATTTTCTTAAGTTTATATTCGAGAGTTACTTCCGCCATCTTCCTCGATGTTATCGACCAGATAGTCGACCTTGCAGAGGTCCGTACTCCCGGAATGCCCACCCTTATTTCTTCCCGTAAGTACGATGGAGTTCCCGAAGAAAGGATGACAACTTTATCATGATGCATTGGAATAAAGAATTGAAGACATCAACGAAAGGGATTAACTTCTTCGAGAAGATCCGTTAGATCGTAACCAAAACTTTCCCCCTTACTCCCCTCTTAAATCTCGGGACGAGATTTCTTGTAGTGGAGGAGAATTGTGACGCCCGGATAATTAAGCCACAGTAACCCTCTACTAATGGTGCCATGTCACCTCGATTTTTGTTAATAAACTCACATTAGTTCGAAACAATTCAAAATCAAGCAAACAATAAATATTTTTAAATATTAAAACTAAAATGCTCAGAGTGAGCCAAAAAATGCATATGTAATATTGGTGAAGAAACCAAAACTTTAGAAAATGTTTAAGTGCTTAAAATAATTAAAACAGTGGCATTCATAGTTAATTAGATGCCTTTTATAATTTCTAAAATATCAAATTAATTTAATGGGGTACCAAACTTTTGTGGCAGAGAGTTAAACTAAAACATTAATTTAGGTATTGGTCTCATATTTTTATAAAACTAAAATATGCTAATGGTAAAATAAAAGAGTAAATAAAAAAGAAAAGATAAACAAAACGAAATTATAAAAAGATAAAACCTCCCCTCCCCTGGGCCTTGGCCCAGCAAACTGGCCAGGCCGGCCCACTCCCCCATCCCCTTCCCACTACAGGACCGGGGGGTTGCGTGGCGGCCATCGCCCCGTCGCCGGCCACGCGCCGGCCATCGCCTATATATCCGGCGACTCCCTCCCCGACGCCTGGAACCCTAGCTAACCCCCTCTCTCCCTCGCATCCCGCTCCCCGATCTGGACGCCCACGGCCCCGAGCCGGCGCCCTTCGTCGCCGTCGCCGGACCTCGCCGTCGTTGCCTCACCTCGCCCCGACCTGCGCCGTCCTCCGCTTCTTCCTCTACGCCAATCCACGAGGACCCGGACGCCCCCACGACGCCGCTCCAAGCTCGACTTCTTCCTCAGGACGCCGGTCGCCTCTGCGCTCCCGCTCACTCACCGGGCCGCCGTGCGCCCCCACTGTGAGCTCTCCTTCCCCTCCGTTTCCCTCTGTCGTGCCGTAGCCGCTTACCGCGCCGTCCGCACCATTGTGGAAGCTTTTCCCCCGCGTAGCTCGTCGGCGGTCGTGCTCCGGCGACCGTTTGTTTACTCCAGCGAGTCCACTCGCTTCCCCGCAAGCCGTAGAGCCCCTATAGCCCCTTAGTTTGCCCTCGCGTGCGCGGTAACTACGAGGCCGTGCTCACCGAGCTCCTGGCCGCCACCGCACCCGACGCCCGCATATGCACTGCTGCTGCTGCTCGCATCGCTGCCTGCCATCGCCCCCCTGGTGCTGCCGCCGCCTGCTCTCCCTACTGCGGCTGCCAAGGGCCGCCGGCGCCCACGCATGCCCGCATCCAGCTACGTGCAGCTGTTGCCTGCCAGCCGCTACTGCCTCTGCTGCCGACGCCTCCCGCAGCTCACTCCGCCCGAGCGCGCTCGCCCCAGCGCCCTTGGCCGCAAGCCCACCGGCACCTGCGTACGCGCATGCCCCGCCGTGCTGGCCGTGACCACTGCCGCCCGCCCGCATCGGCCGCCCCGGCCCTGTTCTGTAGGCCCACGCGTACGCCGTGCAGCGCGGCGTCCCGCGAAGCTCGTTGGCATGACGCTGCTGCTCTGCTGAATCTATTGCTGCTACTAGCTACTGTAGCAGCGCTAGCTAGCTTTTTCATTTCTACATCGAGTAACCCCCTCGACTGCCCCTAAACTGCGGCTAAACAACTACTAAGAGGGCTATAGAAAATATGAGTAGAAAGTATTCTTGACAAACTCCATTTTATCCCACTGGACCAAACCCTTTCAATGCATGGATTAATTCCTACGAAAATCACAAAGTTCAATGTTCTGTTAACAAAAAAAATGGAAAACAACTTTATTTTCATAGCCACTTTAGTCCTGTTGATGATCAAGCAAATGAACTCTAATGTGGATGTAATTAGTACTAACATGTAGATCACAGAAAAATGCTCAAAATAGATATAAGGCACAAAATCATAGGAGGTACAGATTCATAGTTATATCCTTCTGAAAACAGCTAAAAGATGTTTAAAACTGTCGAATTTTCAGACTTAGCAAAACTTCAGGGATTTTTAGGTTATTGTTTAAATCTTTGAAAAATCATAGAAAATAATCCGTAGCTTGAATGAAAAAGTTTTATACATGAAAGTTGCTCAGAACGACGAGACGAATACGGATACGCGGCCCGTTCATCCGCCACACACTCCTAACATATCAAACTCGCAACTTTCCCCCTCCGGTTCATCTGTCCGTAAACGCGAAACACCGGGGATACTTTCCCGGATGTTCTCCCCCTTCGCCGGTATCACCTATCCCTGCGTTAGGTCACCCCTAGCACAACGTATTGCCGCGTCTTGCTTTGTGTTACATTTGATTGCTCTGTTATTTATTTTGTTCCCCCTCCGTTACTTCTTTCCGGTAGACTACGAGACTGACGCTGCTGCTGGTACACCGATCGACTACGGTGTTGACGATCCCTCTCTCTTGCCAGAGCAACCAGGCAAGCCCCCCCCTTGATCACCAGATATCGCCTACTCTCCTCTATACTGCTTGCATTAGAGTAGTGTAGCCTGTTAATGCTTTCGTTATTCCTATCCTGATGCATAGCCTATTTTTGATACTGCTGTTGATACCTTTACCTGCAATCCTACTGCTTAGTATAGGATGCTAGTGTTCCATCAGTGGCCCTACACTCTTGTCCGTCTGCCATGCTATACTACTGGGCCGTGATCACTTCGGGAGGTGATCACGGGCATACTATATACTTTACACTATTACATTACCTGTGATACTGTTCGGAGATGGGGGCTGAAGGGGCAGGTGGCTCCATCCCGGTAGAGGTGGGCCTGGGTTCCCGACGGCCCCTGACTATTACTTTGTGGCGGAGCGACAGGGCAGGTTCAGACCACCTAGGAGAGAGGTGGGCCTGGCCCTAGTCGGCGTTCGCGATACTTAACACACTTAACGAGATCTGGGTATTTGATCTGAGTCTGGCCATTTGGTCTATATGCACTAACCACCTACGCGGGAGTAGTTATGGGTATCCCGACGTCGTGGTATCAGCCGAAGCACTTCGTGACGTCAGCGACTGAGCGGCGCGCGCCGGGTTGGACCGCGTAACGTGACTTCCTTTGAAATGGAGGTTGCTAGGTCTGCTCTCCGGCTGCGTACGCAACGTGCAGGTGTGCTCAGGGCGATGGGCCCAGACCCCTGCGCGCTTAGGTTTAGACCGGCGTGCTGACCTCTCTGTTTTGCCTAGGTGGGGCTGCGACGTGTTGATCTTCCGAGGCCGGGCATGACCCAGGAAAGTGTGTCCGGCCAAATGGGATCAAGCGTGTTGGGCTATGTGGTGCACCCCTGCAGGGAAGTTTATCTATTCGAATAGCCGTGTCCCTCGGTAAAAGGACGACCGGAGTTGTACCTTGACCTTATGACAACTAGAACTGGATACTTAATAAAACACACCCTTCCAAGTGCCAGATACACCCCCGGTGATTGCTCTCCAACAGGGCATCGAGGAGGGGATCGCCGGGTAGGATTATGCTATGCGATGCTACATGGAGAACTTCAGTCTACTCTCTTCTATATGCTGCAAGACGGAGGCGACCAGAAGCGTAGTCTTCGATAAGACTAGCTATCCCCCTCTTATTCTGGCATTCTGCAGTTCAGTCCACTGATATGGCCCTTTACACATATATCCATGCATATGTAGTGTAGCTCCTTGCTTGCGAGTACTTTGGATGAGTACTCACGGTTGCTTTTCTTCCCCTTTTCCCCTTTTCCCTTCTACCCGGTTGCCGCAACCAGACGATGGAGCCCAGGATCCAGACGCCACCGTCGACGACGACTCCTACTACACTGGAGGTGCCTACTACTACGTGCAGCCCGCTGATGACGACCAGGAGTAGTTAGGAGGATCCCAGGCAGGAGGCCTGCGCCTCGTTCGATCTGTATCCCAGTTTGTGCTAGCCTTCTTAAGGCAAAACTTGTTTAACTTATGTCTGTACTCAGATATTGTTGCTTCCGCTGACCCGTCTATGATCGAGCACTTGTATTCGAGCCCTCGAGGCCCCTGGCTTGTATTATGATGCTTGTATGACTTATTTTATTTGTAGAGTTGTGTTGTGATATCTTCCCGTGAGTCCCTGATCTTGATCGTACACATTTGCGTGCATGATTAGTGTACGATTGAATCGGGGGCGTCACAAGTTGGTATCAGAGCCGATTGCCTGTAGGAATCCCTCTTCCAACTCCTTGGCCGAAGTCGAGTCTAGACATTGCAAAACTTATACTAACATGGCTGTGTGTCTTACGGGCACACGTCGCCATCGGGTGGTATTAGGATCTTTTACTCCTCGTCTATACTCTGGGACTCTGATCTCTCTTCTATTCGGTTTAAATAATTTTACTAAATCTGACTCTAGGTTCTCGTAACTACTTTCTCCCGGAGAGCCCCTTCGGTCCAGATAATCGCCTGTTACCCCAGAAGATTTCGAAGATACTATCCGATATTCTCTCAGGGCTTTGTGCCCGTTGCTTTTGCAATTCACTACCACCGAAATATCCCTATGGATAAATACTTACACCTGTTGATCTTACTTTTATTCCCAGTCGACCTTGTTATTACAAGTTACCCCGACATTCTCTCTGTTGTTCCAAGAATTCTTTGAGCTTACTGCCTTGTTGTTCTTTGTCACCTGAACACCCCTACGGATAATTTCTCGCACTTACCGAGTATCCGCCCATCCCTATTTGTTTGTGTGTTTCACTAAGTTCTTCGAAATACTATTCGATCCTCCAAAAATCCTTAGTAGCTTATTGCTCTGCAATACTTGTCTACTTGCATGATGGATGCTTTCCATATGTCTGGAAATATTCGTTAGTATCCTTAGGCACCGTCATTTTGATCCTTTTGATTCAACATAAGTGCGAATGCACGCAATCATCAGTTGATCCTTTTAAAATATCTTTCCGGCTCAGTCGTCATTTTAAACATGAGCTGGTTCTTGACTAATCAATGCCTTGATCGGTTGTGCTTCTAAGTCTATTGAACTTATTCATTTCCAATCAGAACGATTTCTTCTGATCCCTTGATTTGGAAATCATAAAATTTCTTTGCATTAAGCTTTAATTAGTTAGTTGTTTCTAGAATCCAATGCCTTTGCATTGTTTCTTCCTCTGTTTGGGTATCGATACTCACATCAACTCCCTTGTGGATCGCCATATCCATTGTTGGATTATTATCCGACAGTGTCCTTCACAATTAATCACCTTGTGAGTTATTTCTCCGATACATAATGCCTTGGTAAATTGTATCTTCTTCTTGGCCAACCATGCTCTGCTTTCGAGCTGGTGGTATTTACTATTGAAGCTTGTGGTATATGTTTCCACGATACCCTGACGGGTTGAACCTATGCCTTCCTTTATATGTGTGAACTCGGAAGTTTTCACGAGTCATACTCGTCTGGTATTTCACCAGGTACAACTTTCAACACTAATGCCTTTATCAAAGCGAGAAGTGAATGGAAGGTTATACATTGAAGAAGTGGGAGTCGACCTTGAACCTTGCGTTCATGCCCATGGACATGATGTATAACTTATCACGGAAGCTGCTCGTAAAAATAATTACCCCCTTGTTATAAGTTCATCTTGTATTCGTGGTTCGATCCTTTATGATCGTGGATTCCGACCATGTTCTCCTTTAAATACCATTTCTCGTGCAAGTTTAAGCATTTGTCTTCTGCAGAGCATTACCCTAGACCAACCTCTACTTTGATTGGTCGTCGAATATTACCCCTGGTATCTCAAGATTATCACGATTACCCCTGGATACCCATTGGCAAAGGGAACCACGATGTCGAGGATTCAATTAATCCCGTATACGATTCCCTTTGCCAATCGGTATTTTACTTGTCCGAGATTCGATCGTCGGTATCCCAATACCTCGTTCAATCTCGTTATCGGCAAGTCACTTTTCTCGTTACCGTAATGCATGATCCCGTGATCAAACACTTTGATCACATTGAGCTCATTGTGATGATGCATTACCGAGAGGGCCCGGTGATACCTCTCCGTCAAGCGGAGTGACAAATCCCAGTCTCGATCCATGTCAACCCAACAGATACTTTCAGAGATACCCGTAGTATACCTTTATAGTCACCCAGTTACGTTGTGACGTTTGGCACACCCAAAGCACTCCTACGGTATCCGGGAGTTACATGATCTCATGGTCTAAGGAAAGGATACTTGACATTGGAAAACTCTAGCAAACGAACTATGCGATCTTATGCTATGTTTAGGATTGGGTCTTGTCCATCACATCATTCTCCTAATGATGTGATCTCGTTATCGATGACATCCAATGTCCATAGTCAGGAAACCATGACTATCTGCCGATCAACGAGCTAGTCAACTAGAGGCTCACTAGGGACATGTTGTTGTCTGTTATTCACACATGTATTACGATTTCCGGTTAACACAATTATAGCACGAATAAAGACAATTATCATGAATAAGGAAATATAATAATAATGATTTTATTATTGCCTCTAGGGCATATTTCCAACAGCAACGACTATGGCGGCGGGGACTACACCCAGTTCTACAGGCTCCTCGGCATGTAGAAGGCGGGCGCCGGCGGATGGGCCTAGTCGTTTTTAGTTTGCGTTTTTTATTTGTGTTTTAAAGTTCTTTTGTACAAATATCAATGAAATCGACTAGTTTGGATGAAATTGCGTCGTGTTTGGTCGATTTTGTGTTTCAAAAAAGGGGTCTGGGGCTGACTTGGGTGCGGCCGCTGGGAACCCAGTCGCCCCCACGCCGAAATTATCGTCGGTTCGCCCGGGCCGAACGGCTAGGGATGCTCTGATACCTACGTCGGTGCAGAGAACAACTACAACCTCTTCATGGTGCGCAAGAACAGCGACGCCGCCATGCACGGACGACTAGAAGGGCAGGCTGGAGGTGGTCGGGGACTTTGTGAACAGGTTCCGACATGGGTCCCTCATGATGCGCCCTCCGGACTAGGACATGGACCAGATCCCCACGATCATCTTCAGCACGATCAACAGGGTCATCAGCATCATCGCATCCCTACCCCGCGGCCACTACGTCTTCCTGGGGAAGCTCTTGGTTAAGTTCATCAAGGGGGTTGGGCAGCCTGAGCCACGAGCAGTGGCGGTCGTTCTACAATGACAAGAAGACGATGGTGGCCCCACAATTACCTCGACGGGGACTTGATTGAGTCATTCCTCAACCTCGATAGGGGAAATATGGAGGAGGTGGCCAAGGCCATGGCGATCCCTATGGAGGAGATGTCCAAGAGGGTGGAGGAGCTGACGAGACGGCACTAGGTAGCGTCGCCCACTGCTCAGTCATAACCCTATTGCCCGCTCCGCTTTCCCATTCCTATTGATTTCGGCATCTGAATCTTCCTGAATTCAAGTAGAGAATACCAGGGCTTTCTTCTTCTTTGATTTTCCTTGGGGCATAGGATAAAAAAAATGGATTTCCGACATTAGGGTTCTAAGATTTAGGAGGGGAACGGTGAGGAGAGGGATCACATGCATTGAAGAAATCTCAAGATTCTGAAACGGTCAAAAGAATGGTGCGGGAAGAAGAAAGAGAGGAGAGTCACGAAAATAGGGTAAACACAAAGAGACGATGAAAAGCAATTAGAGAGGAGAGGAAAGAATGACTATGGAAATCATAAAGCTCAGCAAGGAGCACATTACTATGAATAATAATGGAGAGGGACATTAAAGGGGGAAACTGAGCAAATGTTTTTTTCCTCACCTGTGTTGTGCCGTCGGCGGCTTGAGAATGGATAATGTGCAAGTGTTTGTAGCAACATTCTTTGAAATCATAAAGCTCAGCAAGGAGCACATTACTATGAATAATAATGGAGAGGGACATTAAAGGGGAAAACTGAGCAAATGTTTGTTTCCTCACCTGTGTTGTGCCGTTGGCGGCTTGAGAATGGATAATGTGCAAGTGTTTGTAGCAACATTCTTTGTTTTGTTTTTGACGTTTGATAAGGCTGTAACTAATCATTCTTCTGATGGCTTTCTAAATTAAGATGGTCATACAAAAGGTCACGAAAGAACAGCTCTCTTCCTAGCATAGTTTTAAAACCCTGACCGGACCTCCGGTCCAACCAGAAAAAATCGGAACCGGCACGCTCACGGTTCTTTAAGCTCACTAGACCGTCCTGCAATTAGACCGGATAGAACCGATCGAACCAGCCGGTTTTTTGACCAGTTTTCTTGTGAAACGGGAGGAAAAACCAGAGCCACTGGACGACAGGTTGCCTAAGAAATAGAAAAGTAGAGGTCATTCTGCTAATCATTTAGCATTCAGATAAAAACAACATCCAACACATAAAAGATGATCATAGCTACATTCAACAAGAAATAAATGTAGTAGCTCTTAAATCCGAGGTATACAAAACAGTACAGAATATTTTCTCACTCTGATCATGAACACAAAATATGAAGAGTACGTACGGAACATTTTCTCATGACAAGGACACTAATAACATGGTAAAATGCAACGACCCGCTGGTTATATGGATGGAGCACACAATGCATATGTAGAATCTTCACACAATGCATATATAGTAATTAAGTATCTAAACTTGATTTCCAATCAGCCACTGGAAGAGGTAGATGGCACCATGGCATGCAGTTCTTTAACTTCTCTCACGAGTGACACGAGAGTGCGCGTGCCAAGCTTCGATATGGTTTCGGAGCTGCTGGCGGAAGAACAAATCGTGTAGTAGTCAAGATCTAGCATGTTCTCGGAAGCACTAGAGAGCCCCTCTATCAAGCTCCTGAAGTCCTCTTGTCTGAAGAACCTGCCGTTGTAGTATTCCAACATTGATATGACCATCTTAGTCGTAGCCTTGCACAATGACAGGTTTTCGATGATGGGCTTGCTTTTTTCCAGTACTATGTCCTTGAGCTTGTTTAGAAAGCTAGATGTGTCCAACCAAGGAGCCAACTCAGTGATCAACTTCATGTTGTAGACAGCCCCACAAAGGGATAAAAATGACGACAGTAAGTTCGATGACATATTTGAGAGAGCATCCAATCCCTCATCCTTCCTGCCCTGCTCATTGTTTTCTTCTATGCTATCACATTGGTTTTCTATGTCTTTTCCATTATGTGTTCCGTCTCTACAACAAAGTATTTTTCCAATCACCTGTGGCGAGAATGAACTAACATTCATAACTAGACTTTGGCAATAATTAATAAATCAAAGGTGATTCATCATTTGAAGGACTAATTACCTTGAGGATTGCTTTCCTAAGCTTGCGAAGGTATTCATCATCCTTGGTGTAATGCGTACATAGATGCTCAAGGATTTCAGCTGCTGCTTGTTTGCATGTCTCATCCTTTTTATGTAGAAGTACTTGAGTGAGAATATCAACAACATCACTAATTCAACTGTGGCATCATTGATTCCGTTGGTATCCATGTATAGTCGTGTGAGAATCCAAATGGCTCTTTGCCGCAACTCTTCTTTGCACTTTTTACAGCTAAGAATCCTCTGGAGAGTGCCGATTGCTTCTGCGTTGCTTGATATTTCACGACGTAGCTTGGACCCGGTTTCTCTTTGAGCACCGCTTAAATGGCTCATCACCTCCATCGATCGGCATACTACTTCGCACCATGTACCATGATCACGAGTGGTGTGGTCGAGTAGGTCGGCAGTGATAGGTGCCATGATCTTGGAGACCAGATCTCGGGTGTCGCTCATGATTCTGCAATTGTTTTCGTCGGCGGCAAGGTTCCGGAGGATAGACAGGCCTTGTAGCAACAACTCCTTGTAGGGCTTCCCAAGTTCGCCGGCTGGTGAGGGACGCCGACGAGTAACCTGCAGTTTCAGATGCTGCTCGTATCCATCCTTGGATCTGGGATATGGCTGCGCTATACTATATTGTTCAAACGTCCCGATCAAGGAAGATATGTGTTGAATACTCCGAGGAAACTGCTCCAAATTAATGTAGAATGCAAGTCGCTCCACTATCATCGCGGCTTGAATTCTACCCTTTCTGTCATGTAGGCCTCTTGAATCTAGCATCTCTAGCAGTTTCGGCAGTACATTCCGAGAGGATGATGTGGACAAGACAAGATGTTTTATCAGCATGCGCTGCCCATGGACATTGGACCAATCATTCTTGCTCTCCACCATGCATATGGCTGCGTATATATAGGATCTTTACCCCGGAAATGCTGTCAACAGGTGAATTGGAACCAATCTTGTCTACAGCATATGTGACGAGGTTCCTTCCTTGGGTAAATGTCGGGTCCTTCTCACATCCTCTCCTTGTTTTGCGCAAGTAGTTGTAAAGTACTGCTTGAACATCCGAGTCTTCAGTGGCCATCGAGTCTTCAGTGACCAGAGTCTTAGAAAACTTCTTCTCCGTGAGAGTCAACAGAAACCTGTAGCAGAAGAGCACGCCTTGGAGCAGAGCAAGGTAGTACAAGATCTGCATTGCTGGTGCTAGGTTTGATGCTTTTTCATCTGAGTTGCTCCCGTGATCGTGCTCTATCAGACGCCACAATGAGATCACCCCGGACATGAATATCCCAAGCACATATATAATTGCCAGAGGGCTAAATATTAAGGCCAACACCATTACTTGAACCAACACTAAAAGGATTACCGAGAAAAAGAGAAGAAAAGACAACAAATCTTGGGTGCAATTCTTGCTCGGCACGTCATCGGGTACAACGCCAAATGAAATGACCGCCAGGAACCCAAGGAGCGCATCCTCCATATAGCCTAGTTTCTCATTCAGAGTAACATCAAAAATCCTGTTGTGCATCTTTTTGAGTCAGATATGTACATATTAGTGGTAGGACGAAATAAGTGAGAGAGGAGTACTAACCCAGCTGTTTGTACAAGGGTGATGAACGCCACACACCAAAAGTCCTCCTTATGTAGCTCAGACACGAAACCACCAAGAAGTATACAACAGTGGTCCAAGTAAGCACCAGGAAACCCAAGCCACTGATGGCCATGGACAGATAGCCCACCCACACGGAGTAAATTGCAAAAAACCACCACAATTGAGGACCCTAATCCAAAAAACCACCACCTTTCAGTTTTTTTTTCAAAAAACCACTAACATTGTGCTGACAGTTTTCAAAAAACACTAATGGATTGCTTAGAGCAGCTTGATGCAAAATATGACAGGCGGGCGCCACTGTCAGGTGCCACGTGGCTGGGGTGGAGACGGCACCCGTGACACCCGTAAACGGCGCTAGTCACGCAAGGACCAGTCAAAATCACCTTCCCCTGTTTTCGAAAAAAAAAACGCGCCGTCGCCACATGCTCCTGGACGAGCCACCCGCCGCCGCCGCCGCCTCCTGCCCGAGCCGAGCCACCCGACGCCGCCGCCTCCTTTCCCCTGAGGCGCGCCGCAGCCATCTGCTCTTTGACGAGCCACCCGACGGCGTGGAGCTCTAGCTCACCCAGCCCACCAGGGAGGCAGGGACCATGGTGCGACGCCGGCTCGAGGCCATCCTCCGGAGACAGCGCATGCACAAGGACGTGTGGTCGCTGGTGGTGCAGAGGAGGCGGTGCATCGCTGCAGAGCTTCGGCGAGGCCGAAATCCAAACTAATCTTCGGTGTACAAGGCCGAAATCCCGCGCCCCCACGACCTAGCTTGCTCCGGCGAGGCCGAGCTGCCGTGCGCCCACTCCATCAAGGCCGATATCCAGCACGTCCGCGCCCCTGCCCGCCTCGGCGTGCCGAGCTGCCGTGCGCCCGCGACTCCGTCAAGGCCGACATCCCGCGCGTCCGCGCCCCTGCCCGCTCCGGCGTGGGCGAGCTTCCGTGCGTCCGCGCGCCCGCTCCGGCGAGGCCGACATCCAGCGCGTCCCCGCCCCTGCCTGCTCCGGCGAGGCCGATGTCCCAGTGGTGCTCGATTTGGTCGCCGGCTCGTGGGTAGACGTGCCCGCCATGGAAGCCCTCATCCCTGTATCGTAGCTCCGAACGCTGCCGGCAGCGAGCTCTCCGGCGAGCTCACAAGCTGCTCGACGAAATGCCAGGGAGGGAGAGAGATTGCTGACAAGTCGGCCTATATCAACTTAACGGTCCATGCAAACGCTGTTGACTTTTCATGCCATTGTTTATCATCCCTAATATATGGCTAGGGTTAGTTAGATAATTTCTAAGAGATAACATCTGAAAGTAATATAAAATCTTCTGTAGGATAATGTTTGAATTCAGTACAAGTATTTTTGCAATGATTGACATCAGAATTGTATAGCAATTATTTATGTGGCTAATACTTTCGTGAAACTAGATAGTGATTGCTTTTTCGAATTCTTTAATATTAAATATCTTGTTCCAAAGTAAAAATGCTTAGCATAAACAATGATAACCCCTCGTTTTAATTTATCTATAACTACAAATTGACTGTCTTAACTACTATACATGCTCCTGTTCTTCTCATGCGACACTCGCCCTTATGGAGTATGGGTTTAAGGTGATGTACGTCAGTCGTACTATCGGACAGACTTGTGAGTTCAACATCAGATTATCACATATGCACACTATTTACAAGAAGCCAGGACATCAGTTGCACTGCACCGTCTTGACGAGCCATGGACTAGCGAACCAACCGCTCGAGGGCTGTGCTGCGGAGGCCAAGAGTTACTTCGAGTACCTCAATAGCTACAATGTAGGGTAGGGCATAGATGGGTGTGGATTCATCTTCTCTGTGGGTGCTACATCATCGACGTGTAGAGCTAAATCGAGTCCCCAACAACGTCTTATTAATGTGCATGATAGACATTGACTGATATACTCCGTTGAAAGAGAACAATGATTGACACGTTCACACATGGCTAACAAAAACAAACATGTACAAATTCGATTCTAAACCAAGAGTGTTGCTACATATTAACTCAGGTTCGTGTGAGTATTACTATGTTCTCTCCATAATAAGTGTCATGGTTTTAGTTCAAGAGTATATACCGCCCCTTCTATCGAAATGATATATAGGAAAACGTATAGAGTACATGTGGTCTAATGCGGCCGTTGAAACGTACATGAACAGACATACATGAGGTCGTAATGCAGCCATTACATCAAATAACATCACCTAGCACTAGTTTTAATATTTGTAATTTTGTGCATGAGTGAAGAAATTTCAATTTGAAGGGTCACAATCTTGCCAAGTTTGCCTGTAACTTAGGCATCGGAAGAAATGTTTGGTTGGGTACTCCTCATGACCCAATTCTTGAATCAATAAAGTTGGTGAGATTACTAAAAAAAAGGCCAGCTCGTGTAACGCAATTCCGAATTGATCAATTCACGAAGCCATCTCGTTTCCTTGTGACTCGCGAGATGGAACCAAGGCGCGCGCCGCGAGCGCACTGCTGACCCCGGTCGATCTCGGAAGCGGACTGGTGTCGGCGAAGTACAGAGAACCGGCTAGAGGCCAACAAGAGATATGGCGAGTGGCAGGGCACCGACTTTGGCCCGGTGACAGTCATGATCAAAAGCGCAAGCGCTGGGGCCAAATTCCACTCCAATTTTGAATGCTAGGCAAATTTCTCGAAAAAATATGCAGTTCAACACTGATCATGTCCGATTCAAATTATGTGTAGTTAAATTTTAGAATTGAGCAGATTTTTTGTTGACACGAGAACAAATTTATGAGTGAAATCACCACAATGCCCACAAAAAAGGGATGAACGGAATCCCGATGAACCTTCGAAAGGTTTGGTTGTGTGACTAGTGTTTAGGAAATTATTTGTTACTGTATCTAAAGTTTTTATTTAATTCTACGATATATGAGATAGTAGTGGTTGTGAGTCAGACTCTTTTCCCTTTAGATACCTTGGTATCCCAATCCATTTCCGTAAACTTTTTAATAAGGAATGGAAATGTATTGAGGATCCATTTGAGAAAAAGTTGAGTTGTTGGATTGGTAAGCTTATGTCTTATGGGGCAAGGCTCACCTTAATTAATGCCGTTCTCACAAGCTTACCTATGTTCATGTTATCTTTCTTTCGAATACCTAAAGGGGTAAGAAAAAGATTGGATTACTACAGATTCAGGTTTTTCTGGCAGTCTGATGAACATAAGCGTAAATACCGCCTGACAAGGTGGGATGTGATATGTCGCCCTAAAGACCAAGGAGGTCTAGGGGTGGAAGACCTTAAGATTAAAAATAAGTGTTTGTTGAGCAAATGGCTTTACAAGATACTTACCGAGGATGGGGTTTGGCAAGAATTACTTAGGAATAAGTACCTTCATTCAAAAACCCTCTCTGAGGTTCAGGCAAAACCAACAGACTCACCTTTCTGGAAAGGACTCATGGGAGTTAAAAATGATTTTTTTCGCAGAGGGACGTTCATTGTAGGAAATGGTCTAACTACTAGGTTCTGGGAAGATACATGGCTAGGGGACATGCCACTAGCCATGAAATACCCTCGTCTCTATCATATTGTGCAGCGGAAAGATGTCTTTGTTGCCTCTGTGATGGGCCACATACCGTTGAATGTTGCCTTTATAAGACTGCCCGAAGGGTAAATTAAAAAGTAAAAAAAATCATAGGAAAATGAGCCTCATGCATCACAAATCATACTAGTAGGCCGCCAACCAAATCGGTTGAACAAATCCCGAGAGACCATCTCACATCGGTTGCACCCAAAGACCGTGGGCACCCGATCCTCCTCCTTGCAAAGTAATGACCACGTATGGATCCAGCTAGTAGCCTTGAAGATAACCTGCAAAAAAATCGGAACTTTCGTTCTGTTAAAAATACAATCATTATGAGTGTTCTAAATGGCCCAAAGTAAAGCACAAATTCCCACACGGATCTGAGACATAAACTTGGGGGTGCACTTGACTGGGGACAAATGGACAAACTGGTTAAACCTTGTTGAAAGGTTGATGATGGTTAACCTTTCACACGAACCAGACACATTCCGTTGGAAGTTGACTACTTCTGGTGCCTTCACAGTCAAATCCATGTATACAGACCTCATACATGATGGACAACCTTTTCACCACAAGTATATATGGAAAATGAAAGTCCCACTGAAAATAAAAATCTTCATGTGGTATTTGGATTGTAAGGTCATCCTGACAAAAGACATACCGAAAAAAAGAGATTGGCAAGGATGCACTAAGTGTTGCTTTTGTGGCAATGAGGAGTCAATTCAGCATCTATTCCTTCAGTGCCCACTTGCCAAGCTACTATGAAGAACGGTCCATATAGCTTTCAACCTACCTCCACCTACGAGTAGTACGAATATGTTTGGAAACTGGTTAGTGGGGGTGCACCCCCAAGTTTATGTCTCAGATCCGTGTGGGAATTTGTGCTTTACTTTGGGCCATTTAGAACACTCGTAATGATTGTATTTTTAACAGAACGAAAGTTCAGATTTTTTTGCAGCTTATCTTCAAGGCTACCAGCTGGATCCATACGTGGTCATTACTTCGCAAGGAGGAGGATCGGGTGCCCACGGTCTTTGGGTGCAACCGATGTGAGATGGTCTCTCGGGATTTGTTCAACCGATTTGGTTGGCGGCCTACTAGTATGATTTGTGATGCATGAGGCTCATTTTCCTATGATTTTTTTACTTTTTAATTTACCCTTCGGGCAGTCATGTGCGGCACTTTATTAGTAGAACTTTGTTATATATGGTCGGATCATGAACTTTGATACGATAAGTAAAAGGCTGTGTGCATCACTCGGTGCAGAGGCCGAGGGATGTCCCCTCTTTTAAAAAAAATGAGATAGTAGTGGTGTTTATTAAACCAAAGTAAACTTTAGATTCTGATGTGTTCAGCCTTTGGCAATTCATTGGCTCCGTCACTTGCCGTGGGTACATAGAAAGGGGTAAGGAGAAAATGAGAGAGGACGAAGATTTTTTTAGGGGAAAAGCCTAAGCTTTATTCATCAAAACCACAACGGGTGGGATAATGTTTACATCATGTGGTAGGCCAAACCACACATGACGCCCTGGAGCCAAATTGAGAGAAAATTTAGCTAGCTTATGAGCTTCTATATTTCTATCTCGACCTTCAAAGCAAAACTACATGACAAAGAAGTTGATATAGCTTGTATTTCGCTGATGATAGCACCATGTTTTCCTTGAGTTCCTTGGTTAATATCTCTGACAACTTGTTGAGCATCTGAAGCTATGACAAATTGGTGCAAGAGCAGGTCTTCAGCTACACAAAGGACTTCCCTACAAGCTATTGCTTCAAGGATCACTGGGTCGTCAACGCCTTGCAGTATCAAAACTGAACTGCCCATGTAATTGCCAGCAGCATCTCTACATGCCACAGCCGCTGATCCACCTCTTCCTGCTCGTATTGCTGTGCTCGACAGCGGGTACCAGACCGTACCTGAGCGTTAGATGGACCAGCTGCCGGATTACATTCCTTGATGATCTCGAGCTCTGTAATGTACCCCCTGAGCTCTGACAAAGGACTGAATTATTTGTGGGCTTTGAAATATACTTTCATCTATAGCCTTTCTTCTGCTCGTCCAAATAGACCATAGAGGAGGAAGAGATGGGAAGGGGAGAACGATGCCTGGTGGGCTCATAAGCGCGTGTCGCTCGAGCAAGCAACGGGCGCGACCCTTAGGTAGTCGGCCAATTTGGATCGTTTTTCTTTTGGGGCGTGCTACGTGTCCACAAAAGATCAGCCGGTTCGCGAGCCGTCAGATTTACCGCACCAAGCGGCCGAACACGCCCCCACTACTGCAACATAGGTCTTGTTGCGGAATTATTTCTGCAACACATGTCTTGTTGCAGAATTTTTTTGCAACACGGGTCTTGTTGTGGAATTTTTTTGCAACAGAGGTTTTGTTGCATTTTTTGGCAACTAAGATCTTATTGTAGAAAAATTTCATAAGAGAAGTTTTGTTTCAAAATTTAGACCCGTCGTAGAGCTTTGCAACACCGCATATGTTTCAGAAGCATGGCTCCTGTTGCAGAAGCGATTTCGACTAAGCATGGTATGCTGGACCTCACTTGGACGCCCTAACCAATTGTTGGCAGGTCGGTGACGATGGCAGCGGCTCGATGCGCGGCGAGGAAGCTCGATGGCTCCCTGCTCCAGTGGACGCAGGCAGAGGGCCGGCTCATGCCAAGCAGGCTCATGCGCTCCCGTGGGCTCTCCACTGAGGTATCTGAAGCAAAATGAAATCTTTTTTCTCATGATTTATCTCCTGACATCAAGGATTGATTTAGCCAGCAATAATCGAATTCTGTGCAATGCAAACATCAGCACGCATGTGTCTCATCTATCGGAAAGTAGTGGCTACTCTCCAGTGTAGTACACCCGAGTTAGCAAAAGATCGAAAAAATGTGATCAAACATTGTCCAAAAAATCTGAAATTTTGGGACATGAAACATTATCAGATGTGTGAGGTTCTTGCAAAATTTCATTTAAAAATAACATCTGAGGAGGTCTCACCAAAAATAACAAAATCACTGCTCAAACAGTGCACAAATCTTTCAGCAGCGATTTTGTTTTTTCCGGTGAGAGCTCCTCGGATGTTATTTTTTGATGAAACTTGGCAAGAACCTCAAACATATCATCAAGTTTGATGTAGCAAAATTTCAGAATTTTTGAATTTCGTTTGATAAACTTTTTTCAACTTTTTTGCTAACTCGGGTGTAGTACACCCGAGAGTAGAAAATCCAGTCTCATCATCTATTAGCTACACCCTCTGTTCAGACACATGGCTGTACTTGGTCAGGGCAAAATTACTTGCTTATCATGGCCATACTTGTTTCAGTTGTGGCTAATACGACAGTAGTAGTACTAGACTAGAAACAAGAGCAAAATTAGTTGCTTATCATGGCCATACTTGTTTAACCTGACTTGAACTTGTACATCCTCATGTACTAGCAACACGGCTGCATTAAAATCATATCATTAAGAAACCTTATATTTTACCTTGTCCATCCGAGCATGATGGCTTTTTGCTCATCCGTATGATGAATTGTGTGTATCAACTATGCATCCGAGCATGATGGCTTTTTGCTCATCCCGATGATGAATTGTGTGTATCAACTATCAATCCAGCAAGCATACGAGATCCAGCAGAAGAAGGAGGTGTTGTACAAGGCGGTGGCTCAGGCGGAGCAGATGAAGCAGGAGCTGCGTGATGCCTTAACTAAGGCGGAGGAGAGTCCTGACCTGCTCCTTTCTACAGTAGCCATCCCAGAACCCACTCTAGAACTAACAGGCGCTCAGTACGATACAAATTTACTTGATTCATTTCTTCCTTATATTCCTGTTTGTTTGACAGGACTTGATACAATCTCTCATTTGACCTCTCTTTCTACCTGCAGGCGCCGGTTGCAATACACAAAGAGGGTTCTGGAGGTGCTAGATGCAGCCGCCAATTAGTTCAAATTTTTTGTTTTCCTTACTACTGCTGTTGTTGGTATCAGCCGCAACAAAGGGGTAGCCCACGCCCTCGCTTAGGCCCCTGCCAAGGAGGAAAGTGTTGACGTATAATGTGTTGTCTGGTCTCTTCCATTAGATCGGTCTTTTGGTTGCATTGGCTAGAGCATGCAGTTCTACATGGTATCGGAGCCAATAGGTCTTGAGTTCAAGACCCGGCTGGCGCAATTAAATTGCATCTCACTTTTGGTCCACGTTTAGGCCTGAGGGAGCCACACGTGAAGGGGAGTGTTGACATATAATATGCTGCCTAGTGAGCACTTTGATGTGAGCATGCGACCGCTGGACCACTGGCAAGCGTTGTTGCTGTCACTGTCTCATTCCGTCTATGTTATTCTGTCGTAAAGGGGCAGGGTCGTCTTGATCTATTCTTTATGGGTGTTTTTAATCAATATGCGGTTATTAATTCATCACTCTTTTACAGACCTATTCATAAGTGTGGAGAGAGAGAGGTCAATTTTAGACTTCTTCTATACCTCCCATCCCTCCTCGCCGCCACCCGCGAGGCGTAGGGGAGGGTTCCCGATCTCCGCCACCGCACCCCCTTCCTCCTCTCCCTGTTAGAATACATTGTATAGAGATAGGAGAGTAGTTTAAACTTTGTAATCTTATCTCCTCTTATCTCTTCTTCTGTTAAACCTCCTATAACCGAACAGGATCGATCTCCTCTTTCTCTCGATTGATCCCTTCCTTGTAAGCCACGACATGATCTCTATATAATACAATGCAGCCCAGACGAAGGGTTCTATGCTTCCCAATTCTTCACACATGGTAACAGAGCCTCTTCCTCAATAGATCAGGAATAGATCGCATCTAGCTACCGCAGCGACCGAGCAGCATGTCCACCACCACCGCCGCCATGACGGCCAGCACCATGGGCATGCTCACCACATCATCATCATCCGCTTTTGCCCCTTCTTCCTCCACCTCCACCAACACCTCTGCTCGGATCGCCACCCCAAGAGAAGCTCACGAGGGGAAACTTCCTGCTCTGGAAAGCCATTGTGCTGCCCCAGATCAAGGGGGCCCAGATGGGACACCACCTCAACCCACGGAGCCCGCCACCGCCGGCCACACTCACCATCACCAAGGACGGCAAGGACGAACAGGTAGTCAACTTCGCACGGTCCCTCTGGTATGCTCTGCAGTAGCAGCTCCAAGGATTCTTGATGGTTAACCTTTCACACGAACCAGACACATTCCGTTGGAAGTGGACTATTTCTGGTGCCTTCACAGTCAAATCCATGTATACAGACCTCATACATGATGGACAACCTTTTCACCACAAGTATATATGGAAAATGAAAGTCCCACTGAAAATAAAAATCTTCATGTGGTATTTGGATTGTAAGGTCATCCTGACAAAAGACATACCGAAAAAAAAGAGATTGGCAAGGATGCACTAAGTGTTGCTTTTGTGGCAATGAGGAGTCAATTCAGCATCTATTCCTTAAGTGCCCACTTGCCAAGCTACTATGAAGAACGGTCCATATAGCTTTCAACCTACCTCCACCTACGAGTAGTACGAATATGTTTGGAAACTGGTTAGTGGGGGTGCACCCCCAAGTTTATGTCTCAGATCCGTGTGGGAATTTGTGCTTTACTTTGGGCCATTTAGAACACTCGTAATGATTGTATTTTTAACAGAACGAAAGTTCAGATTTTTTTGCAGCTTATCTTCAAGGCTACCAGCTGGATCCATACGTGGTCATTACTTTGCAAGGAGGAGGATCGGGTGCCCACGGTCTTTGGGTGCAACCGATGTGAGATGGTCTCTCGGGATTTGTTCAACCGATTTGGTTGGCGGCCTACTAGTATGATTTGTGATGCATGAGGCTCATTTTCCTATGATTTTTTTACTTTTTAATTTACCCTTCGGGCAGTCATGTGCGACACTTTATTAGTTGAACTTTGTTATATATGGTCGGATCATGAACTTTGATGCGATAAGTAAAAGGCTGTGTGCATCACTTGATGCAGAGGCCGAGGGATGTCCCCTCTTTAAAAAAATGAGATAGTAGTGGTGTTTATTAAACCAAAGTAAACTTTAGATTCTGATGTGTCCGGCCTTTGGCAATTCATTGGCTCCGTCACTTGGCGTGGGTACATAGAAAGGGGTAAGGAGAAAATGAGAGAGGACGAAGATTTTTTTAGGGGAAAAGCCTAAGCTTTATTCATCAAAACCACAACGGGTGGGATAATGTTTACATCATGTGGTAGGCCAAACCACACATGACGCCCTGGAGCCAAATTGAGAGAAAATTTAGCTAGCTTATGAGCTTCTATATTACTATCTGGACCTTCAAAGCAAAACTACATGACACTAGTAAGTTTTCGAAACCAGTTTTTTTTTCTGTTACTAGTGGCGCACCTAGCAAACGGCGCGCCACTAGTAAGTTTGAATTTTTTCTCCATTTTTTCCCTCTAGATCTTAAAAGCCCCATAACTTTTTTTCTGTTAGGTTTTTTGGGATTTTGAAAATGTTTAACGGGATTCCCCCGATTAAATTCGGATGTAACTTTCCGAGTAGATGATTTTTCATATAAAAAACTTTTTAATTCGAGTTCGTATGCAAAAGTTATGCCCATTTTACAAATTCCAGAGAGTTTTTGCAAATAAAATCGAAATTCATATTTGTAAATTTTCCCAACAAGTAGACCACATATCACATGGGAAACTTGTTTTCTTTTATTTTTTAACATTTCCATCATTTTCTTTTATTTTTTTAAACTGAGAAGGCGGTCCAGGGGTGCATTCGGTGGAATTTTTGGGCCAAGTTAGTAATGGCGCACCGTGGGAGTAGTGCGCCATTACTAGTTAAAATAGTAATGGCACACCACACCCACGGTGCGCCATTACTAGTTTAAAAAAATTGAATATATTTTTGAAAAAAACTTAGTAATGGCGCACCAGTGGTGCGCCATTACTAACAATTTTTTTATTCAAAACTACTAATGGCATACGTTGGGTGTGGTGCGCCATTACGTAGTGCGCCATTAGTAACAAATTTTTTTATTTTTTTTTCAAAACTACTAATGGCGCACCACACACCAGGTGCGCCATTAGTAATATATTATTAATGACGCACCTGTATGTGGTGTTCCATTGCTATATAGCAATGGCGCACTATTATCTATAACCCTTTTCCTAGTAGTGAATAGCAAACCCTAACACAAGAGATAAGAAAACTGTCGGGGATATACCCCGCGGTGTAAACCGGCCGGAAGTTAACCCGGCCGGACTTGGCGATATTCGTCTGGTGACCCGCCCAGACCTGGCGGTTTACCAGCAACCCGTCGGGACGTTGTAACTCACTGGTAACCCGACGGACGGGTCAGAGGAGCGACAAGACCCGGTGGCCCGTCTGGCGGTTCATGAAGGCCGGTTCAACTATTGTGGGCCGGTTTAAGAGAAAATGAATATTTGCCTTACAAGGAGTTAAAGCCAGGACTTGTATCCGGTTTGTATTAGAGATAGACTAGTCCTAATCCCAATAGGACTCCACATGTAAACCGCCCCTTCAATATATATAAGGAGGGGCAGGGCTCCCCAAAGAGGGACAAGTTAGAAGCTACAAGCGACAAGCAGTCAATAATCTCTAGGGCTAGACACAAGAGCCGGTTTACGGCGTCTCCCTCGGGATGATAATGAGACCTAGCCTCAAACAGCATGTAGGGTTTTTACCGGATGATGTTTCCCGGGGCCCGAAGCTGTCTAAACCCTTGTCTTGCGTGTTGATCCGCCCTGCGTCTCTCGTCCCACTCAACCCCTCTCAAGCTACCACATGGATGCGTTGGCCTCGCGACTAAGTCCTGACACTAAGGACATCTGCCGTGACAAATCCACGACAGTTGGCGCCCACCGTGGGGCCTGCGCACGGTGGTGTTGAGTTCTTGGAGGGATCTTTTTAAGTTCGAGAAGTTTGTATTTTGTCAGAAAAGCCGGTTTGAAAGGATTTACATCAACTTCAAATTCATCAATCCAGATTTAAATCTATAAGGTTTGAGGTCAAAATAAAATTAGGGTTGCGTATGGATGAACGTGACCCGGTGATCCGATGAATCCAAAGGTGAATCGGTATCTGTTACAGTGGCTATTATGCGAGCCGAGACCAACATCTATTCTGGCGGAAACACAGTATCCTGGAAGCACCAGAAGTATCAAAAAGGAGTTTTCAATTGTTTGATTAGAAGACCACCATGACCTGGGCGTGGATGGCCTAAGATCACTACAACCTGGAGTTTAATTTATTTTTCCCGTGTCACTGCGCCGGCCGGTTGCCTGCACTGCTCGCCTTTGCCTCTGCTTCAAGTCGCCGGGACCCTGCTGCTGTCGCATCCAAACTGGTGTTCCGTCTCGGTCAGGTCCTGCCTGCGAGTCACCGCTTGAAGATTTAATTAAAGCAAGTGTGTCAGATCAAATCGCTACTGAATAGTATTACTATTAGCACTCCGAGTCAAAATCAAAGCCATCCAAAGGGAGCATCCTGGAATAGTAAATTGCAGGCTACCATGTGGACTTGTCAACATACCCGAGACAGTACGAGCCACTATGGCCGGATCTCCACCGCCATCGTCCCAAGAGCCGCTGCTACCTAGCCGCGGCCCGTCTTGCCAACGCCCCTCTGGAGTCGCCGGGTTACGCCTCTACTGCTACTTTTTCTGGTGTCAGGACCGAGTCAAATCCAAACTCAAACTTGAGGAGGCAATCTGTCCAAGGAAGAAATAATGCTCGTAGGAACTGCTTGCTTCACGTGAGTATACATGTTTGAGCAAAGGACTACCACGCCGGATCGGATTGGCGGATCAACAGCGCCTGCAAGATGCTTTTTCCGTGTACACCGCTAGACCTCGTTGACCCGCCCCAGTTGCAATCAACACGCGTATGCTGGTCTCCACTTCTGTCTGCTTCTCGGCAAATGCGACAAGACGCCTGGAAAAAAAAAACTGGTTATATGATGAGCATCCACGCTGCTACCGGGCCTTCATCTGTTCCAGTTAAATTCTGGTCCGCACAAGGATCATCCGTCGTTCGGACAAATCAGGTGATATCCATCCGACTTACTTTTTATCAGTACTTGTTAATCTTTTGTGAAAACAACTACTCTGCCCTATAGTGTTGTTATATACAGGTAAATTATTCATGACAAAAGTGGTGTTATACCGCGGATGCACGTTCTGCTGTGCCGCGCAGCTTCACGGACACGCATATCGCGGTCCGGTTTACATCAACGCGCCGGCCGACAGGCCCATCCGCACCACCTTACAACGCCACGGACGACTCGCCCGTCCGCCCTCACCGCCGGTTCATGCGTCCGCACCGGTTTACAACGCGGAGGGCAACTTGCTCGTCCGCACCGGTTTACAACGCCGCGGCCGATTCATCCGTGAAGCGATTTCAATCTCACGTAGCGATCGTCAATTTCATGACGGATTATTTCCGGCCTGACATATCAGGTGATATCTATCTAAAACATATTTTATTGACACATATTATTTTGTCAAAAGAGCAGTTTATCTTTGCCTTGGTTTGCAATATTGTGGATGCAGGACAATTGTTCACTACATCAACACACGCGATTGACTTATTGTCTGCCTCTGCGGCCGATTCTCCCGCCCGCGCCGGTTTACATCAGCTTGCCGGGACCACACCCGCGATTAACTCGCCCGTCCGTGCCGGTTTACGACACCGGTGCCGATTTTCCCCGTCCGCGTCGGTTTACAATGCCGCGGCCGATTCATTTATCCGAGCTGCCTCTGATACTGCGGTTGTCGTGGATTTGTCACGGCAGATGTCCTGGCAAAAGGACTTAGTCGTGGAGCCATCGCAACGGGTTAGTTTGAAGGGGTTAGAACGGACGCAAGGACACAGAGTTATACTAGTTCGGCCCCTTCGATGAAGGTAAAAGCCTACGTCTAGTTGTGATGGGATTGATGGGTTTCGAGGGCTAGGGAGCGATAAGCTTCGCCTAAACCTCGAGTTCTTGTTCTCTGTCCCCAAACCGCCGTCGGGTCGTCCCCTTATATACACGGGTGACGCCCGTCGGTCTGCAAAGTCCCGACCTCCGGTTTATAAACGTGCCCGGGTCGGTCTCTCTATTCCTAACTTACAATGCAAGTTTACCTCAGGCCGGTTTACGCCGTAAACCTCTAAACCGATTATAGGCCTTGGGCCCTTCTATTTCTCCTTGGGCTTTAACATCTCGGATCCATTGACGGAGCTAACCCGGGCCCTGTAGGCCGGTTTACCCCAAATAGCAATATCCCCAACATTAGGCCCCAGATTGATTTGAACTGGTTCATGTCAATCCTTAATAAGAATTCCTGTTTTCAAATGCTTTCCAGCGGCTGTTAGACCGCTGTTTCTTCGTCTCCTTTTGCTGCGGTAAACCGATATGACGTCAGCGCAGATTTACCGTCTCCTTTTGCTGATCCGCAATAATCAGGGCGACGGCTGGGCTCCCGAAATCATCGGCCCCTGGATTCGCGCGCCTGACACGCGCGCCGCTCCTTATAAATAGGACTTGAAAGCCATCTTCCTTTCCTCCCTTTCGTCCCTTCTTCGTCTTCCTCGCGACCCAGACCTCGGAGCTCCGCCGCCGCCGTCAGCTACTGCATCAACTCCGGCCGCTGCATCAACCTGATCGGACCAGAGCACCGCGGTGACTTTCCACATCCGTTTGGACCCCGGTAAGGCCCCTGTTCTTCTTGCTTTAGATCTGTTCTAGGGTTCGTCATCCTGCTACTGTTTCTTGTTCCTCCCCACAGCAGCTTTTGCGAACAGATGATGATACCTGTATCGTGATTTGTAGTCCCTCTCAGTATTCGCCATAAATCTGTACTCATCTCCTTAGATCTCACTCATTTCCCTGCTTGTCGGGCTTATGTTGTTCTGCTGTGAGCCAAACCTCATATTTTTACTTCTTTTTCGCCCTAGCTGTAGATCCATTGCTTTGAAAGAATCCGTACGGGATCTGTTTCTGCTTTTATATTCACAACTGTTAGATCTGGTCGGTTTAACTTTTAGCAAAGCGAACAAACCAATCCACACATCCATTAGTCCCCTTGATGAACCGCTGGATGATATCATTGTAGATAACCTTACTCTATATAAGAGCATCTTCGGTTTACATTCACACTTGTTCTCAAACCGGAATACCTTTGTCTTGTAGATTTCCTCATGGCAAAACAGGTGTACGAATGCAACTGGGTTCCCTCTCGCATCACTGAGACCCAACTAAACAACTTAGTTCTGACTGGCGCTTTGAGTAGCAAAAATGCCATCCATTGGAGGGTTCCAGGAAACGAATGTCCTCCTACCCCACAGGAGGGAGAAGTGGTGGTGTTTGCGGATCACCTGGCCCGGGGTTTTAATCCACCCGGTTCAAAATTTTATCGGGACGTCCTAGCTAACTTTAGGTTGCGCCCACAAGATGTTGGTCCAAACTCAGTCACGAATATCTGCCATTTTCAAGTGCTTTGCGAGGTGTACTTCCAGGAGGAACCTACTGTAGAGCTGTTCCGGGACTGTTTTCATTTGAACCGACGTACTGAATTCACCGACGGCCCTAATATGGAACTGGGTGGTATGACGATTCAAAAGAGGAAAGAGGTGACCTATCCTCACGCCAAGTTGCACAGTCATCCGCAAGAATGGAATTACACTTGGTTCTATTGCAAGGATACTTCCCCTGCTGAAGAAAATCCACTGCCCGGCTTCCGTCCAGAGAGACTTAGCAATACACACCCCTTCCCCCAAAGGCTAACCGCCAAAGAGAGGAGTAAGTATGCCCCTCAGCTGTCCAAGCTCAGAGCCTTCATGGCTAACGGTTTAACGGGGGTAGATCTTGCCCGTTGCTGGATTTCATGGAGCATCCTGCCCCTTAGCATCCGCTCCGGTTTAATGTGCCAATACACGGGCCGGGTTGATGATCCTTTGAGGCACTGCAACATTCAGCTGACGGAGGACGGAGTCACTGAAGCTGTGAAAAAGATGCTGAATGAACCGGAATATGTTTGCGCCCGAACCGGCCTGCTTCCATTTTGCGCCACGAACAAACCACCTGCTGTAAGTATCTCCCCTCTGTTTGTTATAGAATTTATGACCTCCTTATACACATATTGCTAACTCCAGTCCTTTCTGAGACAGGGAGATGATCCGTTTTGGAGCAAGAAGTTTCAAGAGCCGACCGAAAAGGTAACCCGACCAAAAACGAGGGTGAAGAAGCCCGCTCAGAAGAAAAGGAACACCGCTTCCTCTACCCCGGATTTAGAGGAGGATGATGTGGGTAATCCGGACCTGGGGGTAGACCTCGATTCAGTTGGCTTACTTTTTATACGTCTTATTGATGATGATATTTGTCAGGACGACGCTGAAGCGAGCAATGCTGAAGGCCCAGAGGTAACTATTCTTTCTTCTGATGCCGTTCCTTTGCCTTTGAAAAAACCTCGCCAAGCAAACCGGAAAATTAAATTTTCTCATCCTCTTGCTTACTTGGATCCCAAATTTCTTGTGAAGACCTAGCAACATGAAGCTCGACGCACCACCCGGCATAGCGGCCAGGTAGTTACCTCCGCCGGTTTACCGAACAGCCTGATTCGGAAACGCCGCTCAGAGGTCTCCGATTTATGCGCTAGCTTTCCTCCTAAAGCAGGTTTAACTCGTTAGCCTCTTAATCCATCTGACTCTGATTATCAGGTCACTTCCCATTCATCTTCTGGTGAATCTTCAGCCACTCAACTGCCACCGCTGAAGACAGTTATTGGGTAGGTTGGACCGATCACAATATATCTCTGTATGGGTCTCTTAATCCATCTTATACCGTTTTTTCAATCTTTGGGTTTTTTCCAGGGCTAAACCTAGACCGAGCAAGAAGGCTCGTCTGGATAACCCGACTGAAGGAACTGCCGCTCCTGAACCGGAGAAAACTCCTGGTGCTGACGCTCTGGGTCGTGAAGATATTCAGAATTATCTATCTCCGCAAGATGACACCTGTGCTGAAGAAAGGCCTACCAAACCTACCAGCCGTACTAATCCGCCTGCCAGTCCTGTTCGGGTTGATGAATCCATCCCCCCTTCTGGAACTGTTGATAAACCGGCAGGGCCACTGCAGAGCAGCGACTCCAAGGATGATGATGTTGTGATTACCGGCATTGGCCGCTCTGAACCGGGGAACACTGCTACTTTGGCCAAGCATACTGCCAAGGATGAAATCTCGGCCATAAAGGGCAAACGGGACGTTGACTCCTCAACGTACGCCGCTTTAAGCGCCCAAGATGTTTATTCTGGGTACCTGAACCGACTGTACACCAGTCGCGATTATGAAGCTGGTATGATCAGGATGATGAAAGAAAAACTTGAGGTAACTCTCCTGTGCTTCCTTCTGTTACAACCTAGCTTCTCAATTTGATCCGAATCCGAGATGGTAACCCGAATCATGCTGCCTTGACCACTAAGGTCCGGTTTAAAAACCCAGGGCTTCAACATAGGCCTTTAACCAGAAACATCATTAAATAACCATTAGCCCCCAAGTGCCAAGTTTTAATACTTGTATTAATCCTGGGACTTTTTGTAGTGGAAAACATGTGTTAAAATCAAGTATGCATTAGCCCCCAAGTATCGAGCACATAACTTGCTTGTGTGGTTGATACTTCCAAACCGTGCACTATTTTCTGAACACTGCTGATGACCTGCTGCAGGGGGATTTGAAGACCAAAGAGAAACAAGTCTCGGACCTTCAGGAAACATTAAAAACCCAGCAGGATGAAACTGAAAAAGCGAAGGATGAATTGACCAATGCCTTAACCGTTATGGAACAGCTGAAAGAAGACCGCAAAAAGGAGCAAGCTGTTTGGGCTACTGAAAAAGCTCTTTTGACGAAGAGGGCCGAAAATGCTGAAGCTGCTCTCAAACCGGTGGTCGATGAATTATCCACCGTGAAGCGACAAATACACTCCATGACCTCTGCCGTCTTTGGTAAATTTTTCGATGCCCTTCTTCCAATTTGTACCTTATCTGCTATATCCTATGTCCGGTTTGTAATCCATCTTGAAACACTGCAGGCTCACGTATTGGACACTTGGGTTCTGATGTGCGGATGAAACTCAAAGCTGCTTATACTCTGATTGAACAGTTGTACTCCGGAGCACAGAGAGCTATCACCACTGCATCGCACAACCACCCTACACCGTCTCTGATTCAAGACACGTTAAAGAGGCTATCCATGCTTCCAGCCCGGATTGAAGAGTTGAAAAGATCAGCTGCTCGAACTGGAGCCATCACTGCCTTGATCCGGGCCAAAGCGTGGGTACCAGATTTCGACCCTGTCGAAGCGGCCCAAGGATACCCCAGCTTGAAAGAAGATGGTTCAGACTTTGGTGAAGATGATTTGAGGGCGATAAACCGGGCGGTGCGCCCCCTAGCTTGTCAATTGGCTGAAGAAGCAGATCTGACCCATTACCAAGCTCAATATGATAACCAGAACAGGCGAGTAGCTGCCCCGGTCCCTGAAGCGGAAAACCTTATTCCTCCAATCCGTAAGCATACCTACGCCCCTGACATTGAACCGTCTTTGCTGATTCACGAAGAAGCTGTCTTTCAAGCGCTAATGGGAATCGACTGGACCACTGCTGATTTCCAGCCAATGGGTAGCCAAGAGGATGCGGCGCAAGATGATCCACAGCCTTCGAACCGAGGCGGCGAACAGGCGTAATCAACGCTCCGGTTCACCTTAATTGGTGACGTTTAATCCGTCAACGAACAATATATTCAGGCACTACGCTGCCTTGTAATAAAATAGTTTAATACCTCTGCATTTGAATGTGCCTTCGCGCACGGGTACTGATGCTCTTTCCAATGACGTTTTCCAACTTTATGTTTCCTGTCTTTACTGAGTACACAAGATCTTTCGACCCTATGAACCGTGCTGCGCCCTTGCCAAACCGGGCAACTTGCCTCCGGGTTAAAAAACGGAACAGGCTGTGTCAGCTGAATCGGTTTAAAAGCACTTGACGTTCCGAAGAACAAAAAATACCACAATAAAGGCAAAAAACAAAGACCAAATACGAGGGGCCAACGCGATAGTGAAACGCATGCAAATAGTGGTTGCTATGAACCGTTCAGAAGGCTTTACCATCGTCAAGACAAAATAAACCAAGCCCCCAAGAGGTGTAGCTACGGTTTAGGTCGACTAGGTTCCTAACTGAATCGTGGCAAATATGCCGGTCAAATGGCATTGCATTGGTTCGGATTCGACCAAGCCCCCAAGTGACTTAGTGGCCAAGGGCCGATCAAGTGGCATTGCGTTGGTTCGGACACGACCAAGCCCCCAAATGATTCATTGGCTAAAAAGCCGACCAGAAGGCATTACCATCATCAAGACATGACCGAGCTTCCATAAGGCGTAATCTACGGTTCAAGTCGATTAGGTCCCCAACTGATTCAGTGGCAAACGTGCCAGCCAGAAGGCATTACCGTCGTCAAGACATGACCAAGCCCCCCGGAGGTGTAGCTACGGTTCAGGCAGACTAGGTCCCCAACTGACCTTATAGGGATAGCTATGTTCTCTTTGGTTCGATTACGACCTATGTTTGAACAGGAAGCCCCATGTTTGAATAGCTATGTTCTCTTTGGTTCGAATACGACCTATGTTTGAACAGGAAGCCCCATGCTTGAACCGGGATATTGAACCGGATATTAAGAGCTTCACAGCTTTGTAGGAGACATCTTCCCTTGAACCGGCTTTTAAACCGGAATCTATAATTTGAACTTCTGTGAAGCGACCTCCAGGGGTAAACACGCATGATGTGAAGAACAACAGAGACCCCGCTTTACTCGAGGCTCCGGTTTATTGTATTAATCATAATATATACATGGTCATGATATGTACATAAACAGAGCCCAAGGCTCATGTATAATAAGGTCGAAGATGAGCTATGTTCCACGGCCTGCTGGTCTCCTCCTCTGATGTGCGTGAATCCTTGCGCTCTCGAATATCAATCAGGTAATATGACCCATTATTCAGATTCTTGCTGACCACAAAAGGTCCCTCCCAAGGTGGGGATAATTTATGCTGATCAGACTGATCCTGGATGAGCCGAAGCACCAAATCCCCCTCCTGAAAGGTTCTGGTCCTAACCCGACGGCTGTGGTAACGGCGAAGATCTTGCTGGTAAATCGCTGAACGGGCAGCTGCCAAGTCACGCTCCTCATCCAACAAGTCAAGAGCGTTCTGCCGTGCCTGCTCGTTGTCCGCTTCAACATATGCTGCCACACGAGGTGAGTCATGTCGTATATCACTTGGGAGAACCGCCTCTGCTCCATAGACCATAAAAAACGGCGTAAACCCCGTGGATCTGTTAGGCGTGGTGGTTATGCTCCATAATACAGACGGTAGCTCCTCCACCCAACAACCCGGCGACCTTTGCAAAGGGACCAGAAGCCGGGGTTTGATACCTCTCAAGATCTCTTGATTCGCTCGTTCTGCCTGACCATTAGATTGTGGGTGCGCTACCGAAGAAACATCAAGCCGTATATGCTCCCGTGCACAGAACTCTTTCATGGCCCCCTTGGATAGATTGGTGCCATTATCTGTGATGATGCTGTGTGGAAAGCCAAACCGGAAGATCACCTTCTTTATAAACCGAACCGCCGTGGCAGCATCACATTTACTGACAGGTTCTGCCTCCACCCACTTTGTAAATTTGTCAACCGCCACCAGTAGGTGGGTCTTCTTATCTTTGGAACGCTTAAAAGGCCCAACCATATCGAGCCCCCAAGTCGCAAACGGCCAAGTGATTGGAATCATCCTCAATTCTTGAGCCGGTATGTGTGCTCGTCTGGAAAATTTCTGGCAACCATCACATAACCTGACCAGGTCTTCTGCATCGGCATGAGCAGTTAACCAGTAGAAACCGTGGCGGAACGCTTTAGCCACCAATGATTTTGAACCGGCGTGGTGGCCGCAATCCCCTTCATGTATTTCACGTAATATCTCGCACCCCTCCTCTGGGGATACGCACCGTTGCAGCGCTCCTGACACGCTACGATGATGTAGCTCTCCTTTGAAAATGGTCATAGATTTGGACCGCCGTACTATCTGTCGAGCCAGGCTTCCGTCTTCTGGCAACTCACCCCGGTTCATATACGCCAGATAAGGGAGCGTCCAATCCGGGGTGACGTGAAGAGCCGCCACTAATTGAGCCTCCGGATCAGGAACAGCCAACTCCAGCTCACCGGGTAGCTGTACCGATGGGTGATACAATATATCCAAGAAAACATTGGGTGGGACCGGTTTACGCTGAGAGCCCAAGCGGCTTAAAGCGTCCGCTGCCTCATTCTTTCTGCGGTCCACATGGTCCACTTGATAACCTTTGAAATGCCCGGCTACCATATCTACTTCACGTCGGTATGCAGCCATGAGCGGGTCCTTAGAATCCCAGGTGCCAGATACCTGCTGAGCCACCAGATCCGAATCACCAAAGCACCTAACTCTGCTCAGATTCATCTCTTTAGCCATCCGAAGACCATGAAGCAAAGCTTCATACTCAGCCGCATTATTTGTACAGGGGAACATTAAACGGAGGACATAACAAAACTTATCTCCTCGTGGGGAAGTTAAAACGACTCCAGCCCCCGAGCCTTCCAATTGTCTGGACCCGTCAAAATGAATAGTCCAATAGGTGTTATCTGGCTTCTCCTCAGGCGCTTGTAACTCTGTCCAATCGTTTATGAAGTCGACAAGTGCTTGTGACTTTATAGCCGTCCGGGGCACGTATCTTAAACCGTGCGGCCCGAGCTCGATAGCCCACTTAGCAATCCGACCGGTCGCCTCCCGGTTCTGTATGATGTCACCCAAAGGAGCAGAACTGACCACCGTGATGGGGTGTCCTTGAAAATATTGCCTCAGCTTCCGGCTTGCCATAAAAACACCATATACCAGCTTCTGCCAATGCGGATACCTTTGTTTGGACTCGATAAGTACTTCACTGATATAGTAAACCGGTCGCTGAACCGGATGTTCCTTTCCAGCCTCCTTTCGTTCCACCACCATCGCCACACTAACTGCTCTGGCATTCACAGCAACATATAATAGGAGCGGCTCTTTATCTACAGGGGCTGCCAACACTGGCGGATTGACTAGCTGCCGCTTCAAGTCCTCAAACGCTTTATCTGCCTCCGCACTCCAGACAAATTGATCCGTCTTCTTGAGCATTTGATACAAGGGGATCGCCTTTTCACCGAGGCGACTGATAAACCGGCTTAACGCTGCAATCCGTCCGGCCATGCGCTGAACATCATTGACGCATTTCGGTTTGGCCAGGGAGGTGATGGCTGTGATCTTTTCCGGATTAGCCTCAATCCCTCTATGGGATACTAAAAACCCCAACAACTTGCCTGCAGGCACACCAAAAACACATTTAGCCGGGTTGAGCATCATTTGGTACACTCTCAAGTTATCGAAAGTCTCCTTCAAATCGTCAACCAGGGTCTCCTTCTTTCGTGACTTAACCACAATATCATCCACATAAGCATGCACATTACGACCAATCTGCTCGTGGAGGCAATTTTGCACACATCGTTGATAAGTAGCCTGCGCACTCTTAAGCCCAAAGGGCATAGATACATAGCAGAAGGCTCCAAAGGGAGTAATGAACGCCGTCTTCTCCTGGTCCTTAACTGCCATCTTGATCTGGTGATAACCCGAATAGGCATCCAAAAAACTCAAACGCTCGCAACCTGCCGTAGCATCAATGATCTGATCAATCCGGGGGAGAGCAAAAGGATCCGCTGGACAAGCTTTATTCAAGTCTGTGTAATCCACACACATGCGCCAGGTGCCGTTTTTCTTAAGAACCAGCACCGGATTAGCAAGCCATTCGGGATGAAAAACCTCAACGATAAACCCAGCTGCCAGGAGCCTGGCCACTTCCTCACCAATCGCTTTACGCCTTTCTTCGTTAAACCAGCATAAAAACTGCTTTACCGGTTTATACTTAGGATCCACATTAAGGGTGTGCTCAGCGAGTCGCCTCGGTACACCAGGCATGTCAGACGGCTTCCATGCAAAGATGTCCCGATTCTCACGGATGAACTCGATGAGCGCGCTTTCCTATTTTGGATCCAAGTTTGCACTGATGCTGAACTGCTTGGATGAATCGCCAGGCACGAAGTCAACAAGCTTAGTTTCGGCCGCTGATTTGAACTTCAAGGCCGGATCGTGGTCCGTAGTTGGCTTTTTTAATGAAGTCATGTCCTCCGGATCAACACTGTCTTTGTACTGCCTTAGCTCCTCCGTAGCACAAACCGATTCTGCATAAGTCGCATCTCCTTCCTCGCATTCCAAAGCGATTCGACGGCTGCCGTGAACCATTATAGTGCCCTTGTAACCCGGCATCTTAAGTTGCAGATACACATAGCAGGGCCGTGCCATAAATTTTGCATAGGCTGGCCGTCCGAACAAAGCGTGGTACGGACTTTGGATTTTAACCACTTCGAACGTCAGCGTCTCTGATCTGGAATCGTGACTATCGCCAAAGACCACTTCAAGGGCTATCTTACCAACCGGATATGCAGACTTGCCAGGCACCACCCCGTGGAACACTGTATTGGTCGGTTTGAGATCCTTATCTACCAGTCCCATGCGACGGAAGGTCTCATAATACAAGATGTTAATGCTGCTCCCTCCGTCCATGAGCACCTTGGTGAGCTTATAACCTCCCACCTGAGGCGCCACCACCAATGCTAACTGACCCGGATTATAAACCCTGGGAGGGTGATCCTCTCGGCTCCATATGATAGGCTGTTCTGACCAGCGCAGATAGTGAGGCGTGGCCGGTTCGATAGCACTGACTGCCCGCCTCTGAAGCTTTCTATCCCGTTTATCCAAGCTTGTAGTAAAGACATGATACTGTCCACCACTCAACTGTTTCGGGTTGCTCTGATAACCTGATTGCTGCTGTCCGTAACCACTTTGATTACTTTGATTATTTTGGCTGTCCTGTCCACCCGGATTACCCTGGAACCCTGGACCGGAATTTCCGCCACCGTATCCTGATCCGGAACCTGAACCACCGCCGGAGCTGTGATCATATTGGAAAGTGTTTGAGCTTTTGAATTCCTTCATGATATAACAATCCTTCCAAAGATGGGTTGCTGGTTCCTCTTTTGTTCCGTGCTTCGGACAGGGCTGGTTTAAGAAAAAGTTCAAACGCTCCGGATTAGGACCGGGATTTGCGCGGAAACTTGGCTGTTTCCCCTCACGCCGCTGGCCTTTATTCTGTGCACTTGTGTTGGCCACAAAGTCCATGCTCCCGTCCGGTTTACGCTTACCTCCGCCTCCATTACCTGTCGGTCGGTGTTGCTGGCCTTTGGTGTTGCTGTTCTTCTTTCCCTTCCCTGCTTTGTCATCACCAGAGTCAGGATCCTTGGTACTGTCAGAATCCGCATACTTCACCAAAGCGGTCATGAGCGTTCCTATGTCTGTACAATCACGCTTCATCCGGCCCAGCTTTAGCTTCAAAGGGCCAAACCGACAGTTGCTTTCCAACAGCACCACGGCGGTGTCTGCGTTGATGCGATCTGACGAGTGCAAAACTTCTGACACCCGCCGTACCCAATGGGTAGTTGATTCCCCTTCTTGCTGAACGCAGGCTGCTAGGTCAACTATCGACATTGGCTGTTTGCACGTGTCCTTGAAATTCTTGATAAACCGGGCGCGCAATTGGGCCCACGAACTAATTGAATTAGGCGGTAAGCTTTTTAGCCAAGTCCGGGCCGTTCCTTCTAACATCATAGTAAAATACTTGGCACACGCCGTGTCATCCACATCCAGCATCTCCATAGCCATTTCATAGCTCTCCACCCATGTCTCCGGAGGCTGATCTGCCGTGTAGTTTGGTACCTTGCGGGGGCCTTTGAAGTCTTTGGGCAGGCGTACGTTGCGCAAAGCGGGAACAAGGCACGGTACTCCCAAAGAACTGGAGACCACCCCCGGTTCAACCGTAGCCGCTGGGAAGATAGGTGTAAGCTGACGAGCCTGATGCTGCGCTGCTAATCCGGCCTCCCGCGCACGAGTGCGATCCACATTCTCCTGAGCATTGTCGATGCCCGCCGGGTTGTTGCCGCGGAGCGCTTCACGCCTGGCATTGCTTGAAACAGCCGGCTCCTCCATGCGCCTACTATGGCTCCCGCTGGGGCGAGGGGTGGAGTGAATCCGATCACGGCTTTGTGAATATGCTTCTTGTTGGGCCAACGCGGTCCTAAGGAGCTCCTTGACCCGGCGTGTCTCTACGTCCTGCGGTGAATCGCCTTCGATCGGAATGGCTTCCAGCCGAGCTGCCGCCGCGACGAGGTTATCCATCGGGTTGGAATAATGACCTGGCGGTGTTGGCACGGCCTGGGGTGTACCAGTGTTGTGACGAGGCAGGTTTATTATCCGGTGCTGAACCGGGGCGCCAACTGTCGCCTCCGCACGGTTTACCCTCGGGGTGTTGAAGAGATTTCGGGCGTCGAGGGCTGCGGGCAATCGAGATCGGGATTTCCTCTTCAGGACTTCCTGAGACGCATTCTGGTCCATCATGAGCCTGTAAGCCTGTGCATCCAAAGCGGCGCGCTCCGCCGTCATCCTGATCTCTTCTGCTGCAAGCTCCGCTTTAGCTTGAGTGATCTGCTCTCTCACTTTGGCAATCTCAGCATTGTGAACCTCCTGATCCACCGGGTTGGCTTCCGCCATGAGCGCTGCCAGTGCGTCAAACAGGTCTGACAAAACTTGGGCTGGTGAACCCGTAGGGCCTCCTGCCCGCGCAGCCGTTGCCGCTGCCGATCCGGAGATCGCTGCTGCTGCAGTTGATGATCGTGGCACCGCCTGTGTTCCAGCCATGAAGATCCCAACCCGATAGGGCAGATCAGAGGGGTCCGGAATACTGTTGCCATCAGAGCCGCCCCCAATCCGATCATCTTACAGCTGGTAAAGAGATTCGGTTTCCCCGGTCGATGTTTCATCGCCGGAGTAGATGGCGGTTTCGTCACCGGATTCGGATCCTTCCTCGTAGCTTCCTCCGTGGATGACTCCCACGAAGGCGTGCTTCCTGATCGGTTTAGCCAGGGTCGATCTCGTGCACTGAGCTGTCTCGACGAGGTCGGCGCAGACGCCTAATTCGGGGGCTGGTTCTCCGATCTTGCCGATGAAGACATGGATGCCGCCAAAGGGGACCCGGTACCCGTACTCGATCGAGCCGGCGTCGGGGCCCCAGCCTGCGCTGTCGATGTAGAGTTTTCCGCGGCGGCTCTTGGTCATCCGACCCACAGCGTAACCCTCGAGTCCTTCAAAGCGGCCCTCCAAAAACTTGTAACCATCTCGCGATAGCCCCACGGTGGGCGCCAACTGTCGTGGATTTGTCACGGCAGATGTCCTGGCAAAAGGACTTAGTCGTGGAGCCATCGCAACGGGTTAGTTTGAAGGGGTTAGAACGGACGCAAGGACACAGAGTTATACTAGTTCGGCCCCTTCGATGAAGGTAAAAGCCTACGTCTAGTTGTGATGGGATTGATGGGTTTCGAGGGCTAGGGAGCGATAAGCTTCGCCTAAACCTCGAGTTCTTGTTCTCTGTCCCCAAACCGCCGTCGGGTCGTCCCCTTATATACACGGGTGACGCCCGTCGGTCTGCAAAGTCCCGACCTCCGGTTTATAAACGTGCCCGGGTCGGTCTCTCTATTCCTAACTTACAATGCAAGTTTACCTCAGGCCAGTTTACGCCGTAAACCTCTAAACCGATTATAGGCCTTGGGCCCTTCTATTTCTCCTTGGGCTTTAACATCTCGGATCCATTGACGGAGCTAACCCGGGCCCTGTAGGCCGGTTTACCCCAAATAGCAATATCCCCAACAGCGGTCGTCTTTGTCATCCGTCTCTCGCGGCCTGGTCTACATCAACATACCGGGTCGCACCTGTCTGCATGAGCTGTTTATTGAGCATGAGCAAGTCACAACTTGGGTAACCCGGTTTTTCTTTCAGACAAAATGGAGGCAAATTATCATCAACCGCCGTCGGCACTGGATGGCTCAATGGGCAGGTACACCAGTCGCCGCCACTACAGTTTGGGTAACTTCAAATCACCAGTTGGAAGGAACCATTGGCCGAGTTGCTGACACGGTTCATACGGGATCATTTACAACCCGCCGCAGTCACCCCAACCTTCTGTGGATTCACATCGTGCTGTCAACACCAATGATATACAAGTTATGCCGGTTTATATCACGGTCAAATATGGAGAATCTCAAGCCAACTCCTCGAGTCACCTTGAGACTTGGGGGCTACGATGATATGACGCAGCAAGTCTTGCAAGTTTCAGCCAGTTTAAGAACCCGAGGACGATGGAGGGAAAGATAACCCGATCCCGGAGGCTATTGTTATGTTGACAAAATTTAGAGGCCGTCAGAAAATTTCCGGTTTAGAAAGTATATGACAGTTACAAAATCCCGACTCAATGAAGAAGTTTCGGATCATCAGAAAGGATTCCGGTTTGAAACCTAGCTGAAGGGAAGTCAGTATCACTGATGCTCTCAAATATCCGGTTTACAATCCGGTTCAAGAGAAATCTATTCTCCCACAAAGTTCTGAAGCGCTCAGATCCGGTTTAACAATGTCCGGTTCAAAAAGGAATTAACTTCTCGCAAGTTCGAGTTTAAAGGCCGTCAGAAAATTTCCGGCTGAAAATGAAGATTCCGGTTTAAAATCCGGTTCAAGGGAAAGATGACTCCCACAGCTTTGAAGCTTTCAATATCCGGTTCAAGATCCCGGTTCAAGAAGAATTTACCTCTTGCAAAAAAGTTAAAAATTACCGAAGAGGACCTGCTGCCATGATGCGCGGTTCAAACATGGGTATCCGGCCGTATTGGCTTGACATATTATTTATCCCATGGGGGCTCCCGCTTTGTAAAGCGGGGTATCTATTCTTTATACCATGCGTGGTTACACGGAGTTGATTCGCTTTAGGGCAACCTCCGGTTTACCCCTTGAGGTCGCTTCACAGAAGAGCAACAAAGTCAGTTGGGGACCTAGTCGACTTGAACCGTAGCTACCCCTCCTGGGAGCTTGGTCATGTCTTGACGACGGTAATGCCTTCTGGCTGGCACATTTGCCACTAAGTCAGTTGGGGACCTAATCGACTTGAACCGTAGTTACACCTTATGGGAGCTCGGTCATGTCTTGATGATGGTAATGCCTTCTGATCGGCTTTTAAACAGCCAATAAGTCATTTGGGGGCTTGGTCGTGTCCGAACCAATGCAATGCCACTTGATCGGCCCTAGGCCACTGAGTCACTTGGGGGCTTGGTCGAATCCAAACCAATGCAATGCCACTTGGCCGGCGTAAACGCCACGCGTCATTTTGGGGTCTTGGCTGACTGGCACCATCGCTACGCCTTCGGGGGGCTTGGTTGCGTCTGACCATGGTAATTCCATCTGACCAAGCTCAGTAGAGCTCTTCTTTTGCAAAAAGTTGTTGCCATTGCTTTTGCTTTAATAGCCTTTCTTGAGAAGTTGCTATTTTATTTGCGTTTTTTAAACCGACAGTATTTTGTACCGGTTCAAACAGCTAAATTGGTGGAACACGGTCCATTTTTAGACCGGAGATTATCTGCCCGGTTTGATTTTCTGTTACCATCCTATTATGGGTAAACCGGTGTTTATCGACCCGGATCGGCTTTCAACTACAAGTTGTGAGTACATGGTCAAGTTATAATCCGGAGATTATCATCCCGGTCTGGTTTGACTACAAGTCACCAATATTATATATGGTTAATCCGGTGTTTATCACAACCCGGTACGGTTTTATCATAAATCGGCGCAATATGGAAGGAGTTATCATTACTCAAGATTGGGGTTATCACTCTTACTACAAAAGGTTGGTAAACCAACGATGTGATTCAATGTCACAGGTATGATATATTTCATATTTTTAAGTGCAGCCCTGGTTATAAACCCAGGTTATATGTTGAGCATTATGATCCGTCCGGCGGTAAACCGCCAGGACACTTTAAACTTGTTGTATGCAGAAACAGGTTGAATAAAGCATGATTATAAATTATCCGGTGTTTGTTAAACCGGCCTGGCTTTAAGACAATAAGTCGCCAGTATGATGATAAATTATCCAGTGTTTATTAAACCGGTCTGGCTTTGGACTATAAGTCGCCAGTATATATTTGGATTGCGCCATTGAAATCATGCGCTTATAAATTATTGGATTATATTATTCAAATAGCCAAACTTGGCTGAATTTTCATTATGATATTGGATGAATAAAGGTTTTCATACGAGATTATATTATCTTGAATGGCCAACATGGCTGGATTTTTATTATGGTTATTAATATTATGATTAAGGTTTTCAAAGTCGCTTTAGCGCAATGGTTATCATTTTATACAATTGAAGGAATAGTCCCGAGTCGCTGCAGGCTTACAACCCGGCATTTGGGGGCTACATTATTCAAAATTGAGATTACATCAAATATGCAAGTCTCATGTTGCTGCAAGCATGCACCATGACACTTGGGGGCTAATGCAAGGTCATTTTTGCTCATCTTATTGAAGGCCCAACTCATCACATTGTAATGAGCTGGCCCTTGGGGGCTACCAATTGCTCCTGTCAACTATTCAAGGTACAAAGCTTTTTATCTATATATTGAAGGGTCTACTGCTCAGTTGGTAAAGCACAAGGCTCTTAACCTTGTGGACGTGGATTCAAGCCCCATGATGAGGGGTTACATCATATGATGTTACTTTCATAGAAGTATATATCAAAGTCCCAGCTCAATATTATCTTACTGAGCCGGCCCTTGGGGGCTACATATTTCTGTTCAAAGTTTACAAGATTATACTTACAAAGTCCCTGCTGATAATTACATAATGACCCGGCCCTTGGGGGCTACATTGGTTGAAATTTTATGGGCATCAATCAATTACAAGTCCCAGGTTGCTGCAAGCATGACAACCCGGCACTTGGGGGCTACAGGTATTATATTATTATCGAAGAAAGATTTTCAAATTCTCTGTTGAGCAAGTTAGATTGACCCGGCGTCACCAATCATTATGACCCTGTGGCTGCAACCCGGTGTCATCAATAATCATAAACCGATGTTGGCAACAATCATGAACCGGTGTCTGCAACAATCATAATCCGGGGTCATCAGTTTTTACAACCCGGCCATTTGGTAATGTTAAACCGACAAGTTTTCAAGACCGGGATCATCTTCAAACCGGCTGAATATCAGATGAATATTTCAAGACCAATATTTCTTAAACCGGCGTTTTGGAAGCCGACTTAAGTGGATTATCTCTTCACAATATTTTTCTGTGAGAAACCAATGTCAGCAAATTGAGTATGACGCTGGCTTATTGACCTGGATTTTCTAGAAGGAGGAAATGATAAGGACTTAAGGATGACCAGGTGCCGGTTTACAAGAATTCTTAATCCGGAGTGCAACCTGTCAAATTTGTTCTTATGTTTATTTGCAGCATAAGTTTACCATGGATAAATCCAAGCTAAACTTGGGGGCTAATGTCGGGGATATACCCCGCGGTGTAAACCGGCCGGAAGTTAACCCGGCCGGACTTGGCGATATTCGTCTGGTGACCCGCCCAGACCTGGCGGTTTACCAGCAACCCGTCGGGACGTTGTAACTCACTGGTAACCCGACGGACGGGTCAGAGGAGCGACAAGACCCGGTGGCCCATCTGGCGGTTCATGAAGGCCGGTTCAACTATTGTGGGCCGGTTTAAGAGGAAATGAATATTTGCCTTACAAGGAGTTAAAGCCAGGACTTGTATCCGGTTTGTATTAGAGATAGACTAGTCCTAATCCCAATAGGACTCCACATGTAAACCGCCCCTTCAACATATATAAGGAGGGGCAGGGCTCCCCAAAGAGGGACAAGTTAGAAGCTACAAGCGACAAGCAGTCAATAATCTCTAGGGCTAGACACAAGAGCCAGTTTACGGCGTCTCCCTCGGGATGATAATGAGACCTAGCCTCAAACAGCATGTAGGGTTTTTACCGGATGATGTTTCCCGGGGCCCGAAGCTGTCTAAACCCTTGTCTTGCGTGTTGATCCGCCCTGCATCTCTCGTCCCACTCAACCCCTCTCAAGCTACCACATGGATGCGTTGGCCTCGCGACTAAGTCCTGACACTAAGGACATCTGCCGTGACAAATCCACGACAAAAACATACAACACAACGGAAGAAGAATCGTTTGCAACCGCAACGGCACCATCATCGAGCGTCATGTTGAGGAGGAGTTCATTAACGTCAGGGAAGAAGCCTTCATTCGGGTACTCGTCGTCGTTTGCAGCCATGATAAACAATGATCTAGCTGTCACACAATGGTGCTCCCCAAAAACCTGATCGCCTATCTTCCTATAGGAGACGCCTCTTATATACGCCTCGAAACTGACCCACTAAGGAGAGGAAAATAAACTGAGGCAGAGCATACACTTTGCATATGTCCTAGCGCGTCTCGGCTCAATTCGAAACACTTTTCGTGTGCATGGCAGGTGGCGTAAGAGGATTGCGTGTATGTCCCCTTCTCAAGCTCTTACTGGTGTGTGATACAACCCACCTTATATGTTGGCCTTCCACATCGTGCACTAGCATGGTAGGAATAAACTTTCAACACCCCCTTTTCATGCATGAATGGGCCATATGAGCCTCTCGTATTTTTCTGTCGAATTATTTGATAAAATACATGGGCTAAATCTGAATAATTCCAACAATCCCCCACCACGTGCGAGGCACATGAAGTTTTCCTATGGTTCGGAAACATTGTTTATATACCGATGTTTTGGTGTAGACTATTAAGTTGAACTTTTACCTAGAACTCCATGCTACACTTACTCACAATTTGAACAGTGAACTACAAGTTTTGTGCCAACAAGTTTCACACAAAGCCTTGACCAAAACTAGACCACTGAAAAATTTGCCGTCACTAGGAGCATATATGTCATACTCCGAAGTTTTTTCATGATTTTACTAGAGAGTTACCAACTCTCACAGGCTGCAAAGTTTAAAGTATAACTCACAAATGTGTGTTCTTTCAAGATATTCCATAGGAAAGCATCTTTGTTTACCCAATCCGCTCAGAATACATTAAGATAAATATCAACCCGCCATATAGGCGTCCAGGAGAAAATTGCATCATAACGGAGTAGATTTTTAAGCCCGGCCTCAATTTCAAGCAGGGTATTGTGGTTGTCTATGGGGCCTGACCGATCACCATCGTTCTATGGCGTTCCTGGATGAACTCCATAGAAAAATTTCTACCTCCAATGTCTCGATGGTGGTGGGCGGTGATTTCAATCTCATCCGCCAATTAGGCAACAAAAGCAACGATTGCATCAATTTTCCTTGGCTGCAACTCTTTAATGACTGCATTGCTGACCTGGGATTACATGAAGATGATCGCATCAACACTTGTTCACATGGACGAATAAGCAAGTCAATCCTCGTTGGTGCATGCTTGATCATGTTTTCATGTCGCCTGAGTGGGAAGTTTTGTGTCTGCTTGATTCTCTCGACGCGATTACTAGCATCGGCTCCGATCACGTTACACTTCTCCTATCCTCTATAGAGGACACGCCCCGCCCACCACCATGATATTGTTTCCAAACTTTCTGGTTGAATCAACGTGGTTTCGTGGATGCAGTTAGAGATATAGGTGGATCGCTGCTAGGGCGAAGCCATATTGGTCCCTATTGTCGGTAGATTCTTGGCACTATTGTGCAAAGCATTGTCGCCAATTTATGAAGGGCTAGTGTGCCAACATTGGTCGCAACTTTTGGGATCGTAAAAAGACCCTTCTCTAGAGCATTCATGCACTTGATATGTGGGCTGGCTCCTATGGCCTATCTCCCGGTGAGTGGATGCATTGATACACCCTTGAGGACAAGCTCATGATTGCTACTTCTTGAGCTTGTGTTGTTTTTCCCTTGAAGAGGAAAGGGTGATGCAGCAAAGTAGAGATAAGTATTTCCCTCAGTTAGAGAACCCAGGTATCAATCCAGTAGGAGACAACACACAGATCACCAATACCTGCACAAACAATCAAACAACTTGCAGCCGACATGATAAAGGGGTTGTCAATCCCTTCACGGTTACTTATAAAAGTGAGATCTGATAGAGATAGATGAAACTAAATAGAAGGTAAAGTAAATGTTTTTGGTATTTTTGGCACGGCCAAGTCACTACTGATGATGAATTGATGATACGAGCGAAGGGGCCACCACACTGGACACCCCGATGGGCGATCGTCTTCCCCGAGGACCAGGCAGCATTGGCCAAGGTGAAGGCGAGCGCACTTGATAAGGTGCGCAGCGCAGGATCTGCGCCGCTTTCCCTTTGCGAATTTGAGTTTTTCTTTTCCTTTTTGATGGGTGTTGATGTGTATGCCTCTAATGAGTGGGTGTAGGAACAGCACAGCCGCGTCGTGGTTGCGAGCCGTCCCACGGCACTGCCTTCTTTGGCGCTACGCAGTGGGGGTCGTCGCCGCCTCCTCCGGTTCGCGGGTCCATCTTAGCCTCTGGCCTGAGCGATACTTCGGTGTCCCACATCGACTGGGTTGTACCTATGTGGCTACGTCCGAATCCAGTGTGGGGCGGAGGCCAGGAGCAGGCGATGTCGACTTGGCCCATGCCACCACCATGTCCAGCGACTGTTGTTCTTGTGGTAATGAAGCGAAGCATCTTACCTTTTTTTTTCTTGAATGATGTTATAGATTTTCGGATCGATGTATGCCCAGTGCCAACCAAGGTTTTGGATTTCGAATATGGAACATTTTTCTCGAGGGGGGGGGGGGGTGGTAAACTCGGTTACCACGATAACCACGAAATAGCCAAAAAAGTCGAGCGGAATTTAGAATCAGAATTTAGAATTTGAATTTAAATTTTTTAAGACCCGAATACATAAGTTTTGAACAGATCTGCTCCACTGCCACTCAAGTGTAGGTCGCGAGTTCAAAATTTAACTAGGCATAGGAGTTTAAATTCAAAAAGTTAGAAATTTTCTACTTGGGATACCTAATTATCATGGGGAAGCGGGAAACGCGGTTACCGGGTGGTAACCGAATTTACCGCCCGGTACCCAAAACCTTGGTGCCAACTGCCCCGTTCTTCCACAAAAAAAAAAGCATGTCCGAAGGTAGCTTTAATGTCCTATTGTCACGGTGGTAGTGGTACACGGTTTGGAAACAATCTACAGTCCGGTTTGTAATCCTTTTTTTTAACATAGTCCGGTTTGTAATCCCTGAGTCAATAGTACTAGTAGTACGTCCTTAGCTAGCTTAGGTGGCATAGCATATGCGTGCGAGTTCGAGTCTGCTACGTACGTGTTCGTAGTAAGAGTAGGATTAGGTTGTTTGTCGGTGGTTCATGTATATATGCATACACAACCTTGCGTGAGATTGTAAAACCGTGAGAAAAAAAGAGAGAAATCTAGTGCGTGTGTTCGTCGTTCCTTGACGTGATTGATCCTGTAGGTGAAATCAAATCAAGCAAGACCAGCGAAGATTCATGGCGGCGGCGCTTCGATGTGCGGCGAGAAGGCTCGGTGGCTCGCTGCTCCAGCGGACACAGGCACCGGTCATGGAGGAGCCACGATGGCTCGGTGGCTCTCTGCTCCAGCGAACGCAGGCGCCAGTCATGCCAAGCAGGTTCATGCGCTCCCGCCAGCTCTCGAGCGAGGTATTGAATTCTGTGCAATCGAAAAAGCAACTTGCATGTGCCTCTTGTATTAGCCAGAAACAAGAGGAAACTTACTTACTTATCATGGTCGTACTTGTTTAATCTGACCTGAATCTGTACATCTTTACGTACTGCTGTTTGTACCACATGACTGCGTGCAAATCATATCATTAAGAAACTTATTTTCCTGGTTGATCTGAGCATGTCTTTTTACTCATCCCTTTAGCAAATCATTAAACGCATAAGATACATGTTGCTGTGGTTTTGATATCTTGAACGCAATTGATGCACTTCCTATACTGGTCAGTTATTTATTTACTAAGCACGGACACTGTTAGTCGATCAATGATCAATCTACTATCGAAATCGATCCAGCCATATAAACTGATTTCAGATAATCCACTGAACAAGGACCTTACTTAATTAGCAACCAAACCAAACATACATTATATATTAGCTCCATCTATATAGAAGTAACTATTGGGATGCATTCTGTATATTTTGAACCTCACTTAATTGACAGATAGGGCATGATTCGTCTTAACTATTTACCAATTACAATCAGTACTTACTTAATGATCGACTATGCAAATTAAGTATATTGATTGTTATCTACGTGTACCAATCCAGCAAGCTCGTGCACACTCTAGACGCCAGATCCTGCAGAAGGAGGAGGAGGAGCTGTATGATGCGTTGTCTAAGGCTAACGAGCAGCATCTTTCAGCACAAGCCACTCAAAAAAGACCGTTTGACCTCATGTAGGATACAAAATCACTTGGTCTCCTTCCTTAATTTCCTGTTTGTTTGTTTGACAGAAGTTGATATATACATATATATGATCTCATTTGACCTACCCCTCTACTTGCAGGCGCTTGCAGGTGTACTCACAAAGGGCTCGGGGTGTGTTAGATTTGGCTTGCAAGGTGACACTTTACGTTTATGGTGGTGCTTTCCTGCTTGGTATCACTGGCGCCGGCAGGATGTTAGGGTTAGGGCCAGAAATCAATGAAGACGACATTCAAAGACTGAGAACCAAAGATGGCCCAGTTGAATTATGACAACTGCAGAGTTTGGTTAGCTAGCACCACACTATCTTTGGTGACTTTGTGTGATAAAGTGAATACAGAAAATATCGACATTGAAGGTTAGGGTTGCAGAAACCACACTTCTACAGTTGAACCAAAAACCTAATTATGAGGCTAATGTTTTGGCAGCTTTGGCCGTTTTAGTGATGATTATGACATGTGGAGCCAGCTTTTGTTGACATGGCGTAACAGTTTGGACTAGATGTCTTTAGACGTGTTTTTTTTGCGAAAAACTCCTCCCTTAGGAAACAAACAGCCAACTTCCCCGGGTCAAAGAGATAAAAAAAAGCACAAACTCTCCTCCCCTCGTGCAGCTGTACGTGTTGAGCGCCTCATCGCCCCGGCAGGCCCCGCCATCGGTAGCCCTGCGCATGCAACACCCCCCCCCCCCCCCCCCATCACTACTCTTCGGAGATGTATCACCCATCGCCGCTATTGTCGAACTCCTCCGATCACCGCCACGAAAATGCCTCGCGACCTGACTCTGTATACCAATTGTTGGAACAAATGCGAGGCTACACACGCGAACACGGTGGAGTGGAACGAGAGAGAGGCGAAGACGAACACCAGATCACCAGAGTTTTCCGAGGCGCAACAACTCGCCTCTTTTCTTGCTTTTTTTCTCTTCTTATTCTTTCTCCCGTAACAACCTGAGATATTACAAGGATAACAGCCGGACGACTTGATCGTGGTCTAAACAAACCCACACGCCGCAACGTGAACAAGAACGCTTCTGGCAACAATTTCTACGTACATGCAACGCCTCAAAACACACACGTACGCAACCATCACTTGTATGGTTCATGCAGACTAATTAACCTTCAACTAAATATGCATGCATGACATGAACTATTGACCTGTAACAAGATTAGAACTAACATTCACCTCCCTAATCTTGTAACTCATTATTTCTTGCGTACCAAAGATCTTGATGCCATCTCGACGTCGGTGCCGTCGCCGCCGCCTACACCAAGCAAACTTTTGCCGCCGGCCCCGGCTGGTGTTTTCAGCAACACCTTGTACAGCCTGTTGGGGGATCTTTTCACCTTTAGCGGCACCATGCCAAAGATGTCTCTAATCCATAGGAACATACCATCCAGCACTATTCGATGGCCATCTTCTGAAAGCTTACCCAGACTGACCACATTACATGATAAACTTGGCAGAAAATATACCTCGGTTAGAAGTAGCTCTCCACCATGGCACTCAACAAGTGCTGATCCTTTCCCTTCGATCAGAGCTGTAGACCCATCTCCGAGCTTCACATGGCCACGGATGCTTTCATCCATCTCCTTGAATTTGCAAGTCATGTGGTTGCTAGCACCACTATCAAGCCACCATGCATCAACATCATGGGCTGATCCATCCATGCATAGCTGAAGTTTGACGTGGCCCTTCTCCACGAGCTGCACTCCCGGCTTGTTCAGGCCGAGTGTCTCCGTGGCCGGCGTCACGGCCGCCGGCGTTGTTGCCGCTGGTGTCGATGCAGTCGTCCCCGTGCCTGCCGTCGTCTTGCTCACGAGGGCATGCAGCAGGTCATTCTCCTTGCAGAGCACGCGCTGCACCTCCAGAAGCTTGGCCTTCTCCTCGCTAGCGTACATCAACAACTCCGCCTGTGTCCTGTACTCATCGGACATGGCATGCATCTTTGCATTAGCAGCGGCCAAATCACCACGCAGCCGCTTGATCTCAGCCTCCATGGATGCATCAGAGGACACGAAGGACTCGCCGCCCAGTGCATGGCCGCCCTCTGCCTCCATCTCTGTAGCCACAACCACACTGGTGGTGTCTTCCACCTCAGGTGCAAGCTCACTCGCCACAGCCATGAGCAGCGCGGGCTCGTCGACGTCAGCAGCAGCTAGGAGCGTCTTCTCTTTCGTCCATGCCTCACACTCCGACTTGAAGTGCCCTTTCTCCCCGCACTAGCAGGTAATCTTCGATTTGTCGTAGTTGCCGTGGGTCTTTTTCTTGTTTCCACGGCCACCACTGTGCCCTTCGTCCTCGTTCTTGTTGCCGCTGCCGGAGCCCTCCCCCTTCTTCTTCTCTTTAAGGATCAACTCCTCTAGCTGGGCACGTGAAACCAGCATCAGCTTCTCGCCTTCATCGCCGCCACTGTGACGATGACCGCGCTAGTTCTGCTCGAGCGCGGTGAGGCGCCCAATCGCCTCTTGTGCCGTCATCGCTGAGACATCACCCCATTGCTCAATGGTGTTGACGATGTCCACGAAACGGTCTGGAACGGCGTTGAAGAGCCGCTCCACCACGGCCTCATCTTCAAGTTTGACGCCGAGGGAGCGGATCTCGCTCACTAGCGGGATGAGCTTCTTGGCGAACTCTGGGATCGATCGTCTCCCCGTCTGCCATGTCGAGGCGATCGAACTGTCTCTTCAGTTGTCGTGCATGCGCCTTCCTCACACGATCCTCGCCGAGGCGCGCACACCGGATCATCTCCCACGCCTCACGCGCGGTGTCGCACTCCGCAACCTGCATCACGTGATCCGGAACGGATTGAGAGAGCGCGGCGAACGCCCTATCGTCCGCAGCCTGATCATACTCACCGGAGCCTTCAATCGCGGACCAAACAAGCAACGACTTCATCAGGACCTTCATCTTCGCGGCCCACAACGAGTAGTTGGTGTCCGTTAGCATCGGATACTGGACGTGCACACTCATGGCCCTCGAGGGGGTAGCGAGCACGACAACGCCTCCGTCCGCTGCAGTAGCCTTCCTGGCCGCCACCGCTGCTCTTCCCATCGCTACTCTTCGGAGATGTATCACCCATCGCCGCTATTGCCGAACTCCTCGATCACCGCCACAAAAATGCCTCGCGACCTGACTCTGTATACCAATTGTTGGAACAAATGCGAGGCTACACACGCGAACACGATGGAGAGGAACGAGAGAGAGAGGCGAAGACGAACACCAAAGCACCAGAGTTTTCCGAGGCGCAACAACTTGCCTCTTTTCTTGCTTTTTTCTCTTCTTATTCTTTCTCCCGGAACAACCTGAGAGATTACAAGGATAGCAGCCGGACGACTCGCCCAAACTAACTCCACGATCCACCTATGTCGTGCCATCCCACGACTTGATCGTGGTCTAAATAAACCCACACGCTGCAACGTGAACAAGGACGCTTCTGGCAACAATTTCTACGTACATGCAACGACTCAAAACACACACGTACACAACCATCACGTGTATGCTCCATGCAGACTAATTAACCTCCAACTAAATATGCATGCATGACATGAACTATTGACCTGTAACAAGATTAGAACTAACAAAATGGGCCAAAGCCGTCAACTAGTATTTTTTGCAAAAAAATAGCTTCGGAATTAGTGTTTTTAGCACAAAACTGTAGAAGTGTGGTTTTTGCAACCCTAGCCTTCAATGTCGATGTTTTCTTCAATTTACTCTTGTGTGACATGGTGTCATGTTTTTATACCTTTCAAATGAAACCGTATTTGTGGACATACATTACATAGCTTGTTGTATGTTACCCATGGGTTATTGGCAATGGTTGCTGTCCCTAAACCCTAACTCTAAACCTTGTACTCTGGTCAAATCAGAGAACCATTGAGGGAAGATTCTTATAGTTTCCTTGCATTGTATTCAAAGTCTTGCACCGGAAATTAACTCTCTCTCTCTCACATACACACACTCTCTCTCTCCACTTGCTGCCAGGACCCCCAGCCGCCCACTGCGGCCTCTACCCCAGCCACTTAACGCCACCTACCGGCCATCGCTCCTCCCTCTTCCCAATCTCCACAATAGAGCGTCCCTACTACCGCTCCGTTATTTTTCGTCCATGAAGCCAAATAAGGAGAGGAGATTGATGCGGCTTTAATAGGGCATCTCCAGCCGTTCGGCCCAGGACGTCAAAATAGAGCGGCCTGGGGGCGAGCCGGCGCTAGTTCGGCCCCTGAGGGCGAACTAGCGCCCAGTCACGCCCCCACGCGCCGGCCTCAGGATGCAGGAAATTCAAACTTGGTCGTTCCCGCTCACAAAAGACGCCGCGAATCCGGCGATCGGACGTAGTCTAGCGTTACAAAAAAACAGAGTTCACGTGCGCAATGATTCACTCGGCGGGGTCGGCTCCAGGCGTTGGCGGAGTCGGCGTGCGTTGACTCGGCGGTGCCGGAGCTGCTTCGGTGCTGGGCTGTGTCGGCGCGGCTTCGGCACTGCTGGGCGGCGACATGAAGGCGTCGTTTGGGCTTGGCGTCCGGGTGGTCGTGGGCGTCGTGGGCGTTGTCGGTGTTGCTGTCGGCAGCTCGTTCAGGATGAGGCCGTGCTGCATCAGGTACCACGCCTTGAGCTTCTCGTCGTTGCTCTGGAGCATGTCCGCCCCGCCCATCAGAAAAGCCATGTCGGTGTTCCTCTTCTTCGCGGCGACGTTCGTCCGGAGCAGGTCGAGTTTGATGGTGTTGTTCTTCATCAGCGACGACCACCGCGCCTCGGTCTTCTCTTCGCGAAGGACGGCCCGGGCCTGCGCGTCGGCGAGGCAATGCTCGATGGACTCCTGAACTCGCGCGGTCGCCGCGTCGGCGTTTTTCCCCTTCTTCGCCAACTTGTGCCCGTCCGGCCGTCCCTCTGACGCGCCCGGAGTCGGCGTGTCCGGCTTGTATGTCTCCTTGGCCTTGTCGAGGGCACGCCGGACTTCCGCCCACTTTTCGCACTTGCCAATGCGCTTGTAGACGTGGAGGTGTTTGAAGTCGGCGTCTTGGTTGTCGCCCCGATACATGGCGAACGTACGCAACAGCTGATCCTCAACGCTGGCGCCGCTCTCCGGGCGAGCCGCGACCTCCTCGACGATTCCATGCCATTTGTTGCACGCCAACTGGACACGGCCCCAATGGTTCGCCATCGCCTTGGAGCCGCGCTGCATGTAGACGCCTTTGAAGTAGGGGTCGATGAGCTTCTGTTCGTCGAACTCGGCCTTGATGCGGTCCCAGTACGTCTCCAAGCTCTGGTTCGCGCCGGTAGTCGGGTCGAGGCAGACGACTTTCCATGCTTCGGCGAGGCATTCCTCTTCCTTGGACGTCCACTTGATGCGCGGTTCGCCTGACCTGGCCGCCCGCTTCTTCTTCTTCTTCTGGCGCCCCTTCGTCGGAACAGGAGCCGGCTCATCCTCCTCGTCGTCCTCCTCCTCCTCCTCCTCCTCCTCGGGTTCCTGCGCGTCCTCGCCGTAGACGTAGCCGAGCTCGGCCTCCATGTCGCCGCTGAGATCCACTACCTCGTCCTGGCTGGCGAACCCGGGAGACGCGGCGGCCGCGGTCGATCCTGTCGCGATGATGTTGTCCATGTCGGCTCCCGTGTCGTCGGCGTCGCCGAGGTGCGAGAAGGGCAGCGGTCCACGGTAGAGATGGGGCGTTGGTGTGGTCGCATAGGCGGCGGGCGGCGAGTAGGTGTATGGAGGGTACTGCACGCCGATGAAGGCGGGCGAGGGCGTGCGCGTAGCGGGGTGACCATGAGGGAAGGTCACGTTTGGGTTGAACCCACCGTGCGCGTCCCCGTCGGCGTAGCCGGGCAACGATGAACCCCATGGAGATCCGGCGCCTTGCTGTCCCCAGGACGCGTACTGGGCGTGGCTGACGACGGGCGGATTCATCCCCGCCTGGTCGATCGATGAAGACGCCGCCAAGCGCGCCGCGTTGTCGCGGGCCTTCTTGGCGATGGCCCTGTTCCGCCTGTCGGTGGTGACCGCTTCGCGCCGCTGAACTTCCACCCTTGACTCGGCGTTCGACAGGCCCGGCGGCTTCGATGGCGGCGCCCTCGGCTTCCTCTGCTTCGGCTGGACCACGTCGCCAGTCGCGTTTGTCGCCGCGCGTGGCATGGCGTACTTCTTCGGCGGCATGGCGGCGACTGGAAGGCGGGCGGGGAGGGGTTTGGCGGGAGAAAGGGAAAGAATGGCGGGAGGAGGGCGAGCGAGCGGGAGAGATGCGAGGGAAAAGCGTCAACAAACGGCGGGAAAAGGCCCTCGGGTCGCCTCCAGGGCGGGCCCACGCGCCTTTTTCGCTTGCGCCGGCTCCCCAAGCGCTCCCCAGGGCACTGGGTTCGGCCTGGGTCCGCCGGCACCAGTTTTGGCCCGAGCCGGCGAAAATCGGGGTCCTGGGGGCGCGACTGGGCCGATTTTTCGGCGCCGGCGCAAAAAAACGCCTGGGGAGGCCTTTCTGGGGGCGCGGCTGGAGATGCCCTTAGTACTCATAAGAGAGGGGATTTTATCTGCAATGTACACATGTATGCATGCTACGACGGGAAAACGGGCGGGGAGGTGATGATCTGGCAAGAAAAGAGAAGGGTGCGTCATGAGGTGGGGTTTTTGTGTTGGGTCCGCGTGTTGGAGATTACATGGTGAATTGTCCACACAACCAGATTTCCCCCCACATATGATCCGGAGTTGGGGGTTCAGACTGTCCATGCGGATTGAATTTTAAGGAGCCCGTTAGCCCGTTTGATGTCTGAATACGCCTGGACGTATGAGGAGAAACGAGTTTTAATATTGTAGACAATCTTAATCATTTGTTTATTCTTTTTATATGCATTATGGCCCATAGCAACGCATATGCATTCTATTAATATCATAAGGATCATAGTACATGTCACGCACATATCACATGGCAAAACTGAAAACATAGTAGAATACTAGTCTTTGCACAAAGGAACACCATCCAAGAAAAACAAGACTGAAGAAACCTTTCAGCTTGACACTGACGTCCGTCACCTGCCTCTGGCACCACCTCAGCAGCCACCAAAGGAAAAAAAATGACGGATCACCTCCACACCCGAGCTTGACACGGCTCCATCGTTGATATGCATCTTTGCAGACCTTCAACATGACTTGCCAAAGACGAAACCGTTACCGATGAACAAATCAGACCGAAGCAACACCCTGGACACGTCATCGAATTGCAGATTTGGCGCCCCCACACGACTAAGACATCGGAGGAGAAAACCATACCTGCCATCCACGAACCACAGACCTAGCACACGATCCATCATCTTTCAGCATTTAGAAGAAGAGAATTGCATTAAAAAAATATTCCTCGTGTATTTTTTTATAAAACTTGAGGTATTAAAGGGCTTGCCTAGGGCGGACTGATGTAGCCATGTGGAGTTAAATGTATTTTATTGTTCCTGTTTGTCATTTTGTCAGTCAATTGTTTTTTGGGATGCGTTTGTCTCATTTCAAGTCGTGACCTGTCTTATATGATTCGGCTTGTGTCGTTCTCCTTCTCTCGAAATACTTGTCGTAGTTTCTCCGACAAGTATTTTTGACAGAGGGAGTACATAGGTTGTTTGTTGTTTTGTCTAGCTGGCAGTTGGGCTGTATTGAAGCAACGAGAACCGACTTGATCTCAATGAAGAGCAGTACGTTTCTGCAATTTTTCTGTTTATTAATTGCGCGGTACTAGCTGATCTCAGTGGAGAGCAGTAAGTTACAGCCCCACCGGTAAACCGCCTTCTTTTAGCAGACGATTGTCTCCTAATGTTCAAAGCCAATGTAGTTGAAGCTATGGAGATATAATTCAGAAGTACTGTGCTGCATCTGGTCAAAGGGTAAATCTTAGGACAATGCTAACGCCCACATGTGTGATGGGAGTCAAACCCGACCACACGCCCTATAACACACAGACTTCGCTGTATCACCGCATGCATGCATGTGGAAATCTTTTTGATTTTCTGTTTTTTAAATGTTTTATCTCTTAAATGAAAAATCTGATTGAAGATCCGTTTTCACCATTAAATTCCTCGCGACGAGATCTTCGAAACTAGATCTCATATCAATATATTTCGACGGATTTTTTTGGGTTAAAAGTTGCCGTGTCTATTGCACATGAATTGCCATGATGTTTATACTAAAGTTGCCATGATATGTTTCAGCTATTTTCTTCTACATTTAAAAGTAAATTTTGACATATTATAAAACGGGGAGTTAGAAACTAGACTTGCCATGCACCATAAATTAAAATTGCCATTGTTCATACAAAAAAATATTTTCATGGTCAAAGTACTGGATCGCCATCATCGATAAACTAAAATTGCCATGATCTACAAACTAAAATTGCCACATGGCAAATTTAGTTTAAGCAGTATCACTAGTAGAAAAGGGGGCAACGGTTCAGGCCAGAAAAGGCAGTAATCCCGGTTTCGGGGAGTAATGTGAGCATTAGTCCCGGTTCGAGCGGCGAGGGCGTCAGAAAGGCATAACTCCCGGTTCAAATGGCACCTTTAGTCCCGGTTCGTGGCACGAACCGGTACTAAAGGGTGCGGTGCCCATTAGTACCGGTTCATGGCACGAACCGCTACTAAAGGTTTAACCTTTAGTATCGGTACATGCCATGAACCGGTACTAATGGGGTTAAGACCTTTAGTACCGGTTCGTGCCACGAACCGGTACTAATGGTGCAATTTTCAAACTCCCCCCTGGACCGCCTTTTCAGTTTTAGAAAAAACAAAAAAAATGATGGAAATGTCAATAAAATAAAATAAAATAATTTTCCCATGTGATATGTGGTCTAGTTGTTGGGAAAATTTACAAATATGAATTTCGACTTTATTTACAAAATCTAAAAATGGGCATAACTTTTGCATACGAACTCGGATTAAAAAGTTTTTTATATGAAAAATCATCTACTTGAAAAGTTACATCCGATAGAGACGACCTACGGCCTGTTTGCAAATTTGTAGAATCCTCAAATTCCAAAAGGAAAAAAAGTTATGCTCAAATTTCAGTTTTTTTAATTTTCATTAAATCTGGTCAAACTATGGTCAAACTACTTATTCAAGAAGTATTAGTGTTACTAAATAATGTTTCAAGAATATTAGTGTTATTAAATAATTATTTCAGTTTTTTTGAATTTTGGTCAAATCTGGTCAAACTATGGTCAAACTGTGTCAAACAATGGTCAAACTACTTATTCAAGAAATATTAGTGTTACTAAATAATTATTGTTTTTCAAAACAATAGTTTCAAACTCAAACAATGAAATGTGTGACTTCATGCTCAAGCTAAACTCCTGAGAGTTAATAGGATTAACATCTTACTATTGTCAGGAAAACAACGAGTGCAGACTTGGAAACAAGGGAGAATAGAACCTGGAAGTTAAGCGTGCTCAGGCTGGGGGAGTGGGAGGATGGGTGACCGTCCGGGAAGTTAGATGATTTAGAATGATGAGGGGTGATTAGAGATTAAATTGAGCAGTGATGAGGGGTGATTAGAGATTAGAGGTTAAAATAATTCAGAAATTTGAAAATAAAAAAAATTCAAAAAAAATTCAAAAAAAAATTAAAAAAAATCAGAAAACTTTCTTTAGTACCGGTTGGTGTTACCAACCGGGACTAAAGGTGGACCTCCAGGCAGCGGCCACGTGGACAATAGGCCCGTTTTTTACTAGTGTATGGCAACTACGGTGTAAACATCATAGCAACTTTTGGGCAAATTTTTTTCGTCGAAACATATCGGCATGGGGTCTAGTTTTGAAGATCTCGTCGTGGCGGATTTAATGGTGAAAATGGATTTTAAATTTACTTTTTTAATTAGGAGATAAAACATTTTTAAGACAGAAGCCAAAAAGATTTCTGCTGATGTCATCTGTTCATACGTGGCAAAATGAGTGGTGATGGAGGCGTGTGGGCGATGTGCAAACGCCCACACGTGTGGGCGTTAGTTTTTCCGAAATCTTATGAAATCACCCGTGCATCATTACGGAACAATACGACGCAAATGCGGATTTAAACTGTATTGCGCTATTTCCTACTACATATCTTAGTCCTGTTACCTATGTTGTCTCTCCCCATCACTCAACTCACAGCTCTCCATCGTAGAACCTATTTTATCATCATATGCAGAACATGCCCGACCCATTTCTACCAAGTATGATAACCATTAATAAGGGAAATTCAGCAGCTTATAAACCGAACGAAATCTTCTTGTTTCAGATTTATCAGTCTGTCAATATTCCAAAAGTCAACATAGTTGGTAGCTCTTGCAATACTATTTATGGCTTGGCAGTATATGGATAGACAGCAGCACTTTCTCCTTACGCATTGCACTGCAAATGATGTGGTGGGCTCGGAGTTGTCTTGGGAAACATGGTTAAGTTTTGAATCAGAGAACAATAATCTGATGGCCAACTTCCTGTAGTAGAAACAAGAGCAGGAGATTGATGTAAAAAAAAGTAGTAGAGCAGGAGATTGATGTAAAAAAAAAGTAGTAGAGCAGGAGATTACCTTGGTATGTTTTATCTTTTATGCAAGAACACCACCTTGGTTTACACATGTTAATATACCCAAACCGAATTGTGAATCAGTTATTTATCCTATGTATAAGTTAAGCTTGTTTAAAATGTATGCCATGTATCATGAAACTATCATGTAAGGAGTTAATTGGCAAAAACAATGACATTAAGACATTCAAGCAAATTTAAAAGATCTAATGGTTACTAAGAAAAGTACAAAACCATTGCACAGGTCGCAAAGGCCATGTTTAGAACATATCACATCATACAGTGAGCAAGTACAAAATACCCCTATATTTTGCTAAATTAACGAAGCTGTTTGATACGAGAAATAATAAAAGTAACATGATTATTATATCATTATATCTCTATGCGCCAGAGGAAATAAAATATTGTGGGCGTGCCAGTGTACTAAATACACAAATAAATATAGGTAAACATGCACTTTATTAATCTCTCACCAGAAAAAAATTACAATATTCATTTGCATATGTGCTCGGTGGCCTACTAGCGCGGCGAGCCTGACTATTGCGATGTGTGGTCTCCTGGTTTCCGGGACCTCGGAAGGCTTCCAGTTAATTACTCCCGTGGGTTACTATGCGAGATACCCCGATTAAGCCGTGTGGTCGTTTCATCGATTTCGCTTTGCGTTCTCCATGCATGATGGTGGTGGTAGTGTGTGTGGCCAGCGACAGAGCCTATTTCCTCGTTGGTACATGCGCAACTGAAGACGTGACTTTTGTGCTAGCCACGCCTGGACTCACTGTCGCGTCTCGTCAGTCATGGCGGCGTTGATATAGTTTGTTGAAGTAGCATGGGTTCTGCTTAGTTTGGACTTCTCGACGACCTAGCGGCCTCGTTGGGGTATGCAAGGCTACACCTCACGGGTGTATATTTTTGGTGGACCGGTATCAGTGTAAAACCAGCATGCTCACATCCCATGAGCGGTGTGGTTGGTGCCTCATCTCGGCTAGACACCGAGTATACGGCGCTCCACCTAAACAAGGAAATTACCTCACGTGTGTCCGTAGAAAGGTGGTGTCTTAGAGGCGGTGTCACCTCGGGTGCTGCCCCAAAGAGGCGACCTGTACGCCGGCGATGCCATGAACCTATACGTCAAGATCTGTACGCCCAGGAGTTGTCCCTTCTTGCTATTTGTTTCTTGTACTTTGAGCTTTAGAACCATGGAAGTTGTCCCATTTTCTTTTATAAATAACTTGATGTGGAAAGTTTATTTTTTCGAGGGAAACAAGGTCACGTTGGTGGTTGGCTGTCATAATGTAGTCACTGGCTATACAAAGATGTTTTCAGGTTGTGTCGTAAATATATTGGATTATGGTCACTGACTTTGCAAGATGATTGTTTATACGTTCCTAAATTATCTTTCTCTTTGATGGTGGCAGGGAAACATTGCCGTTAGTTTTTTACATACATAATGTATAGATTTTCCAGAACAGAAGGAAGTGGTTCTATAACCTGATTCTGCTTGTTGTTTACTTGCAGTTGGCTTTGCAAATCCCAATTTCTCATGTAGTGTAAATCAGTGTCAAATCATCACATGAAACCGATGTTTCTCCATGGCCAACTTGCTAATTTGTAGTGCTATGGTATTATCTTCTGCTAAACCACTGCAAGAAGCTTCATATTCAGTTTCTTGTTAGCTGCTTGTGCCATGTCTGCTAGTAGAGAATAAATTTCTCAAATCTGAATAAATAGCCCCCCCCCTCGGGCCCCCGCGTCGCTCCGCTTGGGGCGACTCGGGAGGCGACGAAACCCTAGCTGCCAGTCCTCCCAACCCTCCTCCTCCCCCCTCACCGCCACCTGAGGAGGCCTCCGGCGAGCTCCGCCTGGCCACCAAGGACGACGGCGGCGAGGATCGGGCTGCTCCCACGCGGAGGGCTTCGGGCGCCGAGGCGGCGGCCTCGGGTGGTGAGGCGGCACCATCTTCTACAGTGAGCGGCGTCACAGGTGTTGCCCCTGTTTCTCCTCGGCCACGTGGGCGGCGAGGGACGGCGGGAGTTGTCGCCGGTCGGAGCGGGTGGTGCGTCCCTCCCCCCCGGCAGCGCTGCTTCACGCCGGATCTGGTCGTCGGAGGCCTTGGGTGGCGGGCGCCGGTGAAGGTGGACTGCCAGGAGTCGCGAACTTGGACTGGGAGAAATCCTTGCCTGGTTCTCTGGCCACAGCAGCGGCGACACCGGCCGGTGCCGTTCCCCTCCACGAAGGCATCGTCGAGGTTCGGTTCCTCTCCCTCCCGCTTCTTTCCCGGGAGAAATCCATTGTCTTGCATAGACTGGATGGCAACGACGTGGCGTGTGTCGCCTCCTTCTTGAAGGTGCCGTCTTGGGCAAGGTGGGAGCGTGCAGTGGGGCACCGTGGTGGCTGCGTCTTCGACGAGGGAGATGGAACATGGTGCTTTGTTTCGGAATTAGTGCAGCTCGGCATTCCTTGATTTGTTAGGTTGTTGGTCAGCTTCTGCTAGATTGGCGTTATTGCCTTGGGCAGGGAGGGGATAGGGGTCCTCACTAGCAACTGCTTGATGCAGTGACACGAACATGGCTAATTTCTGCGGGCCTGAGCTTATTCCAATTGCGGTGCTCCATCTCTTTTCTCTGTATGTTTGTTCAGTGACAGCTCCCTTGTGCAGTTTTTCTCTTCGTGCTTGTATGAGAGAGCCTCGGTGTGGATACCCTCGGTTTCCTTCATGCAGTGACAGGTCGGTCTGAATATCTCCCTTGGTGGCCGGAACCGTGTCCATTCTTTGCTCTAGGTGAGCAATACCATCTTCCGGCGGTCCGGCGCCATTCGAGCCAAGGCGAGGGGCAGGGATCCCCTCCGGATGTGGAGAAGAGCGGCACGATTTCGGTGTCCACCTTCCAGGGTAGATGAGGGCGCGGTCCTTTGTTGTTGGGCACTGGCGCCGTCTGATGTTCCTCTCTGTTCGCTCTTCTGGGACAAGTTCACTCGGAGGACTCCGTCGACTACACGCTAGAGCTTATTTAGGATTCTTGTGTAGGGCTTATAGTCTTTGGTGCTTGTAAGCTGCTGGGCAACACTTTGTATCGGCTATAGCTTTTCCTTTCTGTTCAGTGTTGGTTGTATTGGTGGCCTTGTGTAATCCCTAACCGTTTGATGGCTTTGTTAATTTAAAGCCGGGCTCCTCTTGAACCTTCGTTCCAAAAAAAAAATGTTTGTTCATTCTTGAGAGGTACGGCTGATGGTAGTGGGCAGTCCAGCGACGCTATGGTTGCACTCGGTGACCACCGTCGATAAGAAAATCGACCAGGCTTGATTCGGAACGAGCCAACAAATGGACCAATGATTCTTGGCTGAAATATATTCCCTCCGTTTTTAAATATTTGCCTTTTTAGAGATTTTAAATGAAGTACCACATACGGATGTATGTAGACATATTTTAAAGCGTAGATTCACTTATTTTGTTTCGTATGTAGTCATTTGTTGAAATATCTAGAAAGACAAATATTTAGAAATGCGGGGAGTAGAAAGTAAACTGGTTGTGTGTTTTCACTTACCCAGGCTTGAGTAGTTACTGGTTGTATTGAAAAACAAAAGAAGCAATATATAAATTGTGATGTACTTACTAGACTTTGCTAGTGATTTTGGTTGAATTTGGTCCTGCCTGTGCTGTGCAGGGCAGGACGGATGGATTATCAATCATGCTACCACACAAGAGTACTACTCCGTCCGTTCCAAAATATAGCGCGTCCTCGGTTTCCGTACTTCAACTTTGACCATTAATTTAACCAACGAGACCGACTGCGGCGGGCAAAAAGTTTACAATTATACAATTTTTGATCCCGCCACAGTCGGTCTCGTAGGTTAAATTTATGGTCAAAGTTGAACCTCGAAAAACGTGGGCGCAGTTTTGGAACGGAGGGAGTAACTAGTACTCAGTAATAATTAAATTAACCTAGTACACGCCAAGCTTGAGTAGTTACTGGTTGAGCTGACGTACGGCCTCTGCTACGGTAGATCAATCAAGCTCTCTGCCTCTCTGTCAGCTTGCTTAGCTTTGCACGTACAGCGTACGTGGTGATTTGATCAAGCGATCTAAAACCACCGTGGGCTTATACTAAACGTTATTTTTATTGATAAATTAGAATGCAAGGCTTTTGTGCTGACAAAAAATATAGAGAAAAGTATATTTTTCGTTCCTTAACTCTTGGCAGAGTCTAGATTTGGTCCCTCAACTCCGAAACCGGACAACTTGCACCTTCAACTACTAAAACGGGACAAAACCGGTCAACACCGGGGTGAGTCAGCACCAAAAGATTCACGGATTTGTAATATATACACGTGTTTAAGTCAGCACCGGTCAAAACCGGGGTGAGTCAACACCAAAACTGTTCAAAGCCGAGACCAGGGATGAACCTTGTCCGGTTTCAGTAGTTGGGGGTGCAAATTGTCCTGTTTCAAAGTTGAGGGATCAAATCTAGACTCCGTCAAAAGTTAAGGGACGAAAAATATACTTTTCTCAAAAAAATATGATGCAATTCTTCGTTTTTATAAAAAAATCCGATAAAAGGAACCAATGCTCAAGATCGTTTGGAGTCAAATTAGGAATATATTCACACAAAAAGTTGCATATTTTACAAGACGAGACATACATATTTTTTGCAGGAGAAGAAGGTGCGTAATTCATCAATAGATCTAACACAAGGTTTACATCAAGAATATACTAACCTCATAACGATCTAATCCGTCTTATATATCGAAAAACTCTGCAACTAATAAAAGGAAAAGATAATTCAACACCGAGATAGCTTGTGCCTATCAATATCAACTACTAGTATGGGCTAATATAATCGATCTAACCCGTTTATCAATACGAGTTTATATAGGCTCGATGCAGATGCAAGCATGGCTTAGCTTCTCCTCATGCCAGTCCACCACCTGAACATGACTTTTTTATCTTCATAAATCTGCTTCAACGATGGCTTCGTGTCCTGGTCGAGGCCCTCGTCCATGCGGCGAAGGTACTGGTGCTTGAACTCGGCGGGGTTGCCGGCGAAGCACTCGCGCAGCGCCGCCGTGGCCTTAACGCACGCCTCCACGTCCACGACACGCTTGGCGATGCCTCGGTCAATATCGCGTTTGGGCGTTTCGGGACTGTAGCGGCCACGGCACTCGTCCCTCGCCTGCTTGAATTGGTCGAAGCACCCGCCGTTGGTCACGCGATGAATGACGAGCCTCTTGTCGCACCTGGCCCCACACTTTCTTATTTCCATGAGTGTAAAGACCCCCATGGCGTTAGCTACGGTTAACAACGAAATCTATCGATGTTGGAACTTGCCCGACGAACACGCGACACAAAAAACTTGTGTAGCCGATCGTGCCCTTTGTTTTACTTCTATCTCTTTTCTCCTTTTCCTCGCCGGTGCTATCTCGCGCAGCCCTGATGCATATATATAGATATACATCGGCAGCCGACCCTTGGGCCTCTCCTAGAACTACACGGACACAACATGTATTCCAAGCCGGACTCGATTTAAACACACGCCGTGCAAATACATAATGTTTCGTTGCTGACACTCCTAATCCCCGCCACCGTTCGTACCACGCTCGGTCTCGATTGCACCGTCAATCAATCAATCAAATTAACAACGTATCCGATCACCCTAAGAAAACGTATCCGATTCTCAGTCAAAAATAAATAAATACTCCAACATATATACATGCACGGTAGTACGATGCGTTTCAACCATGTTTCTATACATCCCGTTACTTGTGCTACGCTATCTACTGGCAGATTTCCCTGCAAAAAAGAATAAATATCTACCGGCAGATTAATAAGGAAGTTTTTTTCAAACACGCCTAATATTTTTTTAGGCGCTTAAGAAGGAAGTTAAAGGCTAGAAGATGGGCTAACTTTTTTTTCGCGAATAGAACATGGGCTAGCCAACTATGAATTACTCAGCATTAATTCTTCTTCTTCGACCCCTAAAAAACTAATTCATCTTTCTCTTTTTTTTTGCCGGGAACCAACACTAATTCAAGGGAACACCCCCCCAAACAACAAATTCAAGTGAGCTCGTATCCGTCACAATAATTCCTTTACAATGGGAGCAACTAACTGAGGAGCGCTCATTCCCAGCCCCCGAAGGGTCACTTGGGGATGGGCTGAGAGTGCGCCACTTGGCACGGCGCGCTCTTAGCCGTCGCCAAGTGTCGTGCTCTGGGCACTTCATCTGATTTTATTTTTATTTTTTCGCAATCATTTTCGTCTTTTTAGATGCTTTTTCCCCTGGTTTTGTTGGTTTTTCAGTTTTTCACGGGTTTCCTTAGATTTTATACAAAAATATAAAAAAAACATTTACGCGAAAACCATGTTTTCATTTTTTTTTCACTTTCTGAAGACACGGTTTAATGAAAAAACATGTTTTCTCTTTTTTTGTCCGTGGGGAGCACGGTTTTGATTCCGCGAGAGGCACGGCCGTGCCTCTCGGAAACGGGAAAAAGCACATTTTCTCTTTCTTTTCTCGTGAGGCACGGTTTTGCTTCCGCGAGAGGCACGGTCGTGCCTCTCGAAAACGGGAAAAAATGAGTTTTCTTTTTTTATCCATCAGAGGCATGGTTTTGCTTTCGCGAAAGGCATGGTTTTGCTTCCGCGAGAGGCACGGCCGTGCATCTCGGAAACAAAAAATATGTGTTTTCTCTTTCTTTGCGAGAGGCACGATTTTGCTTCCGCGAGAGGCGCGGACGTGCCGCTTGGAAATGTATTTCGGAAAGGAAAAAAGTGTGCTCGTCCGGTCTTTTGTCTTTTTTTTGAAGAAAAAAGTTTATCGAAGCCTATCAACATTTGATCTAGTTAAAAGAATCTGAACACGAGGAATCCAATGGTGAAAACGCTTTGATATTTGGACACACAGTTTAAGAGATAAATCGTTTTGAATAAACAGATCTACGAAAAAGGGAAAACACCAGGTTGCGACAAGTGGCGCACATGCAACCCGCCACTTGTTGCAACCTGGGGAGGTGGAAGTCACTTTGAAAGGAGTACTACTCAAGTAGTGATTTCGTTTACAATCACCTTAAATGCTCTTTTGGGCAGTGCTAGGCACAGGTCAGCTGGCCCAATTTTCGGCCGATTGCACCGAACCGTTCGATCTAGCCTCGGCAACTTGTCTGATTTGGCCTCTTCCCCCTCCTTATATATGTTGAAGGGGCGGGTTACATGTGGAGTCCTATTAGGATTAGGACTAGTCTATCTCTAATACAAACCGGATACAAGTCCGGGTCTTAACTCCTTGTAAGGTAAATATTCTTCACGCCTTTCCTCTTAAACCAGCCCACCATAGCGTGATCCGGCCTTACATAAACCGCCCGTTGGGGCCACCGGGTCTTGTCGCTCCTCTGACCCGCCTGCCGGATTACCAATGAGTCGTGAACCGCCAGGTCCAAACGGGTCACCGGTGAACCGCCAAGTGTTAGCGGGGTCTCAAGTAAACCGCCAAGTCCGGCCGGGTTATACTTCCGGCCCGTTTACGCCGCGGGGTATATCCCCGACAAAGACCGTGGTGGTGCACGTTCGTGGGTGGCTTGTCTGGTGGAGCGCGTCGGACCGTTCGGGGTTGTGGGTGTTTGGCGAATGGGAGAAATCCGGGCCGGCTTGCCGGCACCGACACGGTGACGCCCGTGGGCGCCATTGTTCCTTCCTGAAGGGCGTCGGATCTTCCCCTTCCCCATGCCCCTCCGCGTACCGGGGAAACCCTAGGACCTGTCCGGCAGGAGCGTCGTCGTCGTCGTGTTTCTTCCTAAAGGTGCTGCTTGGTATGCGGAGGTTCGAGGTGCCTGGAGCGAGGTGGTACATCTCCGGTGGGCGCAACGGTTTTGGGTTATCGTCGTTTTTGTCGATCCGATGCTGTTGACTTTATTTTCTCTCTTCTTTCTCTTTTGTTTCTTTTGGGCATGCTTGTGTTGTTTGCCCCAGCATTGAACTCTTTGTTGTATCGAGCGGTTGCTATATCAATATAGCGGGGCAAAAGCCTTTTTCTCATATAAAGCGTAATTTAGACCTTTGACAAATAGTATCATTTTCGTACATACGATGAAATATGCCATACGTTCGAAGGACCTCCTTTAGGCTGGAATACGGCATAGGCACAGCTAACCTGGGCCGGCCCATTTGCGCTGGAAAATCAACAAAAATTATGCCATACATGCGTATCGACCTCACGAGCTGGGATACGATCCATACCGCTGCTAGCGACTTCGGCTGCCTAACTCAAGTGCTAGAATAGCAGTGCAAGACCTAAAGAATTAGAGAAAGCGGCAACACTTTAACACCAATTGACAAATACTAAAATGGGTGCGCGGATCTAACACACAAGCTCCCGCGAGTGCATAACATCACTAGTCCAAAACGATTTTTTTTAACTTCCGTATGTGAATTTCTGTTTGACAAAGTAAATATTTTTTAAACCCAAACATTTTCAAAATCTGTGAACATATTTTTTAAAACTCAAACCTTTTGTGAACAGTTTATGTGCTCGCTTGCTTTGGGCGACTAATGGAAATCTTCTTGAAACTGCTCTTCGGCGGTCTGGAAAGGTATTGAACATGGTTTACAACTCGTAAAGATGGATAATATTTGGAGGATAGGGGGCGGTTCCAAAGTACTTCCTCTGTCCGGAAATACTTGTTGGAGGAATGGATGTATCTAGACATATTTTAGTTTCAGATACATCCATTTTTATGCATTTCTCTGACAAGTATTTCCGGACGGAGGGAGTACATACGTGGCGGGATCCTTGGATTCCAAGAGGACATGATCAAAGACCAATTACCCAAAAAGAAATTTTCTGTATGATCACGGTGGATGGAGATGCAGATGCAAGCATAGCTTAGCTTCTCCTCATGCCAGTCCACCACCTGAACATGACCTTTTTATCTTCATAAATCTGCTTCAACGATGGCTTCGTGTCCTGGTCGAGGCCCTCGTCCATGCGGCGAAGGTACTGGTGCTTGAACTCGGCGGGGTTGCCGGCGAAGCACTCGCGCAGCGCCGCCGTGGCCTCAACGCACGCCTCCACGTCCACGACACGCTTGGCGATGCCTCGGTCAATATCGCGTTTGGGCGTTTCGGGACTGTAGCGGCCACGGCACTCGTCCCTCGCCTGCTTGAATTGGTCGAAGCACCCGCCGTTGGTCACGCGATGCATGACAAGTCTCCTGTCGCACCTGGCCTCGGCCTTTGATGCTGCCCTTGCTGCACGGGACGCTTCCAGGTATGCAGACATGGCGTTAGCTAGGGTTGACAATGAAATCAATCGACGATGTTGGAACTTGCCCGACGAACACGCGACACAAAAAACTTGTAGCCAAGGGTCCTCGTCGTGCTCTTTGTTTTTCTTTTTGTCCCCTTTCTACTTTTACTTGCCGGTGCTATCTCACGCAGCCCTGATGCATATAAATATACATCAGCAGCCGACCCTTGGGCCTCTCCTAGAACTACACGGACACAACTTGTACTTGACAGATTTAAACACACGGCGTGGAAATACATAATGTTTCGTTGTTGACACTCCGAATCCCCGCCACCGTTCCTATCACGCTCGGTCTCGATTGCACCGTCAGTCAATCAATCAAATTAATAACGTATCCGATCATCCTAAAAAAAACGTATCCGATTCTCAATCCAAAATAAATAAATAACATATACATGCACGGTTCGATGCGATGCAACCGTGTTTCTATCCATCCCGTCACTTGTGCTATGCTATCTACTGGCAGATTTCCCCGGGAAAAAAATCTACTGGCACATTAATAAGGAATTTTTTTCAAACACGCTTAATAAGGAAGTTAAAGTGTAGACGATGGGTTACTATGAATTAATCAACACAGGATTGACTTCGACTTGATGTCAAGTTCCGGGGTGTAAAACCTAGGTTTGACTCATGTTGTTAAACCTGGCAATGACGATGCTTTTGCGTCGCTTCTTTGTTGAAGGCATTGCTCGAATTTTTTCGGACCTGTTCTTCAGGGTGAAAACCTAGAATATGACCTTTGGTGGTTGGTTCCGGTAACGGAGGCGCTTGAGCGTCATTTGCATCATTAAGGCTATGCTGTTGAAGAACGTCGTTGTCTTTCTGGTGTCAAGAGATGGTTGGTGCGGATATGGTTTATAATAGTTTGTCGATCGATATTGATCGCTTCAGAGTCTTTTTTCTTTTATACTCACTTGGGCATAGCTTTGGTCTTGTATGACTTTGCTATTCGCCGGCGTTTGTGTGTGTGTGGGCGCGCGCGCGCGCATGTTGGAGTTGGCTGTGTGCATCCTAGATATGCAGAGCCCGAGTGTGTGCTCTTTATGTATGTATCGTCTTGATGCTTCATTCCGAGTTAATAAAATCCACCCTTTGTCGAAAATGAATTAATCAACACTAATTCTTCTTCTTCTTCTACCCCTAAAAACTATTTTTCTTTTCTTTTTGTCGGAACCAGCACTAGTTCAAGCGAGCACCCCCAAAACAACAAATTCAAGTGAGCTCGTCTCTGTCTCAATAATCTCTACTCCTAATGGAGCAGTTGGTGAATAGTCCGCGCGGTTTATTTTCGCTGGTTTATTTTCGTCATCCTCCCACCTCCGTTTTATTTTCGTCACCTCTGCTTACTCGCTACCCTCCAGCGAAATAAAACCGGTGCCAAACAAAAACCTAGGATCGATCCCTCCAACCCCAACCTCCCTGGCTCCCGGCACCGCCCGCCCCCATCTCCTCCCTCACTCCCGGCGACGCCCCACCAGATCCTTCGCCGTCGCCCTCGCACATCAAGCCGCCGCCCTCGCCCTCGCAGCCGCCGCCAATCCCCTCCCCCATCTCCCTCCCTCAAACGCCGCCGCCCGTCGCTGCCGCCCCCGCCACCTCCTGCCGCGGCCGCCCCCACCACCTAGGGTTGTGCTCTTCTCTGGCGTCGGCGCGTCGCCCTCGGCCCGATCTCCGGTCGCCGTCCTCCACCGCGTCGGCGGCGGCGCCGCGGCGTGGCGCCACCTGCTGCTCCTCATCACCGCCCAACTGCTCGCGCTCGCCCTCCTCGCGTTCGCGCTCCAATGGCGTGGCGGCGGCGTGGACGGCGCCGGCTCCCCTCGCCTGGCCGTGCCGGCCCCGTCGAGGCTGCAGTCCCTCCAATCCTCCGCCGCCTCCTGCGTCGAGGTGCTCGCCGCCCCCGCCTTCCCCTACCTCCGCGGCTGGTCCTTCCACTTCGACGCGTCAGACACCCACCACCCCAGAGTACTACCTTTCCAATCTCACCTCCGCCCTCTTCCTCGCCGGTCGCCGGCCGATGTGTCCGACCTGTGAAGCTGGAAGCTTGTTCGATGAGAGAAATCCCTGCCTCACGATTTGCTTCGTGAAGGCCAGAATTTCGCTCTTTGTTTGTCTACTGAAAAACCTCCATGTGGGGATAGATGTCATCATAGAATGCGTGCAGTAAAATTATTCTGACTGTATTCTTTATCATTATTTTGGTTAGTCTAAAAGAAATAATTTGGTTAGATTTGTCTTGAAGAATAGATTCAACCTATACTTCTAGGATTTGATACAGAAAATAGAAATTTGTTGCCAAAGCTGTGTATGAAGACTATTTCAGTATCTGGAAGTACACTTGTGACCGGAGGCATGGCCGCTGTTGCTGCCAACATAGTGGCAGTGAGCGCAATCTGGGAGTAACAAGCACACTGTTTAGTAGGTGCGATGTCCCTAGATTTTTTTATCCATGAGTATACCGTAGTAAATTGCATACCTCACTGGTGTACATGGATCTAGGATCATGTAATGTAACAAAACAATGGTCCATTATGTTCCACTGACTCTGATCTCAGTTAAAAGTTACCTGCAATTTTTATGCTTACTTTATTTATTCGTAAGGTATCTGACAAATGTGTTTGTGGCATAGTTCCCAACTAACCGTTACTGATATTTGTTTTTAGGAGGGGATGGAGAGCTTTACAAATGGGAATGTTAGGTTATTGAAGCATGAACGCATCATTGTGAGGATGATCTTGACCATCGGTGGCAGGAAGCCACTCGAGAGGCTGTTTCCGAGGTCTCCAACCGCCCTGCACTCACCGTCCATCCAATCAGTTGGTTCTGCATTCATCTGTCTGTATCTTGTTTATCACACAGGTGCAATCAAACCTCGATATGTTATGTGTAAAATCCTATTAAATACGTAAATATGATACCATATACAAATTGTTAATACATTCGAAAGTTACTGCACTTATTCTTCTAGCATACAGGCAGTTAATTATATTCTATATTTTTCCTGATTTCCCTGTATATTGTGAGCCTGCGATTGTTTGGTTTCATGGTTTGTGAGAAATGTCCATGCTTTTCAACCCACATGCATACAGGCATGTTGATTACTAATTAGTGGTTCCTTCTTACTACAATCATTGCTTTATAATTGATGGTTTGCTCATTCTTGTGAATCTACTTCTGAAGGTGTGCCACATCTGAGGGAGGATAAGACCCCCCCCTCAAGGTGGGAGGCCTGGATGGGCAGCGGTGCCAAACCCTCGAATTGGCCCATGGTTCCGGTTGATGCAAAAGGTTGCTGCAGACCAAGGTCTTGTTCCAGAGTTTGAGGTACGTTGCTTCCTTGATGTCTTTTCTATTTCCGAATCAACTGATTTTAATACTGATTGCTTTTGAAGATTACACTTGAAGCTACTCAGCACGGACCACCATGAAGCTACTCACTATGGCCGATGTGTCCGACCTGCTGATCTTTTGCTTGCTTGCAAGGTGTGCGTGCAAACGAGCACCTCCGAAGGCCTGGACCAGATCCTGCCGTGGCTCTTCTACCACAAGGTCATCGGCGTCGCACACTTTTTGCTCTTCGTCGAGGGCAAGGCCGCCAAGCCCAGCGTCGCCGGGGTCCTCGAGTCCATCCCCGTGCGTTCCTCGCTTGAGATTTCCAAGAATCCAGTAGTACCAATTTCACTCTGCTTGTTCTCAATCTCCGACTCTGTTTCTCTTCTTCTTCTTTAGGGGTGTGAAGGTGGTGTACAGGACCAAGGAGCTTGAGGAGCAGCAGGCCAGGTGGTCCGAAACAATCTTCGCCGCCCGTGTGCCTCGTCGGGCTATAGACAAATTCATTCCGATGCCCATTCTGATGATGTATATGTTTCACCTGCAGCCGAATCTGGAACGAAACCTGGCTCGCAGGATTCTTCTACAAGCCTTGCAACCACAAACTGTTTTTGAAGCAAGCACTCAACATGGACATGGCCATTGTGATGGCCCGGGTATGTATGTTTGTTTTTGGCTTATCACCAGCAATTATTAATAGTGTTCGTTTACTGTATTGTATTTATCATAAACAAAAAGCATTTTTCTTCATGGTAGGAATCTGGCATGGATTGTATAATGTATCTAGACACCGATGAGTTGTTATATCCCGGTAGTATTCCATCAGACGCCTGTTAGCTGACGTCCCCGATGATGTTGACATGGTTATTTTTCCTAACTATGTAAGTATACGGTGGTCCTAATACACCTGCTAGACTTCTTATGCATAGTAATTAACTTGCATGTCTGCACTCTATAGGAAAGCAGCGTCGAGCGTGATGATATAAAAGATCCATTCAGTGAGGTAAACCTTCTCTGTATTTAAGAACATAATTTCCTCAAGTTCCATTGGATATAATGTTGGCTGATATAAACAACTTATGTCTAAATACTCTGATATGAATTTTGTTTGTTCGGTTTACGTCTGAAGTATGATACTGTGGTATGATTTATGTGTGTCTGATACTGTTTACATTTGCTTGAAAAAATAGTTTCGAGTTGCCTTGTTATCTGCGTAGCTTGCCATACTACTGTTTAGCCTATAATCCCATAAATAAGTTCTTATGCTCTTTTAGTGTAGAATGGGCATGGATCTAGCTAATTTTGCATATTACTCCGAAAGAGAAGAGAAGAGAATGAAAGAATATTAGACCTCTGGTATGTGCAACAAGTCATCGCTCCCAACAGATTAAGTAACTTTGATGAATTTTGACATTCAATTCTTTGCTGCTTGTTTGTGGATGGACGTGAAATGAACTGTTAAGTACTCTCCGATTTGGTTTCACCAGAAATTTATTGATATGGTAAGAATTGTTAGATTGGTTTGTGACGAAATGTTGCTTGAAAATAAATTCATGATAGGATAGAGTGGGGGCAAAAATAGTTACAGTGCTCTTGTAGGACGATGGATTTTCTCCATGTAGTCTTGTAGCCTTCATGGAAGTCAAAATTTGTAGGTTTGTTTGTACACTTTTGCTTTGTTTCGGAAACCAGAGCAGTTCACTTTATCCATGTGTTTTTTCTTGCTTCTCTGCACTGTACCCTTTGGGATGATCAATATGCATTACTCTTTTTCAAAGTTTCTATTTGGAACTATATTTTTTTATTAAACCACGGTCAGAAGGTTTCACAAGAAACCTAAAAACTGTAACAGGTGGTCATTAAATTTTTTTTGCCATATGTAATGAATGTTTGCCACAAGTTAGGAAACATAACTGGTTTTTAGTCGTTTATCAGTTCGTTTTGCTCATGGGGGTATATAATTAGCTTTTACCAGTTTTTTGATTATACAAGTTTTTTTATTCTTTCTCCACATGTGTGTTTCTGCAATATGTGTACATTCAAGCGCCAGAAGGTTTGTTCTCCCACTGTGTGCCACTAATATTTCATTTTTGTGGATGAGATTTTTTAACTTCTGGATGCGCGAATGGTTTGCATATGGTGTTGCGCAATGCTACTGTGTTATGCTATGACCACGGACATGCTTATGTGATGTGGTGCATCTATTTTTATACTTCAACATTGTTGTTCCCGCTTGCGCGACAGCGGTGACTGTAGATGCTGCTCACGCATCTGTTGTTCCTGCGTGCGCGGGGGCGCGGAGGTGGGCGACCGGGCGCGGGAGGCGGCTCGGCACGGCGAGGCGGGGCTAGGCCGGACTCGCGAGCACCAGGCAGGCGCAGCTGCCACCTGCGTCGACCAGGAGCACACGCCCGTGGAGGGATGTTGTGGCCTGGCACTGTCCGTCGTGGAGCTCGCGAGGGACTCCTTGTCACGGACGGGCGTTGCCTATCATGGCGCTCGCGAGGTCCAGTTTGGGATCCATGGAGCCAGAGCGCGGCGGCAGAACTGCGCGATGGCCGTTGCGGTGGGCGAGCACGGCGGTAGCGACTGCAACTGCTGCTGCGGTGACTGGCTGCTGTTGTTCCTGCTTGCGCGACAACGGTGATTGCAGATGCTGCTCATGCATCTGTTGTTCCTGCGTGCGCGGGGGAGCGGAGGCGATGGCGTTGCGGCGGCGATGACTGCATTGGGCCAACTTTTTCGTCTGCACGGACACGAACAGATGAAATGGGTCGGTGTGTTGCAGTTGCTCTAACTCCGTGAAATTTTTCATTCATTTGCTTTTAGGATGTGCTGTTGATTGTCAATTGTACTCCCTCCGTTCCTAAATATAAGCCTTCAATTTGTGATGTTGAAGATGCTTTGTACTCCTTCTGTTCCTAAATATATGCCTTCTTAGAGATTTCCTGGATTATACTTGACACTTACTCTGGCGGTAGAACCGGACATGTGCTCCACTTGATGATATCCTGGTTTTCACGTTTGAGCATTGAAAATGAAAAACAAGTGTTTGGGTATGTGGTGCAAATCCCTCTCACGTGATTTCTAAAAAAGGGTTAATCAAAGATTGCATTCATGAATAATAGAACTACCAAAAAAGGGTTAATCAAAGATTGTATTCTTAATATTGTGCGAGAATTTATTAAGCGCATCAAATGGATCTTAATTTGTAATTGTTTTTAGTTAGATAATCTCTCTATATATAAGTCATCAGATTGCCTTTTTTGTTATCAATTTACGTTGCAAGTGAAGTTGACTTTAATTATTAGCTGATTTTGCCTGTGCTATCTATTCTCTTCACGTGAAATTTAACATGTATTATGTTTATATAATTTCAGCAATATATTCAAAAGCCCGTGGCAATGCACGGGCACTCTACTAGTTCCTTTACAATCACATTCAATGCTCTTTTGGGCAGTGCTAAGCATAAGCCGGCTGGCCTAATTCAAGGCCGGTCCGGCCCCAGCCGTTTGATCTAGCCTCGATCACTTGTCCGATATGGCCTCTAGCCCCTCCTTGACTCATCTTCTACTCCCACCGCATCTCAGGTAAAAAAATCCCCGCCGCTGGCCCACTCTCCTCCGCCTCCGTGTGCAGCTCCGATGGGGCAAACGGCTGCCGGCCGCTCGCACTCCGACGCCCTCGCAGCCCTTCGCTGCTCGCCGAAGAACCTTCCCTGCTCATCAATTCGTTTGCAGCTCCGCCTCGACCGGTTGCAACTCCCGCCATTGATACCCCACTGATACAACACCACAATGCACCGCGGCCGCTGCATTGGATTGCATGAACGACGACCACCTATAAATGACATTGAATGGATGAAGCAAAATACATCCCCAGTAGTAGCAAAAACAACGACGGTTGCAACAAAGAAAGTCGCCGCCATTGCGGGGTCGCAGCTCCGCTATGATGGATGTAGCAAAATCCTCCACTGATGGTAGCAAAGTCCGACGACTGTTGCAGCAAAAATAGTCGCCGATATGGGGGTGGGGGTCGCAGCTCCACCGTCATGGATGTAGCAAAAAACATCACCTGTAGTAGAAAAAAACAATGGCGGTTGCAGCAAAAAAGCCGGCTAAACACCGTGACCGTCAAAAACAAGTTTCCCTTACACATCATTGATGAGCTTCTCAATGAGTATCCGGTGCCGCTTTCCTCTCCAAGCTTGACCTGTGCAAAAGACGGCGTTCAAGACACACCGTTGGCATTTCCATTTTCGTGTCATGCTGTTCGGACTAACCAATGCACCAGCTATGTTTCAGTGCTTGATAAACAACATCTTTGCCAAACACATTCATAAGTTCGTGATCATATTCTTGGACGATATTTTGGTCTACAGCCCCACCTCCCAGGAACTCGAGGAGCACTTGTGCACAGTGTTGCCCCTCCCACAACAACACCAACTCTATGCCGAGAAGTCATAGGCTCGTTTTCCTAGTCGTGCATTGAGTACCTTGGACACATTATCTCCCGGGACAAAGTGGCCATTGACACGAGCAATACTAGCGTGATGCACGCATGGCCTACTCCAACAAAATGCCACAGAGCTTCGCGGCTTCCTCGGCCTCGCTGACTACTACTGCAAGTTCGTTCCACGGTAAGGGATCATCACCAAAACTCTCACTAAGTTCCTCACCAACAAGGGGTTCGAGTGGTCGCCTCAGGCGCATGCGGCATTTTAGCTTCTCAAGAGCTCCATGGTCAACACCCCGATAATGGCCTTGTTGGACCTCTCACGTCGTTCTACATCGGAATGGACGCCAGTGACAACAGCGTGGACGTGGCTTCTGTGCAAGAAAGCCACCCGATTGCTTGCCACAACATGGTGGTTGGCATGCATGACCACAAGAAGGAATTCCTGGCCATGATAATTGTCGTGGACAAATGACGCTCCTACCTCCAGTGGGCCCCCTTAATCATCTTCATCGACCACAAGAGTTTATGTTCTCTCTCTTATCAACAACTCGAAACGGAGCTTCAGCACAAGGCCATGTTGAAGATGATGGGACTCCAATTTTCCTTCAAGTACATGCAAGGCTCGGACAACCACGCCGCAGACGCTTGGTATCACGTAGGTCACTTGCTCTCCATCGACACCCTGTCAGTGTGCCAACCAGAGTGGATGCAAGGGGTGGCCAAATCCTACCAGACAAACTCTAAAGTGTGAGACATGCTCCAGTGCCTTGTATGCCTTGTCTAGCCCGAACGATCAAGGCTACGAGCTTCGACAAGGTGTCACTCGCTTCAATGAGAGACTATGGACCGGGGTAAACATCACGCTCGAGACCAAGTTTGTTAGCGTGTTTCGCATGAGCATTGTGGGCGGACACTCCGACGTGATGGCAAGATACGAGCGGCAGCGGGTCAAGAAGCATTCGTCATTGAGGGACCTCATGCAGCCTGTGGAAGACTTTGTCCGCCAATGATCTGTGTGACAACATGCGAAATTTGAGCATATCAAGACTTCGTAGCTGCTTCAATCTCTACAAATAACCACTGAGCCATTGCACGACCTCACGATGGACTTCATTGAGCGACTACCGGCATCCAAGGCGTAGATGTTCACGCTGAATTTAGAAAATGTTAACAAATTCAAAAATTGTTCACATATTTAGAAAATGTTCATGTATTAAAGAATGTTCATGGATTCAACAAAAAATCTGTGAATTCCATAATTGTACATTATTTGGACAATGTTCATCAATTCAAAAATGTTTCGCGAATATGAAAACATGTTTGTGGATTCCGAAAATGTTCACTTGTTCAAAAAATGTTCTAATATACCCAAATAAAACTAAAAAGGGACATGAATTTGGAAAAAATATAACTTTCCTTGAAAGCCTAAACAATTTCTTAAACACGGATATTTTTTGAATTTGTAAAAAAAGTTAAAATGGAATATTTTTTAAAATTCTGAAAAATATTTTAGAAAGTAACATTTTTTGAAATTGTGAACAAAGTTTGTAAATGGATCATTTTTAAAAATGGGAACATTTTTCAATTCAAAAAATAAAAATAATAAGTCAAACATAAAAAATGAAAAATTAAAGTAAGAAACCTAAAAAAGCATAAATCGGTAAAGAAAGGAACAACCTGTCTGCAAAACAGATAAAATTTGCTCAAAGAAAAAAAATGATAAAAACCGGCTTAAAACCCTTTTTGCCTCTTAACGGGCCGGCCCAACTTGGGTGCTAGTGGCCCATCGGGCATACCTCCTCTAATCTTCGGTTACTCCCTCCGTCCCATAATATAAGAACATTTTTGACACTAACGTAATGTTAAAAACGTTTTTATATTTCGGGACAGAGGGAGTAGCTTCTACGGCTTGTATATATATGCTTGTACTCTCTAATTCAGATGTAATGCAATCACAATCCCAAGTTATCGGGTATCCTGAGACCACCATGGAGGCATGGACGACCTCGCTTCCAGCACATCCGACCTGCCGTCGCCCTCCGCGGCCAGTAGCCGACCATGGAGCACGCCATGACGGTCCTCTCGGCGGTCATCTCCAATTAATCAGCAGACCTGCCTGGAGGGCTTCTTGTACCGGAAGGAAGTAGCGGGGGGGGGGGGGGGGGGTTGCGGCGGCAGCGGCTTGATCGACGGTGGCAATGGGAGCAAGTTGCAGCAGCAACACGACCGGCAGCGGCGATGGGCTCACGCTGCGGTGCACACTCTATTCCTTAGTGTAGGAGAAACCATTGGGATTGGCTAGCTAATAGGGAGGTGGGCTCCCAATGGGCTAAGTGGGATAGCCCGATTAAACTTTTTTCTATCCAATGGGATACCACTAAAGCAATTTAAGTAGGAAGGGCTAATTAGTCCCACTTAAATCCGTTCCCACCTGCAGCCTGATGTGGCATGCTTGGTCATCACATGCAGGAGCGTGGCATCAATTGATGGTGCATGTGAGGGGTAGCCGCGGTGTGGGACGAGTTAGTACATGCTGTTTCTGAAGAAGCGTTCATCGGGTGATATAGAAGGTACACGAGGAGGAGGATCTTGCAGACACGACAACGAGCCCAATTAAGTCAGTTGGGGATGGTAGGGATGATAGTTGCCAGAGGGGTGCAACTCTTTCGCGAAAGTGGGAAATGATGAGGTGAGGGAAGGTGAAGGAAGATCAGGGGATCATCAGAAGGTGGGGAGTGATGCGGGTTATGTTGAGTTCAGATAATACTCGCCGAAGAAGCATGAAAACGTTGACCAATAGGCAACCTCCTTTGAGGGGGACTCCCGTCTCAACGAATACTTTTTGTCGTAACTTTCACCAGCTGGTGACCCGGGACTGTGCACCGATGATCCTTTGCGCTGGAGGGCGCTGGGAGCAAATGACGATCTCAACTGCCATGCATGATGAGGGTCAACCCCGTCATTATCTCCCTTGGCGATCTCAACTGACATTGGAGGTGTCGGCGATCAGGGTGAACAGCTCTTCCTTCTTCTGTTTGCAGCGGGCCATGCATGACGAGCGTTCAACTAAGCAATCTGGCCATGGTCGACGGAAGAAGAGGGCGAAGAAAGATGCTTGATGTCTTTTAGGTACGTACCTCGGCAGCGGTGGGAGGAGGCCGGAGTTTAGATGCCGCAAGCGGTCGGCAGCCGTGGACGAGTCTCCTTGCCAGCACCGCCGGCGTCCGCTGGAGTGGAGCGCGAGGCCACCCAGCGTCCTGACCACGCGCCGAATCGCCGGTGTCAACGCCTGCGATCGGATCAGTGGATTGTGCGAGGAGGAAAGGCTTGCACACACATTTATATAGGCGGCGGCAGCGGCAGTGCTCCGAGTCGGCCACGACCAGGAAAGGCCCGACTTGGACCGATCGTGATAACATCAGGAAGTTTCCGGACTTTGCCCTCCATGGCAACTTTGGCGATTTGCCGGCGACTAGCGTGATACCGTTTCTAATCTCCTTCCTGATTCCTTCTCTTCTTGCCTAGATTCCTCAAATCTTTCCCAAATCCGGATCCATTGTTGTTTCTCGCCCTCGCTAATTGCGTCACACTCTTGATCTGCTACTCCCCCAACAGAATCCCCTCTTTTCTCTAGGGCGAACGCTAGGCGCCGGCGCACCGGCCGAAAGTTTCGGCCGGCCCCGCCCCAGCCGGTTGATGCGAGCCCCACGTCTTCTTCTTTCCTGGGCTGGATCTGCAACTCCCGCTCAGGATCCTCGTCACCGCGCCTGCAGTCCCCTTCGGTGGCCGTCCTTGTGGCCAGTCCCTACCCTCGCCGGTCGTCCTCGTGGTCGGTCCCCACCTTCGCTGGCCGTTCTCGCCGTTGAATGGATGTAGTAAAAAACTATCTCAATCCATGCAACAGCTGCACTTGCGGTTGCAGCTCCACCGGCGACGGTTATAGCTTCCCTCTGGTTGTAGCTCCATCGCCGCCCCTCACCGCATGCAAATTGCGTTGGCGACGACCATCAGTTAGTCAACGCCATTGAATGGATGTAGCAAAAAACTTCACCGGTAGTAGCAAAAATAAACTACGAATGCAGCAAAAATCAAACACCGTCGCCGTCTTCGCGAGGTGATAACTCCGCCTTACATGGATGTAGCAAAAAAATTCAGCAGTAGTAGCAAAAATCTACTACGGTTGCAGCAAAAATCGTCATTGTCATCATCGCGTGGTCGCAGCTCGGCCTGATGGATGTAGCAAAAAACTTCGCTAGTAGTAGCAAAATCCAACTATGGTTGCAGCTTCTCTTTGCTACGCAGTTGCATTGAAGCTTTTCTGTCTATGGTTGAAGCTTTTTTCAATAGCTGTTAAAGCTGTTCTAGATGACGGTTGCAACACTAGTATACGCGCTAGCCATGGCGGCAGGCAGCCATGACGGCCGGCGAGGGAGTGCCTGGACGCCGGCGATGGAGATCGTGGTCGGCCAGTCGCAGTCCGTCGGGGGGAGGGGAAGGGGGGAGGGGATGCGCCCGTGTGAAGGTTGGAGGTAGGGGATGGATCTGGCCATGGCGGCAGGCAGCCATGCCGGCCGACGAGGGGAGCCTGGCCGCCGGCGATGGAGGTCGTGGTGGCCCAGTCGCGGCCCGGGAGAAGGGGGGTGAGGGGATCCGCGTCCGTGAAGACTGAAGGTAGATGCGAGAGAGCGAGCGTGATGGGGAGACCGGCTGAATTTTCAGCCGGTGCGCCGGCTTTAAACGTTTCCCTTTCTCTAGGGACCCACGAGCCAAAGATCCCCAAATCCTCCCTCTTCTTACTGCTGTGTGGACGATTGACCAGCTGTGCTCTCCGATTCCGCTGGCTACAAGCTCTCAAAATCCTAGCCTGCTATTGAAGCATCAATACAGATCAACTCTTTATGCCCTTGCCTAGCACATCCACTCCTCAAAGGCGCATGAAGGCATTGGGGGAACAGAATAGGTAGCTGGACCTTGAGGGAACGGAGCTAGTTCTGTAAGCGTCATGAGGGCCCTGGGATGGAATTGCCAAGGTATGGGAAGGAATCTTGGCAGTGAGAACATGGCCTTTCTTGCCAGGATGATCCATTCTGCCAAACCTCAGATAATTTTTATTTCTGAAATTAAATCTGTTGAACGTGACATATTTGTATCGCTATTCTTATCTTCTCTAGTCTTGTATAGTTGACTCCTAGAGATATGGTAGGATTAGTTTCCTTGTCACGCAAGACATTCTGTGTATATATTGTAACCGACTCCATGAAATACAATGAGTTGCATCCTATATCTTTCTACATGGTATCAGTTTACCTTACGATCTCCATCGCTTCCGCCCTGCGCCGCCGCCGCTGCACCTCCCTGTAGCCGCCGCCGCGCCCTCTCAACCGTAGGCCACCGCCGCACCCTCTCTCCTGCTGCCGCCGCCACCGGAACTCACCAAACCCTATAGCGCCACCGCCGCTACCCTCCCGTAGCCGCCGCCGCATCTTCCCAAACCCTAATTGCCGCTGCCATCTTCTTGCAGCCGCCACACTCCCCCCTCCAACGCAGCCGCCGCCTTACGCCGCTGCCGTCTTCTCCCTCCACCACCTCCCAAACCCTAACCGCGTTGCGCTCCCCTCCCACCATGTCCCGCTCCAAGGCTGACCCCTCCGACGCCGGCTCCTTCATCGGTGCTGTGTTCACCTCGGATCGCCTCAACGAGCTCCACATCAAGGATCACGTGCCCATCATCCTTGACCTCGACTCGCCCCTACAATACATGGCGCACCTACTTCTCGCTTTTGTTCCGCTCCTACCGTCTCATTGAGCACGTTGATGGGAGCGTCGACTTCCGCGACATGAAGGACGATGACGATTGGCTCGCCGTGGACGCCTACATCGTCAAGTGGCTCTTCCTCACCATTTCTCAAGGTCTCTTCAACATGGTGAACTCCCATGACCCCTCGGCGTATGCCATCTGGACACGGCTGTGCGATCTCTTCCTCGACAATCAGCTCCAACGCCGTGTCTTCCTCTAAGGGGAATTCTTCACTATGCAGCAAAACGATCTTTCAATCGATGAATACTGCATGCGGCTGAAGGTTTTCGCTGACGAGCTGCGCGACGTCGGCATGACCATCGACGACTCCGTCATCCTCACCAACCTCCTTCGGGGCCTCCACCCCGACCTTGGTCAGTCCGTCGCCAACCTCTCCCTCGTCTCGCCGACGTACGCGAAGGCGGTCACGTACCTTCGTATGGAGGAGAAGCGCCTCCGCCACTCTGCCCGGCAGGCGACCCACGCCACCGTCCATGTCGGCCCCGCCGCTGGCCACGGTGCTCCTCCAACCCCGCCAGGGCCGCGCGCGCCTGCTCCCGCCCCCCCACCCGCGCCCGCGCCCGCGCCCTCGGGTGGCCGCAACTCCAACACGGCGCAGTGCCCTCCCGTGCCCGCTGCGGCTGCCCCTCCTTCGCCTTGGCTCTCGGGGTACAATCCCTGGACGGGTGTCGTGCATGCCTACTCTATGCCCGTCCCCCGCCCACCGGCTCCGGGTATTCTCGGGCCACCGCCGACTCCTCCTCAGGCGTTGCTGACCACGCCGGTTCCCGCAGCATACGACAATGCTGCGGCCTATGACGGCCCCTCAGCGTCGGCGGCCCTGCGGGCTATGGCGCATATGGCGGCGCCCCTCCGGTCTACGACCCGGTGCTCCTCTCCGCTCTCCATGCTGCACCCTCGCCGAGGACCTACAACAGAGGCGGCGATTGGTACATGGAGACCGACGCCGCTGCTCACATGGCCTGTAACCCCGGTATCCTCTCCCGTGCCTCCCCCTATCATTTCTGCTCTCGCATCATGGTTGGTGATGGGAGCTCTCTCCCCATCACGCATCATGGTTCGTCCTCCCTCCCATTACCTTCTTATTATTTAACACTCAATAATGTGCTCATTTCGCCATCCTTGATCAAAAACCTATGTTCTAGTCGTACTCTTACTCGTGAAAATCCTGTCACTCTTGAGTTTGACGCTCTTGGTTTTTCTATCAAGGATGCTCGCTCCCGGAGGGTTCTGCATCGATGTGACTCTCCCGATGATCTCTACCCATGTGGTGCTTCTACGCGTGGCAGACCGGTTGCACTTCATAAAATTTTGAGCACTTTTCCCTTTTCATGTAATAAATCAGCGGCTCATACTTGTCATGCTTGCCGCTTAGGAAAACACGTTCGCCTACCGTTTTCTTCATCTTCATCAATTGCTACTTTTTCCTTTGATGTTATTCATTGTGATGTTTGGACATCTCTAGTGCCTAGCAATTCAGGTTTATCATATTACCTTGTGATTTTAGATGATTTTTCTCACTTCACTTGGACTTTTCTGTTACGCCGCAAATCCGACGTCGCCTCCACTCTTCATTCTTTTTTGCTTACGTCAACACCCACTTTCATTGCACCATTGCTCACTTCAAACAGATAACGGAAAAGAATTTGATAATCTCGCCAATCGACATCTTCTCTCCACTCATAGCACCATCTTTTGCCTTACCTGTCCATACACATCCCAACAAAACGGTCATGCCGAACGTGTTCTCCACACACTCAATGAGAGTGTTCGTGCTTTGCTCTTTCATGCACACATGCCCGCCCGTTTTTGGCCCGATGCGCTCGCCACCGCCACTCTCCTTCTCAACATCCGGCCTTGCAAACTACGGTGGAGCTATACACCTCATCATCTTCTGTTCGGATCTCCTCCATCCTATGACAATCTTCACGTCTTTGGTTGCTTGTGTTACCCCAACATCACCGCTAGCTACCGCGCCACATAAACTTGCACCCCGGTCTCTTGCTTGTGTCTTCCTTGGCTATCGACCCAACACCAAAAGATTTCGCTGCTTCGACCCGGTCTCTCGTCGTGTGTTCATCTCGCGGATACTTTGATGAGGCTGTTTTTCCCATTCAACAGGTTTCACCGACGGCAGCCCCGTCCTTGGACGCTCCCACCCGGCGGCCTCGGGGATTGTCGGTGTCAAAACCGGCGGATCTCAGGTAGGGGGTCCCGAACTGTGCGTCAAGGCCGGATGGTAACAGGAGACAAGGGACACGATGTTTTTACCCAGGTTCGGGCCCTCTCGATGGAGGTAATACCCTACTCTTGCTTGATTAATATTGATGATATGGGTAGTACAAGAGTAGATCTACCACGAGATCAAGGAGGCTAAACCCTAGAAGCTAGCCTATGGTATGATTGTTGTGTATGGAGTTGATGTCCTATGGACTACAACCCTCCGGTTTATATAGACACCGGATAGGGTTAGGGTTACATAGAGTCGGTTACAATGGTAGGAGATCTTGAATATCCGCATCGCCAAGCTTGCCTTCCACGCCAAGGAAAGTCCCATCCGGACACGGGACGAAGTCTTCAATCTTGCATCTTCATGGTCCTGGAGTCCGGCTGAAGGTATAGTCCGGCTACCCGAACACCCCCTAATCCAGGACTCCCTCAGTAGCCCCTGAACCAGGCTTCAATGAGGATGAGTCCGGCGCGCAGAATGTCTTCGGCATTGCAAGGCGGGTTCCTCCTCCAAGTTCCTCATAGAAGATTGTAAACACCAAGAGTAGTGTCCGGCTCTGCAAAATAAATTTCCACATATCGCCATAGAGAGAATAATATTAACACAAATCAAATCTGCTGACGTATTCCGCAGTGCGTCATCACACTACGGCCAAGTCCTTTACTCAAATCGTTTTTACTTTTCCACCTCAGCACGTTTTGCGAGGCGGTTTCCTTGGCACGTCTTGTCAAAGCAGAGATCGTGTTCCCCCCTTTACGGGATTCTCATCAATACGGACGTGGGTAACCCAATCGTGCCCGTTAGCACGTTTCCTCAATTAAAGGTGAGTCCCAAACGGTTACGGGGAGGGCTCTTGGTATTCGACCTCTTATAAAGAGACCATGGCCCCGCTCCTTTTTCAATCTCAAATGAGTTCGCCCGTCGCCTTGAGTTCCAACACCCTAGGCTCCAGATTCCAGGCGCTTCGGACCTTCGACAATGTCCGGCTCTGACCTTCAAGGCCGATGGACGCCCTCCTCCGTCACGGAGGAGGACGTGCTAAAGTTGAGAGAGGCTAGGTTCCTGACTGGCGAAATTTCGCACAGGTTGCCTGCTCAAGGGCAGGTCATTCCCAGTCCCCAGCCTGGTGAGAGCGTGGTATTCATGTCTCACTTCCTTCGGGAGTTAGGCTTCCCAATGGATCCCTTTGTGAGGGGGCTGCTGTTTTATTACGGGCTAGAATTCCATGACTTAGCTCCGGAGTCCATCCTCCATATCTCCTCGTTTATTATTGTGTGTGAAGCGTTCCTCCGTGTTACCCCTCACTTCGGATTATGGCTCAAGACCTTTAGAGTGGAGCCGGAGATGATCGAGGAACGGCACGCAGAGTGCGTAGGCGCTGTTATAAGCAAAAACGCTGATGCTCCATGGCCCGAGGGCTCTTATCAAGAGGAGCTAAGCTTGTGGCAACGAGAGTGGTTTTATATCACCGCTCCCCGGGGCACCAAATGGGTGGTGCCTCCTGCCTGTCGCTCGGGTCCCTCACCACGGCTAACGTCATGGTTTAACAAAGGGTTAGATTGGGGATTACCCAAAGACGTGCCCTTGCTGCAGGGCCGCATTAAGGATCTCTTTGAAGGAGACCTCAGCCTGGTTAAGGTGACGCAGGTCATGCTGATTCGCCGAATATTGCCCGGCAAACGTCGCTCCCTTAGCATGTGGGAGTTTAATCCAGAGGGACCACGAGCTCTCCAGAATTTCATGGGCGCAACGCCCGCGGAGATGTACAAACTATTCTTCGGATCACAAGAGATGTGTCCGGATTTAACCGGGGATGCAGGCCTAAGCTGCAATCGCCCGGATACTCAAGTAAGTAACCTTGTGCCCGGACCTGCTATCTGTATAATTGTCATAAAATTGCCCCTAAAAGAGCCGTCCTTTTAAACAGGAGTGGATAGCGAAGGCAAAGCTGATCAGGTGTCCGGCTCCCCTTCCCGAAACTAAGCCGGATCCCGTGCTTGTCAGGATGTTGAAGATCATGTCTCTGGAGGGAAGCAAGGGGGACGACAAGGAAAATTTGGCCTCCTCGAAGGAGGCTGCTCCGAAGGGAGGAATCGACAATTCCTCTCCTAAGGGAAGAAGAGGGCCGCCTCTGACGACCCGGAGACCATGGCCTCGAAGCGGGGGAAAAAAAATCCTCGTCAGAGGGTCCGACGCCGGGGAATTCCGCGGCCGAACTGTGCCCCCAAGGGAATCAGCCCTCCGGCGAGCTGTAAGTAAAGAGAGGTTTTCCCTTTGAGGGATGAGAGAAATCCTTGATTTATATCTAAGAAGATTTAACCGAAATTTTACCTTGTAGCTCGGACCTCAGCCCTTCTCAGCAGAGCTCGTCTTCGGGAGATCTTCTTCCGAAGATGATGGAGAGCGGGAGGCCTCCCTCCGCCGTACCGCCTAGCGAGGCGGGCGACCCTGAGGTGTCGTCGCGGAGGGTTTCTCCAAATCCGGCAGGGGCGGAAGATAGCTATGTGGCCCCCCGAGGTTCTCCGCGTCCGGCCTTCGAAAGAGGCCATGGGACGAGTCCGACACCGTCTGGTGCTCGGCCGGAGGAGCTAAAGATTCTGCTGGGGCGAGCTTCTATCTCAGAGGAGCACCGTGCATTGATGGGCGCGGTGATTGAAAGGATTGCATCCGCAGAAAGAGGATTGCATGAGGCCGTCAAAAGCTTACTAACGGGTTTTGAGGTACGTTAGATAATGTACACTTCTGTCAGTTGCGCATAAATAAGATGCGCCCTGTGTAGATAGTAGCCCCTAAGACTCTGCACGTCGTCAAGAAATGACGGCACGCAGAGGATCATAATTCCAGGTCTAAGATGTCGCCTTTGAATGTAGGCGGCAGGGTGTCCGGAGTCGAGCCGAACTGATGATTTTGCCGAACTTAAGCGGCAACTGGACGTAGCAGATGCCGACATCGCGCTTGTCAACAAGCGGCTTGATGAGGCTCAAGGTATGTAATTACTCGGGCGGCATCAGGTAAGAAAAGTTTTATAACATTGTCTTATGATGTGCGTGCTTGACGCAAATGGTGCGGCCGCCGTGGAGAGTCTTAGGGCAGAACTTGCCCGAGCTAAAAACAAGCCAGAAAAAGCGATGGGGCTGCCAAGAAAGCCCTTGAAGAGCTGAGAGCCGAACAGGCTGCTTACTGCCAAAGCAAGGAAGAGATGGCCGAGATGGCCGAAAAGTTAAAGAGCGCTGCAGACCGTTGCAAACTTCTTGAGAAAGAAGACCAGGCGAGACTTATAGACTTAGAGAAGGCTGTTGCCGATGCCAAGGACGCGCACTCTGCGATGAGAGCTACGAAGGAGGAGCTGCGTCAGGCCGAACAGATTGCGGCTGGAAAGCCCTTTATGCTGCAAAGGAAATTTTGCGATCCGAAGTTTGCTTCGTTGGACCGGATGTGGAGTGTTGAGGATACCTATCTGGATTTGGCAGCGAGTGCTGTAGATGCGACCGAACACTTTTGAGATCAGAAAGATCGCGAAGTGGAAAAGCTTTTTTGGTCGCAGTTTCACAATCCAGAGCGTCCACTGGCAGTGGACGATCGTTTGGCTCAATGGGCCGAACTGAATAGGTTGTCCGGACTCGGCATGAAGTACGTCATGGGTCATCTGTGGCCGGGGAGACCGGAGCCGAAGAGTTATTTTAGCTTGCTGCAGTAATTCCTTGATGCGGTGCCGCGTATTGATGCAATGAAGAGGTCAGCATGCATAGAGGGCACACGGATGGCTCTTGCCCATGTCAAAACATACTGGGCAGAGATGGAGACCACCGTTGTTGCGTCCCGAGACTCGGACAAAAGCCGAGTACCCGCGAGCACTATTTTCAGGAAGTCATTAAAGGCGCTCGTGTAATAGAGGCGCAGTGCTCGAAGGATGCTATGTTATGATAGCATATGTAATTATAAAGTAATATTTTGATAAACTGTAGTGGCCTTTTTATACTTGTGCCTTCAAGTATTGGGAACACCTCCTGTGCGACCGTTTTAAGATATATATATATATATATATATATATATATATATATATATATATATATATATATATATATATATATATATATATATATATATATATATATATATATATATATATATATATATATATATATATATACAAAATCTGAAAGATGGCAGTCGTTGGCTTCAGCCCCCACGCACATAGTGCGGGGGTGCTCGCAGAAGGCGCATTTCCACACTTAACCCAACGTCTTGGTCCTACAAAGGAGGTGATAGCGTAGCGGGCCAGGCAACCGGACTATAATGCTTTAACACTTTCATTTAGCCATAGGAGCTTGACAGTGGGACTATTTAGGTAGCCCCTTGGTGGCGACTGCGCTCGCCCGAGTTTGGGGCGCGTATGTGCCTGGCCAGGAAGCGGCCCTTCGTTAAAGCGGAGGAATCCTATAGATTCCGATAGCTCATCGAGTGGCTGCCCAGTCTCACGCTACATCATGACAGTCAGTTTTTGGCTTTCTCTACTGAGGTGCTCGCCCGGCCTAACCGGGGCACAATCGCAGTAGTTCTCCTGGTGCTACCTTAGCCGATAGAGCGGAACGTAAGGTAGCCGAACTCAGGTGCCGGACAAGCAAACATTTGACCAAAGACATAATTCGGAGTTGATGCATATAGTGCCAAAACTCGCGACGCCGAACACTCCCTAAGGTGTTCGGTCTTTATGAGTGCGGGCAAAACAACACTCTTTAGTAAAAAAAAAGAGAGCCCCTAGTGTCCAGGTACGAGCAAAAATTCTGACGTGGCCACATGCCAAGACGCCAGCCTCCTCCTTTGTTATATTAGAGAAAACCAGGGGATATGTATCAACAAGAGACAGTAAAAAAGGTTTACGCAGGGTCTTAATCTAAAAAGAATCCTTTAGGACGGGTCCCTACTGCATGTCTGCGCCTGTGTCTCCGTTGTGCCGTATCCTGGACGGGCACCGCACGACGTTCATCTGTAAAAGAGAGGAACTGAGTTGATAATGGGTCGTGCCGAACAAAAAGTTTAAAATAAACAAAGTATGAAATATATAAAATTGAGCTTTATTGTCTCTCATTGTATATGTAACAAGCCCCTAGTGTGGGGGTATATGGCCACTAAGCCTGCATCAATGAAAATTTTGGTACCGAACTCGTTTATCCGCGTTCGTAGTCTTTAATGACCTATTCCGAAGTTTCTGGCCGGTGAGGCCATTTTACTGTGGGGCTGTCAAAGCGGCCGCACAGCCCTCCGCTTGGGGGAGGCGTACTTCAATGCTTCCCCTTCAAAGAGATGATGCCTCGTGGACCGGGCATCTTAAGCGTAAGAGACGCATAATGCGGTATTGCATTAAAGCGGGCGAAAGCTTCGCGTCCCAGTAGTGCTTGATAGCGACTTGAGAACGGGATGATGTGGAAGGTCAGCTTTTCGCGGCGAAAGTTATCGGTGGAGCCGAATATAACTTCAAGCTGGAGAAAACCCATGCAATGGGTGTCCGGACCAGGTGTTACCCCTTGAAAGGAGGTTTTGCTGCGGTGGATTCTTGCTGGGTCTATCGCCATGTGACAGACTGTGTCCTGATAAATCAGGTTTAGTCCGCTGCCGCCGTCCATAAGGACATTTGAAAACTGTAGTCCGCCAATTATTGGATCGAGTATCAAGGCAGTCCAGCCTGCGTTCCTGATACTTCTAGAGTAATCCAGCTGATCGAAGGTGATTGGTTTTGACAACCAGTGGCGGGACCCTTTTGGGATAGGTCGTGTGGTGCGTACCTTTACGGGCGCCGCACGTTTTGTTATGTGATGTAAGTTTACTGTTTTTACTTCTTGTGGGAAGTTCTTTTGTTTCCTGGTGCTCTGCTTTTGGGGTTCGTCCTCGCCTTCGCTTGGTGTGTCGAGCCCCTTGTGTTCGGCATTGAGTCTGCCGGATTGTTTGAAAACCCGACAATCTCTGTGGGTATGGTTAGCAGACTTCCCGGGAGTACTGAGTATCTGACATATCCTGTCCAGGATTTTGTTTAAGTTGGAAGGATCATCTCTGTTATCCTGGAGGGGCGGTTTTGTCTGATTTTGTCGTGAGCCTTTGAATCCGGCGTTGACTGCCGTGCTCTTCAGACTTTTTTCCTTAGTCCAGCGATGGTCCTTGTTGCGTCGCGGTTTTTCGTTTCCATCCCTAGTTTCGGATGTACTTGGGTCGCTAGGGCTGCATCTTGCCAACCAGCTGTCCTCCCCTGCACAAAAGCGGGTCATGAGGCTTGTGAGTGCGGCCATTGTTCTTGGCTTTTCTTGGCCGAGGTGTCTGGCGAGCCATTCGTCTCGGACATTATGCCTGAAAGCTGCTAAGGCTTCGGCGTCCGGACAGTCGACTATCTAATTCTTTTTAGTGAGGAATCTATTCCAGAACTGCCGAGCTGATTCCCCGGGCTGTTGAGTTATGTGACTAAGATCGTCTGCATTCGGAGGGCGAACATAGGTCCCTTGAAAATTTGCTCGGAAAGCATCCTCGAGCTCTTCCCAACTTCCAATTGTGTTTTCAGGAAGGCTTTTAAGCCAATGCCGGGCTGGCCCTTTCAGCTTAAGGGGTAAATATTTTATGGCGTGGAGATCATCTCCTCTAGCCATATGTATGTGGAGGATATAATCCTCGATCCAGACTCCAGGGTCTGTTGTTCCATCATATGCCTCTATGTTTACGGGTTTGAATCCCTCTGGAAATTCATAGTCCAGGACCTCATTGGTAAAACATAGGGGGTGTGCGGCGCCCCTGTATTTGGGTGTGCCAGATTCTGATGATGGCTTTATTGCATTGCTTACGAGAGCTTGCTTTCTTGGCCCATAAATGGACCTAACTGGGCCATGATGCGAATCCTTAAGTGGGTCGCATGCCGACTTAAGTGCGGCGTCGCTTGCCGCTTTATGCTGGCCATGGTGTCGTCTACCCGACCGTGTGGTTTTCTTATTTTTTGAATGCGAGGGCTCTAGGGCCTCTTCGTCGAATTAAGGCAGTAGCTTTCTCTTCGGATAGCTTTTAATGCGGCGACTGTCGCCATATTTATCTGCGGTGTTGATTACCTTGCTCCATCTGATCCTGAGAGCATCTTCCGCTGTTTTTAGCTTCCGCTTCTGCTTTTTCAGGCTGCGTGCTGTTGCAACGAGCCTCTTGTGGAGATTCTTCTGCTCCGTGGGTTTATCCGGCGTAAGGTCGTCCGGAATGCCGTTTTCGCCGGGGGAGGGATGTTCGGTTTCTCTATCCGTGTTGCCCTATTCGGACGGTTGCTCTAAGGCCTGTTCGTCATGTACCGGCTCATCCTGCTCTACGGCTGGGTGTTTATCGAGGCAGAGCTTGGGTCAGCATTTACGCCGACGCTTTGATTGCTTTTCGAGGGGTCGATCTCTCGTTCCATCCCCTTTTTCCTCGTTGTCGCTTCCTTTAGGGGTATCCACCATGTACACATCGTGAGATGAGGTAGCTGTCCAATGCCCTATGGGCGTTGGTTCATCCATATCTCCTGCATCGTCATCCATGCTGTCGATGTCTGTGGAGTCGAAGTTGAGCACGTCGTTTAAATTGTCGACAGTGGCTACCAAGTGGGTGGTGGGTGGGATTTGAATTTCTTCATCGTCCGTATCCCAACCTCGCTGACTGTAGTCCGGCCAGGGCTCTCCTGATACAGAGAGAGACTCGAGAGAATTCAGAATGTCGCCAAAAGGCGGGTGCTAAAAGATGTCCACGGCGGTGAACTCCATTATTGGCGCCCAATCGGATTCGATCGGCAGGGGCGCGGGGGGTTCGGAGTCCGGAGAGGAATCCAGATCCTCGGAGTCACGGGTCATGCGAAGTGCGGGGCTGGCGTTCGGCTCGATCGCCTTTGAGATCGCAGCCCCCGAGGTGACGTCCAACCGCTCATCCTCGATTGGCGCGGCTGGCTCCGAATTAAGGGTCAGAGCCGGCGTGTTTGCGGCCTCCAGGGCACTGTTCGGCGGCAGAGCTAGATCATGCCTCACAAAACAGAGCGGCGCGCTTGGCTGTGGCTCGAATCCATCGAAGATCAAATCTCCGCGGATGTCTGCCGTGTAGTTTAGGCTTCCAAACCTGACCTGATGGCCGGGGGCGTAGCTTTCGATCTGCTCCAGGTGGCCAAGCGAATTGGCCCGCAGTGCGAAGCCGCCGAAGATGAAGATCTGTCCGGGGAGAAAGGTCTGACCCTGGACCGCATCGTTGTTGATGATCGAAGGATCCATCGACCCCAAAGGTGACGACACAGAGGAACTCTCAATGAAACCACCAATGTCGGTGTCAAAACCGGCGGATCTCGGGTAGGGGGTCCCGAACTATGCGTCAAGGCCGGATGGTAACAGGAGACAAGGGACACGACGTTTTCACCCAGGTTCGGGCCCTCTCGATGGAGGTAATACCCTACTCCTGCTTGATTAATATTGATGATATGGGTAGTAGAAGAGTAGATCTACCACGAGATCAAGGAGGCTAAACCCTAGAAGCTAGCCTATCGTATGATTGTTGTGTATGGAGTTGATGTCCTACGGACTACAACCCTCCGGTTTATATAGACACCGGATAGGGTTAGGGTTACACAGAGTAGGTTACAATGGTAGGAGATCTTGAATATCCGCATCGCCAAGCTTGCCTTCCACGCCAAGGAAAGTCCCATCCGGACACGGGACGAAGTGTTCAATCTTGCATCTTCATAGTCCTGGAGTCCGGCTGAAGGTATAGTCCGGCTACCCGAACACCCCCTAATCCAGGACTCCCTCAGGGATCCCTTGCGCTTCTCTCGCCGCGCCCGCATGCCACTTCAGCGGGCCCTTCTGTTCTATCGGCGGGACCTCCCTCGCCGGCTCAGGCGGAGCCGGCCTCGCCTCGGCAGGCTTCAGCGCCAGCACCTGCTGGCCCGCTGGCACCTCCCTCACCAGCCTTGGGAGTCTCTTGGCTGGGTCCTTGGGGCCTCTCCCGTTGCGACCCCGCCCATGTTGGCTGCGGCCCTGGCCGCCCCAACGCTGGCTGCGGCCTCGCCCGCCGACTTGTCGTCCTCGCCACCCGCGGCCTCGCTCGTGGCACGGTCGCCGTCGCCTGCGACCTCCCCCGTGGTTACACCCGCGGACCCGTCCGTGGCCTTCTTGCCGTCCTCGCCACCCATGGCCTTGCCCGCGTTCCTGACGCCGTCATTGGCGGTCTCGTCTACGGCCTCGACCGCCGCCTGATCGCCCACGGTTGCTTCTGTGGCCCTGTCCTCGCAAGAGGTTGCGGCTCCTCCTCGACGTCGGGCTCGGCCCGCGCCTCCGTAGCCTCACCACTCTATGGTGACGCGCGCCAAAGACGGGATCCGTCGACTGAACCCTTGCTATCATAATCTCAGTGTCACAGTCATCTCTCCCATACCTCGCTCGGTGCGCTCTGCATTGAGTGATCCACATTGGCTCGTAGCTATGCGTTCTGAGTATGATGCTCTCGTCGCCAACCGGACTTGGACTTTGGTCCCTCGCCCCCCTGGTGCTAACATCATCACTAGCAAGTGGGTATTTCGGCATAAGTTTCTTCCGGATGGCTCTTTGGACAGGTACAAGGCTCATTGGGTTGTTCACGGTTTTGCACAACATGCCGGTGTTGACTTCTCGGAGACCTTCTCCTCGGTCGTCAAACCCGCCACGATTCGTGTTGGTATTTGATACGTCTCCAACGTATCTACTTTTTCTCAGCTTTTCCTCTTGTGTTGGACTCTAATTTGCATGATTTGAATGAAACTAACCCCGGATTGCGCTGTTTTTAGTAGAACTACCATGGTGTTGTTTTTGTGCAAAAAAAAGTTCTCACAATGAAACGAAACTTTGCGAGGATTTTTTATGGAATAAATGAGAATTACTGGAGCCAAGACCCACCAGAGAGGGGCCCCTTGGTGGGCACAACCCACTGATGTCTACTACGCAACCTTCTCCTTGTAGACGTTGTTGGACCTCCAAGTGCAGAGATTTGTGGACAGTAGCAAATTTCCCTCAAGTGGATGACCTAAGGTTTATCAATCCGTGGGAGGTGTAGGATGAATATGGTCTCTATCAAGCAACCCTGCAACCAAATAACAAAGAGTCTCTTGTGTCTCCAACACACCCAATACAATGGTAAATTATATAGGTGCAATAGTTCGGCGAAGATATGATGATACAAGTGCAATATGGATGTTAGATATAGGTTTTTGTAATCTGAAAATATAAAAACAGCAAGGTAACAAGTGGTAAAAGTGAGCGTAAACGGTATTGCAATGCGTTGAAACAAGGCCTAGGGTTCATACTTTCACTAGTGCAAGTTCTCTCAACAATAATAACATAGTCGGATCATATAACTATCCCTCAACATGCAACAAAGAGTCACTCCAAAGTGACTAATAGCGGAGAACTAACGAAGAGATTATGGTAGGGTACGAAACCACCTCAAAGTTATTCTTTCCAATCACTCCGTTGGGCTATTCCTATAAGTGTCACAAACAACCCTAGAGTTCGTACTAGAATAACACCTTAAGATACAAATCAACCAAAACCCTAATGTCACCTAGATACTCCAATGTCACCTCAAGTATCCATGGGCATGATTATATAATATGCATCGCACAATCTCAATTCATCTATACAGACCAACACAAAGAACCTCAAGAGTGCCCCAAAATTTCTACCGGAGAATCACGACGAAAACGTGTGCCAACCCCTATGCATAGGTTCATGGGCGGAACCCGCAAGTTGATCACCAAAACATACATCAAGTGAATCACGTGATATCCCATTGTCACCACAGATACGTGATATGTCTCCAACGTATCTATAATTTTTTATTGCTCCATGCTATATTATCTACTGTTTTGGGCAACATTGGGCTTTATTTTCCACTTTTATATTACATTTGGGACTAACCTATTAACCGAAGGCCCAGCCCAGATTTGCTGTTCTTTTTGCCTATTTCAGTGTTTCGAAGAAAAGGAATATCAAACGGAGTCGAAACGGAACGAAATCAACTGGAGAAGTTATTTTTGGAAGGAAAGCTACCGGAAAAACTTGGAGTGCACGTCAGGGGAGTCCCAGGCTGCCCACGAGGGTGGGGGGCGCGCCCACCCCCCTAGCGCGCGCCCCTGCCTCGTGGACACCCCGGAGATCCACCTACGTACTTCTTATGCCTATATATCTCCATATACCCTAAAACTTCCAGAACAGAGATTATACCGGGAGTTTCGCCGCCGCAAACCTCCAGAGCCACGAAAAGTCAATTGGGACCCTATTCCGGCACCCTGCCGGAGGGGGGATCCATCACCGGTGGCCATCTTCATCATCTCGGCGCTCTCCATGACGAGGAGGGAGTAGTTCACCCTCGGGGCTGAGGGTATGTACCTGTAGCTATGTGTTTGATCTCACTCTCTCTCTCGTGTTCTTGAGGTGATACGATCTTGATGTATCGCGAGCTTTGCTATTATAGTTGGATCTTATGTTTCTTCTCCCCCTCTACTCTCTTATAATGGATTGAGTTTCCCCTTTAAAGTTATCTTATCGGATTGAGTCTTTAAAAATTTGAGAACACTTGATGTATGTCTTGCCATGCGTATCTGTGGTGACAATGGGATATCATGTGATTCACTTGATGTATGTTTTGGTGATCAACTTGTGGGTTCCTCCTATGAACCTATGCATAGGGGTTGGCACACGTTTTCGTCGTGATTCTCCGGTAGAAACTTTGGGGCACTCTTTGAGGTTCTATCTGTTGGTTTGAATAGATGAATTGAGATTGTGTGATGCATATCATATAATCATGCCCACGGATACTTGAGGTGACATTGGAGTATCTAGGTGACATTAGGGTTTTGGTTGATTTGTGTCTTAAGGTGTTATTCTAGTACGAACTCTAGGGTTGTTTGTGACACTTATAGGAATAGCCCAACGGATTGATTGGAAAGAATAACTTTGAGGTGGTTTCGTACCCTACCATAATCTCTTCGTTTGTTCTCCGCTATTAGTGACTTTGGAGTGACTCTTTGTTGCATGTTGAGGGATAGTTATATGATCCTATTATGTTATTATTGTTGAGAGAACTTGCACTAGTGAAAGGATGAACCCTAGGCCTTGTTTCCTAGCATTGCAATACCATTTACGCTCACATTTACCACTTGTTACCTTGCTGTTTTTATATTTTCAGATTACAAAAACCTATATCTACCATCTATATTACACTTGTATCACCATCTCTTCGCCGAACTAGTGCACCTATACAATTTACCATTCTATTGGGTGTGTTGGGGACACAAGAGACTCTTTGTTATTTGGTTGCAGGGTTTTTTGAGAGAGACCATGTTCATCCTACGCCTCCCACGGATTGATAAACCTTAGGTCATCCACTTGAGGGAAATTTGATACTGTCCTACAAACCTCTGCACTTGGAGGCCCAACAACGTCTACAAGAAGAAGGTTGCGTAGTAGAGATCAAGCAGTTTCTGGCGCCGTTGCCGGGGAGGTTAGTGATTGAAGGTATATCTTTAGATCTTGCACTCGAATCTTTTTGTTTCTTGTTTTATCACTAGTTTAGTTTATAAAGGAAAACTACAAAAAAAGGGAATTGAGTTTTTCTCATACGCTTCATCTTTTTAATATCTTTCGTGAGTATGATGGAAAGGATAATTGTGCTCAAGTGCTAGAAGTAGAAATCTCTAAAATGTTTGGCACTAAATATTTGAATGATGAGCATGATTGCAATGTTGTTAGTACGAATTCTTTGAATATCCATGATGCTAATGATGATTGCACTAGTTATGATGAAAATGTCTCCTATAAACATGTCAATTTTTGTGGAGTGAATTGGGTTTGCAAGTACACACCAAATAGGGAAGATAGATATTGCAAGAGGCATAAGTACTTAGAAACCAAATTGTTGCAATAAGATCTAGATGAATTTGCTAAAAATTTATCTTTTCTTAGCCATACTTGTGAACTTTGCAATGAACTTGATCATTTTAGTACCCAATGCAAATATTTTCATGATCGCATCGTGTCCAAAAATTGTGATGACTTGATTTCCCTTGCACATCATAATGAAATTAGTTTGCTCTTGGGTTATGAAGAAATTAAACATATAACTACGGATATTCCAAAATTTGGCCTTGATAAAGTTCTTCATTTTGATCTAGAAAAGATTTATATGTATTGTGCGGTGAATTGTATTGAAAATCCTTATATTGCCAATTACATAAATAAGAGAAAACAAATAGGATATGAAGAGAATACTAATGAAAGGGAAGAGACTTCCCAATATTCTCCTATTATTTCTTATGATGAATCAGGTAACGAGGAGGAGCCTTCTATTCAACCAATATCATTAATAAGGAGCTCCAAGAAGAGGATTGAACCCACACATGATGTGAAGAAGAAGAAAACAAAAAGGAAGAGAGGTAAAAAGGTATCTCTCCCAAATAAGGTTGCTCCTATTATTGTCGTGCCTAATGAAAATAAAGATGATGAACTTAATGATGATCTCGTTATGCCTGTTGCTTGTTGTGATGATTATGATTGGGAAGATAATGATACTCCTTATGATCTTGAAAATCTTTTTGGCACTTGCTTGGAAGAATATGATAATAATGTCTGCTATACTATTGGTGCTATCCATACTATTAATGATGAGAGTGACTATGCTTATGATATGAAAAGGCCCAAGCTTGGGGAAGCTATGTTTGATGAAGATGATGTTTTTGAGAATATATTTGCTGCAATTAATGTTTGTCCCAAGCTTGGGGATGCTATGTTTAATAATGATGATATTTTTAGTATCCCAAGTTTTGATATGCAAATGTATAGTGATGATAGCGTGCCTTCTACCTATGATGATTATATTAACGAAAGTGGATTTGGAGAGGTCATGACTTTATTTAGTGATGAGTCCACTATCTTGGAAGAGGTTTCAATCGATTATGATGAGAACAAAGTTGCTACTTATGATGATTATTGTGATGAAACTTATGCTATAAAAAGTAGTGATGATTATATTTATAAAAATTGTCATGATTATGATTAACCTTTTTCTGAACATTGCTCTTTTAATGTGGAAACAATTTATAGTATTCAAGTCTCTTATGATGCTCCCACTATTATTCATGAGAAGGATTTTGCTTATGTGGAGAGTAGTAAATTTTCTATGCTTGTAGATCATGAAAAGAATGCTTTAGGTGCTGGTTATATCGTTGAATTCATTTATGATGCTACTGAAAATTATTATGAGGGAGGAATATATACTTGTAGGAATTGCAATAATATCAAGTTTCCTCTCTATGTGCTTAAAATCTTGAAGCTATGCTTGTTTTGCCTTCCTATGCTAGTTGATTATTGTTCCCATAAGTTGTTTGATCACAAAATCCCTATGCATAGGAAACGGGTTAGACTTAAATGTGCTAGCCATATTCTTCATGATGCTCCCTTTATGTTTCAATTCCTATCTTTTATGTGAGCATCACTGAAATCATCATGCCTAGCAAGGGGCATTAAACGATAGCGTTTGTTGGGAGGCAACCCAATTTTATTTTAGTTTATTGCTATTTGGTTCTGTTTAGTAATAAATAATCCATCTAGCTTCTGTTTAGATGTGGTTTTGTGTTTTAATTAGTGTTTGTGCCAAGTAGAACCTTTGGGAAGACTTCGGTGAAGTCTTTATGATCATGCTGTAAAAAACAGAAACTTTAGCGCTCACAAGATTAGCTTCAACTTTTTACTGGAGAGAGATATTTGGTTGATTATTTTTGCAGATGATTACTAGAAAAATTCCTAAGGTCCACAAATTTATTTTAGAATTTTTGGAGTTCCAGAAGTTTGCGTTAGTTACAGATTACTACAGACTGTTCTGTTTTTGACAGATTCTGTTTTCATTGTGTTGTTTGCTTATTTTGATGAATATATGGCTAGTAAAATAGTTTATAAACCATAGAGAAGTTGTAATACAGTAGGTTTAACACCAATATAAATTAAGAATGAGTTCATTACAGTACCTTGAAGTGGTGTTTTGTTTTCTTTCGCTAACGGAGTTCACGAGTTTTCTGCTAAGTTTTGTGTTGTGAATTTTCAAGTTTTGGGTAAAGATTCGATGGACTATGGAATAAGGAGTGGCAAGAGCCTAAGCTTGGGGATTACCAAGGCACCCCAAGATAATATTCAAGGATAACCAAGCGTCTATGCTTGGTGATGCCCCGGAAGGCATCTCCTCTTTCGTTTTCGTTCATCGGTAACTTTACTTGGAGCTATATTTTTATTCACCACATGATATGTGTTTTGCTTGGAGCGTCATTTGATTTTATTTAATTTTGCTTTCTGTTTGAATAAAGTATCAAGATCTGAAATTCTTAAATGTAGAGATTCTTCACATTGTTGCATAATTATTCAACTACTCATTGATATTCACTTATATCTTTCGGAGTAGTTTGTTGTTTGCTCTAGCGCTTCACTTATATCTTTTAGAGAACGGTGGTAGATTTGTTTTAAAGAAACTATTAATCTCTCATGCTTCAGTTATATTATTTTGAGAGTCCTAATAGCATGGTAATTTGCTTAATAATAATAAAATGCTTGGTATTCAAGATTTGTAGAACTTTCTTTTGAGTGCGTTGAATACTAAGAAACGTTTGATGCTTGATAATTGTTTTGAGATATGGAGGTGATAATATTAAAGTCATGCTAGTTGAGTAGTTGTGAATTTGAGAAATTCTTGTGTTGAAGGTTGCAAGTCCCGTAGCATGCACGTATGGTAAACGTTGTGTAACAAATTTGAAACATGAGGTGTTATTTGATTGTCTTCCTTATGAGTGGTGGTCGGGGACGAGCGATGGTCTTTTCATACCAATCTATCCCCCTAGGAGCATGCGCGTAGTGCCGAGGTTTTTGATGACTTGATGGTCTTTTCATATTTTTTTGAGTGTCTTCCCTTGTGTGGAGGTCGGGGGCGCGCGATGGTTAACTCCTACCAACCTCCCCCCTAGGAGCATGCGTGTAGTGCTTTGATTTTTGATAGCTTGTAGATTTTTGCAATAAGTATGTGAGTTCTTTATGACTAATGTTGAGTCCATGGATTATACGCACTCTCATCCTTCCACCATTGCTAGCCTCTCTAATACCGCGCAACTTTCGCCGGTATCATACACCCACCATATACCTTCCTCAAAATAGCCACCATACCTACCTATTATGGCATTTCCATAGCCATTCCGAGATATATTGCCATGCAACTTTCCACCGTTCCGTTCATCATGACACATTCATCATTGTCATATTGCTTAGCATGATCATGGAGTTGACGTAGTATTTGTGGCAAAGCCACCGTTCATAATTCTTTCATACATGTCGCTCATGAATCATTGCATATCCCGGTACACCGCCGGAGGCATTCATATAGAGTCATACTTTGTTCTAGTATCGAGTTGTAATCATTGAGTTGTAAAATACTCCCTCCGTTCCTAGATATAGGGTGTATAGTTTTTGGCACGAAAATTAAAGAACGCACGTGGAGGGAAAATTTCACAAGTTTTGGGCGAGATTATACCTGACTAATTGACATGAGAAAATAGAGGAGCTTGCCTAATATAAGGAAATGTAATCAAATTCCTTCAAAAATTATCCAAACGAGCGGTGTAACCCAATACACCTTATATTTCAGACTTTTTCTCAAAAATCTATACACCTTATATCAAGGAACGGGGGGAGTAAATAGAAGTGTGGTGATCATCATTCTAGAGCATTGTCCCAAGTGAGGAATATATATAAAAAACAGAAAGGCCATAAAAAAAGGCCAAAAAAATGAGAGAAAAAGAGAGAAGGGACAATGTTACTATCCTTTTTCCACACTTGTGCTTCAAAGTAGCACCATGTTCTTCATGATAGAGAGTCTCTTGTTTTGTCACTTTCATATACTAGTGGGAATTTTTCATTATAGAACTTGGCTTGTATATTCCAACAATGGGCCTCCTTAAGTGCCCTAGGTCTTTGTGAGCAAGCAAGTTGGATGCACACGGACTTAGTTGCATTTTGTTGAGCTTTCATACATTTATAGCTCTTAGTGCATCCGTTGCATGGCAATCCCTACTCCTCACATTGATATCTATCAATGGGCATATCCATAGCCCGTTGATACGCCTAGTTGATGTGAGACCATCTTCTCCTTTTTGTCTTCTGCACAACCACCATATTCTATTCCACGCATAGTGCTATGTCCATGGCTCACGCTCATGTATTGCGTGAAAGTTTATAGGTTAGAGATTATTAAAGTATGAAACAATCTCTTGGCTAAAACCGGGGTTGTGCATGATTTGAGTATTTTGTGTGACGAAGATGGAGCATGACTAAACTATATGATTTTGTAGGGATGAACTTTCTTTGGCCATGTTATTTTGATAAGAGATAATTGCTTTGTTAGTATGCTTGAAGTATTATTATTTTTATGTCAATACGAGCTTTTGTCTTGAATCTTTCGGATCTGAATATTTATACCACAACTAAGAAGATTTACATTGAAATTATGCCAAGTAGCACTCCGCATAAAAAATTATCTTTTTTATCATTAACCTAGTCGAGGACAAGCAGGAATTAAGCTTGGGGATGCTTGATACGTCTCCAACGTATCTATAATTTTTGATTGCTACATGCTTTATTTTCCACTTTTATATTACTTGTGGGACTAACCTATTTTCCACTTTTATATTACTTGTGTTTCGAAGAAAAGGAATATCAAACGGAGTCGAAACGGAACGAAATCAACTCGAGAAGTTATTTTTCGAAGGAAAGCTACCGGAAAAACTTGGAGTGCACGTCAGGGGAGTCCCGGGCTGCCCACGAGGGTGGGGGCGCGTCCACCCCCCTAGGGCGCGCCTCCCTGCCTCGTGGACACCCCGGAGGTCCACCGACGTACTTCTCCTGCCTATATATCTCCATATACCCTAAAACTTCTAGAACAGAGATTAGGTCGGGAGTTCCGCCGCCGCAAACCTCCAGAGCCACGAAAAGTCAATCGGGACCCTGTTCCGGCACCCTGCCGGAGGGGGGATCCATCACCGGTGGCAATCTTCATCATCCCGGCACTCTCCATGATGAGGAGGGAGTAGTTCACCCTCGGTGCTTAGGGTATGTACCAGTAGCTATGTATTTGATCTCTCTCTCTCTCTCTCTCTCTCGTGTTCTTGAGGTGATACGATCTTGATGTATCGCGAGCTTTGCTATTATAGTTGGATCTTATGTTTCTAATCCCCCTCTACTCTCTTGTAATGGATTGAGTTTCCCCTTTGAAGTTATCTTATCAGACTGAGTCTTTAAAGATTTGAGAACACTTGATGTATGTCTTGCCGTGCGTATCTGTGGTGACAATGGGATTTCACGTGATTCACTTGATGTATGTTTTGGTGATCAACTTGCAGGTTCCGCCCATGAACCTATGCATAGGGGCTGGCACACGTTTTCGTCGTGATTCTCCGGTAGAAACTTTGGGGCACTCTTTGAGGTTCTGTCTGTTGGTTTGAATAGATGAATTGAGATTGTGTGATGCATATCGTATAATCATGCCCATGGATACTTGAGGTGACATTGGAGTATCTAGGTGACATTAGGGTTTTGGTTGATTTGTGTCTTAAGGTGTTATTCTAGTACGAACTCTAGGGCTGTTTGTGACACTTATAGGAATAGCCCAACGGATTGATTGGAAAGAATAACTTTGAGGTGGTTTCTTACCCTACCATAATCTCTTCGTATGTTCTCCGCTATTAGTGACTTTGGAGTGACTCTTTGTTGCATCTTGAGGGATAGTTATATGATCCAATTATGTTATTATAGTTGAGAGAACTTGCACTAGTGAAAGTATGAACCCTGGGCCTTGTTTCCTAGCATTGCAATACCGTTTACGCTCACTTTTACCACTTGTTACCTTGTTGTTTTTATATTTTCAGATTACAAAGACCTATATCTACCATCCATATTGCACTTGTATCACCATCTCCTCGCCGAACTAGTGCACCTATACAATTTACCATTGTATTGGGTGTGTTGGGTACACAAGAGACTCTTTGTTATTTGGTTGCAGGGTTGTTTGAGAGAGACCATCTTCATCCTACGCCTCCCATGTATTGATAAACCTTAGGTCATCCACTTGAGGGAAATTTGCTACTGTCCTACAAACCTCTGCAATTGGAGGCCCAACAACGTCTACAAGGAGAAGGTTGCATAGTAGACATCAATGACCGTAGTTTGAGGAGTTCATGTATTCACTATGTGTTAATGCTTTGTTCCGGTTCTATATTAAAAGGAGGCCTTAATATCCCTTAGTTTCCAATATGGACCCAGCGGCCACGGGAGGGTAGGACAAAAGATGTCATGCAAGTTCTTTCCATAAGCACATATGACTATTTACGGAATACATGCCTACATTATATCGATGAACTGGAGCTAGTGTCGTATCGCCCTAGGTTATAACTGTCACATGATGAATATCATCCAACAAGTCACCGATCCAATGCCTACGAATTTATCTTATATTGTTTCTGCTAAGTTACTATTGTTATCGTCACTTTAACACTTGCTACAAAATACTGCTATCACTGTTACTGTTACCGTTGCTACTGTTACTACTATCAAAACTATCAAACTACTTTGCTACTGATCACTTTACTGCAGATAATTAATCTCCAGGTGTGGTTGAATTGACAACTCAGCTGCTAATACCTTCAAATTTTCTTTGGCTCCCCTTGTGCCGAATCTATAAATTTGGGTTGAATATTTTACCCCCGAAAACTGTTGCGATCCCCTATACTTGTGGGTTATCATTCTTTAGCTCGCGGCATCTCGTCACTGGCCTGTTCATCAGCTCGACATCAACAACGCCTTTCTTTATGGTCATCTCCAGGAGCGTGTCCTTTGTCAGCAGCCTACTGGTTTTGTTGGTCCCACTCGGCCGGATGATGTCCGCTTGCTATCACGGGCTCTATATGGTCCGAAATAGGCGCCTCGTTCTTGGTATCAACGCACTGCAGCATTCCCCATTGCTTTTGTTTTTCGCAGCACCACCTCTGACACGTCGCTATTCATGCTTCATCGAGCTGATCATGTCGCCATGCTTCTTTTGTATGTTGATGATATTGTCATCACCGCCTCTCGCGCGGATCTACTTCACGACATCATTGGTCGTCTTGGTTCTGAGTTTCGGCTGAAGGACTTGGGCGCATTGCACTTATTCCTCGGCATTAATGTGTGACGTGATGCCTCCGGATTTTTTCTTCATCAAGGCCGGTATGCTCTTGATCTCTTGGACCATGCTGGTATGACCGACTGCAAGCCTGCTGCTACTCCTGCCGAGGCCAAGACAAAGCTCTCTGCTACTGCCGGGCAGCCTGCCACTGATGCCGCTCTCTACCGCAGTATTGTCGGTGCTCTTCAGTACCTCACGCTCACCAGACCCGACATTCAGTTTGCGGTGCAGCAAGTTTGCTTGCATATCCACTCGCCCCGTGATGTTCACTGGTCTGGTCAAGCGTACTCTTTGGTACATTCGCGGCACAACGACCTTTGGACTTCGTCTTCGCGCCTCCGCCTCCACCGAGCTGTTTTCTTACACTGATGCGGATTGGGCTAGTTGTCCTGACACTCGACGATCCACGTCGGGATATTGTGTCTTCTTTGGTGACTCTCTCATCTCATGGTCCTCTAAGCGGCAGCCCACCGTCTCCCACTCGAGTGCTGAGGTCGATTACCATGTCGTTGCCAACATTGTTGCCGAGACATGTTGGCTCCGTCAACTACTTGGCGAACTTCAGGTTTCAATCCCGAAAGCTACGGTGGTTTTTTGTGATAATGTTTCGGCCACCTATCTCGCGGCCAATCCGGTGCAGCACAAGCGCACCAAGCACATTGAACTTGATGTTCACTTCGTCCGCGAGAAGGTTCAGTTGGGTCAGCTTCGTGTTCTTCATGTACCGACCACCCAGCAGTTCGCCGACATTATGACCAAGGGGCTTCCAACCGCTGCTGAGGGAGTCCTGGATTAGGGGGTGTTCGGATAGCCGGACTATACCTTTAGCCGGACTCCAGGACTATGAAGATACAACATTGAAGACTTTGTCCCGTGTCCGGAAGGATCTTTTCTTGGCGTGGAAGGCCAGCTAGGCGTGCGGATATTCAAGATCTCCTACCATTGTAACCGACTCTGTGTAACCCTAACCCTATCCGGTGTCTATATAAACCGGAGGGCCGTAGTCCGTAGGACAACCATCATCATACACAATCATACCATAGGCTAGCTTCTAGGGTTTAGCCTCCTTGATCTTGTGGTAGATCCACTCTTGTACTACCCATATCATCAATATTAATCTAGCAGGAGTAGGGTTTTACCTCCACCGAGAGGGCCCGAACCTGGGGAAAATAAAGTGTCCCTTGTCTCCTGTTACCATCCGACCTTGACGCACAGTTCGGGACCCCCTACCCGAGATCCGCCGGTTTTGACACCGACATTGGTGCTTTCATTGAGAGTTCCTCTGTTTCGTCGCTTTTAGGCCCGATGGTTCCTTTGATCATCAACAACGATGAGGTCCAGGGTGAGACTTTCCTTCCCGAACAAATCTTCGTCTTCGGCGGCTTCACTCTGCGGGCCAATTCGCTCGGTCATCTGGAGCAGATCGAAAGCTATGCCCCTGGCCATCAAGTCAGGTTTGGAAGCTTAAACTACACGACTGATATCCGCGGAGACTTGATCTTCGACGGGTTCGAGCCACAGCCAAGAGCGCCGCACTATTTCGAGGGGCACGATACGGCTCTGCCTCCGAATAGTACCCTGGAGGGCGCACATGCTCTGGCCCCGATCTCTGACTCGGAGCCCGCTACGTTCTTCGAGGACGAATGGTTGGACGTCACCTCGGGGGCTGCAATCTCAAAGGCGATCAAGCCGAACGCCAGCCCCGCACTCCGCACGGCCCATGACTCCAAGGAGTCGGATTCTTGTCCGAACTCCGGGCCTTCCGCGCCCCCGCCGATCGAATCTGATTGGGCGCCTGTAATGGAGTTCACCGCCGCGGACATCTTTCAGTGCTCACCTTTCGGTGATATCCTGAATTCTCTCAAGTCTCACTCTTTATAAGGAGAGCCCGGGCCGGACTATGGTCTGCGAGGTTGGGATTCGGACGACGAAGAAATTCAAAGCCCACCCACCACCCACTTAATAGCCACTGTCGATGATTTAACCGACATACTTGACTTCGGATCCGAAGACTTCGATGGTATGGACGACGAAGACGGAGACGAACTAGGACCAGCACCTATAGGGCACTGGACCTCCACCCACCTAACGATGTATTCATGGTGGATACCCCTACAGGAAACGACAACGAGGAAAAAGGGGGCGAAAAAAGGGCTAAACCCTCCGAAAAGCAGACAAAGCGGCGACGTAGTCGCCGAGCCAAGCCCCGCCTCAATCAAGACCCAGCCGTAGAGCAGGATGAGCCGGAAGACGACGAGCATGCCTCAGAGCAGCCGTCCGAACAGGGCAACACGGATAGAGAGGATAGACAGCACTCCCCCCGCCATAACAGAACTCCGGACGATCTCACGCCGGATAAAACCACAGAGCAGAAGAATCTCCACGAAAGGCTCGTTGCCACAGCACGCAGCATGAAAAAGCAGAAGCGGAAGCTAAAGACGGCAGAAGATGCACTCAGAACAAGATGGAGCAAGGTAATCAAGACCGCAGATAAATACAGCGGCAGCCGCCGCATCAAAAGCTATCTGAAGAGAAAACTACTGCCTGAATTCGACCAGGAGGCCCTAGAGCCCCCACATTTAAAAAATAAAAAAGCCACACGGTCGGATAGACGACCCCATGGCCACCACAAAACGGAAAGCGGCGCCGCACTCAAGGCGGCATGTGACCCAATTAAAGACTCGCATCATGGCCCAGCCAGGTCCATTTACGGGCCAAGAAAGCAAGCTCTCACAAGCAATGCAAAAAAATCCATCATCAGAATCCGGCACACCCAAATACAGGGGCGCCGCACACCCCCTATGTTTCACCGATGAGGTCTTGGAATATGAATTTCCAGAGGGATTCAAACCCGTCAACATAGAGGCGTACGATGGAACAACAGACCCTGGAGTCTGGATCGAGGATTATATCCTCCACATACATATGGCTAGAGGAGATGATCTCCACGCCATAAAATATTTACCCCTTAAGCTTAAAGGGCCAGCCCGGCACTGGCTTTAAAGCCTTCCCAAAAACACAATTGGAAGTTGGGAAGAGCTCGAGGATACTTTCCGAGCAAACTTTCAAGGGACCTATGTCCGCCCCCCGGACGCAGACGATCTCAGTCACATAACTCAGCTGCCCGGAGAATCAGCTCGACAGTTCTGGAACAGATTCCTCACTAAAAAGAATCAGATCATGGATTGTCCGGACGCCGAAGCCCTAGCAGCTTTCAGGCATAATGTCCGGGACGAATGGCTCGCCAGACACCTCGGCCAGGAAAAGCCAAGAACAATGGCCGCACTCACAAGCCTCATGACCCACTTTTGCGCAGGAGAGGACAGCTGGTTGGCATGATGCAGCCCCAGCGACCCAAGTACATCAGAAATCAGGGATGGAAACGGAAAACCGCGGCGAAATAAGGATCGTCGCAGAATCAAAGGAAAAAGTCCGAAGAGCACGGCAGTCAATGCCGGATTCAAAAGCTCATGGCAAAATCAGACAAAACTACCCCCTCGGGATAATAGGGATGATCCGTCAAGCTTAAATAGAATCCTGGACAGAATATGTTAGATACACAGTACTCCTGGGAAGCCTGCCAATCACACCCACAGAGATTGTTGGGTTTTTAAACAATCCGGACAGCTTAACGCCGAACACAAGGGGCTCGATACACCAAGTGAAGAAGAGGACGAACCCCAAAGGCAGAATACCAGGAAACAAAAGAACTTCCCGCAAGAAGTCAAAACAGTGAACTCACTTCACGTAACAAAATGTGTGGCACCCATAAAGGTACGCACAATCAAACCTACCCCTCAGGAGTCCCGCCACTGGTCACTAAAGCCAATCATTTTTGATCAGCTAGATTATTCTAGAAATATCAAAAACGCAGGCCGGACTGCCCTGATACTGGATCCAATAATCGATGGATTCCAGTTTACCACTGTACTTATGGAGGGCGGCAGTGGACTAAACCTAATATATCAAGATACAATCCATCGCATGGGCATAAACCCAACAAGAATCCGCCACAGCAAAACCTCCTTTCAAGGAGTAGCACCAGGCCCGGACACCCATTGTATGGGTTTTCTCCGGCTTGTAGTCATATTTGGCTCTGCCAATAACTTCCGTCCCGAAAAGCTGACCTTCCATGTAGTCGCGTTTTCAAGTCGCTATCAAGCACCAATGGGACGCGGAGCTTTCGCTCGCTTTAACGCAATACCGCATTATGCATCTCTCACGCTTAAGATGCCCGGTCCTCGAGGCATCATCTCTTTAAAGGGGGCGCACTAAAATACGCCTCCTCCAACGGAGGATTGCGCGGCCGCTTAAACAGCCGCACAATAAAGTGGCCTCGCCAGCCAAGGAACTTTTTTATAAGTCATTAAAGGCCACGGACCCGGATTCAACGAGTTCGGCATAAGTCCATCATTAACGAAGGCTTAGTACGCCATATACCCCCATACCAGGGGCTGTACACAGAGACAATAAAACTCAACCTTATATATTCTTTACTTTATATTTTGTTTATTATCCTTTTTGTTCCGCACGACCCATTTTTCAATTTAGTTCCTCTCTTTTACAGATGAACGTCGTGCGGCGCCCGTCCAGGACACGGCACAGCGGAGACACAGGCGCAGACGTCTAGTAGGGACCCGTCCTAAAGGATTCTTTTTAGATTAAGACCCTGCGTAAACCTTTTTTACTGTCTCTTGCTGCTATACATCCCCTGGTTTTTTCTTTTCTGCTATAACCAAGGAGGAGGCTGGCGTTTTGGCATGTGGCCACGCCAGAATTCTTGCTCGTACCTGGACACTAAGGGCTCTTTTCTTTTGTTTAAGGGTGTTGTTTCACACGCACTCACAAAGACCGAACACCTTAGGGAGTGTTCGGCGTCATGAGTTTTGGCACTATATGCATCTGCTCCGAATCATGATTTTGGTCACATGTTGGGTTGCCCGGCTCCTGAGTTCAGCTACCTTACGTTCCGCTCTATCGGCTAAGGTAGCACCAGGAGAACTACTGCGATTGTGCCCCGATTCGGCCGGGTGAGCACCTCAGTAGAGAAAGCCAAGAACCGACTGTCATGATGTAGCGCGAGACTGGTCGCCACTCGATGACTCATAGGAATTTATCGAATTCCTCCGCTTTGACGAAGGGCCGTTTCCCGGTCAGGCACGTATGCGCCCCGAATTCAGGCAAGCGCAGTCGCCACTAATGGGCTACCTAAAGAGTCCCACTGTCAAGCTCCTATGGCTAAGTAAAGTGTTAAAGCATTATAGTCCGGTTGCCTAGCCCGCTGCGCTATCACCTCCTTTATAGGACCAAGACGTTGGGTTAAGTGTGAAAATGCGTCTTCTGCGCGCACCCCCGCACTATGTGCGTGGGGGCTCAAGCCAACGACTGCAATCTTTCAGAATTTATATATTTAAACGGCCGCACAGGAGGTGTTCCTAATACTTGAAGGCACAAGTCTAAAAATATGCCCCTACAATTTATCAAAATACTGTTTTATGATTACATATGCTATCATAACATAGCATCCTTCGAGCACTGCGTCTCTATTATGCGAGCGCCTTCGAGGACTTCCTCAAAATAGTGCTCGGAAGGTATTCGGCTTTTATCCGAATCACGGGACGCAACAACGGTGGGCTCCATATCTGCCCAGTATGTCTTGACACGGGCAAGAGCCAACCGAGCGCCCTCCGTGCACGCTGACCTCTTCATAGCATCAATACGTGGCACCACGTCGAGAAATTGCTGCACCAAGCTGAAATAACTCTTCGGCTTCGATCTCCCCGGACACAGATGATCCGTGACGTACTTCATGGCGAGTCTGGACAACCTATTCAGTTCGGCCCATTGGGCCAGGTGATCGTCCACTGCAAGTGGACGCTCTGGATTGATGAATTGCGACCAGAAGAGCTTCTCCACTTCATGACCCTTCTTATGTTGAAAGTGTTTGGTCGCATCAGCAGCACTAGCCGCCAAATCCAGATAGGTGTCCTCTACACTCCACGCTCGGTCCAACGGGGCAAACCTCGGGTTGCAAAATTTTCTCCACGGCAAGAAGGGCTTTCCATCCGCAATTAGTCCGGCTTGACGTAGCTCTTCCTTTGCCGCTCTCATTACAGAGCGGGCATCGTTGGCGTCGGTTTCAGCCTTCTCTAAGCTCGTTTGCCTCGCCAGACCTTCTTCTTCAAGAAGCTTGCAACGGTCAGTAGCACTTTTTAACATTACGACCATATCAGCCACCTCCTCCTTGCTTCGACAATGGGCAGCCTGTTCGGCTTTCAGCTCTTCAAGGGCTTTCATGGCAGCCGCATCGCTTTTCTGGCTTGTTCCTTTGCTCGGGCGAGTTCGGCCCTAAGACCTTCCACGGCGGCCGCACCATCTGCGTCAAGCATACACACGGTAAGATATTGACATAAAGCTCCCGTTACTCACAATCACCTAATGATTTCAATACCTTGAGCACCATCAAGCCGCTTGTTAACAAGCACGATGTCGGCTTCTGCCTCATCCAGTTATCGCTTCAGTTCGGCAAATTCACGAGTCTGGCTTGACTCCGGACAATCAGCCACCTACGTATAAAGGTGCCACTTAAAGGACCTGGGATTAAGATCCTCTGCGCGCCGTACATCTTTACGACGCACAGAGTCTCAGGGGCTACTATCTACACAGGGCGCACTTTATTTATGCGCAATTAATACAAATATACGTTATTTAAAACGTACCTCAAGGCCTGCCAGTAAACTCTTGACGGCCTCATGCAGTCCGCTTTCTGCAGATGAAATCTTTTCAATCACCATGCTCATTAACGCGCGATGCTCCTCTGAGACAGAGGCTCGCCCCAGTAGAATCTTTAGCTCCTCCGACCGAACACCAGATGGTGCCGGACTCGTCCCATGGCCTTCCTCAAAGGCCGGACTCGGAGAACCTCGGGGGGCTGCACCATCCACCCTTAGCGGATCCTGAGAAGTCCCCCGCGACGATACTTCAGCGTCGCCCGCCTTGCTAGGCGATACAGAAGGAGGAGGCGTCCCGCTCTCCATCATCTCCGGAAGAAGATCCACCAAGGATGAGTTTTGTTGAGAAGGGCTGAGGTCCGAACTACAAACTAAAGGTTCGGTTAAAACTTCTCAGATATAAATCAAGGATTTCTCTTAAAAGAATAGCTCTTCTTCTACTTACGGCTCACTGGAGAGCTGTTCCCTTTGAGGGTTTAGTTCAGCCGAGGTGCTCCCTGGCGTCGGGCCCTCTGACGAGGATTCTTTCCCCCGCTTCGAATCTATGGTTTCCGGGTTGTCAGGGGCGGCCCTTTTCTTTCCCTTAGGAGGAGAATTATCGATTCCCCCCTTCGGAATGGTCTCTTTCGAAGAGTCCACGATCTCCTTGTCTGCCCCCTTTTTTCCCTCCAAAGGCACTACCTCTAGCATCCTGACTAGCACATGATCCAGCCTGGTTTCAGGAAGGGGAGCGGGACACCGGATCAACTTCGCCTTCGCTATCCATTCCTGCTTAAAAGGAAAAGTGCTGTTAAAAAGCAAGTTAATTATGCGGATAGAAGGTCCGGTCGCAAGGTCACCTACTTGAGTATCCGGGCGATTGTGGCTTAAACCAGCATCCTCGGTCAAATCCGGACTCACTTCTTGTGATCCGAAGAACAGTTTATACATCTCCATAGGCGTCACGCCCATAAAATTCTAGAGAGCTCGCGGTCTCTCCGGATTGAATTCCCACAAGCGAAGGGGGCGACGTTGGCCGGGCAGTGTCCGGCGAGTCAGCATGACTTGTGTCACCTTGACCAGGTTGAGGTCTCCCTTCAAGAGATCCTTAATGCGGCCCTGCAGCAGAGGAACGTCCTTGGGCAAGCCCCGATCTAACCCTGTGTCGATCCACGATGCCAACCGTGGTGGGGGACCCGAGCGAAAGGCCGGAGGCGCCACCCATGCGGTGCCCCGAGGAGCGGTGATGTAGAACCACTCCTGTTGCCATAAGCCAAGCTCCTCTTGAAAAGCGTCCTCGGGCCATGGAGCGTCGGCATTTCTTTTTATAGCAGCGCCTCCGCACTCTGCGTGGCGCCCCTCGATTATCTTCGGTTCTACTTTGAAGGTCTTGACCCATTATCCGAAGTGAGGGGTAACACGGAGGAACGCATCACACACAACTATGAACGAGGAGATATGGAGGATGGACTCCGGAGCTAGGTCGTGGAATTCCAGCCCATAATAAAACATCAGCCCCCTTACAAAGGGATCCATTGGGAAGCCTAATCCCCGAAGGAAGTGGGATATGAATACCACGCTCTCGCCGGGCTAAGGTCTAGGGGTCACCTGTCCTTGAACAGGCAGCCTGTGCGGAATCTCCCTGGTTAGGAATCTAGCTTCCCTCAATATTGATACGTCCTCCTCCGTAACAGAGGAGGGCATCCATTGGCCTTGGAGGTCGGAGCCGGACATTGTCGAGGATCCGGTGCGCCCGGAATCTAGAAGCCTAGGGTGTTGGAACTTGAGGCGACGGGCGAGCTCGTTTTGAGAGTTGAAGTGGGGAACAGGGCCTGGGTCTCTTTATAAGAGGCAGAATACCAAGAGCCCTCCCCGTAACCGTCTTGGACTAGCCTTTAATTAAGCCAAGATGTGCTAACAGGCACGATTGGGTTATCCACGTCCGTATTGATGAGAATCCCGTTAAAGGGGGAACATGATCTCTGCTTTGACAAGACGTGCCAAGGAAATCGCCTCGCTAAACACGCCGAGGTGGAACGATGAAAATAATTTATATAGAAGGCTTGGTCGCAGTGTTATGACGCACTGCGGGATACGTCAGCAGATTTGATTTGTGTTAATATTATTCTCTATATGGCAATATGTGGAAACTTATTTTGCAGAGCCGGACACTATTTTTTGTGTTTGTAATCTTCTTGAAGAACTTGGAGGAGGAACCCGCCTTGCAATGCCGAAGACAATCTGCGCGCCGGACTCGTCGTCATTGAAGCCTGGTTCAGGGGCTACTGAGGGAGTCCTGGATTAGGGGGTGTTCGGATAGCCGGACTATACCTTCAGCCGGACTCCAGGACTATGAAGATACAAGATTGAAGACTTCGTCCCGTGTCCGGAAGGATCTTTTCTTGGCGTGGAAGGCAAGCTAGGCGTGCGGATATTCAAGATCTCCTACCATTGTAACCGACTCTGTGTAACCCTAACCCTATCTGGTGTCTATATAAACCGGAGGGCCATAGTCCGTAGGACAACCATCATCATACGCAATCATACCATAGGCTAGCTTCTAGGGTTTAGCCTCCTTGATCTCATGGTAGATCCAATCTTTTACTACCCATGTCATCAATATTAATCTAGCAGGAGTAGGGTTTTACCTCCACCGAGAGGGCCCGAACCTGGGTAAAATAAAGTGTCCCTTGTCTCCTGTGACCATCCGACCTTGACGCACGGTTCGGGACCCCCTACCCGAGATCTTTTGACACCGACAGCTGCATTCCAGGAGTTCCGTTCCAGTCTTTGCATCGCCGACACTAATGCTTCAACTGTGGGGGGGTGTTGAACATGACATATTTGTATTGCTATTCCTATATCTTCTCTAACCTTTTATAGCTGACTTCTAGAGATATGGTAGGATTACTTTCCTTGTCACGCAAGACATTCTGTGTATATATTGTAACTGACTCCATGGAATACAATGAGTTACATCCTACATCTTTCTACAAAATCGACAAAGGTAAAATCTTTTGATCTATCTGCTATATTCAACATGAATGACGCTTTAGTGGTTCTCTCTCGATGTCGCTCGGGTGGGCTTTGGCTAATGTGGAATGATGATCTGCAAGTTCATGTTCATAGTGCTAGCTTCCATGTTATCTTAGCTACTGTTGTACATAGTACTAGCAATCTGAAGTTTGTCTTAGTGTGTATCTATGTTGATCCGTACCATCCTCAAACTTGTCAAATCTGGAGTGATGCGGCTGCTTTTGCATATAATAACTCCAGTTTACCCATGTTATGTATAGGGGATATGAATGAGCTTTTGTATGATATGGATACAAACTCCCCTAATATAAATCGCTCTCGCATGTGTGGTTTTTGTGCTTTAGTGAAACAAAGTGGTCTCTTTGATTTGGGTTTCAGTGGTCCAGCATACACTTGGACAAATAAAAGATTTGCCTCTAAACCCACTTTTGAAAGATAGGATAGTTGCTTGGTAAATGTTGAATGGTGTGCTGCTTATCCTATTTCTAATGTTTACAACATGCCTATTATCCACAATCTGAATGATCATGCTGCAATGTTGCTGTCCACGGAAGGTCGCACTTGTAATATAAAACACTCTTTTAAGTTTGAAAATTGGTGGCTTAAAGAACAAGATTTCCTAAACCATGCAAGATCAGTTTGGCTTTCCTCAAAAAATAAATCCTTCTCAAATAGAATTAACCATCTTGCAGGCTCTCTTAAGATATGGTGTAAGAAGAAGAAGCCACTTAATCAGAAACTAAACAATTTAGAGGAGCAGATCAAGCAAATTCAAATGAAGCCGTTTCAAGACCAAGACCATGCTTTGGAGCATCATTAGTTGAAAGGTATGAGCAAACAATGACAAAACTAACGGATTCCTGCATGCAGAGAGCGGAAAAACAATGGATCAAACATGGAGACAGGAACACTTCCTTCTTCCATCGTGCTATCATAAAAAGAAGAAGAAGGAATACCATTGCTTCAGTCAAAGATGAAAATGATGTTATACAGCACATGCCGGACAAAATCAGTAATACTTTTGTCAATTACTTCAGATCCATTTTTGCATCCACTCAAACTAACAATGGCAGGCCCTTCTTCAATGTTCAATTCCCCCAACAAACATAGGACTACAAATATTCTATTCCAGATGAAGAGGAGATTTTGGACACTCTCAAGGGTATGAAAAGAAATGCATCGCCAGGTCCTGATGGATTTAATGTAGAATTCTACATTGCAACCTGGGTGTGGATCGGGCAAGATGTTGTGCAGCTGGTAAGGAATTTCTTCCAAACAGGTATAATGCCAGCACATATAAATGATACCCACATTGTTCTGATTCCTAAAAAGCTTGTGTCGGTGTCAAAATCGGCGGATCTCGGGTAGGGGGTCCCGAACTATGCGTCAAGGTCGGATGGTAACAGGAGACAAGGGGCACTTTATTTTACCCAGGTTCGGGCCCTCTCGGTGAAGGTAAAACCCTACTCCTGCTAGATTAATATTGATGATATGGGTAGTACAAGAGTGGATCTACCACGAGATCAAGGAGGCTAAACCCTAGAAGCTAGCCTATGGTATGATTGTGTATGATGATGGTTGTCCTACGGACTACAACCTTCCGGTTTATATAGACACCGGATAGGGTTAGGGTTACACAGAGTCGGTTACAATGGTAGGAGATCTTGAATATCCGCACACCTAGCTTGCCTTCCACGCCAAGAAAAGATCCTTCCGGACACGGGACCAAGTCTTCAATCTTTTATCTTCGTAGTCCTGGAGTCCGGCTGAAGGTATAGTCCGGCTATCCGAACACCCCCTAATCTAGGACTCCCTCAGTAGCCCCTGAACCAGGCTTCAATGATTATGAGTCCGGCGCGCAGATTGTCTTCGGCATTGCAAGGCGGGTTCCTCCTCCAAGTTCTTCAAGAAGATTACAAACACCAAAAATAGTGTCCGGCTCTGCAAAATAAGTTTCCACATATTGCCATATAGAGAATAATATTAACACAAATCAAATCTGCCGACGTATTCCGCAGTGCGTCATAACACTGCGACCAAGCCTTCTATATAAATTATTTTCATCGTTCCACCTCGGCGTGTTTAGCGAGGCGGTTTCCTTGGCACGTCTTGTCAAAGAAGAGATCGTGTGCCCCCTTTAACGGGATTCTCATTAATACGGACATGGGTAACCCAATCATGCATGTTAGCACGTCTTGCCTTATATAAAGGCTAGTCCAAGACGGTTACGGGGAGGGCTCTTGGTATTCTGCCTCTTATAAAGAGACCCAGGCCCTGTTCCCCACTTCTATTCTCAAAACGAGCTCGCCCGTCGCCTCGAGTTCCAACACCCTAAGCTTCCAGATTCCGGGCGCACCGGATCCTCGATAATGTCCGGCTCCGACCTCCAAGGCCAATGGATGCCCTCCTCTGTTATGGAGGAGGACGTATCAAGATTGAGGGAAGCTAGATTCCTGACCAGGGAGACTCCGCACAGGCTGCCTGTTCAAGGACAGGTGATCCCTAGCTCTCAGCCCGGCGAGAGCGTGGTATTCATATCCCACTTCCTTCGGGGATTAGGCTTCCCAATGGATCCCTTTGTAAGGGGGCTGATGTTTTATTATGGGCTGGAATTACACGACCTAGCTCCGGAGTCCATCCTCCATATCTCCTCGTTCATAGTTGTGTGCGAAGCGTTCCTCCGTGTTACCCCTCACTTCGGATTATGGCTGAAGACCTTCAAAGTAGAACCGAAGATAATCGAGGGGCGCCACGCAGAGTGCGGAGGCGCTGCTATAAAAAGAAATGCCGACGCTCCATGGCCCGAGGGCGCTTTTCAAGAGGAGCTTGGCTTTTGGCAACAAGAGTGGTTCTACATCACCGCTCCTCGGGGCACCGCATGGGTGGCGCCTCCGGCCTTTCGCTCGGGTCCCCCACCACGGTTAGCATCGTGGATCAACACAGGGTTAGATCGGGGCTTGCCCAAAGACGTTCCTCTGCTGCAGGGCCGCATTAAGGATCTCTTGAAGGGAGACCTCAACCTGGTCAAGGTGACACAAGTCATGCTGATTCGCCGGACACTGCCCGGCCAACGTCGCCCCCTTCGCTTGTGGGAATTCAATCCGGAGGGACCGCGAGGTCTCCATAATTTTATGGGCGTGACGCCTATGGAGATGTATAAACTGTTTTTCGGATCACAAGAAGTGAGTCCGGATTTGACCGAGGATGCTAGTTTAAGCCGCAATCGCCCGGATACTCAAGTAGGTGACCTTGCGACCGGACCTTCTATCCGCATAATTAACTTGCTTTTTAACAGCACTTTTCCTTTTAAGCAGGAATGGATAGCGAAGGCGAAGTTGATCCGGTGTCCGGCTCCCCTTCCCGAAACCAGGCTGGATCATGTGCTAGTCAGGATGCTAGAGGTAGTGCCTTTGGAGGGAAATAAGGGGGCAGACAAGGAGATCGTGGCCTCTTCGAAAGAGACCATTCCGAATGGGGGAATCGATAATTCTCCTCCTAAGGGAAAGAAAGGGGCCGCCCCTGACAACCCGGAAACCATAGCTTCGAAGCGGGGGAAAGAATCCTCGTCAGAGGGCCCGACGCCAGGGAGCCCCTCGGCCGAACTAAACCCTCAAAGGGAACAGCTCTCGAGCGAGCCGTAAGTAGAAGAAGAGTTATTCTTTTAAGAGAAATCCTTGATTTATATCTGAGAAGTTTTAACCGAAACTTTACTTTGTAGTTCGGACCTCAGCCCTTCTCAGCAGAACTCATCCTCGGGGGATCTTCTTCCGGAGATGATGGAGAGTGGAACGCCTCCTCTGTATCACCTAGCAAGGCGGGTGACGCTGAAGTGTCATCATGGGGGATTTCTCCGGATCTGCGAGGGGTGGATGGTGCAGCCCCCCGAGGTTCTCTATGTCCGGCCTTTGAGGAAGGCCATGGGACGAGTCCGGCACCAACTGGTGTTCGGTCGGAGGAGCTAAAGATTCTGCTGGGGCAAGCCTCTGTCTCAGAGGAGCATATCGCGTTAATGAGCACGGTGATTGAAAAGATTTCATCCGCAGAAAGCGGACTGCACGAGGCCATCAAGAGTTTACTGGCAGGCTTTGAGGTATGTTTTAAATAACGTATATTTGTATTAATTGCACATAAATAAAGTGCGCCCTGTGTAGATAGTAGCCCCTGAGACTCTGTGCGTCGTAAAGGTGTACGGCGCGCAGAGGATCTTAGTCCCAGGTCCTTTAAGTGGCACCTTTATACGTAGGTGGCTGATTGTCCGGAGTCAAGCCGGACTCGTGAATTTGCCGAACTGAAGCGACAACTAGATGAGGCAGAAGCCGACATCGTGCTTGTTAACAAGCGGCTTGATGGTGCTCAAGGTATTGAAATCATTAGGCGATTGTGAGTAAGAGGAGCTTTATGTCAATATCTTACCGTGTGTATGCTTGACGCAGATGGTGCGGCCGCCGTGGAAGGTCTTAGGGCCGAACTCGCCCGAGCAAAGGAACAAGCCAGAAAAAGCGATGCGGCTGCCGTGAAAGCCCTTGAAGAGCTGAAAGCCGAACAGGCTGCCCATTGCCGAAGCAAGGAGGAGGTGGCTGATATGGCCGTAATGTTACCAAGTGCTACTGACCGTTGCAAGCTTCTTGAAGAAGAAGGTCGGGCGAGGCAAACGAGCTTAGAGAAGGCTGAAACCGACGCCAAGGACGCCCGCTCTATAATGAGAGCGGCAAAGGAAGAGCTACGTCAAGCCGGACTAATTGCGGATGGAAAGCCCTTCTTGCTGCGGAGAAAATTTTGCGACCCGAGGTTTGCCCCGTTGGACCGAGCGTGGAGTGTAGAGGACACCTATCTGGATTTGGCGGCTAGTGCTGCTGATGCGACCAAACACTTTCAAGATAAGAAGGGTCATGAAGTGGAGAAGCTCTTCTGGTCGCAATTCATCAATCCAGAGCGTCCACTTGCAGTGGACGATCGCCTGGCCCAATGGGCCGAACTGAATAGGTTGTCCGGACTCGCCATGAAGTACGTCACTGATCATCTGTGTCCGGGGAGATCGAAGCCGAAGAGTTATTTCAGCTTCGTGCAGCAATTTCTCGACGTGGTGCCACGTATTGATGCTATGAAGAGGTCAGCGTGCACGGAGGGCGCTCGGCTGGCTCTTGCCCGTGTCAAGACATACTGGGCAGATATGGAGCCCACCGTTGTTGCGTCCCGTGATTCGGATAAAAGCCGAATACCTTCCGAGCACTATTTTGAGGAAGTCCTCGAAGGCGCTCGCATAATAGAGACGCAGTGCTCGAAGGATGCTATGTTATGATAGCATATGTAATCATAAAACAGTATTTTGATAAATTGTAGGGGCATATTTTTAGACTTGTGCCTTCAAGTATTAGGAACACCTCCTGTGCGGCCGTTTAAATATATAAATTCTGAAAGATTGCAGTCGTTGGCTTGAGCCCCCACGCACATAGTGCGGGGGTGCGCGCAGAAGACGCATTTTCACACTTAACCCAACGTCTTGGTCCTATAAAGGAGGTGATAGCGCAGCGGGCTAGGCAACCGGACTATAATGCTTTAACACTTTACTTAGCCATAGGAGCTTGACAGTGGGACTCTTTAGGTAGCCCATTAGTGGCGACTGCGCTTGCCTGAATTCGGGGCGCATACGTGCCTGACCGGGAAATGGCCCTTCGTCAAAGCGGATGAATCCGATAAATTCCTATGAGTCATCGAGTGGCGACCAGTCTCGCGCTACATCATGACAGTCGGTTTTCGGCTTTCTCTACTAAGGTGCTCACCCGGCCGAACCGGGGCACAATCGCAGTAGTTCTCCTGGTGCTACCTTAGCCGATAGAGCGGAACGTAAGGTAGCCGAACTCAGGAGCCGGGCAACCCAACATGTGACCAAAATCATGATTCGGAGCTGATGCATATAGTGCCAAAACTCACGATGCCGAACACTCCCTAAGGTGTTCGGTCTTTGTGAGTGCGTGTGAAACAACACCCTTAAACAAAAGAAAAGAGCCCTTAGTGTCCAGGTACGAGCAAGAATTCTGGCGTGGCCACATGCCAAAACGCCAGCCTCCTCCTAGGTTATAGCAGAAAAGAAAAAACCAGGGGATGTATAGCAGCAAGAGACAGTAAAAAAGGTTTACGCAGGGTCTTAATCTAAAAAGAATCCTTTAGGACGGGTCCCTACTGCACGTCTGCGCCTGTGTCTCCGCTGTGCCGTGTCCTGGACGTGCGCCGCACGACGTTCATCTGTAAAAGAGAGGAACTAAATTGAAAATGGGTCGTGCGGAACAAAAACAAAATATAAAGTAAAAAATATATATAAGGTTGAGCTTTATTGTCTCTGCGTACAGCCCCTGGTATGGGGGTATATGGCGTACTAAGCCTGCGTTAATGATGGACTTGTGCCGAACTCGTTGAGTCCGGGTCCGTGGCCTTTAATGACTTATAAAAAAGTCCTTTGGCTGGCGAGGCCACTTTATTGTGTGGCTATTTAAGCGGCCGCGCAATCCTCCGTTTGGAGAAGGCGTATTTTAGTGCGCTCCCTTTAATGAGATGATGCCTCGAGGACCGGGCATCTTAAGCGTGAGAGATGCATAATGCGGTATTGCGTTAAAGCGAGCGAAAGCTCTGCGTCCCATTGGTGCTTGATAGCGACTTGAAAACGGGACTACATGGAAGGTCAGCTTTTCGCGACGAAAGTTATTGGCAGAGCCAAATATGACTACAAGCCAGAGAAAACCCATACAATGGGTGTCCGGGCCTGGTGCTACTCCTTGAAAGGAGGTTTTGCTGTGGCGGATTCTTGCTGGGTTTATGCCCATGCGGTGGATTGTATCCTGATATATCAGGTTTAGTCCACTGCCGTCGTCCATAAGGACATTGGTAAACTAGAATCCATCGATTATTGGATCCAGTATCAGGGCAGTCCGGCCTGCTTTTTGATATTTCTAGAATAATCTAGCTGATCAAAAATGATTGGCTTTAGTGACCAGTGGCGGGACTCCTGAGGGGTAGGTTTGATTGTGCGTACCTTTATGGGTGCCACACGTTTTGTTACGTGAAGTGAGTTCACTGTTTTGACTTCTTGCAGGAAGTTCTTTTGTTTCCTGGTATTCTGCCTTTGGGGTTCGTCCTCTTCTTCACTTGGTGTATCGAGCCCCTTGTGTTCGGCGTTAAGCTGTCCGGATTGTTTAAAAACCCAACAATCTCTGTGGGTGTGATTGGCAGGCTTCCCAGGAGTACTGTGTATCTGACATATTCTGTCCAGGATTCTATTTAAGCTGGACGGATCATCCCTATTATCCTGAGGGGGTAGTTTTGTCTGATTTTGCCATGAGCTTTTGAATCCGGCATTAACTGTCGTGCTCTTCGGACTTTTTCCTTTGATTCTGCGATGATCCTTATTTCGCCGCGGTTTTCCATTTCCATCCCTAATTTCTTATGTACTTGGGTTGCTGGGGCTGCATCATGCCAACCAGCTGTCCTCTCCTGCGCAAAAGCGGGTCATGAGGCTTGTGAGTGCGGCCATTGTTCTTGGCTTTTCCTGGCCGAGGTGTCTGGCGAGCCATTCGTCCCGGACATTATGCCTGAAAGCTGCTAGGGCTTCGGCGTCCGGACAATCCATGATCTGATTCTTTTTAGTGAGGAATCTGTTCCAAAACTATCGAGCTGATTCTCTGTGACACCCAAAAAATTTTGACCTTGTTTTACTGATTAAATTCTGCCAGGAATTAAAACTTTTATTTTCTGAGCTCCCTTTCTATTTTTGAACTTGGTTGTTATGGAGTTTTTCCCCAAAGTGAAAACTTTTCAAATATGTTATTGGACTGGTTTAAACCTCTCAAGGAAAAACTTTTCTTGTATTAGTAGAGCTAATTACAAAAATTAAATTGCTTGATCTTTATTTTTCTTGAAAAATGGTCTTTCAAGGCTATAAGGCCATTTTTGAACTACACCCTCTTCATAAATTATCCCATAAATCCCACCAAGATTTGGAGATGTCTTGTGAAGTTTTTAAATCACTTTTGTGCAAAAATATCTTTTATTCTTGAAATAAAGTGAGCCCTACACCAAATTTTCTTCTCTGGTCCAGTGGGCATGTTTGCACTACAACCCATTTAAATATTTCTTTCTAGCCTCCACCAAAATTATGAGATGTTGGCAGCAACATATGATTCAACTTTATGCAAAAACATAGAGTTGTTCTTTGGAGTATTTGAGTAAATCAACCTCATTTTCATTCTGGCCCAACTTGCTGGTTTGTACAGCAACCACATTTTTAGTTGCTCCTTTAACCATGATTCCTTTTTCTTCTTGTAGCCAACCCTGCTAAACCCCTAAGTCCAGGAGCATGCACTCTTTGGAGCACTTTTGATCCATGTTATGATGCCTTTTACTCCCTGTCCAGAAGTGAAGTTTTGCAAAACTTGCACTAGCAAGTTTCTTCTTTTTGCAAACCAACTTCACCACCCCCTCTTTCTTCTAAAGAGACCCCACTCTGGAAGTTTTGGCCACCCCAAGAGGTGCCTAGGTGCCTCTGGCATTTTGTAGAACACCCTGAGTGCTTAGCCAGATTTGGCATGATTTCAAGTTTGCGTTGTGAACTTGAGCCCCTGACCCATCCACCATGTCCCATAGATTTTCCCTAGCCTATAGCCCCGTTCTGCTAACTCTCGTGTGGTTTGGAAACCCCTAGGCTGCCCTGGCATTTCGTCGAACATGTCCCGGGCGTGCTCTGGGCGCGAGCAGAGCGCGCGTTTTGCACGTGCCGCGCCCGAGCCGCCGCGTCGCGCGCCCCTGGCTTGTCCCGCACGGAAGAACCTCACCTAGCACTCCCCTTCTCGACGCATCCCGCCAAAAGCCCCGACCGCTCCCTGGCGCCCTACAGCGCCGCCGTCAGAGGCCATTTGGCGGCACACGCCCGCCGCCCGACCGCTCCTGCGCTAGCCAGCGCCGCCCAAGCTCCCAGCGCTCGCCACCTGCCTCCTGGAGGAGTGCAACTTCGTTGCCTTGCTCTCGTCGCCGCCACGTTCCCCTGCAGCTACAGAACGTCGGTTCGCCGGTGATCTTATCCCCACCGCCGCGGAACCGCCTCGGCCCGTCCATTTAAGGAGCCCCGAGCTCACATCCGCGCGGAGACATCCCCAAGCCACCTTCCTAGAGCTCCTTTGGCCGTCAATTGAAGAGGAAGAGGTCATCTTCCCCACCTCCGGCAGCAGCGGCCGCCGCCATAGCTCCAGCTCTCCCAGCGCCACCAGAGCCCTCTCCTCTCATTTCTCTTCACCAAGAACACCTCCTCCCTCCCGTGAACCTTTCCCTCTACTTGATTTTGATCGGGACACACTGCGGGAGAAAAATCACTTTGCCCGACGGCCTCCCTCCGCCGCGAAGCTCGCCGCCGGCAGCCCCGTCCATCCCCGAGACCGTAGCGACTACCGGAGCGACCGTCTCGATCCCCTGAGCACGCTGATGGCCTCCGTTCTCCGAGCGATGCCGTCATTTGCCGGCAAAACCTCGCCGGAGCCCCGCCTCTGTCTCGGCCGGAAAGGACGACGCGCGCATGGACTAGTCAAACCTGACTAGTGGGGCCCCCTGGACCCACTGTCAGTGACACACGCGCCGTCCACGCTGGAGTAAGTGAAGGCGTAATCCAACCAGTACGTTTTCCCCGCTCCGAAAGCGTAACCCCCTCTGAAACGTTTTCTTTTCTGTTTTAATTTAATAACAGATTTGACTAAACTTTGACTGTCTATAACTTTTTAAATATAAGTCCAAATGAATTGATTCTTTTTCCTACATCTCTTAAATTCTGTCTAGTTTATTTTAAGATTTATTTGAAAATTTTCCAGAACAACTTTCTGTGCTGTTTTAATTGTATGTGTTAATTCATACATGTTCCTTTAAATAGGATTTTTGAAGGTTTCAAGGTGTTTTGGATGCACCCCTCTTTTCCATGACCTTAAGGCAAGCATTCTGAACCCTGGTGTAATTTTTGTATGTGTTGTTTGGCCCGGTGACAACCCCACCCCGGCACGTGCATGTGTCATTTTATGTGAGAATGTGATCCTCTTCATAAGTGCATATTAGTGAAGTTCATGCATATGGATTTGACATGTTTTGTGATGGAAATCATCGCCGTACACTTTTCATGCATACCGGAAGGAAATGCCGGGTAGGCCTCTGTCTTGGGTAGACGCGGTCTTGACCCTAGTCCTCCGTTGAGACGGTAGTGTCCGGTATGGCATGATGGAGTATGTCGTGTGGTGTTCCTATCTGATGGTTGAAGTATATACATTGTTATGCTAAACTTGCAGGGATTATTACTACCTCCTAAGTCGACCGTAGATCATGTCTTGTGCCAGTAACCCCCATACTTGTTCCGTACTGCCACAGGTCCCTACCAGAGGTGGGGTATGGTTCAGTAAGCTGTTAACCCTTGTCTTGGCACACACCGTACAGAGAGGCCATGGTGGAAGATATCGGTTGTAGCCGGTAGGCATGCCACCTGGTCAGGGGGCATGGGTGTTTCGGTTGTAGCCGAAGGGGGTAGCTCCCCCAGTTTGCGCGCGGTATAAATTTTGTGATCCCATGCTACGTCGAGGTTGTAGCCTCCCCACTTAGAGTTTACTTGACAGGTGTCGTGGGTGATTCCAGACACCGGTGAGTTAAGCTGGTGTGTGCAAGTCAGGTGTGTTTTCAACTAAAAGACCATAGACGGAATTAGTCCCGATGGACTAAAGGAATCCGTTACTCGTGGGTAAAGAGTACACCCTCTGCAGAGATTAAACCTATTCGAATAGCCGTGTCCATGGTTAAGGACTACAGTCTGGGATGAGTCAAGCGTCGGTCTTAGTGTCGGTCTTCGGAGGTGAAACTGTTAACCCAGAACGGGAATTACTACTTGTGACTTGTGATGATTATGATTATTACTTTTGTTGACTAACCCGTGATATTATTGTTATCATCGAATATCTCTGGGATGGTTCTACCTCCAGGATATTCCCTATGATCATTTCTTTTAAAGCCCTTTCTGTGGTGTCGCTCAGACGCCCGGCTGTGGCATTTCTTTTAAAGCCCTTTCTGTGGTGTCGCTCAGACGCCCGGCTGTGGCATTTCTTTTAAAGCCCTTTCTGTGGTGTCGCTCAGACGCCCAGCTGTGGCATTCCTTTTAAAGCCCTTTTCTGTGGTGTTGCTCAGACGCCCGGCTGTGGCATTATTATCCTGCATTTTCCGCTCGAGGAGTCTTTCAGACACTCGTTTGGCACCAGTATTTATTATTCTGCATTTTCCGCTCGAGGAGTCTTTCAGACACTCGTTTGGCACCAGTATTTATTATTCTGCATTTTCCGCTCGCGGAGTCTTTCAGACACTCGTTTGGCACCAGTATTTATTATTCTGCATTTTCCGCTCGAGGAGTCTTTCAGACACTCGTTTGGCACCAGTATTTATTATTCTGCATTTTCCGCTTGAGGAGTCTTTCAGACACTCGTTTGGCACCAGTATTTATTATTCTGCAGTTTCCGCTCGAGGAGTCATTCAGACCCTCGTCTGGCACCCAGTACTTATTACCTCTATGTGGCCATTGCATAAATTTCCGGTTGCATATGAGTAACCTGTTTGCATGCATCAAGATAATTATTTTTATGACTAACTAAGTGAGTATAAGGATTTTGCAAAGCATGAGCATCAATGGTTATATTATACCCGTGTTCTTAATGTTTGCGAGTACATTCAAAGTACTCACTGGCTTGTCCCTTGCTATTGTCTTGGCCAGATTGCTTGCTTGGAGAGGAGCATTGCGACGACAGCCTCGGAACCTAAGCAATGGTGATAGCAGCCTCGCGAAGATAGGAGTTAACCTGGTCAGCTGTTCCCGTGGGAAATGGAGTCCCATAGCCGTGGTGATCCACAAACCGCTTCCGCCCTCAACCACTAGAAACCTTTTGTTGTACTCATAGGCCACAATGGTCTTGTACTACATATTTTTGTACTTTTGCTTGGAATTTCTGTATCAAGTTGGTGTCTCATCAGCTAACAGTAATCCTGGGGCTGGTGAGCACAACGGCCATTTTCTGGAAATTAATGCCCGGAAAACCGGTCGTGACAGACTTGGTATCAGAGCCAGGCTGACCATTGGCTAATCCTATCCTAGCCAGGCCAATAAGTCTTAGGCAAAACAACCCACCAAGCCATAACCAAAACCCCAGCCAAGCTTCTCCTGCAAGATGGCCCCACAGTGACCCGACACCTTTTGGCAGTCGGTGCCAAACCTAGCAACCTAGCCTGCTGCTCATACGCCAGTGATCGAATCCTGAATAGTCTTTCTCGCAAGCGTGCGAAGGAAGACTCCGTTCCCTTTTTCCTATAAAAAGGGCACGTTAGCCCCAACCAGCACAGCACAACCACTATCCCAAACCGAACCGCAATGCCTGGTCCTGTCGTGCACACTGAGACTACGGCAACCAACCTTGGAGGCTTTGTGACCATTCTCGCAAACCTCACCCGTCGTGCCTATGCGTTAGAAGAGCCCCAGAATATGTTGTGTACCAAGGATCCATGAGCGGTGAGAGCCGTCAATTCTGGGCCACTGTACACATCTACGCTAGGGGTCTAGCACCCGAACGCCCCTATAGGTTCACAGGAAGAACGACTTCCTTTGAGCCCCAAGCCATCCAACTAGCCGCTCGAGAAGCTATAGTTCATCTCTGGCACTTGTCGCCCCGAGTTGACTGTCGCTCGTTCCACTACTACCCCAGACGGGAAGGATATGGTAGACCACCCCAAGTTGCCAACGGAGATCACGAAACAGATCCTGCATTACTACACCTAGTACGCTACGTGAGTGCACTAGAGGAACTGTGCGATCAGGTCACTATTGATCTTATCGCAGCCCGTGGAGAGCTGGTTCGCCGAGCCTCGGCTAGAGAAGAGGACGAGACCAGCGCCAACAACACAGTCGTGTTGTTTGGACAACCAATCGAGCCCCTGAGGTCTACCCCAGCCATCGGCCAAAGTGCTGCGATAACCCCAGAAGTGCTTCGTCGCATTTTGGGAGCACACTCCAACGGGGTTGTAGCCAACAATCCCCGAGGTGGTCATCATCGCTACCCCGAGCCTGCAGTCCCTCAGCCCACTCCAGCTAATTCCGACGGTGAGAACCACGGAGACACCTCAACATCCACCAGGCACGATGTAAACGAGGAAGACTAAGTCACCCGAGAAGGATCGAGTCCCGGTGTATTCTCGCTTGTAACCGTGTGACCTTTTAAATAAACGCCGCCTGTCGTTGAGCCCTGTAGCCCTGCATGGGTATGCCAGCTTTTCTACCCCAGGCACGGTTGCCAAAGACCCCCGATAACACCCACAGTGACACGTCACCCCGGTGAAATGTGTGTATCTGTAGCTCGACTCCGACCCGTGGAGCGGAGCTGGAAGTTTCCTTACCCTTCACCATGGTAAAAGTGACCCAGCTCCTGTGCTATAAAAGGCCACCGCGTGACCTTGCCAAAGCACCTCTCACCTTGTGCACCATCCTCAGATCGCCATCGGCAGATCACTGAGGCCTGGCCAAGAGAGACGCATTCATCGACTGGCTAAACCCCTTCCCCCGCTAGAAGAGGAATGTGTCTCAGTACCAGAAACGTTCTCGCAGGACCCCGTCCAGTTACCGTTTCCTTTTTAAGCATCGCTGCTGTGTTCATTGTTGCAACATTTAATTATGTATTATGACTTATGCGTGATAACCTGAGCTTGCGCGACGAATAAGTTATTTGGCTTCTACTAATATGTATGGTTTTGTTGTAACTTGTGCTCCTTTATTTTACCGTTTTCCCTCGCGAAAAATCCAGGAGAGTTTTTAAAACAACCCTTAGCAAATCTCGAGGACGAGATTTTTCTTAAGGGGGGTAGTGTTGTGACACCCAAAAAATTTTGACCTTGTTTTACTGATTAAATTTTGCCAGGAATTAAAACTTTTATTTTCTGAGCTCCCTTTCTATTTTTGAACTTGGTTGTTATGGAGTTTTTCCCCAAAGTGAAAACTTTTCAAATATGTTATTGGACTGGTTTAAACCTCTCAAGGAAAAACTTTTCTTGTATTAGTAGAGCTAATTACAAAAATTAAATTGCTTGATCTTTATTTTTCTTGAAAAATGGTCTTTCAAGGCTATAAGGCCATTTTTGAACTACACCCTCTTCATAAATTATCCCATAAATCCCACCAAGATTTGGAGATGTCTTGTGAAGTTTTTAAATCACTTTTGTGCAAAAATATCTTTTATTCTTGAAATAAAGTGAGCCCTACACCAAATTTTCTTCTCTGGTCCAGTGGGCATGTTTGCACTACAACCCATTTAAATATTTCTTTCTAGCCTCCACCAAAATTATGAGATGTTGGCAGCAACATATGATTCAACTTTATGCAAAAACATAGAGTTGTTCTTTGGAGTATTTGAGTAAATCAACCTCATTTTCATTCTGGCCCAACTTGCTGGTTTGTACAGCAACCACATTTTTAGTTGCTCCTTTAACCATGATTCCTTTTTCTTCTTGTAGCCAACCCTGCTAAACCCCTAAGTCCAGGAGCATGCACTCTTTGGAGCACTTTTGATCCATGTTATGATGCCTTTTACTCCCTGTCCAGAAGTGAAGTTTTGCAAAACTTGCACTAGCAAGTTTCTTCTTTTTGCAAACCAACTTCACCACCCCCTCTTTCTTCTAAAGAGACCCCACTCTGGAAGTTTTGGCCACCCCAAGAGGTGCCTAGGTGCCTCTGGCATTTTGTAGAACACCCTGAGTGCTTAGCCAGATTTGGCATGATTTCAAGTTTGCGTTGTGAACTTGAGCCCCTAACCCATCCACCATGTCCCATAGATTTGCCCTAGCCTATAGCCCCGTTATGCTAACTCTCGTGTGGTTTGGAAACCCTAAGGCTGCCCTGGCATTTCGTCGAACATGTCCCGGGCGTGCTCTGGGCGCGAGCAGAGCGCGCGTTTTGCACGTGCCGCGCCCGAGCCGCCGCGTCGCGCGCCCCTGGCTTGTCCCGCACGGAAGAACCTCACCTAGCACTCCCCTTCTCGACGCATCCCGCCAAAAGCCCCGACCGCTCCCTGGCGCCCTACAGCGCCGCCGTCAGAGGCCATTTGGCGGCACGCGCCCGCCGCCCGACCACTCCTGCGCTAGCCAGCGCCGCCCAAGCTCCCAGCGCTCGCCACCTGCCTCCTGGAGCAGTGCAACTTTGTCGCCTAGCTCTCGTCGCCGCCACGTTCCCCTGCAGCTACAGAACGTCGGTTCGCCGGTGATCTTATCCCCACCGCCGCGGAACCGCCTCGGCCCGTCCATTTAAGGAGCCCCGAGCTCACATCCGCGCGGAGACGTCCCCAAACCACCTTCCTAGAGCTCCTTTGGCCGTCAATTGAAGAGGAAGAGGTCATCTTCCCCACCTCCGGCAGCAGCGGCCGCCGCCATAGCTCCAGCTCTCCCAGCGCCACCAGAGCCCTCTCCTCTCATTTCTCTTCACCAAGAACACCTCCTCCCTCCCGTGAACCTTTCCCTCTACTTGATTTTGATCGGGACACACTGCGGGAGAAAAATCACTTTGCCCGACGGCCTCCCTCCGCCGCGAAGCTTGCCGCCGGCAGCTCCGTCCATCCCCGAGACCGTAGCGACTACCGGAGCGACCGTCTCGATCCCCTGAGCATGCTGATGGCCTCCGTTCTCCGAGCGATGCCGTCATTCGCCGGCAAAACCTCGCCGGAGCCCCGCCTCTGTCTCGGCCGGAAAGGACGACGCGCGCGTGGACTAGTCAAACCTGACTAGTGGGGCCCCCTGGACCCACTGTCAGTGACACACGCGCCGTCCACGCTGGAGTAAGTGAAGGCGTAATCCAACCAGTACGTTTTCCCCGCTCCGAAAGCGTAACCCCCTCTGAAACGTTTTCTTTTCTGTTTTAATTTAATAACAGATTTGACTAAATTTTGACTGTCTATAACTTTTTAAATATAAATCCAAGTGAATTGATTCTTTTTCCTACATCTCTTAAATTCTGTCTAGTTTATTTTAAGATTTATTTGAAAATTTTCCAGAACAACTTTCTGTGCTGTTTTAATTGTATGTGTTAATTCATACATGTTCCTTTAAATAGGATTTTTGAAGGTTTCAAGGTGTTTTGGATGCACCCCTCTTTTCCATGACCTTAAGGCAAGCATTCTGAACCCTGGTGTAATTTTTGTATGTGTTGTTTGGCCCGGTGACAACCCCACCCCGGCACGTGCATGTGTCATTTTATGTGAGAATGTGATCCTCTTCATAAGTGCATATTAGTGAAGTTCATGCATATGGATTTGACATGTTTTGTGATGGAAATCATCGCCGTACACTTTTCATGCATACCGGAAGGAAATGCCGGGTAGGCCTCTGTCTTGGGTAGACGCGGTCTTGACCCTAGTCCTCCGTTGAGACGGTAGTGTCCGGTATGGCATGATGGAGTATGTCGTATGGTGTTCCTATCTGATGGTTGAAGTATATACATTGTTATGCTAAACTTGCAGGGATTATTACTACCTCCTAAGTCGACCGTAGATCGAGTCTTGTGCCAGTAACCCCCATACTTGTTCCGTACTGCCACAGGTCCCTACCAGAGGTGGGGTATGGTTCAGTAAGCTGTTAACCCTTGTCTTGGCACACACCGTACAGAGAGGCCATGGTGGAAGATATCGGTTGTAGCCGGTAGGCATGCCACCTGGTCAGGGGGCATGGGTGTTTCGGTTGTAGCCGAAGGGGGTAGCTCCCCCAGTTTGCGCGCGGTATAAATTTTGTGATCCCATGCTACGTCGAGGTTGTAGCCTCCCCACTTAGAGTTTACTTGACAGGTGTCGTGGGTGATTCCAGACACCGGTGAGTTAAGCTGGTGTGTGCAAGTCAGGTGTGTTTTCAACTAAAAGACCATAGACGGAATTAGTCCCGATGGACTAAAGGAATCCGTTACTCGTGGGTAAAGAGTACACCCTCTGCAGAGATTAAACCTATTCGAATAGCCGTGTCCATGGTTAAGGACTACAGTCTGGGATGAGTCAAGCGTCGGTCTTAGTGTCGGTCTTCGGAGGTGAAACTGTTAACCCAGAACGGGAATTACTACTTGTGACTTGTGATGATTATGATTATTACTTTTGTTGACTAACCCGTGATATTATTGTTATCATCGAATATCTCTGGGATGGTTCTACCTCCAGGATATTCCCTATGATCATTTCTTTTAAAGCCCTTTCTGTGGTGTCGCTCAGACGCACGGCTGTGGCATTTCTTTTAAAGCCCTTTCTGTGGTGTCGCTCAGACGCCCGGCTGTGGCATTTCTTTTAAAGCCCTTTCTGTGGTGTCGCTCAGACGCCCAGCTGTGGCATTCCTTTTAAAGCCCTTTTCTGTGGTGTTGCTCAGACGCCCGGCTGTGGCATTATTATCCTGCATTTTCCGCTCGAGGAGTCTTTCAGACACTCGTTTGGCACCAGTATTTATTATTCTGCATTTTCCGCTCGAGGAGTCTTTCAGACACTCGTTTGGCACCAGTATTTATTATTCTGCATTTTCCGCTCGAGGAGTCTTTCAGACACTCGTTTGGCACCAGTATTTATTATTCTGCAGTTTCCGCTCGAGGAGTCATTCAGACCCTTGTCTGGCACCCAGTACTTATTACCTCTATGTGGCCATTGCATAAATTTCCGGTTGCATATGAGTAACCTGTTTGCATGCATCAAGATAATTATTTTTATGACTAACTAAGTGAGTATAAGGATTTTGCAAAGCATGAGCATCAATGGTTATATTATACCCGTGTTCTTAATGTTTGCGAGTACATTCAAAGTACTCACTGGCTTGTCCCTGGCTATTGTCTTGGCCAGATTGCTTGCTTGGAGAGGAGCATTGCGACGACAGCCTCGGAACCTAAGCAATGGTGATAGCAGCCTCGCGAAGATAGGAGTTAACCTGGTCAGCTGTTCCCGTGGGAAATGGAGTCCCATAGCCGTGGTGATCCACAAACCGCTTCCGCCCTCAACCACTAGAAACCTTTTGTTGTACTCATAGGCCACAATGGTCTTGTACTACATATTTTTGTACTATTGCTTGGAATTTCTGTATCAAGTTGGTGTCTCATCAGCTAACAGTAATCCTGGGGCTGGTGAGCACAACGGCCATTTTCTGGAAATTAATGCCCGGAAAACCGGTCGTGACATTCTCCGGGCTGCTGAGTTATGTGACTGAGATCGTCTGCGTCCGGGGGCGGACATAGGTCCCTTGAAAGTTTGCTCGGAAAGCATCCTCGAGCTCTTCCCAACTTCCAATTGTGTTTTTGGGAAGGCTTTTAAGCCAGTGCCGGGCTGGCCCTTTAAGCTTAAGGGGTAAATATTTTATGGCATGGAGATCATCTCCTCTAGCCATATGTATGTGGAGGATATAATCCTCGATCTAGACTCCAGGGTCTGTTGTTCCATCGTACGCCTCTATGTTGAAGGGTTTGAATCCCTCTAGAAATTCATATTCCAAGACCTCATCGGTGAAACATAGGGGGTGTGCGGCGCCCCTGTATTTGGGTGTGACGGATTCTGATGATGGATTTTTTGCATTGCTTGTGAGAGCTTGCTTTCTTGGCCCGTAAATGGACCTGGCTGGGCCATGATGCGAGTCTTTAATTGGGTCGCATGCCGCCTTGAGTGCGGCGCCGCTTGCCGTTTTGTGGTGGCCGTCGGGTCGTCTATCCGACCATGTGGCTTTTTTATTTTTTAAATGTGGGGGCTCTAGGGCCTCCTGGTCGAATTCGGGCAGTAGTTTTCTCTTCGGATAGCTTTTGGTGCGGCGGCTGCCGCTGTATTTATCTGCGGTCTTGATTACCTTGCTCCATCTTGTTCTGAGTGCATCTTCTGCCGTCTTTAGCTTCCGCTTCTGCTTTTTCAGGCTGCGTGTTGTGGCAACGAGCCTTTCGTGGAGATTCTTCTGCTCCGTGGTTTTATCCGGCGTGAGATCGTCCGAAGTTCTGTTATGGCGGGGGGAGGGCTGTCTATCCTCTCTATCTGTGTTGCCCTGTTCGGACGGCTGCTCTGAGGCATGCTTGTCGTCTTCCGGCTCATCCTGCTCTATGGCTGGGTCTTGATCGAGGCGGAGCTTGGCTCAGCGTCTACGTCACCGCTTTGACTGCTTTTCAGAGGGTTTAGCCCTTTTTTCGCCACCTTTTTCCTCGTTGTCGTTTCCTGTAGGAGTATCCACCATGACTACATCGTTAGGTGGGGTGGAGGTCCAGTGCCCTATAGGTGCTAGTCCTAGTTCGTCTCCGTCTTCGTCGTCCATACCGTTGAAGTCTTCGGATCCGAAGTCAAGTATGTCGGTTATATCATCGACAGTGGCTATTAAGTGGGTGGTGGGTGGGCTTTGAATTTCTTCGTCGTCCGAATCCCAACCTCGCAGACCATAGTCCGGCCTGGGCTCTCCTGATAAAGAGAGAGACTTGAGAGAATTCAGGATATCACCGAAAGGTGAGCACAGAAAGATGTCCGCGGCGGTGAACTCCGTTACAAGCGCCCAATCAGATTCGATCGGCGGGGGCGCGGAAGGCCTGGAGTTCGGAGAAGAATCCGACTCCTTGGAGTCATGGGCCGTGCGGAGTGCGGGGCTGGCGTTCGGCTCGATCGCCTTTGAGATCGCAGCCCCCGAGGTGAAGTCCAACCGTTCGTCCTCGAAGAATGCAGCGGGCTCCGAGTCAGAGATTGGGGCCGGAGCGTGTGCGGCCTCCAGGGTACTATTCGGAGGCAGAGCCGTATCGTGCCCCTCGAAATAGTGCGGCGCGCTTGGCTGTGGCTCGAACCCGTCGAAGATCAAGTCTCCGCGGATATCAGTCGTGTAGTTTAAGCTTCCAAACCTGACTTGATGGCCAGGGGCGTAGCTTTCGATCTGCTCCAGATGACCAAGCGAATTGGCCCGCAGAGCGAAGCCGCCGAAGACGACGATTTGTCCGAGGGGAAGTCTCACCCTGGACCTCATCGTTGTTGATGATCAAATGAGCCATCGGGCCTGAAAGCGACGACACAGAGGAACTCTCAATGAAAGCACCAATGTCGGTGTCAAAACCGGCGGATCTCAGGTAGGGGGTCCCGAACTGTGCATCAAGGTCGGATGGTAACAGGAGACAAGGGGCACTTTATTTTACCCAGGTTCGGGCCCTCTCGGTGGAGGTAAAACCCTACTCCTGCTAGATTAATATTGATGATATGGGTAGTACAAGAGTGGATCTACCACGAGATCAAGGAGGCTAAACCCTAGAAGCTAGCCTATGGTATGATTGTGTATGATGATGGTTGTCCTACGGACTACAACCCTCCAGTTTATATAGACACCGGATAGGATTTGGTTTACACAGAGTCGGTTACAATGGTAGGAGATCTTGAATATCCGCACACCTAGCTTGCCTTCCACGCCAAGAAAAGATCCTTCCGGACACGGGACGAAGTCTTCAATCTTGTATCTTCATAGTCCTGGAGTCTGGCTGAAGGTATAGTCCGGCTATCCGAACACCCCCTAATCCAGGACTCCCTCAGCTTGTTCCTTTACTGACGAAAGATTATAGGCCCATTAGTCTTTGCAATGTCATCTACAAAATTATTGCAAAATGCCTTGCCAATAGACTAAAACATCACTTGCCGGACTATGTTCATCCTTCTCAGCAAGCTTTCATTGAGGGTAGGCATATTAGCAGTAACATCATCATAGCGCAAGAGAAAACTCATTATTTTGCTCTTTCTTCTTGGAATAATAAAGCTTTTATGCTCAAAATAGATCTTGCCAAAGCTTTTGATAGACTCGAGTGGAATTTCATTGTTGCTGCTCTTGTACATAAAGGGCTGCATGGTCATTTTATTAATTTAGTCCACTTGTGTGTTTCCTCGCCGACTTTCTCTGTTGTCATTAATGGTCAACCGTTTGCGAGATTCATAGGAGACAGAGGTGGTCGACAAGGTTGTCCCCTATCCCCATACCTTTTTGTCCTAGCAATCAACGAACTTTCAATTGCTCTACAAGAGGCCATGGCTAACTGTTTTGTAGGTATAACTCTGGGACCAAATTGCCATGCTATCCACTCTCTCCTTTTTGGAGATGATCTACTTGTCTGTGGAAAGGCTACAGTACAAGAAGCAACTAGAATGAAGCAGATCTTGCATGATTTTTGCATACGCTCGGGCCAGACTCCAAATTGGAGTAAATCTGGGATAATCTTCAGTAAACATGTTCATCCTAAAGAATGACAATTAATCGATCAGATTTTCCCTGTGCCAACCATTGACAACAACTTCATTCATCTTGGGCATCCTCTCATCCTCCCGGGTAAGGATACAACAATAGCCTACAACTTCGTGCTTGATAAATTCAAATCCAAGCTCACAACATACAAGGCCGATAAACTTTCTCATGCTGCAAGGCTTGAGCTCATCAAATCAGTTTTCTCCTCCATTCCAGTTTACTATATGTCCAACATACTTTTCACCAAAAAGTTTATTGCCAAGCTCACTGTTGTTATTAGGAACTTCTGGTGGACTGGCATAAGAGAAGAACCAAATTCTAGGTGCCTTTGCTTGAGAGCTTGGAAAGACATTTGTACTCAAAAAAATGAGGGCGGGCTTGGTATAAGAAATCTCCAAGCAATGAATCAGAGCCTCATTCTTATGGCAGCTTGGAGGATTGCTAATCAACCAAATGATTTCTTACATGTTGTACTCAAATCCAAATACTTCCCAGTCTGTTATGTTTGGGGCCCAAATTCAAATGATCCCAAATCAGCCTTTTGGGCCTCCATTATTAAGGTTCTTCTTATCCTTAAAGTTCACTGCTTTTACCAAATCACCCAAGGCTGCATCTCAATTTGGAGTACACCATGGTGCCAAAATTGGACCCACATCTATGAAGCACTCATAATTCAACCTGGAGTTTTTTCTTACCCAACCCAAGTTAAGGATCTTTGGATCCCAAATCAGAAAGCATGGGACAATCATCTAATTGACGCACTGTTCCAACAGCCCATGGCTTCCATTATCAAGAGCACGAACATTATTCAATCTCAGGAGAAAGACATCCTCTGTTGGAAATTAACGCCGTCGGGTAAATGCAATTCTAAAAGTGTATACCGTGCATGTCTTCAATATTTGCAGGAACATGGAGAGCCAAGACCGCGACAGGTGCATCCTCACACTATACAGCTGCTGAATCAAATTTGGAAAAACAGACAAATAACTCCATGAGTCCAGGCCTTTGGATGGAATTACTAAGGAAGGCAATGCCAACAGAGGCAAGAGCAGGGAAGTACTCTAAACACATCAGCAAACTATGCTCTAGATGCGGCATGGAAGAGGATGATATTCATTTATTCTTTACATGCAATTTTGCTAGAGCCGCTTGGTTCGCTGCTCCTTGGTTTATCCGTTTTGATATTCTAGTTCTAAACTGTAACTCTCTCACTTAGCTTCTTATAACGTTCCTAACTATGAATCATCCACATGCATGTTTGCCAAACATCCTTACCTTTATGTGGTGCATATGGAAATCCAGGAATGACAATCTTTTTGATAGGAAGCCAGGCAGCCCACACCAAGTTCATCACATGGCACGAGCAATTAGACAAAATATGGAGATGTTGGACATGCCTCAGTTGGCGCTGCAGCAACAACTAAAATCGTGCAACAACATTACTGCTACTTTTTCCGCTTTGTAGGTTGATGAACAAGGAGCGCCTTCAGTTCCAAAGCAAGGGGAAACACTCAAGTCTGATCTACATATTGCAGGTCCCAAGATCTTCTCGGATGCAGCATGGAAAATCAAGAAAATTCCAGGATCTCAAGCACAAGAGGCGACAGGAATAGGAATGTATTGTAAACTTCAGAATTTTCATCACATTGATATTGTGTTGATACAAGCATCCATGCCGGTGACTCCAATTGTCTTACAAGCTGCAGTCGCAGCTCTCAACTTAGCAGGGAAGATGGCCAGCTTACTGCAGACCCAACAAGTCACATTCTTAACAAACAACTAGACACTGGCAAAAGCAGTTGTGGCCTCCTCTTTACAGAATCCGCAGGTCCACTACTAGGGAAAAGGCTAGCAGCAGCGCGGGTTTTAGGTGTATCAGTAGCGCGAGGACTGGCGCTACTAATAAGGCGCTACAGCTAACACGTAGCAGTAGCGCGTGCTCACCAGCACAACTGCTACACAAGTGTAGCAGCAGCGCGCTTATTGGAAGCTCGCTACTGCTAGTAGCTCTAGCGTGCTTTGCCTCGACGCGCTACTGCTATCGCGGCGCTGCTGCTAACTTTTATCCACTCGCTACTGCTAATTTTAGTATTTTTTTGGCATATTTGTTTTGTATTTGAACATGCTTTATAGAAGAATCTTTGGCACATACAAATGTCATCATGATACACATACAAATGCCTGCGGGACCACAAATGTAATCATAGCATATACATACAAATAGTCTCATCATAATCATCATCCAACACAAAGTGGTATCTTGTCATCGTCTCGAAAATAGCTATACATGCAAGTCTCGAATACTTGCAACTACAACAACGTCATACATCTAAACAAAGGTATATGCGAGAAGAGCTATCACTATGAGTGAGAGCGGAAATATGCAGTACATGAGGTGGCGGTTACGAGTCCTCTCTCGCGCTAGCGTGAACCTCAAGTAACTAGCTTCTCCTTCTTGTCTGCTTTTGAAGCCTTTATGGCTGGCGCCCGAGAACCCATTCACTTGCGCCTGACACTCATGCCACTCGTTGTACACCCCCGGAACCTTCCATTTGTACACGACATAGCAATTCCATCTCGCCATCAAGAAACTAGGTACCTGTTAGAGATGCATGTTCATGAAGAGGATGTACAATCATATATATGCAACAAAATATACTAGAGCAACACCGAACAAGAAACGGTTAGCAATTAGATGCAACATACAGTACGCAAATTAATTAACTAGAGGTACGCAGGTCATCGTACGCAAACTAACAAAGTAGCGTTACGCAAGTTCGGCAGGGACCGTGGACATCACAAAGTTTCTGTCGGGGAACGTTGCAGAAAACAAAAATTTTCCTACGGTTTCACCAAGATCCATCTATGAGTTCATCTAGCAACGAGTCATGGGAGAGAGATTGCATCTACATACCACTTTGTAGATCGCGAGCGGAAGCGTTCAACGAACGGGGATGACGTAGTCGTACACGACGTGATCCAAATCACCGGAGTTCCTAGCACCAAAAGGACGGCACCTCCGCGTTCAACACACGTACGGTCAGCGTAACGTCTCCTTCTTCTTGATCCAGCAAGGCAAAGGAGAGGTTGGGGAAGATGGCTCCAGCAGCAGCACGACGGCGTGGTGATGGTGGAGTTGCAGTACTCGGCAGGGCTTCGCCGAGCCCTACGGAGGAGGAGGAGATGTTGGAGAGGGAGAGGGAGGCGCCAGGAGCAAAGGTGCGCTGCCCCCTCCCCTCCCCCCTTTATATAGCCCCCTAGGGGGGGCGCCGGCCCTAGGAGATGCAATCTCCTAGGGGGGGCGGCCAAGGGTGGGGCTTGCCCCCCAAGCAAGGGGGCGCCCCCCCTCTTTAGGGTTTCCCACCTCTAGGCGCATGGGCCTCTAGGGGCTGGTTCCCCTTGGCCCATGTAGGCCAAGGCGCACCCCTAGAGCCCATGTGGCCCCCCGAGGCAGGTGGCCCCACCCGGTGGACCCCCTGGGACCCTCCGGTGGTCCCGGTACAATACCGATAACCCCAAAACTTGTCCCGATGGCCAAAACAGCACTTTCTATATATAATTCTTTACCTCCGGACCATTCCGAAACTCCTCGTGACGTCCGGGATCTCATCCGGGACTCCGAACAACATTCGGTTTACTGCATATACATATCTTCACAACCCTAGCGTCACCGAACCTTAAGTATGTAGACCCTACGGGTTTGGGAGACATGCAGACATGACCGAGACGGCTCTCGGGCAATAACCAACAGCGGGATCCGGATACCCATGTTGGCTCCCACATGCTCCACGATGATCTCATCGGATGAACCACGATCTCGAGGATTCAATTAATCCCGTATACGATTCCCTTTGTCAATTGGTATTTTACTTGCCCGAGATTCGATCGTCGGTATCCCAATACCTCGTTCAATCTCGTTACCGGCAAGTCACTTTTCTCGTACCGTAATGCATGATCCCGTGATCAAACACTTTGATCACATTGAGCTCATTATGATGATGCATTACCGAGAGGGCCCGGTGATACCTCTCCGTCAAGCGGAGTGACAAATCCCAGTCTCGATCCGTGTCAACCCAACAGACACTTTCAGAGATACCCGTAGCATACCTTTATAGTCACCCAGTTACGTTGTGACATTTGGCACACCCAAAGAATTCCTACGGTATCCGGGAGTTACACGATCTCATGGTCTAAGGAAAGGATACTTGACATTGGAAAACTCTAGCAAACGAACTATGCGATCTTATGCTATGTTTAGGATTGGGTCTCGTCCATCACATCATTCTCCTAATGATGTGATCTCGTTATCATTGACATCCAATGCCCATAGTCAGGAAACCATGACTATTTATTGATCAACGAGCTAGTCAACTAGAGGCTCACCAGGGACATGTTGTTGTCTGTTATTCACACATGTATTACGATTTCCGGATAACACAATTATAGCACGAATAAAGACAATTATCATGAATAAGGAAATATAATAATAATGCTTTTATTATTGCCTCTAGGGCATATTTCCAACAGTCTCCCACTTGCACTAGAGTCAATAATCTAGTTACATTGTGATGAATCGAACACCCATAGAGTTCTGGTGCTGATCATGTTTTGCCTTAGGGAGAGGTTTAGTCAACGGATCTGCGACATTCAGATCCGTGTGCACTTTACAAATTTCTATGTCTCCATCTTGAACATTTTCATGAATGGAGTTGAAGCGACGCTTGATGTGCCTGGTCTTCTTGTGAAACCTGGGCTCCTTGGCAAGTGCAATAGCTCCAGTGTTGTCACAGAAGAGTTTGATTGGCCCCGACGCATTGGGTATGACTCCGAGGTCGGTGATGAACTCCTTCACCCAAATTGCTTCATGTGCTGCCTCCGAGGCTGCCATGTACTCTGCTTCACATGTAGATCCCGCCACAACGCTCTGCTTGCAACTGCACCAGCTTACTGCCCCACCATTCAAAATGTACACGTATCCGGTTTGTGACTTAGAGTCATCCAGATCTGTGTCGAAGCTAGCGTCGACGTAACCCTTTACGACGAGTTCTTCATCACCTCCATAAACGAGAAACATTTCCTTAGTCCTTTTCAGGTACTTCAGGATATTCTTGACCGCTGTCCAGTGTTCCTTGCCGGGATTACTTTGGTACCTTCCTACCAAACTTATGGCAAGGTTTACATCAGGTCTGGTACACAGCATGGCATACATAATAGAACCTATGGCTGAGGCATAGGGGATGATACTCATCTCTTCTATATCTTCTGCCGTGGTCGGACATTGAGCTGAGCTCAATTTCACACCTTGTAACACAGGTAAGAACCCCTTCTTAGATTGATCCATATTGAACTTCTTCAATATCTTATCAAGGTATGTGCTTTGTGAAAGACCTATGAGGCGTCTTGATCTATCTCTATAGATCTTGATGCCTAATATATAAGCAGCTTCTCCAAGGTCCTTCATTGAAAAACTTTTATTCAAGTAGGCCTTAATGCTGTCCAAGAGTTCTATATCATTTCCCATCAAAAGTATGTCGTCTACATATAATATGAGAAATGCTACAGAGCTCCCACTCACTTTCTTGTAAACGCAGGATTCTCCACAAGTCTGCGTAAACCCAAACGCTTTGATCATCTCATCAAAGCGAATGTTCCAACTCCGAGATGCTTGCACCAGCCCATAAACCGAGCGTTGGAGCTTGCACACCTTGTCAGCATTCTTAGGATCGACAAAACCTTTCGGCTGCATCATATACAATTCTTCCTTAAGGAAACCATTAAGGAATGCCGTTTTGACGTCCATTTGCCATATTTCATAATCGTAGAATGCGGCAATTGCTAACATGATTCGGGCGGACTTCAGCTTCGCTACCGGTGAGAAAGTCTCATCGTGGTCAAAGAGGAAGGGATGATGTAAGAGGGGTTGATGCGTCTTGAACTACGTCGGTATTTCCCCAAAGAGGAAGGGATGATGTAGCACAACTACGGTAGGTATTTCCCTCAGTGATGAGACCAAGGTTATCGAACCAGTAGGAGAATCACGCAGCACTATGTAAACGGTACCTGCACACAAAGAACAAATACTTGCAACCCAGCATGTAAGAGGGATTGTCAATCCCTTCCGGGTAAAAATATAGATAAATTTGTAGTAGATTGGATAAATAGATCTCGCGGAAACGCGATATAAAATAAATAATAAAAAATTACAGCAAGGTATTTTTGGGTTTTTGGATTAATAAATTTGAAAAAAAAGCAAATAAAAATAGCATACATTGGGTAAACAAATCACTGTTGGGCAATTGATAGAACTTCAAATAATTATGACGATCTCCAGGTAATGATCATTATATATGCATCACATCCAAGATTAGTAGACCGACTCTTGTCTGCATCTACTACTATTACTCCACACATCGACCGCTATCCATCATGCATCTAGTGTATTAAGTTCATGAAAAAATGGAGTAATGCAATAAGAACGATAACATGATGTAGACAAGATCTATTCATGTAGGAATAGACCCCATCTTGTTATCCTTAATAGCAACGACACATACGTGTCATGTCCCCTTCTGTCACTGGGATTGAGCACCGTAAGATCGAACCCATCTCAAAGCACCTCTTTCCATGGCAAGAAACATCGATCTAGTTGGCCTAACTAAACCATAGATTCGAAAAAGAAATACGAGGCTATAAGCAATTATGCATATAAGATATCAACACTCAAATAACTTTCATGGATAAAATAGATCTGATCATAAACTCAAAGTTCATCGGATCCCAAAAACACACCGCAAAAAGAGTCACATCAAACATATCTCCAGGAGACCATTGTATTGAGAATCAAAAGAGAGAGAGGAAGCCATCTAGCTACTAACTACGGACCCGTAGGTCTACAATGAACTACTCACGCATCACCATAGAGGAACCAATGAGGATGATGAACCCCTCCGTGATGGTGTCTAGATTGGATCTGTGGTTTCTGGAACTTGCGGTGGCTGGAATTGTGTTTCGTCGACTCCCCTAGGTTTTTTGGATTTTCGGGGTATTTATAGAGCAAAGAGGCGGTGCGGGAGGCGGTCGAGGTGGGAACAATCCACCAGGTGGTTTGTGTTCCCCTCGGAGCCCCCTTCTGGTACTTCCTTGGCCCATTTTGTCTCTTCTGGTCCAAAAAAATTCTCCAAAAAGTTTCTCCGCATTTGGACTCCGTTTGGTATTGATTTTCGGTGAAGTAAAAAACAAAAAAAAAGACAACAACTTCCACTGGGCACTATGTCAATAGATTAGTCCCAAAATGATATAAAGTTGCTATATAATGATTGTAAAACATCCAAGAATGATAATATAATAGCATGGAACAATAAAAAATTGTAGATACGTTGGAGAGGTATCAATGGATAGACAGGCTTACGACAAACAAATAGCCAAACTGGAGAAGCAGAATGAATTCTTGGCCAAGAAATTCAGTGACATGGTTGAGGAAGTTGGCCAGCTTTTTGATTGGTAGGATGGAAAGGTGCAACATATGGAACATGAGAATGCAACAAAGCATGTTGAAGATGTCAAGACAAAGCTTCCAGAGTTAGAGGAGCAATGCAAGTTGGAGCTAAAGATGGAGAAGATGGGGTTGGCCAAGGAGCAGAGGTGCATCCTGACTTCTCAGACAACTATCATCAGGAACACTAGGAAGGCCATGAAGCAGCTCAAGAAGGACATGGATGTTCTTCAAACGAGGAGAAGAAGAACCTTGAGAGTGTGATTGCTGAATTGCTTAAAGGTAGGCATGGTAGCAAGGAGAAGCTTCAGAAGATCAAGTCCATCCTGAGGGAGTGAGGTGGGTGTATGGAGACTAAGTACATATTAGGCCAATATATATAACAGGCCATGGAACACCAAGAAGCTAAAGAAGTTGGTGGTATATTTTGTAGATCTATTGATCTTGGTTTATAATGCCTAATGCAAATAGTGTGGTCAGCTGTTAGGCTAGCTAGCAAGCAATCATATGGGTCTTTGTTGTGATCCTTTATGGTGCCTACTGTGTTACGTCTATTATGAACCAGTTGTATGATTTGTACTTTTATGCACACTTATGCAAGACAACAAGAGTATGCAACCTGTTATACTCCAGGTGCATGTTATGGGTCTAGGCTATGTTATTTGTTTCAATTTGTATATCACAAGTATTGTGCAGTGATGTGCTACTTCTATGTGCATGTTGAATATGCAACCTGTTGTGTTGTTTATCATCCATCTTGGAGTACTCTCCATCTTGGCAACTGAGTCTTGTGGTTACCCATCCACCTTGACAACATCATGACAGATAAGTGGAGTACTCTCTATAAATAATACACACAAACAATTATCTTGATAGGTAGCATATGCATAAAACAATAGATGGCACCCAGATTAAACATGATACATAGTTCATACCATTGCAATACCAACAATTTAGATAGGTATCATAGTGCTTAAAATGATTCTCACACATAAGTAGGTATCATAGTGCTTACAACAGCAGGAATAAAAGTAGATAGATAGTATAGTGCATACAACAACATTAGATTAGACTGAGGCCCCATTTGGAATCTCTCCACTCCTCCACTCTGCGGAGTTCGTGCAGCTCGGTTTTGGCAGCTCTGTTAAAGTAAGTTGAAGTCTGGTCCACTCCGAGAGCGGAGTTAAGAGGAGCAGAGAGGAACCAAACACACCCTAAGTCTCAGCCACTAAGCTCGATCATAGAGTCTTCATCACAAATCTCCTTGATCTTCTTCAGCTTTCCCTTGTGAATTTCTCCAACTCTGGTAAGCTCAACAATGGCTATCTCCAGCTTCTTCTTCTCCATCTGCAGCCCATCCATCTCATGCATCACCTCAATCTTGTCCTTCATAAGTTGTTTCTTATCCTTCTTGTGATCTTGAAGTTCAGCCTTGAGCACATACATCTCCTTCTTGAGTCCATTGATATCCCTATCCTTCTTCAGCTCATGCAGCTCAATCCTCAGGTTCCTGATCAGTTCTCCTTGCGCTTTCTGAATGGCCTTCAATCATAAGTACATGTTATCAATAAATTTTCTTGCATGTTAGCATATGCCTCTCTCACATATTGAGCTGCAATAATGATTATCGGTCTATTATGGTAGCCAATTTCTCATGGACAATTCTGCATATCCTATCATTGCTACTCCACACTCGCTATGTTTTACTTTCTTGTTACTTCACTTTGCAGCAACTAACTTTTATTTGTAAGTTCTTTATCTTCTTGCAAGTTATCCCCTTTATATCTGCAAAGTAGTTTTACTTTTTGTTCCTATGTAAAGAAAACATTATGTGTACGTATGGTTGTATCAATGGTTGATAGAACCTTAGAGAATACAAATCCTAACTTTAGCTCCGTTGTGTTCGACACTCTTACTTGTTAAAAATGCTATAATAGATCCCTGACACTTGTGGGCTATAATGATACTAATAGATCTGAGATCATATATGTCTATAAATCAGCAACAAAGAACTCAAAAAGAATCCAAAGAAAGATCCATATATAATCTGGTCATAAAGTGACAATCATCACACCACAATAAACACATCAAAAATTATATAAAATAGACCACAAATCACATAGGGCGGCTCATGTGATCTTTGTATTGAATAATAAGGGAGAGAGGATGCCACATAGCTCTGGCGATGATTTCCCCCTCTGGCAGAGTACGAAAAACGGTCTTTAGATTGGATCGCCTCAGAACATGTGGTATCGGCAGCAGAAAAAAACCTTGATAAACCTTTTGTTTTTTATCTATATAGAGGCACGGGAAGTGAGAGATGGTGGTGTGGAGCCCGAGAGGGTCACACAGCCTCATGGTGCGGCTAGGGGGTTGACAGCATGGGGCTTATATGTCTCCCCCTGCTCCTTCTTACACCCATGGTATCGCCTTGTGTTGAATCTTTCCGGTGTATTTTTCTTTCTTTTTTGTACCCAAAAATTAGTTAATTTTCTGCAAAGTCCAAAACGAAGCAGAAAACAACAACTATCATTGGGCACTAGAATAATATTTTTAGTCCAATAAAATTGTATGAAAATGTGTCACGATATATAAGAATGGTATAACAGTAGCACAAACATAGCAAAAATTATAGATACGTTTGAGACGTATCAATGAGGTGTGTTCTTTCCAAAATTTCAAAACGGAAATGACAAAACTGCACCTCACTTCTTTCCCACATGATCGGTCTTACTGTCCATATGGCGCCCTCTGGTGAGCAGTGGACGGTTGGAAATCATCGCTCCCCAACGACTGATCCCACGCTTGCTTTGACCGACATTTGGATTTAATCGCGAGCTTCTTGTGATGTGCCAATCTCTAGAGTAGGGCATTTTGGATCTCGGCCACCATGGAGGCCGATTTTTTGAAAAAATCAAAATTGAAAGTTTTAAGTTTCAAAAAAATCTGAAACAAATTGCACAAGTAAACAAGGATGAGAGGTGTATGTATATAAAATTTCAGGAAGAAATGCATTGAAATGCGACTGTACGAAAGAAGACAAATTCTTGGTTTGAAAGGATGAATACTATCATGTGTTAAAAAGCCTTTTTTTTTGCACAACCCTCATTTCAATGTATTTCTTCTTGGAAATTTACACACTTGTGCATTATGCCTTCATGTATACCTATATTTATTTTCAGTTTTTTTTTTGAAAAGTAAAAATTTTGAATTTTCAAGAATTCTGAATTTTGCATTTGGAGGCCTCCATGTAGATCGGCCTCCAAAAATAATTTCTCCAATCTCTACTCATATAAAAGACCCAGTTGATGATGCTGATGTGTCTCTCATCAATCATTTATGACCAGCTCATCTGCATGGAATTTTTGCAAAAAGAACCCACCACTCTACTTCACATTTGCAGAAAACTCCTTAGTCTCCAAGCCCATCCCTCCTCGCCCCATCCAAACAAATGAGAGGAATACATTTTGGATGAAACTAACAAATTTTTTAGTGATATGTATACCAAAAATATAGTGATTGTTTTTAAGTTCGTGAACATGTATTAGTCTGTTTTAGATTTGTTGCAACGCATGGACACTTTGCTAACAATAATGAAATATGACATGTTTATTTTGTATGCATCATGCTTTGGTCTGGTATGTGGTAAAGTATATTGGAGCTTCTAAAAGTATTACAGACATGTGGGTGGGTCTTATAAGTATAGAAATGCATATATGAATTCTAAATGTGGATAAATGGTTCATCGCGGGTTCTATCAGGGATTGACGTGTCTCCGTGGCACCTTAACTAATGCCACATAAGCCATATGTTTCAAGATCACTTCTTACAAAACTATGTATTCAAATTCCATGGTCCTTTGCATCCATGTCGCTCTCCGGCCTCCCCGCACTACACCACGTCCGGAATATACATTTCCGTACATTTAAGACATATGATGAATTTTACACTATCAATAATGTCAATACAACGATCTCACTCGTATGATACACAGTTATTGGTGGGGAGTGGAGAATGGAAGGCATAAGACTCACTGGGTTGCATGGGAAAAATGATACGCCCAAAGAATAGGGGGGTCTTGGCTTTCGGGACATAAGGATGTTTAATCAAGCTCTCCTAGCGTGGCAATCTTGGAGATTGCTAGAAAGACCAGATAGTCTATGTGCAAGATTGATGAAAGCAAAGTACTATCGACGGGGTAACTTACTAGACACCGTATTCCCAGGTAATGTGTCTCCTGTGAGGAGGATAGAACATGGCCTAGAGCTTTTGAAGAAAGGTATGATATGGAGAATTGGCAATGAAAAAAATGTAAGGGTGTGGCGGGATCCATGGATACTACAAGGTGGGTCATGGCATCCATTGACCGAGAGAGGAACTTGCAGGCTCACTAGGGTAGAGCAGTTCCTATTTCTGGATGGGTCCTGGAATGAGGATAGGCTGAATGAGCACTTCATTGAGGCGGACATTAACGAGATTCTGAAAATAAAGGTGTCGCCAAGACTAACGAAAGATTTTTCTAGCATGGCATCCAGAAAAGAATGGTTGTTTTACTGTTCGTAATGCATACCACCTAGCAGTCTCGCATCACATCCAAGAACAAGGTGGTGCTGCAACGAGCACAAGGCCTGATGGGGAGCGACATGTATGGCACATGTTTTGGAAGATCAACGTGCCGCAAAAGGTGGAAATTTATGCATGGAAGTTGTTACGGGAAGGTTTACCTACACGCCAAGTTAAGAAGCATAGGCACTTGGAGATTGTTGACCAATCCAACGATGTGGGTGCACTACCGAGGACAGTTTTCATGCCGTTGTTGCGTGTCCGGCGACGAGGGCTGTGTGGGATGCCATGGGTGAGGTTTGGAAGGTCCCAACGGAGGAGAAATTTTGAACACTGAAGTTGAGTGGTTGTTCGACCTGCTTGTTACCCTCAGGGAGGAAGAACGGACAAGGGTCCTGATGATCGTATGAAGAGATTGGCAGATAAGGAACGACACTATGAATGATAAAGCCCCGGCTCCTGTTGAGGCAACACGTAACTTTCTGCTCGGTTACATGTCGTCTTTGGAGGAGATTAAGTTGAACGATGGGAGAGACTTGGTGAAGGGAAAAGGTCCTGCACTATAAGAGGGCGCCATGATCAGAAAACCGTGCATTCATCGGGTGAAGGAGCAAACGCCATGGCCGCCACCACCGGCGGGCTGGGTAGCAGTTTCCATGGATGGATCCTTTGGAACATGTGACAATGGTGCTGGAGCAGCCATGGTAGCAAGAGATAACAATGGGGGGCATTTACTATCTGGATGCTGGTATATTCCCCATTGTGTAGATGCATTTGAAGCTGAACTAGTGTGATACGATCCTCAACTCCCTTTGTTCGATCTACTATTAGTTCATCACGTATCTGGGTACAATTGAGGGAATAGGTAGCAGCAAGAAAGGGGATCGGGAGATGAGAGCCAGGAGATGGGAAGGGGATAACGCCACAGGCGGCCGGTTCAGGGTTCTGTTCTTTCTCCCCTACCACTCCACACACGCACGCTTATATAGCTAGGTCACTTGCTCCAACTTGGGCCATTGTAACGACTGTTGGGCCTCCTCTCCCGCCTGGGCCGTCCTTGTGTTGTTTCCTGATGAGCAGGTCGGTCTGGGGTAGTAGTAAGGCCCGTGACATTTCCTCCCCCTTTAGCCTGAGCTTGCCCCCAAGCCAGGGCTCGCGGAAAACGTGCCTGCAGTGGAATGACATCCTCCCACGACGACAGAGAGTCGGGGAACCCAGACCACTTCACCAGAGCCTGCTCCACTTGACGCGCCCCGCGCCGCACTGTCCGTCGATTTAGAAGCTTCTCAGGGACTTGAAACGGAAGCAGGTCTTCGTCCAGCGTGGGCAGCTTCGGCAGAATTGTTGTTGTAGGAGGAACCGCCGCGCGTAGCTGGGAAACGTGGACCACAGGGTGGATCTTAGCCTGCTCAGGCAAGGCCAACTTATAAGCCACTTCGCCGACACGTTGCAGAACCTGAAACGGACCCAAGTAGCGAAAGGCAAGTTTATGGTTAGCGCGAGCAGCCACCGAGGACTGGGCATAGGGCTGCAACTTCAAGTAGACCCAGTCCTGCACTGCAAACGTCCTGTCCGAACGGTGGCGATCGGCCTTGTCCTTCATCCATTGCCGGGCCCGATTCAAGTGTTGGCGTAAACAAGCCAACATGGTGGCGCGCTCCTGGGTCCATTCAGCCAAATCTGGCATGGCTGCATCTGCTATGTTGGAGATCCCAAAGAACCGCGGCTTGTGTCCATACAGCACCTCAAACGGAGTGGATTTGAGAGTAGAATGGTACGAGGTATTATACCAAAACTCAGCCAGAGAGATCCAGTCAACCCACTTACTTGGGCAATTGTGCACAAAGCAACGAAGGTATAGCTCCATGCATTGGTTTACTCGCTCCGTGGTTCCGTCCGTTTGAGGGTGCCTTGCTGAGGAGATGTTCAAGGTGATGTGTGCCAGCTTGCACAGCTCTTGCCAAATCTTGCTGGTGAAAATTCGATCACGGTCCGACACCATTGCATCCGGAGGACCATGCAATTTGAACACATTATCCATGTAGGCCTTGGCTACTTGAAGGGCGGAGAAGGGGTGCCGCAGGGGTATGAAATGAGCATAACGAGTGAGCTTGTCCACCACCACCAGAATAGAGTTAAACCCCTTGGATGTTGGTAACCCTTCCACAAAATCAAGTGTGACCATTTCCCATGATTGCTTTGGAACAGGCAGCGGCTGAAGCAACCCTGGATACTTGACATGCTCTGGTTTGGCTTGCTTGCAAACGGCACACGCTGCTACATACACCTTCACTGTCTGCTTCATTCGGGGCCAAGCAAAGTGCTGTTTAAGGCGACTGTAAGTAGCCTGGACACCCGAGTGTCCTCCAATCGCTCCTGAATGGAGTTCGGCCAACACCTGTTGCTGTACCACCGGATTGTTCCCAATCCACACTCGTCCTTTGTAATGGATGAGTCCTCCATGCACTTGAAACGAGCCATTGGTTGCTGTCGGGACTGACGCTGCTGCTAATATCTTGGTGCATTGGGGGTCTTGGGTGTAGCTGCGCTTCACATCGTCCAACCAGTGAGGAACACAAACCGAGATCGCACAAACAGCAGCTTCTGGGGGACGGGACAAGGCATCAGCTGCTTGATTTAGAGCTCCTTTCCGGTATTCAATGCGATAGTTCAGCCCAAGAAGCTTGGTCAAGGCCTTTTGTTGCCATGGAGTAGTCAACCGTTGCTCATCTAGACAGGACAGACTGCGATGATCAGTGCGGATCACAAACTCTGAGGTTTGCAAATAGGAACGCCAACGCTCGACAGTCATGAGTACAGCCAAGCTTTCTTTTTCATACGTAGAGAGTGTACGAAGCCGTGGACCAAGAGTTTGGCTTAGAAACGCAATTGGGTGCTGGTCCTGCATCAACACAGCCCCAATGCCCTTGTCCGAGGCATCCGTCTCCACCACGAAGGACTTGGAGAAATTTGGCAATGCCAAAACAGGAGCTGAGGTCAAGGCTCTTTTCAAGGCTTCGAATGACTCCTCATGAGCAGATGTCCAACGAAAAACCGCTCCCTTCTTGAGCAACTCAGTCAACGGTCGATTGATCAGACCAAAGTGACGCACAAACTTTCTGTAGTACCCTGCCAATCCGAGGAACTGGCGCACTTCTTTCGCTGATTGTGGGCTCGGCCACTTTTGCACTTTGTCAATATTAGTGGGGTCAGTTTGCACCCCTTCGGCGCTAATGACATGTCCCAAGTACCTCAACCGATCGCTCGCAAATGTGCACTTGCTCATTTTGACTTCCATTTGGTTCTCCTTCAGAGTTTGAAATACCGACCGTAAGAGGGCCACGTGCTCTTCCAAAGTTTTGTTGTGAACCAAGATGTCGTCTATGAAGACGAGCACCCCTTTTCGCAGGTAAGGAGAAAACATGGTGTTCATCCCGGTCTGAAACATTGCCGGACCACCGGTCACTCCGTACGGCATGACCTTGAACTCAAAGTGACCATGGTGGGTTTGGAAGGCAGTTTTTGCTTCGTCCGAAGGCCTCATCCGAATTTGATGGTACCCCGACCGTAGGTCCAGACTAGTGAACCATTTTGATCCATGCAGCTCATCTAACAACTCATCGATCACTGGCAGGGGATAGCGATTCTTCACTGTGATTGCATTCAAGTGCAGGAAATCAATACAAAAACGCCATTCTCCATCCTTCTTCTGCACCAATAACACCGGCGACGAGAATGGACTGCGGCTGATCTGAATGATCCCTTGAGCTAACATGTCAGCCACTTGGGCCTCAATCTCATCTTTTTGCGTCGGGCTGTACCGGTAAGGTCTGATGTTGACAGGGACCGCCCCTGGCAGCAGGTCAATAACGTGGTCGAAGGAACGGTGAGGAGGTAATCCGCGTGGTTCCTCAAACAGTTCCGAGAACTCCACAAGCAATTCTTGGACTACAGCCGGTATACTTGATGAATCACCCTCTGGCTTCACTGAACAAAGCTGTACTAAGGCAAACACTGCTTCTTGAGCCTGCAGAAGTTGCAATTGTACCGTAGAGATGCTTGGGCATTTGTGTGCGTCCGCAGACACTCCTCGCAGCTGAATAAACTGTCCCTGATGCTGAAAAATCATGCTCTTGGCACCCCAGTCGATGTTCATCAATCCACGAGATTCCAACCAATCCATCCCAAGTATCATATCATAGCTGCCCAAGGGAAACAATTTGAGAGTTGACTGGAAGACCTGTCCTTGGATGTGGTACTCACACCCCGGTACCTCAGTACTGCAAACTGTCACAGCCCCATCGGCAACCCTCACCCGCAATGGCTTGGACATGGCCTGCACCTCTGGTCAATCCTTGGCAATTTCTGAATTAATGAAGCTATGCGATGAACCAGAATCCACCAGCATCAATAGAGACTTCCCTTGTAAGGTTCCCAACATACGGAAGGCCCTGGGCGACTCCGTTCCTGAAGTAGCAGCAGTCGAGAGCAAACAAAGATCCTCTTCCTCTGAGTTGTCTTGTGACGCTGCTGACTCCGGCGACGCGGGCACGGTGAGCAGGCCCACAAGCTCCTCCACAACATGTAGCGGCACTGTGGCAGCACAGGTGTGCCCTTGCCCCCATCGCTCACCACAAGTGAAGCATAGACCACGCGCTCTCCGGTACGCGCGCAGGGTCTTGAGCTTGTCATCCACCGACGACGCACCAATAGCGATGCGAGCACTATCAGGGCTACGCCGACCATCAGGCGGAGGCGTGCCTGGTGAAGTGGGCGCCCCTTTTTGCCCATTGGAGTAGGACGCCACCGTGACAGGCAGCGGGGGCCGCGCCGAGAAGCACCCTGCGCGGGCCGTCGATGTCAGCCCACGAGCAGTCACCTAAGACTCCTGCTCCTGCCTCACCATCTCCACTGCTTCTTCCTGCAATTCAGCCAAAGCAACCGCAGTATCCAAATCCTTGGGACGATGGAGCATAACAGCAACTTTAATTTCAGAATGCAATCCATCTATGAAGTGAGTGGTAAAGAACAAAGGATCCCAACTACTGTGATGTGCTAGTAAGCTATGCATGGCAACATTAAACTGCTCCGCATATTCCAACACTGACCCCGATTGCTTCAGCTTAGAAAACTTTCTAAGTAACTGCTGAAACTCCGTGCGACCAAACTTCTCTAACACCGCAGCAACAAATTGATCCCAATTGTGGCTCCGGACATGTGCTTGCGACCACTCTAACCAGAGTGCTGCCGCACCGGTGAAATTGACTACTGCAGTATCGATCCACACAGACGGATCTACGCCCCCAATGCGGAAACACGCTTCACAGCGAATTTTCCACCCCGTGGGATTTTCCCCGTCAAATTCAGGGCAGTCCACTCTGGAATTTCCACTTCGCACCCCCAGAGATCCGCTGGCGCTGCCCAACTCCAGAGAATTCGGAATGGGAATGTTTGGGAAAGGCGTGCGAAACGTACCATTGGCCAGGATCGGCGCTGGGAGGAGTCCCCCCCCCCAAACGTCGAGGCCCGGGTAGGAGAAGGCTCGCGGCGGCCCATTGGCCTGTGGTCGTCACCACTGGTAACTTGGTCGACGAGCGGCGCGACCACCGTTGGCGAGGGCAACGGCGCCGTCGCCGCGCTTGCCGCGCCCGCACCGAACGCGATCTTGGAAAGCTGCGTCCGAATGTCGCTGAGGTCGTCTTGAAGTCGCCCAACCGCCGCATCGACGCCCGGGCGCCAAGCTGCGAGATCCTGGACGACTGGCTCAAGGGCAACAAGCGCCCGCTCCATCTTGGCGACCACCGGCTCCATCTTCTCGACTGACGGCGCCATCCGGTCCAGCGTCTGCTGGATCGAGAGGAGAGCCTTGGCGATGCCGCTCCGCTCTGCAGCTGCGTCCTCCAACTGCTTCTGGACATCGAGCCCCGTCATGATCTCCTTGAGGCTGCGAGTATGCGGCGCCAGATCGATCGCGCACGATGAAGGAAAGAATTTTTGTGGTGGATTTTGGAGGCTCTGAATACCAGATGATACGATCCTCAACTCCCTTTGTTCGATCTACTATTAGTTCATCACGTATCTGGGTACAATTGAGGGAATAGGTAGCAGCAAGAAAGGGGATCGGGAGATGAGAGCCAGGAGATGGGAAGGGGATAACGCCACAGGCGGCCGGTTCAGGGTTCTGTTCTTTCTCCCCTACCACTCCACACACGCACGCTTATATAACTAGGTCACTTGCTCCAACTTGGGCCATTGTAACGACTGTTGGGCCTCCTCTCCCGCCTGGGCTGTCCTTGTGTTGTTTCCTGATGAGCAGGCCGGTCTGGGGTAGTAGTAAGGCCCGTGACATAGTGGCGGTCAGAGAAGGAGTTAAAGCGGTATTAATGCATAACCTCTTTGCTGTTCATTGTTCAGACTGATTGCGCTGCAATTTTCAGGTGCTGAATGAAGCGGGACTTAATAGATTATACATGGGCCATATGATAGAGGAGATTAAGGAGTTGTTAGAAGATAGGGAGCATATTCTTATGTGTATTGTCTGTGTGCAGAATAAGGCTGCAGATCGACTAGCTTTTTTGTCGAGAGTGGAGCAACGAACCGAGTTGTGGTTGCAGGTCACCCCAGATGCTCTCATTACCTTACTGGCTACAAATTGTAATCCTATTACTTTATATATAAAGCTCCCTTTTCCACCAGAAAAAAAAATGCAATGTCATTTAAAAAACAATACAATGTATCATCGTTTATACCCAATCTGAATTTTTCTCAAATTGTTTTTTACACTGTTATCAGAAGGGAAAAAACGTGCACTAAGAGCAACTCCAATAGGGCGACCTAAACGGATGGCGATTTCATCCGCTTTTTGTCCGTTTGGGTCGGCCCCCGCCCGGCGTCCGCCCTATTTTTTATATGGGTCGGCAGCGCGCCCAATGCGCCGACCCATATGTGCCGCCGTGGCCGGCTGGCCGGTCAATTTTACATTGATTTGCATTCAAACATATTGTCAAATAACATAGTTTACCGAATAAAAATAGTATAGTTTTATAAGCCGAATACAAACAAAAATGTTTCACGTAGTTTTAGAAACGAGTAAAAGAAGATACATCTATTGGTTGCCAACATGAGTCTACATATGCTCAACCAAATAATTTTGCAGTTGCACGTGAGTTTCCCAATCACACATGTCTTGATGAAATTGGATGAACTGTTCAAACGTTGCCGCTCCTCCATGCTCAGGCACAACATTCTCACCCTGAAACTGAAACCCTTGATCGTACGGAAATTTCGGGCGCTCGTCTTCTACGATCATATTATGCATGATCACACAAGCAGGCATCATCTCCCACGGTTTCTGCGTGGTCCAGGTATTAGCAGGATACCAAACAATGCCCCATCGAGATTGCAAAACACCCAAGGCACGCTCGACATCTTTCCTAGCACTCTCTTGCTCTTGGAAAAATCTTCTCCTCTTCTCTCCGACAGGGTTGGGTATTGTCTTGACAATAGTGGTCCACTGAGGATAGATACCATCACCCAGGTAGTATCCTTTGTCGTAATTGTGGTCGTTGACAGTAAAGTTCACCGGTGGGCTGTTGCCTTCGGCAAGCCTAGCAAACACCAACGAGCGCTGAAGCACGTTGATATCACTGTGTGATCTAGCCATGCCAAAGAAAGAGTGACAGATCCAGAGATCTTGGGACGCCACGGCCTCTAGTATGACAGTGCAAGCCCTGACATGGCCCTTATACTGCCCTTGCCAAGCAGAAGGGCAGTTCTTCCACTCCCAGTGCATGCAGTCTATGCTGCCAAACATCCCTGGGAAGCCCCTACTGGCATTCATCGCCAACAAACGAGCTGTATTTTCAGCTGTCGGCTCTCTCAAATACTCAGGGGCAAACACAGCAATAACAGCTTTGCAGAACTTATACAGGGACTCTAGGCATGTAGACTCGCTTATACAGACGTACTCGTCAATGAGATCAATGGGCACTCCGTATGCAAGCATTCGGATGGCGGCAGTGCATTTCTGATAAGAGGAGAAACCAATCTTGCCGACGGCATCCTCTTTGCACTCAAAATAGTCATCATATCCGACCACCCCCTCTCTAATACGGTTGAAAAGATGCCTACTCATACGGAAACGACGGCGGAATTTTTTATGTTTGAACAACGGGTTTGTTGTATCAAAGTAGTCCTTCCAAAGAAGGAAATGCCCGCTCTCTCAGTTGCGATTCAACGCCGGAAGGTGGCCCGTAATGGAGCCGCGGAACAACGGCCGCTGGCTGTTGAGGTGGTGATGGACCAACGCGGCAACCAATATCTCCTCCTCATCGTCGGACGACGAATCGTTAGAGTCACAAAGGAAATTGTGGAAAAAGAACTCGTCGGCGGAGTCCATTTTATACCTTGGCAAACCGCTGAACAGCTTGCGGGCGTCAACGAAGGAGACGGCCGGCGAGCAGAGTCGCGGCGCGCACGGACCAGCTAGCTGCCCTGCCGGCGTCAGACGAGTGGGCCGGCGTCTGACAAGCGTGCCGGTGAGGATCTGGCCGGGGCGGCGAGGCGGCTTCTTGGTCGCGGGCGGCTGTGCGATGGGGGAGCGGGGTTGGGAAGCAGTCGGCTCCCCGGCGGCGAGACAGCGGTGGCGAGCGACGAGGGAGTAGACGGCGTTGCTGGACGGATGTGGAGGCGGCGGCGGCTGGCAGAGTCGCCGGTAAAAATGGGCGGCAACGTTGGCGACGAAGAAGGCGGGCGAGGGTTGCTGTTGGATGGGGGGTGGGGGAGGCCAATGTGCCACCGACTAGTGGGCCCGGGAAGAGGAGAAGGTGAGCATGCGCGCATCCGTCACGTGTCAGCGCCGACGCAAATCCGGCTCAAAAATGAACGGCGGCGGACAAAATGGGTCGCCCCATTGGAGTTCCTCTAAGTACACTCGGAGAAGAAAAAGGTACTCCGAGAGAGTGAACGGCGGCGACCGCCCACCGTCTCCCCTCCGGCGTGGCGAATTACTCACCACCGCCCGTTGACTTACTTTAGCAATGTCGCCGCTCTTTCTCCTCCCCCTCCTCCCCCCAGCCCGCCGCCGCAGTCGGCGACATGTGCGTCGTGGGCAGCGGCATCTCGGGCGCCTCCGCGGCCTTCTTCCTCACCAGCTACACCTCCTCATCGTCCTCCAACCCGGGCCGCAGCTCCGCGTCTTCGAGCATCGCGGCCGCCTGGCCACCGTCATCGTCGCCGGCGAAGCATTCGATGCCGGCGGCTCCATCGTCCACCCGCGCAACCTCCACGTGCGCCGCTTCACCGACCTCCTCGGCCTCGCCACCAATACCGGCCGGGACGACGACGAGGACTGGCGTCGGGATCTGGGACGGCGCCCGCTTTGTCTTCAAGACGCTCCGCCCGCTGCCGCCGGGGAGCTCCTGGCTGCGCCGCAAGCTGCACGCCCTCTTCGTCCCTTCTTCTTATTTTCTCCTGTTCTAGTACAATACTACTACATCTTCATTAGGACCTTAATCAGTTCTAGTACCAAACACTGCAACTTTACAAGTTCAGTTAAAAACTTAAAACGTGATTCCAGTGGCATCTTCGTGATTACTTTTCTCTCGGCTGGGACAAATAGCCGAGTAGTAAACTCTCTAGCTTTCATTACTCATGGTGTAGCGCATTAAATTAATACTCACACATTGTTATCCAGGAAATGCTGCAACAGTTTCTGCTTTACTACGATGAATTTGAGTCCCGCCCGTGTTCGACAACGTCGAGGAGATGCTCAAGTGGTCACTCGACGAGGAGCTCATTGATGCCAGGCTCAATTCTCAAACTATAACAGAGCTTGCCACTGTATGTTTCATTTCCTTTTTACCTGCTTCATCTAAATTGATAGCCTACAGTTTTTTCCATTGGCGATATGCTAAACCTTCCTTCTATGTAATTTCTTCCCGTATATTTACCATTATCTTAAATACAATTTGTATCATTTCCCTACCTAAACAAGGAATCTTTTTGTACATTCTGTAGAACCAGTGAAGAGTTAACAAAACACTTCAATCTTCAGCTAATTAATTATCGAAAAAGACATAAATATCTTCACATGTAGGCGGAGCCGTCCCTTTTGAGAAGTGGATCTATAAGTCATATATAGATCAGGTCTAATTTGTTTATGTGTGCTGGAAGATTTAGTGCACACCATCACAGCTGAAAATCCCAATTCAATAACTTCTGAAGAAATGTTACTCTAGCTGATATTTTTTGAACTACCCGCTGATAATTAATCATATGTCCAATTTTCTCATGTGTTCTGGAGACATACTGTACACCACTACATCTGAAAATTCTCAATTCAACAAGTTAAGAACAAACCTTACCCTTGCTGCCATTTTTGTAGAAACATTTGCTGATGATTGTGTTCCTGGTATCATCCCCCCTGTCCTCGAAAGGTGATAACTAGGATCAACTATGGTCTTTTAGCTGGCTCCGAGTGGGTTATCAAAGGAGGCAACTGATAGCTAGCTGCTGGGTTGCTCAAGACTGCTAGCGCTACCCTGCATCTCCATGAAGGCATAGATTCAATATCTGATGCAGGGGATTACCATGTTCTGACATTCAACAAAGGGCACGAGTACAACTGTACGGTGACAGTCGTTGCAATGCCGCTTGACGAGGTGAACATCACATTTGACCCTCCTATCTCCACTCCGGCGAGGAAGATGCAGTATACCCATGTGACCTTGTCAGGGGCCTCTTGAACCCTGCAAGTGTTTTTCACACTTCCTTCCTGAATTCATGATTTTGAGAAAAAAAAAGTGTGGAGATTCGCAACGTAAATTGAGCAGTTATCAAAATACTTAGTGGCCTCGTCAACTTGATGTTGAGGTAGCACTAAACTTGTCTAGTCTTTCCTTGATTATCATGAGAAACCATTTACCTTGTGCTATTCGCTATGTTATGATGCAGAAATTCTTTGGTCTAAGCTTGGTGTCCGACATTCCAGAGCTGATAGGAACCCCGGGGCTCCTTGATATCCCTTTCTCGGTTCTGAAGAAGCACAGCCAGGATCTACGACAACGTTTGCGATGATTATTTATTTAACCAAATGGGGAATGATGCGGTTGATTTGCTCAGATCACCTACATTTTCTGGAGGTCATCTGTCGGCGATAGTCTTCTTCAGGGTGCCCACTGCCCTGCAGGTACGTAGCTCTGCTTTTCCTCTTCAATTTTTACTTCCTCCCCACATCCACAGTCTGATGACCGCTTATGGCATATATCTTACTACAGGATTGCGGCATAAATAAAGGTGTTGTGTTTAGTAAGAGGGTTATTGTGACCCCTGGAGATTTCATCGAGGTAATGATGAACTACATCTGTTGTACTACTACTACCAAGTGCTATCATTTGTTCATCCTTCCATTTACTCATCCCGCTGAGTTGTCTTGCTTCCACCTGTTAGATGTGTATAGCCCTTTTCGGTTTATCCCCATTGTATAAGGGGTCTCTTGCACTTTATCACACACCTGTATATGTATTGGCCTTTGGCCCTCCAGAGAATACAGTTGCTCATTGTCCAACATGGTATCAGACGCTAGGTTAGCCTCCCTCCCTCGCACGATGCAACTCTGTGCTCGTACCTAGCCTGCCTCGTCCCCGCCCGCCGCCGGCCATCTCTCTGGCCGTTGCCGTCGTTCCCGGCCGTCCCGCCGTCGTCAGCTCGTCTGGCTGTCTAGCTCCTCTCGTTCGCGGCACGGGCCACGCGCGGCTCGCCCAGCTGGCGCCGTTCCGGCTCCGTCCCGCCTCTGCCCGGCCGTCGTCGCCCCTCGTCCGGCTGGCCCTCGGCTCTCCGGCCGCCGCCGCCCCCGGGACCACCTGTTCCACCGGCTCCCGCTGCTCCTGACCTCCGGTCGCCGCCGCCCCTAGGGCCCCCGCTGCACCGCCGCCCCCGGGGCTCCTGCTGCCCCCTGGCTCGGGCCTCCCGCTGCCGGCCTCCTCCCTCAAGCGCCCCGGCCGCGAGCGGGCCTCCTCCCTCGCGCGCCCCGGGCGGGTCCGGCCTCCCCTCCTTCTCGCCCCCGATTTGGTGAGACGCTCGATCCCGATCCAGTTTCTGCTCAGTTGACCAAAAAAAGAAAAAAAGGAGAAAGAGAATCAGTATGTCGTCTTCGGGCTATGTGGCTGTTCCTCGCTGCTCAGTGATATTCGATGGCACCAATTATGCTGAGTTTGTGGGATTCATGCGTATCCATATGCGCGGGCTCCTTCTGTGGGGTGTTCTCTCTGGCGAGGTACCCTGTCCGTCCTGCCCTGTTGCTCCGGTGACTCCTGTTCCACCGACACCACCGGTACTTGCTCCTGATGCTTCTCAGGCTGACCGGGATGCAGCCAAGGCCCTTGATGATGCTGCAGTTGATGCCTATGATCAGCAGGTATCCGCTTATTCTGATGCCCTTTTCGTCTACCGGGATGATCTGTCTGCTTACACTCAGTGGTGCAATGATGATGCTCGAGCTGCTGCTGTTCTTACTGCGAGTGTCCTCCCTCAGTTTGCTTCGGAGTTCATGGGCCTTGGCACTGTTGCAGCGATGTGGTCCTATCTTTGTCAGCGCTATCAGCCCTCTGGCTTTGTATACTATTCCGTTGTAGTTGTAAATACACGATCTTTTCGTAGATCCATTGTAATCTTGAAATTCTATAAAAATGGAAACAGCAACTTTAGTCGCCATCTCCATATCTGGTTTACTTGTAAGCTTTACTGGGTATGCCTTATATACCGCGTTTGGGCAACCCTCTCAACAATTAAGAGATCCATTCGAAGAACACGGAGACTAATTGATGCTTTATACCTCTATGTGGTGCGTCAGGAGCATGCTCTTCAGTAGGGTGACTCGTCTGTTGATGAGTTCTATTCACAGTGCTCTGCCATCTGGCGTCAGCTTGACTCACTGCGGACTGTCGTTTGTGGCACTTGCCATTGCTGTCAGACTACGCGGTCTGACTTGGAGTTTCAGAGGGTTCATGAGTTCTTATCTCGTCTCCGCTCTGAATTTGAGCCCCGACGTGCTCACTTGCTTGCTCGTGGTCGTGTTCCTATCTCGGAGGTGCTTGCCGAGCTTCGTGCTGAGGAGACCCGCCTTCGCTCTGCTGGATTGCTGGTGGTCCCGTCTGTATTGGCTGCTCGCGCTCCTGTGTCGTCTGCTCGGCTCACCGCTCCACCGCTCCTCCCCACACCTTCAGGGCGGGTGAGTCGACCTGCTTAAACTGAGAGGGGCCGGTCGCGCCGTGACATCTTCTGTGGCTACTGCTCTCGGCCAGGTCACCCAGAGTCTGATTGTCGTGAGAAGAAGCGAGACCAGCGGCGCTCCTCTTTCAGTGGGACTCCTGGATCTTCCTCGACTCCATCACTCACTGACCAGGACATTGTGAGGCTCAAACGCCTCCTGGCTTCCTCAGGCTCTTCGTCGACTGGTTCAGCTGCTGCTGTGACTGCAGCCACTTCTTCACCACCGCAGGCATCTACACAGTCAGGTACATCCTCGTGGGTTTTGGATTCTGGAGCCTCCTTTCATATGTCTTCTGATTCTTCCGCGTTGTCTTCTCTCCGACCTCTTGATCCGCCTATTAATGTTCTTACTGCCGATGGCACATCTCTTCCTGTTGCTAGTCGTGGTATTCTTTCCACTCCGTCCTTTTATGTTCTGAGTGTTTCACATGTTCCTCGTCTTACTATGAATCTTTTTTCCGCTGCCCAACTTACTGATTCTGGTTGTCGTGTCATTCTTGATACCGACTCTTGCTCCATTCAGGATCGTCACACCAAGGCTTTGGTTGGTGCTGGCCCTCAGCGCCGTGAGTCAGAGGGCCTTTGGGAGGTTGACTGGCTTTGTGTTCCTTCCGCTGCCACCACTTCTGCCAGCTCCCATGCTCTCGCTGCCTCATCGTTTGCGTCCTTCCAGCAGTGGCATCATCGCCTTGGTCACATCTGTGGCTCTCGCTTGTCTTCTTTAGTTCGTCAGGGCCTCTTAGGGTCTGTATCTGGAGATGTCTCCTTACATTGTAATGGTTGCGGACTTGGCAAATAGACTCAGTTACCTTATCCTACTAGTGAGTCAGTATCTCAGCATCCGTTTGACTTAGTTCATTCTGATGTCTGGGGTCCTGCTCCCTTTGATTCGAAAGGTGGTCATCGCTACTATGTTTTGTTTATTGATGATTTCTCTCGCTACACTTGGCTCTACTTCATGAAATCTTGTAGTGAGGTTCTCTCTATATACAAACGTTTTGCTGCCATGGTTCACACTCAGTTTGCCACGTCCATTCGTACTTTTCGTGCTGACTCCGCTGGGGAGTATATCTCTCAGCTGTTGCGTGGTTTTCTAGCGGAACAGGGTACTCTTGCCCAGTTCTCATGTACGGGGGCTCATGCTCAGAATGGCGTTGCCGAACGCAAGCATCGTCATTTGCTTGAGACGGCTCGTGCGCTAATGATTGCCGCTTCCCTTCCACCCCATTTTTGGGCTGAGGCTGTTTCCGCATCCACCTATCTCATCAACATTCAGCCATCGACTGCTCTTCAGGGTGGTATTCCTATGGAGTGTCTCACTGGTCGCTCTCCTGACTACTCAGCTCATCGTATGTTTGGATGTGTGTGCTATGTTCTTCTTGCCCCCCGAGAACGCACCAAATTGACTGCTCAGTCGGTTGAGTGTGTTTTCCTTGGCTACAGTGATGAGCACAAGGGCTATCGATGTTGGGATCCTGTGGGTCGTCACTTGCGCATCTCGCGTGATGTGACTTTTGACGAGTCTCGTTCTTACTACCCACGCTCTTCTTCCTCGAGTTTCTCTGTCGGCGACCTTTCTTTCCTTCTCCTTCCCGATACACCCCGCTACGTGCCTCCTGTGTCACCTCTTCCTTCGGCACCTCTCCTTCCTTCTAATTCACCACCGACCCCGTCTTCTCCATCCTCCTCCTCCACCTCTCCACCATCATCTCCAGTCCGTCGTCCTCTCTCCCCGTTTCCTCTCCACTATACTCGTCGATCTCGTACTGAGGATGTCTCCTCTGACAAGCCCTCCACCTCTGCTGCACCTCTCACGCCTCCCCCAGTTCACAACCTCCGTGCTCGGCCTCGCCCCCCACCTGATCGCTACTCCCCTGATCGGTACGGTTTCTCTGTTATTGCTGAGCCCACTTCCTATCGGACTGCCATGACTCAGCCTGAATGGCAACTTGCGATGGCCGAAGAGCTTGCTGCTCTTGAGCGCTCTGGCACATGGGATCTGGTTCCCCTTCCTTCCGGTGTCCGTCCCATCACCTGCAAGTGGGTCTACAAGATTAAGACTCGCTCCGATGGTTCTCTTGAGCGCTACAAAGCTCGTCTTGTGGCCCGTGGTTTTCAACAGGAGCAGGGGTGCGATTATGATGAGACATTCGCTCCTGTGGCCCACATAACCACTGTCCGCACTCTTCTTGCTGTGGCTTCTGTTCGTCAATGGTCCATCTCTCAACTTGATGTTCAGAACGCTTTTCTCAATGGTGAGTTGCGTGAGGAGGTTTATATGCAGCCACCACCGGGGTACTATGCTCCTGATGGTATGGTCTGTAGACTTCGCCGCTCCCTATATGGCCTCAAACAGGCCCCTCGCGCCTGGTTTGAGCGCTTTGCCTCTGTGGTGACTGCGGCTGGTTTCTTGCCCAGTAATCATGATCCAGCGTTGTTTGTTCACACGTCTCCTCGTGGTCGGACTCTTCTCCTTCTCTATGTTGATGACATGATCATCACTGGTGACGACTCTGATTACATTGCCTTTGTTAAGGCTCGTCTTCGCGACCAGTTTCTCATGACTGACCTTGGTCCACTTCGCTATTTTCTTGGGATTGAGATCTCTTCGACCTCTGATGGCTTCTACATCTCCTAAGAGAAATATATTCAGGATCTCTTGCTCGCGCTGCTCTCGGTGATGAGCGCACTGTTGTCACTCCCATGGAGCTCAACGTTCAGCTTCGTGCCTCTGATGGTGACCCTCTTCCTAATCCCACTCGCTATCGTCACCTTGTTGACAGTCTTGTCTATCTTGCTGTTACGCGTCCTGACATCTCCTACCCTGTCCACATTCTGAGTCAGTTCGTTTCAGCCCCCACCTCTGTCCACTATAGCCATCTCCTCCGTGTTCTACGATATCTTCGTGGCACGATCTCTCAGCGCCTTTTCTTTCCCCGCTCCAGCTCTCTTGAGCTCCAGGCCTATTCTGATGCTACCTGGGCTAGTGATCCCTCTGATCGACGCTCACTGTCTGCTTATTGTGTCTTTCTTGGTGGCTCTCTTATTGCCTGGAAGACAAAGAAACAGACTGCAGTTTCTCGCTCGAGTACAGAGGCTGAGTTGCGAGCCATGTCTATGCTGACGGCTGAGGTGATCTGGTTACGATGGCTAATTGAGGATTTTGGTGTGTCTGCTACTACATCGACTCCTTTATTGTCAGACAGTACTGGCGCTATCAGCATTGCGCGTGACCCGGTGAAGCATGAGCTCACCAAGCACATCGGTGTGGATGCCCACTTTGTGCGTGCTGCTGTGCGGGATTAGACTCTCGCCCTTCACTATTTGCCCTCTGAGTTACAGTTGGCAGACTTCTTCACGAAGGCACAAACTCGAGCGCGGCACAGTTTTCTTCTCTCCAAACTCAGTGTTGTTGATCCACCATGAGTTTGAGGGGGGGTGTTAGATGTGTATAGCCCTTTTCGGTTTATCCCCATTGTATAAGGGGTCTCTTGCACTTTACCACACACCTGTATATGTATTGGCCTTTGGCCCTCCAGAGAATACAGTTGCTCATTGTCCAACACCACCCACCTTCCTTATTACTGTCACTCATTCATCCTACGGATTGATACATCCTGCTTAAACAAAGACCACACATATATCTCCAGATGCATACTAATGACTGTCATTTTTTCATCCTGCTGATTGACATATGCTGCTTCAGGAACACGCAAGAGCATTGCGTGCCTTTTCCATTAAGATAGAAGTGAATGTTACATATATATATTACAAGTGCCACATAGGAAAGCAATCCACGGCACATCCCCCCCCCCCCCCCCCCCAAAAAAACAGCTCCTATGGACCCACCTGATCTAGCAGTGACCACAGATTGAGCTCGTCAGAAATTCGCTGAATAACAACAGAGAGCATAGCTGCAACCTTGACAAAAACCCTACCATTGCGCTCGAACCAGATGTAGTGCATGACGAGGCAAGCTAGGGTGTTAAACTTCTTTCGCTGCCCAACAGGTAGAGTGTTACTAACCGATGGCCACCAGTCTAGAATGGTTGATGTCGAATTAGGGGTGAAGCTATGTAAGGAGAAAATGACACCAGTCTTCCCTCGCGAACGAGCAACCCAACAGCAGATGATTAATGTCCTCCTCGTCTTCACAGCATAGGACGCAGCACTTCGGATGCTCCAACTTTCTTGTTGTTGCAAGACGATCAGCAGTCCACAGCCTATTATGCAGCACAAGCCACACGGACACTTTCACTTCAAGCGGAGCCCACGATGACCAAAGCTCGGCGGCACAAGGCAAGAATTCACGGCCGAGGAAGAAAAACTTATATGCCGAGCTTGCAGAGAAGATGCCATCTGGTGATTGTCTCCAGCGAAACTCGTCCGGCCTCACTGAAATGTCACACCCCGTTGCTGCTGAAGCCTGATCGTCGGCGCGTGAGGAAGAGGACAACACCGCTTGTGGAGATTGTCGGCACGTGAGGAAGAGGATAACACCAACAACATTATCAAGCCTTCAAGACTAACCCACTTGATGCCGGGTCAATGGACAGAAATCCTGACAATTGTGGAGACCAGGATCCCAAGTCATGTACTGAAGCTTGTTTGCCAAAACAGTCGATGGACAGAAATCCTGACAATTGTGGAAGGCCGACAACTATCATCCCTTACTTTGGCCAACAACATTCTCAAGCCTTCAAGACTAACCCACTTGATGCCGGGATCCCATTGCTTGTACTGAAGATAGCTCTCCGAACAGATCAACGAACAGAAATTTGGACACATGTATCGCACTTGTTGGTCCTTGTCTCCAGGATTAAAACCTTCTCGGCTCCACAGTGAGATTTGACGGGAAACGCGCTCGGTAGGCAACTGCAGTACAATAGATGTCGTAGTGTGCCCGTCCATTGATGCGATCACCTGAACAACCTGGAAACGATTAATCAAAAGCTCAAGGGCTTGCTCCAGTATATTTGCAACAGTTGTACCTTCTATCGAATTCAAGCAAGTATGCTGCCCAGGAGCAAATAATAAGCTGAATAACCATGGCGACTGACTGAATGAGCTGATAGATGCAATGCTTCCTTTAAATGCTTCGAAGCTTAATAATTGATTCTCGATTGATATAAGCTGCAGGAACCATAACAACTTTCCTGGATCCCATGGAAATAAGGGTATATTCCACGTCCAAAGGGTAGCAGCTGAATGTTGAACCGAATATATATCTATTTTCTGAAAATAGTTGCACCATCATGTGTTTACGGTCAGTATTGCTAGAGATCGAACACATGAAATTTTGTAGCTCACACTGCTTCTCCAAGGATTGAACTGAATCATCCTCATATGCATCGCTGGTTAGTGCCCTATTACTGTGAGGACCCAAAAGAAGTCCTGAATCGATGCAAGAGAAATTGACAGTAACAAGTGTGTCACTCCAAGGTGTTGACATAGAAGAATAGTTAACTGGCGACTACATGTTCATCTTCACCTCTGTTTGACATAAGCTAGTGCAGTCCAACACCACATCAAAGGTTCTAATATAATCGGCCCCATTATTATGTGACCCAACATGTGAAGGTGGCGACTACAATTTGCTCGCTGGCCCTGCTCTAATTTGACGACCACCATGCCATAAGGACCAGCTGACATGCCAACCTCCTGGTAGAAGAATTTTGTGTTATGAAGATTGTCCCCAAGTACTTGGGCAAAGATTGTCCCCATGGCATGAAAAGGGTAGCAATATGAGTGTCATGTAGCATCTCCCCTGAGATTTTGGTGGGATTTTGTGTGTGTGGGGGGGGGGGGGGGGGGGGGATTCGTGGCTCTGAATACTAACTGGCACACCCCGTTGCTGCAAAACTTGCAGAAGTTCAGCAACCGAGGGGTGTTACACTAAAGATTCTGACTGAGAAGCAGCGGCCAAACTTGCAGAAATTCAGCAATCACGGGAAGCGTGAGGTCCCCGGATCCATGCTGCATTAGGCAGGACATCAGCAACAAGTCGCCGCTTGGCCGCTGGGCGCACAAGCTGAAACAGGGAAGGGGCAAGCTGCTCTAAACTGCTGTCGTTGATCCATCTGTCAGTCAGTCCAGAAGCGCAGCTTAGTGCCATTCCCAAGAGAGCACTGTAGAGCAGCAGCAAAGATCCCCTAAGCACACCCACAGGGAGCTCTAGATCAAGTCCCTCCCACGGTTTCCCTTCGGCAACTTTTCCAATCCAGCGCCACTTTAACAGAAGGGCTTGGTTAAGTAGGCTGAGGTTATGAACTCCTAGGCCACCATATTCTTTTGGTGTGCAAACCATCTTCCAGTTAACTAGGAGATTGAACACTGCAGTAATGCTTTCTTCAGAGCAACGGATCAGATAAGATTGAGCTTTTTGCCATAGTGCAGGTTAGACCAGTTGCAGTACCGAACAATTTCAGCAACTCCACCACAGCTTTAGCTTCCTTAACATCAGGCTTGATCAATAGTACGTCGCATATACCGAGAAGCGGTGTCTGATTCCCCACCGTGCCAATGGTTGCCTTCTTCTGCCTTCTGGAATATAGCAGTCAGCGCGTCCATGACAACCACAAAAGGCAATGGCGATAAAGGGATTGGGAAAAGTATATTTTTCGTCCCTCGACTTTCTCGATAGTTTAGAAATAGTCTCTCAACTATGAAACCAGCAAAACATAGTCCCTCAACTGTTAATACCGGATACTTTTGGTCCCTCAAGCCACTCTGAGCGGTTTTGGGCTAAGGTGGATTCCGGATGGCCAAGCTTCTATTGTTGTGCATGCCGCTCACACAGGTTATGCTGCTCTCGCTGGCCATGTGAGCGCGCAGCCACCACGTCCCGCCGGAGCTGCAGCTGCACTCCTATGCACGCAGCAAGACGTTCCCGTCATATCAAGCTAGAGCCACAAGGCCAGCCACGATTGAGCTAATGACTGCGCCATCCCATGGCCACTCGAAATTACACTCCCACGTTGCCTAAATGCCGCAGAACTGTGGCGAGCTAGCTACTACTACATGCAGAAAGCAAACACTACGGATATGCATGTGAACACGCTCATGATGCATGCATACTTACTCTCTGACGAAACTGAAGATAAACAACACCTAGCTTAGCTTACTGAAGATGGGCAGCAAGATTATAGTGACCAACAGCCGCCATCTGCAATAGCAGCGACCAGCAGCAGGAGTGACGGTCGGCAACGGCGACTGTGGTGTTGGCACCGGAGCCACATCGTCACCTCTCACCTGCCATGAAGGCAGAGGCGCTCTCACCGGCATTCTCGTCGACCGGCATGAACTCGCACGGAAGCTTGAACTGGAAGGATGCCGCCGCGAAGATATCCATCGTCTGGTCTGGCGCCGCCGCATATGGGAGGCAGGCTAGAGGCTGGTATGGTGGCGAGGTATTTGGACTCACGTGTGTGATATGGCTCTGATTTGGCGAGGTCAAAGGTCAATACCGGTCCATGTCAGCCCAAAACCACTCAGAGCAGCTGGAGGGACGAAAAGTATCCGGTCTTGACAGTTGAAGGACTTGGTTTTGCTGGTTTCTGAGTTGAGGGACTATTTCTAAACTATCGATAAAGTTGAGGGACGAAAAATATACTTCTCCCTAAAGGATTTCCTTGGTGCAATCCACACGCATGCCAGAATTTGTTTCTGGGGCTACCATTGAGGAGGATCCGGGAGCTAGCAGAAGAGAGGAGAAGAGCCAGCCTGGCGATCCACCTCGGACCAAAACCCCGATGCTTCAACAGGCTCAAAAGGGAAGCCCAGTCAACAGAGTTGAAGTCCTTGGGAATGTCCAATTTCATCATAGTAGCAGGCACCTGACGACGATGCAACGTTCGAATGGATTTGTTCAACAAGTTTTTGTGCAATATTGCATAAATAATAATTTCTTTTTATGATGAGCTTTCAATGAAGGTTACACATGCAAAGAGACATTTTGATGCAAAGGCAAAATACTTTTGCATGACACATGCAGGCACGTACTTGTTATTCTTGCATAGGGATATGCATGAAATCTTGGTGCAACTAGTATGTGTGTATATGCACACTTTTCTGGCCACACGTACGTAGGCCGCTTAGCTAGCTTAGATACGTTTGTACTTACGTATTCTTGTACTTATATACCGGCAAGTTCGCATCCATCTGTAGCCGAATACCCGCTTCTATGTATAGACCGTACATATACGTATTGGAGTATATGCGGCCGGCCCTCGAGCGCGCACGTATATGCCTGAGTACCCGCAGTATCCAAACATGCCTAAATGTATTGATTCAAATGGATTTTGATTTGGATGCATACAAAAAAAAAGGGCAAGCATGTTCTTGTGCGGCACGTTCGGAAAGAAACCGGCCAGACAGTATATACCCATAAATCTCTGTGTACGAGATGATCTTTCCTTCTTTTATTTTATGCATGCGTGCAGGGCAAGAAGAAAAGTATTGAAATGGAAGATTGAAAGATGGAAAGCTTCAGATGCGATTAGCAACTAGCAGCCCAAATATTGGAAAGTTTGCACCGACGTGTGGTGGCCAAGGGTTCTGCCTCCTGTCTATATAAATACAAAAGAACCCACACAGCCGGGGCAAGAAGGGAAGACTTCACGTACGCAGCAGAGGTACGGGAGACAAGAAAAAAGGAGACGCGCCGAGCCGGCAGCGTCCAGCAAGGGGCACCACAGCCAAACCTCACGCACGTGGCCGGCGGAGACGAGGCGTGCACCAGGACAAACACAGACGCACCCATGGCGGCAGCGTCGAGAAGATTAGGATCAAGGAACGCAGTGCAGGGGGGCGACGGCGCGCCCGTGTCCGCGAGTTCGCCAACTCACGAAGCCCAGGAGGAAGAAGCCGGCCACGGAGACGCCGAGGTCATGAGACTAATTTTATTTTGTTACTATGTTTTCAGCGCTAGCACCCAAGGAGGAGGCCGGTGTACGCCGTTCCATGCAAAGACGCGCCCACCATGGTGGCGCTCTTGCCGGGCAGCATACACATTGCTTGCCTGTACGGTGGCGGCGCGTGCGCCAAGGCGTGAAGGAGATGGCCAGTCGAAGGGGTGGTGTGCTGACAAGGAGCCTGCACCTCAGGTCTGCACATATATACATCTATTCCTTTTGTATGCAGGTCGAGATACACATGCACGTGCACGATGGTCCAGGAGCAGCATGTCCTGAGACTTCTTTGAGCTCACCAAGACAATGGGGCTACTCTTGTACTTCACCGTGCCAAGACGTTGAAGACGATGGCATACCAGTGGTGCTGCCGGCGCGCAGCCCGCTGGACTCCTATTGGTGGTCGGCCTTGGTGATGAGGCCAACGATGTCTACTTCGTCAAGCTGGAGCCCCAGAGGCGCGAGGTTCGCTAGGATGCCGCCGTGGATGGCGACATGGAGCTCGCAAGGTCGACACCCTCGTTTTCTTCATCAAGCTGGCGCAATGGAGGACGAAGGTATGGAGGCTCGCGAGGATGCCACCGCCGTGCCGCGGTGGATCGCGGCGCGGAGTTCGCCAAGACGGCGCCCGTGTCAACTTCATCAAGCCAGCGCCACGGAGGACGAAGGCGTGGATGTTCGCAAGGATGCCGCCGCCGTGCAGCGTTGGAGGCCGCCATGGAGTTCACCAAGACGACGCCAGTGTCAACTTCATCGAGCCGGCGCCATGGAGGACGAAGGTGTGGAGGCTGGGGAGGATGCCGTCGCCGTGTCACGGTGGATGGTGCCACGGAGTTCGCCAAGATGACGCCAATATCAACATCATCAACCCGGTGCCGCAAGGATTGTGACGAGGAGCTCGCAAGAAGGACGCCCGCCATCCACTTCATCATGCTGGAGCTAGAGGACGGAGGCATGGCGCCAGTTGGGGATGCCGCCTGTTGGAAATATGCCCTAGAGGCAATAATAAAAGTATTATTATTATATTTCCTTGTTCATGGTAATTGTCTTTATTCATGCTATAATTGTGTTATCTGGAAATCGTAATACATGTGTGAATACTAGACACCAACATGTCCCTAGTAAGCCTCTAGTTGACTAGCTCGTTGATCAATAGATAGTCATGGTTTTCTGACCATGGACATGGGGATGTCATTGATAACGAGATCACATCATTAGGAGAATGATGCGATGGACAAGACCCAATCCTAAGCATAGCGCAAGATCGTGTAGTTCGTTTTGCTAGAGCTTTCCAATGTCGAGTATCTTTTCCTTAGACCATGAGATCGTGTAACTCCCGGATACCGTAGGAGTGCTTTGGGTGTACCAAACGTCACAACGTAATTGGGTGACTATAAAGGTGTACTACAGGTATCTCTGAAAGTGTCTGTTGGGTTGACACGGATCGAGACTGGGATTTGTCACTCCGTATGACGGAGAGGTATCACCGGGCCCACTCGGTAATGCATCATCATAATGAGCTCAAAGTGACCAAGTGTTGGGTCACGGGATCATGCATTACGATACGAGTAAAGTGACTTGCCGGTAACGAGACTAAACGAGGTATTGGGATACCGACGATCGAGTCTCGGGCAAGTAACCTACCGATTGACAAAGGGAATAGTTTACGGGGTTGCTTGAACCCTCGACATCGTGGTTCATCCGATGACATCATCGAGGAACATGTGGGAGCCGACATGGGTATCCAGATCCCGCTGTTGGTTATTGCCCGAGAGTCGTCTCGGTCATGTCTGCATGTCTCCCAAACCCGTAGGGTCTACACACTTAAGGTTCGGTGACGCTAGGGTTATAAGGAAGACTTGGATGTGATTACCGAATCTTGTTCGGAGTCCCGGATGAGATCCCGGACATCACGAGGAGTTCCGGAATGATCCGGAGGTAAAGATTTATATATGGGAAGTTGTCATACGGACACCGGAATAGTTCGGGGGCATATCGGTATTGTACCGGGGCCACCGGAGGGGCTCCGGGGGTCCACCGGGAGGGGCCACCTCTCCCGGAGGGGCTCATGGGCTGTAAGGGGAAGGGAACCAGCCCAAAGTGGGCTGGTGCGCCTCCCCCCCCCAATGGCCCATGCGCCCTAGGGTTTGGGGAACCCTAAAGGGGGCGCCCCCCTTGCTTGGGGGGCAAGCCCCCTCCCCCTTGGCCGCCGCCCCCCCTCTAGATCCCATCTAGAGGGCCCCCCCCTTGCCCTTCCCCTATAAATAGAGGGGTGAGGGGAGGGCTGCATGCACAAGTCAAGGCGCAGCCCCTCCCCTCCCCAACACCTCTCCTCCTCCGTACGTGCTTGGCGAAGCCCTGTCGGAGTTCTGCTGCACCAACATCACCACGCCGTCGTGCTGCCGTTGGAGTCCTCTTCCTCAACCTCTCCTCCCCTTGCTGGATCAAGAAGGAGGAGACGTCGATCGTCCCGTACGTGTGTTGAACGCGGAGGTGCTGTCCGTTCGGCACTTGGTCATCGGTGATCTGAATCACGACGAGTACGACTACGTCATCACCATCCCCTTGAACGCTTCCGCACGCAATCTGCAAGTGGTATGTAGATGCAATCTCTCTCCCATGACTCGTTGCTTAGATGAACTCATAGATGGATCTTGGTGAAACCGTAGAAAAAATTTTATTTTCTGCAACGTTCCCCAACAGTGGCATCATGAGCTAGGTCTATGCGTAGTTCTCTATTGCACGAGTAGAACACAAAGTAGTTGTGGGCGTCGAATTGTCAATTCTTCTTGCCGTTACTAGTCCTATCTTGGTTCAGCGGTATTGTGGTATGAAGCGGCCCGGACCAACCTTACACGTACGCTTACGTGAGACCGGTTCCACCGACTAACATGCACTAGTTGCATAAGGTGGCTGGCGGGTGTCTGTCTCTCCCACTTTAGTTGGATCGGATTCGATGAACAGGGTCCTTATGAAGGGTAAATAGAGATTGACAAATTCACGTTGTGGTTTTAACGTAGGTAAGAAACGTTCTTGCTAGCAACCTATAACAGCCACGTAAAAACTTGCAACAACAATTAGAGGACGTCTAACTTGTTTTTGCAGCAAGTGCTTTGTGATGTGATATGGCCAGAAGTTGTGATGAATCATGTGATGTATGAGATGATCTTGTTATTGTAATAGGAATCACGACTTGCATGTCGATGAGTATGACAACCGGCAGGAGCCATAGGAGTTGTCATTATTCTTTTATGACCTGCGTGTCGTCATGTAAATTACTTTACTTTATTGCTAAACGTGTTAGCCATAGTAGTAGTAGTAATGGTTGGCGAGCAACTCCATGGAGACACGATGATGGAGATCATGATGATGGAGATCATGGTGTCGTGCCGGTGACAAGATGATCATGGAGCCCCAAGATGGAGATCGAAGGAGCTATATGATGATGGCCATATCATGTCACTACTATATAATTGCATGTGATGTTTATTATGTTTATGCATCTTGTTTACTTAGAACGACGGTAGTAAATAAGATGATCCCTTACAAAATTTCAAGAAGTGTTCTCCCCTAACTGTGCACCGTTGCTAAAGTTCGTCGTTTCAAAGCACCACGTGATGATCGGGTGTGATAGATCCATACGTTCACATACAACGGGTGTAAGACAGTTTTACACATGCAAAACACTTAGGGTTAACTTGACGAGCCTAGCATGTACAGACATGGCCTCGGAACACGGAGACCGAAAGGTCGAACATGAGTCGTATAGAAGATACGATCAACATGGAGATGTTCACCGATGATGACTAGTCCGTCTCACGTGATGATCGGACACGGCCTAGTCGACTCGGATCATGTAACACTTAGATGACTAGAGGGATGTCTAATCTGAGTGGGAGTTCATTCATTAATTTGATTAGATGAACTTAATTATCATGAACTTAGTCTAAATCTTTACAATATGTCTTGTAGATCAAATGGCCCACGGTAATGTCAGCCTCAACTTCAACGCGTTCCTAGAGAAAACTAAGCTGAAAGATGATGGCAGCAACTATTCGGACTGGGTCCGGAACTTGAGGATCATCCTCATAGCAGCCAAAAAAGATTATGTCCTAGATGCACCGCTAGGTGATGCACCATTCCCAGAAAACCAGGACGTTATGAACGCCCATCAGTCACGCACTGATGATTACTCCATCATTCAGTGCGGCATGCTTTACAGCTTAGAACCGGGGCTCCAAAAGCGTTTTGAGAAGCACGGAGCATATGAGATGTTCGAGGAGCTGAAATTGATTTTCCAAGCTCATGCCCGGGTCGAGAGATATGAAGTCTCCGACAAGTTCTTTAGCTGCAAAATGGAGGAAAATAGCTCTGTCAGTGAACACATACTCAAGATGTCTGGGTTGCACAACCGCTTGACTCAGCTGGAAGTTAATCTTCCGGATAAGGCGGTCATTGACAGAATCCTTCAGTCGCTCCCACCTAGCTACAAAAGCTTCGTGATGAACTACAACATGCAGGGGATGGAAAAGACCATTCCCGAGTTGTATTCAATGCTGAAATCCGCGGAGGTGGAGATCAAAAAGGAACATCAAGTGTTGATGGTGAATAAAACCACTAAGTTCAAGAAAGGCAAGGGTAAGAAGAACTTCAAGAAAGACGGCAAGGAGGTTGCCGCGCCTGGTAAATCAGTTGCCAGGAAGAAGTCAAAGAATGGACCCAAACCTGAAACTGAGTGCTTTTATTGCAAGGGAAATGGTCACTGGAAACGGAATTGCCCCAAGTACTTAGCAGATAAGAAGGCCGGCGACACTAAAGGTATATATGATATACATGTAATTGATGTGTACCTTACCAGTGCTCGTAGTAGCTCCTGGGTATTTGATACCGGTGCTGTTGCTCATATTTGTAACTCACAGCAGGAGCTGCGGAATAAGAGAAGACTGGCGAAGGACGAGGTGACGATGCGCGTCGGGAATGGTTCCAAGGTCGATGTGATCGCCGTCGGCACGCTGCCTCTGCATTTACCTACGGGATTAGTTTTAAACCTCAATAATTGTTATTTAGTGCCAAGTTTGAGCATGAACATTGTATCTGGATCTCGTTTAATACGAGATGGCTACTCATTTAAATCCGAGAATAATGGTTGTTCTATTTATATGAGTGATATGTTTTATGGTCATGCTCTGGTGGTTAATGGTTTATTCTTAATGAATCTCGTGCGTGATAATACACATATTCATAGTGTGAATGCCAAAAGGTGTAAAGTTGATAACGATAGTCCCACATACTTGTGGCACTGCCGCCTTGGTCACATTGGTGTCAAGCGCATGAAGAAGCTCCATGCTGATGGACTTTTAGAGTCTCTCGATTATGAATCGTTTGACACATGCGAACCATGCCTTATGGGCAAAATGACCAAGACTCCGTTCTCCGGAACAATGGAGCGAGCGACCAACTTATTGGAAATTATACATACTGATGTGTGCGGTCCAATGAGCGTTGAGGCTCGCGGAGGATATCGTTATGTTCTCACACTCACTGATGATTTGAGTAGATATGGCTATGTCTACTTAATGAAACACAAGTCTGAGACCTTTGAAAAGTTCAAGGAGTTTCAGAGTGAGGTTGAGAATCAACGTGACAGAAAAATCAAGTTTCTACGATCAGATCGTGGAGGAGAGTACTTAAGTCACGAATTTGGCACACACTTAAGAAAATGTGGAATAGTTTCACAACTCACGCCGCCTGGAACACCTCAGCGTAATGGTGTGTCCGAACGTCGTAATCGCACTTTATTGGATATGGTGCGATTTATGATCTCTCTTACCGATTTACCGCTATCATTTTGGGGATATGCTTTAGAGACTGCCGCATTCACTTTAAATAGGGCTCCGTCGAAATCCGTTGAGACGACACCGTATGAATTATGGTTTGGGAAGAAACCTAAGCTGTCGTTTCTAAAAGTTTGGGGATGCGATGCTTATGTCAAGAAACTTCAACCTGAAAAGCTCGAACCCAAATCGGAAAAATACGTCTTCATAGGATACCCTAAGGAAACCATAGGGTATACCTTCTACTTAAGATCCGAGGGCAAGATCTTTGTTGCCAAGAACGGAACCTTTCTGGAGAAAGAGTTTCTCTCGAAAGAAGTAAGTGGGAGGAAAGTCAAGCTTGATGAAGTACTGCCTCTTGAAACAGAGAATAGCGCAGCGCAGGAAAATGTTCCTGTGGTGCCTGCTCCAATTAGAGAGGAGGTTAATGATGATGATCAAGATACTTTAGATCAAGCTCCCACTGAACTTCGTAGGTCCACAAGGACACGTTCCGCACCAGAGTGGTACAGCAACCCTGTCCTGGAAATCATGTTGTTGGACAACGGTGAACCTTCGAACTATGAAGAAGCGATGGCGGGCCCGGATTCCAACAAATGGTTAGAAGCCATGAAATCCGAGATAGGATCCATGTATGAAAACAAAGTATGGACTTTGACAGACTTGCCCGATGATCGGCGAGCGATAGAAAACAAATGGATCTTCAAGAAGAAGACGGACGCGGATGGTAATGTCACCATCTATAAAGCTCGACTTGTCGCTAAGGGTTATCGGCAAGTTCAAGGGATTGACTACGACGAGACTTTCTCTCCCGTAGCGAAGCTGAAGTCCGTCCGAATCATGTTAGCAATTGCCGCATACTATGATTATGAGATATGGCAAATGGACGTCAAAACGGCATTCCTTAACGGCTATCTTAAGGAAGAACTGTATATGATGCAGCCGGAAGGTTTTGTCGATCCCAAGAATGCTAACAAGGTGTGCAAGCTCCAGCGATCCATTTATGGGCTGGTGCAAGCATCTCGGAGTTGGAACATTCGCTTTGATGAGATGATCAAAGCGTTTGGGTTTATGCAGACTTATGGAGAAGCCTGCGTTTACAAGAAAGTGAGTGGGAGCTCCGTAGCATTTCTCATATTATATGTGGATGACATACTATTGATGGGAAATGATATAGAATTCTTGGAAAGCATAAAGGCCTATTTGAACAAGTGTTTTTCAATGAAGGACCTTGGAGAAGCTGCTTATATATTAGGCATCAAAATCTATAAAGATAGATCAAGACGCCTCATAGGTCTTTCGCAAAGCACATACCTTGATAAGATTTTGAAGAAGTTCAAAATGGATCAGTCCAAGAAAGGGTTCTTGCCTGTATTGCAAGGTGTGAAATTGAGCTCGGCTCAATGCCCGACCACGGCAAAGGATAAACAAGAGATGAGCGTCATCCCCTATGCTTCAGCCATAGGATCCATTATGTATGCCATGCTGTGTACCAGACCTGATGTAAACCTTGCCGTAAGTTTGGTAGGTAGGTACCAAAGTAACCCCGGCAAGGAACACTGGACAGCGGTCAAGAATATCCTTAAGTACCTGAAAAGGACTAAGGACATGTTTCTCGTTTATGGAGGTGATGAAGAGCTCGTCGTAAAGGGTTACGTCGATGCTAGCTTCGACACAGATCTGGATGACTCTAAGTCACAAACCGGATACGTGTATATGTTGAATGGTGGAGCAGTGAGCTGGTGCAGCTGCAAGTAGAGCGTCGTGGCGGGATCTACATGTGAAGCAGAATACATGGCAGCCTCGGAGGCAGCGCATGAGGCAATTTGGGTGAAGGAGTTCATCACCGACCTAGGAGTCGTACCCAATGCGTCGGGGCCGATCAAACTCTTCTGTGACAACACTGGAGCTATTGCACTTGCCAAGGAGCCCAGGTTTCACAAGAAGACCAGGCACATCAAGCGTCGCTTCAACTCCATCCGTGAAAATGTTCAAGATGGAGACATAGAAATTTGTAAAGTGCACACGGATCTGAATGTCGCAGATCCGTTGACTAAACCTCTCCCTAGGGAAAAACATGATCAGCACCAGAACTCTATGGGTGTTTGATTCATCACAATGTAACTAGATTATTGACTCTAGTGCAAGTGGGAGACTGTTGGAAATATGCCCTAGAGGCAATAATAAAAGTATTATTATTATATTTCCTTGTTCATGGTAATTGTCTTTATTCATGCTATAATTGTGTTATCTGGAAATCGTAATACATGTGTGAATACTAGACACCAACATGTCCCTAGTAAGCCTCGAGTTGACTAGCTCGTTGATCAATAGATAGTCATGGTTTCCTGACCATGGACATGGGGATGTCATTGATAACGAGATCACATCATTAAAAGAATGATGCGATGGACAAGACCCAATCCTAAGCATAGCGCAAGATCGTGTAGTTCGTTTTGCTAGAGCTTTCCAATGTCGAGTATCTTTTCCTTAGACCATGAGATCGTGTAACTCCCGGATACCGTAGGAGTGCTTTGGGTGTACCAAACGTCACAACGTAACTGGGTGACTATAAAGGTGTACTACAGGTATCTCTGAAAGTGTCTGTTGGGTTGACACGGATCGAGACTGGGATTTGTCACTCCGTATGACGGAGAGGTATCACCGGGCCCACTCGGTAATGCATCATCATAATGAGCTCAAAGTGACCAAGTGTTGGGTCACGGGATCATGCATTACGATACGAGTAAAGTGACTTGCCGGTAACGAGACTAAACGAGGTATTGGGATACCGACGATCGAGTCTCGGGCAAGTAACCTACCGATTGACAAAGGGAATAGTTTACGGGGTTGCTTGAACCCTCGACATCGTGGTTCATCCGATGACATCATCGAGGAACATGTGGGAGCCGACATGGGTATCCAGATCCCGCTGTTGGTTATTGCCCGAGAGTCGTCTCGGTCATGTCTGCATGTCTCCCGAACCCGTAGGGTCTACACACTTAAGGTTCGGTGACGCTAGGGTTATAAGGAAGACTTGGATGTGATTACCGAATCTTGTTCGGAGTCCCGGATGAGATCCCGGACGTCACGAGGAGTTCCGGAATGATCCGGAGGTAAAGATTTATATATGGGAAGTTGTCATACGGACACCGGAATAGTTCGGGGGCATATCGGTATTGTACCGGGGCCACCGGAGGGGCTCCGGGGGTCCACCGGGAGGGGCCACCTCTCCCGGAGGGGCTCATGGGCTGTAAGGGGAAGGGAACCAGCCCAAAGTGGGCTGGTGCGCCTCCCCCCCCAATGGCCCATGCGCCCTAGGGTTTGGGGAACCCTAAAGGGGGCGCCCCCCTTGCTTGGGGGGCAAGCCCCCTCCCCCTTGGCCGCCGCCCCCCCTCTAGATCCCATCTAGAGGGCCCCCCCCCCTTGCCCTTCCCCTATAAATAGAGGGGTGAGGGGAGGGCTGCATGCACAAGTCAAGGCGCGGCCCCTCCCCTCCCCAACACCTCTCCTCCTCCGTACGTGCTTGGCGAAGCCCTGTCGGAGTTCTGCTGCACCAACATCACCACGCCGTCGTGCTGCCGTTGGAGTCCTCTTCCTCAATCTCTCCTTCCCTTGCTGGATCAAGAAGGAGGAGACGTCGATCGTCCCGTACGTGTGTTGAACGCGGAGGTGCTGTACGTTCGGCACTTGGTCATCGGTGATCTGAATCACGACGAGTACGACTACGTCATCACCATCCCCTTGAACGCTTCCGCACGCAATCTGCAAGTGGTATGTAGATGCAATCTCTCTCCCATGACTCGTTGCTTAGATGAACTCATAGATGGATCTTGGTGAAACCGTAGAAAAAATTTTATTTTCTGCAACGTTCCCCAACACCGCCAACGTCTACTTCGTCAAGCTGGAGCCCGGAGATGTGGAGCTCGCAGGGATTCTGCCATGTGCCGCGGAGGAAGGCGAGACGGAGCTCGCTAGGACGACGCCCGACTTCTTCTTCATCAAGCTGGCGACATGGTGAACAAAGGCGTGGAGGCTCGCAACGATGCTGCCACCGTGCCGTGTTGGATAGCGGCGCGGAGCACGCCAAAGACAACGCCCATCGCCACCATCGTCAACCCGACACCACGGAGAATCGTGGCATGGAGCTCGCAAGTAGGACGCCACCAACATCAACATCATCAAGATGGACCGAAGGCATGGAGCTCGCGGGACATCACCACCAATGTCTACCTCGTCAAGATGGAGCCCGCGACACGGAGCCCAGAAGATAACACACACCCTTGGTGCTACCCGCAACACGGAGCAGGGAGGCGGTGCTGTCCGTGACCTGGAGGAGAAGATGGTGCCATATGATGCTCTCCACGACCCGGAGCCTAAGAAGATGAGGCGTGATGGCGAGGAGGCGATGTGATTTCACCAACACTAACTCCCGATGGCCCCGTGAGGCAGTATCCTTGTCTTGGAGGACTGCCGTAAACACGGCGTCCAACCGAGACGAGGCGCCAACCACATCGGCATTGCCGATACGAGCGAGTGTTGGTTTTACACCGACACCGGTCTCCATAAGAATACTCCCGCGAGGCAACCCCTTGCATACCCGACGAAGCTGCTACATCGTAAGGAAGTCCGAGCCGAGCAGGACCCATGCAACTTCAACACCAACTACATCAACGTTGTCAAGACCGACGAGGCGCGACGGCGGGGGCGAACATGGCCAGCACAAAGCCATGTTTTGAGCGGCACGTGTACCGACGAGGACACGGGCTTTGCCGCCGCCCACACCATACACTCACACCATCATCATCATGCATGGAGAACGCGAAGCGAAGACGACAAAGACGACCACACGGCTTAATCGGAGGTATCTCGCGGAGCAACCCGCGGGAGTAATTAACCGGGAGCTTTTCGAGGCCCCGGGAACCAGGAGACCGCACATCGCCATAGTCAGGCAGGCCGCGCTAGTAGGCCACGGAGCGCAACCATTTTTTATGGGATCTTGTAATTTTGTTCATCCAAAGAGATAAATGAAATACTTGTTTCCCGTACCCCTTTTCTTTGTGTACTACGGTACACTGGCACGCCCGCATTTTCTTTTCCCCGGCGCATGAGAGAAATCCATACTCCTTCTCTTCCCTTCTTCCGAAGAGCTTATAAGATTTTTCTCGTGTCAAACAGGATTGCTGTACCATAAGGAAGTTATCCACGATCGAACGCCCTGCAATGAAAGCGCTTTGATTGGAGTGCACCATTGTGGGAATAAGAGGCGCAAACCTGTGTAGCCATGATCTTAGAGGTGATTTTGCCAATGTTGTGTACTAAGCTTATAGGACGAAAGTCACGGATATCCACAGCTCCTTGCTTTTTGGGGAGAAGAGTGATGAAGACCACATTGAGGCAAAGCAATTCCACGCCCATCCTCTTTGCTGAATGCGCGGACTGCTTTGAGGACCACATCTTTGACAGTAGCCCAGCAAACTTTGTAGAATCTTAGGGAAAACCCGTCAGAGCCGGGCGCTTTGTCTGGCGGCAAGGCGCCAATGGCCGCCCAAATCTCATTATCCGTAAACTCGTGCTCCAAAGCAGAGGTATCCACGGGTGTTTACAGATCTAGCTCACCGAAATTTAGACAGTGCGCTCTGTGTTTTGGAGCTCCAATTAGCTCTTCAAACTTGACGAAAAAGGGTTTCCCCCGCTTTATATTATAAAGCATACCACCAAGCATCCAACATCAAGTATCAAGTACAAAAAGTCATAGAATCATGTTGGGGGCACAGCAAGGCAAGCCCCCAAAAAAGACTACTAGGAGACGCTAATCTGGCTCAGGAGGGGGCGGGGGAGGTGGCGGGGGGGGGGGGGGGGGAGCAAAAGACGCAGCCGAAGCACGAAGACCCGCGATGATATTGTCGATGACGCCTTGATCGCTCCGCTTACTAAGCGGTCTCCAGAGCTGCAAGAAGCCACACATTTTGTAGATCACATCAGTCACACGGGACGGAATCACTCGTTCGACGACTAGTTTATTGCGGGTACACCAGAGGGACCAAGCAAGGGTACCTAGCGCGACCCAAATAGGGGCGCGCCTAGTCCCGGGAAGCCGGAGGACCTCCCCAAACAAATCCGGGAGGTTGTCATGGCACCATGCGCCCCCAACTACCTCCCGGAAGCAACTCCATAAGAACTACGCCGCCGGACACCGGAAGAAGATGTGGTTGCAATCTTCCGGAACCAGACAAATGGGACAAAGACCATCCCCAGGTCCATTGCGCTTACGGACCTCAGTGCCCGAGGGGAGGCGTCCTCGAACCCATTGCCATAAGAATATACGGATCTTCAGGGGGAGTTTGATCTCCCAAAGCACCGTGAGTTCCACTGGACCAGGAGTCGGCATAATCGCCTGGTAGAGGGATCTAGTCGAGAATCTACCGCTTGGTTTGAGGCGCCAGGAAAGCAAATCCGGTTCCAGAGAAGGAGGATGAAGGGCAATGCATTCAAGTAATTCATCCCATTGCGAACGTTCGATCGCCCCGAAGGTGCGGCGGAAGGCAATCGCGCCAAGGTTCTCTAGTGCCGCGGCCACAGAGATCTGTGGGCGAACACAGATAGAGAATAGAGCATAGAAACGCTCAGCAAAGGGGCGGGGTCCCGCCCATCTATCCAGCCAAAAAAGGGTGGCAGACCCAGAGCCTATCTGGATGGAGGTCCCAATGCGCAGGACCGGCAACAAAGATATCACCAATTGCCAGAATTGAGAGCCTCCGGACCTGGAGGCAAACGCTAATGGCTGCCCGCGAAGGTACTTCCTACGAATAATCTGAAGCCACAGGCCGCCCTCTTCCGTCTGGATCCGCCAAAGCCATTTGGACAGGAGGGCAATGTTCATACGCTTGGAGGAGATGACTCCCAAGCCCCCCTGGTCCTTAGGTTTGCATATCTCAGACCATTTGACCATATGGTACTTCTGCTTATTGTTCTCTCCCGCCAAAAAAAAGCGGGAGAGTAGTTTGGTAATTTCCTGATGAAGGGATTCATGTAGACTATAGAATCCCATTATATACATCAGTAGGCTAATGAGGGAGGAGTTCATTAGAATCACTCGAGCGGCTTTAGAGAGCCATCTCCTCTGCCAAGGCTCCATTCTAGGTTGGAGTTTGGCGACTATTGGGCGGAAATCCTTTTCCAGTAGTCGTGTTGGGGCCGGCCGGGGGGAACTGGGCCTGGCGGCGCGGAGGGTCGTAGCGCCAAGGAGGAGAGGCCTCAAAACGACCAGACCGGGGGGCGACCGGGATCGACGGGGAGACGGGCGGTCCCGATCCCGGCCGCGGCCACGCCAGGAGGAGGGGGAACGCTCCCGGTGGCGGGTCGAACGCCAGTCGGCGCCCTCGGAGGGCGCAGCCGCCTTGTCGCGCACCAGAGCGTCCCGGAGCTCAGCCTCCCGACGCGAGCCGTCCGGCGACGGCCGAGGGGCCACATCGCGGCCCGGCGCGTGGCGCTTCGGGCGCGGTGCGCCGTCACCAGCATTGCGGGCCATGGCAGGCTGGCAGATGGGGGCGGGGGTCGGGGCACGAGGGGCGGACGGCGGAGAGGGCGACGCAGGGGAGGACGCGAGGGGGAGGAGGGGAGGCGGCGGGGGGGTGCGGGACGGGGCGGGGATGAGGAGCTCTTCAAACTTCAAAGTGACCTGCAGCAATTGCGTCCGTAGCTTGCTGAGTATTAGCCTCCACGCCCTCACAGCTCAGTCTGAAGATGTGGTTTCTGCGTCTTCTTGCACTGGCAAACGATTGGAAAAACACCATGTTTGCATCCCCTTTTTTAAGCCAGAGCATTCGGATTGCTGTCCTGTCTAGCAGTGGTTCTCTGAAGAGAGGCCAAGCCTAGAATTTTCTTCTTGAGTTGACAGTGTAGCCAGCGCTCCGTGTCTGTGTCCGTCAGGGCGCGGTGATCCATGGCGACATGCATTAGTCTAATCACCTCATGCGCCATCTGTATCTGCTCCCGAACATTGCCAAGCAATCACACGCTGACTCCACCTAGATAAGGCCTTAGCAGTAGCTTTGAACGGTAGAGAAGGCCAAGGAATGGATCACAGTTGGGTATCGTCGAGAACCAGGCTGCTGCCACTGTCTCCTGAAATCCAGCCAACTTTGGCCAAAAGGATTGGAAATGAAATCTGGATTTGCGATGAAAACTCACGTTGGTGGACATAAGCAATGGACAGTGGTCAGATGGCAATGTGGAGAGTGCTTGCAACAGGTGGTTCTGGTGCCATGCGTTCCATTCCACCGATGCAAACCAGCGATCAAGTTTCTCCAAGGTGGGTGATCTTCTTTCGTTGCTCCACATATGCCTGCGTCCTACCATGGTTGATTCCTTGAGCTCTAGGTCGTTAAGCAGGCGCCTAAATCGGCCCATCATCCTTCGGTTTACAACGTCGTTATTCTTGCCAGCGGCCTCCACGATCAAGTTGAAATCCCCAGTAACAGCCCATAAGCCTGGGCAAGCACCAAGCAGCTCGCACATCTCTAAGTTCCTGAAGGAATGGCACTTTCAGTTGATCTGCGGTAGGGCCATATATAGAGCACCGTTAGGTGCCGAGCCGGTGCGTCCAGCAATCCAAGCTCCACTGTAACCGAGAACATCCACCCTAGTAGCACCCACCGTGACCAAGGCAGATTGCCGCGCCACCACAATGCCTCCAGCCGTGTTGTTAGCCGGCAACGCTACAAAAGCGTGTCATATTTATTCCCAAGAATCCTGGAGATAGAGAATTGATCCACTATTCCCAGCTTGGATTCGACGAAACAGACCACAGATGTATTAGCTCCATCCACCACCGATCTGATGACAGCGACATGGCTCGGGTTATTAAGGCCACGAACATTCCACACAAGCACATTATGGTTTGAACATTCCATTGAGAAGGCACAAAGATGGTCTAGTGTACCAGTACAGCCAGCACCATGATCGGGAATGGCTCAAGGCCAAACAGTTTGGTGAGAGCATATATACTAGCAGGGGGCAGCGGCTCGTTGAACATGTCGGCATAGCGAGCTAAGCAGTCCACGAGGGCTCCTCGTCCATGTGACAGTAGCCAAGCCTGGCCATGAGCACCTGCAGTGCACCCTTAACGTAGGATGAGGGGAGTCCTCTTGAGGCTTTTGCTAGGCGGGCACTCCTACAAAGCTGATCCGGATGCTAACATTGTACTTACACACCCACATTTTTACAGGTCTGACAAGGCCAGCTTATTGTGAATGGTGTTGCACAGAAATGAACATTGTACACGTTGGACTTGGAAGCCATGGTTTGTTGCATCTCTTTCGAACAACATTGAGGAGTTGCTATTGTCAGATCCTGAGATATTTTTATACCCAAATTTCTATGGGTCGCTACACAAACAAATGACCATACTAGTGCAAGAGGGGGAACCAAAGTGGCATGGCTGCTCCGTGTTGTTGACTTGCTGAGTGTACCCTATTATTCTTTCGAAATGACGGATCTCGGATGGTGGATGATCTCTGCCTCCCTCTCCCATCCATCCTTTCTCGATCTATGCCCGAATCCACTCAGCAGTACTAAAACAGTACATCTTCCTGCAGCGCCTCCCTGAAGGCCATGTATTTGTCATGGGTGATAACCGTAATAACAGCTGCAATTCTCGTGCCTGGTAAGAAATGCATCCACACCCACCATCATAGGTCCATCTTCCTATATGTGCATTATAGCCAATTGCTTGTGTCAGGATTATCCTAAAATACTTCAACTGTGAGAAAATCTTGTGCTAGCCATAATTATAGATATGTGCTTTGGACTGCAGATTGCAATTGCGTTGCCATGATGCTCATTCATGTGCATGTGTCTTGAGATAATCTTTGATAGGACATTTCAATGTTTGGAAAATTTTGTGCTAATCATCTTATGCCATTACAGATTGAAATGATTTTTTTCTCAAAGGTTTATTTATTCTTTGTTGTACTGTCAAAATGCCAAGAATAGGTCTGTAAATAAAAGCTAGGAGTCTGACCCAGATTTTAAGCTTCCTTCATTTTCTGTAGTAACTTAAGAGTACAAGTGTAGAACGCGCACTCATATTTCACTTACCAGAATGCGCTGCAAGGATTTTCTTAGTTGCTTTATGTTGGTTGTATGGCTATTGAGAAAACCTTGTGATAATCATGTTCTAGGTCCATGTTTTCGACTAGATCCAGTACGATTGCAGTTGCATTTGATCTGTAGTGGCGTAGGAGTAGAATGCACATATGTGTTTGAGCTGCCAGAATGCGCTCTTAATTAAGGATTTGCTCGGTCGCAATTGCTTTATTATGGCTGTATGGTTGTTTAGGATGTCATAATATAATAAATGTGTGCTTTGGACTAGAGATTCAGTTGTCATGATGAGCGAACTCTTCAATCTATAATGACCTAAGAGTAGAATGCCCATGCATGTTGTAGTAGGCAGGAGGACTTGATTGGTTAAGCTTCAACTACTGAATGAAGAGATAGTCAGACCTACCTAGCAGGAGGACTTGAGGTCTTAATTTGTCGGTTCACTTGTCAGTCTTGGTCCAAATTGATGCTCCCACTCCATGTACGTACGTACGTAGCATGTTGATCCAACGAAAAAACTAGTGTAGTACTTACATGCATGGTCTTGTTGCCATGGCGTGGAACTAGTTCCCGCTCAAGAACCCGCACCTCCACATCCACCCGATCGCCATGGATGCCGGACCTGAAGGGGCAATATGCATGTACGAGAGGGCGGCATCATCACGTCCATGCACAAGGTGGAGGCCGCCGGCGATGGGGCCATCCTCGTTCCTCGATGGGATGCCGGGGCGCGACATGAAGGAGCGAGCGAATGCTCAACTACTGCCGGACAGTGCATAGCTTCTCCCTGGCCAGGGACCGCGGTTCGGGGACGGTGCACGGCGAGCGGCGGATCGCGTACCATGTGGACCCGGTGGGCAGGGAGAACCAGCGCGAGGGCCTGCGGCGGGCGCCGGAGCGACGTACGGGCAGAGGCTGAGGCTGAGGTGTTGGGGTTTAAACCTAGCTTTCTCACTCACCGTAGCTCTCTCTCTCTCTCTCTCTCTCTCACTACCTCACGCCCGAACGGGGTAAGAAGAAGCAAGCTAGAGGAGACAGTGGACACGGTGGTTTTTTCGGCGACGAATGCCCGCTGCTCCAACAGATTTTTCTTTCCCAGAGCTCAAACTCTGTCGCCACGGCTGTTGCAACGGCTCACCGCACGGGCTTTATACCCAGAGCCAGCGCCAGGGCACGCACCCGCGCCTCCTCTCACGCCGCGCGCTCGATCCGCACGCTCTGGCCGCGCCCACGACGCGCGCGGCGCACGGCGAGAGCTGGGAGGCGGAGCGGCTGTACGTGTCCTGCATGCCGACCGCGGTGGGCGTCAACCCCATGATAACCATACAAGTCCGTGGCCTACTGCCTCGCCAGCGGCATCGCAGAGCAGCTGAAACGCCACTGGATCTGTTGACAGCGAGACGGCCACCAACATTCCACACAAGCACATTATGGCCACGAACATTCCATTGAGAAGGCCCACACGTACAGTCACTGGCGGAGCTTCGTGAGGGCAAAAGCGTGCCATGGCCCGCCCAGCCCCTGGGGTAAACATGCATGTACAGTACGTAATAGTATATACGCCCTAAAAAAAGTAGTAGTACATTATATACGAGTGGCCAAGCCCATGACTGTCTTGCTTGCCTGTAACCTCGTCATGAACTCACGATTCTGTTGCTGGATACCTCCCTCGATTTCTCTTCCTATCCAACAGAGTAGCAGACCAACGCTAGGGCACGGGCACGGGCTACGCGTACAGCCGTCACACTCACACGGGCGCAGGGAGCCAGGGAGGGCCAGAGAGGTGGCGCAGAGCCGGGGAGGTCGAGCCGCCGATGGCACCGACGCATCGAGTAGCAGCGCCGAGCGATGCAGAGCTCTGAAGGCGCCCCATGCAGCGGGGGCGTGCCGCAGGAGGCAACTAGCAGCGGCGGCCAACCAGGCCAGTAGCGACCTAGACGACGAGCGCTGCTGCATAGGCACATGCCCACACCCCCAAACTCTCATATCTCAGTCAGTACTAATTTTCCTATAAAATGTAGACTATAGCACTCTGAAATTCAATCAATTGATAATACACATCTTAATTTGGTACTAGATAATTGTCATGGGTAGCAAGGCTAACCAATTTATAATCGATCCGCACGCTCTGGCCGCGCCCGCGACGCGCGCGGCACACGGCGAGCCCAACAGATCGGCCACGAGCACCCCGCGCGGCTCGCCAACAACCTGACCCTACACACACGCACTGGATGCACACGCACACGCACGCCTGCCACGGACCGGCGCCCGGCTCGACCAGCTCGCGCGCACACGCACGATGGCCGCGCTCACCGTGGCTTATTTGCCTAAAACAATGCAAGGGCGCCACGGACGAGGAAGTGGATCGAGGAGTTCCTGGACGGCGTGAAGGCGGTGCGAGGGCCGCCATCCAAGAGCGACAACTGGAGTCTGTGCTGCACCTGCACGGCGCACCAGCTCAGATGGGCAGCGGTAGGATACGGCCGGGGACGCGCATGCACGTACGGCTAGAGCGGATGTACGTCTCCGACGGAGAGCTAGGGGGCAATTTAAGAAATGCCTATCGGATGCCAGTTTTTCCGCATTCAAGTGGAGTATACTAGAATATTCCCCGCGCGTTGCAGCGGGAACTTGTGTTGTGCATGAAATAGATCATGTAACTGTAAAATAAGAAAATAGTACTTGTTTTACATATATAAGATCTCTATGTTTAAGAGTATTACACTGAAACAAAGAAATAGGTCTGATAAAAAGGATCTATAAAATAGAAGTCATGCCAACATTCTATTACAATGCTTAAGTGTTTGTCTTACAACGAACAACAAAGGCATTATGAAATATACACCCATCAAGTGAAGAGAAAATAACAAAACTTGTGGTTTCATTTTCTCCATGACTAATGCAGTAAATAATAAGCAACACAATTTGCAGACTACTGTTGCTAATAGTGAGTCTGACGAAATTATTCAGAAACTATAGGTAAGAAAGTCATCATACTTATTGCAAATGTTCAAGAAGAGCGAATCTGCAGTACATACATTGTAGAGATGAATTATTCAAAGTAAGTATGAAAAGAGGCACATCCTGTATATAAGAGGAAATTGATTATTATCACCTAAAAAGGAATGAAACATTCACAACCATGACTTAAAAATCTTAAATATGCAGATATCTTAAATATGCAAATAGTAACATCTTTTTAATTTAAGTACACCATTAGGAAAGAACACTTGCATAACCTACTTCAGTATGATGTCCCTTTCTTATAAGTATTGCATTGAACATGTATCGGTCTCTCTTTTGTTCGGTGTGACCATTATCATCTTCCAGAACAGTAAATTTTGGGGGAGACATGTAAAATGCAATGAGGCAAATATATTAGTATAACTAATACATTTGGACAAAGATAATGTTGGAATATCCTTGTCCATTTAGGACTTCGCTAATGAATCAGAAATATCTAACCACCCTTGGTTGTATACTGGGCCAATTAGAGCCTTATGTTATCTCAAGTGAAGACAAACAGACCCGCGATATAAAAAATCATCAGATATCTGCAACAGAAGGGATAAGATCAAATTGCATTAATGTGGCAATAAAGTTAGAATGAAAGCGCAAGTTCTGCTTGGCTTTATTTAATAAAGCCCCAACCACGTCTGTCCTTTATCCACTAACCCCTCTTCCATAGCGATGAGGCTAGTTGAATGTTACAGACAACATTAGCAAACCCAGCTTGCTTAGTTAGTAAAAGGAACTATTTGGGCAACCAAAGGACTGGCCTACCATAATTGTTTTTACTTCAAGATAATTTAAAATAAGTGGAGTAGCTAAATAGTAGTTCGATCAAAATTTGCAAAGACAAACTAAGCCAAATAAATATATGGTTCAATAGTACTGAAATGAAGAAAGCTTAGTGATCGAGATAGGAGATCTTACCCTCAAATATGGTGCAATACCTATTCATCAAGTACTTGAATGGACATTAGAGAGATATCACAACACTGCCAGACAACTTCTTAGGCAAATCAGACTTGCCATCTCTAGTATATAGGACAACCGATCCATTAATAAATCTTGGATGAAAATTTTCTTTTACCTATTTTCTTGGCGATCTCCTTTTAACATGCTCTTTTCCCCCTCTCTGCAAAATCTGAAAACAGAAAGGGCATGGAGAAAAGTTAAGTTTTGTTGCAGTGTATAGATGATCTTTGCTCTCGCGGGGGAAAATTACTAATGCAGAGGTACACTTATAATTCAGAATCACATATCTAAATACACAATACATTGCCAATCATTCACCAGCAGATGAAGGTTACAAAGAAATACAATTTGTTACCTGAAGAGGGATGACTGCTAGTAATCGCAGTATAACTTGACTGCAATATTGGTGTAGGCTTGACGGCAGTATTGGTGTATGCTTGGGTAGCCAGATAGGCTCAAAAACTGACTGAAATCAAGAAACACTAATCGCTCTTACGTGGACGGATTCAGACAGAGGACGACCATGTCGTTGAGGAAGTCACCGTGGTTGTCCAAACAGTCAGAGTAGAGGAGGATGCGACCGGAGAGGTACTCACCTAGTATGACATCTATGCGGCTGTGTCAGGCCATTACCTTGCAAACCCCTCGCGATTGCAATGGTTGATGACCGGATGAGATGCTCACTGTGAAGAGAAGAATCGAACGACAAATTTGGGGATATGGTTGGAGGAAGCGTTGCAGAGAATGGGAGAAGGCATGCTTGATTTTTGCTAAAAACGGCATGCTGACTCCTCCATGATCTGACATTCTGGGTCGCCGGTGACCAAACGACGGACGGCCAGTGTCGCAACCGCGCCTAGAGGCTCGGAGCAGACAAATGGGTGCGCCAGCGCGATTTTTCTTGCTCCTCGACGACTTGTGTGTTAGACTGTATATGTACGTAGACTTATGTATACGTAGACTTGTATATACACCTTGTATATTGTACCTTTGGTACTTATATATAATGAGATAGCCGCACCCCCTTGAGGTGTCGTGCAGTCCACCAAAATATTTGTCTTACATGGTATCAAATTAGGTTACGATGTCTTCCGCTGCCGCCGCCGCCGCTGCGCCGACCACCGTCGTCGCTCCCGCCGCCGCCCCGCCGCCGGCCCTTGCCTCTGCCTCACCGTTCCTCGCCTCGCGGCCCCTCGCGATGGCCTACGGTGCTTCTGCGTCAACTTCGTCTCCAGGCGATCCGATCTCCCAAGCGATCGGTGTGGATCCTGCTACGGGCAGCGCCGCTGGCCCTGTCCAGGGCGGGCCGCCGCCGTCGTCGTCCCATCCGGCTCCGCCCTATGGGGCACCGCCGCCCCAGGGACCCTACGTCGCCCCGCCACCAGGCTACGGGGCACCGCCGCCGCTGGAACCCTACGTCGCCCCGCCACAAGGCCACGGCGCCCCGCCGCCCTACTACGGTCTCCCGCCGCCACCCTACCCTGCGCCCCCGACGCACCACTACCCGGCGTTGCCCCTGCCCTACTCGGCGCGGTGTCGCACGGGGCTGCGGCTGCCTCACCGTACGGGGCTCCGGGTGCAGCCTCCCTGGTGGCCCGCCCCCCAGGACACTATCCGCCCTACTCGGCGCATCCCGGGGCGGCCTCCTCGCTGGGTCCTTATGCACCGCCGCACGCTCATACCGATCTGACTGCAATGCCTGCGCCGTTCTACTTCTCGCACCTGTTACCGGTGAAGCTCACGCCGGACAACTACTTGTCCTGGCGTGCTCAGGTGATGCCTCTTCTGCGGAGCCGCTATCTGGAAGGCTACGTTGACGGATCCATCCCGTGTCCGCCCCCTCATCACCCGGCATATCACACCTGGGTGGCCCAGGATCAGGCCATCCTCTCCGCCATACAGTCCTCGCTCACCCCGAGCGTCTCGTCGATGGTCATCTTCGCCGCTACGTCCCGAGAGGCGTGGGCGGCCCTTCACACCAGCTTCGCCTCTCAGTCTCAGGTGCGTGCTCACTTTATACGCACTGAGCTGGGTGAGACTAAGCTTGGTGACCTCAGCATCACGGACTACTTCAACAAGATGCGGGGTCTCGCCGACACGTTGGCCTCCGTTGGCCAGTCACTGCAGGATGAGGAGTTCACCACCTTCGTGCTTAACGGGCTTGATGATGACTATGACAACCTCGTTGAGAATGTCCATGGCCGTGATGATCCGCTCCCACCTCGGGAGCTCTATGCACGGCTTCTTGGTCGTGAGCAGCGCATCAAGGCGCGCCGCGCCTCCCCCGGTTTCGCCTCCGCCAATGCCGCGACTCGTGGTAAACCCCCACGGGCGCCATCTTCGGGGGGTAAACCGGCGCCATCTTCACAGCCGGCCTCGCGGGGCAATGCTCCAAACATCACGGGTGGTAACCGGCCGGTGGCATGTTGCTCTTCTTGCGGGGCTCCGCAGACCTGTCAGCTCTGTGGCATTGAGCGCCACGTTGCGTCTCGCTGTCATCGTCGTTACAAGCAAGACTTCCTGGGCCTCGGCAACAATGGCAAAGGGAATGAAAAGCAGGCCGCTGCTGCAGTGACGAGTCATGACCATGGTCGCACTTCGTCTTACTCTATTGATCCTACATGGTACATGGACACGGGAGCTACGAACCACCTCACCAACGACATGGGCAAGCTCTCCATTCAGGAGCCATATCGTGGCCATGATCAGGTGCACACCGCTAATGGAGCAGGTATGCGCATCTCTCATGTTGGTCAGGCATCCCTTCTTGCACACAACTCACGAACACATCTCATGTTGCGCATCTTTCTAATGTTCTTCGTATTCCCACTGCTTCACGTAGTTTGTTATCTGTTCCACAACTTACTCATGATAATAATGTCCTTGCTGAGTTTCACCATTTTCGTTTCTTTATCAAGGATCGGGACACGAGGGCCGTTCTGCTTAGCGGTCGTCTTCGCGGTGGCCTGTGCGCACTTGACGCGCCAACTGCACCTCCTATGCAGCTTTCTCCCCAAGTGCTCAGTGGTGTTCGTGTGTCTCCTACACATTGGCATGCGCGCCTTGGTCATCCTGCTGCTCCTATAGCTCGTCATGTGTTGCATCGCCATGAGCTACCGGTTGTGTCAAATAAAACTGCTGAAACTATTTGTGATGCCTGTCAACAGGGCAAGAGTCACCAACTTCCGTTTTCAGAGTCTAGTCGTGTTGTGAAACATCCTCTTGAGCTTGTGTTTTCCGATGTGTGGGGTCATGCCCAAACATCTGTTAGTGGGCACAATTATTATGTCAGTTTCATTGATGCTTACAGTCGGTTTACTTGGCTTTATCTTATTAAGAAAAAGTCTGATGTGTTTGATGTTTTTCTACAGTTTCAAGCACACGTTGAGCGTCTCCTTAGTCAGAAAATTATTCATGTTCAAACCGACTGGGGGGGTGAATATCATAATCTCAACTTGTTTTTTAACAAACTTGGGATTACACATCGTGTGTCTTGTCCTCATACACATCAGCAGAATGGGACTGCTGAACGTAAGCATCGTCATCTTGTAGAAACTGACATTACTTTATTAGCTCATGCTTCCGTTCCTTTTAGGTTCTGGAGTGATGCTTTCTCCATTGCCTGTTTTTTGATCAATAGGCTGCCCTCACGACTACTGAATATGAAAACCCCACTTGAACTCTTGCTCAATGAACTTCCAGACTACACTTTTCTCAAAGTTTTTGGGTGTGCTTGTTGGCCTCATTTGTGTCCATATAACAAACATAAGCTAGAGTTTCGGTCGAAAAAGTGTGTTTTTCTTGGCTATAGTTCCCTTCACAAAGGGTACAAATGCCTACATGTTCCCACCAATCGCGTTTACATCTCTCGTGACGTCATGTTTGATGAGAATGTGTTCCCTTTTCGTGCACTTCCGAACAACTCTATCACTCCTCTACCGGACGTTTCTTCTACCACACCTTCGCCTGATCAATTTATAGATGTTGCGCATGCTCCTGTGTTGCTTCCTAACCATGCTGCAGGTGTTGGACGCGGTGCTCGTCTTGAGCTCCTTGAGGAACAGCACCGACGGAAGCCATGGACCGGGACGTCGGTCGTCCGCATGGGCCATGCATACCGGGCGGCGCCCGTCTACCCGTCGGGGCTGCACCCGCAGCCGCCACACAGGCATCACCCCTGCCCCCCTCGCGGGCTTCCCCCGCTCCTGCCTCGGTGCGGGCCTCTCCTGAGCCGGCCGCCTCTTTGCCTGGACCAGGCGCCACTCCACGGGGGCCGGGTCTGGCTTCGGATGGGCCGGTCTCGCCGGCCCCAACGCCGCCTGGCTCCGGCGTGAGCTCGGGTGCGGCCCCAACGCCGCCTAGCTCTCCATCATCAACAGGCTCTAGCGTGGGCTCGGGTGGCTCGGCCTCGCCTCTATCGCCACCCGAGTCCAGTCCGGTGTTGCCGCCACCTGCTGCTGCTTCTCGAGCTCGCACACGCAGCCAGACAGGAGTGTTCCAGCCAAAGATTCGTACTGATAGGACTATTGCGTGGCTCGCTGCTTGTATGGCTCATGCTGTGGAGGATCCTACTGCTGAGCCTCGCCATTTTCAGGCTGCCCTGAGCATTCCTCATTGGCGTGCTGCGATGGAACAGGAATTTTAGGCGTTGCTGCAGAATGACACATGGCAGCTTGTTCCTCCCGTATCCGGGATCAACATTATTGATTCTAAATGGGTGTTTAAAATCAAGCGGTATGCTGATGGCTCCATTGAACGCTACAAAGCGAGGCTAGTTGCTAAGGGTTTCAAACAGAGGTATGGTCTTGATTATGCAGACACATTCAGTCCAGTTATCAAGCCCACTACTATTCGTTTGCTTCTGTCCCTTGTTGTTACTCGAGGATGGTTCCCTCGCCAACTTGATGTGCAGAATGCTTTCTTACACGGAGTTTTGGAGGAGGAGGTTTATATGCGACAGCCGCCAGGGTTTGTGGATCCTGAACGTCCTCACCACCTCTGTCGTCTTGTCAAGGCGTTATATGGGCTCAAACAGGCTCCCCGTGCGTGGCATGCACGTCTTGGCTCTGTTCTGAGGGCGCTTGGTTTCATTCCCTCCACTGCTGACACATCACTATTTCTTCTTCAGCGACATGAGGTTACGATGTATTTGCTGGTCTATGTTGATGATATCATACTCATCAGTTCCTCAGATGCTGCTGCCGATCGTCTTGTGGCTGCCTTGAGTGGTGACTTTGCTGTCAAGGATCTTGGTGCTCTACACTTCTTCCTTGGCCTGGAGGTTTCACGGTCTTCTGCTGGGTTAACTCTTTCTCAGAAGAAGTATGCTCTCGATCTGTTGCGTCGTGCTGGTATGTTGAAGTGTAAACCTTTCGGTACTCCGATGTCTGCCACTGATCGGTGGTCTGCTCTTGATGGAGATCCTCTTTCACCTGATGATGCCACTGAGTACCGCAGTCTTGTTGGAGGTCTGCAGTATCTTACTATCACCAGACCAGATGTCTCTTATGCAGTCAACCGTGTCTGTCAGTTTCTCCATGCACCCAGGACTTCTCATTGGTCAGCTGTGAAACGTATCCTGCGTTATGTCTGTCTCACTGCTTCTTATGGTTTGCTCCTCCAACCTGCGCCATCTTATGCGATCTCAGCCTTTTCGGATGCAGACTGGGCTGGTAGACCTGATGACCGGCGATCCACGGGGGGGTATGCAGTGTTTCTTGGTTCTAACTTGGTTGCTTGGAATGCTCGCAAGCAGGCTACGGTGTCTCGCAGCAGTACAGAAGCTGAGTACAAAGCAGTGGCCGATGCGACAGCTGAGATCATTTGGATTCAGTCCTTGTTGCGTGAGTTGAGAATCTCTTCAGCTCATCCTCCAGTACTTTGGTGTGATAACATTGGTGCTACATATTTGTCGTCTAACCCTGTGTTCCATGCTCGGACGAAACATATTGAGGTTGACTATCACTTCGTTCGAGAACGAGTTGCACAGAAGCTACTTAGCATCAAGTTCATCTCATCAAAGGATCAACTTGCTGACATCTTCACGAAGCCTCTTCCTCAACCATAGTTTGTAGGCTGTAGGCGCAATCTTAACTTAGTTTGTACTTCAGGCCACAGTTAAGATTGAGGGAGGGTGTTAGACTGTATATGTACGTAGACTTGTATATACACCTTGTATATTGTACCCCTTGGTACTTATATATAATGAGATAGCCGCACCCCCTTGAGGTGTCGAGCAGTCCACCAAAATATTTGTCTTACACTGTGGGGCAGCAGCAGTGGAACCGCGCCTAGGAGACGTGGTACCGGCGGTCGCCGGTCGGCCGAAACAGACGGCGGATGGCGGCAGCGCGTGGTGGTGGACGGGCGGCGCGCGCAAGTGAGATGGGCGTACATGGCCCGGTGAGCAGAGGCGCTGGCCTCAAGATGGCGGCGGGATTTGGCCAGGCGGAGGAGGAGGCGTACAGGAGCGGTGGCACGCATGTTGGGAACGGTGAAGGCGTGGTCACCGTCGGCGCAGCGCGCAGCGGGAGGAGGAGGAAACCGGAGGGAGGAGAGGAGGAAGGGCGGCGCTCCAGCGGTGTCAGGCAGGGTTGGGAATTGGGATCGCCTATGCGGGAGAACCGACGGTCGTGCGCTTGGAAGGTGGGCAGATTGGGTTGCCTTGTGCGGGATGAGCGGCGGGCCAGCGGGAAGGCAAAGTGGGATTTTTTTAAAGCTTACATGCCACGATGATAACGTTGGATCAGTTTTTCTTTTCAATGCCATGACGATAGGGATTGGCTGATTTTGCAAAGTGATTGATGATGTGACCTAAAGCTGATGTGGATGTTGTGCATGTTGAGAGAATTGGTAGAAGTGGGGAGCAACTTTTTAAGAATGTTAGATACGGGCCGTATGCACAAAAAGTAAAACGAGGCATAAAAATTGCTCAATTTTTTTAAAGACCAAACTATGAAGCCACTGCTCCCAAATTCCAAGCCGCGCCTAAACTGAAGAAACATAGACTATTCATCATATTAAATTATTATTAATGAAAAAATGCACGCCGCAACATTTTCTTAATGTAAAAGAGAAAATGAAAGAAAAAACTAGAAAGAAAAAACAAAAATAACGTAGAAGAAATAGAAAAGATAAAAGAAAAGAAAAAGCAAGCAGAAGAAAGCGAAGGAAAAACGAAGCAGCGAACGGGCAGCACGCTGTGCCGCGAACTGGCCCGGCCCACCCGCGTGCGCTTCAGCACTTTGACGCACGCAGGCGTCAAATAGGGTTTGCTGTGGAAAACGGCCCCGCTCCCGTAGTTTTTCACGGGCTGACATGCTTGTTTTGGACGGGGATCACGTGGTCTCCTCTTCTCCTCCGTCCGTTTTCCATTTCATTGTGTTTACAGCAGGACCCACCAGTCAGGTTATCGGTGTATTTTTTTCTTTTTTTTTGAAAAACAAGCTGAACATGGTGTTCGTTTTATTTTTTAGGGTCCACAAATGTGATGGTTTTTTGCAATTTACTCAGCTTGTCTGATGTTTGCCTAGATAGAAAGCATGTTTAAGTTTCTTCAGACAAGAATATCACGCGCATTGTTTTACCATGTGTGTTGACCTGCACTGCCACATTGGATGACAAGCAAGCCAACTATATATCTTGTATCTTTGGTACCCTGCATCTTTATGCCACCTTGCTGAAAGTAGTCTAACCAGTACGTGGTATAGTCTAAGTGCCGGAATATGCCTAGCCTCAATCACACCAAAACAAAAGCTAAACAGCAATATCCTCAGCAAACAACGCCAGCTTCTTCATCAGGTTAACACAGTGCAACAAAACACCATCAATCAAAACCAAACAAAAGCGCCACTCCCAAAGGTAGGTAAATCTGCTGTTATTACTTGTAATAAAGTTAGGCGCATCATCTCTCCGACCGACCGACCGTCCGTATCTCATCATCATCAAAACTGAAACACCGTGTTTGTGTCTGAATGGCGCAACAAAAGGAATCACCGCCCTCGTCAATTTATGCACGCACTCTCTCGGTGTGTCATGCCGACCCACGACCACGAGGTGAGGGGGGCTCTTCGCTGACGGGGTCGCGCCGGCTTGCCTCATCAACAGACTCATGGAATGCTCAGTATCTTCTTCAGCTTCATCACAAGTTTCCAGTCGTCCATCGTCAAGTCATCCTGTTGGTCAAGACAGCCAACAAAATATCACTAACTCGTGGTGGTGGTGGCCTGGAAGAAGCATGAGAGTATATGGGCAGACAACAGGGTGAACCAATCAATGCACATGGAAACAAACAAGAAAGAAACGCTCGACTTGCCCTGTAGTTCTCCTTAAGAAGGTCGATGGACCGCCTTGTGATGTGGCTGACCAGCTCATCTTCCATCTCAAAGTGCCTGCCAAAGCTCTTCTGCTGCTCATCAGAGTTGCTCCCAATGATCTGGCCACGACACAGGAAACAACAACAACATATGTCAGACAGAACCTGATATAAATCTAACAAGAACAAAAAGAACAGAGTAACACACGGTAATACCGACCTTTATTGCCACCTTTTGCCCTTTTGTGGCCGTATCGACTTGCTTGTGATTAATTTCAATGGAGGCAATCTTCCCAATATCGATAAATTCTTTCGAGGGTATGCACAGAGGCGTTCCCACCTACATGACAGGGGAAATTTAGATATTGAATACATATCTTGAGGAAGACCACTCAATGATAATATTCCAAGTCTCCGGATATAAAAATTCCAATTTGCACTTTCCAGATTATGAGGTATTTGTTCATCTAAGGTGGTTAATTCTTAAGTAGTGAGTATTCTACAAAAATAGCTTGAGAAAGACGTCAAAAACCAACTACTCCATGATGTATATGACAAAACGTAACATAACATTCATGTCTACGGACACATATGACAGTTTCCACGTTCTAGATTATATGAGGCATTTGTTCATCTAGGTGGTTACTTCTTAACTACTGAAGTATTCTACTCCCTCCGTTCCTAAATATTTGTCTTTTTAGACATTTCAACAAGTGACTACATACGGAGTAAAATGAGTGGATCTACACTCTAAAATATGTCTACATACATCCGTATGTTGTAGTCCATTTGAAATGTCTAAAAAGACAAATATTTAGGAACAGAGGGAGTAGAAAAACAGCTTGCGAAGGATGTCAAAGTTGACAAAACACCATGTGATGTATGAGAAAACATAACATAACATTCATGTCTACGTACACATGACAGTTTCTAATTTCTAGATGGTGAGCCTACCGGCATTTGTTCATCTAGGCATAATAAGAACTACTGGGTATTCTAGAGTGATAACTTCTCAACTAACCAGTAAAAAAGGGTTGAGAAAATATAAATTTTCACTGATCGGACAAAATACCTTGGCTATTCCTTCAAGGATATCGACACCCAAAACAATTGGATCCTTCTTGTTGAAGACACAGTTCGGCATGATCTTAAGAACACAGGGGAAAACAGCTTCTTCGGCGCTGTCCTTCTTCTTCTCTTCCCTTATGTTCTTAATGTATGCTGTGAATTGGTCAAAAAGGTGGTATATTATATCTGCCACAAAGATCTTCACGCCAGACTCTTCTGCAAGATCACGGGCATCAGGCATCACTTTGACATCAAACGCCAAGATAGTTGCATATTCCTTCTTCCTCTCAAGCATAACACTGGCCTTCATAACATCTTTCTTGTGCACTGGGCCTATGCTGAAATCACAGAAGGGGATATTCACAGCAGGGCTCTTCAAGAACTCAGTCAGAGCTTCCAATGACCCAAGCGTAGACGCTTGCACATAGACACCCTCGCCACTCTTATCGATCCGGTTCCTAACCCTTGACATCTCTTCCATTACAGCATCCTTCAGGTCCTCTACATCTGCATCAGGTCGTACAGCATATAGAGCAGTCCCAGCAATTGCATGTTCGAGACCCTGACAGAGAACACTCGTTATTTTTCAGAAGTGTGCTGATACTTACACTCTGAAGTGCCTAAAATATAATGAACCCACCTGAGCTGATATTTTAATTCCTTGTGCAGCTCTGATCTTCTTATGGTGAAGGTAGGTGCCCTGAAATTTTGTGTTTCAATGAATTAGTCAACTATAAAACTCAAAAGGTAAACCAAAGGCTCAAATCATCTTAGTGCAAAAGAAAGCAATGGATCATAATATGCAAGGGTTTAAGTGTCTTCGTAAGGCGTAAGCATGGTGGTGCCTAAGATGAAGAAATACAGATATAACTACTACCTTCCACTGAAATACATTAATATAAAGAAGGGAAAATTCATGCTGGTGAATGGCATTGATTGAAGTGACAAAACTCAACACAAAACAAACTTAGCGAAGAAAGAAAAGGTGGCAGGTGGAAAGTATTTAGGATATGTTTGGTTGCCCTCGGACAAATTGGTCAGCACACTTGTGGCAAAAGTTGGCTGGAAACTGAGTCAATGACTAGTGGGGTGACTGACTAAGAAAGTGTGGCATGCCACCTGTGACTGCATCCAAACACTCACCGCACATGTATGCCTAACATTTGGCAAAGTATGGCTGCAAACCAAACATGCCCTTAAGCTTTCTTGGTAGAGTTAGCATGACATTAATTTACTAATTGAGGTAGGCACAAAAATGACATGAGAACATAAATCTTTTGAACAAAGTATGCTTAATATAAACCTCCCAGTATGTAAATGTTTTAATCAAAACAATCAATAGGTCCCCAGTCATCAAAGCACCAAAAGAGAATGAATCTTCAAGGTGGCAGCCTAGTTGAACAGCAATATATTGGATCTAAAATAATAAATTAAACAAAGGCACAGTATAATGAGCCACACACCTTGACTCGAAGCTCCTTCATCGGGTGTGGTGTTAACAAAGCTCTGATGGTTGTCACAATGGGTCCCTAAATAGATATATAACGAGAACATAATGAATCTTCATGTGCTGGTGATGTATTAGCTGCAGCAATTACAATTACACAAAAAGGTGATTCTTACCTGCATACCACACACGACTATTTGATCTCCTTCATGGAGCATACCATTGACCAGCACAACATCAACTGTAGTGCCATGACCTTCGATGACCTTGACTTCCAGGACAGTACACTGACACACAATAAGATAAGATCATAAGACTGCATTCTTCTACAACGGCAAGCATATTTATGCACAGTACACTTAAACAGAATAAGATAAGATCATACAAGTGCATTCTTCTACAGTGATGACTAGTAAACTCATATATGCACAGTACCTGGACTTCATCAACAAAAGTAAGCTTTTCTTCCATCGTCTTTTGTGCCCATTGCACCAATAGTAGAAGCAGATCAGGAATGCCTTCACCACTGCAGGGAGAAGTGCATTATGTGTTAAGGAAAAGATGCTAGTAATATCGTACTTGCTGCCAGATATCTGAATGAATGAACAACTAAGATTAATGGTTGATCATACCTTACTGCACTGGTAGGCACAATGTTAAATGTATCTTCCATCTCTTTGTTCTTGTAGTACAAAGCAGTATTCACACCTTGCATCTTGAATTGTGTCACAATCTGTTGGACAAAGCACATACATGTGATTAGAACAACACCAACTAGTAGTCCTTTCCATAATATATAAAGAAGGAGGAAGCAATAATGTCCACATACATCAGTAAGCCTCGTATTGAACTCCAACTTGACATCATCATTTTGTTGTCTCAAGGCTTTCCCGATAGGAGCATTGGGGCAGGTCTTCCAACCATAAAGACGATCAACCTTCACACAGTGATAAGAAACAAACAAGTAAATGGCAGAACAGTAAAGAAGCCGAAGGTCAAAGGGACAATTATCCAAAGAATAGTACCTTGTTCAAAGCAACGATAAATACTGCATCTCGACTTTTCAAGAGATTCAGGGATTCGATTGTCTGGGGTTCAAGCCCATGCATAATGTCGACAACCAAAATAGCAATGTCGCACAAACTTGAACCTCTAGAACGCAGATTACTGAAGGACTCGTGACCAGGAGTATCAATAACAAGCAGGCCTGGAACCTTGAGAGTAGCATCAGCCTTCAATTCCCTTGTTCTCTCTCTAATATTCTCAGTTGGGAAGTATGTAGCTCCAATCTGTTGAGTAATACCGCCAGCTTCTCCTTCTTGCACATTAGTTCGTCTAATACAGTCCAGCAGCTTTGTCTTTCCAGTATCGACATGACCAAGGATGCAACAGATTGGTGAACGGAGGTCGCTAGCATTGTCAGCATCATCATCTTTAGAAGATCCTTTCTTCCCTTTCTTTTTAGCAACTCCATTGTTGGCACGCACATTTTCAGTTTCACTCTTTTTAGAGTTGTCAACAGGCGGAGCAACATTTTTTACAGCAGGCACTGCAGTTTGCGGTTTAGAAATTTCCTGCTTCGTGGCAACAGGCTTGTCCTCCTTCTCCTCTTCCTCCTCGAAAGCACTTGTCTTCGACAAACCCACATCGATATCGTCCCAGCTCTTTGCATCCCAGTCATCTTCATCTTCCTCCTCCTCTTCTTGTTTTGCCTCTTCCACCTCTTGGTCGGGTTCTGTTTTTGTCTCAGATTCTGCCACCTGAGACTGAGATTCCTGGTCCACTATGACATACTCTTCCTCGTCAATGTTGGCTTCATTTACCTCTTGCTGTTGTTCTTCAGCTGCCTTCTGAGCCTCTGAAGCCTTTGTTTGAGTTTTTTTCTTCTTGCTATCATACTTTGGCCTCTTCTTAATCTCAGGGGCAGCCCCATCAGCTACTGGAACTTCACTCTCACCAAGGAATTGTCTCCTCATGGCTTCTAACCGCTTGGCCTCCTCCTTCTGCTTCCCTGTTAAAAGCTTACCCTCCTGCTTCTTCTTGAGCAGCTTCTCCTTCTCCCGCTCCTTCTTCCTCCTCTTTGCTTCCTCTGCCTTCTTCTCCTCCTCCTCTTTCCTCAAACGCTCTTCTTCCTCTTTCCTCAAGCGTTCTTCCTCCTCTTTCTTCCTCCGCTCCTCGGCCTCCTGCCTCTTCGCAATAAGCTCCTGCATCTCCCGGACATGCTTAGGGAGCTTCTTCGTGTCAACCTTGCCTTTAGGCGCCTCTGGCTCCTTTTCCTCCTCCTTCTTAGCCTCTGTCCCCTTTGCTGCTGCCTTCTTCTCCTTCTCTTTTTCTTTCTTCTTCTTTTTCTTCTTGGCAGCAGCGGACTCTACTTCTCCTTCCCCGGCCTTCTGCTCTGCATTACCATCCTCCACAGTTTCAGCGTCCTCCTTCACTGCTGAAGCGGAAGGCAGTGCCTGGGATGGTTTCTCCTTCTCCGGTGCCGGTGTCGGTCCTTCACCGAGCTCAGCAAGAAGCTTGTCCAGATCCTCCTCTTCCTGTGCTGTCCTTCCGCTCTTCTTCTTTTTCTTCTTCGATTTCTTCCCTTCAGCATCATCCACACTGGTCGCAGCAGCAGCAGCAGCAGGCACAGTATCCTCTGCCTTGGCTGCCTTGGGCTCAGGCTCCTCAGCGGCAGCAGGCCGGTCCTCAATCTCTGCAAGGAGCTTGTCAATGTCCTCATCATCGACAGTAAACCCTCCCTTCTTTTTCTTCTTCTTCGATTTCTTTCCGCCGGCATCATCGGCATCAGGGGCAGCCAGAGAATCCCCACCTTTAGCCTCCTCCGGCTCAGCCTCCTTTGCGGGTTGGGGAGGATCCTCCATCTCGGCCAGGAGCTTGTCGATGTCCTCATCGTCCACGGTAAACCCACCCTTCTTTTTCTTCTTCTTCTGTGGCTTCTTGGCGGCCATGGCCGCAGCCTCCTGCTCCTCCTCTTCCTCTGCAGCAGCTGGGGGCGCCGCCGCAGCAGCAGGAGCAGCCTCCTCCTTGTCTTCCTCAGCGGACGGGCGAGCTCCCTTGCCCTTCTTCTTCTTCTTCTTGGACTTGCTGAAGTCGAAATCGAGGTCGACGTCGTCGAGATCGCCGCTGGCCTCGGACCTACCGGCCTCGAGCTCGGATGCGGCGGTGGAGGCGGGGGGCTCGTCCTCGTCCTGGTCCGGATCCTCGGCGGCCGCGAGGGCGTCGAAGGCGCTCATCCCGCCCCCGCCCTTCTTCTTCTTCTTCTTGCCGGTGAAGACGACGTTGATCGGCTCGTCGTCCTCCCCCGGCGGCGGGGGAGGCGGGGCGGCGGGCTCGTAGTCGTCGTCGTCGTCGTGCGCGGCGGACTTGCCGCCCTTCTTGCCCTTCTTGCCGCCCTTCTTGGGCGGCGGCTTCTCCTTCTCCGCGGGGGGCGGCGGCGCGGCCTCGTCGTCCTGCGGCAGGGAGTACTCGTCGTCGTCGATGGCGACGTTCTTCTTGCGCCCCATCGGCGCGGCGCGCGGGGTCTAGACCGGGGGACGGGGTGGGGGTGGGGGCTGGAATGCGGCGGCGGCGGCGGCGGCGGATGGGGATCGATGGATGGATGGGTGGATTGGGGGGAGCGGCGGAAGAAAACCCTACTTTTTTACTTGCGGGCTGTGCTCGCAGGGAAGAAGGGAGACGGGGGGACGGAAAAGACGCTCCTGCCCTCTTATTTCTTCTCCAGTTATTATCTCGCTAATTTTTTTAAATAATACATTTTTTTAATTAATTTTCATAAATATTACGCAGGATAAAAAAATTTCAAAAATAATACACCGTCGACCCGCTGCAGGCCGACTGGACAGCAGGCCGATTGGATTCCAGTCGGCCTACAGCTGGCCGACTGGCCCCTGTCGGCCCACTATGGGCTGATTGTGTCCTGTCGGCCCACTGTGGGCCGACTGGAGCTAATTGGCCCGATGTGGGCTAATTGTTTTTGAAAAAAATAGGCATAAAAATATATGTTTATTTTTTTCAAAAAAAAATAAAAATATATGTTTAAAAAAAGTTAATCATGTAATTAAAAAATGTTAAACGTGTATAAAAAAATGTTCCTAATGTATACAAAAAATTTACAATATATATGCAAAAATGTTGACATAAAAAATATGTTTTGAAAAGTGTTAAGCATGTATTTAAAAATTGTTAAATGTGTGTATAAAAGATGTTCCTTATTTATACAAAAAATATAGAATGTGTATGAAAAAAAGTTGACACCAAAAAATTATGTTTGAAAAATATGTTAGAAAAGTTGACATTTTTTCAAATACATGATTAAAAATTGTTAAATGTGTGTAAAAAAATGTTCCTTATCTATAGAAAAATATAGAATGTGTATGAAAAAAAGTTGACACCAAAAAATATGTTTGAAAAAAATGTTCCAGTTCCATACAAAAAGAGCAACCAATCATATTTTTTTCACAACCTTGATTTATTTTTTGTCACCAAATCACCAACATAATGTTTTGGTGTCAACTTTTTTTCATACACATTCTATATTTCTTGTATAAATAAGGAACATTTTTTATACACACATTTAACAATTTTAGAATACATGATTAACACTTTTTAAAACATACTTTTTATGTCAACATTTTTGCATATATATTGTACATTCTTTGTATACATCGGGAACATTTTTTATACACGTTTAACATTTTTTAATTACATGATTAACTTTTTTAAACATATATTTTTTATGTCTATTTTTTTTGCAAAAACAATTAGCCCACAGCAGGCCAATTAGCTCCAGTCGGCCCACAGTGGGCCGAAAGGGGCCAGTCGGCCAGCTGTAGGCCGACTGGAATCCAATCGGCCTGCTATGGGCCGACTAGGCCCAGTCGACCTGCAGCGGGCCGACGGTGTATTATTTTTGAAAAAACTTTACCCAGCGTAATATTTATGAAACTTAACAAAAAATATATTATTTAAAAAAATAGCTATTGTCTCCTTCTCTTCTTTTTTCTTGGACTTGGATGGAAGTTTGTATCTTGCACGATTTGTCTGCTCCTCATTCTAACTAGGAGGAGTATAAAATAAATTTCAAATCTAAAATGACATTCTTGGTATGTTTAATTTTCATCTGGCGGATACATAAACCCGTCACTTTTTTAAATACGTGGTTTCTTAGAGTCCGATTCATTAAGAAAAAGGTAGAGGGGGATTGCCCCGTTAGTTACCAAAAACCTGGCCGAAACTGTTACAACACGTCCATAACAAAGGGCACCCATCAACCTGGCTACCCACATGACCCACACACACCATCGAGGTTGCCTACGGCTCCGACTTCAACACGAACAACCCATCAAGGCTTCTTCGAACAAACGACACGCGAAAACCAAATCAAATGATCATATGCCAAACATTCACCACACCCGCATAACATCACACACAAAAAACGAATATGGAAGCGCAACGTAGACTACATCTGTGCCATCACACACACATAACGACCCCCCCCCCCAAGACCGATCACTTGAAGAGCAAGGGCATGGCCAATGGGCCACGCTGGACTGCTGCCCTAGCTGCCACATCAGCCTAGATTCCCTAGCTGAAGAAAAAAAGCTACTGTCTGCGGGGATGAGACGGGATCTTGTAGACGATGCACCCTCCTCATTCAGAAAAAAAAAGTTGGTCCAAGGAGGGAAAGAGAGCATGTTGAGGATATGAGATAAGAAAAAATAGAGAAAATGGAAAAGTACTGATATATGTTGAAGAGGGGTCCAACAATGGGGGGAGGGGGTATTTCGTTGTGCAAATACCATGGCTTCATTTGTTTTATCGAAGTGAAGTCATGGGATATCTGTGATGATGCATCCATAGTTCATGCACTATGATCCTCTTGTGGAGAGATAGGGGTACACCTTAGAATGCCTTTGTGCTCTCGGGTGCGCGCATCCTATATGCGTCAAATAATTTAGCAATAAGGTAATATCGCCACCAGTGGCGGAGCTATCAAAAAAATGTTGGACGGGCCGGATGATAAAACAATGCCACCAAATTAAAAATCAATACATTATTGTTGGAAAAACTTCATGTAAAATTTTGTTTTGCTCCAGCTCTGTGTGGGCCACGGCCCTTTGAGCCTTGCCATAGCTCCGTCAGTGATCACCGATAGTCACAAAACTTGATGTTTTTAGTGCTAAAAGTTGTAAAAATATGTCAATCCAGTAATATAACTTGCGAACGACGTGTAGTTACGGTCATAAATCCCGTATGGACTCGTACGAGTTGAAGTGTGGCATACCTGGTCCACCGTCCGTGTCTGATGCCGCCACGCGCGTGCCATTTTGACAAAAAAAGCGTCTGCCCTTTTTACAAAACAGGGAAAACTGTGCCTACTTGACGGCTGGATAGATGATACAGCAGGCGCAAAATCGTTGAATGCACGAAGTTCCTTACCTGTGCCAGTGGCTATGTACTCGCTGCTTGTTCCCACATGGCATGGGTTCGAGCCCAGGAGGAGGACATGTTGTTATTTCATTTTTATTTTTTGCCCAAATGGCTCATCAAATCAGCTCAAAGTTTCCCAGACTAGTCAGAAATGAAGGACTGAGTCTATGCGCAAATTTCGAGTTTTCTGCCAACTTTGAAATGTTTAATAACATTTTCTGTTTGGATTTCCAGTTTGAAGATTCTCTCAAATAGATCATACAAACGAGCTCAAATTTTCACAGATTAATCCCACACTTATCATTGATTTCCTGTAAAATTTTCATTTTTTTCTTCTGAAAACTTTGCTGTTTGAAATTCAGTTTGAAGTTTCTCTCAAATGGCTCATCGAAATGAGCTCAAAATTCTCCAGATTACTCCCACACTTATGATTGATTTCCTGTATAAGTTTCAAATATTTCTGAGCACCATCATGGCCCAAATTGGACAACATTTTTGCTGTTTTTATGCTTTTCATTAAAATGTTGCACAATTCGTGCACAGTCATAAATTGGACAACATTTAACCAAGGATTTAACACTGACATATGTAGCCGCCTCATGTTACAAACCAAACCAAAAGTGACATACCTGGTTCTTCTTAACTCAGGGCAGTTAATTGCACAAAACCATCACATTTGGGGCATCGTTTGCAGAAAACCACGAGGTCACTAAATTTTTGCGAAAATCACCGCACATTCAGTAAACTTTTTGCAAAAAAAAACTGATCGAGTGATTTAGGCCGTTTAATCACTTTCTGACAAGTGGGGCCGGATTGTCGGTAGCTAACTTGGCAAAACATTTACATACACCCCCTTTAGATCTAAAAAAAATCAATCGACCCCCTAGGGCTCCCGATCCCATCGGGAGGAGGCACCCGCCCCGCTGCTGTGCTGCCAGAGCTCCGCCGGCCGGCGAGGGCTCCGCCCCGCTGCCCATTGCCTGCGCGTCGGGCATTGGTGGCCATGGGGACGCCCGCCACAACCCCTCACCTATCTAATCGGCGAGGTGTACAACGAGTGTGCCGGGCACCCGTGGCCATGGCGCCGCCCGCCCATCAGTGAAGGGGAGCAAGTCACAACAGCGCGTGCTTGCGGCCGGCGGTGGTGGCCAGCATCCCAACCTCAGCCGCCCCTCCTTCCATCCTCCATTCCCGCCCACGAGCGCAGTAAGGGACGGCCTCCCTCCTCCTGCACGTGATAGCTCTGGCCAGGGCGCAGCATCCCGGCGAGCTCGGTCAGTCAGGTCGCTCCTCCCGCGTGTGACAGCGCCGGGGAGTGGCATCCCGGCGTGATCGGTCAATTCGCTCCTTGAAGTTGTGCACAGGGGTCTGATTGCTTTTGTTTTTTAGATTTAGGGGTGTGTATGCAATTTCTTTTGCCAAGTCAGCTCCTTACAGTCCGGTCCCACCTGTCAGAAAATGATTAAATAGGCTAAATCACCTAATCAGTGCATTTTGTAAAAAAGTTTACCAGAAACGCGGTGATTTTTGCATAAAATTAGGGACTAGGTGGTTTTCTATAAACCTTGCCCTAAATGTGGTGGTTTTCTGCAATTAACTCTAACTCCAACAAAAGGAGCAGTTCATCACATTGTCGTCTAAACTACAGAGACAAGAGTTCATTCATGAACTATGCCAAACCAAAAGTCATCACATTGTCATCTAAACTACAGAGATAAGAAGTCATGCAAATCATCAGGCCGACCTTCATCATAGAGAGCATTTTTGGCTAGCTTCTAGTGCATTCTGGCTAAAAAGGACCTCCTCTTCACACTGCATGAAAAGTGGTTGTTCCTGCCTTCTGGCTCCATTAGCTCCAAATAGCAGGCTGTAGAAGCCAGGGCAGCAACTCTTGCTCCTCTAGGATCATTACTTCCACCTCTTGCATTGCCTCCTCTTGGGGCATTGCTTCCACTCTTGCATTGCCTCCCCTTGCAATATTGCCACCTCTTGCCTGCCTTTTTCTTATTCTTTCTGCTTGCTCACTTGACTCAGGTGCTTCTTGTCCAGCACCACCAGCACTCCTTCTCACCCTGCCCCTTGGCATGGCTGTTGCAACTCTCGTCGTAGGAATTGAGTCTCTAGCATTGGCAATGACATGCAACGGACCTCTTTCTTGTCCTTGACATCTTCTCACTTGTCTCACCATTGTCTACTATCACCAGCAAGTTCTTGTGCTCTAGTGTTGCACAAATCATGAGCACCATGTCTGCATCACAAGTCAAGAGCTTCAGGCCATCACTAATTGTCTTTTCTGGTTTCTCTGCCATATCCCAACTGGAGAAGAAAGTCATTAATCCAAAGCAATGACCAAGTGTCAGTCTGACAATAGTCAAACCAGTCAACAGCATAATCCATGTAGTATGTTCTGTTCGTACCAGTGCCACAAAAGAAACTCATGTGGTGGATCTCAACGCTGAACTGACCATCAAAATCTTGTGCACTGTAAAATTATAACCAAGTCAGTACATCATAACAGTACCGCACACTAATTTCAACACTACCTAGTTCTGTAAACACAAATATGAATGTTTCAGTTAACAAGTACTGCACACTTGTTCAGTTTGTTGGCGAAGGCTTCGATTCGTCGAGTAATTTCCGATGATGCACTCACGTCAAGATGGATTACGACTTTCCGATCCAAGACACACCTGAGTACACAAGGCAGTGCACATGTCTTGGCATGGCCGTATGCATCGTCCAGATGCAGAGGCCGGGGTCGTCCTCCTTTTCTAAAAAAAAAGTGCACATGTCTTGAAACAAGCAGAGCAGGCAAGCAACCAGGTGGATCAATTCTTCCTAGGCTAGCTTCACCAGCACCACGTACGTAATTGGCTGGGTATTCGGGCGAGATCGACCTACAACAACACCTCGGCGACTCAGTGATTATGGCAACAGGGCCGGCCGTGTCAAGTTCAGTTAACAGGTTCAAATGTCAAGTTCAGTTAACAGACTACACACAACAGGGCCGGGCCGTGCCACGCTATCACCTCATACGAATCCATACGGGATTTTTAACCGTAACTGCACGCTGCCTGCAAGTTATACGATTACTCGTATTTTGCAACTTTTTATTAGCACTAAAGTGAACATCAGATGTAAGTTTTGTGACTACCAGTGATATTACCTCTTTAGCAATTTAAAGAAAAACAAAGAAAATTGATCTTTTCTGAAATCAAATATGATCAAGTATTGTACTCTTATAAAATTTTTGTCTAAGGAATGATTCCCATTGCCTTCAGAGCAAAAATAATAAAATTTATAATGACAATATAGCCTGAATAGTACTTTTATATAGCGTAGTTTTTTCACGAATCCTTGACCTAGGATACAATGAAAGCCATTCTCTGACAAATACGAGCACAAATACTTTGTCACGCTAATACCAAAAAATAGGCATTTTTTGAACTTTGACTGAATTACTTTTATTTTGCATATAATAATTGAGTCAAATAAATAGGAAATAGCTAGATGGAAGAGAGGTTGAAAAATTCACGGTTGTTATGATTTTTGACTTTGAGGATCCCCATAGATAGGATTGAACCTTATTTCCACAGAGATTCTTCTTTCCTATTTTATATAAGCATGTTCTCAAAGGCTTGGCCGATATATATAGTGCATTTTTATTTAATTTACTTTCTTTCGTTCTCTTCATTACGAGAGTGCTACTATTATTCTCCTAAGTCAAACTTCATTACGTTTGACAAACTGTATCTTATACAAAAATATATCAACATCTACAAGACCATATTTAGTTCATCAAATTTATTATGAAATGAAATTTTTCATGTTATATATATTTAACATCATACATCTTTGCAGATTTATCTATATATAAGCTTGGTCAAACTTTAAAAGGTCTGACTTTGAAAAATCCTATAACTTGAACTATTTTGAAACGGAGGAAGTTTTCACGTTACAGCCTAATCATCTCCTCAGTTTGGAAATCCAAGTATAATAATGAAACAGTTACAAAATTATACCAGTAATAGATAAACATAATGGACCCAGATTCATTGCCTTTCCAAAGCACCCAAACTGGACTGTCAACAAAATTATCACCGATCGCGATATATCTATCTCCAAGTCACACCTTTGGCAAGATTCAGTGAAACCCCACGCTTCCTCCTCATGCAGCTTCAAACGGCCCAGAGTCTCCCATCTTCCAGAGATCACAAAAACCTTGTTGAAAACCAAATCCCCAACCTCCCAAGTCTTACAATCTTCCATAAATCACAAAATCCTGATTGAAAACCAAATCCCCAATCTCCCAGTCTTACAATCATCCATATAAATCACAAAATCCTGGCTGCAAAACAAACCCCCAATCTCCAAGTCTTACAATATCCCATAAATCACAAAATCCTGATTGAAAACCAAATCCCCAATCTCCTAATCTTCCATAAATCACAAAATCCTGATTGAAAACCAAATCCCCAATCTCCCAAGTCTTACAATCTTCCATAAATCACAAAATCCTGCTTCAAAACCAAATCCCCAATCTCCCAAGTCTTACAATCTTCTATAAATAAAAAAAACTGGTTGAAAACCAAACCCCAGATCGTCCCTTCCAAGGCCTGGGGGTGCCCGTACGGGAACTTCCAGTAAAACAAACAGGGGGGGTCACAAAATGAATGGATCGCAAAAGTGTGTCATAGAATTTGCTTAGAGATACTCAACCTTCTAACAGGATTGGAATGTGATCCTCTAATAAAATAAGGCAGTAACACCAGCAACAATGCATGCATATATGTTGACATCACCCATCCGGTCCGGAAGAACAGATATATAGAGATATAACAGCATGCGACGTCACGCACCATCACAAAGATAGCATAGTGCTAGGTAGCCAAACTGCAGGTGATAATTAGAGACTGAAGAACAAGCTGGGGCGCGATCCATGTTGGGCTTGTCAATTTGCGGCCTTCACTTCAGTGGTGGTTTCCGCTGTCGTCAACTCTCCGCTCTTCATGAAGCCGAGACGAACGAAGGAAACGGCAAACACCAGGAAGACAGCCGTCTTGGAAGTTAACTCCATCACACCCAGAGCTCTTCTTCCATACATCTTAACACGCCTGCCGGTAGAGAGAGGTATTATGGAGGTCAAGTGAGGTTATAGATAAACTCATGTCAGACAAAGAGGAAACTGAGGAAGAAATGGATCCAGGTATATATCCTACTCATAGCCGGTCCGTGGCGCAGAAAGAGCAGAAAGATGCTTCTGGCCAGTAGGATCCCCCGCCTTAACTAAGGCATCATTGAACTCCTTCCGCTTAAGCTCCGCATAAGACACCGCGTCATACAGCGCCTCCTTCTTCTGCTGGATCTCTTGCGCTTGCTGGATTCATGAACACAGATAATAATCAATCAATGTTGTTACTTTGTAGCATCATCAATCATTAAGAGTAAATAATAGTACCAGCAAGTGCAGGAAGCAGAAGTACATGTTGCAGTTAATAAATTGATAAAAGGGACGAGCTGCTGCTCAGATCAGGCAGGACAATAAGTAAGGTTGGCAGATGATATGATTTGCAAGCGGCAGTAGGTTGAGGTCAGGATAAACAAGTAGTTATGAGGATGAGAAGCAAGTGATTTTGCTCTTGTTTCTTCTAGTTAATACAAGAAGATAGAGATGATTTGTGCTGTTTGTATTGTCGCACAGAAGAATTCGATCATCGCTGGCTACAGTCGTGAGATGATTTGTGAGAAGAAGAAAAGAAAGAAATGTCGATTTTGGTCAAGATACCTCAGTGGTGAGGTGGCGGGAGCGCATGAGCCTGCTTGGCACGAGCCGGCGTCGCTCCTCCGCCTGCGCTCGCTGGAGCAGGGAGCCACCGAGCCTCCTCGCCGCGCATCGAACCGCCGCCATCGTCTCAGGATAAAAAAAGTCCGTCAAGAATCGCCACCCCCACACACCATCAATCGGGATGCAGCCGAGGAGAATGCGGTAGGTTTTGGTGAGCGTACCTTGCGGATCTGGTCGTTCCTTCTTTCTCGCGCGGCTAGGGTTCCTCGTTCGCCTCCGCCTCCGCCGAGAAGAATGGAAACATGCGGTGCGCCAGGCCCGGCCCAACTATGCGCTTGCTATAATTTTTCTTTTCACAAAAGAGGCCCTGTTCTTCGCGAAATGACTTTGCGAGCATGTACAATATAGAGATGTACGTGCTAAGTTTTTGTTTGAAATTTTTGACATTTCAAAATATGTTTAAAACATATTTAAAAAACCAGGAGCGCGCGCACCCATGTGCCAAAACACCACTCTCGTAATTGCGCTGCCTATAGTGCTTGAATTCTATCTCGCTCTTCCTATTTTGAAAATAAAATAAGAAAAATAGGAGGAAAAGATATGACAGAAAATATAGGAGAGAAAAAACCCCCCGAGAGATGCAAAAGTAACTTTCGAAGGTTTAGTTGCGGAAGCCCTGCCCAATGGAATGTTCCGCGTTCAGCTAGAGAATGACACCATCATCCTAGACTATATTTCAGGAAAGATACGGTCTAATTATATATGAATACTGATGAGGGGTAGGGTCAAAATTGAAGCAAGCCGTTATGATTCAAGCAAGGTACGTATAATTTATAGACTTCCCCATAAGGATTCAAAGCGTATCGAAGACTCGAAGGATAGTGAAGATTTGAAGGATATCAAAGATTCAAAGGATTAGCTTTTTTCCATGGGCATATGAACCCACTTTTAAAAATTCCATTTTAGATGCATTTTAAAATGTCAAAAAAATCGAACCAAAATTCACGCATACATCTTCGAAACATGTGTGTGTGGCACAAAGTTTTGTGAAAAGAATCTCTTTTTTATTTTGCCTCCATGAAAAAGACAAATTCCAATGTTTCTAAATGGCGTTCCACGACACATTTTTGTGTCTTTTTTGCAGATGGCAAATAAAAATTAGTTTTTCTGCAAAACTTTCTGTGCACACATAGAATGTGACGGTGTATGCGTGGAACTTTTTTTAGATTTTTTTTAGCATTTAGAAAGAGTTTTTTGAAGTGGGTTCATATGCCCATGAGTTTATCCATGTACTTCCTCTGAAGTTTATAGAAAATCTAGTCGTGGAATCAGATTAGCTGGAGTCTATTCAAGCATGCATGGAGACTTATAAGCCCGTATTTCAGCGAGCACAACCTTCAAAGCTTGTGCACTTTACCTGATGTGCTAATCCGTTTGAAGAAAATAATACCACTGATGAGAGGTTTGTCTCGGTCTTTTATACTCTCTCCGCCTCAAAATAAGTGTCTCAACTTTTTTTTTAATTGAAGTGTCTCAACCTTAGTACAATGTCTTATGATGGATTAGTAATGGTGCCAAAGGATTGTGACCCACAACAATCAACTCCAACAAAAGCCTCGAAACATTTCCTTATATCTTTTTTCTTGGGATTGTGTCTCACCTCAATACTTTTCATATCTCTCGCGACTAATCATCAACAGTGAAGACTTGAATGTCCTTTCACCAGCAAAAGGAAAAAAGAAAACTGTCAAACTCTTTTTTAAAGAAAAAACTCAACTTAAATTCAAGAATAATTGGGAAAAAAGGTAGAAAAAAAGTAGAAGCGGATTTTGCCCTGAAAATATATTGGGAATCTACAAAATTATATAGAATCCAACTGTATTGAATGAAGAATTACTAGTAAAATAAAAAAAGTATCAGGAAATATAAATATTCTAAAAACTAAAAATACAAAAACAGAGAAGAAAAATAAAAATAATTTTTGACATTTACAAATTCCCTGTTTTTTATATTCAATAGCATGAATGACTAAAATCAATGGTAGCTTTTCAAGAACACTTACACTCGTCCTTCTAATTATTATTTTTAATATTCACTGCTGAGAAGCGCCGGCAACGTGGATGAGAAGGGATCCATTTTAAATCAGACCGTGTGATCTCTAGAGCGGGAAGAGAAGAAGAAGATCAAAAGATACAGGACAAACTTGCAGATGCCTTAAGATGGTGACCTCAAATTTTTGTTTCATCAGCCTTTGTTAGGAAGGCAATGACTAAGAGATCTCCACTTATTTAGATCAGTTTATCCACATTCATGAATAACATCATGCTGATCAAAAAAACGCCCATAAAGAATAGATCAAGACCATAATGAATAGATCAAGACGACCCTGCCCCTTGATGACAGAATAAGGAGTGACAGCAACAATGCTTTGCCAGTGACCCAGCGGTGGCATGTTCACATCAAAGTGCTCACTACTGTTTCATGAACCCAATCTGCTTGATAGAGAGATACCATGTCACACTATCGCAAAGATAACATAGTGCTTGCTAGCCAAACTGCAGATCATAATAACTAAACTGAAACAAGTCTGGGCCATCTTTGGTTCCCGTTTTTCCATCTTGTTTCACTTGCTTTCCTCGGGCTTGAGCTAGCGTGGGCGTGGGCTACCCCCTTGTTGCGGCCGATACCAACACAGCAGTAGTAAGGAAAACATAAAATGTGAACTTGGCGGCCGCATCTAGCACCTCCGAAACCTCTTTGTGTATTGCAGCCGGCGCCTGCAAGTAGAGAGAGAGAGAGAGAGGTCAAATGAGAGATTGTATCAAAATATAAGTAAGAAATGAATCAAGTAAATTTGTATCGTACTGAGCGCCAGTTAGTTCTGGAGTGGGTTCTGGAATTATGGCTAAAGACCACGTCAGTACGCATGCTGAAACACAGATAATAATGTATCGTATCATCAGATTAGGTAAACGCTGGCTGAGAATGGTAAATAATTAAGAAGAATACTGTCCCGTGTCTGTCAACTAAGTGAGGTTCCACATACAACCAAGCCCTGGTTGTGATGGACAAATACTGTAATTAAGAAGAACACTGTCCTGCGTCTGTCAACAAAGTGAGGTTCGACATACAACCAAGCGCTGGTTGTGATAGACAAATAATTAAGAAGAATACTGTCCTGCATCTGTCAGCTAAGTGAGGTTCGACATACAACCAAGCGCTTGTTGTGATAGACAAATACTGTAATTAAGAAGAACGCTGTTCTGCGTCTGTCAACTAAGTGAGGTTCGACATATACAAAATGCATCATAGGGACGAGCAAAAAGCCATCATTCTCAGATGGACCAGGAAAAATACAAGGTTGCTTAACGATATGATCTGAACGCGGTCCTGTTGCTAGAACGTCAGGGTGTACAGGTTCAGGTCAGGTTAAACAAGTATGGCCATGATAAACAAGTAATTTTGCTCTGTCTCTAGTGCAGTAATACCTCTGTTCCTAAATACTGTCCTACTTATTAACCAAAACTGAAACAAGTATGGCCCTGATAAGCAAGTAAGTAATTTTGCTCTTATAATAAGTATGGCCATGTGTCTGAACTCTGAACAGAGGGTGTAGCTAATAGAAGGGTCACATGCATGCTGCTGTTTCCATTGTACAGGATTTGATTATCGCTGGCTACGTCCTTGAAGTCGGGAGATAAATCATGAGCAAAAAGATGTCGATTAACTAATTTGTATCAGTGTTCAAATTTAACTGAATACCAAAGCAACAAAATCAACATTGATAACTTGTTCCCTGCATATCAAAGCTACAAACCCAAGTTCACAGCATACCTAAGCAACAAAAGCAACATTGGTAAATTGCTAACTTATGTGCTGAATGTATACCTAATTAGGCTTCACTTGTTTTGCAACTTCTTCAGTTCTTCAGAAGCTCTGAACGGCACGAACAACGCAATGCTAAAGTCAGTCACGCCAATCAACAGTCATACCAAACCGCCGAGGTTACTCTGCTTCTCCAGGCGCACGACGGTGGTGATGCAGGGTGCAACCGCCAACAGAGCCCGCTCCCGGTCGATGGGAGCCAGCTCGTCGAAGACGACATCCAATGGCATGTACGGATTCCACTGATGAAGCCCGGAGAGGATTCGACCGGCAACGATGATGTCACCATGAACCCCCTCCTTGTCCAGCGCTTCCCCACCACCGCGCGGAGACGGTTCAACTCCTCAGAGAGATAGCTGAAGAAGGAGACTAGGTCAGGAAGCCGTAGCTCGTAGAAGTCGATGGGGTGATCGAACAGGTTTAGCCCGACGGCCGGCATGGTCGCGCTGGCACGACAGTACGCGTCGCGAAGTCTCACCGCCTGCGTGGTAACATGACCCAACAAGCGGTCCAGGCAACCCTGGACATCCTCACAATCGGCCCGCTCATGCTCCAGCACAGCTGTCGCTTCCTACAACAACGCCGACGATGCCTGAAGCATCTTAGTGATGGACTCCTGCCGCTTCTGAAGTTCCGTGAACTGCCGCTCATGACGGAGGAGCAAGTCACTCTTCTCCTCCTTGAGCTCATGCAGTTCCACGTCCTTGGCCCGAAGCTACGCATCCTTGGCCTCGAGCTCCTCTCTCAAGCGCCTCACCTCAGACATGGTGATCTCGTGCGCCCCCATGGAAACCGGTAGAAGGAATGGGGAAGGCAAGCAGGAGGGGGCGAAAAGGCTAAGCTATCTACGGCGGAGGGAGCCAGAGCATGAAGATGAAGGTGTGTTGTCTGATCCTAGAGGTCCTCCTCCTGCTGATAGAGCGAAGATCGATCTAAATTTTTTGGTTTTCCCTAGTCCATGCCCTTTCACATCAGTGGGTTTTAATGCAAGATTCAGACCCTGCTGTGGTGGATATTTTAATTTTACCTAGCAGTCAATAGCGACAAACGAGAAGGCGCTATGAGGTATGAACACGCCTGACGACCAGGCGTCTCTGCTATGGTTCTATACACGCCTAAGCAAAACCCACGGCCGCAGTAAACAACAACACGTCGTATTAATATGTGTTACTTTCTATGATTGTGGATAACGCAAAATTATCTGACACGCTGAATTATCTGACGTGTCATGTTGTGCAACGCCTTTCGGATGGGCGCGTTTAACGGTTGCCACGCTGGCGGCCGATCGGCGGCGTCGGTCAAACGCGCCTTTGCCGGCGAATTCTGATATTGTGTAGTTGACGCGGCTTCCTGTCCGGCGTGAATGGTGGCAAGAGGGGGGGGGATGCAACGAAATAAGTTTGTTGGGGGTCAGTGGAGGACCTTCGAGGGTCATTTAGTAAAAATAATACCACGAAGGCGGTGAACGTGGTACAGTCATAACCCACCGAAGAGATGGACGAACTACTGCATCAATATCAAAATATAAGACATAAATATAAGACGTTTTTACAGTTCAAATTAAACTAAAAAAATGTCTTATATTTTGGTTCAGACTAGTATATTATAGGTAGAGATGAATAATTTGTGGAGATGAAGAATTCTCCTCCGCTTCCTGGAGAATTTGTAGGTGGTCCTACATGGACATGTTTTAGATAATAGAAGAATGACGTCAAAATTCAACCTTACACAATTGCGGTAGATGTTAAATAGCAGAGACCCTATTCCTTGCACAATTTGTTCGAGTATTGTATTCTACTCAATTCGTTAATAGATAAGAGATATAATTACATGATACAATGTAGCAGAGACCTGATTCCTTGCACAATTTGTTCGAGTACTGTATATTCTACTCAATTAGTTAATAGACAAGAGATATAATTACATGATACCATGTCACACAATATCACAAATTAAAGATAGCATCATCTTTGGTTCTCAATTATTGGTGGTGCCTTCTCTGGTCGTTGATGTTCTCGAGCCGCATTGTGGGCAAGTATTGGTGGTGTCCTCTTCTCTGGGCAGTTTGGGACTAACCGCATAAGCAACAAACATAAAACCTAACGTCATCTTGGCAGCTAAGTCAAACACACCCCGAATCCTCATTGCGTAACGCCTAACACGCCTGCATGTAGAAAGAAGTAAGATCATATATATCAAGCTGCCAAAGAAACAGAAACTTACGGAAGAAATAGATGTAATTTCGTATCCTACAGAGGGTCGGGTTCTTGACTGGCTTGTACAGAGGGACTAGTGGTGGGAATCTCCCCCCGCTTGTATAAGGCATCATACAGCTCCTCCAACTTCTGCTTCCTCATCTTCATCTTCATCTCATGAGCATGCTGGATTGATAGACACAAATAATAATCAGTGTGCTTCCTTCATATCATTGAGTATTAAATAAGCATTGATTACGACTGTTAAATAATTAAGAAGGATACTATACTAACTGTCAATTAGGTGAGGTTCAATATACATACATACTCCCTCCGTTCCGAATTACTTGTCTTGGATTTGTCTAGATACGGATGTATCTAGACTCATTTTAGTGCTAGATACATCCGTATCTAGACAAATCTAAGACAAGTAATTCGGAACGGAGGGAGTAATACATATATGCAATGCATGCTTGATTTGGTTGCTAATAAAGGGATCTGTTAAATGAGCTACTTGAAATCAGTTAGCGTGGATGTATCATTGCTAGGAATTCAAGATCCTGCAATTGCGCTAATCCATCAGTTGTACAGTGCATGTGCTTAGGAAATGAAGCATTGACTAGTAGGAAGCGCAGCAAGCAGAAGAGGGGATGATTCAATATATCAAAACAGCAACCATCGAACCTCTTGTGTTGCAATTAACAGTTTGCTAAAAGGATGAGTAAAAAAAAGTCATTATGCTCGGTTCAGGTCAGGTTAAACAATTATGATGATGCTCGGTTCAGGTCAGGTTAAACAATTATGATGATGCCAATTGATCTAGCTCTTGTTTCTAGCTAAGTAAGTAGTCCTTCCGTCTGTTTTTACTTCGCATATAAGATTTGTTTGAAATCAAACATACTCCCTTCGATCCATATCACTCATCGCTCAAACAAATGTAGTCATATGGATTGAAGGGAGTAGAAAAAAATATCAACATTCACAATACCAAATCAATATAAAATTAGCACTATGCCATTATTTTTCATATTGGATAATAATTTTAGTATTGTAAATGTTGATGTCTTCAAATATAAATTAAGAAAATTTTACACTATATGCGAAGTAAAGAGGAAGGGCGGATGTAAAGGGAGCTTAATAGTTGCCATCCTTGATGTCGGGAGAGAAAAGATACCTCGCTGAAGAACCTTCTTGGCACGAGTTGGCCGCGTCGCTCCTCCGCGACCGTCGCCAGCGTTGTACCGAGCCTCCTCGCCAGGCATCGAACCGCTGCCATGGATCCTCGCCGGTCTGCAAATAATTAGGCAATAAGGACGAGCACATCACGAATCACCGCCGCCGCTCGGCTCCCCGATCTAGGGATTTCGGTGAGCGTACCTTGCGGATAGATCTGGGCGCTCCTTCCTCAGGCGGCTAGGGTTCCTCGTTCGCCTTCTTTCCGCCTCCGCCGGCGAGGTGTGGGCTGGGGATTTGGGGCTAGTTTCTTGCGCTCTGCGACGGTGCGCCAAGTTATAATCTTGCGAGCAGGCCCAGCCCAACTTCCTTTCCGATGTCGGAACTACTACCACAATCGGTTTCCTAATAATAATCCTAAAACAAAAGAAAACGTACGACTGCCGGTGTCATATCTTTGTACGACGGAGGATTTTTTTTCCTTTCTTTTCAAAACACTATTTTTTTCTATCGAGAAAAAATGTTTCTTGTCTTTATAATTTTCCCTTTAGAGAAATATATATGCATGTGTATCGTGTGGTTTTTCTATCATTTATCCTAAAAAGAAACATATCAAAAAATGAACAAAAATATATGCAAGGCAATAGAGATGTTTAACAATTGTGGAAATAGTCACAACCCCATGTAAAAGATAAGATCACAACTTGCAAAATTAAATGTATGCAAAAAAAAACCCTAAACTTGCCAAGATAATAAAAAATTTACATATTAACTTCTACTCCCTTCATTCCTAAATATAAGACCCTGGTTTCGGTAGTACTTCCTCCGTTCTAAATATTTGTCTTTATAGAGATTTCAAATGGACTACCACATACGGATGTATGTAGACATATTTTAGAGTGTGCATTCACTCATTTTGCTCTGTATGTAGTCACCTGTTGAAATCTCTAGAAAGACAAATATTTAGAAACGGAGGGAGTATTTAGGAACGGAGAGAGTAGAAACTTAAGTTGTTTCCAGAGTGTGCATATGTACATAGTATCTTCCAGAAACTGAATAAAATGCTTCTTTCTTTATGACAACGCTTGAGGTGTGCAACACTGAACAGAAGAGCCCATACGAACATGTAGTGTCTTTAGCACAAAAGAAATTCTGCGAGTTATTCCAGGACAAGCACATGATTTTCTGGCGTGTTATTTGTGAAACATAATTTAACCAGATCCAGGAAAATACAAAATGCTCAAGATAAAATGTCAGTACGAGATGCTTGGTTTATTCAGAACTGAGTTTCAAGGAAGTAATTTCATGTTACATTATTTATAAACTTTGTTCCCCCGCAAAAAAAAATTATAAACTTTGTTGCAGAAATAGAAAAATACATATATAAATCGAACAGTCACAACATCCTAACTCAAGTTACATTATGCAAAAATCTGCCACCATTGATTGCTATTGTGTGATTGTTGTTGGGCGATGGGATGCCGTTGATGCTTACTCATGCCACAGAAGCTGAAATCGGGAGAACTTGCTGGGCCATTGTTTCGAGGTCCTAACTACAGTGTTCCATTTGTGTATGGTCACTCCAGCTGGAATTACACTTCAATGCACAAATCAACTCTGAAATTGCAAACTATTTTGTACATCTCGCATGCTACACCTCTGAGAGTTTTAGGAAAAGGCAAAAGTTAAAATAGTAGTCATAGTATGAATATTAAGACATTTAATGTACTAGTATTTGTTTGCATAAAAACCAATAAACAAACATCACTCCAGTTCAGAGTAGCAAGGCAATCAAAATAAAGACTATGTGCAGACAAGAATGAAAATTATGTAAATAAACTACACAGTGCCACTTGAATGGGAGAATACATATTGCTGAAAAGAATACACTTTGATCTCTTCTCATGGAGAATGAATGAATTGCAACTAGGGAAACTTTCTTCCACATGAATGAGTGCAACAACTCCAAAGGATAATTTAAGACTTTCACCTAAAGACGATTCGCCTCTATCACCAGCATATGAAAGACCAGTGAGCTGAAGATCGAGTGCCACAGGCATAGGAGTTTCAAGTGATAATTCTATTTCCAGTAAACTGAGGAAATAAACTAATAAAGGAGGAGCTAATGCCATGTGTGCTCAACCAGCATATGAAAAACCAATGTGGTACAGGAGAGTATCATTTGAAAGACCAATGTACATGAGGGTATCTTAATATGAGAATTGTTGTACAAAGATGAACCATAGGACAGTCTAACGGAGAAACACATGTCTGTGATAATTAGTGCTGGTTAAGACATCGAGAGCTGCAACTCTCTTTTGTTGTCAGGATATATGACGCTTCGTGTTGTATTCCAATTTCTTCTCATCCGACATTCTCGCATACCATGATTAAACACTTTTCCTTTTAGGATCGGCTGTTGGATTATGTGTGATATTTGCACTATCATCCATAGTTTTAGACCGCATTATCCCAAGAAAATGATGTGCAAATTCAACTATACACCATGTGAAGCAGTCAAAATTGCAAGAGCTAGCCCTTTTTGTTTTTTCTACGATAAGTAGGAAACAAAGTATGAAAATTGCATACTTGAACAAAGCCGATTGTTGAGATCAGAGATGATGTCTTTAGATATTAGTAGCAATTGTCCTTCGTTAACAGAACTAAGTTTGCTTCGAGTATCCCCTGCATAGACGACCCTTCTCGCCAGTAGATGTGCAGAAACTGTTCTTGGAGCCTGAACATCTCATGAAGGTAGAATGGCATCCAATAGCTCGCTGAACCATGTGTACCTTATCATCATAGTTTTCTACCTTGTACATATAAGCAAACTCCAAACATTAGTGATCATTATAAGTTCGAAGCTACTATAAAACTCGAGAGTGTCACCAAATAAAAAGGCAACATTGAATAAATCCAGAAGAATGCGGATCAAATAATTGTAAAAACTGGTATGGGTGTAGACACTACAACACGTACGTCAATTGCAGGCACTTTAAAATGCCTCAAAAAGCCCCTATAATGCCAGCTTAGAGAAAAGAAGGCATTTTCCAAATATGCTAGAGATGGTCACTAAGGGAAAGGTCTTTTGAGGCATTTTTTCAGAATGCCTCCAAAGGTCAACACAGAGGCATGTTTAAAATGCCAGCAAGCTCAATTCGAGGCATTTTTTCCACAACGCCTCAAAAAGATTAAACGCAGGCATTTTTCCAAAATGCCAACAAGCTCAATTGAAGGCATTTTTTCAGAATGCCTCCAAGACTATTTGTAGCATTTCTCATAATGCCTCTAAAAATTGTGCCTGGCACCTTTCATACTGCCTTCAAGACATTTTTGTGGCATTTCTCAAAAATGCCTCAAAAACATCATGTGACATCTTTTGTATTGCCTCCAAAATGTTTCCATGGCGCATAAGAATGCCACAAACTTTACATATGCATAATAAGAATATGATAAAAACACTGTTACAACAAGCCCAATGATTTGCATCTAGCTTTGTACAAACACACATACAACAGTAAAAAAGATTGAGAAGCTTGCATCGGCTTAGAAGTATCATCATTCACGTGAATAATGTAAAGCATCACCATCAGAACATCTTCACAAATTCAGAAACAATATCAAAGTATCAATCAGAAACACACAGGTCACTTCCTACTGTTGTGACAGCAATATGAAGAAGTGTTCCAGCTTGATGCAAGAGCAAGCCAATCAGCAGTGTACCAGCAGAAGAGCAAGCCAATCTTAGACGGGCACACACAAGAGCAAGCCAATCAGCGATGTGTCACCTTCAACTTCAACCTTGAGCAGTTTACCAGCATTTCTAGGCTTCTACAAGAGCAAACAATGTTCTCAGCACTGTAACAGGGTTATAGAGGCATGCATGCAAGAAAAACGGGCCAGGAAACCTCTTGCTCTAATTTGCTACAGGAAAAGGCATGTACAACTCACCTATGACCATCTTTCATGTTTCCCTGCCCGAATTCCTGAGTATGTTGTTTCCGGTTGTAGCAGAGATTGCTTGAGTACCTTTTTTCATTCTTTTTGTCTCTGAAACTTTCTTTCTCTTCAGTGTATTCCTCACTGCACCTTCTGAAGTACTGCAACCAGTCTGATGGTTGGTCACCTGAGTTCCAGTAGTTGTTTTGTTGGGATCCACATTCTCGCTATTGTTGAAAGACATCTGACTACAAACACTAGAAACCTACAATTGGGTAAAAACAAAAATCATGTATAGTTATACATAATATGAGCACAAAACAACAACTATGAGCTATGATAGTACCTTAGTTGCAACACGGTAGTACGGTCTGTTTGCATAATCTGCATTAAAAAGAGTTCAGAATAGTTGCATATACAAGAACAGGGCAAATGAGTTAGCAAAGTGTCATGTATCATACATTTTGCGTGGCCACGGAATACACCTAGCTTGTTTATTTTCCCTTGTGCACGAGGCAGCTCGGTTGTTTCTTTGAGCACGATGTTGACAAGAACTTCAACACAATCAGCTAGTGGTTGGCCATCAGTAGCTTTAGCTTTTCTACCACTTTTCTGGATGGTTCCCATTGCCACCACACTTGCACTGTTTGGCGACGTCAAACTAACTTCCATGCCACACTTTATGGTATCTTCTAATCCGTCCTGTAAGTTGCAATAGTACTAAGTAACCCTTCTAATTTGCTAGTTGGTTAATAAGTTGAGACAAATATAGAAAAATCACCTTTGGCCCCTTTTGGAGCGGCGTTTGAAATATTCCTGGTTTCTTATGTTTAGTTGTCTTTGTCTTCTTTGGTTTTGGCACAGGCGCACGACTTGGTAGTGCTGATTCTGTTTTCTTTGATTCCAGTTGGGATGCCTTCACCTTATCTGGATGCCTTGGAGCAGACATTGCCTCGGATGCCTTGGTAGTATATGAATGTGAAGTTGCTTGTTCTTCGTCATTCATGGTTTCCAAGTCCTAGTATGTGGAAACTCATATTTAGCTAGTAGTAAATGCTCAAATAATGTGGCTGAATTTAAGAGATGAAAACAAGAATCACCTTAGAAGGATCTTTATTTGGAAGCTCCTTTTCAAGAATTCCTCCCATTTCAACAGAGCCCCTAGAAGCCATGATCAAACTTTTTAGCTCATTGTACTTTTCTTCCATTCTCTCACTCTTGGCCATTATTGAAGTTTGATTTGCCACTAGAGTATGCACCACATGCCGAAGCTCCATGTTCTCTTGTTTAGCAGCATGTAGTTCAGCTTCAACTTGAGCAAGGCGCTCAGAAGCGGCTCCACCTACTAATAGACCAAGGCCACTTGGCCTTCCTTTCTTTTCTATTGGGAAAATTGATGAATAAAGATCACCATCACGGGCCTACTCACCAATCAAAGAAGGATCTTCCCGAATCCTTTTGAGGCGTGCTTTCTGAATATTGAAGTGTCTTGTTGCACGCTTTCTGAATATTGAAGTGTCTTGCTGAATATTGAAGTGTCTTGCTGCACGCTTGTATCATTCTCATCTACCTGATTATGGTGTCGCTCCCTGCTGCTCTTCTGTTGCAGTTTCCCATACGTAGTTTTCATGTCCTTTGTCAATATTGAAATTTCATGTGATGAAAGGGGAACGGGAGGCTCTCGATGTTCCTCAAAACCATCAAATGACTCGGCATCAAATCGAAACTCGTGATTAGGTTCCAAGAATCTGCGATGCCCCATATAGCATTTCTTGTGTCCATTGTTTAACCAAAGAGAGCATGCCTTTGATAGACAATGGGAGCAAACTGCTATATTTTCTCCAGACAAAGATCCACGCCCAGGCCAATCACTTATTGTCCATAGTAGTGCGGCGCGTAAGAGAAACTTCTTAGATTGAGAGGCATCATAAGTCCAGACTCCATCATCCCAAAGCTCCAGAAGATCATCTATGGTCAGCTGCATGTAAACATCCATGTCTTTTCCTGGAGATTTTTTACCAGGAATGATGACAGAGAGGATAAACTTTGATTGCTTAATACAAATCCATGGAGGAAGGTTGTAGGGGATCAAGATGATAGGCCATATGCTATATGAGAGATTCATATTTCCAAAAGGGTTGAAACCATCAGCTCCCAATCCAAATCTAACGTTGCAAACTTCTGAACTGAAGTCTTTGTGAATAGCATCAAGGTGTTTCCATGCAGGTGAATCAGCTGGGTGTCGTATCAAGCCGTCCTTTGTGCGGCCTTCTCTGTGCCACCTCATATCTGATGCCGTCTTTGTAGAAGGGAACAACCTTTGGAGTCTCTTCTTTAGCGTGAAATGACGAACCACCTTTTGAGGCACCTTGTGGACACGCCTTCCATCAACTTCAGTATTTACGCTCTTCCATCTACTTGTGCCACACAATGGACATGATATGGCATCAGCATGTTCCTTCCTAAATAGAATGCAATCGTTTTTGCATGCATCTATACTATCATATCCAATACCAATGGCTCTCACAAACTTTTTGGCCCCATGAAAATTTTTGGGCAAGGCCTCACCTTCTGGAAGTGCCTCCTTAATTAGCGTCAATACCTCATCAAAGCAGACATTGCTCATTCCCCTCATATTCTTGATGTGAAGCAACCTCACCAAAAATTGCAGCTCCGAGAATCTTTTGCAACCTGGGTACAGCTCTTGGCGTCCATCATTAACTAATCTATAGTATGCTTTTTGTAAAAATATGTACATTTTCTATACAATGATTAAAGATTATTTTACGTACAATGTTTTCTGTAAAGACACGATGTCCATTTTTAAAAGTACATGATAATTTGTTTTTGAAAAGCACTATGCATATTTTAAAAATACATGATAAAAACAAAAATAAAAATAACTAAAATAGGAAATAAATGGGATAAAATCAGTAAGAGAAGGATTTTTTTAGAAAAACGTCAACTCACTTTACAAAAAGTGTGTATTTTCAGATATATTCATGTAGTATAGTTGGACAATTAAAATGAAATAAAAATCTTGAAAAGAACACCAAAATATTACAAACAACAAAAACAAAAAGAAGAGAAAGAAAATTAATAATATTAGTAAAACAAAAAAGCAGAAATAAAGATAGAAACCAGACCAAAAAGCATATTAGAAAAACCAAACACAAACACTCAAACAAATCGTTAGGAACCACTTCCTGTTCGTCTACTACTGAGGGACCCATTGCCACGTCGGCCTTGAGGCGAGCGCCAACGTGTAGTCGCAATAAGTGATAAACAGCCTTTTCGCTGGCTTAGCAATGTGAGAGCTAACTGATAAATAGCTTTTTCACTAGCTTAGTGCGCTAACGTGTAGTCAAAATAAGTGATAAACAGCCTTTTCGCTGGCTTATCAGTGTGAGAGCTAAGTGCTGAATAGCTTTTTCGCTAGCTTAGTGAGCTATATCTCGCTTATTGTTGCGTTTTTGGCAACTTCCACGTGATAGAGACAGCATATTCATCAAACATTTTCTGAAATACACGACAATTTGTTTTCAAGAAGCACTATGTATATCTTACAAATACATGATAAAACAAAAAATAAAAGGAAATTAAAAATAGAAAAGAAATTGAAAAAATTAGGTTATAAACAAAAAAATATAAAAAAATTCAATTTCTTTTACAAAAAAGTCTGTATTTCTAGATATATTAATGAAATATAATTGGACAGTGAAAAAGAAATAAAAGCCTGAAAAGAACATGAAAAATATTACAAATCACAAAAAAAGAGGAAGAAAATAAACAATACTAGAAAAACAAAAAAACAGAAATAAAGAATAAAAATCAGACCAAAAAGCAGATTAGAAAACCATAGACAGAGCACATCGTCTTGGTCAAAGGAAAGCTGTGAATGTGCATGTCTTATCATGCGCACTACGCTGGAAGTGGAAGTGACACAATTCCAACAGTTCATCGCGCAATCTAGTTGAAAAGACGATACCATGTCACAAAATATCACAAAGATAGCATGGTGCTATCAAAACTGCAGAGGTCACAGTTATTACTGAAATCTCAAATTCTGATCTTGCCACCAAAATCAATGCATGCCAGTGACCATACAATACAAGCTACGCAATGTATGTTCGCATCAACCTACAGTTTCACACAAAGCTACTCTAATAGATAGATAGATAGATAGATAGATAGATAGATAGATAGATAGAGATATAAGATGTCATGTGACACAATATCACAAGGTACGATAGCATAGTGCTAGCTAGCCAAACTGCAGAGGTCATAATTTAACTTAAAACAAGCTGAATCTGGGGGCAGCTTTGGTTCTCATTTCTCCCATCTTGTCTTCACTGGTCTTCCTTGGCTTCTACCACCTTGTTGGCTTTGGAACCAAACGCAAAAGCAAAGGCCATAAATGTTAGTGTCATCTTGGCAGCTAACTCGAACACACCCCGAGCTCTCATTGCGTACCGCATCCAGCGCCTGCATGTAGAGAGACGTATATCATATGAGATTTTACATGTACCAACTCCTGTCAAACAAAGCAAACAGGAAACTAACTGAGGCAGAAATATATCCTACAGAGGGTCATCTGCTCCTTGAGTGGCTTGTACAGAAAGATGCTGGCCAGTAGTGGTGGAAATCTTCCCCGCGTTATAAATTGCATCAAACAGCTCCTTCTTCTTCTGCTCTGCTTTGGATATCGCATCATACAGCTCCTCCTCCTTTTGCTTGATCTTTGAAGCTTGCTGGATTGATACACAAAAATAATGATGAGTGGCCCGACTTTGTATCATCAATCATTAGGTAAGCAACTAAACACTGATTGCGATTGGTAAATACTACTACCTCTGTTAATTAATGTACGATGTTTTGGCAGTTCAACCAAAACTGCCAAAACTGTCTTATATTAATGAACGGAGGGAGTAATTAGGAATGATACAGTACTGCCTGTGAATTAAGTGAGGTTCGCAAATAGTAACATCATCATACTGTACTTAGAAAATGAAGCATTGACTAGCACTAGGAAGTGCAGCAAGCAGAAGACAGCAAGCGGAATTTGCTAAAGGGGTGAGCCAATATGTAAAACTATTTGTTACTAGCTAGCAAAACAAAGGGACATGTTAAATTGTTATTACTTGAAATCAGTTAACATGGATGGATCGATGACAAGTACTGCTAGCAAAGCAAGATTGTGCAATTTCTTGGTTGAGCTAGTCCATGGATGTGTGCTTATGAAATGAAGCATTGATGAACTAGAAAGGTGCAGCAAGCAGCAGACATGAATCTGATGTGTTGCAACTGATACTGTATTTTGCTAAAATGATGAGCAAAAGGTCAGAAAAGAAAAGAGGCAATCTTGCTCTTGTTTCTGGCTAACAGAAGAGACACATACAGGTGCTATTTCGATCGCACAGATTTCGATTGTCGCAGGCTACCTCGCTGATGAGCAAAAGGTCATGATGCTCAGATACCTCACTAATGAAAGAAAAGATGACAATTTTGGTGAAGATACCTCACTAAAATGATGAGCAAAAGGTCATCAAGCTCAGATCAACCAGGAAAATAAGGTTGCTTAATGATATGATTTGCATTCAGCGCTCTTGCTAGAAGTAGCAGTACAAATCTTGCTCTTCATCACATACACAAAAAAAGAGCAATCTTGTTCGGTAATCTTGCCCAAAAAAGGCAATCCTGCTCTTGTTTCTGGCTAGCAGAACAGAGACATACATGGTGCTATTTCGATTGAACAGAATTCGACTATCGCAGGCTACCTCGCTGGAGAAAAAAGATGTCAATTTTGGTCAAGATACCTCGGTGGAGTTGGAGAGGTGGCGGGAGCGCATGAGCCTGCTTGGCACGAGCCGGCGTCCCTCCTCCGCCTGCGCTCGCTGGAGCAGAGAGCCACCGAGCCTCCTCGCCGCGCATCGAACCGCCGCCATCGTCGCCGGCCTGCGAACAATTGGTCAGAGATTAGGACGACACGTCCGTCAGGAATCACCACCGCCGGCCCGCCGGCCGGCCGCGGCTCCCCGACCCCCGCATACACGCACAAACCCCATCGATTGGGTTGCAGTCCGTGGGCATTTCGGTGAGCGTACCTTGCGGATGGGGGCGTCTCTTCCTCAGGCGGCTAGGGTTCCTCGTTCGCCGTCCTCCGCCTCCGCCTCCGCCGACGCCGAAAGTGAGTGGGTGGGGGTTCCTGCTCTCTCCCTCTCTGTCTCTGTCTCTGGAAGCTGCGGTGCGCCAACTTATACTCTAGCTTGCCAGCAGGCCCGGCCCAAATGTGCGCTTCTTCTATTTTTTCTTCTCAAATAGACCCCGGTTCTTTCTTCTTTAACTCTTTTTTCCCCACGCATAATTTTTGTCAACTAATCGGAAAGGGGGTCCACCACGTCACGGAACTCTAAGGCGGCAGGAGGCGACCGCGAGGCGATCACGTTTCTGCGGTAGGGTTAGGGTTTCGCTATACGGGGGTGGCTGGATTCCGGCTGGGATCAGGGAGACGACGGCGTCTCTCGGGACCAGGGCCGACGGAGCTGACTTCCTGCTGTGGAGCGGAGCTAATGGCAGGAGCGGCGGATGGGAGAGGTGCGGGCTCGGCATGGAAGACCACTCCCACCATATCGGAGTGGCGGCGGCGGTGGCCGCAACGCCGGTGCGGAAAGTTGGAGATTCTGCAAGCAGGGGGTCCTCCAAATCCCCTGTCGAGTGCAAGACGCTGGATCCGGCCGCGAGCCTCTCAGCGAGGTTGGGGGGATGGTGCTGATGGACAAGGAGGTAGAGGGGATTGTGTTTGAAGATACGAATCCAGATAACCAGCAGAAGAAGTATCGATGGTCGGCTGTGGGGAAGGTTTGCTCGGCAAAACCAATGAAGATGTCAGCGGTGGAGAAGACCATGCCCAGGGCATGGGGTCTGCACAGAGAAGCAAAGTTCAGCGAGATCGGGCCAAATATCTTTGAGGTGCACTTTGGTTCTGAAGGAGACTGGCGTCATGTCCTACACAGCGGCCCTTGGCAGTTCGATTTCGGTGTTTTGATTATGAAGGACTACGAGGGCGACAAGCGACCGTCTGAGATGGTGTTTGACAAGATAGACATCTGGGTTCGTATTACTGATCTGCCGCCTGATAAGAGGACGGAGGCGTTCGGGAGAGCGCTGGGAAACTGGTTGGGTGAGACCGTTAGGGTTGATGTGGACAAAGATGGATTTGCCAGGGGACAGAATCTGAGAGTTAGAGTCAAAATCTCTGTGTTTGAGCCACTAGTAAGAGGCTTTTAATTGAGGAAGAAGAAGGAGGACATAGAAAAAACCTGGTTTGATTTTCACTATGAAAAGGTTCCGCATTTCTGTTTTGAGTGTGGAAGGCTGGTTCACGAGGGGGGGATTTGCAATCCTCCGTTGGACTTGTCCCTTCAGTGGGGGGGATGGCTCAGAGCATCACCGGGCAGAAATAATTCAGGCAAAGATGGATCTGTGAGTGGTGCAACCAGTAGTAACAATAGCAGGGGTAGCTCTCACACTGGTGAGGCTACAGAAAGAGTACATGAGCATCCAAGAGCTAGGGATTTGCCCACCGAAAGGAACTTAAACGCTGAATTTTGATGTAACAAGGACGATCGCACTGGCGAGAGGTCCACATCATGGGGCCGAAGTAAACAGCCCTAACAATGGAAGATACAGGCAAGGGGGGCCCCGAGGGCTGGATTTACGTGATAGTCTGGAGGCTAGGCGTGAACAGGATATGAGGAGTAAACTAATGGAGAGTAGCCAACAGAGTTTGAGAGATGGACAGCGGGAACCGGCTAGGGACTGGAAGGGCAAGGATAAGGTCTCATACCCATCTAATCTGCATGCAGTGGATGCGGGTCGGGTCAACTCACGGGGGGAACCCGGCATGCATGGCGCCCCGAGTAGACGAAGGGGTTTCTACGTGAGGAGGTTTAGAGATGATGTTGAGGGAAGGCAAAGGAATGACATGCACTCTTGGAAGGATAATGACAGTAGGAAACGGCGGCCTAGGCAGATGTGGGTTGCTAGGGGAGGAAGAGAAAGGCAGGGTGAGGAGGAGGACTTCATACATGAAACAATGCAAAAAACAGGTTCAGTGTTTGATCGGCTCCAGGAGAATGATGACAAAGCGGCGGACCCTGAGGTTCAGGGCCGCCGAGAGCAATGAATCTCTTAGCCTGGAACTGTCGAGGATTGGGGTTGGACTCGGCGGTTGGCGAATTACGAGACCTGATACGGTCCTACAATCCAGAGGTGGTTTTTCTTAGTGAGACTAAAAAGTCCGCGAGGGCTATGGAGAAGTTGAAGTGGAGCTTGGGGTTCCAGAGTGGTGTAGCGGTGGATTGTAAGGGAAGGAGTGGAGGTCTTGCATTATGGTGGAGAGAGCATATTCTGGTTAAGGTGCAGCCATGGTGCCAATATTTTATGGATGCGGAAATTGCATTTGAGGGTAAGACCTGCAGAATCACTGGATTCTATGGGGAACCCCGAACGGAATTGCGGAAAAAATCTTGGGATGCTATCCGTTATCTTAGGGCGCAAGATGATCTGTCGTGGCTTTGTGTGGGGGATTTTAATGAGGCTTTATTTCAATCTGACCAAATTGGTGGCAACCCACAAAGCTTTGCACAGATGCAGGACTTCCGCGATTGTCTAGCCGACTGCGGTCTAGCTGATTTGAGTTTTCCGGGTTATCCGTATACTTGGTATAACAAGAGAGATGGGATGGAGAACATCCAGGTGCGGTTGGATAGAGCTACATGCAATGATAGTTTTCTTAATCTATTTCCAGATACTTCAGTTGAACACATTTTGTGTGAGGAGTCAGACCACCAAGCCCTGTTGGTTCGTGTGTTGGAGACGGCTCCAAACCGCGCGTCAGGTGAGCAGAGGCCATTCAGGTTTGAAGAGGCATGGACCCGACATGATCAGTATGAGGAGATGATTGCTAAAGCTTGGGAGGCTGCGAACGTAGGAGGCCAAGGACTCACGGCGGTGTGGCAAAAACTTGGCAAGATGGCCGGCTCTATACAAAAATGGGCCCGTGTGGTCTTTGGCTCTATCCGTAGACAAATAAAACATCTTAAGGCTCAGCTGCTGGATGCCAAAACGAGGGCAGTAACAACAGGGTTCCAGCAAGAAGTTCGTGATATTGAAGCACAACTAAGAGAGGTTTATGAACGGGAGGAGATCATGTATCGGCAGAGGTCAAGAGTGGACTGGCTGAAAGCGGGGGACCAAAATACTCAGTATTTTCAGAATAGAGCTTCCCACCGAAAGAGGAAGAACACAGTGAAGGCGCTTCGGCGGGAGGATGGCACGAAATGCACTGTTGATGAAGATATGCGGGCGATGGCGGCAAACTTCTATGAGTTACTATTTACGTCGGAGGGATCGAGGGGGGCTCGTGAACTACTACAGAATATCAATACGGTGGTCTCAGATGACATGAACTTGCGGCTAACCTCCCCCATTACAGAGGAGGAAATTGAGAGTGCTTTGTTTCAGATGGGCCCAACTAAGGCACCAGGGCCGGACGGGCTCCCGGCGCTCTGTTATCAACGACACTGGTCGTTGTTAAAAGAGGATGTGTGTCGTGCAGTGCAGGATTTCCTAGGAGGAGCAGCGACGCCGGACAGTTTTAATGCCACTGTTATTGTTATGATTCCAAAGACAAACTCACCGGAGTTATTGTCCCAGTTTAGACCCATAAGTCTATGCAATGTGTTGTACAAATTAGCTTCGAAGGTGTTGGCAAATAGGTTAAAGGGTATCCTCCCAATTCTTATCTCAGAGGAACAGAGTGCGTTTGTACCGGGACGACTTATTAAGGATAATGTCCTCATTGCGTACGAGTGTGTACATGCCATTCGAAAGAGAAAGAGGAAGAAAGTTCTGTGTGCCGTCAAGCTAGATATGATGAAGGCCTATGACAGAGTCGAATGGGTTTTTCTGAAACTGATGTTGGAACGAGTGGGCTTTGCACCGGAGTGGATTGAGATGATTATGAGATGTGTCACAACGGCTAACTTTGTGGTCAAGCTGAATGGAGGGTTTTCGAGAAGTTTTTTCCCTTCACGTGGCTTGCGTCAGGGAGACCCGTTATCGCCATATCTATTTCTGTTTTGTGTTGAGGGGTTCTTCGCTCTGTTGAGGAAAGCGCAGCTAGAGGAAAAGATTAGTGGAGTGGGTTTTGGGATCACTGGCCCCCATATTAGCCACTTATTATTTGTTGATGACAGTATTGTTTTCATGGAAGGATCAAGGGAGAGTATGCGGACGCTTAAGGAAATCCTAGGCACATATGAGGAGGCGTCCGGTCAGCGGGTAAATTTGCAGAAATCATCAATCTTTTTTGGCAAAGGGTGTCAAGAGCCGACCAAGGAGGAGCTCAAATCTGCCCTTGGGGTTCATTCTGAAGCGCTTAATGAGAAGTACCTTGGTCTCCCAACACTGGTTGGAAGATCCAAAGATGGGACTTTCTCGTACGTCATGGAGAGTTCTAAAGGCAAAGTAAGTGGTTGGAAGGGGCAGGGGCTGTCTAAGAAGGCAAGAGAAGTTCTCATTAAATCAGGACTCCAAGCTGTTCCGACGTTCACCATGAGTTGTTTCCACCTCACAAAGAAAATGTGCCGGAATCTGTCCTCTATCTCTGCAAAATTCTGGTGGGGTGCAAGAAATGGTGAGTGGAAAGTGCACTGGATTTCTTGGCAGAAAATGTGTGCTTCAAAACGGAGCGGAGGCATGGGGTTTAGAGACCCATAGGCTTTCAATCAGGCCCTTCTTGCCAAACAAGCGTGGCGAATCTTGCAGTACCCATCATCTTTGTGTGCAAGAGTTCTAAAGGCAAAATATTTCAAGGATGACTCCATATTGACAGCCGCGTGTCCGGCGGCGGCATCCTTCACTTTCAGGAGCATTTTGCATGGCCGAGACCTATTGCGCGAAGGATTAGTGTGGCGCATTGGAGATGGCTCAAGCATTAATATTCACCATGAAAACTGGATTCCCAGGAGTGGATCCTTGAGACCGTTGGGCCAAGTGTTCATAAATGGAGTAACTAAAGTTGCAGACCTGCTATCACCAGATGGTAGGAGCTGGAATCTTGAACTGGTTCACCGCATGTTCTCAGCTGACGACGCTGCAGATATAAGAAGGTTAGCGATTGGGGGCCCTGGAACGGAGGATTATCTAGCCTGGAATTATACGAGGAATGGCTCCTTTACAGTGCGGTCGGCTTACCACTTCAACATGGCCAGAAAGAGTGCACGGTCGGGACAGCAGGGTCCCTCAAGCATGGTGAATACGCATAAGGGGTATTTGTCGCTGTGGGATACGAATGCACCGGGGAAGGCTAAGATTCATATGTGGAGATTGATCAGGAACGGACTCGCAGTTGGTTCGGAGCTACACTGCCGTAGGATTAAACCCGGAGTCTTCTGTGTAGCCTGCGGGAGAGAAGAAACAACATACCATCGCTTTTGGGGTTGTCAACACTCGGTGTTGTTTTGGCAACTGCTGAATTCAGAGAAAGGGGTGGCGGTACCCATCCCGCCATATCAGATGGCGGCGCATACGAACTTAGCAAGCTGGCTACTGGGTTGGTTGGCGGAAGCGCCAGACAAGGAAAAAGAGACGATGGTGCAGGCAATGGACGGGCGTTGGCTAGCCCGTAATGAAGCGAGAGACGGCAAAATGATTAGTGCACCGCTAGAAGTGGTCCAGTCTGTACATTCGTTCTTGCAGGAATGGAAGGAGATCCATCCAGCAAAGATCAAGGGCGCTGCGGAACGCGTAATGCAAAAATGGGAGCCGCCGGAGGAGGGATGGATCAAGATCAATTCGGACGGTGCGGTCTCTAAGCAAGGAGATAAGGGAGGGGGAGGCGCGGTACTGATAGATCATCATGGGGCCTTCAGGGCGGGAATGTGTCATCACTTCCCTCATATCAATGATCCATAGGCGGCGGAAATCTTGGCTTGTAAGCAAGCTCTAAGCGTGGCTAGGGAGGTCAACGCTGAGAAGATTCATATGGAGCTTGACTGTCAAGGAGTGGTGAAGATGTTGAATCACTCACCAAGAGAGCTGTCGGCTGCTGGTCCTTGGGTGCAGGAAATTAAAACTTTGTTGAATTCTTTTTCTGAGTCTAGAGTGTCATGGGTTCGAAGGTCTGCGAATGTTGCCGCTCATAAATTTGCAAAAGTAGGTGTAGGTGATGAACTTTGTAAGGTGTGGTTGGGGGCTCCCCCAGACTTCGTGTTGGATGTTATCTCGGATGTTCCGAGCTTTGTTCTTTAAATAAAGCGGCAATAGTTCCCCTCAAAAAAAAATTTGTCAACTCCCCGCTTTCATCGCTCAGCGGGTACAAATCACGGCTTTAGGGCGCATTGTGTGTTGTGTCGAATCCCCTTACTCCGCGCTTTCATCACTCACCGGGTACAAATCACGGCTCATTGCCAACTTCCGTTTCCAGCTTTAGACTTAATTTGAGAAGAAACTAGTTGAGGCTTGCTCTTACAATAGGTTTTGAGCTTCTAAGCCACCCATATGATCCGAAGATCAGCCCCACCTGAGTTCTTGCAATTTCATTGTGTTTGTAAGAACCAAAGAGCCTCTCTTCAGCTGGAAATCGAGATGCCACTCAAGCATTTTGCTAGTTAAGTTCATTGTCAAAGGATATCACAATTGTCCACGTAGTTGACATTTGGCTCACAGGAAAAGCAAGCGTTTGAAGACCAAGCCAAAAATACAGTAGCCTCCTGCATTAAATGCTACGAGAGCATTGGTTGGCAAGGTAGGAATTTGTATCCCCTCTATTTTTCTTGCCTAGCCGATAACATTCCTTAAATACAAAAGAGCCATGTATCTATTTATGGGATGTGGTGGGTTTTTCTAGGTTTTAGTCCAATAGAACATCGATTTACTTGCTTATCTAATTCATCCATGTCCCTTTATATCTTTTGGTTACAAATACAGAAGAACCCTATATTTATTTCTCAGTTACAAATCACGGCTCATTGCCAACCTACTGCAACATCACATGATGGCAGCGCAATATACTACCGATCCCTAATAGCAAATCCCATGTTCCAATATGATGACATTGACATCGATAATAACATGACCCCAACTCAAGTATGACCAATGACAGAGCTCATACCAAAAAACTTGAGCTCCGCTTGAGTCTCCTGCTAATTAATGTACATATGAATGGGATGGTACTTTCTTTCGATCATGGTGTTCATACCGTGAGAGGGGCCTCTATGCCTATGACGTTCAGACCCCTAGAGGTGCATCTATACATATGGTGTTAGCCTCAATTACCAACCGTTGCTTGTTTGGGTAGCTGACCAGGTTGGTTCTAGGAGACATATGACGAAGGGAACCTCTATGTTGAGTGAATATAAACGAACAAAGCCAGCCTGCTTGTTTAGAGTTAGACTTGATTTGGGAAGAAACTTGCTGAGCTTCTAAGCCACCCATAGGATCCGAAGATCAGCCACACGCTGGAAGAATTACATCAGATGGATCACGATCATGCAGGGAAGCTCACGTGATCTTTGTATTGAGAAACATAGTAGAGAAAACCAAATAGCAACAAGGCTTCATTCTAAGAGCTAACTCCAGCTAGAATGTTGATTCTTGTAATAGCTAGTTGTTGCTTTCTTTCCCTTTCGTACTGTGTAGATTGACTCTCCCCGGCTTGTTGTGACTTGCTAGTCAGTTTTGAATTTCTGGCTCAATGACTTCTGTTGTGGCCCGGATGCTGTGAATAGTTTTGGCTTTGTTACCTCGTTTTCAATAAAATGAGGCGGGGGTGACCCCTTTTCTTAAAAAACACATTAGATTTCATTACTTAGTTATGATTTGTTATGTATGGATTCCTCACTATAAATCATTATCCTAGGCCACAACTCATTCCATTTCAATAATGAACTTGGGTACCACATCAGAGTTTTTTCTTTTCTTTTTGACCCCGATAGACGGTAGTGCATCAGAGTTAACTACATATGGTGTGATACTAGTTTTTATATAGTGAAAATTGACTCAATGAATCAATATTTGGAAACAAAGAATATAAAAGTTTATAAAGTTTTGACTTTTAGAAAAAATCTGTATGTGCTACATTGTGGAATGGATGGAGTATTGTGGAAAATAAGAAAACATGCAGCCGAGAAAAAACATAAAGTGGGACTATTTATCTTGAGAGAGAAAAAATATATTTTCCATTACTCTTTAGGGCACATTGTGTGTTGTGTCGACTCCCCTTGCTCCCCGCTTTCATCGCTCACCAGGTACAAATCACGGCTCATTGCCAGCCTCATGTCCCAGCTTTAGACTTGATTTGAGAAGAAACTAGTTGAGACTTGCTCCTACAATAGGTTTTGAGCTTCTAAGCCACCCATATGATTCGAAGATCAACTACGCCCGAGTTCTTGCAAATTCATTGTGTTTGTATGAACCAAAGAGCTTCTCTTCAGTTGGAAATCGAGACGCCACTCAAGTGTTTTGTTGGTTAATTTCATTGTCAAAGGCTATTACATTGGTCTGCATAGTTGGGATCTGACTCAACACGGCAAAAATATGGGGGCCTTTCCTATGAAATGCTATGAGAGCATCGGTTGGCACGATAGAAATAAATATCCCAACTATTTTCTTCCCTAGCCCATAACATTCCTAAAATACAAAAGAACCATATATGTATTTCTGGGTTCTAGTGAATCTTGTTAGGTTTTAGTCCAATAGAACATTGATTTACTTGCTTATCTATCTTCATCCATGCCCCGTTTGATCTATTGGTTATTTGTTCCATGTATGACTCATGCTTATTCTAATTTAACTTCTCAATGCCCCTGATCCTTTCTTCTTTTCATGTTTTCTTTGTTTTGACCATGACAACCACTCTTTTGTTCATTTTTCCTTGGTGGAGACTATAATTTCAAGAAAATACACGCAAGTGAGATAGAATTAAAGTTGGAGTGCATATATTGAGAGAGGGGAAATCTTTCGTCGTGGCAAAGAAGAACCTCTTGGGTGAAATAAGGTATGGGTCCCGGGTGAACCTGGCTTATATCCCACCACATGATAAGAAGAAAGCAAAAAAAAAGTCATTCCAAAGAAGTAGCTTGAGTCTATGAAACTTTCTACGGCTGCCGAGGTAGAGGGATGCACGTGCACTGCGTTGGAGCTATCGTGGTTTAGGAGTTGCCACAATAGTGAGAGAGTTGCGTTCTCTAGTGAACAAAGGGGGCCGACCGGACAAGAAGAAGATGTTATCTCTTCTTATCTGAACCTTGACGGTGAAGATGAAGGGCGCCGTCAGCAAGATGATGCCGAACAAACGTCGATAAACGACGATCTTCAAATGGAAGTAGCAACCACCTCCGGCGCCGAGGTATATATATACATTGAGCCTCTGGTGATACAAACTAACTGATTTGAATAAATATGTGTGTACTAACGTGCGCGACTCTCTTTCTTATTTTAGCCCTCGGCCGGATCGTCGAAACAATCGAGTACGTCGTCAAAGTGTGGCGCAACCAAGACGATGAAACAAGGAGAAACATGCACCATCGAGGTTGTCGACAGTGCAACCGGCAGGCCGCTGGAGCCCCGCAAGAACGCCACCAAGTTTGTCAGCCAATGCGGAGCCGTTGTTAGAGACAACGTCTCGATCACCGTCCAGGAGTGGAATGAGCCAAAGAAGGCACGAATTGCTGGTTTCACTTTTGTCGATAAGAGAACAAAAAAAGATTGCTTCAAGAAGCTTATGGAACATTTCGTTCTACCTCCGGAATACAACAAATTCGATGAGGAGGGTAACAAGATTGAGGAAAACAAGGAGAGGAGGAGGCTAGTCAAACAGTTCGCTCTTCATAAGATGGCCGACGCATTCCGGAAATTCAAGCAAAATCTAGTCCATGACTTTGTCAAGCAGAACAAGACTCCGGATTTCAAAGGACAATATGAGAAACTGAAACATGATTGGCCAGAATTTGTGAAGCAAAAGAAATCGGAGCAGTTCATTCAAATATCGAAAAAAAATAAGGAAAATGCGGCTAAGAAGGAGTACAATCATATTATGGGGCCAGGAGGGTATCGCCTTTGGCAGCCTAGGTTGGAGAAGATGGAGAACGAGCTGAGGGCGCGAGGAATCCGTCCAGGTACGGAGGGATGGGACCCAAGGGCCAAAAGCTGGTGGTACGGGCATGGGGGAACGCTGAACCCGGAGACAGGGGAGTGTGTTTACCAGGGCAAAATAATTAAACCCACCCAAGCCCTTATTGACGCAATGAGGGATGCTCAAGAGGGGAAGATCAAGTTCAACAGAGAGAACGACGCACTGACAAAAGCCCTCGGGAATCCTGAACACGGAGGACGTGTACGAGGCATGGGGCACATTCCGTGGAAAATAGGGTTCCCCCAGAACGATGACCCGTACGGTTACAGAAGCCGTAAGAGAAAGATGGATCGGGAAGCAGATGTTGTGGCGCGGTTGGCATCGGAAATGGATGTGATGAAGAAAACCGTGAGTGTACTAGTAGCCGAAAGAGATGCAGCTTGGGCGCAGCATGAAGATCATCCAGCGGATCTCGGAAGCCAGCAGCGGAGAAGCAGCGTGGCTTCCACGGAGGCCCCACCGGCTGGTGCAGATGCACCGACGATCGAAATTACTACACCGGAGCCTCTGGTGGTCGAAATTACTGCACCGGAGCCTCCTCGCTACCCCGTGGACGATATAAAGGAGATGAAAGAATGTCATCTGTATTATCCTATCGGGAACATGTCCATGAAGGTAGCCATCGGCAGTGCTTTAGCATGTTTACCTGGAGCACTCCACCACAACAACCCCATTCAAGATGGTTATGCTCGTGTCACGGTGGAGGACATAGTCCAAGGGTTTGAGGACCTGGAGATTGACATTGCTACACCTGAAGGGGAGAAAAGACTTGGAAATGTCAAGCGCCATTTCATTCTATGGCAAAAGAAGTTTATCAAGTTTCCAGGCGAGGCGCCAAGGACAACAAGTCCACCCCCCTACGGTGGTGGTGGTGGCGGTGGCGGTGGTGGTGGTGGTGGTGGTGGCGGTTCACCTACACCTCCGTCACGTCAGCCGACGCCTCCCAGTCCACAACGTCCGGCGGGTGATCAGACGCCGCCCCCCAGTCCTCATCCGGCGGGTGATCAGACGCCGCCCCCCAATCCACCTCCGGCAAAGAAGCAGAAGCTGTCCTGGATTATTAACCCGGACCCTTATGTACCTAAGACCACAAAGGTACCGGAGCCATCACTGAAGCCTCTCCCCACAAGGCCTTGGGAACGTAGTGCCGAGGAAACTGCCGCGGCCGCGGCTGCTGATCTTGAGAAATGAAAGGCGGACTGCAAGAAGAAAAGAGAGCCCGAGCCCAAGCCAGTATTTTCTGATGAGCAAAAGAAGTGGGCTAAGTCATTTTTGAGCACATCGTCCCAAGCCGCGAAGAATCTGCCTGACGACTATGCACGTGAACTTCGTAGGCAGGCACTCATGTTGAAGGAGAAGAAAGAGCGGGCGGAGAACCAGGAGAACAAAGCCTTGGAGGAGGCCGAGAAAACGGAATTAGAAAGTAAAAAAAGCGGGAAACGAGTTGCCCAGCTCGGGGAACAAAGTAAACAATCGATTGCCCCGCTTATAGTGAAAGCCGCCGGTCCGGATGACCCCGATATCATAGCAGCTGCGGCAGCACATGGATTGACTGTAACGAGTGCCAGAGAACAAGCGGCCAACTTAGGTATTACTCTTCGTGAACTGTTAGGCCTTGATGAGGCGCCAGTGAAGGAGGTAGTAATTACATATGTGAAGAATGGGCCTCTCGTCGAGCCTGCGCAGGAAGAGGATCTACCTCCACAAATGAAAGGTCTGCTGAAATGGTACAAGGGTTACATAAAAAATAAAAATGCCAAAGAATATATTTATGCGGAAGTTAGATATGAGCATCACTTCAAACATTACTATGTACAAATTCATCTGAGTGAATTGTTCCAGCTTTTCAATCTGCGCGAGCTCGACAAATCTATCATCAGTTGCTACGTTCTGTAAGTGATTTATTTTTACCCCATCTCGTTCATATTGCCTGCACTATATATATGTCCTAACTATATTGTTGTGTCCGCTATTATACATGCAGAATGAAGATTAAGGAATGCAGAGTAAGGAAAATCCATGATGTTGGGTTCATTGACCCACACATCGTTAATGGATATGTGTTGCGGCATCACCCCGCCGACATGGAGGCAGACCTGTGGCAGTTTCTTACAAAGCAGGAACTCAAAAGTGATATTCTATTTCCTTACCATTTTGGGTGAGTGTTTCTGTCTTGAGCACATTCTCTTTTGTTTACTCCATGCATGGTATGTGGCCGGCTAATCGATGAGTTATGCATGACGTACTGTGTATGTATCGTGTCCGCAGGTTCCACTGGATTCTGCTAGTAATTAAAGTTGACACCTCAGAATGTCTCGTCCACGACTCTCTGAATATGGATCCAAAGCTTTGGGGCGACATGAGAAGAATGCTGCAGAAGTAATTATTTTCATTCATTTGCGCTCTATATCGATCGGCCTATTTCGTTCATTTCCTAATATCAAGTAACTAATAACTCTCTTGTTCATTTAATTTTCTTTTCCTCGTAGGGTTTGGAGACGGTTCGTAGATACAAAGGTCGGTGAATTCAAAAAAGAGCTAGAATTCAAAAAGTCAAAGGCTAAGAATGGTGGGGATATTCAGCCAGCGGGGACCAATCTATGTGGATACTATGTCTGTGAGATGATCCGGAGATACACCTCTGAGCGGGTTCCGAGTGATACCAATGCTCAGAGGAATAACCTCCGGATGATGCTTAGTCCAGAAGCTCGGTTCCGACCACTTCAAGAGGAACTAGCTGGATGGTTCAGGAGGGAAGTCCTCCATCCTAAAGGAGAACACCATTACGAGGACGTAGAACTTTATATGCATTAAATTATGTATGGAAACTTGTTCAAAATTATATATGGTCATCCGATGATATTTAATATATACTGTATATTCCTCTTGAATTCTTTTTGGTTCTAATTTCAAATTTGTTTGAAATTGTACATTCATATGCATGTATGTAGTAGCGTAGAATATGTGAAACTCCTTCAAAATTAAAATAAAGCATAAAAGAAATAAAACAATACAAATTAAACAGAAAACAGGTTTAGGGGGGGGCAAGTTTAGGGAGGGGGCTAAAACCCTAAACCTGCGGCGGCCTTTAGTCGCGGTTGGCCAGAAGAACCGCGACTAAAGGTCCTCTGCCCCGACAGCCACCTGGCGCCCACGTGGACGGGCCTTTAGTCGCGGTTCTTAAGCAACCGCGACTAAAGGGGGGGGCCTTTAGTCCCGCCTGTTTGGTCGCGGTTGCGCAACCGCGACTAATGGCAGTTGCGAACCGCGACCAAAGGCCCTTTTTCCACCAGTGGCTACTCCCTTACTCTGCTATGTCAATATGCAAATACACGATGTATGGGCTGAGCGACTAGCTCTGAGTCTAGGTTTTGATAAGAGTTTCGTTGTTAGCAGACTTTTAAATCACCAATCCAAGTTTCTAACCCGTGAGACCAACTCCCCCACTCGCCCGCCATGCATGGGTGAATGTAGGTGCGGCTTTCCAGTTCCACATCATGATTACGAGATCACATAATGCACTAAGGGGAGTGCAAACTGGACGTTGGAGCTGAGATGACGTCCTGGATAAAGTGGTTGTGGCCGGTGAGGCGGCGGAAGGAGACGCCATACTCAAATATGATATCTTGGGTGGCCTGGATGGGGTTGGTGATGTCCTAGACGAGCAACAAGCCTGCAGCACAGTAAGAGATGAGAGAATTCCTTATTTAACACTGGCTTAAAATATTTTACCCTATTTAACACCGAAAACCTTTTTCTTCCCTATCTAGCAACGAGTCTAAACTTTATGCCCTTTACGACACCTTCGTCCATTTTAAACCTTGACGGTGTTAAATGACACTTGAAAAGATGTTTTTGCCCCTCATGTGGTATGTGACTAATTTTTTAAGAAATGTTTATATTGTATGTTTGTATGTATGCATGTATATCGGCCGGCTCGGTTTGGTAGTTGTGTCAGCGAAATTTCAAGAAAAAACAATCAAACGCTTATGCTAGCTCTCGTGTACGTGCGTGTACAAGTGCTCTAAGTTGCATTGTGTAGTTTTCCTTGTGTTAATCACATCAGTGAAGTTACATATACATACCGCCCGGTACAACGAGTCGATCACCTCGCTACGGAATCTAAATAGAGAGGCTGTCGAGTAGGCACGACGTGTTGAACGTGCGCGGCAGGTGCGGCCTTGAGACATGCGGAGCGCGGCGCCGTTGCACTTGCACCCTGCATGCATGCGTGGTGACCCAGTCCAGGAGCCTGTGTATGCAGTGGGATTTCAGTCAGGCGTGTCTTGCTGTCTGGCAAGGACGTGCGCAACGCCTTGCCCGGGTTGCCACTTGTCAGGACGTGCGCCCGAGGAGTTAGACCACGGGGACGGGCCGTGTACTGTAGTCGACAACTCGGTTTATATTATATGAGAGGCAAAAGTGTCTTTGTACATGCAATTTGACAACATTAGTTGGAAAAATAGACAAAAGTGTCATAAAAAGCATAAAATTTAGACTCCGTGTTACATAGAGAAGAAAAAGTCTTCTAGTGTCGAATAGGGAAACACATTTTAAGTTAGTGTTAAATAAGGAATTTTCTCGCAAGAGATATGGAGGGCGGGGAGATGGTGCGTCTCTGCCAATATTTCTACAATTATGGTGTCTTATGTTTGTAAGAACCAAAGACCGTCTCCTCAAGTGGAAAATGAGACTCCAATCAAGTGTTCTCTTGGTTAAGTTCATTGCACGGTGTTGAGTATATTGTGTAGGTGTATATTTGTGTGTAGGGCCCATCTCCTGTTTTCTTTGTATAGTTGAGGTCGTGGCCCACCTCTGTACTTATATATACGTGCCTGGTGCATCGATCAATACATTGAGATTGCACAGCCAATATCTTGTCCTTCTACATGGTATCTATCGCAGCACGATCCTAACCCTAGCCGCCGCCGCCGCCGCCGCCGCGCACCTTCCCGCCGCCGTCACCAGCCGCCGCCGCCGCCGCCCTTCTCTCGGCAGCCGCCGCCGCCGCACCTTCCCGCCGCCGTCACCAGCCGCCGCCGCCGCCGCCCTTCTCTCGGCAGCCGCCGCCTCTGGTCACCGCCGCCCCGCCTCGCTTGCTGCCGCCGCCGCCTCCCTCTCCCGAGGCCGCCGCCGCCGCACGCCCCGCTTTCGCCTCCCGCTCCCGCCGCCTCCCGCGTCGCGCCTCCCTCCCGCGCCGCACAACCTGCCTCCCTCCTTCCTCCCGCGCCGCACCCTCCTTCCCGCGCCGCATCTCCTCCACCATGAGCTCCTCCGCCTCCACTGTTTCCAACCCGTTCGCCGGTCCCGACGTCACCCTCGTCCGCGATCTCAACATCCATGAGCGCGTTCCGGTCAAGCTTGATCACACCACCGCCTCCTACTCCGCTTGGAAGCGGTATTTTTCGCTTGTGTTCCGTGAGTACCTTCTGCACGGCCACGTGGACGGCACCGTGGACTCGGCACTCATGATCAACGACGAGGAGTGGATGATCCTCGACGCCACCATCATCCGCTGGTTCTACCTCACCATCTCCAGCGACCTCTTCCACACCGTGGTGGACGACGAGGACGACGCCTATGCGGTTTGGACCAAGCTCAACGGCCTCTTCACCGACAATCGGCTGCAGCGCAAGGTCCTCCTCTATGGTGAGTTCTACGGGTGCCAGCAACTTGACTCATCTATCGATGATTTTTGCATGCGCCTCAAGAAGCTCGCCGACGAGCTCCGTGATCTGGGCGAGAAGATCGGCGACGAGCTCCTCATCAGCACCCTCTCCGGCGGCCTCAACGAGGATTTCGGGAACGCCGCCTCCAACCTCACCCTCATCCCGGAGCCCACCTTTGCCAAGGTGGTCGCGTACCTCAAGCTGGAGGAGCGCCGGATGCGTGTGGCCCGGTCACGCGCGACCCACACCGCCCTTGTCGCCGGCACTCGTGGGGGTTCGGCCCCTCCATCGCCCCGCCCGACGCCGCCGCAGCCGGCGGCACCCGTCTTCCCACCCGTCTTCCCGCCCGCCCCAGCCGCCCCCTTCCCGCTGCCCCAGCCGGCGGCCAATGGGGGGGTCGTCGGCGGCCGCAAGCAGGGGGGCGGCGGTGGTGCTCAGGGAGGAGCCCCTCGCCAGCAGCAGCAGGCCCCGCCGCCGGCTCCGTGGTACGCCGACCAGAACCCATGGACCGGTGTTGTCCACGCCTACTCCATGCCGGTTCCTCGGGCCCCCACTCCGGGTCTTCTAGGCACTCGGCCTCCATCACACCAGGCGTACTACGCCGCGCCGCAGCCCTATGCAGCGCCCTACGGACAGCAGCCACCGCCAGGCGGGCCGCCGCTGCTGCCCCTGCCGACTGCATCGCCTCTTCCGCCGGCGCCATGGGATCCGGCCCTCTTGGCGGCTCTCCACACCGCCCCCTCTCCGTCCAGCTACACCGGCGGCGGCGATTGGTACATGGACAGTGGCGCCACCGCTCACATGGCGGCGTACCCCGGTAACCTCCACACCGCTCATCCTGTCCACACCTCCAACCGGATCACCGTCGGTGACGGTTCTTCCCTTCCCATCACCCATATTGGACATACGTATTTTCCGTCTAACTCCACTCCTATATCTATGTCTAATATTCTTGTTTCTCCTGAACTTATTAAAAATCTTGTTTCCGTTCGTTCTCTTACACGTGAAAATCCGGTCACTGTTGAATTTGATGAATGTGGTTTTTCTGTTAAGGACGCTCGCACGCGGATGGTGCTCCACCGATGTGACAGCCCCGACGAGCTCTACCCGGTTCACTCCGCCACCTCCACCTCCACCACTACCACCGCCCCTGTCACGCTCGCCACCGGAGTGGATCTTTGGCACGCTCGTTTGGGTCATCCCAGTCCTGCTACACTTCGCCACGTTCTTCGGAGTTTTTCTTTCACGTGTAATAAGAACGAGGATCACTTGTGTCATGCATGCCGTCTTGGCAAACATACTCGTCTTCCGTTTAGGTCTTCTTCCTTCGTTGCAGCGTACCCATTTGAGTTAATTCATAGTGATGTTTGGACATCTCCTGTTGCAAGTAATACGGGCTTTCTTTATTATCTTGTCATACTTGATGATTTTTCGCATTATGTGTGGACCTTCCCGTTGCGCCGCAAGTCGGATGCTGCATCCACTCTCGCTGCTTTCTACTCCTATGTTCTCACGCAGTTTGGTCGACCCATACTCGCGTTGCAGACAGACAACGGGAAGGAGTTTGACAACACCGCTGTTCGCAACCTTCTCACCACACATGGCACGATTTTTCGTCTTACTTGCCCATACACCTCGCAACAGAACGGTCGTGCTGAGCGCATCCTTCGCACTCTTAATGACTGCGTTCGGACCCTTCTCTTTCATGCCAATGTGCCTCCGCGCTTTTGGCCTGACGCTCTAGCCACCGCTTCTCTCCTTATCAACATCCGTCCATGTCGCACTCGCGGGAACTTTACACCTCACCATCTTCTCTTCGGTGCACCTCCCTCTTATGACGGGCTTCGCATCTTCGGCTGCCTTTGCTATCCTAGCATCTCCGCCACTGCACCTCATAAGCTAGCACCTCGCTCCGTCGCCTGCATCTTTCTCGGCTACCCACCTAACACTAAAGGCTACCGCTGCTATGATCCCATCTCCCATCGTGTTTTCACCTCCCGACACGTTTACTTTGATGAGATGGTGTTTCCGTTTCAGCAGCTGGTACCCCTCGTCGCCTCGTCGCCGCCGGCCACCGGCGGCTCTCCGACGACCCCGTCAGGTGGACGGTCTCGTCTGGCTCGAGGACCGCCTTCGGGCTTTGGCGGTCCCCGCGCCCTTCTGCCGGCCTCCTCGGCAGGCGCAGCAGGCGGCCCGCCTTCACCCGCCGCCCCCGACTTGGGCGCCGCGGGGTCGGGCGCTGCCGGCTCGTCTGCATCTTCCGCCGCCTCGACGCCGGACGCCTCGCCGGTTCCATCGCTGGCCGCCTCGCCGGCCCTGTCTCCGGCTGCCTCGCCGGTTCCGTCCCCGGCCGCCTCGACGCCGGCCGCCTCACCGGCTGCCTCACCGGCCGCCTCGCCGGCTCCGTCACCGGCCGCCTCGACGCCGGCCGCCTCGCCGGTGGCTCCTGCCGTTCCGTCCGGCCCCGTCACCCGCGCTCGCGCCGGCGTGCATCGTCCGAGTCTCCGATACTCGCGTGATGAGTACGTCCTCGCCGCCTCCGCCCTGGAGCCGTCGCCCATTCCTGCGTCTGCTCGCGCCGCCCTTCGTGATCCTCACTGGCTTGCGGCGATGCAGGAAGAGTTCGACGCTCTTCAACGGAACCGCACCTGGACCTTGGTTCCCCGGCCTCCTCGCGCCAACGTCATCACCGGCAAGTGGGTCTTTCGCCATAAGACCCGCTCAGACGGCACACTCGAGCGCTACAAGGTTCGCTGGGTGGTTCGCGGTTTCCGCCAGCGCGCCGGCGTTGACTTCATGGAGACGTTTGCCCCGGTTGTGAAACCGGGCACGATCCGCAACGTCCTCCAGCTCGCCGTCTCTCGCGGCTGGCCGGTTCACCAGATGGATGTCTCCAACGCCTTCCTCCACGGTCATCTTGAGGAGCAGGTGTTTTGTGAGCAACCCACCGGTTTTGTCGACGCCACACTTCCCGGCCATGTGTGTCTGCTGTCCCGCTCGCTTTACGGGCTCAAGCAGGCCCCCCGCGTCTGGTACCAGCGGATCGTCGGGTTTCTTCAGACACTGGGCTTCAGCGTGACTCGCTCGGACGCCTCACTGTTTGTCTATCGCCATGGTGACACGACTGCATATTTGCTGCTTTACGTCGACTACATCATCCTGACGGCCTCCTCCGCAGCTGTTCTTCAGCAGATTACTCTCCGGCTGCGTGATGAGTTTGCTATTAAGGACTTGGGTGCTCTACATTATTTCCTTGGCATTGAGGTCGTTCGACGTCCGGACGGTTTCTTTCTTCATCAACAGAAGTATGCACATGAGCTTCTTGAGCGTGCTGGTATGCTCAACTGTCACCCTGCTGCTACTCCTGTTGACACGAAGGCCAAGGTCTCTGCTCTTCAAGGCTCACCTGCATCGGATGCTCCGTTCTACCGGTCGATTGTTGGCGCTCTTCAGTACTTGACTCTCACTCGACCGGATCTTCAGTATGCTGTTCAGCAGGTGTGTCTCCATATGCACGCTCCTCGTGACACTCATTGGACTCTCGTGAAGCGGATCCTTCGCTACATCCGCGGCACGATGACCCTCGGGCTGACACTCACGGCGTCCCCTTCTCTGGAGATGGTGGCCTACTCCGATGCTGACTGGGCTGGCTGCCCTGACACCCGTCGGTCCACCTCTGACTACTGCGTCTACCTCGGTCCGTCACTCGTCTCGTGGTCGTCTAAGCGACAACCCACTGTTTTGCGCTCCAGCGCGGAGGCTGAGTACCGAGCTGTTGCCAACGCCGTCGCCGAGTGCACCTGGCTACGACAGTTACTGCAGGAGCTGCATCACGACGTGTCCCAGGCTACAGTTGTCTACTGTGACAACGTCTCTGCGGTTACCTCTCCGCCAACCCCGTTCATCATCGCCGGACTAAATACATCGAGCTGGACATTCACTTTGTGCGCGAGCAGGTGGCTCTTGGACGCATGCGGGTTCTCCATGTGCCGACCGCTCAGCAGTTCGCCGATGTGATGACAAAGGGACTGCCGACTTCCACTTTCGAGGAGTTTCGTTCCAGTCTTTGCGTCACTGGCGCCGCTTCGACTGGGGGGGGGGTGTTGAGTATATTGTGTACGTGTATATTTGTGTGTAGGGCCCACCTCCTGTTTCCTTTGTATAGTTGAGGTCGTGGCCCACCTCTGTACTTATATATACGTGCCTGGTGCACCGATCAATACATTGAGATTGCACAGCCAATATCTTGTCCTTCTACACACGGGCATGCAGCATGCCACCCCGGACGTGCGCAAGTAAAGACCACCGGCCAAGCCCATCAAAGACCCGCATGGCAGTGTCTCGGCTGTTGGGTTGCCCTGGCCAGCCAAAGAAGGACATGGTAAACGATCATCATTTTTTGTCGTTGGTAAATATACAGGGCAAATACAGACATGTTATGAACATAACCGTTTGCAGACCATTCGCAAGAAATATGCTTCAAATAGTTCACTTAACGTCCATTTTATGTTTGAAGTAGTACGCTTAGCTTCCAGGTTGATGTCCGTCTCTACGCCAATTGATGCAACGGGTCAAGTAGTCACAATATAGATTCAATGAATTGGACGCACCCTGTAAACCACACCAAGCTCGAATTTGAAAATTTTCACCCAAACACTCTCTTTTACATCTTCGGAACGGTAATGTACTCGCCTCCATTGTAGAATCAGCAACCGTATCTTGCTTGGAACTCCTTGTGTGTTATGTCGGTTAAGTTCGTTGTCAAGGGCTATATATCACAATTGTCCGTGTAGTTGACATTGGCTCACAGGCAAAGCAAGAGTTAGAAGACCACGCCAAAAAATACGAGAGCCACCTGCATCAAATGCTATGAGAACATAGGTTGGCACAATAGGAATTCGTATCCCCTCTAGTTTCTTCCCTATACCATAACATTCCAAAAAATACAGAAGAACCCTATATGTATTTATCGGTTGTAGTGAGTTTTGTTAGGTTTTATTCCGATAGAACATTTATTTACTTGCTTATCTATCTTCGTCCATGTCCCTTTGATCTATTAGATGTTTCTTCCATGTAAGACTCGAGCTTGCTCTAATTTTCCTTTTCATTGGCCCCGGTTCCATCTTCTTTTTAATCTTTTTTTTTTGGTTTTGACCGTGACAACCGCTCTTTTCTTCATTTATCCTTGGTGGAAACTATAATTTGGAGATAATACATGCAACCGAGATAGAAAAAAAAGTTGAAGTACATATATTGAAAGAGGAAAAACATTCCATCGTGGCAAAGAAGAACCTCTTGGGTGAAATGGAGAGGGTGGGGGACTGGGTACCGGGTGAACGTGGCTTATATCCCACCACGTGATAAGACGAAAGCAAAGGAACAAGATCACTCCAAAGAAGTAGCTTGAGCCTATGGCACTTTCTGCGGCCGCCCAGGCAGAGGGCTGCATGGATCAATACATGCAATGTGTTGGGGTTGCCGAGGTTTAGGAAGTGCCTCGGTAGTGAGAGAGTTGTGTGCTCTGGTGCAACGGCATTCCCCTACTCTGCTATGTGTACTCGACATGCAAATAACAAAGTCTGGGTTGAGCGACGAGCTCTGACTCTAGGTTTCGATAAGAGTTTTGTTGTTATCAATTCAGTTTGTTTCCGTGGAATGAGCACCACAGCCACCTCTTTTCTTCACTGGCTCGTAGGGTGTCCTGCTGATCCTGACCCTCAAGATCATCCTCACCCACAGAACAAACCTTTTTGCTCTTGTAAACCTCGTGTATTTTTTGTAATCTATGTTTTGGGTTTCTGATTCTCAGAGCCTCCCTGAACTTGTTATCCTTGTGCAACAAATGTCACTGACTGATAAATAACACGCTAAAATCAAGGGAGGCACACAAGCATATATATATATATAGATGGCCCACCCTATGACAATGCTTAATTAGCAGCTACTCCTACCATGCAAGAAGAACCTTGTCAGAATTCTAGGCACTCCCTTGTAGTAATTATGCTATGCTCCATGGTTCTGATTCTTTTACCAAAGGCAATATGGATGAAATAGGCTTTGCTAGGGGGACACGTCATCAATGCATTCTTCTTTTGTTGTACCAATAGCAGGCTGTTCACTCAACAAATTCATAAATATAATCTTGACTTAGGCCCTGTTTGGTTCATAAGTCCTAGGACTTTTTCTAGTCCCAACTAAAAAGTCTCGAGTCCCTAAAAAGTCTCTCCCTGTTTGTTTCCAGAGACTAAAAAGTCCCTAGTCCCTTCCTAGAGGTTATTAAATGACCATGTTGCCCCTAGTATATAGAAAAATAACAGTCAAACAACACCATGGGGTGGCGGTCCATTGAATGCATGAGGGGCATTGTTGGAAAAGTCCCAAAAAGTCCCAAAAAAGACTCTTCTTGAGAGTCTTCTTCATTTAGTCCCAAATGACTAGTTTAGTCCCTAAAAAGTCCCTCCCGTTTGGTAAAAAATTCTCTAAGAGGGACTTTTTCTAGTCCCTACACAAAAAAATCCCTGGAAACAAACACCCCCTTAGAATGTTGAGTTTCAGGTCCATAAGAAAGTTGCAACAAGCCTATCTAAACCACTGCATCTACAGGTCCATCGCACCAAACCGTTGCAAAGGTGCTATAAAGTTCGAATTTACCATGCGTGTTGAGTGAACAGGTGCAGAATTGGACATGCAAACATAAATATAGCCAGTGAATGGTGAGAAGTAAGATTGTTATGATATACCGACGGTACTGTCTTAAAAGGAAACCACCGGTGCAGTTGCGGGTGCAGGCCGTGCCGGCGCCCCCGGTGCTGCCCATGCCATGGCGCGTCCCGCCTCCCAGCCGAGAAGCACGCCGCGATGCCCAAGAGCATCTCCATCCGGGCCAGGAGCGGCGGCAGCGTCAAGCATCGCGGTGCGTGACGAAACCGGTGAACGTCGGCTCAGCTCTCTTGATCCAATCAATCAAAGTCAACTAAAAATAAATAAAGCAGAACCATACTGGAAACAAGTTGTCTGCAGAGTGTACAGCAGCACCACCCTGCAAGCTGCAAGATGAAAAGGTCCGACTCCCAAATTCCATTCCCTGCTCCTCTGTTTCGTTCGAGCAACCTGCATCCATGCCATTTCCACTGTTTGATGCCGAGAATCCACATCTCTCCAAAGATTTGTGCGAGCAGTATTTTACTACTCCCTCCGTCCCATAATATAAGACGTTTCTTTGACGTGTCAAAAAACGTCTTATATTATTGGACGGAGGAAGTACTGTACACGGAGTTCAGGAGTCATTTTGGGTATCACAGCGTCTTTTCCTTCCGCCGTCGTCGGAAGACAGCGCCGGGCAGAGCCCGTGTGTTCGACGGCGGCGGCGGAGGGCTGTTCCCCCTTCCCGGGTTGTAAGGCGGCGAGGGCGCCGGATCTGCGGAGGTGCGGCCTCTTCCTCGATCCATGGCGGCGCGGTGGCTCCTGCTGGAGGCGTTTGTGGTGGTGCGGGGTAAGATGGCCAGAGGATGGAGGTGGCGGCGTCCGGCCCAGATCCGGTCTTGGCGGAGGCAGCGGCGACTCCGGCCCGGATCCGAACATGGCGGTGGCGGCATCCCCTCTGTCGGGGATGACGGGCCAGATGGTGGGTCCTTGTGGCGGCGCCGGTGGCGGCGGATCTTGGGATCCCGCACCCGGGGACGTCGCAGGAAGGGCGTGGCGGCCGAAGCTTTCTCCGGCGCTTGATGCGCGATCGCGGCGGCGGTTGCTGTTGTATGGCCGACGACAACGGCTAGCGCGACGGTGGGTGCTCCATGTAGCGCCAGTGATCGGGGCAGCGGCCCCTCTTCATCAACGGTGGCGGACTTCGGGATCGTGTGGGCGTTTCGGAGTCTGGATCTCGAGGTGGTGACGGCCTTCTGAGGCTGGTGGCGGTATGGGACGTCCCCTCCATCAACAGATATGGTTTGATGTGGCTCGGCGTGTGACACATTTGCCTCTTTCGGAGTTGTTGGGCGGTGCCTGTCGCCGGAAGGTGAAGCCAACGGTGGATGTGCTACCGGCAGATGCTACGCACGGCGTCTTATATGGAGACGTCAAGTCATGCCTGCTACTGGCAGGTGAAGCACGGTGGCTCTGGCGGAGGTGTCATGTTTAGCCTGTTGTCAGATCGAAGGTGGTGCGACAGTAGCGGAAGGCAGGCGGTATGGGACGTCTTTGTCTTTCGTTGTCTCCTCTAGAGGTATCTAGCTATCCAGGCGTCGGTAGACGGATAAGGGTGGATGATACAAACGGCTTCAGCAACGAGTTTATGCACTCCTGTGGAAACACAAGATCTCTGCTCAGACTATGTCGTCGCGCGCCTGTGTCGTGTCTTTGCTGAAGGCGGTGGATTGAAATTTGGCTTTGGGGATGAGAATCAGGAGTACAACCTTGTGGTGGACTCTCCATCATCAGCGCGCGTGCAGCGATCGCTTCTTGAAGGCGTAGTCTAGGAGTTGTATATTTTTTCATTTATGTTGTGTCTTGTATCATAGGGATTAGTGGCTATCTGAGGGAGGTAATGTCGCGAGGTATACGGCCTTAGAGTTGGTATTCCGCTTTATTTCCGGGTCGATGGTGTTCGGCTGCTGAATTTTGCACTATTAATAATATATAGCTGCATGCATCGTTCTGATGCAGAGGCCGGATTTATCCTTCTTTTCAAAAAAAAAAAGAGTCATTTTGGGTTCAGATAGGTACACTGAATTTCTCTCCGACCTCGGATGTCTGGTGGCTGCAGTCAGTTGGTAAGAAGCCCCTTCTACGATTCGGCATGGGCTGGTAGCACATAAAGAGCAACAACAACCAGATTAGCACACGAGTGTTTGCCTAGTTTCGGGTCACAATGATGTGTAACCCTACTCCTGCTTTGGTGATATTTTGAGTTTTTGAACCCTTGATTACAGAGAGCGCAAGCTTGCCGGCAGGGTGCTCGGGAGCGTAGATAACTACTGTAATTAAGCAAGGGTCCGATCCTTGTGAAGGTTGCCCTGGTCCTCTTTTTATAGATGAAAGGGATCACCACAGTGGCAAAATGGTAATTACAGAATAGATAGTGGCTACAGTGTTATCATACCAAACACGTACGGCATAAGACAAACACATTAAATGCACTGTTAGGTGTCATGCTAGGCTGGATGCCGGCAAGAGAGTGTTGCTCCATCTGTACCGCTAGCCCAGCTACCTTTTATTATCGTTACATGCCTATGGACGGCTGATGATAAAGTTGCTCTTCAGGGGCTGGCTCGTCACGTGGCCAGACATCTTCTACCTAACTGCATGCGCGCCCGCCATCTGTCAATAGACTCCTGACAAGTGGGTACGCTAGAGCGGTGGGGGCAAGTGGGTGCGCCGGCAAGTGGATGGCTCGCCACGTGCCCAGACAGCTTCTACCTAACCGCATGTGCGCCCGCCATCTGTCAGTAGACTGCTGACAAGAGATCGCCGGATGGGAGTTTGGGTGGCGGAGGAAAATGGAGGGAAGGGAAGGGAAGTGGGTTTGGTCCGGCGAGTGGATGGGATGAAATATATATATGGGGTCGGGTGGGCCACGTGACAGACGCGCCCGGGCACCTCCATATTCGCCCCATATTTGGACTGAATATGAGGGGTGCCAGTCAATCCAGTCGTTTGAGGCCCGTTTGAGGCGCCCTTCTGAATTGAATTTTCGCGACCGGTCAGTGAGCGTTTGAGGCAGTTTGAGACGTCCGGGCGTAGATGCTCTAAGGACCTGCATCTCATACATCGTAGCTACTCTAAACCTGAGAGAGTGATACACTGAGCCACTAAGGGATATATCTAGCCACCCCCTAACACAAACAAACACACAACAGAGTGATATATTAGACTCTTCTTGTGGCAGGAAAGAAACTGAACAAACAGTGGAACCTAGACCCTTTTTGAAGGTTTTTGCTTCCCTTCAGCCTCTGGTGGAATCCGCGTCACTGGCCAGTGTGGTGAGTATTGGGCCTCATTCTGGCCTATATTATTGTGGTGCCAACTGTTTGTTGGGCTGCAATTCTCTCTGGTCCAACTATGATTTTTGTTGAATGGACGAGAGAGATTTATTTCCCCCAGAATTCATAGGTTGATTGTAATTCTAGCAATTCATAGTTTGATTGCCCAAATGTAGATCCATAATTTTGTTATTCAAAAAGTAAGGTTATGTTGTCCACTTGTCCTTCTTTAATACTCCTAGTATTTACTTATGTTCCCCTTCTCTCTTCCTATTCTCCGCAGCAACTGCCCACCTATTATTGACTTACCAAATAAAATTTGTTTTCTTGGGTAAATACTACTTGATTATCCAATAAAATATTTTTTTTATAAAATCACATTAATCTGGGGAAGCAAATCATATATTATCTATCTCGATTAATTAGCCGAGGTAGAGATGTCCAATGAGGTCAAGATCCTTGCAACCGTGCATTATGAATCGATGAGTACGGAGTGCCTTTTTGCATTTTATTTTTGAGTGCACTTTCCATTTAAAGTGATTGGGTTTGCCATGTACCTACAGCCCGCAGAATTAGATGTTGGCGCCCAAACATGCCGACTGAAGAAACAGACCCCCAACTGCACTCTATTATCCCTCTTGCGACTTCGGTTAGCTTCCAGAACAGAACCCCTCCAAAGAGGCGGCGGCCAGCATGTCAAACAGATTTGAGTTCTTGTCGGTTTCCATTTTTTAGCCTGAAGTGGTGTGCCTTTATCAAATATTCTTGGTCAAATAAAAAGTGTTCACATTTGAAGAAAAAAACACGATAAACTTTCTGAAAATCACGAGGACCGGGTTTTCAAAAACACGATGACTTTTTTTTTTTATGGAAACATGATGAACATATGTTAAAATACAAGATGAACAAAAAAATTAAACATGATGGATGTTTTCTAAATACTCCTTGAATATTTTTATATACATGATGAACATTTTTTAAAAGCACATTGAACCTTTGGTAAAAACACGATGAACATTTCATTTTTTGAAATACACTATTTTTAATAAGCACTATGCATATTTTATAAATACATGATAAAGCGAAAATAAAAAGAAATACAAATTAAAAAGAAAGGGAAATTCGGTAAAAAAAAAGGAAAACAAGTTTAAAAAATCAATTCATTTTACAAAACAGTCTGCAATTTTTAATATATTCATGTGATATAATTGGATAATGAAAAGAAGTAAAAGCCTGGAAAGAACACAAAAATTATTACAAAGAATAAATTATTAAAAGAAACAAAAAACAGAAATAAAGTACCGTCTCTGATCCACATTAATTGACGCTCGTTTAATACAAAGTTATAAAACTAGACCAAAAGGCAAATTAGAAAAACTATACAGAAACACTCGAACAAATCATTAGGAACCTCTTCAGTGGCCCATTGTTGCGTCGGCATTCAGGCGAGCGCTAACGTGTAGTCAAAATAAGTGATAAATAGCTCTTTCGCCAGCTTATCAGCGCTATATCTACCCCCTAAGAAAAAGCAGCGCTATACCAATGACGGGCAGCTTTCCTATCTCGCTTATTGTAATAGACATAGCACATCGGACCATACAAGCTCACAAAATAAGTCTAGCCAAGGCAAGATATCACAATGTCTGATGCCTGGTGACAAGATAACACAATGTTATACTCCCTCCGTCCCAAATAAGTGCCTCAACTTTGTATTAACTTTAGTGTAAAGTTCTACTAAAGCTGACACTTATTTTGGGACGGAGGGAGTATATCACAATGTCACAAAATATCACAGAGGTAGCATGGTGCTATCTAACCAAACTGCAGAGGCCACAGTTAAACTAAAAACTCAAATTTCGATCTTGTCTTCACTCCCCCTTGTTGCTCTTGTCACCAAAAACAATGCACACCAGTGACCATACAATGCAAGCTATGCAGTGTATGTACGCATCAACCTACAGTTTCATGCAAAACTACTCTAATAGATAGATAGATAGATAGATAGATAGATAGATAGATAGATAGATAGATAGATAGATAGATAGAGATATAAGATGTCATGTGACACAATATCACAAGGTACGATAGCATAGTGCTAGCTAGCCAAACTGCAGAGGTCATAATTTAACTTAAAACAAGCTGAATCTGGGGGCAGCTTTGGTTCTCATTTCTCCCATCTTGTCTTCACTGGTCTTCCTTGGTAACAGCCTGGTCTTCTACCGCCTTGTTGACCTTGGTACCAAACACAAAAGCAAATGCCATAAAGATTAATGTCATTTTTGCAGCTAGCTCAATCACGCCCCAAGCCCTCATAGAATAACGCCTCTGGCGCCTGCAGTTAGACATAAGTATGCAATTAATATGAGATTATATGTATCACGTCTTGTCAAACAAACAGGAAATTGAGGGAAAACGCAGATAAAGTAATTTTGTATCCTACATTGGGTCCTCTGCTGCTGGGGTCTCTTGTAAGGGGTGTAAGGGGTGTCGCGGACGCGGACGAGAAAGGATGGGATTCTTCCCCGCCTTAGATAAGGCATCATACAGCAACTTTTTCATCTCCTTTACCTCGGAAGCAAGCTGGATTGATACACACAGATAATGATTAGTGTGCTGACTTCGTATCATCGATCATTAAGAAAGCAACTAAGCACTGATTGTGATTGCTGATATTGTACTGCCTGTCAATTAAATGAGGTTCGCAAATAGTAACAGCATCATACTGTACTTAGGAAATGAAGCATTGACTAGCACTAGGAAGTGCAGCAAGCAGAAGACAGCAAGCGGAATTTGCTAGCTAGAAAAACTATATGCTGTTTGTTAGCTAGCAAAACAAAGGGACATGTTAAACGCTTATTAATTACTTGAAATCAGTTAACATGGATGGATCGATGACAAGTAGTACTAGCAAAGCGAGATTGTGCAATTTCTTGGTTGAGCTAGTCCATGGATGTGTGCTTATGAAACGAAGCATTGATGAACTAGAAAGGTGCAGCAAGCAGCAGACATGAATCTGATGTGTTGAAATTAATACTGTATTTTGCTAAAATGATGAGCAAAAAGTCACCATGCTCAGATCAACCAGGAAAAATATAAGGTTGCTTAGTGATATATTCTCTCACTAGAAGCAGCAGTACGTCTGGATGCTAACACAAGAGAGACATACAACACATTGTGCTATTTCAACTGCACAGAATTCGACTATCGCAGGCGCCTGTTAGGATTTCCAGTTTCAGGTCAGGTTAAACAAGTAGAATGATGCTAACAAATCTTGCTCTTCACCACATACACACACACACAAAAAAAAAGCAATCTTGTTCCGTAATCTTGCCCAAAAAAGGCAATCCTGCTCTTGTTTCCGGCTAACAGAAGAGACACAAACAGATGCTATTTCGATTGCCGGCAGCTACCTCGGTTGCGGGAGAAAAAAGATGTCAATTTTGGTAAGATACCTCTGTGGAGAGGTGGCGGGAGCGCATGAGCCTGCTTGGCATGAGCGGGCGTCCCTCCTCCGCCTGCGCTCGCTGGAGCAGGGAGCCACCGAGCCTCCTCGCCGCGCATCGAACCGCCGCCATCGTCGCCGGCCTGCGAACAATTGGTCAGGGATTAGGACGACAAGTCCGTCAGGAATCACCACCGCCGGCCCGCCGGCCGGCCGCGGCTCCACAACCCCCGCATACACACACAAATCCCATCGATCGGGTTGCAGACTGATGGCATTTCGGCGAGCGTACCTTGAGGGTGGGGGCGTCTCTTCCTCAGGCGGCTAGGGTTCCTCGCTCGCCGTCCTCCGCCTCCGCCGACGCCGAAAGTGAGTGGGTGGGTGGGTGGGGTGGGGTGGGTTCCTGCTCTCTCGCTCTCTCTGGAAGCTGCGGTGCGCCAACTTATTATGCTCTTGCGAGCAGGCCCGGCCCAACTGTTCTTTATTTTCTCTTCTCAACAGGCCCGGTTATTTCTTCTTTTAACTCCTTTTCTTTTCTTTTTTTTTAGAACGAAGGCTCAAGAAGAGCCCGACTTTAAATTAACAAAGCCATCAACCGGCCACGATTACAGGACTACCACTTACAACAAGAAAACAAAGAGCGGAAATAAAGATACATTATGCTCAGTAGAACAACTCGAAGGCATAGAATGACATCGAACGCCGCTAAGCCGAAACCAGCTAACCTACAAAGGCTATGGGAGGAAGGCACCACCGTGCATGTTTTGTGTCACTGATCGCCATCAGAAGGAAAAACAGGGGCAACACATGACCTGACTCCGCCTCCGCAAAGGGCCCCTACCCTTTCACCCGGGCTCGACGGGTGCCGCACCGGCGGCCTGCGGAGTGGTTCACCCTAGAACCCAGATCAGCATTCCCAAACAACCGAAGGAGATGCACCAGGAACAAACCCACATGAAACGGGAAGCCGGACACCCAGTCACCGTTGCTGGCAGCAGCAAGGCAGAGCACCGGACGAGAGTTGTCGAGACGAAGGCGCTGAAAACCCCGGAGAAGGCCAAGAGTATGCAGCACCACGCATCGGTCAAGGATTGGAGGCAAGCCCTCCACACCTGGACCCGAGCAAGTTGCCGAAGATGAAGATCAGGCCAATACAATCCGCCGTCGAACCACCACCGACTCCACCACCACTTGAGCACTTCCCTGACGACGCCTTCAGGAAGGTTCACGCCACCAAGGTGCCGTCGTCGCCATGAAACGAGGAACTGAGGCTTTCACCTGAGCTGCTGGGTGGGGTGGGAGGTGCAGGAAGCCCACCGAAGCTTTCAGCAAGGAGAACGACGCCCAAAGGCGACATCTTCAGTGTGGCCGCCGCGCCGGCCAGGGGTTTCCCCCGGATCTGCACCCAACCACCGGATCCGCACACCCGGCATCCAGAAACGGCGGCCGGAGCCACCAGGGACAGGGGGCGGTGCGGATCGGAGCGGGTCGAGGATGAGGACGCCGATTCTCCAAGGTACAGCCGGCCTACGAGGAGCTGCTGCAGCCGCCGACGCCCGCCGCCTCCATGCCGCCCGCACGACCGTGGAGGCGGCCCACCTGCACCCTGCGGCGCCGCCCGCCGCACAGGCCACGCCGCTGGCCGCCGCCCCGGATGCCGAGGCTCTCCACTCAGAGTGGATCCGCCAAAGTCCCCGCCGCCACCTTCATGGGTGCCGAGCGGCCGCGCCGCTGGCCACCTCTGGCGGCGGCGGAGGGAGGGAGGGGGGCGGGGGGACTAGGTGGCGGCGGCTAGGGTTGGCCCCCCGAGTCGCCTCGGAGGAGACGACGCGGGGGGGGGGATGAGAATGAATAAAGTAGGGCTATTCATTTTATCTTACTGATGATGATCGAGAGAGAAAACAAATCTTGAGATGTGTTTTAGTGGGTCTAGCACGTTTTTCAGAGGAAACCCTAGGGGCGACGGAAAAGGCGATCGGCTAGCGATCGCGAGGCCGTCGTCTTGCTAGGGCTTCCCAAGCACAAGAGCGGCTGCGGGCGGAACGATCTGGGGATCGACAGTGTCCCCTGTTGATGGCAAAACTTCCGAGGCAGCCTCTAGCCTATCGGCGAAACTAGGAGATCTGGTGCTCACGAAGAAAAAATCTAAGGGTTTTGTCTTTGCAGATCCGAAACCTTCTCAAGCTAGGGTTACGAAGTGGTCCGTTGTGGGGAAAACCTTTTCTTAGCGGATGTTGAACTTTCGTGCGCTTGAAAGGACGATTTAGCAGGCATGGGGTTTGCACAAGGAGGCACACTTCAAGGACATTGAAAGAAATATCTTTGTCGTGAGATTTCGTACTGAGGGATATTGGAGGCATGCACTTCATAATGAACCATGGATATTCAACTTTCATGTGTTAGTACTAAAGGAATACGAGGTTAACATCCAACCGTCAGAGATGGTCTTTGTCTCTTTGACACAGTTGAGACGTGGGCACGACTTGCTGATCTACCCCTCGACAAGCGGACGAAAGATTTTGGTGTTGCTCTTGGTGATTGGCTTGGGGAAGTCATCAGGGTGTATAAAAAGACAGTTTTGCGAGAGGGAAGTACTTAACAGTTAGGGCCAACATTTCAGTCTTTCAGCTGTTGGTAAGCTCGTTGCCAGCCTACCGCGGCAGCACATGATACCAGCGCAACATACCGTCGATCCCTAATGGCAAATCCCTTATTCCCAAAAGGATGACAATGACATCCATAGGGACATGACCCCAACTCAAGTATGACCAATGACGAGAGTTCATACCAAAACAACTTGAGCTCCGCTTGAGTCTCCTGCTAATGTACCCATGAATGGGATGCTGCTTTCTTTCGGTCATGGCGTTCATACCGTGAGAGGGTCCTCTATGTCTATGGCAGTATGGCGTTCAGACCCAGAGGTGCTGCTTACCTATGGTGTTTAACTCCATTACCAATTGTTGCTTTCTTGGATAGCTTACCAGGCTGGTTCTAGGAGACATATGACGAAGAAAACCTCTAACTTGAGAGAATATAAACGAGCGATCTAGACCCCTTTTCTAGCATTAGACTTGGTTTGATAAGAAAGTAGTTGGGACTTGCTCCTATCATAGGTTTTAGCTTCTAAGCCACCCATAGGATCTGGAGATCAGCCCCACCCGAGTTCCTGCAATTTCATTATGTTTGTAAGAACCAAAGAGCTTCTCTCCACCTGGAAATCGAGACGCCAATCAAGTGTTTTGCTAGTTAAGTTCATTGTCAAAGGCTATTACATTGGTATGTGTAATTGACATTTGGCTCATCAGGCAAAGCAAGGGTTTGAAGACCAAGTCAAAAACACGACAGCCTCCTACACCAAATTCTAAGAGGGCATCGGCTGGCATGATAGGAATTTGTATCCCCTATATTTTTCTTGCCTAGCCCATAAGATTCCTTAAATACAAAAGAGACATATATGTATTTATGGGTTGTAGTGAATATTTTTGTAAGGTTTTTGTCCAATAGATCATTGATTTACTTGCTTATGTATCTTCATCCATGTTCCCTCTGATCTATTGGATGTTTCTTCCATGTATGACTTGTGCTTGTTCTAATTTTCCTTTTCAATGGCCCCGATTCTTTCTTATTTTTAATTTTTTTTATTTTGACCATGACAACCGTTCTTTTCTTCATTTTTCCTTAGTGGAAACTATAATTTAGAGATAATACATGCAATCGAGATGAAAGAAAAGTTGGAGTACATACATATATTGAAAGAGGAAAAAGTCTTCCATCATGGCAAAGAAGAACCTCTTGGGTGAAATAGAGAGGGTGGGCGTCTGGGTGCCAGGTGAACCTGGCTTATATCCCACCATGTGATAAGAAGAAAGCAAAAAACATGGTCACTCCAAAGAAGTGGCTTGAGTATATGGCACTTCCCGCGGCCACCTGGGCAAAGGGTCGCATGGATCAATAAGTGCAATGTCTTGGAGATGAAATGCTTTAGGAATTGCCTCAACAATAAGGGAGTTGTGTGCTCTAGTGCAACACTATTCCCCTACTCTGCTATGTGTAGTCGACATGCAAATACACAATGTTTGGGCTGAGTGACTAGCTCCGAGTCTAGGTTTTGATAAGAGTCGTGTTGTTAGCAGTTAGTTTGTTTCAGTGGAATCCGTCGGTTTTGCAATATTAATACAAATATTATTTTTGCTATGGAAAAAAGTTTACTGCAGAATGCCTCGAGTAAGGTGATTGAAGGTGTGAGTGTTCAATATTTTTTCAAAGAAGCAAATGCTTGAGAGGAAGCTGTACGCATGCTTTAATTTAAAAAATACATAGAGTAGTTCTCGTCTTCGTCTAAAAGACATCTCAAAAAAAAAATCCTCACATTCATTTAAAAAGAAAGAAAAAAATTACCACCGCAGCCTACCAGCAAGTGCCACTTTATAGCCCTTCATTTAAAAAATATGAGAGGTCCTCACCTTCATCGAAAAAAAAAATAATACATTTAAAAAATAATCCACATCTTCATCTAAAAAATACAAAAGATTTTTCACCGCGGCCAACCAGCTTGAACCACATGGCATAGCTGGTTGGCCGCCTTCATGTGTAGCTTAATAAAATTGCATGCTGCCAAAGGTTGAAGCCACTTTGCGGGTAGGCATGAGACGCTAGCTGAAGGGGCTTGAAGGCTTTGACATGAGCTTGATTAATTAGCCCAGGTAGAGATGAAGACAATCCAATGAGGTCAAGATCCTTGCGACCGTGCATGATGAATCGATGAGTACGGAATGCTTTTTTGCATTTTCGTTTTTGAGTGCACTTTCCATTTAACGTGATCAGAGTTTCCTATGTACCTTTTTTATAGGAGGTTAAGACCCCCGGCCTCTGCATCAATCGATGCATACGGTCATCTTTATTTATTATTCAACATAGGTCTAATAAAAACATCCATTAAGCCACCCGAAGCCACCACTCATATCTACAAAACTCGATAATGTGGAGTGTTTCACTCCCCATATCTAAAATCGGTGTCGTCGCCGATCCATGCACATAACGTATCGGAACCCACAGTCGGTGCAGTAGATCTAAAGCGTATACCACATGCACACGTTTTAAACGCCGCCATCATCATCGAACCGCTGACCCATCTTCAGAAGAGAGATCTGCATCATCCTTGCCAGTCCGTCCATCCGTCGACGCCACCACGGCGCCCAACGGCGCCACCACCCCGTGCTCGCCCGTCCAGACGCGAAGATTCTAGAAGATCTGTCATGCGTAGCACCTACCGCCCAGGCATGACACAGCGTAGCACCTGTCGGCCAAGCATGACTTGACATCTCCACCGAAAGCTTCGTGCAAGACGAAGCCGCTCCACCTGCTGCCTCGGTCTTCCAGCTCTGCTCCACAAACCATACTCCCAAGAGAGAAAACGACACCGCAGTACTGCCATCGTCCGATCTGGAAGACTAGATCCTAGGGTTTCCTCCGGAGCAGCACGAATGGGTCGACAGTAGTTACACGATGACGCCTTTATCAAGGTAACGACGCAGAACGCCGCCATCGCCTGCCATTGGCTCGGTTTTCACCGGCAACTATGTCTTCCCGACTCACAGCCGGAACTAGATGGCGGATCTCGAGATCTGACCATCCATCCTCATGCCGACCATCTCTGACGGACGAGATAGACACCACCACCAGCGGCACCGGCCTGATAAGATCTGACCGAAGGCGTCGCCGACCAGTCAACCATGGCCACATCCCCTCCTGATCCACCCTCCCCACGAAGCCGCCAGAGCAGCGCCGAACCGCCAGGAAAGACGAAGATCGAAGGGTGATCTCGCGCCGATGGTCCCTCCAGACCGTGGGACTGCAACCTAGATCCCCGCCGTCCCCATCACCAGCGGCGCCCGGGCTTAGTCGGCGCACGTCTCTGGAGACGGCGAGGTGGAGGAGAGGGGGGAGGGGGAGGCGGCCTGGGCGCTGGGGTTGGCCTCCTGATCGCCCTGGAGGGAGCGATCAAGGGAGCCCTAGAGCGATACGAGGGGGGGAGCCTGGGTACGTTTTTCTTTTGAACCGGGCATTATCCCTTTCCATTGCAAACAACGGAAATACAACCAGTTCCGAATACAGAGTCAGGGGGAGGGAAAGAGGTAAGGCGAGTTCAAGCATTACCAGGAAACCCACTGCCACTCAGGTCGCCGTCGACCCGAGCGCTGTGGGGCGAAAAACTGACAACACCTACAGTTAACAGAGAGCTAAGTCCCACGACACCCAGAGAGGGTAACAAGCCAACACACCAAAAGTATCAACGAAAACAAAAGAGGGGGAAACTACTATGAGGAAGATGGCCCTCCCGACAGAACACTCCATCGCCCTGTCCTTGAAGCAGAAAACCTCCACCACGATCTTTCACGCTCCTCCAATTAGCTGGGTAGTGGTCCCGCAAAGTCTCATCAGCTGCATCGTGCTGGTCCTGATCATCTCGGCGCCTGAGCGAAGCTTGTCAGCGTCATCACCCTTCTGCAGTCCTGTCCAATACAAAAGAAAGGAGCATATATAGAACACAATTTCAAAGGGAGACTTAAGTTGCTTTTTCTCAAAGGTAGCCTTATTGCGAGCAAGCCAGATCGCCCGGCAGGTGGCAGCAAGACCAACAGTATAAAACTTGTCCCCTCCTGGAAGAAAGGAATAGCACCAAGCAAAGAATTGCCAATAGTTATCAGGGCACTTATCAGTACCAATAGCCACCCCAATAGATCGCCACACCACCCTAGCGACCGAACAAGTAAAGAATAAGTGCTGTGAAGTCTCAATTTCGTTACAGAATGAACAAACAGGGTTCCCAGACCAATTCCTGTGACGCATCACCTGTCTAGTCAGCACCGCATCTTGCGAAAGTTGCCACATAAAAATTTTAATCTTGAGTGGGATTTTGGCCTTCCAAATCCATTTATAATAGCACCCACTGAGGGGTTTCTCCAGCAACTTATAAACAGATTTGGTACTAAAGTTACCATTCTGGTTCAGACTCCAAACCACTCGATCCTCCTTGTCAGTTAAGGGAATTTTATTAACCGTATCCAAAACAACCCCCCATTGCTCAGACAGGATAGGAGTGAGCCTTCTTCTAAAAAAGGAAGCACTATCTACATTCAGCACTTGTTTGATAGTACATTCAGGGATGTTGCAAATGTCAAAGAGTTGAGGGTAACTCTCCTTAAACGGAAGCAGTTCGTTAATGGAGTCACTCCATACCCTGGCAATGTTACCAGATTATATGTTGATTTTTCTACCAGTCATGTAAACTTCCTTGACTTTTAGCAAAGCTTTCCAACAGGGGGAGTCAGAAAACCTTGGGACAACATCATCTACCGTTCTATTCCGCAAGTAGCGAGCACGAACGATATCTTGCCACAACCCACTTTGAGTCTCGAGCTTCCACCACCATTTCACCATCAGACTAATGTTTTGCTTGCGCAGGTCTTTAATACCCAGGCCACCTGTTTCTTTGGATCTGCAGATCCTGTTCCATCTCACAAGATGGTATCTCTTTTTTTTGGTACAGCCTTGCCAGAAGAATCTTCTTCTATGTTTATCCAATCTCTCAATGAACGTTTTGTTCATCAACCACATGGACATATGGTACAACGATAACTGAGTGACAACAGAGTCAACTAAAGTGTGTCTCCCTCCCATGGATGCAGCATTACCTGCCCAAGCGTCAAATCTTTTCAAATATTTGCAAACAATGAACTCCCAATCAGAGTTTCTCAAGGTAGTATATTACCAGATTGTGCAGCAGGATCACGGGTACAACCTTCTTCGGCCTGGGTACGTTGATCTGATCTGGACAATCAGTTTCCCATGTACCTACAGCCCATGGAATTGGACGAGGCTCCATGAAGATACATGAAGTTGGCGTGCACACGTACCGACTGAAGAAATGTGTGGTGGTCTCCCCATTGGGATCATATGGACCCCCAACTGCACTCTATTATCCCTTTTGCTTCAAGAACATACCCCCTCCAAGGGAGCCCCTATTTGGCGCCTTCAGTGCCACCGAAGGCAGCTGGCGCCTACGGCAGCCCCTGCTGGGCCGGCCCACGAACGCGCACCAAAAAAATTATAATATTGCGCGAAAAAAAAACTACAAAAGTGAATCCCTGTGTATCGAACTCGTGTCCTTACAATCGTATCAAAGTTTGGCCAACCAGTACACCTACAGGCTGCTAGTGATTCACTTCAGCGCGAGTTGATTTAAGAACCAGCATAGCAGCGCTACTTATTGTACAGCCCCTTGCTTAGATTTTTTAATTATTTGAAAACATTAATGAAAAACGTGAGTGTATGGAAAAATGTGAATTTTTTTGGAAAGTTGACGAACATGCATAAAAAAGTTGTCCTATGTAAAAAAGGTTCATGTATTCAAATAAGTTCACAAATTCAAAAATAAAAGTTCATGAAATGGAAAAAAAATACACTAATTCATTTAAAAAAGTTCATAACCATGAAAATTTACCATGAGTTTGAAAAAAGTTCAGGGATTTGAAAAAAAGTTCACTAGATTTGGAAAAGTTCATCCAATTTTAAAAAAGTTCATCGAATTTAAAAAAGAGTTCATCGAATTTTAAAAAAGCTCATCGAGCTTGAAAAAAGTTCATGGATTTTCAAAACAGTTCATCAAATTTTAAAAAAAGTTCATTGAATTTGAAAAAAGTTCATCAAATTTGAAAAAGAGTTCACCGAATTTTAAAAAAGTTTATCAATTTAGAAAAAAGGTTCATGAATTTTTAAAAAGCGCACATTAAAGAAAACAAAATGAATAAAACATAAAAAGATAAGAAAAAAAGTAAAAGAAAAAAAACGAACTAAAGAAGGGGAGAAAAACAGAACAACTGGTCTAACTAGTGAGGCATAACCTGGTGGCTAGAACGATGCGCTCGCTACGAATTGGTTGTGTGTTCGAAACCCTGTTCTCAAATAATTTTTGAGCTTGCAGAGCCAAATAGGATTTGCCCCTTTTAGGAGGCGATGGCCAGAACATCGAACGGATTCCAGTTCTTGTCGGTTTCAATATTTCAGCCTGAAGTGGGGGCCTTTATTCAAACCGTAAAAGAATATTTTATCCGTACAATGAAACCGTACAAGAATATTTAGCCGTACAATGAAAATTTTCATTATTCATTTTGAAATACACCCTGAATTTTTTTGTAAATATAGGATAAATATTTTTTTAATGCACAGTGAAACTTTTCTAAAACCATACAAAAACACTCGAACAAATCGTTAGGAATCATGATGTTTGTCCACGGATGGTGCAACAGGAGTCGGAATGGTGGTAAGAAGGGACAACCGGTCAGCTTACCGTATATTTTCAACTGTAATTATGCACTCGAAGTGGAGCGACATGCAATCATGCAAGGTATGGCCCTTGCGCTCGAGCACACAGACCTTTTGACAATCGTGCAATATGATTCTTCAGAAGACCTTGTAGTTCCCTCTAGTGATGGTCTTTCTCGTTCGACATATGGCCACATTGTCACGGAGATCAATGCTATGCTTTCGGATAGGGAGTTTGTTTCTCAAAAGCTACGCGTGAACAAAATGGAGTGGCAGATTGGTTAGCACATTATAGTCGTACCGATTGTGTCACGGCTGTGTTGCTCAACCAAGGACCCCGTGCATCGAGGCTCTTCTGCTTCTTGATAGTAACCCCATAAATACTGGAATAAAACTCCCTCTCATTCGCAAAAGAAGAAAGGATTGTGTGTTCCATTCTGGATTGATTTATTTGTTGCTCGTTTTTACTACCGGTGCCTTCAAATTTTTGCGCAATATAATAGATAATTCCACTATTCTCTTCCACATAACAAACGGAGCACATTGTCTTGGTCAAAGGAAAGTGGTGAATGTGCGTATATACAAGAATTGAAGTGGCTAAGCTAGAGCCTTTGCTGTGAGAGGCTTACACTAGTAGAAAAAGGGTCAAACGTGAAGCACATTAGTGCCGGTTTGTATGTGAGCCGGTACTAATGGTACCATTAGTGCCGGTTCGAACGGATTTGCATTAATGCCGGTTCGTGTTGAACCTTTAGTACCGGTTTGTGGCACGAACCGGTACTAAAGGGGTGGTGGCAGGCTGGCATCAGGCCGGGGGCCCACGATCACCTTTAGTACCGGTTCGTGGCACGAACCGGTACTAACGGGGTCTGACCTATAGTACCGGTTGGAGACACAAACCGGCACTATAGGGCAATTTTCAAACTCTACCCCCCCTGTGGATCGTCTTTTCAGTTTTAAAAAAAATAAACGAAAATGATGGAAATGTCAAAAAAATAAAAGAAAATAAGTTTCCCATGTGATATGTGGTCTAGTAGTTGGGAAAATTTGCAAATGTGAATTTTGACTTTATTTGCAAAATCTCTCTGAAATTTATAAAAAATGGGAAGTTTTTTATATGAAAAATCATCTACTCGAAAAGTTACATCCAAATTTAACTGGGGGAACCCCGTTAAACATTTGCAAAATCCTCAAAAACCTAATAGAAAAAAGTTATGGGGCTTTTAAGATCTAGAGTGGAAAAAATTGAAAAATATTCAAACTGTGGGCAAACTGTGGTCAAACAATGGTCAAACTAGTTATTCTAGAATATTAGTGTTACTAAATAATTATTTTACTTATTTCAATTTTGGTCAAATCTGGTCAAACTGTGGTTAAACAATGGTCAAACTAATTATTCAAGAAATATTAGTGTTACTAAATAATTATTCAAGAATATTAGTGTTACTAAATAATTATTTCAATTTTTTGAATTTTGGTCAAATCTGGTCAAACTGTGGTCAATCTATGGTCAAACTATGGTCAAACTTATTCAAGAAATATTAGCGTTCCTAAATAATTACTGTTTTTTTAGAATAATAGTTTCAAACTCAAATGGTGAAATGTGTGACTTCATGCTCAAGCTAAACTCCTGAGGGTTAATAGGATTGACATCTTACTATTGTCAGGAAAACAACAAGTGCAGACTCGGAAACGAAGGAGAATAGAACCTGAAAGTTAAGCGTGCTCGGGCTGGAGTAGTGAGAGGAATGGGTACCGGTCGGGAAGTTAGATGATTTGGAATGAATGATCCACACTTGAGCAGTTAAGAGAGGTGATTAGAGACTAAATCATCAAATAATTCAGAAAAATTAAAAATAAAAAAATCAATTTTTTTTTCAAAATTTTCAAAAAAAAAATCTAGCCCTAACCAGCACTCACCCCCCACCCCTCACACGTGGAATACAAGTGAAGCGGAAAGCAAGCTAGAACTCACTTAAGCTCAACTAATAACCACCTAGGTTACCAACACTATCAACCAAAACCTCTAACGTTTATTATTCTTACCATCTTGAGTGACCATGATCAAACATCTTCCAGCCTTGGAATCCAAGAAGCCCACCCCCTCCGGGCCTGAAAGATCTCACTGGCGACTCAATCCAACAGTTTTGCGCATCGTTGTAGCTCTAGTTTTGCACCCTCCCTCACCTCCAAATTACTCCAATCATTAATCCAGTGTGACATTTTAAAAATAATAGTCTAGGGTCAAATGGCCAACCTTGTTGAAAACAAGCCATGTTCCTAGTTTTGCAAATGCTCCACATTAAGGCAGTAACTCATACTAAATATAATCTTTTTTTTAACCCATCCCCCTAGCCAATCCTTAAAACATGAATCCAGATCAAAGAAGTTACAGGATATTCCCACGGTGTAACCCACAACACTCTACATATATCTAGCAAGAGCACATTGGAAAAAAAAAGATGGCCAATTGATTCTTTCTTCCCACAAAATAAGCATTCTTCCTCACACTCCCCCCCCCCCCATGTAAAAGAATGTCCCTGGTTAGAATGCTTTTTTTCAAAACCAACCACAGAAATGATCTAACTCTAGGGGGACTTTAACTTTCCAGAGGAATCTATTAAGATATTTCTCTCCAGTCTGCAACAGAGAGTAAAAAGTTTCGACACTAAAGATCCCAGATGCTTCCAAAGACCAAATAAGTTTATCTTCTCCATTTTTCAAAGAAACATGTCTACAAAGATTCAACATATCATGCCAATGAATTGCTTTATCACCAACTAGAGCTCTACGAAAACTCAACTTATCAAGACCAGTGGTAAGAGCATCATTGGCCATTATGTTCTGATTTTGTGAGATATTATATAAACTAGGAAAAGTATCGGGGAGTTTCTCTTTTCCCAACCAATTGTCTTCCCAAAATCTAGTCTCAAACCATTTCCAACACAAAAATTACAACAAGGTAGAAACAAGTCCTTACACTTCAGCAACCCCTACTAGAAGTGCGAATCTCCTTGCTTTTTCTATACTTGCCCAAGAGTGGAATTATATACCTATATATTTTTCCCACAATACTTTATGCCACAATCCTTTTTCATTGAAAAGTTTTCACAACCATTTAGATAGAAGATCTATGTTCATGATATTTAAATTCAAGATTCCTAAACCACCCAAATCCTTAGGCCTACGAACTTTATCCCAAGCTACTAAATTATATTTTTGTTTGTCTTTATCTCCAGTCCATAAAAATCTAGCTTTAGGTCTATCTAACTTCTTCTTTACCCTAGAAGGGAGCCCGTAGAAAGAAAGCATGTATAAGACCAAGCTAGTCAAGGAGGAATTGTCCGTGTAGTTCTACCAGCAATATTTAAAAGTCTACCCAACCATCCATCCATTCTTTTCTCCACTTTCCCAATAGAAGGATTCCAATCATTTAACTTCAGCCTTTTTTTCAACAACTGGAATGCCTAAATAATTAAAAGGCAAAGTACCTTTTCTACAAGTAAGAATCTCCTCAAATTGTTTTATTCTATCTTCTTCCATACCAACACAGATCACCTCACTCTTATGAAAATTAATTTTCAGACCAGACATGATTTCAAACAAGATCAACATTCTTTTCACATTCCTGGATTGAGCTAAGTCATCTTAGAATAAAAGAATTGTGTCATCTGCATATTGTAGAATGGACACATCACTATCCTTGTAATTTTTAGCAAGCCCACTAATTAACCCTTGCTCAACAGCTTTATGAAAAAGAATTGCTAGGATATCTACAGCAAGATCAAAGAGCAAGGGAGACGTAGAATCCCCTTGCCTCAGGCCCTGATGTGTTTTAAAATAAGGCCCAATCTCCCCATTTACCTTAACTGCCACTTTTCCTCCTGAAACAGTATTCATTACCCAATCAATCCATTTGTCTGGAAAAAATACATCTTAATAGTTTGAAAAAGAAAATCCCTTTAGTTACACTACAATAGTTTCAAAAATGCTCTTATATTATGGGACAGAGGGAGTATATTGCTCAGAAGCGTCATGGAACAATAAGATGTCTTAATTTCAGTCCTTTGCTTGATGCACATAAGAAATATAGTCGGCATCAATCAAATAATTATTAACTAATTAAACTGAATTAAATATTCTTAATAGTTCACGTTTCTATTACAAATTGATGATTCAGGAGCATGAGAGTCGAATATCTAGTGAGATTATGTCTGCTGGCGTGTTGCCGTGTCGATGGAGTATGATTCAAAATAATTTATCTACCATCACATCATTCAACAGCATCCGGTTTTGGGTGTCAACACTAGCCTGAAGAAACTATTGAGTATTAATATCTTCTTTCAATTTTGCTAAAGCACATCTAGATGTGCTCTAAGTATTGCACATCTAAGTCTTATATCATTGATTTTAGGCTAAGATTCATGCAAGCATTTTCTTTTCTTTTTTTCTTATTCTTTCTAGTTTGGTTAAGTCATTTAGATGTGCTCTAGACAGACCCTTCTTTTTTTTGGGAAAGTTGTAGGACAGACGAGACAAGGTATATGTCTGTGATAAGCAACTACAAGGTGAACATATAAGCTTCAGTAATTGTTGCGCATAAAAAGATCTATTGGGAGGTTAAAAAATTATTGAGTTATACTCAAATATTTCTGGATACTCAAAATCCACATACTTTTAGTCTTTCAGGCATGCATATATACACCACTGTCCATGTGTTGTTACTGAGAGTGGCTTTGCCGCTTTACTGCTTTGAGCCAATAGATTTTTTTAGGTCCACTGGTTCGTTTTATATTATTTTTTTGTGATCGTTATTCTATTTCTGCTTTAAGAGTTTTCCAATGTTTCCCTTTAATCTAAGGTTGTCTACAATCAGCTGTTTGCTGTTGGTAGGATTTAACTCTGCCCCCAAAAATCCATTGGCAAATAGTAATACGTTCTGTTGAGAAAAAAATCCCTTCAATTACTTCAAAAGTACTCCCTCCATAAAGAAATATCAGAGCGTTTAGATGACTACTTTAGTGATCTAAATGCTCTTATATTTCTGTACAGAGGGAGTAGTTCACTACACATGGAAATGTCTATGGCTACTCATTTGTAGTGATTGATCTTCACTACTAATCAAGGTGAGAGATTTCTACGGACTACAAGCATTCGTGTGAAGCATATATGTTTGGCTTATTCTCCTGAGGGATATGACGAGCCAATCATTGGGTTTATGCAACAGAACACGCTTATTCCTTACAAGGATTTGAGAGAGAGTATTTGAAGGAGAAGTCATTAGGGCCTAATAAAGGCCAGCGTTTCGCATTCCTCAAATTGTTTTTAACGCACCGAGTAGCAAATGGCCATTCACTCTACCTGGTCTATGTTATATTATGACAATTAACAAAAGCCTAGGGCAAAATCAAAGCTGTGTGTGTATCTTCCTAAACATGTGTTCTCCCATGGATACTTGTATGTAGCAGTGTCCCCTGTTACATCAAGAGAAGGGCTGAAAATGCTCATTAAAGATGAGCATGGAGTTGCAACGAATGTTACTCAGAATATTGCATCGAAAGAGATCATCAGTGTGCTATAGAATAGAAGATCTGATTGGGAAAATAAAGGTTAACTTTTCCGTATTTTTTCACAACCCAGCTCTCTTTCGTTTCAGTTGTTTTATCAACTAAGCCTTCCTGTACCTTATGTTGTCACCAACTAGAAAGATTAGATCTGAAAAAGAGGCAACAAATGTCATTACCGGAAACGAAAGATTGGTTCTAAACTATATGCAGATGTGCCGGAAAAGAGTTGTTTCCTGCGGGGAAGAAGAACTAATCTTCAGAAGTAGAGGAAACTAATCTTCAGAAGAAATAGAACATGTTCAAAGCCAACCGTGTCACAATAATCATGCTACTGTCTATTTTCTAAATACCACAGCCTGTAAGCGTTGTTTTCTTTTGAACTATTAAGTATCTTGTGTTTTTCTGAAGAAAAATACAGAAGGACATGCATGAAACCGCTCGCTAAACAAAAAAATCCTGTCCACCAGCTCCCCTCTCGATCTACTATTCCTTTTTCGTTTAACAAAATAAACAACAAAAATGCATGCATGGGCTCCAGTACACCACGCCGCGCCTCCACCTGCTAGTATCTTGTCATGCGCTCTACGCTGGAAATGGATGATAACATGTTCATTGTGCAGTCTACTTGAACAGATGATAACATGTCACAAAATATCACAAAGGTAGGATGGTGCTAAGTAACCAAACTGCAGAGGTCACAGTTAAACTGAAATCTCAAATTCTGATCTTGTCTTCACTCCCACTTGTTGCTCTTGCCACGAAAAACAATGCACGCCAGTGACCATACAATACAGGCTATGCAAGTATGTTCGCATCAACCTACAGTTCGATAGTACTTCCTCCGTTCCTAAATATTTGTCTTTATAAAGATTTCAAATGGACTACCACATACGGATGTATATAGACATATTTTAGAGTGTACATTCACTCATTTTGCTCTGTATGTAGTCACTTGTTGAAATCTCTAGAAAGACAAATATTTAGGAACGGAGGGAGTATTTAGGCCGCGTTCGGGAATTCACCAGCTCCTAGAATCTGCGGAGCGGCGGTTTGCTCGCTCCCAGATTTTGTACTAGAGCTCCGTCCGCTCCCGGAGCGGAGCCTGGAGCGGAGTATTCCCGAACAGGGCCTTAGGAACGGAGAGAGTAGAAACTTAAGTTGTTTCCAGAGTGTACATATGTACATAGTATCTTCCAGAAACTGAATACAATGCTTCTTTCTTTATGACAACGCTTGAGGTGTGCAACACTGAACAGAAGAGCCCATACGAACATGTAGTGTCTTTAGCACAAAAGAAATTCTGCGAGTTATTCCAGGACAAGCACATGATTTTCTGGCGTGTTATTTGTGAAACATAATTTAACCAGATCCAGGAAAATACATAATGCTCAAGATAAAATGTCAATATACGAGATGCTTGGTTTATTCAGAACTGAGTTTCAAGGAAGTAATTTCATGTTACATTATTTATAAACTTTGTTCCCCCGCAAAAAAAATTATAAACTTTGTTGCAGAAATAGAAAAATACATATATAAATCGAACAGTCACAACATCCTAACTCAAGTTACATTATGCAAAAATCTGCCACCATTGATTGCTCTTGTGTGATTGTTGTTGGGCGATGGGATGCCGTTGATGCTTACTCATGCCATAGAAGCTGAAATCGGGAGAACTTGCTGGGCCTTTTTTCGAGGTCCTAACTACAGTGTTCCATCTGTGTATGGTCACTCCAGCTGGAATTACACTTCAATGCACAAATCAACTCTGAAATTGCAAACTATTTTGTACATCTCGCATGCTACACCTCTGAGAGTTTCAGGAAAAGGCAAAAGTTAAAATAGTAGTCATAATATGAATATTAAGACATTTGATGTACTAGTATTTGTTTGCATAGAAACCAATAAACAAACATCACTCCAGTTCAGAGTAGCAAGGCAATCAAAATAAAGACTATGTGCAGACAAGAATGAAAATTATGTAAATAAACTACACAGTGCCACTTGAATGGGAGAATACATATTGCTGAAAAGAATACACTTTGATCTCTTCTCATGGAGAATGAATGAATTGCAACTAGGGAAACTTTCTTCCACATGAATGAGTGCAACAACTCCAAAGGATAATTTAAGACTTTCACCTAAAGACGATTCGCCTCTATCACCAGCATATGAAAGACCAGTGAGCTGAAGATCGAGTGCCACAGGCATAGGAGTTTCAAGTGATAATTCTATTTCCAGTAAACTGAGGAAATAAACTAATAAAGGAGGAGCTAATGCCATGTGTGCTCAACCAGCATATGAAAAACCAATGTGGTACAGGAGAGTATCATTTGAAAGACCAATGTAGTACATGAGGGTATCTTAATATGAGAATTGTTGTACAAAGATGAACCATAGGACAGTCTAACGGAGAAACACATGTCTGTGATAATTAGTGCTGGTTAAGACATCGAGAGCTGCAACTCTCTTTTGTTGTCAGGATATATGACGCTTCGTGTTGTATTCCAATTTCTTCTCATCCGACATTCTCGCATACCATGATTAAACACTTTTCCTTTTAGGATCGGCTGTTGGATTATGTGTGATATTTGCACTATCCAGGGCCGTCTCCAGAAATTTGGGGGCCCGGTGCGGGAAATAAATTATGGTACAGTTCGCCTATCAATTCATGTAATGCGCGCTTGTCGTCACATATATCACCCAAGACTTTATTACTCTGCTGAGCAGCCGATCGCATGGTGTGAAGTACTCCTGGTTACACATTTGTGTTATATGATCATCAAATATAAAATAGGGTCTTCCAATTTTAAAAAATCATGCTCCCATTGACCTTTGTTTCATATTATTTGTTGTGTATTAAACTTTAGGGAATTCTGAAATATCAATCATTTTTTTTATTTCCAGCTCGTTGATTCCCTTTTTTTGAGAATCAGCTCGGTGATTCCCTTCGAAGGGTTGTTTCCACTAAATAAAAGTCTAGGTTAAAAAATATGGCACCACGAATGGAGTGAACTTCATGCTGATTTTCTCCCATCCCTAATCCTCAGGCATGCAATTAACGTGCCAAAATATCCAGAACTAAATGGTGTATGCAGTAGGGAGTTGTGTGGGAAATATCGCATGAGATGGAAAGGAATCCCGTGCATGCAGGGGAGATAATCAAGGAAGAAATCCCGTGCATGCAGGGGTGCATAGAGAAGGAAAGAAATCATTGGCCAATGAGAGATCGTGCATGACATGCAATGTATTAGTGCAAGATTAATAATTTTGGGGGCCCCATTTTTTTCGGGGGCGCTGTGCGGTCGCCCACCTTGGCCACCCTCATCGACGGCCCTGGCACTATCATCCATAGTTTTAGACCGCATTATCCCAAGAAAATGATGTGCAAATTCAACTATACACCATGTGAAGCAGTCAAAATTGCAAGGGCTAGCCCTTTTTGTTTTTTCTACGATAAGTAGGAAACAAAGTATGAAAATTGCATACTTGAACAAAGCCGATTGTCGAGATCAGAGACGATGTCTTTAGATATAAGTAGCAATTGTCCTTCGTTAACAGAACTAAGTTTGCTTCGAGTATCCCCTGCATAGACGACCCTTCTCGCCAGTAGATGTGCAGAAACTGTTCTTGGAGCTTGAACATCTCATGAAGGTAGAATGGCATCCAATAGCTCGCCGAACCATGTGTTTACCTTATCATCATAGTTTTCTACCTTGTACATATAAGCAAACTCCGAGCATTAGTGATCATTATAAGTCCGAAGTTACTGTAAAACTCGAGAGTGTAACCAAATAAAAAGGCAACGTTGAATAAATCTAGAAGAATGTGAATCAAATAATTGTAAAAACTGGTACGGGTGTAGACACTACAACACGTACGTCAACTGCAGGCCCTTTAAAATGCCTCAAAAAGCCCCTATAATGCCAGCTTAGAGAAAAGAAGGCATTTTCCAAATATGCTAGAGATGGTCACGAAGGGAAAGGTCTTTTGAGGCATTTTTTCAGAACGCCTCCAAAGGTCAACACAGAGCCATGTTTAAAATGCCAGCAAGCTCAATTCGAGGCATTTTTTCCACAACGCCTCAAAAAGATTAAACGCAGGCATTTTTCGAAAACGCCAACAAGCTCAATTGAAGGCATTTTTTCAGAATGCCTCCAAGACTATTTGTAGCATTTCTCATAATGCCTCTAAAAATTGTGCCTGGCATCTTTCATACTGCCTTCAAGACATTTTTGTGGCATTTCTAAAAAATGCCTCAAAACCATTATGTGACATCTTTTGTATTGCCTCCAAAATGTTTCCATGGCACATAAGAATGCCACAAACTTTACATATGCATAATAAGAATATGATAAAACCACTGTTACAGCAAGCTCAATGATTTACATCTAGCTTTGTACAAACACACATACAACAGTAAAAAAGATTGAGAAGCTTGCATCGGCTTAGAAGTATCATCATTCACGTGAATAATGTAAAGCATCACCATCAGAACATCTTCACAAATTCAGAAACAATATCAAAGTATCAATCAGAAACACACAGGTCACTTCCTACTGTTGTGACAGCAATATGAAGAAGTGTTCCAGCTTGATGCAAGAGCAAGCCAATCAGTAGTGTACCAGCAGAAGAGCAAGCCAATCTTAGACGGGCACACACAAGAGCAAGCCAATCAGCGATGTGTCACCTTCAACTTCAACCTTGAGCAGTTTACCGGCATTTCTAGGCTTCTACAAGAGCAAAGAATGTTCTCATCACTGTAACTGGGTTATAGAGGCATGCATGTAAGAAAAACGGGCCAGGAAACCTCTTGCTCTAATTTGCTACAGGAAAAGGCATGTACAACTCACCTATGATCATCTTTCATGTTTCCCTGCCCAAATTCCTAAGTATGTTGTTTCCGGTTGTAGCAGAGATTGCTTGGGTACCTTTTTTCATTCTTGTTGTCTCAGAAACTTTCTTTCTCTTCAGTATATTCCTCATTGCACCTTCTGAAGTACTGCAACCAGTCTGATGGTTGGTCACCTGAGTTCCAGTAGTTGTTTTGTTGGGTTCCACATTCTTGCTATTGTTGAAAGACATTTGACTACAAACACTAGAAACCTACAATTGGGTAAAAACAAAAATCATGTATAGTTATACATAATATGAGCACAAAACAACAACTATGAGCTATGATAGTACCTTAGTTGCAACACGGTAGTACGGTCTGTTTGCATAATCTGCATAAAAAAGAGTTCAGAATAGTTGCATATACAAGAACAGGGCAAATGAGTTAGCAAAGTGTCATGTATCATACATTTTGCGTGGCCACACAATACACCTAGCTTGGGCATTTCCTAGCTTGTTTATTTTCCCTTGTGCACGAGGCAGCTCGGTTGTTTCTTTGAGCACGATGTTGACAAGAACTTCAACACAATCAGCTAGTGGTTGGCCATCAATAGCTTTAGCTTTTCTATCAGTTTTCTGGATGGTTCCCATTGCCACCACGCTTGCACTGTTTGGCGACGTCAAACTAACTTCCATGCCACACTTTATGGTATCTTCTAATCCGTCCTGTAAGTTGCAATAGTACTAAGTAACCGTTCTAATTTGCTAGTTGGTTAATAAGTTGAGACAAATATAGAAAAATCACCTTTGGCCCCTTTTGGAGCGGCGTTTGAAATATTCCTGGTTTCTTATGTTTAGTTGCCTTTGTCTTCTTTGGTTTTGGCACAGGCGCACGACTTGGTAGTACTGATTCTGTTTTCTTTGATTCCAGGTGGGATGCCTTCACCTTACCTGGATGCCTTGGAGCAGCCATTGCCTCGGATGCCTTGGTAGTATATGAAAGTGAAGTTGCTTGTTCTTCGTCATTCATGGTTTCCAAGCCCTAGTATGTGGAAACTCACATTTAGGTAGTAGTAGTAAATGCTCAAATAATGTGGCTGAATTTAAGAGATGAAAACAAGAATCACCTTAGAAGGATCTTTATTTGGAAGCTCCTTTTCAAGAATTCCTCCCATTTCAACAGAGCCCCTAGAAGCCATGATCAAACTTTTTAGCTCATTGTACTTTTCTTCCATTCTCTCACTCTTGGCCATTATTGAAGTTTGATTTGCCACTAGAGTATGCACCACATGCCGAAGCTCCATGTTCTCTTGTTTAGCAGCATGTAGTTCAGCTTCAACTTGAGCAAGGCGCTCAGAAGCGGCTCCACCTACTAATAGACCAAGGCCACTTGGCCTTCCTTTCTTTTCTATTGGGAAAATTGATGAATAAAGATCACCATCACGGGCCTACTCACCAATCAAAGAAGGATCTTCCCGAATCCTTTTGAGGCGTGCTTTCTGAATATTGAAGTGTCTTGTTGCACGCTTTCTGAATATTGAAGTGTCTTGCTGAATATTGAAGTGTCTTGCTGCACGCTTGTATCATTCTCATCTACCTGATTATGGTGTCGCTCCCTGCTGCTCTTCTGTTGCAGTTTCCCATACGTAGTTTTCATGTCCTTTGTCAATATTGAAATTTCATGTGATGAAAGGGGAACGGGAGGCTCTCGATGTTCCTCAAAACCATCAAATGACTCAGCATCAAATCGAAACTCGTGATTAGGTTCCAAGAATCTGCGATGCCCCATATAGCATTTCTTGTGTCCATTGTTTAACCAAAGAGAGCATGTCTCTGATAGACAATGGGAGCAAACTGCTATATTTTCTCCAGACAAAGATCCACGCAAAGGCCAATCACTTACTGTCCATAGTAGTGCGGCGCGTAAGAGAAACTTCTTAGATTGAGAGGCATCATAAGTCCAGACTCCATCATCCCAAAGCTCCAGAAGATCATCTATGGTCAGCTGCATGTAAACATCCATGTCTTTCCCTGGAGATTTTTTACCAGGAATGATGACAGAGAGGATAAAGTTTGATTGCTTCATACAAATCCATGGAGGAAGGTTGTAGGGGATCAAGATGATAGGCCATATGCTATATGAGAGATTCATATTTCCAAAAGGGTTGAAACCATCAGCTCCCAATCCAAATCTAATGTTGCAAACTTCTGAACTGAAGTCTTTGTGAATAGCATCAAAGTGTGTCCATGCAGGTGAATCAGCTGGGTGTCGTATCAAGCCGTCCTTTGTGCGGCCTTCTCTGTGCCACCTCATATCTGATGTCGTCTTTGTAGAAGCGAACAACCTTTGGAGTCTCTTCTTTAGCGGGAAATGACGAACCACCTTTTCAGGCACCTTGTGGACACGCCTTCCATCAACTCTAGTATTTACGCTCTTCCATCTACTTGTGCCACACACTGGATATGATATGGCATCAGCATGTTCCTTCCTAAATAGAATGCAATCGTTTTTCATGCATCTATACTATCATATCCAATACCAATGGCTCTCACAAACTTTTTGGCCCCATGAAATTTTTTGGGCAAGGCCTCACCTTCTGGAAGTGCCTCCTTAATTAGCGTCAATACCTCATCAAAGCAGACATTGCTCATTCCCCTCATATTCTTGATGTGAAGCAACCTCACAAAAAATTGCAGCTTCGAGAATCTTTTGCAACCTGGGGTACAACTCTTGGCGTCCATCATTAACTAATCTATAGTATGTTTTTTTTGTAAAAACATGTACATTTTCTATACAAAGATTAAAGATTATTTTACATACAATGTTTTTTTGTAAAGACACGATGTCCATTTTAAAATATTCGTTGAACATTTTTTTAAATACATGATAATTTGTTTTTGAAAAGCACTATGCATATTTTAAAAATACATGATAAAAACAAAAATAAAAATAACTAAAAATAGGAAATAAATGGGATAAAATCAGTAAGAGAAGGATTTTTTTAGAAAAACTTCAATTCACTTTACAAAAAGTGTGTATTTTCAGATATATTCATGTAGTATAGTTGGACAATTAAAATGAAATAAAAATCTTGAAAAGAACACCAAAATATTACAAAAAACAAAAAGAAAAAGAAGAGAAGAAAATTAATAATATTATTAAAACAAAAAAACAGAAATAAATATAGAAACCAGACCAAAAAGCATATTAGAAAAACCAAACACAAACACTCAAACAAATCGTTAGGAACCACTTCCTGTTCGTCTACTACTGAGGTGACCCATTGCCACGTCGGCCTTGAGGCGAGCGCCAACGTGTAGTCGCAATAAGTGATAAACAGCCTTTTCGCTGGCTTAGCAATGTGAAAGCTAAGTAATAAATAGCTTTTTCACTAGCTTAGTGAGCTATATCTGGCTTATTGTAAGACTGACGGACAGCTCGCCTAATGAGGTTTGCGGTTTTGGGAACTTCCACGTGATAGAGAGAGCATTTCACTGAATATTTTCTGAAATACACGACAATTTGTTTTCAAGAAGCAGTACGTATATTTTACAAATACATGATAAAATCCAAAAGAAAAGGAAATAAAAAATAGAAAAGAAATGGAAAATTTTGGTAACAAACAAACAATATATGAAAAATTCAATTTATTTTACAAAAATGCCTGTATTTCTAGATATATTCATGTAATATAATTGGACAGTGAAAGAGAAATAAAAGCCTGAAAAGAACACGAAAAATATTACAAATCACAAAAATGAGAGGAAGAAAATAAACAATATTAGAAAAACAAAAGTAAAGAATAAAAAGCAGATTGGAAAACCAGACAGAGCACATCGTCTTGGTCAAAGAAAAGCTGTGAATGTGCATGTCTTATCATGCGCACTACGCTGGAAGTGGAAGTGACACAATTCCAACAGTTCATCGCGCAATCTAGTTGAAAAGACGATACCATGTCACAAAATATCACAAAGATAGCATGGTGCTATCAAAACTGCAGAGGTCACAGTTATTACTGAAATCTCAAATTCTGATCTTGCCACCAAAATCAATGCATGCCAGTGACCATACAATACAAGCTACGCAATGTATGTTCGCATCAACCTACAGTTTCACACAAAGCTACTCTAATAGATAGATAGATAGATAGATAGATAGATAGATAGAGATATAAGATGTCATGTGACACAATATCACAAGGTACGATAGCATAGTGCTAGCTAGCCAAACTGCAGAGGTCATAATTTAACTTAAAACAAGCTGAATCTGGGGGCAGCTTTGGTTCTCATTTCTCCCATCTTGTCTTCACTGGTCTTCCTTGGCTTCTACCACCTTGTTGGCTTTGGAACCAAACGCAAAAGCAAAGGCCATAAATGTTAGTGTCATCTTGGCAGCTAACTCGAACACACCCCGAGCTCTCATTGCGTACCGCATCCAGCGCCTGCATGTAGAGAGACGTATATCATATGAGATTTTACATGTACCAACTCCTGTCAAACAAAGCAAACAGGAAACTAACTGAGGCAGAAATATATCCTACAGAGGGTCATCTGCTCCTTGAGTGGCTTGTACAGAAAGATGCTGGCCAGTAGTGGTGGAAATCTTCCCCGCGTTATAAATTGCATCAAACAGCTCCTTCTTCTTCTGCTCTGCTTTGGATATCGCATCATACAGCTCCTCCTCCTTTTGCTTGATCTTTGAAGCTTGCTGGATTGATACACAAAAATAATGATGAGTGGCCCGACTTTGTATCATCAATCATTAGGTAAGCAACTAAACACTGATTGCGATTGGTAAATACTACTACCTCTGTTAATTAATGTACGATGTTTTGGCAGTTCAACCAAAACTGCCAAAACTGTCTTATATTAATGAACGGAGGGAGTAATTAGGAATGATACAGTACTGCCTGTGAATTAAGTGAGGTTCGCAAATAGTAACATCATCATACTGTACTTAGAAAATGAAGCATTGACTAGCACTAGGAAGTGCAGCAAGCAGAAGACAGCAAGCGGAATTTGCTAAAGGGGTGAGCCAATATGTAAAACTATTTGTTACTAGCTAGCAAAACAAAGGGACATGTTAAATTGTTATTACTTGAAATCAGTTAACATGGATGGATCGATGACAAGTACTGCTAGCAAAGCAAGATTGTGCAATTTCTTGGTTGAGCTAGTCCATGGATGTGTGCTTATGAAATGAAGCATTGATGAACTAGAAAGGTGCAGCAAGCAGCAGACATGAATCTGATGTGTTGCAACTGATACTGTATTTTGCTAAAATGATGAGCAAAAAGTCACCATGCTCAGATCAACCAGGAGAATACGGTTGCTTAGTGATATGATCTCTCTCTCTCTCACACACACACACAAAAGAAACAATCTAGTTCGAAAAGAAAAGAGGCAATCTTGCTCTTGTTTCTGGCTAACAGAAGAGACACATACAGGTGCTATTTCGATCGCACAGATTTCGATTGTCGCAGGCTACCTCGCTGATGAGCAAAAGGTCATGAAGCTCAGATACCTCACTAATGAAAGAAAAGATGACAATTTTGGTGAAGATACCTCACTAAAATGATGAGCAAAAGGTCATCAAGCTCAGATCAACCAGGAAAATTAGGTTGCTTAATGATATGATTTGCATTCAGCGCTCTTGCTAGAAGTAGCAGTACAAATCTTGCTCTTCATCTCATACACACAAAAAAAGCAATCTTGTTCGGTAATCTTGCCGAAAAATACATCAGGATTTCCAGGTTCATCAGGATGCTAACAGAACAGAGACATACATGGTGTTATTTCGGTTGAACAGAATTCGATTGTCGCAGGCTACCTCGCTGGAGAAAAAATATGTCAATTTTGGTCAAGATACCTCGGTGGAGTTGGAGAGGTGGCGGGAGCGCATGAGCCTGCTTGGCACGAGCCGGCGTCCCTCCTCCGCCTGCGCTCGCTGGAGCAGAGAGCCACCGAGCCTCCTCGCCGCGCATCGAACCGCCGCCATCGTCGCCGGCCTGCGAACAATTGGTCAGGGATTAGGACGACACGTCCGTCAGGAATCACCACCGCCGGCCCGCCGGCCGGCCGCGGCTCCCCGACCCCCGCATACACGCACAAACCCCATCGATTGGGTTGCAGTCCGTGGGCATTTCGGTGAGCGTACCTTGCGGATGGGGGCGTCTCTTCCTCAGGCGGCTAGGGTTCCTCGCTCGCCGTCCTCCGCCGACGCCGAAAGTGAGTGGGTGGGTTGGGGTGGGTTCCTGCTCTCTCCCTCTCTCTCTGTCTCTCCCCGGAAGTGAGTGGGTGCGCCAACTTATAGCCTTGCCAGCAGGCCCGGCCCAACTGTGCGCTTCTTCTATTTTTTCTTCTTTTAACTCTTTTTGGCATTGTCTCAAAAAAAAAACTATTTTTGGCAGAAGCTAGCAATGCCTGTGCTCCTTGATACAGTATGCATATATGGAGTTATTTACCCCTCAAAAAAATATGGAGTTATTTACCCAAAACCACCGCACTTGGAGCTAGGGTAACAACTTAGTATCAGATTTTAGACAAGGCAAAAAAAAAACGGTTGTGCGCCTAATGTGTAACGCGGAGCACTGACGCTCGGATTTGGCCGCGAAAACAGCAAAACCGACAGGTGGGTCCCGCCTATAGGATGATGTGGTGTGGGTTGACGGACGCCGTTAGGCGGCAACACACGGTCGTTCACGGGTCATATATTAGGTGTAGTCGCCCGCCATTTCGACCCTTCCCCCCTCCCCCCTCCCTCCGATTTAGTTTTTCTCCCGTGCTACCCATGGCCACTAGCTCCGGCGGGCAACGGATTCAACAACAGCGGTGTGAGTTCTTTCGGCCGCAAGCATCGGCGCCCGCAATGTGTCACCGTTGGCACGTTCACCCCCAACCCCGATGGCGTCTGCGACCTCGATTCGGAGTCGTTAGCAGAGGAGAAAGCTCTCCTTCCGTCGCCATCATCATGTGCGGAGGAGGCGGTGAAGACTGATGCGGAGGCTGCGGCGTAGAGTGCTGCCGAGGTGTCGTCGAGTCGCTGGGGAAGGAAGTACTCCCCTACGCTCCATCGCCACCGAGGCAAATCTGACTCTGCCAAAATCTAGGGTTAGTTCTAGCAATAATTGTGTAGTTTAGTTATTTGATTGTCTCCTCAGCAAAATCTAGGGTTAGTTCTAGCAATAATTGTGTAGTTTAGTTATTTGATTGTCTCCTCAGCAAAATCTAGGGTTAGTTCTAGCAACACCGCGTAGTTTAGTATGTCTAAATTTAGTTCTAGCAAGTACGGAATTTGGCATAAATCTCTTGGTGATTGTTAAATTAGGTCTGAATTTAGTATCCTCTGAAGTTCTGATGCCCTGGATTCAGTATTTCACTGGTGCTAATTTATGATATTTTCTAATTGGGCTACTGTACTGAAATCCAGAGCTGTATTTTGTAGTGTCCGTATATATTTTCTTGCGAAACTGTATTCAAAATGTTGTTACTTTGTTTTCTTCTTTAGGCCTCAAGATCTATGGTCAATATATTTCAGAAAAAGTTTGCCCTTGTAAAGATGCGTGAGAGAGACATCAGTTATGGTGGTTTGCTTAATGTAATGGAGTATGAAGAAGAAGAGAGTGCAACCAAAGCAGAAGTACATGGGGAAAAGAGGAAACTGATCTGAAGAAAACAATTTCTGTGAGATTAAGAAGAAGAGAGTTGAATACATGAATAGTACACACTGTGAGGGGGACACGGACCCTGAAGATATATATGACATAGACCAGGAGGAAGAGGGTGAGGAGGCACAAGAGATTCCGGTTCCTGAGCCTGTTGAGAAGAAGGCAAAAAGAACAGGGCCTACCAGTAGGTCCCACTCTAGAGCTGCTGGAAGCATTAATAAGGATTAGTATTCATCTTTAGAAGAGGAAGATAGAGACTTTGAAGCAGATGATTATGGCAATGAACCAATGTCCTTTGTTATCCCCTCTGGGAGAAGGAGTAGAGCTAAGAAAAAACCACCTGGGGTCTGGTATGATGAGGACATGATGCATCCAGAGCAGCAATTCCAGCTAAGGTTGTGTTTCATAGGTGTTTATCAATTCAAAGAGGCTCTTGTGAATTTGCATGTCAAACAACTTAGAAGATACAAATATCACAGAAATTGCAGTGATAAGATAATAGTATGTTGTGATTGAGAGGGTTGTCAGTTCCACATGGTAGCAGCATAGATAAGTAATGAGACACTTTCTACATTAAGAAGATGGTGTTTGAGCACACATGTCCCACCCAATTTGAGAAGACTAGGATTAGCTCAAAGTGGCTTGGCAACAAGATGCTTGAAACTATCTGATCAAACCCCAGTCTTTCCAAACTGCCCCTCATAGGTACTGCTTGAGGCACATTTATGCCAACTTTCAGAGAGCTGGATCCAGAGGAGAGGATTTGAAGAAATGCATGGATGCAGATGCATATGCTTACACTGAACATGACTTTTAGTTGGCAATGGAGGGCATGAAGGCGGCTTTCCCTGCTAAGCAAACTCCTACGACACAAGCGCCCCCTGCTCCTACGGCCCAGCCCCAATTCCAGCCCCTGCGGTACAACCTCTTGACCCTAAGTATAAGGATATGACATGCTTCAACTGCAGTTGGCCGGGGCATTATGTGGGGAACTGTATTGAGCCCAAGAAGTGTTTTATTTGTGATGGTAGTCATAATGTAAACAACTACATTGCCTAGGCTCGCCCGCAACCTACAACGACTTATTCTGGCAGTGTTGCTGCGGGTCTTGGCTTCTATCTTGTTGACATCCATGTTGGGGCTGAATCTAGTTGGCTGAACTACAAGAATTGTGATGTTCTGAGAGTGGTCAAAGACGAAGTTTCTATTTCAGAGTTGCTGGTTCAGTTAACCAACGATGTACTGCCGAGAAGATCAAGGCTTATGTCGCCCTTATGTTGCAGCATCTTTTCCTTCAAGTATGTGAACATAGGCGTGGAACCAATGCGTCCAGCTCCAACTGGTCTCCGCCGCCGTCAGGTACCATCATTTTCTACTCAGACGCTGCAACTTTCTCGAGCCAGGATAGGTCCGGCATTGTGCTCGTCGGCAGGTATGACGGAGGTCAATTCGTGGTGGCCTGCAGCGAGCCTATTGATGGTAGCTTGGAACCTAAAATGGTTGTTGCCATGGCTCTTCGACGTGTTGTTCTTCTGGCGCATGATGAACAAGTTTCAGATGTTATCTTCGCCTCTAACTGTCTCTGACTTGTACAAAGGATCAATTCTTCTATGAGTGACCGTTCTTTGATCGGGGCGGTGGTAGCTGAAATCAAGTCTATGCCCAAAGGTTTCTCGTCGGTGTCCTTCAAACATGTTCGTCGGCATTTGAATGTTCCTACTCATGTGTTGATTGAAGAGAAAAGTATACTTTTCGGCCCTCAATTTTTGGCGAAGTCTAAATTTGGTCATTCAACTTTGAAGCCGGGCAGCTTGCACCCTCAAGAATGAAACCGACTAGTTTCATGAATCCCTCAACCCAACCAAAAGCTGTTTTTGTGCTGACTCGGTGCGGTTTTGACTGGTTCTAGTCCCTGTGGCAATGGGAAATACACTTTGGTTCCTGGTTGTATATGCACCCTATACGGGGATTTTTAAAAAAAATATTTTAATAAAAAATCGAGATAGGTAAGAACTATTTTGAAAAAAAAGCTTGACTTACTTTTGCACTAGTATATAAATTTTTACGAAAAAAAACAAAGTTGACTTCACAGCAAAAAAAGACTAGTATAGGTCACTATTTAGCCAAAAAAAGGTCTTCTTTGAAAAGAAGTCAAAGTGAGATTTTCTTTTTGTAGATTTTTTCTCACGAGTACAATAAAAGGTCAAATTTATTTGAAAAATATTTTCAAGAATTTTTTACTTTTTGTTGAATTACTAAAAAAAATCATATAATGTGGGCATTCTATCAAGCACTTGGCGTGCAAGGTCTGGAGATGGTGAGCTCTTGGAGGAAGAGGACCCCAGCGATTCGATGCCGTCGTCCATGCATGCTCATCTTGATCAGGATCGAGCAGCGGCGGCAGTCGGACTGGAGGCAGAGGACGAGGCGAGGACACCATGCATGCTCGCCGCAAAGCACGGAGGGTGCGCGTACGTCTAGGCTGAGCAGGTGGGTGGTGGCCTGTGTGTCCTAGCACACGGCACGACCCGGATGGACCTGTGCACGCATGCACAAGGAAAAATAAAACTGACTAAATAGTTAGGACACGAATGACGATGCTATCCTTCGAGATGATGGAGGGGATATCATCTATAGCTCGTGCAGAGAAATTCGCACGTGTGAGAGTGCGCTGGAGGCGGAGCTCTCGGCGTGTAGAGAAGGCCTAGACCTTGCCTTACACAGGACGACGATGCCTATCACTGTTGAGATGGATAGTGCGGAGGCTGTGGCGATACTCAAAGCACCCACAACAGATAGATCGCAGCACCGGTCTCTCGTTGAAGAGATTAGCAGTCTAGCCGCCCTTGAGGCTAGAGAGGTTGTATTTGCGCAGTGTAGCCGTTGGCAGAACAACGCTAGTCATGTGCTGGCTGCATATGGGCGTAGTACCCCCCGCACGGCAGTCTGGTTCGCAGGAGGGGCGGACTTTCTTGTAAACTTGGTTAAGGCTGAGAGGCCTTCTTGAGTAATGAAATTTCTTTCCCCCCAAAAAAAAACACGTGAGACAAGCACACAGCTCCAACACTTGCTCCTGCTGCACGAGCATCATCCGTGCCTGCCATGCATGCCAGCGTCTGAACCCCCGCGGACACGACACGAGCACTGCTGCAAGCTTGGGCATCCCCGACGCAGAGCCACCTCGGCCAAACACTCAACTATGAACATGGACAGGTTGCCGCGGCGAGCAATCTGTCAGTCCTGTTGGAATAAGCCACGTGACGTGCGGCGTGGTGTGTGTATGCGTGCGTCGTGTGTGTTGACCCGAGTTGTGGGGCGTGTGTGCATTGGAGTCGGTCTGCAGCTTGCGATTAAATTGCTCAAAACCACCACATTTGTGGCTAGGATACTCCAAAACCACCGCTTTTGCCAAAAATCACAAAATACCACCACCTCCGCGGCAAGTGAGTAACAAATCGCACTAATTTCAAACTGAATCGCGTGTAACAGCAAAACTGACGGGTGGGGCCTGTCCGTCGGGCTGATGTGGCAAAGACTAGTCCAAGTCAATATGTTGACCTGCTGAGGTGGACGAGGTCCCCCCTGTTAGCCACACACATCTTATTTCCCCATATTCTTCTTCTTCTTCCTCGCATGTAGTCTGCTCCGGCGACCACAAATCCCAGCCAGCCCGTGCCCTCGCCCTTGTCCCGAGAGGAGCTGCCGCCACCAGGCACAAGGGGCACTGCTCGCCGTCCTATTCCCCCATGCCTCCTCCTTCCTTCTCTCTTCCCTTGCTCGAGCTCTGCTGCAGCCGACCGCCGCCAGGGCTCCTGATCTAGCCAGTCGCCACCCGCGCCGGCGTGGCCCCGACGACCCTGGTTGCGCCGCCCCTTGTCCCGCGTGACCACCCCAGCCAGCCCGCGAGGCATCCACGGCCGCGACCTTGAGCTGCGGGTGCGGGCGTGGGGCGGCAGGGGGCGGGGGCGACGGCGCTGCAGGTGCAGGGGCGGGGCGGCGACGCTGCAGGTGCGGGGACGGGGCGGCGGCGCTGCAGGGGCGGGCTCGGGGCGGCGGCGGGCGGGGGCGGCGGTGCGGCGAGTGCGGGTTCGAGGCGTCAGCGATGCAGGCGCGAAAGCGAGATGGCGGCGGGCGGGCGCGGATGCGGGATGGTGGTGGGCGGGGGACGACGGCGCTGCGGGTGCGGACCGGGATGGCGTCGCTGCAGGCGCGAATCGGCGGCGCGGAGGCACGGTCGCGGGATGGCAGCAGCGGTGGGGCAACGACGTTGGGGGAGCGTGGCGGGGCTTGCCGGCGAGCGCGAGGCGACGGCGCTGCAAGGCAGGCTTGCCGGCGGGCACGCCTCTTGAGCTCAGCCTCCGGCCGCCGGTGGAGGTGGTGAAAAGGGGAGAGAGAAAATTGAGGAGGAAGAAGAAGGTGTGAGACAAACAAGTGGGACCCTCGTCCACCTCAGCAGGTTGAACATTGACTAATACTAGTCTTCGCCACATCAGCTCAGACATGTGGATCCTACCCGTCAGTTTTGCTATTAAAGCGGCTCAGTATTGAATTAGTGCATTTTGTTATTCACTTGACGCAGAAGTGGTGGTTTTTTGTGATTTTTGGCAAAAGCGGTAGTTTTAGAGTACCCTAGCCACAAATGTGGTGGTTTTGAGCAATTTACTCGCAGCTTGCCGCGTACGTAGCGTGGACGAGCCGCATGCAGTAGCGGCCGTTGCTATCGGTTGGAGCCCGGCCGCACCGCGCGCGTACGAGCGCGACGTGGGCGCAGGCGAGGCGTGCGGATCAGCGTGTGCATGCAGCATAGCGAGGCGTGCAGGCCGGGCGTCGTGGAAGAGCTGCATGGCCCCATGCACGAGAGCGGCCGGGTCGCCGGGTGAGCGCAGTTGCTTCTTCTACCTCCGGCTAATTCAGAGTGCGAGCTAGCTAGGCCTGTGGCAACGACAAGTCCAACGAGCCCGGCGACCCGTCCGTCCGTGCGTCCACTTGGCAGGACCTGATGGCTTGAACCGACGCAAAGGGCAAAGGGCAAGCCGTGAACCGAGCCGAGCGAGGGCGGCGAGTCCGACGCGGGCAGCCGATCGACCGCAGAAACGGTCGGTTGGGTTGACCGGGGGATCGAAGTTAACAGTCGGCGCGGCGGCGGCATTTCCTGCTGCGCTTCTTCGCTTCAGCCGTACGTCCTCTGAATTTTCCATTTCCTGCGGCCGATTCTAGAGCTGATTTGTGCTTTACTTCCTGTGGACTTTGAGCCAGATTTATGTATCCTTCATGTGGAAACCATGTATATGAATGATATGATGATGTCCCCTTCAAAACAAGCATCCCTTTCAAAACAAGCATCTCATCAGATTAGCATATGTATGTATGTATGTATATACATTACGGAGTTAGACATAAGCTGCACTAGTTCACGTTCCACAAGCCACAAGCCTGGCTGCTAAACAACATGAAGGTGCGTGTGTCAAGTTTCAGTTGTGCAGAAAGGCAGCAGCAACAGAGAAGCGGCAACACGCCAATATGAGCTTGTAATTGATTTGAATTGACTGTATGTATACTCCAGTCTGAATGTCGTGTCCAGATTGTAATCATGTGAGTGGAGTTCAGTGACTTTCTTTTAGCGTGATTATTGTTACAAAATATTGAATGTGAATCACTCAACTTCTGTCTACTCTGACTATTGTGTTGTTCTGATATAAGACTGTCCATTCCAAAGCATAATAATACTGATGTCGTTAATTACAGGTGCTCAATCCCTTCTGCACCTGCTGTTGACAATTTATTTGACAACATGTTCTTCCAGGAATACAATGGCTTGCAAGTCACAATGCTTGTTTTGGCTGCTGAATGTACAATGAGCATGCATAGCATAGAGAACTTGCAGGTGCATTGAACAAAAGAGATGCCAACCCAGGGAGTTGAACACAAGACAACTTGCAGGTGCAAAAGGGGATTGAGCAACTAGAACCTAGAACTGAACTGAATTGCCAAATTTGTCAAAAACCATGCTTGTTTGTGCTCTCATTCAAGTACACAGCACATGATTGCCCAAAAACACTAGTACTTCACCATGACCCAGTAAATACATCATCTGCGATTGGTCCCTGGAAATTAAATAACTAAGTATGTTTGTATGTTCAATTCAATCAGGGAACAATTCCTGTGATTGCCAAACAACAGCAGCCGTCTTCGTCGGGTGCCTGCCGGGGATCTCTTTCCGATCAACTAGCCGTCGGGTGTCGGGTGACAAAGATTAGTTGGACATGAACAAAGATGTTTACTGGAGTATGACAGACGTTTCAGGTTTCAGTATACACAGATTAGTTGAACATGAACAAAGATGAACTAGTTTCAGGTTTACTACCAGTTTATAAACCAGTCTGGTCTGTACTCGAAACTAGAATTAGAAAACAAGATTAAAATTAGGAAACACCCATATACTGTCAAGTTATGTCGATGCTCCACTTGAGGCACCCATTTTCACAATTCTTATTATACTCTCAGCTAATGCCTATATTCGCCTATGCATGAACTGCACCCATTTTCACTAGTACTACAATAAGTATGCCATAGCCAATGGACAAAAATGTGACTAATGGGCAACTATTTCAAATCAAAACAAAAATGGACAGTAAACTGTAATTTTTGTTACAGAGATTTCCCTACTGAAAATATAACTGAATGGACAGAAAAATGGGTGAAAAGATAACCGAATGCTAGGCTAAAAATGGACAGTAAACTGATAATGACTATTGCCAACAAGAGAGGCTTCTGAAATCTGTTACAGAAATTTTCCTGCTGAAAAGATAACTGAATTTTGTGTACTGAAAGTTTAGAGTGCCCAGTGTAGGAAAGTTTACTGAATCTTGTGGAGTAGTCAAAGTGCTTTGAACTAGAAAATCATCAAAGTTGAAAGCCCTAGCTGATCTTGGATTGCTTTACCTTGTTTGCAAATACTCCAATGATGTTCAAATGAGGGAACAAGCGTCAGTTCATAGTTGCTGAATTCATTTTGAGCATATGCTATCCAATAATCCAAACCTTGGCACTTGCGGATAAATTTGCCAAGCAGCCTTTCGCTTTGGCCATTCAACTTCCCAGTTCCATAAGAGTCGGCGGTGTCGAAAATGTTTATGCCATTCTTCAGAGCCAAATTGAAACACTCCTGCAGTTCACTATCCATGATTTCCTGGTAGCCCCAAAGCAGCTGGTTGCCCCATGCCCATGTTCCAAAACCCATGGGGGAAACTGAAAGGGGCCCAACTTTCACCTACATTTGTTAAACAACAATGTTTCCTTGAGCAGAATTCAGTGAACAAGAGTTGATAACCTAACGTACTAATTGTACAGTCCTCATTTTCTTTCTGAAGATTGCGTTGCATGTTATGGTACAGACTGTCATGTGAGCACACAAAGATGAACAGTTAGGGAGTTGGCTTTACAGATTTCTGGACACTGCACTTGTTAACATTTCCATGTTTCACTAGTCCATCAGGACTTTGTGGAAGAGGGATAAGAGCTGATCAGGTCAACTAACCCTCTGCTTGTATTGACGGCGGTCTGACGGATCAACTAACTCTTTTTTCTTTGAGAGAGAGGTGCTATCAACCAATTTTACTAGAGACACTATGCAGTAGCTTTTCACCCACCTAGAGTTAAAATAAGCACAGCAACAGCAAACTTCATACTGTCAGAATCAACGGCAGAATCAGATTGCATATCGACAATAGCTCTGAACCAAACGAACAGGGGCTTTTTTCCTATACTGTCAGAACATACTGTCAGCCTTGATCTTGAACATGTTGTTACTTGCAAGAGCTAGGTTTGTTTGTTACAGAATTCAGTTAAGGAGTACATATAAATTCAGTTATGTGAATCATTCAAATTCAGTTAGAGCACATATACATATACTTGCAGCCCATTGATTCCATGGTGTACATATAAATATTTTGTGCGTATATCCTTGTTATGGTACCATGGTGTACATATAAATATTTTGTCAGCAACTTCTGTAAAATGGCTTTGTGTAGTGAAAACATCACCAGACTGTTAAAATTCAGTTAAAAGATCTGTACCTTGATGCAGACTAAAAGGAGTAGGTTAACTGACCTGGTCCTGTGGCTGGTCAAACTGTACCATGCCAAAGTATTTCCTGCAGAGAGAAAAAAAAAAGCAAATATAAATTACTTACTGAAAGCTTGGTATAAAGTGGAGTACATATAAAGCTTGGGTATAAAGCTGAGACTAGTTTCTGATTTACTCATGGTTGAAAATGTCAAAGTGCTTTGGTTTACAACCAATTAGGAGGCCCACACTACTATCCTGGAAGATGCAGCTGTTACTCGGCTGACAATATGCAAATGATTTCCTAGGGGTTTCAGACATGCTATGTGTGTCTGAATACATGTGTGTCAGAATCATGTGTCCAGGTCAGTCACAAGCACAAGCAGATCATGTGTATTCAAGTGTGCACTGAATCATGTGTTTACTTAATTTTAAACTCGCTAGCAATAAGCTTGCAGTACACTTTATAGTCAGATCAGGAGCCAAGCTCTAAAACTGGACTTTTAACTGAATTTTTACTTCAAAATAAGAGTACCATGCCTGCTTAACTGAATTTTTAACATAATCTCTCTCTTGGCCTAGGAGTACTCAATTTCAATCTCTCTCTTAGCGTAGGAGTACTGAATTTTTACAGTAGATTGACACTGATTTTCCAACTCAAGCAGTATCCATTCATTTACACATAGGCACACCAGTCTCCATTCATTCATGCAGAAAGAAAGAAACTTCACACATGATAAATTTTATTCACACATGATAAATTCAGGTCAAAATCTCTCCCACACACACACACCAGCACCAGCATGATAATCCATGAATGGAGACAATTAGATAGACATGATTATCATATTCACACATGATAATCCATGAGTGGAAATAATTAGACAGACACACACCAGCAGCAGCAGCAGCAGCAGCAGCTGGAATTGCACACCACCAACAGAGGCAGAGGGATCGTACAACCCGGAGGTCGACGATGGGGTCGTACAGATCAGAGAGGTGGCAGCTGTTCCCGCCGGCCAGGTGGGCCAGCACGGCACACGCGGAGGCGCCCTTGTAGTTGTGGCCGCCCGCGCCAGCCCCGGCCTCGTCGACGACGCTCCAGGACACGAGGCGGCGGATGCGTTGGACGGCTTCGACGACGCTCTGGCATACGCGATGCCGGAGAACTCCGCCGCGGCCGCCTCGCCGTCGACCCGCATCAGCTTGTTGCGGTTGACCCTGACCGTACCGTGCATCGCCACCACCCGCTACCACTCGTCTGGTTCCTCCAGGCAGGCGCCGGTGACCTTTTTCTCCGCCTGATCTCCCCTGTCGACGGTGGCCAGGATTTGTTGTGGGGGCGGCGAATCGACGAGTAAATTGCAGAAAACCACCACTTTAAGGTCTAGGTTTTCAGAAAACACTAGGTTACAGTTTCTTGACAAATTGCATCATGTCTTGTGTAATCTTTTTGCAAAAATCACTGATTGGCGGATCTGGCTCGGTTAAGTGCGTTTATGACAGATGGGGCCCCTATTTTGCTGATGTGGCATAGCGTTTTACCAAAGACATCATTAGATGGGTAAAAAAGCGAAAACACCCCCGACACTTTTGCCAAAAAGCGAAACACCCTCCCCGATTCAGATCGGGATCTGTCTCTCCCGCACACCATCGCCGTCCTCCTTTCGCTGCCGGTGCAGCCGTGCTGTGGTGCTCGAGCAGGACACATCCTCCGTCGTGGCCGAGAGTAAAAGCGGCGCGAGGAAGCTGCTGGGGCAGGAGCCGTCATAGGAGTCGGGGGAGGGCAGGGGCTCGGGCTTGACGGCCGCGAAGAGCCGTCGGGGAGCCAGCCGCAGGAGAAGGCGTCGCGGAGGGTGCCGTAGACGACCATGTCGTCGGCGTCGTTGGGCCGGAACGGGAGCGACTCGCTCCACTGGTCCGCCACGAGGCTGCCGAAGCTCGCGCTCTGGCAGTACGCTGGCCGCGCCGGCGCCACCGGCTCCTCCAGGAGCTGCTGCCGGATGCTGTCAAGCGGCTCCGCCGCCGCCGCGTCGGACGACCAGCCGCCAGACCGTCCTCACCTTCCTCCGCCGGATGCTAGCCGCGCCACCGCCGCCCTGCTCCGCCTGCGTCCGCCGCTCTACCAGCCGCGCCACCGCCGCCCTGCTCCACCCGGGCCATCGCCGCACTACCCATCTTCCTGGATCAATCTCGAGCTCGGGAGGACGGCGACCGTGGCGGGAATATGAGGGTGGTGCGGGAGCTCCGCTGCTACTGCTTGCTCCGGTGCTTCCCCGGCTTCCTCCCTACTTGCGCCCGTGCGCGGCTGCAGGCCCTCGCCGGCTAGGGAAAGAGAGAGGGAGGAAGGAGATGGGAAGAAGGGGAGGCGTTGTGGAGCTGATTGCTTTTTTCCTTTTTGATTTAGGGGTGTCTTTGCAAAATCTATGGAGTAGTTTGTAAATTTAGACTAAAATTGATCTAGCATGAAATGTTACGCCACGTGGGCAAAAAAGGGGCCCATCTGTCATAAACACACTTAAACAAGCCAGATCCGCCGATCAGTGGTTTTTGCAAGACCATTACGCGAGATGTGTTGTTTTCTGCAGCGGAAATGTATCCTAGTGTTTTTCGCAAACCTAGCCCTCAAAGTGGTGGTTTTATGCAATTTACTCCGAATCGACGGCACCAAGTGCTTCACCAAATTGTTCATTACTACACTCGGAACTACCAATGTGAGAACTGCTTGAAGCATGGCCACTCCACTTAATTGTCCTCTGCAATTTTTCACGACTAGGAATAGTACCTACAGTAGCATGCATGCTCTAGTACATGATTTTTATATTAAAAAAAAGTGTCCATTCCTGAATTCTACACACCTGATTTCTAGTGCTCCACAATTTTCCACGACAAAAACATCCAGCCAACTGCCGGACTTTCTCATGTACAACTAGGGACTGCTGCTCAACAATTTGTAGTGAACCAATGCCAGCGACCAAAATTTGTAACACTAGAATAGTACTCCCTCCGTTCCTAAATATAAGTCTTTTTAGACATTTCAAATGGATTACAACATACGGATGTATGTAGACATATTTTAGAATGTAGATTCACTCATTTTGCTTCGTATGTAGTCATTTGTTGGAATCTCTAGAAAGACTTATATTTGGGAACGGAGGTAGTACTAGTCAGCAGGGATCTCACCAATAGCTAGTCCTGACCGCACCTGTAATGCTCGGCAATTACCAATGTGAGTTACACTAGAATAGTAGGAGCAAATAACCACCTGGATTCCAAGGGAACAATCATAATCTGCAATCTGAATCAAACTGACCTGATGAACATAACTCACTGAAATTAGCTCCTACTAATGGTGGCCATGTCAAGACACAGTTGAGACCTCGTATGCTTCTCAAATACTTACCAACGAGTAGGAGTAGTTCCAGTTCCAGTACAAGTACTGTTTGAACAATTTTGGAAACTTTGAATAAGTTCACAATCATTTGGAGTAAACAATGAACTAAGCATTTGGTTGCAAACACAAACTGACTTCACAATCATTTGGTAAATTCAGATGTTGTCGAATGCCAACATAAACACTCTGCAATTTATATCCACTTTGATTATAGTAGAAATTGAACCATATTGATCTTGGAGTACAAATTTTTGTACTCCTGGACCATAGCAGCAGTAATTTGAAACACTATGAATTCATACACTGGGATCAATATGCACCAGGAGACTATGAATTTTCAGTTTAAACTTTCTGTACTACAGCACTGAATTTTCAGTTTAAACTGAATTACCGCAGATAAAGATCGGTGTATTTGTCAACAGTAATTATGCATTGAACTGAATTTTTAGTTGACTGCATTTGTCAAGAGTAAAGAATTGAACATATCATGCTGATCCTCATCTTCAGGTTGAGTGAGAAAATTCAGGAGTAGGAGAGATCTTTAACTGATTTCAACAGGTTTAACATAAGTAAAGTACAGTCAACAGTAGGAAAATTCAGGAGTAGGAGATCACTGAAGTACAGTCTACAAGTTACTCCAAGTTTCAGAATTTTCAGTAAAAAAAATTCTATGTAATTTTCTGATTTTCTTAGGAGAGGAGAGGAAAGAAATTGTAAAAGAAAAGAGATCCTAAAAGAAAATTAATCCTAGGATTAAAAAATCTGGAGCAAGTCCTAGCAGAAGCACAAAATGTTCATCTACTCCTACTCATGACCACAAACTTGCAGCACAATGCAGCACATTAACTCCTACTCCTATCACTGTAAGTTTGGAAATTTATTGTGTGTTTGTTGGAAATTTATTCAGAAATAGTTTATTCATGTCCTAGGATGTCCTGTTCATAATCCCAATTCATGTCCTAGGATGTGCTATTCATAATTCCTAATTCAAACAGCAGATACATAAGCACTGGATTTTACAAATGTCCAAACAACATCATATCTGAAATTAACCTGTCTTGTTCTGAAATTAACCTGTCATGTTCAGTACTCAAACATGAAGTACAAGCAACCTTCGACAGGAAGTACTCAAACATGGAGTACGAGCAACCTGCTATGTTAGGAGTACAAGAAGGATACTGGTGCTGCTCCAAACAGCACTGGGAAACAGACATACTCCAACAGTTATTACTGCTGCTCCAAATTAATCTTAATCCTACTCCAACAACAGCAAACAGTTATTACTGCTGCAGTTCAACCTACTCCAACAACAAACTTGTCCTTACAACAAACTTCTCTAGCAGCTCCAATCTTCTCAAGCAAGAGTACAACCTACTCACAGAAAATTGTACCCACCCTGAAAATCCTTCTTAATCCTACAGAAGCGAACTTCTCAAGCAAAACTACAGAAGCAAACTTCTCAAGCAAAACTACAGAAGCAAACTTGTCAAGCAAGAGTAGAAGCACAGGCGGGAATACTCGAGCACAGTGACGAGCGGGAGTACAAGCACAGGGATGAAGTCAAGCTCACGGCTTCACCTCGCTTCGTCGTCATCCTCCCGCTCATCCTCATGTTTTGACAGAAAGCTACTCCAGGTGCTTTGCTAATCTGTGACAGATTACTCCAAGTGCTGAAAGAAACCAGGTTATCAGTGCTTTGCTTATGCTCATACAGAGGGATTTATACATTATTACTCCAAATACAGAGGGAGTGCAGATTATGAGTGCTTTGCAGTGACAGAAATGAGAAATCTCTGCCTCTCGAGGCCTCCGCCTCTGCCCCCGATCCTGCAGCTGATACAGAGGTCCAGTAGCAGCACATCCTGCAATTGATCCAATTGCAGCTCCCTCGCCGTGATTGCCACTCCAATTGCAGCTCCCTCTCTCTGTTGCAGCCCCCTCTCTGTAGCAGCCACAATTGCAGCCAGAAAGACACACCCTGCAGATCACAGGAGCAGCCACAATTACGGTTTGTCAACAACACTCTGCACATCACACTTGAAGGCAAATGACAGCAATTGCATCAAATCAAAATAGCAAGGAATCACTCTAGTGTCCATTTTCAGATTTTTCAGCAACTTGTACTCTGAAAAACCCATGAATCTCAACTCTGAAAAGCACTGTTACTTCAAGCCATACTTTGATGTCAATTTTTCTGCTAAGCCATAGTTTTTCTGCTAAGCCATAGTTTAAATTTTCTACTAGGCAAACTGTTGTTACTTGGAGTAATTGACATGATGAACTTGCTGTTAATAAAAAAGCACTGTTGTGATGTTATAAAAAGAAGCACTGTTGTGATAGTAAAACTCTAGTATGAAAAGCAACCAAGAACAAATGCAGGTCCAGGCCACCAAGCTCTGAGGTTTGTATGGTGCCTCCAGTAAAAAAAGAAAATGAGGAAAATTGGGTTAGGAAAATTGGCTCCAGTAATAAAAGAATATGAGGTTTGTATGGTGGCTCTAGTAATAAAACTCTAGATATCTAGTGACGATGATATCAAGCAGAACTAGTGCAAAAGTGTTGACAATATTACAACTACTAGCATTGTCAAGATTCACTAATGTAAAAGTCAGTTAAACTACTGATGCAGTGTAAAATTCAGTTAAACTACTGTAACTAGAGAAAATGGCTTGTGGTTAGAGCAAAGTGTTTGGCTGCCATGGCAGCATTTCTTGTTTGATCTGCAAGATCTGTTCATAACTACTGCATGCCATGGTCTTGAAATCTTAATTCCAATAAATCTGCCACAGCTACTCCATGATGAGGACTCCATGCCATTGTCTGATACTAGAATGATGCCGCAATTTGTTCTACAGTGAATCACAGTGATGCAGCAATGATGGCAGGATAATTTGCCAACACAATTTCTTCAGTCTAGTGAACATTTTTTTCTACTGGATCTACAGTACATAAATTTTCCAACACAATTCGTTCTACAGGTTCTACAGTGAACAAATTTGACAACATTTTCTTCACTCCCTAACTGAACAACAAAATTTCTGGACTTGTTGTGATGTTATGGAAGAGTTTCCTGGACTTGTTGTTCTGTTATGGATGGATGGAGTGTTTGCAACTCTGGAGATGGGCAGAAAATGTAGGGCATTTATATTTGAAACACAATCAAGTCAATAACAAGTTGGGGATTCTTCAAAAGATAAAAGGAAAAAAGGCACAAGCTGGGGATGGAGGGAGGTTCAAGAGTCAAGAAGACAATGAACCTAGCCAAACATGCGACTGAAACCAATAAAGCTGAAATGGAGCAGAATTTACTAGCTACAAAACCATTTAGCGGGTGCAACTTCATGTTGCTTTCATCTCCTAATAAAATGTACTCCATGAGCTACAAAACCCTTGCAGGGAAAACTTAGTCCATCTGCTCAAGTAGGGGGTATGCAGCTTTATTGCTTACACTTTTGCTGCTTCATCCATGAGGTATGATGGAGGAGTACAGTATTTTTTAAGCAAAACAAAGTAAAGCTAGGATGCTAACATTTTGACAGTGTGTGTGTAGTTTTCAGTTTCAAAATGGGGCAGCAGTGTGTGTGTGTAGTTTTCAGTTTCAAAATGGGGCAGCAGTTTCAGGACCCTGCTCGTGTACAAAGAAGTGCGTCTTCTTCAGTATTCCACGAATCTACAGCACAATCTCGAGGCCGCGTAAGACAATTGTTCTTCAACCTCTCAGGCTTACCATAACACGTTTTGTTGGCATGGAAATCCGGCCATCGCTCTGGACTCTGGGATCAGAATCATCAACTTGTTACTTGCCCCTCAGCGAGTGCATGATAATATAGTCATACTGCACGATAATATGGCTCAACGAAATCCATACCAGTAAATTCTTGCATTACAACAGAACTTTGAAGGCAAAAAAACCATTTCAGAATATAACAAGAACCTTCATAACTAGCAAAATAACTGGGTATGGGGCACCACTTAAGATACCAATTCAACAAGAATGTGTAACAGGAGCAATAAGATCAAGAAACAAAACACAAGGAAATAAGACAGGATATCCATTGCAGAGGCTCACAACATAAAAGGACTTGACCAACGTCATCACACAAGCACAACAAGTTCTGGACCTCTTAACAGTTTACAAGACACAGTCTCACTCGCCTGCCTCCTATCCTATCCTTCAGACCCGATTGCCATTACCTCACTCTTCCCTGCCTTCACTGGAGGAACCACCTTGACTGGGACCTTATCCAGTCTTGTTCTTGCTCCTCCCATGAACTTCCTCAAGCTTCTTGGTCCATTTCTCGACCCAGTCATCATTTGAGATCTTGGCTATCTCAACCCACTCAAACGGTGTGAAATGCGACCTGCTGAATACAATGGCACACCCCACAATGGGGTATAGTGCCTTCGACTCATTGACATTCCTGACGATGCTCTGCACATGCACAGCAATATTGAAAGGCAGCTTCTGACTGAGCTTCTCAAGACCAACATATACCCAAAGCTTATCCGACTCCAGCCTCTTCGTCTCTTGAGCAGCTTTGAACATCAAGTAACCCAAATCTCTCGCCATATCCTCCAAGACACCGAGGGAGAAAAGAAGAGTTTGGGAGTTCGCAAGCTCAAGTTGATAAGCAGTGTCAATGGCCTGCTGGCTTTTGCTAAAGCCAGCATGGACACTCTCACCAACTTTGCCTAGAGACCTCTGTAACCCCAGCACGCCTTCTTTGATGAGCTCCAGCCGGTCCTCCTTTCTCGCCTCCTCAGCTCTTGCAGCCTTCTCATTCATCAGTCTTGTGTACTTAGCATCTTGCTCTCTCCTTTTCTGTTCCTTCTTCTCTTCAGACTTCCTGAATCTGCGATTTTGCCTTGCAAACCTGGCATCACTGAAGGTCCAATCCTCGTCAGGTTCATCATCAGCTTCCTCATCCTGCTAGAAACAAGAAAACAAGATGCACCAGTTGAGCATTTTTGTCCCACCGAAAGCAGCAGTTGAGCACTGAAGTCCACAGAAAAAACAGTAAAACCAAGAACGTGCAGCAGTTGAATATTGAAGTCCACAAACCAGAAATCAACATGCAGCTGTTGGGAATTGAAGTCCAGAGAATAAACGGTAAAAATAATAGGCTGAACAAACCAATAACATCCAGCAGTTGAATATTGAAGTCCCCAGAAACAAGAAAACAACATGCCGCAGTTGAGCATTTTAGTCCACAGCAAAAACGGTAAACAATAGGTATAAATAAAAGCTATGCGTACTTTATCACCAGTCTCCATCACCCTACGGCGAACACATGTTGCTTAAATGTCTAGTAAATTGGCGTTAATGATTCGGTGAGTAGGTGTTGATGCTGCGATTGGCAGATAGATACGATTTTGTTTGACCAATACAGGTCGTATTGAGAACATGTTGACAAGGGGAATACAGGGATAGGCAGGAATACCAAGGTAATTCAGAGTTCCAGCAATACAGTAAAGAGTCAACTTACATTAAGGGTGGGTTCCCCAGAATCAGGTTGCAGCTTCCTCTTCAACGCATCTTCAAATCCTATGTCAACAGACTTGGCCACACAGTGACCCACGTAGCGCATCAAGGCTAGGAGGCGGGGATCGAATTCTTCATCAGAAGGGTCCTGAAATGGATGATTCAGGTCAACCAAGTGAACAGGATATTGGAAGCATACGAGATGCTATCACAATAAGAACAGGTAGGAATTTAAAAACATTTAATTAGGATATCAGTTCTAAGTATAATAAATTTAGGAAGAGCTGGATATGAATTAACTGAAGGGTTTAACTACACAAATTGAAAGTAAATACTACAACATTCAATTTAGCTAGCAGTGTTGGATTAGTTTATTCAAGTAGAATTAGATATAAATGAACTTACATCATGAAAAGGGATATTTTCAGTATAAGTAGGACAATATATTCAATATTATTGAGAAAAATAGACCAAATGCTAATAGATTAAGCAGTCAATAGAAAAGACAATTAAATGCTGACAGAGCATATCAGGTGAAATTATAAGAGGGTGCATGGGTCTTTATGAAAACAATTTCATACAAGGCAACCACTTACATTGGGCTGGGAGGAACCAGGCAACCCAAATCCAGGATCCCAACTGGCAGCACCTTGGGCAGAGAACTCAGCACCCTGGCAAAACAAATTCAATATTCATAAAACACTCTTATATTTCTTTAAAGAGAGTTAAATAATAGAATATTTAATTCTAATAGCAGTTTTAGTCAAGTATATTCAACTAGAGTTGTTGTGAACTATCTTCAAACATGCCAAGAGAATATTGCCAGGACAGGTAAAACAACAGTTTCAATATTCAGAAAAAATGGACAGCTAAATGCTGGCAAAGCATATCAAGTGAAATTACAAGGAATGTGTGTTTGTCCAATGCCCAGTACAAGTCAGTAACAAACGGGAGAAACCGGAAACCACTTTCAGTGGAACGGGCATGGCCAGAGATCAAAGAAGTTGATGCCCCACTTTTAGTATCTTTCTTAGGAATCTGGTATCCATACTGATTAAACACAAACATGCATGAACGTGAGCAACAGTTAGAGTTCACAAGTACTGGAGGATAATCTCAACGGATAAGAATGACAAATACAAAGCGGTCATAAGAGAGCGAATCATTCTTACAGCTTTTAGCCCCTCTTCGACTGCCTCTTGTATCATTATCCTGATGTGAGGGTCCTGTAATAAACAGTTGACCCAAAAGTTAACAATTTAGAAGTACAACCAATTATTTCAAATCAAATAGTAACACACTGAAGTAACAAACTCAACTAAATATGTCAAACATCGGCCAAAAATCAAAATATCGATGAATTTTTCAGATAACGGTACACATATTTCCATCAACTTAATTTCTGTAGATGAACATCCAACTGGTTGATTTATATCCAACATCACTTTCCTTTAGATTACAACAATCAGCATGATAACAATCCCAATTAATTGCTCAACATTTGCCACACACACAAAGGTGCAACAACAAACTGACACATGAAGGATCAATATAAAACAGACGACAATAAACTTGAATCATGAACCAAATAATACTTACAGTATCATCACAATCGAAACAGATGTTGTACTGGGACAAAGATTCCTTCAGGGCAGCAGCCACGCCCTCTCGGATAACTGAGAGCTTCAATCCCGAAATGTCATCCTGCGACAGCACATGTATGCAAACAACTAGTGTCAGATTATCACAAGTAAACAACCACAGAGTTAATGGGTTGGATTAGCATGAAACTTACATTCTTCGACTTCCCAAGGGCATCCCTTAAACCATGCAAAACTGCCTGCTTAACATTGTCCCTGAGCAGACTGTCAGGCTCCTACAACAAAGTTGACATTCAGGGCAGAATCACATAACAACCACACAATGAGAAAATTCATATCCAGTAAAAAAAAGGTTGGCGACTGCTAAGGAGAACTCTTGTGACCAAGTGACAAATTCAGAATAAGGATCTCAATCTCAACCTCAAAGATGGCACACAACCTGAAAATCTGGGAACTGTGCATGAAGTTTAGACTTAATTTTGCAAATAAAGCATTGCTAACGACAACACAAACATAATTACAAGATGCACAAACTGATTAAAAACAGATTCCATCTATATGAGCCCGTATCTGTTGGTGTTTGCTAGAACGTTCATGCAGATCCACATGGTTCCATCACCATGAACAATCCAAAAGAAATTCGCACTAATCCAGGTCTACATCATAAGATCCAAACGGGTTCATCTATTCATGACAAGGCAGTAAATCAAACACTTGACTACATTATCAGAAGAACATGAACAGTCTATCAAGGGGAGAGATCTCATCAGGGCGAGACAGGGGCAGAGAGTGCCATACCTTCTTGGTGCAGAAGTAACGAGCACCAGCCTCCAGAGGCTGGAGACAGGGGATCTTTGAGGCAGAAGGGGAGCAGATGGACGACCTCCCTGGAAAAACCACCTCCATCCTGCTGGAAATTTTCAACCAAGGTAAATCACTCCAGATCGGACGACTTGGTGGTGAGAGAACCAGAGAGGGGTGGCGACGGCCTCACCTGCTAACCTGACGAAGAGCCCGAATGCCCATCAAGGCGGATCCAAGGGCGGTCCTCGCCGCCATAGCTGCAGATCGACGGGATCGCCGGGGGTTTTGCTCTCAGGAGATGGGGGTAGGGTTTCCTCTCAGCCACAGCCGCCGTCTCTGTCGGGTTAGGGTTTCTAGGGCGCGTGGAGAGCGAGAAATGGGATATAAATAGCGAAATATTAGGGCAAGAGGCAGGGCTTTAGCCCAGAACAGCCCAGATTTGCATACTAACAGGCCAGCCCAGCCAGAATTTCAATTCGAGAGACAAAAGGAGCCCAAGCCCAAAATCTAGCCAAATTAGACGGGCCGAACGAATTACAAGCCCAGCAATGCGGAATCAGAGGAGAAATAAACTGCGGCCTGTATTACAAGCCACGATAGTTTTGCAATTACGTCCTACAATAGTAGCGTAATCACGATCAAGGACAAGGATAGATCCTGAACTGAAGAAATATTCAGAACACGCCGTGACCCCCAACATGGATCCTAGATCCATGTCTAACTGCAGATATCTGACAAATCAAGAACGAAATACACAAAGGAAACTCATCCAGATCCAACTGCACAAATCTGACAAATCATCAAGAACCAAATACGCAGACGAAACCCGTGGGAATAGTAGCTGAATCCATCTCCAAGGCAAGGACATGAACGCGACATGCAACTATAGCCATCTGGATCTGCAACTTCCACAAGATGCCATGGCCACCATGGACGTGGCCAAAGTCTTCAAGGCCAAGCCTCAAGAGACCTTGGCCACGGCCGTGGGAGCCAGGCCATGGATGCGCGGAGCCTCCCTCTCGTCGCAGGAGGCTTCTTGGTTGTGCTCGGGTTGTTGCTGGAGTGGAGGCTCGAGGAGGAGGAAGAAGGAGAGGAGGCGCCGCCTAGGGTTAATCAGAGATGCGGGGAAAGGGCGATAGGGGAGGACGGGGCTGAGCTTATATGGCGATGGAGTAGGAGCTCACTGTCCGAGCTGGCCTCGAGCGAGGACACCTGAACACGTCAGGGAGCCCCGGACCCCACCCGCCATAGAGACCAGGGTGTCCCACACATCCTGCCAGCGAATCTGGAGAGAAAAGTCGTGACGCGCACGAGATTTAAGGCCCTGACATTGTCTCCTCATCTCCGCCGTTGCTTGAGAGGCCCGCATGATCGCACGGCCCACGGTGCCTCCAAGGAAGCACACGATCCGCGTACTCTCCCTTCATTGGCCTAACGTTGCGTCCACCGGTTTTCTTTCTTTTTTTTTCTTCTCATCATCTCGGGTAATTAAATTACTAGTAATTTGTAGGGACGCGCGCGGTACTGCTGTTCGTTGGGTCATCACGTCAAAAACGACACGCGTTTGTTTCGGGGAGTTTTGTTACGTTTTACTACGTGGCATGATAGTGCCCGATTGGAAAAAGTCCATTTTAAACCTTACAAACTCGTCGAGGTTGGCGGAAACAAACTCTCAAGTAAAAATCCAGGTCAATTGCATCGTGGACTACGTTTTCGCCCCTGTAGGGTTCTTCCCGGACGCACCTCCCCTGACGTGCCGTTGGCACACTGACAGGTGGCCCCGGCCCCACACGTCAGTGGCCCCACGTCAGGGGTGCAGTACGTCAGACGATCCTGGTCGCCTCTTCTACCGCGCCACCGCGCCCTCCCACGCTTGCCGTTGCCCACGCGCGTGCCATCCTACGCCGACGCCCCCGGCCACCTCCCCCCCCCCCCGACAGCCGCACGCTTCGGCGTCCGACGCCCGCGCCCCTCGCCCATTAGCTCGCTTTGGCCTCTGTGCCTGTGGCACGTGGGGCCCACCTTAAAGAAAACGAAAATGTAAAAAAAGAATTAAAATAATAATAATTTGATTAATTAATTAATTTAATTAATAATGTTAATTAACCTACCCTAATTAATCTGATTAGTTAGTGTTGAACCTCATGTATTATGCGCACTTGTACCGTAGAGTAGTAGTAGCAGACGTGGGTGCAGTTTTGTTAGTCAAAGCGCCCACCATCGCCTCCTCTTGAACGCGGACTGGCCACGATCACCATCGTGCGCCCACGCCCGCTGTTCCCCCCTTATAAGTGTCCTACTGATGCAATGCGATCGCTGTGTTCGATCCTCTTCCTCCTCTCTCTCGTCAACATGGTATCAGACGCCGAAGAAGCCAATCCCTTCGCGCCCAACCACCCTCCCTCTTCCGCTGCCATGGACACCAATCCCCTCACCTCTCCCCACTCCTCTGACGATGATGCGCCGCACACCGCCGGCGTTCTCCACACCGCCCTCGCTGAAGCTGCGGCCGCGGCTCCGGTCGTTGCCCCGCCTTCGTTGGCCCCTGGCGCATTTCCATCCTCGGTGCTGCAGACGATCGATATTCGTCATCACGTCCCCATCACCCTGGACCTGCATGCCGGCAACTACGGCCAGTGGCGACGCTTCTTCTTCACCATCGTCGGCATGTTTGGCATTGGCGACCACCTCGTCGCCCCAACCGCTCCTCGCCGTCGCGATCCTGAGTGGGTCATGGTCGACCACTGCGTCGTCCACTGGCTCTATGCCACCGTCTCGCCCGAGCTGCTCGACGCCGTCATGCAGCCAGACGACACCGCTGACGTCCTCTGGGCCACCATCGAGGAGATCTTCCGCGCCAATCAGCTCTCCCGCGCCGTCTACATTGACGCGGAGTACCACGCAGTCATCCAGGGTGACCTGACGGTGATGCAGTACTTTGCGCGCCTCAAAAACTTCACCGACCAACTCCGCGACCTCGGCCAGCCCGTCGGTGATCGGCAGCAGCTCTTCCACATGTTGCGCGGACTGGGGCGCCAGTACCACAGTGTCATCCCCCACCTCACCATGCGCACTCCGCTGCCCACCCTCCTCCAGGCCCGCTCCTTCCTCCTTCTGGAAGAGCACCGTGCGGAGCAAACTGCCCGCCTGCAGTCCTCGCATGCTCTCATCGTTGCGCGCCCGCCGACTGCGCCCGTGCCTCCACCTCCCGCCACCGATGGCCGCGGTCGTGGCCGCAACCGTCGCCGTGGTCGTGGCTCCGGCGGCTCTTCCCCAGCACCTGCCCCGGCTCCGCGTCCTGCTGCCCTCCCAGGTCAGGGCTCGAGCGCCAACTCCTGGACTGGCATGGTTCAAGCATGGCCCATGCCGTGGCGCGCTCCCGGTGCCGGTGTCCTCGGGCCGCGCCCCGGCGTTCCGCAGCAGCAGGCCCTCCTCGCCTACGCCTCCCCGGGCGCCAGCTCCAGTGCGGCGCCCCCGCTGCCCTCGCCGTACGGCGCCTACCCAGCGCTCCTCCCCGGCTTCACCTACGGCTCGCCGGGTGCCAGCTCCAGCACCGCGCCTGCGCCGCCGCCCCCGCAACAGCCATGGGACATGGGTGGCCTGCAGACTGCGCTCCAGGCTGCGCACACCTCACCGCCGCCGCCGTCAAGCACCTCCGACTGGTACATGGACTCCGGCGCGTCCTCCCACATGACCTCCAACACTGGTTCTCCATTCCCTTCGTCCTTCTCATCCTCCCCGTGATATCATTGTCGGCAATGGCGGCTGCATGCCCATCACGCACACTGGGCACGGCTCGCTCATTGCGTCCAACACCTCTCTTGCACTCCACAATGTTCTGCTCTCTCCATCCATCATCACCAATCTTCTCTCTGTACGTTGCCTCACTCGTGACAATCCTGTGTCAGTTGAGTTTGACTCGTTTGGGTTTTCTGTCAAGGATATCCGCACGCGCCTGGTGATCCTTCGGTGTGACTCGACTGGCGACCTGTACCCGGTGTGCCCCAATCCCGCCGTCCCTCGCGCGAGCTTCTTCGCCGGCGTCGCGACCACGGAGCTGTGGCACAACCGCATCGGGCATCCTGGCGAGGAGGCCCTGCGTCGTGCTCTGCGTCAGTTTCAGTTCACCTGCGCGCCCTCATCGACGCACTCCTGCACTGCATGTCGTCTTGGCAAGCATACGCGCTTGCCGTTCGCTGCCTCGGCGACCACTAGCTATTTCCCTTTTCAACTACTGCATTTAGATGTGTGGACTTCTCCTGTTGTCAGCAAATCTGGTTTTGAATTCTATCTTGTGATCATTGATAGTTGCACTCACTATGTCTGGACGTTCCCCCTACGCCGCAAATCCGAGGTCATTTGCGTGCTCTCTGCGTTCTATGCGTATGTTCATACTCAGTTCGAGCGTCCTATTCTTGCCCTACAGACCGACAATGGACGCGAGTTTGACAACCTCGCCGTCCGCTCTCTCCTCACCACGAATGGCACCGTGCTTCGGCTCACCTGCCCTTACACTAGCCAGCAGAATGGCAAAGCAGAGCGTGTGCTCCGCACTCTGAACGAGAGCGTTCGTGCCCTGCTTTTCCACGCCTCCCTCCCGGCTCGTTTTTGGGCCGAAGCTCTAGCCACCGCCACCCTCCTCCTCAACTACAAACCATGCGCTGCTAGTTCTCCGAGCACGCCCTACGAGCTGCTCCTCGGGGTTCCACCTGATTACTCCTCCCTCCGGGTGTTTGGGTGTCTCTGCTACCCCAATACTACCTCCACCGCGCGCCATAAGCTCGACCACCGCTCCCTGCCTTGTGTTTTCCTCGGCTATCCACCTGATCATCGCGGCTATCGCTGCTATGACCCCGTTTCTCGCCGCGTTCTCACTTCCCGCCATGTGAGGTTCGACGAGCTCACCTTCCCTTACGCCGCACCACGCCTCCCATCCACACCACCGCCGTCGCCTTCCCGTCTCGTTTCCGCCCCTGTTCGTGCACAAACAGCGAACGACGCCACCCCACGCCCCTACCCACCCGCGTCAACTTCGAGTTCAAACCCGTCCGCTGGATCGTCATCCAGCGGCCCCTCTTCCCCGACCCCACCCACGTCGCCATCCGCGCCCCTCTCTTCCTCCAGCCGCGCGCGCACGTCCGGGCCCATGCATCCGTCGGATCTTCATCTGACGGCTCGCCCTCCTCCGCACCCTGGCCACCCTGTTCACCTCCCAACCCACCTCCCCGCACGATCGTCACACGCGCTCGCGCTGGTGTCTTTTGTCCCAACCTGCAGTATGCCGACGACTATGTGTGTGTCGCTGCCACTGCACCCACCACCTCCATCTCCCCCATCCCTCGCTCAGTGCGCAGTGCGTTGCGCGACGCCAACTGGCTCGCCGCCATGCGTGAAGAGTTTGCTGCTCTCTCCGGCAAGAACACTTGGGAGCTTGTTCCCCGCCCACCTCGCGCTAACGTGATCACGAGCAAATGGGTTTACCGCCACAAAACACGCGTTGACGGCTCGCTTGAGCGTTACAAAGCTCGTTGGGTTGTCCGCGGCTTCAACCAGCGCGCTGGCGTCGACTATGGCGAAACCTTCTCCCCCGTCGTGAAGCCTGCTACCATCCGCACCGTTCTGACTCTCACTGTGTCACGCCGTTGGCCCGTGCATCAGTTAGATGTCAAGAACGCATTCCTCCACGACACTCTCTAGGAGGAAGTCTACTGCCTCCAACCCGCTGGTTTCGTCGACGCCACCAAGCTAGATCATGTGTGCCGCCTCTCCAAGTCACTGTATGGCTTGAAGCAGGCGCCGCGTGCCTGGTTTCTCCGCTTCGCTGGCTTCCTCGCCACCCTCGGGTTCGCCGCGACGCGCTCCGACACCTCCCTGTTCACGCTCGCTCGTGGCACGGACGCTGCGTACCTGCTGCTGTACGTGGATGATATCATCCTGACGGCGTCCACGGACGCCCTTCTCCATCGAGTCGTCGCCGCGCTCACCATCGAATTCGCCATGAAGGACCTCGGCAACCTACACTACTTTCTTGGCATTCGTGTGACGCGCTCTCCGACCGGCTTCTTCCTCTCTCAAGAGCAGTACGCCGAGGACATCCTCAAGCGCGCTGACATGGACGCCTGCAAGCCAGCACCTACCCCCCGTCGACACCAAGGCCAAGCTCTCGTCTGCCGCTGGTCCGCGTGTTGCTGACCCCACTGCCTACCGCAGTCTCGCCGGCGCGCTGCAGTACCTGACGGTGACTCGCCCCGAGCTTGCTTATGCTGTGCAGCAACTCTGCCTTCATATGCATGATCCGCGCGCCTGTCACCTGGTCCTCCTCAAGCGCGTGTTGCGGTATGTGTGCGGCACCGTCTCCCTCAGCCTGCAGCTTCGCGCTTCCTCGACGCTGGATCTTCGTGTGTACACCGACGCCGACTGGGCCGGCTGTCCCGATACCCGTCGATCGACGTCTGACTACTGTGTCTTCCTCGGCGACGTCTCGTGGTCATCGAAGCGTCAGCCTATCGTCTCCCGCTCCAGTGCGGAGGCGGAGTACCGCGGTGTGGCAAACGTTGTGGCAAACGCTACGACAACTACTGGCGAGCTTCGCTGCGCGGTCACCACTGCTACACTCGTCTACTGCGACAACATCTCCGCCGTGTACCTCTCCAGCAACCCCGTTCATCATCGCCGCACCAAGCACGTGGAGCTAGACATCCACTTTGTCCGCGAGCGCGTCGCCCTTGGCGACTTCCGCGTTCTGCATGTCCCCACGCGGCAACAATTCGCGGACGTGATGACAAAGGGTTTGCCAAGCGATGTCTTTCATGATTTTCGGTCCAGTCTTTGCGTCGCTTCTCGCGATGTCACGGCTGCGCGGGGGTGTTGAACCTCATGTATTATACGCACTTGTACCGTAGAGTAGTAGTAGCAGACGTGGGTGCAGTTTTGTTAGTCAAAGCGCCCACGATCGCCTCCTCTCGAACGCGGCCTGGCCACGATCACCATCGTGCGCCCACGCCCACTGTTCCCCCTGTATAAGTGTCCTACTGATGCAATGCGATCGCTGTGTTCGATCCTCTTCCTTCTCTCTCTCGTGAACAGTTAGCTAATTAACTGTTAATTAATTAAGCAGACAATGATGATTGGGCCCTACCGCCCCTTTGACAAGTCAAATCGGTCGGAGTTGACTGTGGACTCTGCTAACGTCATGCTGATGCAATAACTCCGTTTTAGATTTAATATTAATTTCAGAATATGTTTAAAACTTTGAAAATTAATGTAAAATAATTTGTAGCTCAGAAATATATGATGAATATGAATACGCTCTCCGTTCATCTGTCACGTGCCACTAGCATGGCAAACATGGAACCGTCCCCCTCTGTTTCATTTGTCCGAAAATGCAAACTTCGGGAAAACTTTCCCGGATGTTTTCCTCATTCGCCGGTATCGTATAACACTGCGTTAGAACACCTCTAGCTATGCTTGCTGTCATGTCATGCATCTATTTGCTTGTATTTATTGTTTCTTCCCCCTCTTGTTCTCTCTGGTAGACCCCGAGACCGTTGTTGATGCCCTTGTGATCGACTACGTTGACGACGACCCTTCTTCCCTTTCAGCGGAGCTTCCAGGCAAGCCCCTGATAACCCGCAAGTATAGGGGATTGCAACAGTTTTTTAGGGTAGAGTATTCAACACAAATTTATTGATTCGACACAAGTGGTGCCAAAGAATATTCTTGAGTGTTAGCAGCTGAGTTGTCAATTCAACCACACCTGAAAGACTTAATATCTACAACAAATTATTTAGTAGCAACAATGGCAAAAGTAATCGTAGCGGTATTGTAGCTATCGTAACAGTAGTAACGGAAAAGTAACTTAGCAAAGATCAATATGTGAAAAGCTCATAGGCAATGGATCCATGATGGATAATTATGTCGGATGGCATTCATCATGCAACGGTTATAACATAGGGTGACACAGAACTAGCTCCATTTTATCAATATAATGTAGGCATATATTCCGAATATAGTCATACGTGCTTATGGAAAAGAACTTGCATGACATCTTTTGTCCTACCCTCCCGTGGCAGCGGGATCCTATTGAAAACCAAGGGATATTAAGGCGTCCTTCTAATGGAGTACCGGACCAAAGCATTAGCACTTAGTGAATACATGAACTCCTCAAACTACGATCATCACCGGGAGTGGTCCCAACTATTGTCACTCCGGAGTTGCCGGATCATAACACGTAGTAGGTGACTATAACTTGCAATATCGGATTAAGAACACAAATAATTCATGAAAACATAAAGTGTTCAGATCTGAACTCATGGCACTCGGGCCCTAGTGACAAGCATTAAGCATAGCAAAGTCATAGCAACATCAATCTTAGAACATAATGGATACTAGGGATTAAACCCTAACAAAACTAACTCGATTACATGGTAAATCTCATCCAACTCATCACCGTCCAGCAAGCCTACAATGGAATTACTCACGCACGTCGGTGAGCATCATGAAATTGGTGATGGAGGATGGTTGATGATGACGATGCCGATGTATTCCCCTCTCCGAAGCCCCGTACGGACTCCAGGTCTGCCCTCCCGAGGAAGAACAGGGCTTGGCGGCAGCTCCGTATCGTAAAACGCGATGAATCCTTCTCTCTCATTTTTTCTCCCCGAAAGTGAATATATGGAGTTGGAGTTAAGGTCGGTGGAGGTCCAGGGGGCCCACAAGGTCGGAGGGCGCGCCACAAGGGTGGGGGTGGGGTGGGCGCACCCCCACCCTTGTGGCTAGGGTGTGAGCCCCCGGTGCTGATTCTTTCGCCAATATTTTTTATTAATTTCAAAAGTTATCTTCGTTGATTTTCAGGTCATTCCAAGAACTTTTTATTCTGCACAAAAATAATACCATGGCAAATCTGCTGAAAGCAACGTCAGTCCAAGTTAGTTCTATTCAAATCATGCAAGTTAGAGTCCAAAATAAGGGCAAAAGAGTTTGGAAAAGTAGATACGTTGGAGACGTATCAACTCCCCCAAGCTTAAACCTTTGCTTGTCCTCAAGCAATTCAGTTGACAAACTGAAAGTGACAAAATCAAAATCGATTCCAGAAGAACATTGGTAAAAGAACAATCTTCTCCTTTAATCATATCATAAATTGAAAGTGTTCAATTAGAACATGAAAACGTGACTCAATTGGTCTTAGTTAGTCTTCGGGACGGAGTGGAAGAAGGGAGGAGACTCCCGAACGAGGAACCTTCGAAAGAATTGACCGAGGAGCCATATGAGGTGAAAATCTCATGTACGGTTCTGTAAAGGGACATTAAGGGTGACTTACATGTCGACTTTTCCACTATCAACCCCCAAAACCCAACTCTGCCTTACTAAAGTTGCCAGAGTACGATTAAGCTCTGGATTTGAAATCACTGCTTATATACCTGGTATTGGCCATAATTTACAAGAACATTATGTAGTATTAGTAAGAGGAGCAAGGGTTAAAGATTTACCCGGTGTGAGATATCGCATTATTCGAGGAACCCTAGATGATGTCGCAGTAAAGAATTATCAACAAGGGCGTTCTAGTGCGTTGTGGATTCTTATCCAAGACTTGTATCATTTGATGATGCCATGTGAATCACTAGAAACATGTGAAGTGTATGGCTAACCCAATAACAAAAGCTTCTTAAGGGGACTGGAGCAGGCTACCATGAGACAAAAGATCCTCTTTCTAAAGAGATTCGATTCGGAACTCTTATATGTCCAAGGTCAATATGGAGATTCTTTCAGAGGTTTTCCCTTACTTTGTCCGTGTCAACAAGCAATTCGAAATACCTCGACTCTTTCAGAACAGGTCCGAGTCAAATAGCAATGATTCGAAGCACTTCTTTTTCCATTACACTATTTCGGAAACCTAAGGACTCAATCGTATCGATATGGAAAATACAGGATTTCTGATCCTAGTGGGAAAAGGAGGGAAACAAATACTCAATTTAAAGTGAGTAAACAGAGTTCCATACTCGATCTCACATATCCCTATAGAATTATGTGGAAAGCCGTATTCGATGAAAGTCGTATGTACGGCTTGCAGGGAGATCTTTCCTATCTTTCGAGATCCACTCTACAATATGGGGTCAAAAAGCCAAAAAAATAAGTGATTTTAGCCCTTATAAAAAGAAAACGGATTCTTGAACCTCTTTCACGCTCATGTCACGTCGAGGTACTGCAGAAAAAAAATTGCAAAATCCGATCCAATTTTTCGTAATCGATTAGTTAACACGGTGGTTAACCGTATTATGAAAGACGAAAAAAATCATTGGCTTATCAAATTCTCTATCGAGCCGTGAAAAAAGATTCAACAAAAGACAGAAATAAATCCACTATTGGTTTTATGTCAAGCAATACGTAGAGTAACTCCTAATATTGGAGAAAAAACAAGACGTAATAAAAAAGGATCAACGCGGAAAGTTTCGATTGAAATAGGATCTAAACAAGGAAGAGCACTTGCCATTCGTTGGTTATTAGAGGCATCCCAAAAGCGTTCGAGTCGAAATATGGCTTTCAAATTAAGTTCTGAATTAGTAGATGCTGCCAAAGGGAGTGGGGGTGCCATACGCAAAAAGGAAGCGACTCATAGAGTGGCAGAGGCAAATAGAGCTCTTGCACATTTTCGTTAATCCATGAACAGAATCTATGTATGTAGACAGATGGATCCGTACATCTCGATCGAAAAAGAATCAATAGAAGGAGAATCGGACGATATCTTTCTCGAAACAAACAAAAAGGAAAAGAAAGAGAAAACATAAATCATGACCAACTAAGCCCTCTCGAGGGCTTGCTTAAGAATAAGAAAGAAGAATCTTATGGAAATAACATGGAACAAGTTTAGTAATAAGCATAACGGCCCTATTGTTCCGATGGAGAGAAGAACCTATAATTAGCTTTTCGGGAAATTTCGAAACGAACAATTTCAACGAAATCTTTCAATTTCTCATTTTATTATGTTCAAATTTATGTATTCCTCTATCCGTAGAGTACATTGAATGTACAGAAATGGCTATAACAGAGTTTCTGTTATTCGTATTGACAGCTACTCTAGGGGGAATGTTTTTATGTGGTGCCAACGATTTAATAACTATCTTTGTAGCTCCAGAATGTTTCAGTTTATGTTCCTACCTATTGTCTGGATATACCAAGAGAGATCTCCGGTCTAATGAGGCTACTATGAAATATTTACTCATGGGTGGGGCAAGCTCTTCTATTCCGGTTCATGGTTTCTCTTGGCTATATGGTTCATCTGGGGGGGAGATCGAGCTTCAAGAAATTGTGAACGGTCTTATCAATACGCAAATGTATAACTCCCCAAGAATTTCAATTGCGCTTATATCCATCACTGTAGGACTTGGGTTTAAGCTTTCCCCAACCCCTTTTCATCGATGGACTCCTGACGTCTACGAAGGAGTGTGGTTCGTTCGACAAATTCCTACCTCTATTTCTATCTCTAAGGTGTTTGGGTTTTGCAAAACTCCATAGACATGCAAAAGAGAAATGACGTATACAATGAATCTCTTTATGGTGAAGCAGGGTTAGGAACAATGAATCTCTTTATGATAAACAGATCCATTTTGCAAGTTCGTTATTACGGGTAGTTCCTACAAAGAATCAGAGTAATGACGTATACAATGCTTGAATTATCGATGTAGATGCTACATAGTGGGTTCCCATCCTTCAGAGACTACGAATGTAATAGGAGCATCCGTTGACAAAAGGATCACCCTAAGATGATCATCTCATGGCTATTGGGAACGAATCAAATCAGATGGTTCTATTTCTCAACCTTTCTGACTTGCACCTACGGAACCAAGGTCGAAAGGATTGAAAAAGCCAGTCATTCACAACCACCGATGAAGGATTCCTCGAAAAGTTAAGGAATAGTAGTTCTTTTTTGAAATCGATTTCGAAAAAGAATGGATTCGGTCTTATACATACGCGAGGAAGGTAATCAAAAAAGAGATAAGATGAGTTCTTCTTTCTTTTATCACTTCGGAGCCGTGCGAGATGAAAATCTCATGCACGGTTTTGCATGAGAGAAAGAAGCGAGGAATCCTCTTTTTGACTCTGACTCCCCTACTCCAGTCGTTGCTTTTCTTTCTGTTACTTCGAAAGTAGCTGCTTCAGCTTCAGCCACTCAAATTCTCGATATTCCTTTTTATTTCTCATCAAACAAATGGCATCTTCTTCCAGAAATCCTAGCTATTCTTAGCATGATTTTGGGGAATCTCCTTCCTATTACTCAAACAAGCATGAAACGTGTAACACCCCGGTGTAATGATGCTACAGTAACCCCTGGGGTTAAGTTAATCTTTTTGCTAAACATGTGCCTGATCATTATTGCCTCATGTTCTTTCAAATTCCAGTTGTTTTCAAATTTCAATTCTGTGTGAAATTCAAAATGCTCAGACATGAAAACAAAAATGTTCATCATGTGCCAAATATTCCACAACTAATATTGGTGGTGAACCAACATTTTTGCAAAGGGTTTAAGTGGCCTAAACTACTTAAAGCAGTGACCTAAGCAATAAATTAAAAGCCTTTTTAATTTATAAAATTGGTATTCCTTTTCTAAAGTCTCACAATATTTTTGTGGCAGTGCAATATACTTCTTTGAAATTATTTTGGCCAATGGCATAATTTTTGCAAAGTCTTTATTGGCTAAAAGAAAAAGCAAAAGCTTTTAAAAAAAGAAAAGGAAAAGGCCCCCCCCTCAACTGGGCCGACTGGCCCAGCTGGCCACCGCGCCCCCCTCCATGGGCCTCAGCCCACCTGGCAGCCCAACATGCCATGTGGCCCACACCACCCCACCGGGTCGCCTTCCCCTCCACTGCTCCTCCGACCGCGCCACGACAGTGCCACACCCCGCCGCACCACCTCACCGTCGAGGACGATGAGGATAAGGCCTCCACCGCGGCCGTCCACGAGATTTTTTCTTCCCCACTCCCCCTGGTGTCCTCATCCTTTTCCTCCCTCTCCATCGCTCGCTCCGCCCCTCCTCTCCTCCAGATCCGCGGCCCGAGCGCCCTCGCCGCCGTCCTCCGTCATTGCCGCGGCCACCGGCGGCCCCGTGCCTGCTGGCCTTGTCCACGGGCCCCGCCGCCGTCGGCAACCTCTCCTGGTGCCACCAGGTGGAGACGGGGAGCCCCGTTGCCTCCGTTCGCCTTCGTCCACATCTTCGGTCGCCGCCGCTCATCCTCGGCTTCGGCGACGCCTTTGCAGCTCCTAAACCACCACGGGCCATCGTGTGAGCCACTTGGTGAGCTCCACATCCTCCCTCCCCTCTGTCTTGCTCGGATTTGAGCCGTGGGTACACGTGGCCATGCCCGTGCCCCTGCATCCGCCTTAGAACTCGTAGACGTTGCCCTCGTTCACCCCGCGCTTAACCAAGGGCTTCGCCGTGCTTCTGGGACACCCAGGCAGCGCACGCGCATCGTTTTTCATCGCGGGCGAGCCTATGGACTCGAGCCCGAAACCTCCATGCTCCGGCCGCCGGTAGAGCTCGCCGTAGTCGTTGTTCCGGCCATCCCCGTCGATGTTGCTACCCCCGGATCGCTTCGCGCCGTCGCTCTAGTCCCGTAGATGCTTGTGGTGGTCCAAACGGACCACCACAACCGTTTTCTGGCCACCGCCCGAGCGCGTTGTCGCGCGAAAAGCTCGCCGGAGCAACTCCGGTGGCTGACGCTGACGTGGCTGCCACGTGGGTCACCCTGGCTCACTGGCCAGTGGGCCCAGGGGCCCTAGTTGACCACGCTGACCGGTCAACGGGCTGACGTGGCAGTGCTGAGTCGCTGACATATGGGCCCCGCCACACTTAATCAACCTTTTAAATAAAACTAATTAGTTAACCTAATAGACACTGACAGTGGGCCCTGCTAAATAATTAGTATTAGTTTAGTCAAATTAACCCATTTTAGTTAGGTCCAGACACTGACCAGTGGGTCCCACTGGACCCACAGGTCAGGTTTGACCCCAGTCAACCGTCCTATTGACTGCTGACATCACCTCTACATCATGCTGACATCATATTCCATTTCTGTTATTATTAATAATTCCAGAAAATGTTTAAATCTTTAGAAATTCATAGAAAATAAACCGTAACTCGGATGAAAATGTTTTCTACATGAAAGTTGCTTAGAAAAATCCAACGAATCTGAATACGTGGTCCGTTCATCTGTCACATGCCCCTAGCATGCTGAACATGGGACATTCCCCCTCCGGTCATTTGTCTGACACAGGTCCGGAACCGGGAAAACATTCCCGGTTGAATTTCCCCTTCTCCTATATCGTGTAGCCTTACGTTAGGTCACGCCCGACACAACTTATTGCCATGTTATGCTTTGTGATGCTATGCTTGCTTTATATTTACTGGTTCTTCTCCCTCTTCTCTCCGGTAGACCCCGAGACCGATGCCGCCCCTGTGATCGACTACGTCGACGACGACCCCTTCTTGCCAGAGCAACCAGGCAAGCCCCTCCTTTGATCATCCCGATATCGCCCATTCCATCCTCTCATGCTTTCATTAGATTTTGCTACTGTTATTGTTTGCTCCTACTCTGATGCATAGCCTGCTTTTGTAACATGCTCATTGTACCTTACTTGCTTATCCTAAACTGCTTAGTATAGGTTGGTTAGTGATCCGTCAGTGACCCCCACCTTGTCCCTGTTGCCCCTGCTTCATCATCGAAGACCCGATCAACGGGATCGAAGACCAGGCCCCGACACCGCACATCACTTTCCCCTTAGTTGCTCGACACTACTAGGTTACTATCGAGTACCGAGGGTGAGACCTCTTCAACACTTATGATGTTAACCCTGTAGCGTAGTCATTCGGTCGTGGTCATCGAGGGTGATTTCCTCCTTAACCACTTCCACTACGACTCTGTCGTGCAACCCCTCAAGGGTGAACCTCGAGGGTGGATCCTCTTACGTTCACCTTGATGATTACATCGAGTGGAATTCACCGGGGGTGATTCCTCGGGTTTTCCCCTTGATGTTTGGACACACAGATACTTGGACTTTACCCATGTTACTAAAGACGGGTCGACCCTGAGGGGTACCCGCGCGAGCTTAATTGCGAGTGATGTGGAGACGGGTTGCCCTGGAGGGTGCCCGCGAGATAATAACGAGGCGTGGCCGGGCATTCCTAGCCCTTGCCACAAGTCCTCGAGATGGGGCAACGGGGTCACATCTTTCGTGAGTCTCTGCTTGTTACCGTGCGTTCCTAATCCACTACGATTTGGATATTTGATCCGAGGGGCCTCTGGCCTGATAGCACTAACCATCACGTGGGCATAGTATGGGCGTTCTGCGTCGTATGCATCAGCCGAAGCTTAATAGACGTCAGCGACTGAGCGGCGCGCGTCGGGTTAGACTACGTAAGCGCCTGCCTTGTTGAAGGAGGTAGCTAGGTTTGCTCACCGGCCGCCCACGCAACGTGCAGGAGTTCCCGGGGAGATGGCCCATGACCCCTGGGGGCATAGGTTTAGTCCGGCGTGCTGGACTCTCTATTAAGCCTAGGTCGGGTTGTGGCGTATTGTTTGGCCGAGGCCGGGCATGACCCAGGAAAGTGTGTCCGGCCGGAGTTAATCGAGCGTGGTGCGTAAGTTGGTGCACCCCTGCAGGAAAGAAAACATCTATTGATAGACTGTCCTACGGTAATGGATACTTGGAGTTGTATCCCGATCGATACAACTAGAACTGGATACTTGTGATGAGAATTGGATTGTGATGATAACTAGATAGTATGGCTCTGGGATTGCTTTCTCGCAGGGTGTCGAGAAAGGATCTCCGGCCGAGGTTAATAACACTACTACTACTTTACCTTATGCTACTCTACTCCCTCTTGTTGCTGCAAGATGGTGATTTCCAGAAGATGCTAGTCTTCGATAGGACTAGGCCTTCTCTCTATTCTAGCATTTCTGCAGCCCAGTCCACATATACATCCTTCCTTTGATAATGTTGCATATGTAGTGTAGATCCTTGCTTGCGAGTACTTTGGATGAGTACTCACGGTTGCTTTGCTCCCCCTTTCCCCCTTTCTTCTTCTTTCTGGTTGATGCAACCAGATGTCGGAGCCCAGGAGCCAGATGTCACCGCCGATGCCTACTACTACGTGGAGACCGCCGACGACCAGGAGTAGTTAGGAGGCTCCCAGGCAGGAGGCCTTGCCTTTTCGATCAATGTTGCTTTTGTGCTAGCCTTCTTAAGGCATCCTTGTCTAACTTATGTCTGTACTCAGATATTGTTGCTTCCGCTGACTCTTGTGTTTTCGATCTTATGTATTCGAGCCCTCGAGGCCCCTGGCTTGTAATATAAAGCTTGTATTATTTTAATTTGTGTCTAGAGTTGTGTTGTGATATCTTCCCGTGAGTCCTTGATCTTGATCGTACACATTTGCGTGTATGATTAGTGTACGATTGAATCGAGGGCGTCACAAGTTGGTATTAGAGCCAACTGCCTGTAGGTAGCCCCCTTTCCAACTCCTTGGCCTAAGTTGAGTCTAGTCACTGAAAAACTTTTACCAACATTGGTTGTGTGTCTTTCGGGCCCACGTCGCCATTGGGTGGTATTAGGATCTTTTATTCCTCGTCTATACTCTGGGACTCTGAACTCTCTTCTATTCGGGTTAAACGAATTTACTAACTCTAACATTAGGATCCCGAGACCACATTCACCCCGAAGTTGGATAAGCCATAGTTATTCCTTGGAATAGTATTTTGAGTAGTGCACACACTGTCGTGCTGACTACTAAGTGGTATCCATCGTACCTCTTTCATTATGCTTGTTTCATCATGAATGATCCTTGTCTTTGCAAATGCTCAATGCTGAACTACCCCCTGTTACATGTTAGCAGGATGGTTAGACCCGCTGGTCGTGGCCATGGTGCCAATGCTCCACCACCGCCCGAATTCCTTGCTGGAATGATGCAACAATTTGAGCTGAACCGCCAGTTCATGGAAGGAATGATGGCTCAGTTTCCTCGTCCGAACATGAATCAACAACCAACCCTAGTAACTCTGCAGGACTTCATGCGCCTCAACCCAACTATCTACCGCAGCTCAACTCAACCCCTTGATGCTGATGACTGGCTCCGCGACATCACGTATGAAATGGAGTCTGCTAGTGTGGCCCCTGCCAGCTATGTCACCTTTGCATCTTTCTTTCTGAAGGGTCCTGCTGCTCAATGGTGGGACAGCCACAGGCATACCCTACCTGCTGGAACGGTCATCACTTGGCTGAATTTCCAAGCTGCCTTCCGTGCCCGCTTCATTCCTCAGGGAATCATGGACAAGAAGAAGCGAGAGTTTCACAACCTCACCCAAGGCAACAACTCTGTAGATGCTTATCAGCGGGAATCCTTGGACTTGTCCCGTTATGCTGAAGAAGACATTGCTACTGATGCTCGTAAGCAGGAAAAGTTTCGTGATGGACTTCAACCTGATATCAAGCTAGCACTGCTCGTTCATGACTTTGCCAACTTCGCCACCTTGGTGAACAAGGCTATTCAGGTTGAGACTGGTCTTCAGGAACACCAGGGATCCCTCAGGCGCAGTCGTGACGCTAGCTCATCTTTGGGCCCGTCAGCGCAGAAGCGTCGGATATGGATTCCCCACAGCATGTATCGTCCAACTGCAGCTGCACCAAGACAGTCCTATGCCGCACCTCGTATTCCCCCTCCACCGCAGAGGCAGCCTCTTCGAGCTGTACCACCCCAAGCTTCAGCTCCCAACCCCAATGATGGTCTATGCTTCAAGTGTGGCCTTCCAGGTCACCATTCCAGGAAATGCCCTCAGAATCAGAATCAGCTGGCTCTGCCTTCAACTGGCCGTAACAATCAGCCCCATAACTATAATGCCAGACCTTATGGTCATGGTCAGGCTAATCATGTTGATCTGAATGAAGCTCAAGACCAGCCTGCCACTGTGATGGGTACTCTTCTCGCTAATTCAGTACCGGCTTCTGTTTTATTCGATTCAGGATCTTCACATTCATTCATGTCAGAAAAGTTTGCTTACGCACATGACATTCGATGCGAGCCCATGAACACTCCGATAGTGGTACGCACCCCTGTGGGTTAGTGTCGAACTACCATGATTGGTCGCGACGTCCCCGTTGAAATTGAAGGGTTGGAAATTCAAGTTTCTCCCATTATTCTGGAGTCTTCCAATATTGACCTCATTCTAGGAATGGAATGGTTGAAAGCGCATACTGCCTCTATCGTTTGCGCCACCAAGGTCGTTCACCTCCTACATCCTTCTGATGAGATAGTAACCTACCATGCTCAGCTTGTTCAAAATGCTGAAGCACGACTTTATGCTTTGAATGCATTGAACGCAGCACCTCTTGAGGGAATTGAAAAGATTCCAGTCGTTCGTGACTTCCAAGACGTATTTCCAGAAGAACTTCTAGGAATACCCCTGCCCGGGCTGTCGAGTTCGTCATCGACTTGAAACCAGGCACCGTTCCTATTGCCAAACGACCCTACAAGATGCCACCTCATGAACTCCTTGAGCTTAAGGAGGAAATCGATAAATCTCTTCACAAGGGTTTCATTCGTCCAAGTTCCTCTGCTTGGGGAGCACCTTCTCTCTTCGTCAAGAAGAAGGACGGTACGAACCGTTTGGTCCAAGACTATCGTCCTATCAATCAAGCTACAATTTAGAACAAATATCCCCTTCCTCGGATCAATGATTTGTATGATCAACTGGCTGGTTCATCAATATTCTCTAAACTCGAATTGAGGTTGGGTTACCACCAGATCCGTGTTCGTGAAGAGGATATTCCAAAGACCGCATTCGTCACTCGTTATGGTTCTTACGAGTACATCGTCATGTCATTCGGTTTAACCAATGCTCCAGTTACATTCTCTCGTCTGATGAACTATATATTCATGGATTACCTCGACAAGTTCGTCGTGGTCTATCTGGATGATATTCTGGTATATTCAAAGAACAAAGAAGAACATGCTGAATATCTTCGACTTGTTCTAGAGAAGCTTCGAGAACATCAACTTTATGCCAAGTATTCCAAGTGCGAATTCTAGCTTCCTGAACTCACCTACCTTGGTCATGTCATCTCCAAGGATGGTATTGCCATCAACCCAGAGCGCGTTCAGGCTATTCTTGACTGGACCCCTCCGAAGACTGTCAAGCAAGTCAGAAGCTTTCTTGGTCTTGCCAGCTATTGCCGCCGTTTTGTCGAGAACTTCTCCAAGATCGCCAAGCCATTGACTAATTTGCTTCACAAAGGCGTTAAGTTCGATTGGACAGACAAATGTCAAGAAAGCTTCCAGGCACTCCAGGACAAGCTGACGTCTGCCCTAGTGCTTGCTCCCCCTAATTCTCACAAGGACTTTGTCATCTATTGCGACGCTTCACGACAAGGATTAGGCTGTGTCCTAATGCAAGAGCGCAGAGTGATTGCTTATGCCTTCCGTCAAGTGCGCCCTCATGAAGAGAACTACCCAGTTCATGACCTCGAGCTTGCAGCGGTTATCTTTGCACTGAAGCTATGGCAACAGTACCTTCTCGGTAATCATTGCAAAATCTTCACCGATCATTGATACGTCTCCAACGTATCTATAATTTCTGATTGCTCCATGCTATATTATCTACTGTTTTGGACTATATTGGGCTTTATTTTCCACTTTTATATTATTTTTGGGACTAACCTATTAATCGGAGGCCCAGCCCAGAATTGCTGTTTTTTTGCCTATTTCAGTGTTTCGAAGAAACAGAATATCAAACGGAGTCCAAACGGAATGAAACCTTCGGGAACGTGATTTTCTCACCGAACGTGATCCAGGAGACTTGGACCCTATGCCAAGGCATCAGAGAGGCGATCACGAGGGTGGGGGGCGCCCCCTGCCTCGTGGGCCCCTCGGAGCTCCACCGACGTACTTCTTCCTCCTATATATACCTACGTACCCCAAACGAACAGATACAGAGCCAAAAACCTAATTCCACCGCTGCAACTTTCTATATCCACGAGATCCCATCTTGGGGCCTGTTCCGGAGCTCCGCCGGAGAGGGCCGTCATCACGGAGGGCTTCTACATCATCATAACCTCTTTGATGAAGTGTGAGTAGTTTACCTCAGACCTTCGGGTCCATAGTTAGTAGCTAGATGGCTTCTTCTCTCTTTTTGGATCTCAATACAAAGTTCTCCCCCTCTCTTGTGGAGATCTATTCGATGTAATCTTCTTTTTGCGGTGTGTTTGTTGAGACCGATGAATTGTGGGTTTATGATCAAGTCTATCTATGAATAATATTTGAATCTTCTCTGAATTCTTTTATGTATGATTGGTTATCTTTGCAAGTCTCTTCGAATTATCAGTTTGGTTTGGCCTACTAGATTGGTTTTTCTTGCCATGGGAGAACTGCTTAGCTTTGGGTTCGATCTTGCGGTGTACTTTCCCAGTGACAGGAGGGGCAACAAGGCATGTATTGCATCGTTGCCATCGAGGATAACAAGATGGGGTTTATTTCATATTGCATGAATTTATCTCTCTACATCATGTCATCTTGCTTAAGGCGTTACTCTGGCTTTAACTTAATACTCTAGATGCATGCTGGATAGCGGTCGATGAGTGGAGTAATAGTAGTAGATGCAGGCAGGAGTCGGTCTACTTGCCTCGGACGTGATGCCTATGTACATGATCATACCTAGATATTCTCATAACTATGCTCAATTCTGTCAATTGCTCAACAGTAATTTGTTCACCCACCATAGAATACTTATGCTATTGAGAGAAGCCACTAGTGAAACCTATGGCCCCCGGGTCTATTCTCATCATATCAATCTCCATCACTTTAATCTTGCTTTGCTTTTTTACTTTGCCTTTTACTTTTCACTTTGCATCTCTATACCAAAAATACCAAAAATATTATCTATCAGATCTCACTCTCGTAAGTGATCGTGAAGGGATTGACAACCCCTAATCGCGTTGGTTGCGAGTAGCTATCGTTTTGTGTAGGTACGAGGGACTTGAGCGTTGGCTCCTACTGGATTGATACCTTGGTTCTCAAAAACTGAGGGAAATACTTACGCTACTCTGTTGCATCATCCTCTCCTCTTCGGGGAAAACCAACGCAAGCTCAAGAGGTAGCAAGAAGAATTTCTGGCGCCGTTGCCGGGGAGTCTACGCAAAAAGTCAACATACCAAGTACCCATCACAATCCCTATCTCTCGCATTACATTAGTTGCCATTTGCCTCTCGTTTTCCTCTCCCCCACTTCACCCTTGCCGTTTTATTCGCCCTCTCCTTCTCCTCCTCCTTCTCTTTTTCTGTTTGCCTTTTTCTCGCTTGCCTTTTGTTTGCCCGTGTGTTGGATCGCTTGTTTGTCGCTATATCTGAAATTGGGGAAGTTATCACCGATATGGGCGATAACAATATCATAGGAAATTCTGATGCTCCTGCTGAAGAACCCCCTACCTATCATACAAAAAGATTTCAAATCGGTAGTGGTAATATTATTGGAAAAGGAGTTATTCAAGATTTCTTTACTTGTGCCGGTGCTTTGCCCTCTATGGGCGGTTCTATTCTCCATAGAACTAGTAGTCTTGCGGACGCTATTGCCATGCTTATTGTTGAACTTGAAAGGCAATTCATGCATATGCACCCATCTATACAAAGAATTTTCTTAGAATTTTCTAATATCGAGCATTCTTTTGTTAAGCGTGCCGCTACTATCTTTTTGGCTCATGAATTCAGATTTATAATAAAAGAAGCCAAAGAAATCTTTGCGCACTATAGGGTGGACGCTGGTCGTCCTCCCATAGAATCTATCCTCTTTGATCAAGAAGAAATTATGCGCTTTCAATCTCTTGACTATGTTGCTTTCAATGAAAACCTTAGAAAAAAAGTGCCAATCAATATCTTAATTGATAGAATCTCTGAACTTGATGATGATTTGGCTATTCGAAATAATGAGCTAGGATGCTCTCTTGAGTTTAGGCTCACAAGGTTCTGTCAAAAGAATGCTTATAATGATGAATTGGTTGTGCAATACGAAGGGCCGAAAGAGGAACATATACCTCCCAAAATTGATCTTGGGGACTTTTGACCTATTAAATTTAGCCCTTTTGATTACTTTTGCTTGCCTCAAAGGAAACTTGCTACCGAACGTAGAGAATATGAAATGAGTTTCACCGATCTATCTTATTACTACGACACTACCTAGATCTATCCTCGCTTTTATGCCTAGCTAGGGGCGTTAAACAATAGCGCTTGTTGGGAGGCAACCCAATTTTATTTTTAGTTTTTTGTGTTTTTCTTCTGTTAGGGAATAAATAACCCATCTACCTTCTATTTAGATGTGGTTTTGTGTTTTAATTAGTGTTTGTGCCAAGTTAAACCTATTGGATCTTCTTGGATGGTAGTTATTTGATCTTGCTGTAATTTCCAGAAACTTTGCGTTCAGTGCCCGAATTATTAAAAATCATCGGAACGTGATAAAATACTGATTCCAATTGCTGATGATCAATAAACAAATTGTCTAGGTCGTCCAATTTTGGTAGAGTTTTTGGAGTTTCAGAAGTTTGCGTTAGTTACAGATTACTACAGACTGTTCTGTTTTTGACAGATTCTGTTTTTCGTGTGTTGTTTGCTTATTTTGATGAATCTATGGTTAGTAAAATAGTTTATAATCCATAGAGAAGTTGGAATACAGTAGGTTTAACACCAATATAAATAAAGAATGAGTTCATTACAGTACCTTGAAGTGGTCTTTTGTTTTCTTTCTCTAACGGAGCTCACGAGATTTCTATTGAGTTTTGTGTTGTGAAGTTTTCAAGTTTTGGGTGAATTCTTTTGATGGATTATGGAACAAGGAGTGGCAAGAGCCTAAGCTTGGGGATGCCCATGGCACCCCCAAGATAATCCAAGGACACCAAAAAGTCAAAGCTTGGGGATGCCCCGGAAGGCATCCCCTCTTTCGTCTACTTCCATCGGTAATTTACTTGGAGCTATATTTTTATTCACCAACATGATATGTGTTTTGCTTGGAGCGTCTTGTATTATTTGTGTCTTTGTTTGCTAGTGTGCCACAATCATCCTTGATGTACACACCTTTTGAGAGAGCCATACATGAATTGGAATTTGATAGAATACTCTATGTGCTTCACTTATACCTTTTGAGCTTGATAGTTTTGCTCTATGTGCTTCACTTATATCTTTTGAGCGTTGTAGTTTTGCTCTATGTGCTTCACTTAGATCTTTTAGAGCACGGTGGTGGTTTTGTTTTAAAGAAACTATTGATCTCTCATGCTTCACTTAAATTATTTTGAGAGTCTTAATAGCATGGTAATTTGCTTAATAATAATATGCTTGCTATTCAAGATTTGTGAAACTTTCTTTTGAGTGCGTTGAATACTAAGAAAAGATTGAAGCATGATAATTGTTTTGAGATATGGAGGTGATAATATTAGAGTCATGCTAGTTGAGTAGTTGTGAATTTAAAGAATAATTGTGTTAAAGTTTGTGATTCCCGTAGCATGCACGTATGGTGAACCGTTATGTGATGAAGTCGGAGCATAATTTATTTATTGATTGTTTTCCTTATGAGTGGCGGTCGGGGACGAGCGTTGGTCTTTTCCTACCAATCTATCCCTCTAGGAGCATGCTCGTAATACTTTTCTTTGATAACTTCAAGATTTTTGCAATGAGTATATGAGTTCTTTATGACTAATGTTGAGTCCATGGATTATATGCACTTTTTCCCATCATTCCACCATTGATAGCCTCTCTATTACCGTGCACTTTTCACCGGTATCATACACCCACCATATACCTTCCTCAAAACAGCCACCATACCTACCTATCATGGCATTTCCATAGCCATTCCGAGATATATTGCCATGCAACTTTCCACCGTTCCATTTATTATGACAAGCTCCATCATTGTCATATTGCTAGCATGATCATGTAGTTGACATCGTATTGTGGCAAAGCCACCATTCATAATTCTTTCATACATGTCACTCTTGATTCATTGCATATCCCGGTACCCCGCCGGAGGCATTCATATAGAGTCATATTTTGTTCTAAGTATAGAGTTGTAATTGTTGAGTTGTAAGAAAAATAAAAGTGTGATGATCATCATTTTTAGAGCATTGTCCCAAGTGAGGAAAGAATGATGGAGACTATGATTCCCCCATAAGTCAGGATGAGACTCCGGACGAAAAATAAAAAAGAAGGGGAGAAAAAAAGAGGCCATAAAAAGAGAGAGAAAAGGCCCAAATAAAAAAAATGAGAGAAAAAGAGAGAAGGGACAATGTTACTATCCTTTTACCACACTTGTGCTTCAAAGTAGCACCATGGTCTTCATGATAGAGAGTCTCTCGTTTTGTCACTTTCATATACTAGTGGGAATTTTTCATTATAGAACTTGGCTTGTATATTCCAATGATGGGCTTCCTCAAAATGCCCTAGGTCTTCGTGAGCAAGCGAGTTGGATGCACACCCACTTAGTTTATTTTGTTGAGCTTTCATATACTTATAGCTCTAGTGCATCCGTTGCATGGCAATCCCTACTCACTCACATTGATATCTATTGATGGGCATCTCCATAGCCCGTTGATACGCCTAGTTGATGTGAGACTATCTTCCCCTCTTTTTGTCTTCTCCACAACCACCATCCTATTCCACATATAGCGCTATATCCATCGCTCACGCTCATGTATTGCGTGAAGATCGAAAAAGTTTTGAAAAAGTTAGAGTATGAACAATTGCTTGGCTTCTCATCAGGGTTGTGTATGATTTAAATACTTTGTGTGGTGAAGATAGAGCATAGCCAGACTATATGATTTTATAGGGATAACTTTCTTTGGCCATGTTATTTTGAGAAGACATAATTGCTTTGTTAGTATGCTTGAAGTATTATTATTTTTATGTCAACATAAGCTTTTGTCTTGAAGCTTTCGAATCTGAATATTCATACCACAATTAAGAAGATTTGCATTGAAATTATGCAAAGTAGCACTCTGCATCAAAAATTCTCTTTTTATCATTTACCTACTCGAGGACGAGCAGGAATTAAGCTTGGGGATACCTGATACATCTCCAACGTATCTATAATTTTGATTGCTCCATGCTATATTATCTACTGTTTTGGACTATATTGGGCTTTATTTTCTACTTTTATATTATTTTTGGGACTAACCTATTAACCGGAGGCCCAACCCAGAATTGCTATTTTTTGCCTATTTCAGTGTTTCGAAGAAACAAAATATCAAATGGAGTCCAAACGGAATGAAACCTTCGGAACGTGATTTTCTCACCGAACGTGATCCAGGAGACTTCGACCCTACGCCAAGGCATCAGAGAGGCATTCACGAGGGTGCCCCCCCTTAGGGCGCACCCCTCTGCCTCGTGGGCCCCAGGGAGCTCCACCGACGTACTTCTTCCTCCTATATATACCTACGTACCCCCAAACGAACAGATACGGAGCCAAAAACCTAATTCCACCGCTGCAACTTTTTGTATCCATGAGATCCCATCTTGGGGCCTATTCCGGAGCTCCGCCGGAGAGGGCCGTCATCACGGAGGGCTTCTACATCATCATAGCCTCTCTGATGAAGTGTGAGTAGTTTACCTAAGACCTTCGGGTCCATAGTTAGTAGCTAGATGGCTTCTTCCCTCTTTTTGGATCTCAATACAAAGTTCTCCCCCTCTCATGTGGAGATCTATTCGATGTAATCTTCTTTTTGCGGTGTGTTTGTTGAGACCGATGAATTGTGGGTTTATGATCAAGTCTATCTATGAATAATATTTGAATCTTCTCTGAATTCTTTTATGTATGATTGGTTATCTTTGCAAGTCTCTTCGAATTATCAGTTTGATTTGGCCTACTAGATTGGTTTTTCTTGCCATGGGAGAAGTGCTTAGCTTTGGGTTCGATCTTGCGGTGTCCTTTCCCAGTAACAGAAGGGGCAGCAAGGCACGTATTGCATCGTTGCCATCGAGGATAACAAGATGGGGTTTATTTCATATTGCATGAATTTATCTCTCTACATCATGTCTTCTTACTTAAGGCGTTACTCTGTTTTTAACTTAATACTCTAGATGCATGCTGGATAGCGGTCGATGAGTGGAGTAATAGTAATAGATGCAGGAAGGAGTCGGTCTACTTGTCTCGGACGTGATGCCTATATACATGATCATACCTAGATATTCTCATAACTATGCTCAATTCTGTCAATTGCTCAACAATAATTTATTCACCCACCATAGAATACTTATGCTCTTGAGAGAAGCCACTAGTGAAACCTATGGCCCCCGGGTCTATTCTCACCATATCAATCTCCATCACTTTAATCTTGCTTTGCTTTTTTACTTTGCCTTTTACTTTTCACTTTGCATCTCTATACCAAAAATACCAAAAATATTATCTATCAGATCTCACTCTCGTAAGTGACCGTGTGTTGGAAATATGCCCTAGAGGCAATAATAAAAGCATTATTATTATATTTCCTGATTCATGATAATTGTCTTTATTCGTGCTATAATTGTGTTATCCGGAAATCGTAATACATGTGTGAATAATAGACAACAACGTGTCCCTAGTAAGCCTCTAGTTGACTAGCTCGTTGATCAACAGATAGTCATGGTTTCCTGACTATGGGCATTGGATGTCAATGATAACGAGATCACATCATTAGGAGAATGATGTGATGGACAAGACCCAATCCTAAACATAGCATAAGATCGCATAGTTCATTTGCTGGAGTTTTCCAATGTCAAGTATCCTTTCCTTAGACCATGCGATCGTGTAACTCCCGGATACCGTAGGTGTGCTTTGGGTGTACCAAACGTCACAACGTAACTGGGTGACTATAAAGGTATACTACGGGTATCTCTGAAAGTGTCTGTTGGGTTGACACGGATCGAGACTGGGATTTGTCACTCCGCTTGACGGAGAGGTATCACCGGGCCCTCTCGGTAATGCATCATCATAATGAGCTCAATGTGATCAAAGTGTTTGATCACGGGATCATGCATTACGGTACGAGAAAAGTGACTTGCCGGTAACGAGATTGAACAAGGTATTGGGATACCGACGATCGAATCTCGCGCAAGTAAAATACCGATTGACAAAGGGAATCGTATACGGGATTAATTGAATCCTCGACATCGTGGTTCATCCGATGAGATCATCGTGGAGCATGTGGGAGCCAACATGGGTATCCAGATACCGCTGTTGGTTATTGCCCGAGAGCCGTCTCGGTCATGTCTGCATGTCTCCCGAACCCGTAGGGTCTACACACTTAAGGTTCGGTGACGCTAGGGTTGTGAAGATATGTATATGCAGTAACCCGAATGTTGTTCGGAGTCCCGGATGAGATCCCGGACGTCACGAGGAGTTTCGGAATGGTCCGGAGGTAAAGAATTATATATAGAAAGTGCTGTTTTGGCCATCGGGACAAGTTTCGGGGTTATCGGTATTGTACCGGGACCACCGGAGGGTCCCGGGGGGTCCACCGGGTGGGGCCACCTGCCTCGGGGGGCCACATGGGCTCTAGGGGGTGCGCCTTGGCCTGCATGGGCCAAGGGGAACCAGCCCCTAGAGGCCCATGCGCCTAAGGGGGGGGGGGAACCCTAAAGAGGGGGGCGCCCCCTTGCTTGGGGGGCAAGCCCCACCCTTGGCCGCCGCCCCCCTAGGAGATTGGATCTCCTAGGGCCGGCGCCCCCCCCTAGGGGGCTATATAAAGGGGGGAGGGGAGGGGGCAGGGCACCCTTGCTCCTGGCGCCTCCCTCTCCCTCTCCAACACCTCCTCCTCCTCCGTAGAGCTCGGCGAAGCCCTGTCGGAGTACTGCAGCTCCACCATCACCACGCCGTCGTGCTGCTGCTGGAGCCTTCTTCCCCAACCTCTCCTTTACCTTGCTGGATCAAGAAGAAGGAGACGTTACGCTGACCGTACGTGTGTTGAACGCGGAGGTGCCGTCCTTTCGGTGCTAGGATCTCCGGTGATTTGGATCACGTCGTGTACGACTACCTCATCCCCGTTCGTTGAACGCTTCCACTCGCGATCTACAAAGTGGTATGTAGATGCAATCTCTCTCCCATGACTCGTTGCTAGATGAACTCATAGATGGATCTTAGTGAAACCGTAGGAAATTTTTTAATTTTCTGCAACGTTCCCCAAAAAGTGGCATCATGAGCTAGGTCTATGCGTAGTTCTCTATTGCACGAGTAGAACACAATTTGTTGTGGGCGTAGATGTTGTCAACTTTCTTGCCGCTACTAGTCTTATCTTGCTTCGACGGTATTGTGGGATGAAGCGGCCCGGACCAACCTTACACGTACTCTTACGTGAGACCGGTTCCACCGACTAACATGCACTAGTTGCATAAGGTGGCTAGCGGGTGTCTGTCTCTCCCACTTTAGTTGGAGCGGATTCGATGAAAAGGGTCCTTATGAAGGGTAAATAGAAGTTGACAAATCACGTTGTGGCTTTCACGTAGGTAAGAAAACGTTCTTGCTAGAACCCTAATTCAGCCACGTAAAACTTGCAACAACAATTAGAGGACGTCTAACTTGTTTTTGCAGCAAGTGCTTTGTGATATGATATGGCCAAAGTTGTGATGAATGATGAATGATCTATATGTGATGTATGAGATGTTCATGCTATTGTAATAGGAATCACGACTTGCATGTCGATGAGTATGACAACCGGCAGGAGCCATAGGAGTTGTCTTTATTTTTTGTATGACCTGCGTGTCATTGAGAAACGCCATGTAAATTACTTTACTTTATTGCTAAACGCGTTAGCCATAGTAGTAGAAGTAATAGTTGGCGAGCAACTTCATGGAGACACGATGATGGAGATCATGATGATGGAGATCATGGTGTCAAGCCGGTGACAAGATGATCATGGAGCCCCAAGATGGAGATCAAAGGAGCTATGTGATATTGGCCATATCATGTCACGTTTATTATTTGATTGCATGTGATGTTTATCATGTTTTGCATCTTGTTTACTTAGAACGACGGTAGTAAATAAGATGATCCCTAATAATAATTTCAAGAAGTGTTCCCCCTAACTGTGCACCATTGCAACAGTTCGTTGTTTTGAAGCACCACGTGATGATCGGGTGTGATAGATTCTAACGTTCACATACAACGGGTGTAAGACAGATTTACACACGCAAAACACTTAGGTTGACTTGACGAGCCTAGCATGTACAGACATGGCCTCGGAACACAGAAGACCGAAAGGTCGAGCATGATTCGTATACAAGATACGATCAACATGAAGATGTTCACCGATGTTGACTAGTCCGTCTCACGTGATGATCGGACACGGCCTAGTTGACTCGGATCATGTAATACTTAGATGACTAGAAGAGGGATGTCTATCTAAGTGGGAGTTCATTAAATAATTTGATTAAATGAACTTTATTATCATGAACTTAGTCTAAAATATTTACAATATGTCTTGTAGATCAAATGGCCAACGTAGTCCTAAACTTCAACGTGTTCCTATAGAAAACCAAGCTGAAAGACGATGGCAGCAACTATACGGACTGGGTCCGGAACCTGAGGATCATCCTCATAGCTGCCAAGAAAGATTATGTCCTATGAGAACCGCTGGGTGACGCACCTATTCTCCCTGCAGAACAAGACGTTATGAACGCTTGGCAGTCACGCTCCGATGATTACTCCCTCGTTCAGTGCGGCATGCTTTACAGCTTAGAGCCGGGGCTCCAAAAGCGTTTTGAGAGACATGGAGCATATGAGATGTTCGAAGAGCTGAAAATGGTTTTCCAAGCTCATGCCCGGGTCGAGAGATATGAAGTCTTCGACAAATTCTTTAGCTGTAAGATGGAGGAAAATAGCTCTGTCAGTGAACACATACTCAAAATGTCTGGGTTGCACAACCGCTTGACTCAACTGGAAGTTAATCTCCCGGATGAAGTGGTCATTGACAGAATCCTCTAGTCGCTTCCACCTAGCTACAAGAGCTTTGTGATGAACTACAATATGCAGGGGATGGTAAAGACCATTCCTGAGGTATATGCTATGCTGAAATCAGCAGAGGTAGAAATCAAGAAGGAGCATCAAGTGTTGATGGTGAATAAAACCACTAAGTTCAAGAAGGGCAAGGGTAAAAAGAACTTCAAGAAGGACGGCAAGGAAGTTGCCGCGCCCGGTAAGCAAGTTGCCGGGAAGAAGCCAAAGAATGGACCCAAGCCCGAGACTGAGTGTTTTTATTGCAAGGGAAGTGGTCACTGGAAGCGGAACTGCCCCAAATACTTAGCGGACAAGAAGGCTGGCAAAACCAAAGGTATATGTGATATACATGTAATTGATGTGTACCTTACCAGTACTCGTAGTAGCTCTTGGGTATTTGATACCGGTGCAGTTGCTCACATTTGTAACTCAAAGCAGGAGCTGCGGAATAAACGGAGACTGGCGAAGGACGAGGTGACGATGCGCGTCGGGAATGGTTCCAAGGTCGATGTGATCGTCGTCGGCACGCTACCTCTACATTTACCTACGGGATTAGTTTTAAACCTCAATAATTGTTATTTAGTGCCAAGTTTGAGCATGAACATTGTATCTGGATCTCGTTTAATTCGAGATGGCTACTCATTTAAATCCGAGAATAATGGTTGTTCTATTTATATTAGAGATATGTTTTATGGTCATGCTCCGATGGTTAATGGTTTATTCTTAATGAATCTCATACATGATGATACACATATTCATAGTGTGAATACCAAAAGAGTTAAAGTTGATAACAATAGTCCCACATATTTGTGGCACTGCCGCCTTGGTCACATAGGTGTCAAACGCATGAAGAAGCTCCATGCAGATGGACTTTTAGAGTCTCTTGATTATGAATCATTTGACACGTGCAAACCATGCCTCATGGGTAAAATGACCAAGACTCCGTTCTCAGGAACAATGGAGCGAGCAACCAACTTATTGGAAATCATACATACCGATGTGTGCGGTCCAATGAGTGTTGAGGCTCGCGGTGGCTATCGTTATGTTCTCACCCTCACTGATGACTTGAGTAGGTATGGGTATATCTACTTAATGAAACACAAGTCTGAGACCTTTGAAAAGTTCAAAGAATTTTAGAGTGAGGTTGAAAATCAACATGATATAAAGATCAAGTTTCTACGATCAGATCATGGAGGAGAATACTTGAGTCACGATTTTGGCACACACTTAAGAAAATGTGGAATAGTTTCACAACTCACGCCGCCTGGAACACCTCAGCGTAATGGTGTGTCCGAACGTCGTAATCACACTCTATTAGATATGGTGCGATCTATGATGTCTCTTACCGATTTACCGCTATCTTTTTGGGGCTATGCTTTAGAGACTGCCGCATTCACTTTAAATAGGGCTCCGTCTAAATCCGTTGAGACGACACCGTATGAATTATGGTTTGGGAAGAAACCTAAGCTGTCGTTTCTAAAAGTTTGGGGATGCGATGCTTATGTCAAGAAACTTCAACCTGAAAAGCTCGAACCCAAGTCGGAAAAATGCGTCTTCATAGGATACCCTAAAGAAACTATTGGGTATACCTTCTACCTCAGATCCGAAGGCAAGATCTTTGTTGCCAAGAATGGATCCTTTCTTGAGAAAGAGTTTCTCTCGAAAGAAGTAAGTGGGAGGAAAGTAGAACTTGATGAAGTGTTACCTCTTGAACCGGAAAATGGCGAAACTCAAGAAAACGTTTCTGAGGTGCCTGCACCGACTAGAGAGGAAATTAATGATGATGATCAAGATACTTCTAATCAAGCTCCTACTGAAATTCGAAGGTCCACAAGGACATGTTCCGCACAAGAGTGGTACGGTAACCCTGTCTTGGAAATCATGTTGTTAGACAACGGTGAACCTTCGAACTATGAGGAAGCAATGGCGGGCCCGGATTCCGACAAATGGCTGGAAGCCATGAAATCCGAGATAGGATCCATGTATGAAAACGAAGTATGGACTTTGACTGACTTGCCCGTTGAACGGCGAGCCGTAGAAAATAAATGGATCTTTAAGAAGAAGACAGACGTGGATGGTAATGTGACCATCTATAAAGCTCGGCCTGTCGCTAAGGGTTATCGACAAGTTCAAGGGGTTGACTACGATGAGACTTTCTCACCGGTAGCGAAGCTGAAGTCCGTCCGAATCATGTTAGCAATTGCCGCATTCTACGATTATGAAATATGGCAAATGGACGTCAAAACGGCATTCCTTAATGGTTTCCTTAAGGAAGAATTGTATATGATGCAGCCGGAAGGTTTTGTCGATCCTAAGAATGCTGAAAAGGTGTGCAAGCTCCAACGCTTGATTTATGGGCTGGTGCAAGCATCTCGGAGTTGGAACATTCGCTTTGATGAGATGATCAAAGCGTTTGGGTTTACGCAGACTTATGGAGAAGCCTGCGTTTACAAGAAAGTGAGTGGGAGCTCTGTAGCATTTCTCATATTATATGTAGACGACATACTTTTGATGGGAAATGATATAGAACTCTTGGACAACATTAAGGCCTACTTGTTTTTCAATGAAGGACCTTGGAGAAGCTGCTTATATATTAGGCATCAAGATCTATAGAGATAGATCAAGACGCCTCATAGGTCTTTCACAAAGCACATACCTTGATAAGATATTGAACAAGTTCAATATGGATCAATCTAAGAAGGGGTTCTTACCTGTGTTACAAGGTGTGAAATTGAGCTCAGCTCAATGTCCGACCACGGCCGAAGATATAGAAGAGATGAGTGTCATCCCCTATGCCTCAGCCATAGGGTCTATTATGTATGCCATGCTGTGTACCAGACCTGATGTAAACCTTGCCGTAAGTTTGGTAGGAAGGTACCAAAGTAATCCCAGCAAGGAACACTGGACAGCGGTCAAGAATATCCTGAAGTACCTGAAAAGGACTAAGGAAATGTTTCTCGTTTATGGAGGTGACGAAGAGCTCGTCGTAAAGGGTTACGTCGACGCTAGCTTCGACACAGATCTGGATGACTCTAAGTCACAAACCGGATACGTGTATATTTTGAATGGTGGGGCAGTAAGCTGGTGCAGTTGCAAGCAGAGCGTTGTGGCGGGATCTACATGTGAAGCGGAGTACATGGCAGCCTCGGAGGCAGCACATGAGGCAATTTGGGTGAAGGAGTTCATCACCGACCTCGGAGTCATACCTGTTGGGGAACGTAGTAATTTCAAAAAATTTCCTACGCACACGCAAGATCATGGTGATGCATAGCAACGAGAGGGGAGAGTGTTGTCTACATACCCTCGTAGACCGAAGCGGAAGCATTGACGCAACGTAGAGGAAGTACTCGTACGTCTTCCCGATCCGACCGATCCAAGCACCGTTACTCCGGCGCCTCCGAGTTCTTAGCACACGTTCAGCTCGATGATGATCCCCGTGCTCCGATCCAGCAAAGCTTCGGGTAGGAGTTCCGTCAGCACGACGGCGTGGTGATGATCTTGATGTACTACCGACGCAGGGCTTCGCCTAAGCACCGCGACAATATGACCGAGGTGGAATATGGTGGAGGGGGGCACCGCACACGGCTAAGGAACGATCACGAAGATCAACTTGTGTGTCTATGGGGTGCCCCTGCCCCCGTATATAAAGGAGTGGAGGAGGGGAGGGCCGGCCCTCTCTATGGCGCGCCCTAGGGGAGTCCTGCTCCCACCGCGAGTAGGATTCCCCCTTTCCTAGTCCAACTAGGAGTCCTTCCATGTATTAGGAGTAGGAGACAAGGAAGGGGAAAAGAGAAGGGAAGGAAGGAGGGGGCGCAGCCCCTCCCCCTAGTCCAATTCGGACTAGGCCTTGGGGGGGGCGCGCGGCCTGCCCTAGGCAGCCCCTCTCTCTTTCCCGTATGGCCCAATAAGGCCCAATACTTCTCCCCCGTATTCCCGTAACTCCCCGGTACTCCGAAAAATACCCGAACCACTCAGAACCTTTCCGAAGTCCGAATATAGTCGTCCAATATATCGATCTTTACGTCTCGACCATTTCGAGACTCCTCGTCATGTCCCCGATCTCATCCGGGACTCCGAACTCCTTCGGTACATAAAAACTCATAAACTCATAATATAACTGTCATCGAAACCTTAAGCGTGCGGACCCTACGGTTCGAGAACAATGTAGACATGACCAAGACACGTCTCCGGTCAATAACCAATAGCGGGACCTGGATGCCCATATTGGTTCCTACATATTCTACGAAGATCTTTATCGGTCAGACCGCATAACAACATACGTTGTTCCCTTTGTCCATCGGTATGTTACTTGCCCGAGATTCGATCGTCGGTATCCAATACCTAGTTCAATCTCGTTACCGGCAAGTCTCTTTACTCGTCCCGTAATACATCATCCCGCAACTAACTCATTAGTTGCAATGCTTGCAAGGCTTAAGTGATGTGCATTACCGAGAGGGCCCAGAGATACCTCTCCCACAATTGGAGTGACAAATCCTAATCTCGAAATACGCCAACCCAACATCTACCTTTGGTGACACCTGTAGTACTCCTTTATAATCACCCAGTTACGTTGTGACGTTTGGTAGCACCCAAAGTGTTCCTCCGGCAAATGGGAGTTGCATAATCTCATAGTCAAAGGAACATGTATAAGTCATGGATAAAAGCAACAACAACATACTAAACGATCGGGTGCTATGCTAATGGAATGGGTCATGTCAATCAGATCATTCAACTAATGATGTGACCTTGTAATCAAATGACAACTCCTTTGTCCATGGTTAGGAAACTTAACCATCTTTGATTAACAAGCTAGTCAAGTAGAGGCATACTAGTGACACTCTGTTTGTCTATGTATCCACACATGTATTATGTTTCCAGTTAATACAATTCTAGCATGAATAATAAACATTTATCATGATATGTAAGGAAATAAATAATAACTTTATTATTGCCTCTAGGGCATATTTCCTTCAGTCTCCCACTTGCACTAGAGTCAATAATCTAGGTCACATCACCATGTGATTAACTCACATCACCATGTGATTAACTCGATAGTTCACATCATCATGTGATTAACACCCATAGTTCACATCGCCATGTGACCAACACCCAAAGGTTTTGCTAGATTCAGTAATCTAGTTCACATCGCTATGTGATTAACACCCAAAGAGTACTACGGTGTGATCATGTTTTGCTTGTGAGAGAAGTTTAGTCAACGGGTCTGCCACATTCAGATCCGTTATGTATTTTGCAATTTTCTATGTCTACAATGCTCTGCACGGAGCTACTCTAGCTAATTGCTCCCACTTTCAATATGTATCTAGATCGAGACTTAGAGTCATCCAGATCGGTGTCAAAACTTGCATCGACGTAACCCTTTACGACGAACCTTTTGTCACTTCCATAAGCGAGAAACATATCCTTATTCCACTAAGGATAATTTTGACCGTTGTCCAGTGATCTACTCCTAGATCACTATTGTACTCCCTTGCCAAACTCAGTGTAGGGTATACAATAGATCTGGTACACAGCATGGCATACTTTATAGAACCTATGGCCAAGGCATAGGGAATGACTTTCATTCTCTTTCTATCTTCTGCCGTGGTCGAGTTTTGAGTCTTTACTCAACTTCATACCTTGTAACACAGGAAAAAACTCTTTCTTTGACTGTTCCATTTTGAACTACTTCAAAATCTTGTCAAGGTATGCACTCATTGAAAACTTATCAAACGTCTTGATATATCTCTATAGATCTTGATGCTCAATATGTAAGCAGCTTACCGAGGTCCTTCTTCGAAAAACTTCTTTCAAACACTCCTTTATGCTTTGCAGAATAATTCTACATTATTTCCGATCAACAATATGTCATTTACATATACTTATCAGAAATGCTGTAGTGCTCCCACTCACTTTCTTGTAAATACATGCTTCATCGCAAGTCTGTATAAAACTATATGCTTTGATCAACTCATCAAAGCGTATATTCCAACTCCGAGATGCTTGCACCAGTCCATAGATGGATCGCTGGAGCTTGCACATTTTGTTAGCACCTTTAGGATTGACAAAACCTTTTGGTTGCATCATATACAACTCTTCTTTAATAAATCCATTAAGGAATGCAGTTTTGTTTTATCCGTTTGCCAGATTTCATAAAATGCGGCAATTGCTAACATGATTCGGACAGACTTAAGCATGGATACGAGTGAGAAACTCTCATCGTAGTCAACACCTTGAACTTGTCGAAAACCTTTTGCGACAATTCTAGCTTTGTAGATAGTAACACTACTATCAGCTTCTGTCTTCCTCTGAAGATCCATTTATTTTCTATGGCTTGCCGATCATCGGGCAAATCCATCAAAGTCCATACTTTGCTCTCATACATGGATCCCATCTCAGATTTCATGGCTTTAAGCCATTTTGCGGAATCTGGGCTCACCATCGCTTCTTCATAGTTCGTAGGTTCATCATGATCTAGTAGCATGACTTCCAGAACAGGATTGCCGTACCACTCTGGTGCGGATCTTACTCTGGTTGATCTATGAGGTTCTGTAGTAACTTGTTCTGTAGTTCTATGATCATCATCATCAACCTCCTCACTAGTTGGTTTTGACGTCACAGAAACTGGTTCCTGTGATGTACTGGTTTCCAACAAGGGAATAGGTACAGTTACCTCATCAAGTTCTACTTTCCTCCCACTCACTTCTTTTGAGAGAAACTCCTTCTCTAGAAAGGATCCATTCTTAGCAACGAATGTCTTGCCTTCGGATCTGTGATAGAAGGTGTACCCAACTGTCTCCTTTGGGTATCCTATGAAGACATATTTCTCCGATTTCGGTTTGAGCTTATCAGGATGAAACTTTTTTCACATAAGCATCACAACCCCAAACTTTAAGAAACGGCAACTTTGGTTTCTTGCTAAACCACAGTTCATATAGTGTCGTCTCAACGGATTTAGATGGTGCCCTATTTAACGTGAATGCAGCTGTCTCTAATGCATAACCCTAAAACGATAGTGGTAAATCGGTAAGAAACATCATAGATTGCACTATATCAATAAAGTACGGTTATGACGTTCGGACACACCATTATGCTGTGGTGTTCCAGGTGGCGTGAGTAGTGAAACTATTTCACATTGTTTAACTGAAGGCCAAACTCGTAACTCAAATGTTTTACCTCTGAGATCATATCGTAGTAACTTTTATTTTCTTGTTACGATGATTCTCTACTTCACTCTGAAATTCTTTGAACTTTTCAAACGTTTCAGACTTATGTTTCATCAAGTAGATATACCCATATCTGCTCAAATCATCTGTGAAGGTTAGAAAATAATGATACTTGTCGCGAGCCTTAATATTCATCGGACCACATACATCAGTATGTATGATTTCCAACAAATCTGTTGCTTGCTCCATTGTTCCGGAGAACAGCGTTTTAGTCATCTTGCCCAAGAGGCATGGTTCGCAAGCATCAAGTGATTCATAATCAAGTGATTCCAAAATCCCATCAGCATGGAGTTTCTTCATGCGCTTTACACCAATATGACCTAAACGGCAGTGCCACAAATAGGTTGCACTATCATTATTAACTTCGCATCTTTTGGTTACAATATTATGAATATGTGTATCACTACGATCGAGATCCAATGAACTATTTTCATTGGGTGTGTATGTCCATAAAAGGTTCTATTCATGTAAACAGAACAACAATTGTTCTCTAACTTAAATGAATAATGGTATTGCAATAAACATGATCAAATCATATTTATGCTCAACGCAAACACCAAATAACACTTATTTAGGTTCATCACTAATCCCGAAAGTATAGGGAGTGTGCGATGATGATCATATCAATCTTGGAACTACTTCCAACTTTCATCGTCACTTCACCCTTAACTAGTCTTTGTTCATTCTGCAACTCCCGTTTCGAGTTACTACTCTTAGCAACTGAACCAGTATCAAATACCGAGGGGTTGCTATGAACACTAGTAAAATACATATCAATAATCTGTATATCAAATATACCTTTGTTCACTTCGCCATCCTTCTTATCTGCCAAATACTTGGGGCAGTTCCGCTTCCAGTGACCAGTCCCTTTGCAGTAAACGCACTCAGTCTCAGGCTTAGGTCCAGACTTGGGCTTCTTCACTTGAGCAGCAACTTGCTTGCCGTTTCTTCTTGAAGTTCCCCTTCTTCCCTTTGCCCTTTACTTGAAACTAGTGATCTTGTCAACCATCAACGCTTGATGCTCTTTCTTGATTTCTACCTCCATCGGTTTCATCATTATGAAAAAGTTCGGGAGTCGTTTTCGTCATCCCTTGCATACTATAGTTCATCACGAAGTTCTACTAACTTGGTGATGGTGACTAGAGAATTCTGTCAATCACTATCTTATCTGGAAGATTAACTCCCACTTGATTCAAGCGATTGTAGTACCCAGACAATCTGAGCACATGCTCACTAGTTGAGCGATTCTCCTCCATCTTTTAGCTATAGAACTTGTTGGAGACTTCATATCCCTCAACTCGGGTAGTTGCTTGAAATATTAACTTCAACTACTGGAACATCTCATATGGTCCATGACGTTCAAAACGTCTTTGAAGCCCCGATTCTAAACCGTTAAGCATGGTGCACTAAACTATCAAGTAGTCATCATATTGAGCTAGCCAAACGTTCATAACGTCTGCATCTACTCCTGCAATAGGTCTGTCACCTAGCGGTGCATTAAGGACATAATTCTTCTGTGCAGCAATGAGGATAAACCTCAGATCACGGATCCAATCCGCATCATTGCTACTAATATTTTTCAACACAATTTTCTCTAGGAACATATCAAAATAAACATAGGGAAGCAACAACGTGAGCTATTGATCTACAACACAGATATGCTAATACTACTAGGACTAAGTTCATGATAAATTAAAGTTCAATTAATCATATTACTTAAGAACTCCCACTTAGATAGACATCCCTCTAATCTTCTAAGTGATCACGTGATCCAAATCAACTAAACCATGTCCGATCATCACGTGAGATGGAGTAGTTTCAATGGTGAACATCACTATGTTGATCATATCTACTATATGATTCACGCTCGACCTTTCGGTCTCCGTGTTCCGAGGCCATATCTGTTATATGCTAGGCTCGTCAAGTTAAACCTGAGTATTCCGCGTGTGCAACTGTTTTGCACCCGTTGTATTTGAACGTAGAGCCTATCACACCCGATCATCACGTGGTGTCTCAGCACGAAGAACTTTCGCAACGGTGCATACTCAGGGAGAACACTATTACTTTGATAATTTAGTGAGAGATCATCTTATAATGCTACCGTCAATCAAAGCAAGATAAGAAGCATAAAAAGATAAACATCTAATGCAATCAATATAAGTGATATGATATGGCCATCATCATCTTGTGCTTGTGATCTCCATCTCCGCAGCACCATCATGATCACCATCGTCACCGGCGCGACACTTTGATCTCCATCGTAGCATCGTTGTCGTCTCGCCAATCTTATGCTTCTACGACTATCGCTACCGCTTAGTGATAAAGTAAAGCATTACAGGGCGATTGCATTGCATACAATAAAGCGACAACCATACGGCTCCTGCCAGTTGCCGATAACTCGGTTACAAAACATGATCATCTCATACAATAAAATTTAGCATCATGTCTTGACCATATCACATCACAACATGCCCTGCAAAAACAAGTTAGACGTCCTCTACTTTGTTTGTTGCAAGTTTTACGTGGCTGTTACGGGCTTAAGCAAGAACCAATCTTACCTACGCATCAAAACCACAACGATAGTTTGTCAAATAGACTCCGTTTTAACCTTCTCAAGGACCGGGCGTAGCCTTACTTGGTTCAACTAAAGTTGGAGAAACTGACACCCGCCAGCCACCTGTGTGCAAAGCACGGCGGTAGAACCAGTCTCGCGTAAGCGTACGCGTAATGTCGGTCCGGGCCGCTTCATCCAACAATACCGCCGAACCAAAGTATGACATGCTGGTAGGCAGTATGACTTATATCGTCCACAACTCACTTGTGTTCTACTCGTGCATAACATCAAACCATAAAAACCTAGGCTCAGATGCCACTGTTGGGGAACGTAGTAATTTCAAAAAATTTCCTACGCACACGCAAGATCATGGTGATGCATAGCAACGAGAGGGGAGAGTGTTGTCTACGTACCCTCGTAGACCGAAGCGGAAGCGTTGACGCAACGTAGAGGAAGTACTCGTACGTCTTCCCGATCCGACCGATCCAAGCACCGTTACTCCGGCGCCTCCGAGTTCTTAGCACACGTTCAGCTCGATGACGATCCCCGTGCTCCGATCCAGCAAAGCTTCGGGTAGGAGTTCTGTCAGCACGACGGCGTGGTGACGATCTTGATGTACTACCGACGCAGGGCTTCGCCTAAGCACCGCGACAACATGACCGAGGTGGAATATGGTGGAGGGGGGCACCGCACACGGCTAAGGAACGATCACGAAGATCAACTTGTGTGTCTATGGGGTGCCCCCTGCCCCCGTATATAAAGGAGTGGAGGAGGGGAGGGCCGGCCCTCTCTATGGCGCGCCCTAGGGGAGTCCTACTCCCACCGGGAGTAGGATTCCCCCTTTCCTAGTCCAACTAGGAGTCCTTCCATGTATTAGGAGTAGGAGACAAGGAAGGGGAAAAGAGAAGGGAAGGAAGGAGGGGGCGCAGCCCCTCCCCCTAGTCCAATTCGGACTAGGCCTTGGGGGGTGCGCGGCCTGCCCTAGGCAGCCCCTCTCTCTTTCCCGTATGGCCCAATAAGGCCCAATACTTCTCCCCCGTATTCCCGTAACTCCCCGGTACTCCGAAAAATACCCGAACCACTCAGAACCTTTCCGAAGTCCGAATATAGTCGTCCAATATATCGATCTTTACGTCTCGACCATTTCGAGACTCCTCGTCATGTCCCCGATCTCATCCGGGACTCCGAACTCCTTCGGTACATCAAAACTCATAAACTCATAATATAACTGTCATCGAAACCTTAAGCGTGCGGACCCTACGGTTCGAGAACAATGTAGACATGACCAAGACACGTCTCCGGTCAATAACCAATAGCGGGACCTAGATGCCCATATTGGTTCCTACATATTCTACGAAGATCTTTATCGGTCAGACCGCATAACAACATACGTTGTTCCCTTTGTCCATCGGTATGTTACTTGCCCGAGATTCGATCGTCGGTATCGAATACCTAGTTCAATCTCGTTACCGGCAAGTCTCTTTACTCGTTCCGTAATACATCATCCCGCAACTAACTCATTAGTTGCAATGCTTGCAAGGCTTAAGTGATGTGCATTACCGAGAGGGCCCAGAGATACCTCTCCCACAATTGGAGTGACAAATCCTAATCTCGAAATACGCCAACCCAACATCTACCTTTGGTGACACCTGTAGTACTCCTTTATAATCACCCAGTTACGTTGTGACGTTTGGTAGCACCCAAAGTGTTCCTCCGGCAAACGGGAGTTGCATAATCTCATAGTCAAAGGAACATGTATAAGTCATGGATAAAAGCAACAGCAACATACTAAACGATCGGGTGCTATGCTAATGGAATGGGTCATGTCAATCAGATCATTCAACTAATGATGTGACCTTGTTAATCAAATGACAACTCCTTTGTCCATGGTTAGGAAACTTAACCATCTTTGATTAACAAGCTAGTCAAGTAGAGGCATACTAGTGACACTCTGTTTGTCTATGTATCCACACATGTATTATGTTTCCAGTTAATACAATTCTAGCATGAATAATAAACATTTATCATGATATGTAAGGAAATAAATAATAACTTTATTATTGCCTCTAGGGCATATTTCCTTCAGCAATGCGTCGGGGCCAATCAAACTCTTCTATGACAACACTGGAGCTATTGCACTTGCCAAGGAGCCCAGGTTTCACAAGAAGACCAGGCACATCAAGCGTCGCTTCAACTCCATTCGTGAAAATGTTCAAGATGGAGACATAGAAATTTGTAAAGTGCACACGGATCTGAATGTCGCAGATCCGTTGACTAAACCTCTCCCTAAGGCAAAACATGATCAGCACCAGAACTCTATGGGTGTTCGATTCATCACAATGTAACTAGATTATTGACTCTAGTGCAAGTGGGAGACTGTTGGAAATATGCCCTAGAGGCAATAATAAAAGCATTATTATTATATTTCCTTATTCATGATAATTGTCTTTATTCGTGCTATAATTGTGTTATCCGGAAATAGTAATACATGTGTGAATAATAGACAACAACGTGTCCCTAGTAAGCCTCTAGTTGACTAGCTCGTTGATCAACAGATAGTCATGGTTTCCTGACTATGGGCATTGGATGTCAATGATAACGAGATCACATCATTAGGAGAATGATGTGATGGACAAGACTCAATCCTAAACATATCATAAGATCGCATAGTTCATTTGCTAGAGTTTTCCAATGTCAAGTATCCTTTCCTTAGACCATGAGATCGTGTAACTCCCGGATACCGTAGGAGTGCTTTGGGTTTACCAAACGTCACAACGTAACTGGGTGACTATAAAGGTATACTACGGGTATCTCTGAAAGTGTCTGTTGGGTTGACACGGATCGAGACTGGGATTTGTCACTCCGCTTGACGGAGAGGTATCACCGGGCCCTCTCGGTAATGCATCATCATAATGAGCTCAATGTGATCAAAGTGTTTGATCACGGGATCATGCATTACGGTACGAGAAAAGTGACTTGCCGGTAACGAGATTGAACAAGGTATTGGGATACCGACGATCGAATCTCGGGCAAGTAAAATACCGATTGACAAAGGGAATCGTATACGGGATTAATTGAATCCTCGACATCGTGGTTCATCCGATGAGATCATCGTGGAGCATGTGGGAGCCAACATGGGTATCCAGATCCCGCTGTTGGTTAGTGCCCGAGAGCCATCTCGGTCATGTCTGCATGTCTCCCGAACCCGTAGGGTCTACACACTTAAGGTTCGGTGACGCTAGGGTTGTGAAGATATGTATATGCAGTAACCCGAATGTTGTTCGGAGTCCCGGATGAGATCCCGGACGTCACGAGGAGTTTCGGAATGGTTCGGAGGTAAAGAATTATATATAGAAAGTGCTGTTTTGGCCATCGGGACAAGTTTCGGGGTTATCGGTATTGTACCGGGACCACCGGAGGGTCCCGGGGGATCCACCGGGTGGGGCCACTTGCCTCGGGGGGCCACATGGTCTCTAGGGGGTGCGCCTTGGCCTGCATGGGCCAATGGGAACCAGCCCCTAGAGGCCCATGCGCCTAAGGGGGGGGGGAAACCCTAAAGAGGGGGGGCGCCCCCTTGCTTGGGGGGCAAGCCCCACCCTTGGCCGCCGCCCCCCTAGGAGATTGGATCTCCTAGGGCCAGCGCCCCCCCTAGGGGGCTATATAAAGGGGGATAGGGGAGGGGGGCAGCGCACCCTTGCTCCTGGCGCCTCCCTCTCCCTCTCCAACACCTCCTCCTCCTCCGTAGAGCTCGGCGAAGCCCTGTCGGAGTACTGCAGCTCCACCATCACCACGCCGTCGTGCTGCTGCTGGAGCCTTCTTCCCCAACCTCTCCTTTACCTTGCTGGATCAAGAAGAAGGAGACGTTACGCTGACCGTACGTGTGTTGAACGCGGAGGTGCCGTCCTTTCGGTGCTAGGATCTCCGGTGATTTGGATCACGTCGTGTACGACTACCTCATCCCCGTTCATTGAACGCTTCCACTCGCGATCTACAAAGTGGTATGTAGATGCAATCTCTCTCCCATGACTCGTTGCTAGATGAACTCATAGATGGATCTTGGTGAAACCGTAGGAAAACTTTTAATTTTCTGCAACGTTCCCCAACACCGTGAAGGGATTGACAACCCCTAATCGCGTTGGTTGCGAGTAGCTATCATTTTGTGTAGGTACGAGGGACTTGAGCGTGGCCTCCTACTGGATTGATACCTTGGTTATCAAAAACTGAGGGAAATACTTACGCTACTCCGCTGCATCATCCTCTCCTCTTCGGGGAAAACCAACGCAAGCTCAAGAGGTAGCAATCATCAGAGTCTGAAGTACCTGTTTACTCAGCCAGATCTTAACCTCCGTCAGCAGTGATGGATGGAAGCTATTGCATACTACAATTGCGGTATATCATATACCCCTGGTAAAGCTAATGTAATGGCCGATGCCTTGAGTCGCAAGTCATATTGCAACAATCACATGGTCTACAAAGCTCAACCCCGCCTTTATGAAGAGCTATGCAAGCTGAACCTTCAACTAGTTCCACAGGGTTCTCTGAATAACCTTGTCTTGGAACCAACTCTTCTGAAAGCAATTAAGTTTGCTCAAGCCAAAGATGCTCATGTTGATCTGATGAAAAGGGATCTTGCCTTAGAGAAATCCAGAGATTTCTCACTTGGTGAAGATGGAACCTTATACTTCAAAGATCGCATTGTAGTACCCTGATTCGAGCTTATTACAGAGAAGGTGATGAAAGAAGCGCATGACAACCCTCTCTCTATTCATTCGGGAAGTACCAAGATGTATCTAGACATCCATCAGAAGTACTGGTGGTCTAATATGAAGCAAGACATTGCTCGATATATTGAAGAATGTGACGTTTGTCGTCGCGTCAAAGCAAAACATCGGAAACCGGCTGGACTTCTGCAACCGCTTCCGATTCCTGAATGGAAGTGGGATAAGATTCAGATGGACTTCGTCACTGGCCTTCCCAAGTCTCAGAAAGGTAATGATGCTATCTTTGTCGTCATCGATCAATTCTCAAAGGTTGCTCACTTTCTGCCAGTCAAGGAGACTATCACTGCTAGTCAATTAGCGAACTTGTATATCTCCAGAATTGTGTCACTCCATGGCATTATGAAGGAGATCAGTTCAGACCGCGGCAGTATTTTCACTTCCAAGTTCTGGGATAGTTTCCAAGAAGCAATGGGAACTCATATTATCTGGAGCACTGCTTATCATCCCCAATCCCAAGGCCAAGTTGAGCGAGTCAATCAAATTCTTGAAGACATGCTTCGGGCTTGTGTTATTTCTTTCGGCAAGAAGTGGGAAGAATCTCTTCCTTATGCGGAGTTCTCTTACAACAACAGCTATCAAGCCAGCTTGAAGATGGCACCCTTTGAAGTGCTCTATGGACATAAGTGCCGAACCCCTCAGAATTGGTCAGAAACTGGGGAACGTATGCTCATTGGTCCAGACATTATTCAAGAAGCTGAGGAGCAGGTTCGCATTGTCCGGGATAATCACAAGGTGGCCCAGTCCCGCCAGAAGAGCAACTATGACCGGAAACACTGGGGTTCAACTTATCAACCTGGTGAACAAGCTTATTTGCATGTCACTCCATTGAGAGGCACTCATCGGTTTGGAGTCAAGGGCAAGCTAGCTCCGTGCTACATTGGTCCCTTCCGCATTCTCGCCCGTCATGGACTGGTGGCTTATCAATTGGAGTTGCCACCTCAGTTCTCTCACGTTAATGACGTCTTCCACGTGTCGCAACTTCGTCGATGCTTCAAGGATCCAGAACGTGAAGTGGATCCGGAATTGATTGAAATTCAAGATGATCTCACATACAAGGAGCACCTGATCTGCATTCTTGAAGAAGCTGAACGTCGAACACGCCAGAAGGTTACCAAGTTCGTCAAGGTGCAATGGTCAAATCATTCTAAGGATGAAGCCACTTGGGAACACGAGGATAACCTCCGTGCTGAATACCCCGACCTGTTCCCTTCTACCTCTTAATTCTCGGGACGAGAATTTCTTTTAGAGGAGGAGAGTTGTAACACCCCGGTGTAATGATGCTACAGTAACCCCTAGGGTTAAGTTAATATTTTTGCTAAACATGTGCCTGATCATTATTGTCTCATGTTCTTTCAAATTCCAGTTGTTTTCAAATTCCAATTCTGTGTGAAATTCAAAATGCTCAGACATGAAAACAAAAATGTTCATCATGTGCCAAATATTCCAAAACTAATATTGGTGGTGAACCAACATTTTTGCAAAGGGTTTAAGTGGCCTAAACTACTTAAAGCAGTGACCTAAGCAATAAATTAAAAGCCTTTTTAATTTATAAAATTGGCATTCTTTTTCTAAAGTCTCACAATATTTTTGTGGCAGTGCAATATACTTCTTTGAAATTAGTTTGGCCAATGGCATAATTTTTGCGAAGTCTTTATTGGCTAAAAGAAAAATCAAAAGCTTTAAAAAAAGGAAAAGGCCCCCCCTCAACTGGGCCGACTGACCCAGCTGGCCACCGCGCCCCCCTCCATGGGCCTCAGCCCACCTGGTAGCCCAACAGGCCATGTGGCCCACACCCCCCACCGGGTTGCCTTCCCCTCCACTGCTCCTCTGACCGCGCCGCGACAGTGCTGCGCCCCGCCGCACCACCTCGCCGTCGAGGACGATGAGGATAAGGCCTCCACCGCGGCCGCCCCCGAGATTTTTTCTTCCCCACTCCCCCTGGCGTCCTCATCCTTTTCCTCCCTCTCCATCGCTCGCTCCGCCCCTCTTCTCCTCCAGATCCGTGGCCCGAGCGCCCTCGCCGTCGTCCTCCGTTGTTGTCGCGGCCACCGGCGGCGCCGTGCCTGCTGGCCTTGTCCACGGGCCCTGCCGCCGTCGGTAACCTTTCCTGGTGCCACCAGGTGGAGACGGGGAGCCTGGCTGCCTCCGTTCGCCTTCGTCCACATCTTCGGTCGCCGCCGCTCATCCTCGGCTCCGGCGACGTCTCTGCAGCTCCTAAACCACCACGGGCCATCGTGTGAGCAACTCGGTGAGCTCCACATCCTCCCCCCCTCTGTCTTGCTCGGATTTGAGCCGTGGGTACACGTTTCCATGGCCGTGCCCCTGCATCCGCCGTAGAACTCGTAGCCGTTGCCCTCGTTCACCCCACGCTTAACCAAGGGCTCCACCATGCTTCTGGGACTCCCAGGCAGTGTGCGCGCATCGTTTTTCATCACGGGCGAGCTTCTGGACTCGATCCCGAAACCTCCATGCTTCGGCCGTCGCTAGAGCTCGCCGTAGTCGCTATTCCGGCCATCCCCATCGATGCTGCTACCCCCAGATGGCTTCGCGCCGTCGCTCTGGTCCCGTAGATGCTCGTGGTGGTCCAAACGGACCACCACAACCGTTTTCCGGCCACCGCCCGAGCGCGTTGCCGCGTGAAAAGCTCGCCGGAGCAACTCCAGTGGCTGACGCTGACGTGGCTGCCACGTGGGTCACCCTGGCTCACTGGCCAGTGGGCCCAGGGTCCATAAGAAAGTAAAAAGAACTTAGTATCTTTGGGATCTGATACTACACCGCTGCTTAATCCCTTAGTGGATCGGCTCTATTACATAAGCGGATTCCTAAATTTTGCCCCATATCATGGGATAAGTAAGCAGTTTTTTTAGTTGTATTGATCCATCGCTCACTAATTGATCTTTACAGTGCTTTCTCTATCAATTTGAGAAACTTTATTCATAGAGTAGTAGTATAGGCCATACTTTCTTCACTCTTTGATTCTCGTGAAGTGTCCTTCCTTCCTACAACTGATAGGAAAAAATCGTTGTTTTTATGATCCCTATGTAGAAAGCCCTTTTTTTCTAGTATTTACTAGAAAATTTGATCCTCTATTTTTTTTTTCTTTCTACAGTGGAGATAGTCGCAACTGAAAAGGTGGGCAAAAGAGTTTGAAAAAGTAGATACGTTGGAGACGTATCAACTCCCCCAAGTTTAAACCTTTGCATGTCCTCAAGTAATTCAGTTGACAAACTGAAAGTGATAAAGAAAAACTTCTACAAACTCTGTTTGATCTTGTTGTTGCAAATATGTAAAGCCAGCATTCAGGTTTTCAGCAAAGATCATGAACTAACCATATTCACAATAACATTTAGGTCTCACATTTACTCATATCAATGGCATAATCAGCTAGCGAGCAATAATAATAGATCTCGGATGACAACACTTTTCTCAATACAATCATGATATGATATAAGAAGATGGTATCTCGCTAGCCCTTTCTGAGACCGCAAAACATAAATGCAGAGCACCCCTGAAGATCAAAGACTGACTAGACATTGTAATTCATGGCAAAAGAGATCCAGTCACAGTCATACTCAATATAAATTAATAACAATGCATACAAATGACGGTGGTGCTCCCTAACTGGTGCTTTTTATGAGAGGATGATGACTCAGCAATAAAAGTAAATAGATAGGCCCTTCGTAGAGGGGAGCAGAGATTTGCAGATGTGCCAGAGCTCGAGTTTTGAAATAGAGATTGAATAATATTTTGAGCGGCATGCTTTCATTGTCAACATAACAACCAAGAGATCTCGGTATCTTCCATGCTACATACATTATAGGCGGTTCTCAAACAGAATGGTAACGTTTATTCTCCCCCACCACCAACAAGCACATTCCACGGCTGGTCCGAAACAACGGGTACCGTCCAACTATTGCAATTATTTTGATTTGATTTGTTTTAAGCATGGGACTGGGCATCTCGGTTACCAGCCATTTTCTCGTGAATGATGAGCGGAGTCCACTCATCATGAGAATAAGCCACCTAGCATGAAAGTTATTGACAGCCCTAGTTGGTACATGAGCTATTCGAGCATACAAAATAGATTATCATTTGAAGGTTTAGAGTTTGGCACATGCAAATTTACTTGGAAGGCCAGGTAAATACCGCATATAGGAAGGTATGGTGGACTCATATGGAACAACTTTGGGGTTTATGGAAGTGGATGCACAAGCAGAATTCCCGCTTAGCACAAGTGAAGGCTAGAAAAATACTGGGAAGCGACCAACTAGAGAGCGACAACAGTCATAAACATGCATTGCGATTAACCAACATTGAGTGCAAGAATGAGTAGGATATAAATCACCATAAACATAAATATCGTAGATGCTATGTTGATTTTGTTTCAACTACATGCGTAAACATGTGCCAAGTCAAGCCACTCAAATCATTCAAAGGAGGATACCATCCTATCATACTACATCACAACCATTTTAATTTCCATGTTGGCACGCAAGGTAAACCATTATAAGCTCCTAGATAATTGAGCATGGCATGAGTAACTATAATCTCTAATTGTCATTGCAAACATGTTTCATTCATAATAGGCTGAATCAGGAACGATGAACTAATCATATTTACAAAAACAAGAGAGGTCGAGTTCATACCAGCTTTTCCTCATCTCAATCATTTCATCATATATCGTCATTATTGCCTTTCACTTGCACGACCGAACGGTGTGGATAATAATAATAATAGTGCACGTGCATTAGACTAAGCTGGAATCTGCAAACATTTATTCAAAGAAGAAGGCAAGGTAATATGGGCTCTTTATTAGATCAACAATAATGCATATGAGAGCCACTCAACATTTTCACCGTGGTCTTCTCCTCTCGACCCCAAAGAAAAGAAAAGAATTCCCAAGAAACACACTGAAATATTTTTGGAGTTTTTGTTTTTCTGAATAAAGTAAAACAAAAGCGAGAAAAACTATTTACACGGGCAAGCTCCCAACAAGCAAAAGAAGAACAAGAAATCTTTTTGGGTTTTCTTTTATTATTACTACTAAGCATGCATGGAAAGTAAACTACAACTAATTTTTTGGTTTTTCTTAAGGTTTATCAAACACACAAGAAGAAAGCGGAAAAAAGAAATAAACTAACATGGATAATATAATGGAAAAGTATGAACACCGACAACTAGAATGAGTGTGCGAACAAGAATGTAATGTCGGTGAGAAATACGTACTCCCCCAAGCTTAGAATTTTGGCATAAGTTGGTCTAAGCCCATGGATCAAATTGGTTTTCTCTGGTGTACTGAGGAGGATCCTTGGGGTTCCACTGGTTAGCAAGCTCCTGTGGATCCCACTGATAAATAGACTCCTTGTATGGATCAGGTAATGGTTCTGGCTCAGGAGGTGGGGATCATGTCCCCTCCCAGTATGCGAGAATATCCGCGGGCAAAACAAAGTACTTGCCTGAATGAATGTCGAACAAAACAGATGCATGCAAGGGAATAATCTGAAAAGTGTTCTCGCTAAATACCAGGTTATAAATAAGTCTCCTTTCCTCATTATGGCGAATAAACTTTTGTGCTACCATGCTGTCATAATCTAAATGTATAGTGGGCAGTAATTTCTCCTCTTTTTCATAGTGCCTAATGGGTATCTCAAAATTTTTAGCAACGCGGGAGGCGAAGATACCTCCGAAAATAGGACCCTTTACACGGTTCATACTCAACTGTCTAGCAACCATAGCGCTCAGACTGTAAGTTCTATCTCTATGTAAAGCATGGCGCAAAATAGCGAGGTCAGGGACACTAAGGCCTCCACTCGCTCCACGACCAATTAAACACCATCAAACAATGAGTAATAGCGTAAAGCAGGAAGATGAATACTGGCCACTCTTGCCCCCGACACTACTCTACCTTCCACTACGGTAATTTCGTTAATAAGGCCTTCCACATCACTAGGACATGGCTCCTCGACGCTACCCTCATAAGGTAATTTGCAAACCTCACAAAATTCATAAAGCGTTATTTCTTTATACTCATCATAGAAGTGAAAGTCTACCGTGGGTGGTGATCTCCTAGCATGAAAATGAAAATTTTGCACGAACGTATTAGTGAGAAGGAGATATTGATTACACTAGTCGCGGAGGAAGTTGGTGATGTCTGCATTCTCAGCTAAATGATAGAAGTCATCATAAATACCGCCCGCTTGTAGGAATGCATCACATGGCCATTCACACAGACAAATTTCCGCGACGCGAGGAAGATTATACTTGGGCTCTTCCTTCTCCTCATTTTCTTTTTCCTTAAAACCACGGCTCGAGGAACTTCTCAACAATCTCCTTAACATATTATTCCTCTGAAAAATTTCTGAAATTTTTAGTAACTCAAAATAAAAATGAACCAAACTCAACAAAATTGATAACAACTACTCCTACAAGTGCCTAGAGGCTATATCATGCATTAAAACTACTTTAGACCATATAAATTTGACATGCAAACTCAAGAACAAGGTCACCATAGCAGCAAAAATTTGTAATGAATAAAGCAATAGAACAAAAACTAATTGGATCATTGGAGGAGTCACATACCGAAGAACAATCCCCCAAAGCAGTTTTGTGAATGGGGCTTTGAGCAAGGAGATCGAAAATGACAACAAGATGAGCAAGAACACGAGTTTGAGCAATGGAGTGATTTTTTCTGGAGGAAGAAGGAGTGGATGGGTGCTGGAATAAGTAGAGGGGGCCATGTGGGGCCCACAAGGTCAGGGGCGCGTCCCAGGAGGGTGGGCGCGCCCTCCACCCTTGTGGCCAACTGATGAGGCCCCCTGGTGTGTTTTTTGCACCAGAAACTCTTAAAATATTCTATAAAAAATCATGTACAATTTTCAGGGCATTTGGAGAACTTTTATTTTCGGGACATTTTTTTATTGCATAGATAAGTCAGAAAACAGACATGAAATACTATTTTTGCTTCATTTAAACTAAAGAACAAAAAGTTAAAGATGGGTACAGAGAGTTGTGTCTTCTAAATTCATCCATCTCATGTTCATCAAAAGGAATCCATTAACAAGGTTGATCAATTCTTATTAATTAACAAACTTCTTCCGAATAACACTGGTTACCTCAATGGGGATATGCATGTCCCCTACAATAAGAATATCATATTTATTTTTGGTTGTAGGAAGAGGGAATTCAAAATCTCCAATAGTAATAGTTGAAAAATTTCCAATAGAATTGATACTATGAACTTGAGGTTGTTTCTTCAAAGAATGTACTGTATGCTCATTACCATTAACATGAAAAGTGACATTGCCTTTGTTGCAATCAATAGCAGCCCTTGCTGTATTCAAAAAGGGTCTACCAAGGATAATCAACATACTATCTTCCTCGGGAATATCAAGAATAACAAAGTCCGTTAAGATAGTAATGTTTGCAACCACAACAGGCACATCCTCACAAATACCAATGGGTATAACAGTTGATTTATCAGCAATTTGCAAAGATATTTCAGTAGGTGTCAACTTATTCAATTCAAGTCTACGATACAAACAGAAAGACATAACACTAACACCGGCTCCAAGATCACATAAGGCAGTTTTAACATTGTTTGTGTTCTTGATCCGGTATTGGTTCGAATAGGTTCAGAACCTATTCCAACACCCGTTGCAGGGTAGCGCCAACACCTTCTCCCTGGTTCAGTATTGATAGTCTTGGAGAAAACTCGCTCTTCCTTGAACAAAGCTATCCAATGATGGTGAAAGGCGATCCAGCTGCTGTTGACACAATATTACTACCATTTATGAGAAGCAACCGTATCTATACCTCAGACATTGCTATGGTTCCCTACCCTGGCTATCACAATATGCGTCCTGATATAGGCTGCTTCAGCCTAGATGATCAGTCCTGCATTGTTCTTGAGATTGACAATAGCTGGCCCTTCCCAAAGAATCAGTTATGGTTCAAACCAAGCGTTTCCAACGCCGAGGATTGGTTGAGCTGAAGTTCATTTCATCGTTTTGTTATTTGTTGTGTGAGAAAACTTTAGTATTTACTAGAATTTTTTGTTGGAAATAATCTATAATCCAACATGTATCCTCGTTGTCGTTGTGTGTTGGCGACTTGTTGTATGTAATGAATGGTATATTTGCATATGCGTCCCGTCAACTCACGCGTGCTTTCCCGACACATGGGTCACGTGGCGGCACGTATATTGTTTTTCTATTTGGATGATTAATGCTGCCGCTTTATTGCTTAACCGAAGCATGGCATGTATCCATTGTTGGTCTAACGCTCACGGTTTGAATAAATAATCCGTTTGGGATATTGGTTCCCAATTATTAATAATCTCCCGTCTGTAACTAGATGAATATTACATCAAAACTGGTCTCAAATTTGACAAAAAAGTACAATGCCACTTTGTATTGGTGCCCATATGAATAGTGCTAGTGATTTTAGTTGCAAAAATTAGATAGTGCTAGTGATTTTTAGCTGCATATTTTGACAAATCGTAGTGTTACAAGGTTGACAAATGGCAATGTTACTAGATCGACAAATATCAATATTTCCAGTTTGACAAATGGCAACATACCCAGTATGACAGATGCAAATCTTACCCAATTGTTACTACGTGGTTGCACACGGGTCATCCAAAACAGCCGTTTGCGTTGAAGGGATGCACAAATCCTGCTCGACACATTTTCCCTTGGCTTCCTGGGGAAGCTGTCGGTTTGCATACGGGTGTTCTAACTAAAAGGTTTGCGATGAGTGTTTTATATTTGAAAATCATTGATATTTTTTCAAAAGAAAATCGTTTGATAAGTCTGTACATTAAGAGAGAAAACGGAAGTTCGTTCAAACCATATCTTTGATCCAGTCACACTGCGAATTTATATTGATATGATCGAGATACAGTATTGAACCCCAAAAAAACTATTTCCGGCGGCGGCGGATGCGGCGTGCCGCGCAGTCGTTGTCGTTGTCGTCCTCCAGGACACTGTTGTTGAAGTCTTCAAGGCAGCACAGAATGTTCTTCACTTGTAAATCAAACATCATGTCGTCGCGCGATCGACGGGAGGGGCGCGGGAGGATGACAACTGGCGCCGCTGAGAGGTAGCGGTCGACGGCGGCATCCCATGCCACTGAGGGGGGGCGCACGCACGGGCACGGGCGCGGGTGCAGCCAAACGCACGGGGACCGGCGCCGCGGTGGGTGGAGGGGCGCGCATGGGAACGGGCATGGGCACTGGCGCTGGCATGTACACGAGCTTGCGTGGGTCCGCAGAGACCTCGCTGACGCCCGCGGCTTCTAGCTCTGCGATAGTGCTCGGCGACCAGCCCGTCAATGCTACCGGGATGGTCGCTGGCACGGGCGCAGGGATGGGAGCTGGCACGGGCACTACTAGGGAAAAGCCTATACACATAATCTTACCAGCAACGCGCTTTAAAACAAGGCACTGCTGCTACGTACCATTAGTGCGTGCGGGCGAAACGCGCTGCTGACATAGATGTAGCAGTAGCGTGCCTATGATAAGTCGCGCTACTGCTATAATTGCCATGACCCCGCCGCGAAGCTAATTATAGCAGCAACGCCTTAATACAAAGAACGGTACTTCTACAGATCATAGCAGTAGCGCATTCTAAATATAACCGCTACTGCTAAGTTTACTACAAAATTTAGTCCCACCTCGCTCCGGGAACAGGGTTTTTACCACCTTAAATATCTTACTTCCCAAACTATCACAACCACTTGGTCTTCATTGAACTCTATGTGTAGAATTTGTGGCCGCAATATGAGTCTTCTGTGGTTTCTAAAAACCGGTGAGGACTCATATTGACAACTCAGATTATACACAAAAAGATCATTGATGATCAATGTATTTTCGATGTATATTTTTACATGTTTACACATAGCAGTAGCGCGTTTCGGCTATAATGCGCTACTGCTAAGCCATTCTATCTTCCCCAACCGGCCGCCCCTCACTCTCGTCTCTCCACTCACACTCACTCGATCTCCCCCCTCAATCCCCCCGTGCCGGTCCTCCTCTGCCGGCCGCCGTAGCCTACCCCTTCTCCCTCTGCGCCGCCGTCACCTCCTCCTCCTCCGTGGACTCGGTAATCCTTCGACGGACACCCTCTCCCTGCCCCTCCTCCTCCGTCCTCCCTCCACTCCTCCGTTCGCCGCCGGCCGGCCCCTCCTTGCTCCGCCTTCCTCCTCCGTCCTCCTTCCTCCTCCCTCCTCCAGTCGCCCCTCCTCCTCCCTCCTCGCTCCTCCATCCACAACCCCTCCTCCCTGCTACATCTTGATTTAGTAGGCTAGTTCATATGCAACATTTTGATTTAGTTGATATGATTTACTTGATTTAGTAGGCTAGTTGATTTAGAACATTTGATTTAGTTGATTTAGTAGGCTAGTTGATTTAGTTGATTTAGAACATTTTGATTTAGTAGGCTAGTTGATATGCAACATTTAGAGAGAGAGATATGATAGTTGATAGTTTTCAGTTGATATAAGCCTCTGGTCATATATAACACTTTGATACATGATAGTTTCTAGGGTTTAGAATAGTCGATGCTAGTTTGCTATGTTGGTTTGCATGTTGAGCTTGATGATCATCCCATGCTAAGTTATTGTTTTCTTTTCTCATATTGCTTTAGGAAAATGGCGTGACCACCACCACCACCATGTCGACTGTGCAAGTTAAGGTGCGCCAGTAGCCTTGCAACTGGCAAGCTGTTCGGCGTCTACTTCCAGCCGAGTTTTGATCATGCGACGGCAAGAAATTATATGAAATGTAACAACTATTTTGTTTTTAGTGTTGGCATTAATGCATTGTGTCATTTTGCTTTTCATACACAGACCATCCCATGCAATGTGAGGTTGAAATTCAACAAGCTGACAGGAGACGCTGTGACCTTTGAGGCTCCTGGGGGCCCTACACTATGGAGGTCGAGAAAGGACGCAATATGTCGCAGATTGGAGGAGATGGATGGGCCCGTTTCCTGGCTCGCATGCGTCTTACTGGTGGTGAGTTGATCACCTTCTCTTTCAGAGCAGAAAGACCCAAGCTGGCTGTCATTTATATCAACCTGGTGGAAGATGATGAGGACCCACTCGATGAAGATGATGAGGACCCACTTCATGAAGCCATCATAGCTCAAAGAATGAGGCTGAGCGAGGAGGAGGTGTGCAACCTATGGGACATAATTCCGCCACGTGATGACTTTGTCGGGGTGCCATTCGTGACCCACCTGACAAGTACCATGGTTGATCGGCATGATATGGTATGTTATACTAACTGTAGTAATTTAATGATATATATATGCTTTATTGTTATACTTACAAATGCAAATTATCCAATGATATGCTTAGTGTAGAGTCCAATGATATGCTGTGTGGAATCTAGTCGATGATATGCTTTAGTGTAGAGTCCGATCACATGCTTATTAGTGTAGAATCCAAGGAACTATTAATAGTGTAGATAATCCATATATACTTATTATTAGAATTCATGCTTAGTACAAATGTGTAGTACTGTGTCTTTTGATAGTGTAGAAATCTATACTTAATAGAAATATATTTGCAAGAGTATGTGCGAGGCTATTTATTAATTGTTATATTTTTCTTATTCAGAAATTGCCAACGAGCTTATCTGTGAGTTGTGGTATTGATCCTGATGAAGAACGCTCAGCTGGACTACGCCTTACCGCAAGGGGCTCCGTCACCACCTGTACTTACTGCATGGACATGGACGGTCACACAGACTTAAGCTCGGTTGGGTGGAAGAGCTTCCTCGTTGGCAAGAATCTTCGTGTTGGACAGGCCATCCTAATTACTATCAGGAACACCCACTGCCCAGGCTTAAGGATGATGATCGTCGTGGATATCATCTAGAACTACATTTGTGTGTGTGGTTGTTTGACTATATATAGCTAGTAGAACTGCTATATATGTGTGCTGTAAGACTACCTAGTGTTGCTTGAGGATGCATGCTGACTATATATGAAATTGTTATCTAGTACTACCTAGTACCTATAATGCTATATGAAATTGATATCTAGTAGTACCTAGTATCTGGAAATTGCAGTTTATTGAAATTGAAACGGGGTAGGAAGCAGGGGGAAAATGATGAAAGATATAGCAGTAGCGCGGGGATAGGAAAGTGCTACATCTAACTAATAGTAGTGTGTTCCCGAAAAGCACTGCTGATATAGTCAATAGTAGTAGCGTGGGTACGCACCGCGCTACTACTAATAGTTAGCTGTAGAGCCGTAGTAGTAGCGCGGCCACCCACGCTGCTGATAGCCTCAAAACCCGCGCTACTACTAGGGTTTTCCCTATTAGTGGGGAGTGGGGGCAGCAACCGCTGTGGCCAGCTTGTTCAGGGCCATGTCCATGACGCCCCATTCCTCCTTATTTTCTATCTCCTCCAGCTCAGAGTTGACTTCACCAAACTTGAAGACTAGTGGCAGATAATCATTCTGCTGTTGGGTTACGTAGCAGAAATTCAAAATCTTCCTACGTGTCACCAAGATCTATCTATGGAGAAACCAGCAACGAGGGGAAGGAGAGTGCATCTACATACCCTTGTAGATCGCTAAGCGGAAGCGTTCAAGTGAACGGGGTTGATGGAGTCGTACTCGTCGTGATTCAGATCACCGATGATCCTAGTGCCGAACGGACGGCACCTCCGCGTTCAACACACGTACATCCCGGTGACGTCTCCCATGCCTTGATCCAGCAAGGAGAGAGGGAGAGGTTGAGGAAGACTCCATCCAGCAGCAGCACAACGGCGTGGTGATGATGGAGGAGCGTGGCAATCCAGCAGGGCTTCGCCAAGCACCGCAAGAGAGGAGAAGAACTTGGGAGAGGGAGGGGCTGCACCAAAGGCAAAAGGTGTGTCTCAAGAGGCCCTCTACCCCCACTATATATAGGGATCCCAAAGGGGGGGGGGGTGCGCCAGCCCTAGGAGATCCAATCTCCTAGGGGGCGGCGGGCAGGGGAGGATTCCCTCCCCCCCAAGGCACCTAGGAGGTGCCTTACCCCCTTGGGACTCTTCCTTTAGGGTTCCCCCTTCACCCTAGGCGCATGGGCCTTAGGGGAAGTGGCGCCCCAGCCCACTCTGGGCTGGATCCCTTCCCACTTCAGCCCATGGGACCCTCCGGGATGGGTGGCCCCACCCGGTGGGCCCCCGGGACCCCTCCGGTGGTCCCGGTACAATACCGATGACCCCGAAACTTGTCCCGATGGCCGAAATAGGACTTCCTATATATAAATCTTTACCTCCGGACCATTCCGGAACTCCTCGTGACGTCCAGGATCTCATCCGGGACTCCGAACAACATTCGGTAACCACATACAAGCTTCCTTTATAACCCTAGCGTCATCGAACCTTAAGTGTGTAGACCCTACGGGTTCGGGAGACATGCAGACATGACCGAGATATTCTCCGGTCAATAACCAACAGCGGGATCTGGATACCCATGTTGGCTCCCACATGTTCCACGATGATCTCATCGGATGAACCACGATGTCAAGGACTTTAATCAATCCCGTATACAATTCCCTTTGTCTATCGGTACGATACTTGCCCGAGATTCGATCGTCGGTATCCCGATACCTTGTTCAATCTCGTTACCGGCAAGTCTCTTTTACTCGTTCCGCAACACATCATCCCGTGATCAACTCCTTGATCACATTGTGCACATTATGATGATGTCCTACCGAGTGGGCCCAGAGATACCTCTCCGTCACATGGAGTGACAAATCCCAGTCTCGATTCGTGCCAACCCAACAGACACTTTCGGAGATACCCGTAGTGCACCTTTATAGCCACCCAGTTACGTTGTGACGTTTGGCACACCCAAAGCATTCCTACGGTATCCGGGAGTTGCACAATCTCATGGTCTAAGGAAATGATACTTGACATTATAAAAGCTTTAGCATACGAACTACATGATCTTGTGCTAGGCTTAGGATTGGGTCTTGTCCATCACATCATTCTCCTAATGATGTGATCCCGTTATCAATGACATCCAATGTCCATGGTCAGGAAACCGTAACCATCTATTGATCAACGAGCTAGTCAACTAGAGGCTTACTAGGGACATGGTGTTGTCTATGTATCCACACATGTATCTGAGTTTCCTATCAATACAATTCTAGCATGGATAATAAACGATTATCATGAACAAGGAAATATAATAATAATCAATTTATTATTGCCTCTAGGGCATATTTCCAACATCTGCGCCATGGCATTGGTGGAGGTCTGCGGGACGGAGGGGAATGGGAGGTGAACAGTAAGGCTGCCCGTATTAAACAACGGCCCGGGCGCCATTAATGGAGAGGAAGGCGGACGACCATGGAAGTCAAAGGGCTCGCTTCCCAGTGAGCCTGTGCAGCGTACAGCTCACATGCTTCCTAGTGAGCCTACGCATTGGAGGACATCTTGCACGCCTCTCGGTCAGCCTGTGCACACGCCTCCCGTTCAGTCAAGCAGCTGTCCGCACGGCACCTCATATAGCCATTAAAACCAAGACATGTGGCATCACGTGAATGGTTAACAGAACGCACATGATTTGAATTATACAAACGTTTGAGATATTAAAGTGACAGCTATTTTTCCGAAATGTCTTTGTTGGCTATTATTCGAGTGTGCCTTCTCTCAAAATGGACACCAAAAATACCACAGCATGTCGGGTGCCATTCCATGATAGCATGCCGTGTTTCATGCATTTCACATGATTTTGGATTTACTAGAATTTAAAAACAAAGTATCTCAACGCTTTGCCGGCAATCAACAGTGCCCTGGTGTTTGAAATTCATTCCCATTTCTTGCATGGGACCTAAGCATGCACCCAAGGACACAGATTTGATTTTTCGACCAATTTATATGCACTAGAGCATGTGCATGTAGTTCAAATTTAAATTATGCACATAATATGCCTAGAAAACCCAGTTAATGTATAAAAATGTCCAAACGAACCCCAAAAAATCCAAAATTTAACACAACACTCCTGTTGTTCTATGTTGACACTAGAATTTTTCTGAAAGAAATAAGATGCAATGGATATCGTTTCGTCCCCAAAAGTGGGACGTTCCATACCGAAGCCATCAGGCTTGTTGTCAGAAGCTCCTGTTTATGAGAAACTTATACCCAAACCTGCCCCAAGTGGGACAAAAAATTTATCAGGACATGTTGATGCCGCTCCATGATAGCATGCCAAGTTTCATGAATTTTAGATGAGTTTTGGATTTACTATAATTTAAAAACCAGGTATCTCAATGTTTGCGGCCGAGTGACGGTGCCAGGCTGTTTGACATTCATTCCCATTTCTTCCATGGGACCCAAGCATGCAACCAAGGACACATATTTGAATTTTCAACCAATTTATATGCATTAGATCATGTGCCTGTAGTTCAAATTTGAATTATGCACATAAATGCATAGAAAACTCAGTTAATGTATAAAAATGTCCAAACGAGCCCCAAAAATTCCTAAAATTAACACAACACTCATGTTGTTCTATGTTGATAGTAGAATTTTTTTGAAAGCAATAAGAGGCAACGGATATCATTTCGTCCCCAAAGGTGGGACGTTCCCTACCGAAACCATCAGGCTTGTTGTGAGAAGCTCTGGTTTGTGAGAAGCTTATACCCAAACCTGCCCCAAATGGGACAATTTTTTTACCATGGCATGTTGATGCCGCTCCATGATAGCATGACAAGTTTCATGAATTTTACATGAGTTTGGGATTTACTAGAATTTAAAAACCAGGTATCTCAATGTTTGCGACCGTGTGACGGTGGCAGGGTGTTTGACATTCATTCCCATTTCTTGCATGGGACCTAAGCATGCAACCAAGGACACAGATTTGAATTTTCAACCATTTTATATGCATTAGAGCATGTGCCCGTAGTTCAAATTTGAATTATGCACATAAATGCATAGAAAACTCAGCTAATGTATAAAAATGTCCAAACGAGCCCCGAAAATTCCTAAAATTAACACACCACTCATGTTGTTTTATGTTTACACTAGAAAAAAATTGAAATCAAGAAGAGGCAACGGATATCGTTTCGTCCAGAAAGGTGAAACGTTCCCTACCGTAACCATGAGGCTTGTTGTGAGAAGCTTATATACCCCAACACACAGAAAATATAATCTGTCAAAAACAGAACAGTCTGTAGTAATCTGTATCATTCGAATACTTATGTAACTCCAAAAATTCTGAAATAAATTGGTGGACCTGAGTAATTCGTCTATTAATCATCTGCAAAAAGAATCAACCTAAAAGCACTTTCCAGTAAAAAAGGCAGCTAATCTCGTGAGCGTAAAAGTTTCTGTTTTTTACAGAAAGATCGCAAAGACCTCACCCAAGTCTTCCCAAAGGTTCTACTTGGAAAAAACACTAATTAATACATAAAACCACATCTAAACAGAAGATATATGAATTATTTATTACTAAACAGGAGCAAAAAGCAAAGAATGAAAATAAATTTGGGTTGCCTCCCAACTAGCGCTAACGTTTAACGCCCCTAGCTAGGCATGATGATTTCAATGATGCTCACATAAAAGATAAGAATTGAAGCATAAAGAGAGCATCATGAAGAATATGACTAGCACATTTAAATCTAACCCACTTCCTATGCATAGGGATTTTGTGAGCAAACAACTTATGGGAACAATAATCAACTAGCATAGGAAGGCAAAACAAGCATAACTTCAAAACTTTAAGCACATAGAGAGGAAACTTGATAATATTGCAATTCCTACAAGCATATATCCCCCCCCCCCCATAATAATTTTCAGTAGCATCATGAATGAATTCAACAATATAACCATCACATAAAGCATTCTTTTCATGATCTACAAACATAGAATTTTTATTACTCTCCACATAGGCAAAATTCTTCTCATTCGGAATAGTAGTGGGAGCAAACTCAACAAAATAACTATCATGTGAAGCATAATCCAATTGAAAATTCAAATCATGATGGCAAGTTTCATGGTTATATTTATTCTTTATAGCATATGTGTCATCACAATAATCATCATAAATAGGAGGCATGCTTTCATCATAATAAATTTGCTCATCAAAACTTGGGGGACTAAACATATCATCTTCATCAAAAATAGCATCCCCAAGCTTGTGGCTTTGCATATCATTAGCATCATGGGTATTCAAAGAATTCATACTAACAACATTGCAATCATGCTCATCATTCACATATTTTATTCCAAGCATTCTATGTAATTCTTCTTCTAGTACTTGAGCACAATTTTCCTTCCCATCATTTTCACGAAAGATATTAAAAAGATGAAGCATATGAGGCACCCTCAATTCCATATTTTTTTGGAGTTTTCTTTTATAAACTAAACTAGTGATAAAACAAGAAACTAAAAGATTTGATTGCAAGATCTAAAGATATACCTTCAAGCACTCACCTCCCCGGCAACGACGCCAGAAAAGAGCTTGATGTCTACTACACAACCTTCTTGTTGTAGACGTTGTTGGGCCTCCAACTGCAGAGGTTTGTAGGACAGTAGCAAATTTCCCTCAAGTGGATGACCTAAGGTTTATCAATCCGTGGGAGGCGTAGGATGAAGATGGTCTCTCTCAAGCAACCCCGCAACCAAATAACAAAGAGTCTCTTGTGTCCCCAACACACCCAATACAATGGTAAATTGTATAGGTGCACTAGTTTGGCGAAGAGATGGTGATACAAGTGCAATATGGATGGTAGATATAGGTTTTTGTAATATGAAAATATAAAAACAGCAAGGTAACTATATTGATAAAAGTGAGCATAAACGGTATTGCAATGCTAGGAAACAAGGCCTAGGGTTCATACTTTCACTAGTGCAAGTTCTCTCAACAATAATAACATAATTGGATCATATAACAATCCCTCAACATGCAACAAAGAGTCACTCCAAAGTCACTAATAGAGGAGAACAAATGAAGAGATTATGGTAGGGTACGAAACCACCTCAAAGTTATTCTTTCTGATCAATCTATTCAAGAGTTCGTACTGGAATAACACCTTAAGACACAAATCAACCAAAACCCTAATGTCACCTAGATACTCCAATGTCACCTCAAGTATCCGTGGGTATGATTATACGATATGCATCACACAATCTCAGATTCATCTATTCAACCAACACAAAGAACTTCAAAGAGTGCCCCAAAGTTTCTACCAGAGAGTCAAGACGAAAACGTGTGCCAACCCCTATGCATAAGTTCACAATGTTACGGAACCCGCAAGTTGATCACCAAAACATACATAAAGTAGATCACGTGATATCCCATTGTCACCACAGATAAGCACATGCAAGACATACATCAAGTGTTCTCAAATCCTTAAAGACTCAATCCGATAAGATAACTTCAAAGGGAAAACTCAATCCATTACAAGAGAGAAGAGAGGGAGAAACATCATAAGATCCAACTATAATAGAAAAGCTCGCGATACATCAAGATCGTGCCAACTCAAGAACACGAGAGAGAGAGATCAAACACATAGCTACTGGTACATACCCTCAGCCCCGAGGGTGAACTACTCCCTCCTCGTCATGGAGAGTGCCGGGATGATGAAGATGGCCACCGGTGATGGATCCCCCCTCTGGCAGGGTGCCGGAACAGGGTCCCGATTGGTTTTTGATGGCTATAGAGGCTTGCGGCGACGGAAATCCCGATCTAGGTTATGTTCTGGGGGTTTCTGTATATATAAGAGCTTTTGGCGTCGAGAACAAGTCAGGGGGATCTCCAGGCTGTCCACGAGGTAGGGGGCGCGATCAGGGGGTGGGCGCGCCTCCCACCCTCGTGGGCAGCCTGGGACTCTTCTGGCCCAACTCTTATACTCCATGGCCTTCTTCTGGTCCAAAAATAAGCTCCATTAAGTTTCAGGTCAATTGGACTCCGTTTGGTTTTCCTTTTCTGCGATACTCAAAAACAAGGAAAAAACAGAAACTGGCACTGGGCTCTAGGTTAATAGGTTAGTCCCAAAAACCATATAAAATAGCATATAAATGCATATAAAACATCCTAGAAGGATAATATAATAGCTTGAATACTTCATATATTATAGATATGTTGGAGACGTATCACGCCTCCTCGCCGGCGACCCTCCTTCACACTGCTCGGCCTCGTCTACCCAAGTAGGTAATCAACACCCGACCCCATCCACCTCCTCCTTCCACATCCCACATGCCCCGACCGCCGACGCGACACCTTCCACCCAAATCACCGACCCCTCCACCAAATAAGCACCGTCCTAAGCCATGGTGCATGCAGTATAGCCAGGAGCTCAAGGAGCATTTGGCAGTGGAGAAGCAAATCGCGGCCGCACATGCGAATGAGGTCGCGGATGGCTGCCATTCGTGTCGACCCCTAGAGCTTGCAGGATCACCTCGCCGTCGAGGCCAGCGTCGACACCTCGTGCGTCGACGCCGTGACGTGGTTGGCTGCTTTAAATGACAATTTATGGCATTTTCTCGAGGCCACCCTCGGTGCCTTTGACGAAGACTACGAGGTGTTTTCTCAGCGTGCACGTGCTTACCTCAACTCGAGAGCCAGCAGGTTGGTGCCCGGAGCGGCTCAAGCAACTCACCACTACGATAAGGGCACCCACGATGTGGAGGCCTCGCCCTCTTCCATGTCCAAGGAGCCAATCGTCATCGATATCTCCGGCAATGAGTAGTAGCCTGTCTTATTAGCTCACTATAAGGACCCATGTTCAGTTTGCTAGCTACCGCCTTTCCTTAACAAATTCTAGTGAATTGTGCTATCTACTTTTATCATGCAATCTGTTTCTCTAGTGTATATGTTCTATATGTCGTGCAATGTGGTGCTTAATTATTAACTGTTTGGTTAATTAGTTGTCGTGTTCAGTTAATTGTTTGGTTCAATTCTGCAAATGTGATGTTCAATTCTTCAGTGTGCAATTTTGTATTGTCTTCCATGTTAGAAATAAATCAAATTTTTCTTTACAAAATACATGAGAAACAAAGAAAATTGCTATATTTCCAAGTTGTTAAGCATGCTTGGTTTGGCTAACTGTCTGATCTTCTATTAGGGGTATGTTATATTGTGCAATGTGGTGCTCAGTTAACGTTTGGTTCATTTGTTGTGGTGTTTACTTAACTGTTTGGTTCAATTCTGCAATGCGATGTTCAATTATTGTGGGTGAATTCTTTTATTGTATACCATGTGAGGAATAAATTGAATTTGGCTGTACTAAATACATGAGAAACAAATAGAATTGCTATATTTCCAAGTTGTTAAGCATGCTTGATTTGTTTAACTATCCGACCTTCTATTAGGAGTATGTTATATTGTGCAATGTGGTGCTTAGTTAATGTTTGGTTCATTTGTTGTGGTGTTTAGTTAACTGCTTAGTTCAATTCTGCAATGCGATGTCCAATTGTCGTGAGTAGAATTTTGTAATGTTGTGCATGTGAGGAATATATCGAATTTGGCTGCACTTAATACATGAGAAACATATACAAGTGCTATATTTCCTAGTTCCTAATCATGCTTGGTCTGGATAAATGGGTTTTCCATGTGGCTTGAATTAATCTGATGAATCTGCAATGTGCTTATTTGTCACAAACATATTTAACTAATAGCATGCGAACTTTTACTTTAACCAGATGACTAACTACCTTATATGTGTTGCAGGGAAACGATGGAAAGCACTGAGGTTTACAGTCGAGGTTAGCATGTGCATGATCCGTTATCTAATAGCACATTATTGTGAAATTGCAGGAACCATTCTAACATTATTGTGCAATTGCAGGAACCCACTGTTCGACCCTTTTTGCATATGGGAAATGAGTTGTCCATGAATATCAATCAAGTCAAGAAACTCATAAAGATTGTTAGGATTAAGAAATTAGCGACAAAAATCAACAACAAGATGGTACTAACTATTATACCTTGCCTTTTTTATTCCTTTGCCACATTTCCAATATAGAAAAGATATTTATGCACATCTTTGTTTTTAGTCCTTTCCAAAGTAGTTCACTGATAATTACCTCTCAAACCACCTCTATGGTCAGGAGGCGAGGAAGGTTTTCATACGACACTCACGGTTCAATATTAACGTGTTCCTGAAGAGGACGAAGGATGGACGGTCAATCATCCACAGGCACTGGCCTAAAGTTGCAAAGATATTCAACATGAATGAAGGCTCAATATTAGCCTTCTGCTTCAGCAGTTTTTACACATGAGATGCATCTGTCTATGTACCGTCTATGATGCTAATTTCGAAAGGTTCTAGATGTTGCATGTGAAACTTGGCGCCGGTGCAGTTGTGTAATGGGGTAGCTCAGTGCTGAAGCTATATCATGTTCTACTCTGATGTATTTCAATTATGAAATGGTGCCTCCTTAATATGTAAATGAAATATATTATGTGCTTAATATGAATGCCAATTAGATTAATAAATGGATTATTATTAATAAGGTAATTAGCTTGCTAATGGCCAATTAGCCTGCTAATTGGGTATTTCTATTGCAAATGGTTATTGAGAAAACATCGTGGGTGACGACCTCACGCAACGCACACAGTTTCTAGGAATAAACCGTGTTGGATCAATGAACAATCACACACGACATTCTCTTGAAAAATGTTTGCGTTAGGCCACCTTGCGCAAACGTTTTCCTTGGAGCGACTGTGTTGGATGTATATACGAATGGAAACATTCAGCGGAGACTGACTGTGTGGATGTACTTACGACCGAAAATGATTTTGCCTGTATAATTGTATTTTTTTAGCACTACTATACGTATAACCATATTTGATTGCTCGCCGGTCGCACACGACCTTATTTTACCGAGCGTGTGTGCTAGGAGGGCATATCCCCGACGGTTTCTGGATCGTGTGGGAAGGACCCCCCTATCGCAGTCACTCACTAGGTGACGGTTTAGAGCGCCGTCGCGGAAAGGGGTTAACAACCGTTTGTATAGCACCGACGCGTACCAGTGACGCGTCGGGTCAGTAGGGAGCTCACTGACCGACGTGACACCTGGCCAGGCGCGGGGCCCATTTGCCATAGAGACCACACATTTTCCTTATTCACGTGTTGTGGTTTCGACTGGGGCGGTCGCCGGGCCTGTGCCCGTTTGGGCAACGCCCGTCCCACGTCGACCCTGCCAGCGAACCTCGAGCCGAAAAGTCGTGAAGTGCACTAGATCCAAGCCTCTGTCATTGTCTCATCCATCTCCACCGTCGGTTGAGATGCCCACATGACCGCACGACCTGTAGTGCATTGCAGGAAGCACACGCTCATTGGCCTAAAGTGGCGTCCACCGTTTTCTTTCCTTCTATTTTTTGCTTCAGGTAATTAATTGTTTTGAGAATTCAAAAATAACAAAAACAAGATAATTAAAACATTGTCTGACGCTCTTGGCATTTGCGTGGTCCACCATGCTACTTTATATTAAATATCTTTACTTCTTATAGGTGAACATTTCAAAAAAAATTGTTTTCTCTAATAGAATCTTTAACTTGAATAACCATGTAGTTGTGTTTGCAATACAAAAATAATTAAGTTAACTTTTATACCATTCAAGTTACCAACATTACAATACACACAAGCTGGTTTATATTTTCATACAAAATATACAACATTTTCAACTTTAGTGTTTGATATTTTATCGAACCATGTTCCGTCAAAATCATTAGAAGAATGAAAGGATGAAAAAAACAAATTTAATTATAATTTATGCCACATATTTGTTCTAAAGTATATTTATATGCATTTTTGTCTATCTAATTATCTTTTGTTTACCGGGTGGAGGGGGGGGGGTATCTAACTATGTTTCAATATAGTAACAAGGTGTTCTCGAGTATATGAGCTTAACAAATATACTGAAATGGTTTTGTAGAGTTTAATTGTTCATCTTAGTCAAAAGTAATGAAAATATTCTAGATTATACCAAGTGTCAACAAGTGACTTGTCTATGAACTTCTTCACCCTTCTCACTTGTTTGCAATGCATCTTTTCGACCCTTTGTGGTCAACTCTCTCATCAAGTTTATTTTTTTGGAAAAGATCTTTACTCGGTAACTTAAAAAGACAATACATATTGTTGCAAGTATGCTCCAAAGGCAATAATTCACCTAAATTTTCAGTTGTATTAGTTGCTTCTCTTCTTGGTCTCTTCAAATAGTTCACTTGGCTTCCACTTTAAGTTCTATATAGTTTCCTTAACTTGCACGTTGTATTTGGTCTGTGCGCCAATTGACACAACGAGTCATCTAGTTAGTACAAAGGAAGAACGGACTCTCGCTTAGAATTTGGGGGTCCAAAATCTTTAGAGTAGGCTAGCTAGCAATTTATAACTTTGATCAATATATAGCCTATAGGTCATGATGGATTCCGACTCAATAAGAATGGACATGTTAGAGAAAGAAGTCATTAGGCCAACTCCATCGCACGACCCCAAATGGTCCGCCCGCGTCCGTTTGGGGGTAAACGGACAAAGCAGGCCTCCCAACGTGCGGCCGCAAATGGACTGTCGTCCATTTTCTGTCCGCTTTTGACCCCATTCCCGGCCTAAGTTTGAGGCGAGTTTGCGGCCGAAAGGACAGCGCACGGATGGGTGGGACGCACACCCTTGCCCTCCCCAGCTACTTTCCCTCCCTTTCCTCCAAAACGCTCCCGCGCCCCACCCTCCACTCTCCAGCGCCCCTGGCCTCCTCCCTCCCTCCATCCACCATGGTCGATGATGTCGCTTGAAGCTACGTCGGTATTTCCCCAAAGAGGAAGGGATGATGCAGCACAATGGTGGTAGGTATTTCCCTCAGATATGAAACCAAGGTTATCGAATCAGTAGGAGAACCAAGCAACACAACGTAAACAACCCTTGCACACAGATAACAAATCCTCGCAACCCGATGTGTTAAAGGGGTTGTCAATCCCTTCCGGGGTACGACGCCTCAAGTAGGCAAGCGAACGTGAGATAAATTTGTAGTAAATTGATAGATCGAACGCCAAATAAAATAAATAGGGAAAAATTGTAGCAAGGTATTTTTGTATTTGGTGTTTAATGGATCTGAAAATAAATGCAAGAAAAAAGTAGATCGCAAAGGCAAATATATGAGAAAGAGACCCGGGGGCCGTAGGTTTCACTAATGGCTTCTCTCGAGAAAAATAGCAAAAGGTGGGTGAACAAATTACTGTTGGGCAATTGATAGAACTTCAAATACTCATGACGATATCCATGCAATGATCATTATATAGGCATCACGTCCAAGATTAGTAGACCGACTCCTGCCTGCATCTACTACTATTACTCCACACATCGACCGCTATCCAGCATGCATCTAGTGTATTAAGTTCATGGGAAAACGAAGTAATGCAATAAGAACGATGACATGATGTAGACAAGATCTATCTATGTAGAGATAGACCCCATCGTTTTATCCTTAGTAGCAACGATACATACGTGTCGGTTCCCTTTCTGTCACTGGGATCAAGCACCGTAAGATCGAACCCACTACAAAGCACCTCTTCCCATTGCAAGATAAATAGATCAAGTTGGCCAAAAAAACCCAAATATCGGAAAAGAAATACGAGGCTATAAGAGATCATGCATAAAAGAGATCAAAGAAACTCAAATAATTTCATGGATATAAAAAGATAGATCTGATCATAAACTCAAAGTTCATCGATCCCAACAAACACACTGCAAAAGAGTTACATCATATGGATCTCCAAGAGACCATTGTATTGAGAATTCAGAGAGAGAGAGATAGCCATCTAGCTACTAACTACAGACCCGAAGGTCTACAAAGAACTACTCACGCATCATCGGAGAGGCACCAATGAAGGTGGTGAACCCCATCCGAGATGGTGTCTAGATTGGATCTGGTGGTTCTGGACTCTGCGGCGACTGGATGAATATTTCGTCGACTCCCCTAGGGTTCTGAAAATATTGGGGTATTTATAGAGTAAAGAGGCGGTCCGGGGGGCACCCGCGATCCGGGGGGCACCCGAGGTGAGACTCGTTTGATTGCACCATGGCATCAATCTTCTCCCTCAAAGAAGATGCTTCTTGCTCTCTCTTCATCTTCTTCTTGGTCTTCTTGTCGCCATCGGGCTTTGTGCAAATTTCTTGGGCCATCATCATCCTCATCTTCATCCATGTTTGTAAGTGAGCCTCTCTTTGGTGGGGACTATTTGTCGATCAACCTCCACTTCTCGCAATTTTGGAGCAACTCCCAACAATGCTCTAGTTTGAAGAATTTGCCTTCCGAAGCTTCCATGTCCTTGTATCTATGTTGAGCAATCTTGTCCTACAAAATGTGAACAAAGTGATGCAATCATTTCCCATGATGCAAATATGATGATGTACAACTTGAACAAAGGCAAAACAAACTCACGTAGTTGGACTCCACGTTGCCACTTGGAGGTGCATTGCGTACTTGCTCCAAGCAAGCTGCCCAACGGCTGCACATTGGTTTGATATTCTCCCAATTCCCTTGAAGCGACCGAAATATGCGTGGAGTCTTATTGGGATGCTTTGCCATAATGCGGAAGTATTGATCTTCGATCCTTTGCCAATATCTCTTAGCGGTTTGAGAAGTTCCCATGCGTGCATCAAGAGACACCGCACTCCATGCTTTGATCAAAGCTTGATCTTCCAAGATCGTGTAGTTCTTCAATCTTATGCTTTTCCCAGTTTTTGTTTGCGATTGCTCATACGCTTACGCTTCGATCTCCTCCAATTCATCCTCACAACCATGATCATCCACGCCGGCCTCCGTTTCATTGTAGTTGAATGCGGCGAATGGGGCTTGATCAATGTCAACCGCGTACGTGTCCAACAAGTTCACGAACTCGGTTGTTGCATTGTTTGAACCACCGCTATAGCAAACAATAACAAGTCATGAGCTATCGAGGATAATGGCGAAAAATGAAAGGAAATCGCCATGGACGAAGACGCATACCTTCTGGCCATTTCGTCGATCACCTCGCTTGCGGGGGGAGCGGCACCGTTGAACGGCATCGCCGGAGCACCTCCTTGCGGTGGGATGGAGTGAGACGATGAAGAAGGTCGCTTCTTTGTCACCGGAATCTTCCTCCGCTTTACGCCCGCGACCTTGCCGACCTTCTCCGCCGCCGGCCGGGATCGCGCTACCGCGTTGGCGCCCGGAGCGCGGGCCATCACGGCGGGGGCAGCCGGATTCCCGCCCTGCACATCCACGTTGCCCTGCCGCTGGCGGCCAGGTGCGGCGTTTGCTTGGGCGACGGCGGCGGGGCCAACATGGCCGGCGACGAGATCCGCCCGTGGGGAAGGAGCGTGCGTGACCTCGACGATGACGGGGGGGGGGCAGCATGAGGTCGTCCATGGCGGCGAGGGACGGCCGGGAAGGAAGCACTGGAGCGTGAGGAGGCGGGGCAATGGTGGCGGAGGGTGGGGGAGTGGGAAAGGGCGCGCAGAAATGTCCCTCCCACCAAATCTCGCCGCGGATAGGGGTTAAGCTCGGGTCGGCCTCCCAGCCCGTGAAGATAGAGGTTGAGGGAGAAGATTTGCCGCGCCCCGCAAAAATATTTGCGGGCTGGGGCGGGATGCGGGGTCTGACCGGGCATGTTTTCCCGGCCCGACCCGCATTTTTGGCGGTTATTTTGCGGGCCGGGGTAGGATGCGGAGTCTGCTAGAGTTGCTGTAACCACACCCACCACGATGGCAAGTGACATAGAAGAAAATCCCAGATGATTGGAGTCGCAAGTCACATAAGTTGAATTGCTTCGTCTTGTCATTATTTGCATTGCTACTCGTGATTATTTATGCCGCATTCTCGTGATTTTTTAGATGATCTTCGCACTTTATATCAACAACACAAAGAAAAAACATTCGATTTTATCCATTGTTGGATGAAACTAAACTACAAATCAAAATGGTGGCTCAAGCTCGCAACAATCCATTGGATTGGATGAGGAAGACAGGGAAGTTGTAGGAGAGAATGGCCGAGCCACCGTGCCAATGAATAATCGGCAAGCGATGGGAAATAAGTGGGAGAAGTGGAGGGCCACCCGTGGAGTTGCGGCGACAAAAATGTCCACCACATGGACATGCATTTTTTCCACAAGGGAGGGGAAGAAAGAGACGATGCACAAACTCTTTTTGAATGAGCAAAAAGAGAGGATGTATTGAGACCGGGAGACACATGTTGCGGATCTAAAGGGCGAAAGCAAAGTTAGAGAAGAAAGAGTCGTGTGTCAAATATGGGCTCGAGAAAGCCCGGACTTTTGGATCAACAAAGCCTTAGAAGGAGATGTTGCAGCTTGCTCAAGACACCAAAGATTTGAGGATAATGTTGGCGGACTCAAATCTTTTGGATGGAGAAGGCAAGAAGTAGCTTGTGGGGAAGAAAAAGAAGATCGAGAGCTACAACCGCAACAACGGATGCGACATGGATGATGGCCGCGAGAGAACACACGTCACAGAGTGATTCATCATGTTGGTCAGCCGTGATTCAGACAATGAATTCTTTTTTAGCTGTTCTCTTACATTGTTCATTTGTGATGAATTTGTGCCAATAATTGATATGATCGATGTCCATGGATTTGCATGAATTTTTGGGTTTAGTTATGATGAGCGTGGCTGCTCGGCAGGACTTTTTATGAATATGACATTGTTAGAGGTTGCACTCGAAGGATTCAAGGAGTGTTTAAGGTGTCAGCTTTGCCAAATTTTCTGGTAGATGCTCTAAGGCTAAGTCTAACCGATCATAAAAAAATAGAGGGGGGTCCGACTGAGTAAACCTTAGTGAAGTATATTTATTACTTCACTAAGTTTTGGCCGGATATAACCAATGCCTAAATGTAACGAGTAATTTTTTTGATTTGCATTTCATTTTCGGCCATCGAAATATTTTCCATTGCTTATTTATTTAATTGAAGGACATTTTTGAACCACAATTAGACACTTTAATTGATATCCAACTTTCATAATTACTTCTACTAGTTGGATTAATATTTTTTCTATGTCTTCATTGTTGATTCTCTTTATTGGCTTCTCGAGCTTGCACACTGCTTTCTTCTTCGGTTCCAACGAATTCGATATTGTGTCGCATCTAGTCTCATCTCTAGTCTCTACTCTAGCAGGTAGTGCACGAACATCTATCAAATAATATATTGATTTAATCTTCTTTCTAATATCAAAACTTGCATCCATCCTACACAAGTTTGAGCAAACAATGAGCTACAAATCGCACCGAATCCGATGAATAACCGAATCAAAACTCGCACTCACCCTATCTTTTTTGCACTTGAAGAACATACATCCGCGGTGTTCCAATGTGGTCGAAACTCCATGCACCACCTGTAGCTGGTACTCGTCGCACTTTATGACTGGCAACAGGGAGCCGGCGAGCTGTTGGGCCAGTGCCGAGCCCGGCCGACGGCCGAGCATGTCTTTTTTGGTGAACCCCCGACGAGTGGGATTCAAGCGGCTAGAGGAGGAGGCCATACCTGTATGCCGCGTAGAGGCGTTGTCGGGGCTGTGCGGTTAGGTACTCGGCCAATCCATGACAAAGGCGTTGTCGCCGGCGGACGGATGTGTCAAATGCCATGACGGCAGCGGCCGCCGTAGATTTGTCGATTCTGCGCTGGTGACGACGCGAGAGAGACTCAAATCCGGGTAGGCGAGGACCAAGGGGGGGGGCATACAGAGTGTCCACGGTGGCGGGTGGTGGCCGGCGAGGGCGGGGAAGGATGGCGCCTGCATAAATGCGGCGTGGGAGTGGGGTGGGTGAGGCAATGGGGGGAGGAGATTATTTTTCTTTCAAGCAGTAGCGACCGAGCACGCCGAATAGGAGACAGTGTCAAAATTATCCTTCTTAATTCGGCCTAAGACACTTTAAGATGCTCATGTAGCAAAATGCTTTGCAAATGTACATGTCGCGCTACGCCAGATTAGCAAAACAATTCAGACATAAAGACCACTATCCGAGAGCCACAGGCGAGATGATCTCGAGCCAGACTAATCATTTATGTCCGCTTTATCGCATTGTGCGTACTTTAGAATCTTTGTTTTTCTTCCTTTTCTTTTTGCGGAGGAGCTTCTCTGTGTTGTGAATAATAATCTAGAAGTACGTAGTATTTCCTAGTGGCCGTAGGAGTAGGAGTAGTGCTGACTGCTTTTTTTTTTTGCAACATAAAAGAGTTTTATTGCTTACTTAAGCAGGCATACAGTCACGATACAACGTGTTCATTAGGAAAACAGGAGTGTAATTAAGCCATAAACATCTTCTCCTAACACTTGTCGCCTGCTTCGCACATAAATGAGCCGATTCATTAGCTTCTCTACGTACGAATTTCAGCCTAAAACTCTCAAATTGATGAGAAAGCTCCCTGATCTCTTGAAGAATGGCAGCTATCTCCGAACGATCGAAGGTATCTGACTCCCACAACTTAACAATAGCTTGAGCATCAGTTTCCACTTCAACTTTGCTGAAACCTCTCTCAATAGCCATTCGAACCCCATCTCGAATTGCTTCTGCTTCCATGGACTGTGAGCTAGCTGCAAAATTATACCAAAGGGCTTGTGCACGAAGTAATGCACCCTCCCTATCCCGAATAACCAGCCCAGTCGAACCTTGACAGGAAACATCATCAAAGGATGCATCTACATTAATCTTCATCACGCCTTCATCAGGTGGATTCCATTTTATTTGTTTTGATTGCTTCGGCTTGCTTACTTTTCCAGCACTTGTTGAGTCCATTACCGAGTCTATCACCCATCTTACTGATTGCATGATAGAGCGCCCAGACTCTCCATGCTTTCTTGCATTTCGTTCAGTCCAGATCGCCCACGCTCCACTTAAAATTATACAAGCTTCAGATTGGGGTATCTTTGTACCATCCACCACATCGAACATCCAAGAGTGTGGGTGTAGGTCAGGAATTTTTATGCCAGTTAGGGACTTCACCTGCTCCCAGAAGATCCTTGCCCAAGTGCAATCAAAGATAGCATGCATTGTAGTTTCCTGTTGACCATAAGTGTCACAGAAATCAATACGTTCCATATGTCGTCGCTTCAAAACGGCACGACAGGGTATAAAGTCATGGATAATACGCCACCAGAAATTCTTCACCTTGGGAGGGACCTCAAGTTTCCACATTTTCTTCCATACCTTTTCCTGATTGATGCTAGACCCGGGCTGGTAAGTTTGACGACTTTTAGAGACAAGAACTCTATATGCCGATTTCACAGTGAAATGACCATGTTTTTCTGGTTGCCAAGCCCAAATATCCTCAGCTGAATTACTAATAGGAATCCTGCATATTACACTAACATCCGGTTCCACAAAATTTGCATTAATCAAATTCATATTGCATTCACCATTGTCTGCGTCAATCAATTCTTCCACCCTACTGATAGCTGCATCAGGAAGCTGAATTAGGGGTTTGAAACCATGGTTAAAAGGAATCCATGGATCCTCCCATGGGTGAATAGAAGAACCATCACCAACCCTCTTTATCAGGCCTAATTTTAGACCCTCTCTGCCATGAAGAATGGCTCTCCAAATATGCGAGGATCCTCTTTTGTTCTTAGCTGACATAAATTCATGATCATGATAGTACTTACCCTTTAAGACTCTAGCGCATAGAGAATCTGGTGATGTAAGCAACCTCCAGCCTTGTTTCGCCAGCATAGCCTGGTTGGATAATTCGAAATCCCTAAAACCCATCCCTCCTTCTCCTTTAGGTATTGCAATATCCTTCCACAAACTGTACTGATGAGACAAAGGCAATGGTCCATGTGAATATGGAGATTGAGACGGAAGCATTAGTTGAGAAGTACCTTGGACTACCAACCGCCATCGGTAAATTTTCCGATGTACAGTTTGAGCACATAGCAACAAATATTCGAAAACTGGTGAATGGGTATGTTCCTAAACTATTAAGCAGTGCGGCAAAGGAAGTTTTGATTAAAGTGGTATGCCAAGCTATCCCAACTTATTCTATGAGCTGCTTTAGACTTTCCAAAAAATTGTGCAAGAAATTAACCAATATTGTGGCCCGCTTCTTTTGGGGGGAGATGATAATAAGAGGAAATTGCATTAGTAGTGCTGACTGCTGATACGATAAAATATGCATCTCGACCAGGCCGAGCTCTGTGTCACGCCGGTCGAGGTGAGCGCCGTTGGCTGGCACGTCTGGTCATGCTCATGCATGCCTCTACACCGCACTGCAGGCCTGGACGACGACCAGGCCCTTCACGTAGCATACACGCTTGAGACGACCAGAGAGACGGTGGAGAGGCGGGAAAAAGAAAAGAACCTCCCGCCAGGACGAGATTCAACGGGACGCACGCTTTTTTTTTTTTGAAGTACGGCCCTTAACGGCATTTATTCATTCCTCCATCGTACATAGTCTGAGTGCATCTCGTCACTCAGAAATTCAGGGATACAACTGAAAGTTACATCGCCCATGCCTAAAAGCAGAGCATGCCGAGCTAATTTGTAAGCCAGAGCATTGGCTTCTCTACTAATATGATACACCTCGAATCCCTGGAAGAATGAGAGATAGACCTTCATCTCTCTGATAATGAGACCCACATCAGACAGGTCTCTTCTAATCTTCCACTCATTGGCAAAGACTTGACAGTCTGTTTCAACTTGTACGTTGGTCCATCCTTGCTCCATCGCAAACACCATCGCGTCCCGGCACGCCAAAGCTTCCCCTATCAGCGGAGAGGTAGTCCCTGGGTAGTTTCTGAATCTGGCTGCAAGGAAGGACCCCTGATCATCTCGTGCTATCATCGATCCACCTGCCGCACCCCTGGCCACTTCAACCGCTGTGTCTGTATTCAGCTTGACAACTCCTTCAGCAGGTGGCCGCCACACAGCCCGCTTGGGTACTGCTAATGTATCATTTTCCTTGCCTGGAACATCAAGGGATCTGATCATCTCCTGAACCAATTCCATTGAACGCATGGGCTGGTATTGCACGCTTTCTGCTGTACTACTAGTACTCCCATGTGTAATGTGTCGTCCATTTTACACAAATCAAACCGAACTTTTAAACAAAAGGGCACACTCTGTTCTTGCGGAGGCCAAAGAGAGGGCAAATTTGACAATTTTGATCTCTGGGCGAGATCATTTCACAGAATGAACTGTCCATGAAACAATTTCACACCCTTGATCTTTTTGTGTAGCGCCCGCCACGACGGCGCCACACCCTGCTGTGCAGTGCCCAGCTCGGAGGCGTTGTACACCAGTCCACTGTGGCAGCCCCTAGGCCCGCACCCAGCAGTGCAGCGCCTCCGAGCTAGGAGCCACACTGTAATGTGCAGCGCCCGGCTCGTGGGCGTTGCACATTGACTTAGATGCAGCCGCCGCGCGCTAGGCCTCCCCCACCCACCCCATTCTTCAGCAGTTACAGAAACCTCTTTGCGGCGGCTGGCTCCTCTCCCCCTCTCAATCCCTTTTCAAAAATCTTCAGATCTGATGATTTGGCCCGTGGATTCCTTCACCAATCCATCCTAGAAGGTACTTTTCTCCGATCCCCTTCTTTCTATCCATATAATGTATGCTATTTCGGAGATTTGAGGAACCCTTATTTGAATATTGCATGTATTAGATTTGGGGAACTTTTGTTTGAATCTTGCATGTTTTAGATTTGGGGAACCCTTGTTAGATTAGAATGTGGTTTGGATACATAGGTTGACATGTTATTTATATAGTTTGGATACATAGGTTGACATTTTATTTATATGGAAAAGATATTTGTATTGAATCTAGTAGCCGTACTTTACTTTTTTTGTATTCAAAAGATAATCGTGTTGACAAGAAAGCTTTCTTTCAAATTGTTAGGATGGTTTGGCTTCTCAATGATCACTGGGACAAACAACACCGGTCGTACGCTATGTCGGTGGAGCAGCGGGTAATAATGAAAGTTGCCGGTGTTATGAATTTCGTGTTTTTTTTTTCAAACACATACCCCCCATATGTAATGATTTGTTTGTTTGCTTGTAGGAGCTTGCACCTCTGAAGCTTCGGGCTCACGGCGTCAACCTTGGGTGGATGCGCTATGATGAGCGGTACACACCGTATGTTAGGGAGACATGACTTCTCCCTTTCATTCAGTTGGTCAGCGGTCGACGCCACCCAACAATGCTCCAGCACTCACCGCGCTTATTGATCATTGGAGGCCGGAGACACACACTTTCCATCTTTGGACCGGGGAGATGACCGTGACGCTCCAGGATATAGCTATGATCACCGGTCTTCCTATTGATGGGAATCCTCTATGTATGAGCACCGATTCTGATGGGTGGCGCGAGCAGATGTTTGTCCGTATTGGTATGGTTCCTCCGGAGCCTCGCGAACCAGAAGAAGAAGGCAAGAAGAAGGTTAGACTCGCAACGGGTGCTAGTTTCACGTGGATTGTATCGAACTTCAGTATTTGCCCTGAGGATGCTGATGAGGACACTGTCAAGACATATGCTCGTGTCTACATGTGGTACGTGATATCCATGACTATGTTTGCTGATGGCACTGGCAAGAATGCTCCATGGATGTGGCTCAAGGCGTTGACCGTCTTCGATAGCAAATGGAGTTGGGGTTCGGCGACACTGGCTTACTTGTATAGACAGGTATGAAGTTGTTTCTGTTTCACTTCATTGGTACATTATGAATCCAATCTTGTTGTTAATTCAACCAAGTTCTTTTTTATGTGCAGTTGGACGAAGCCTGTTGTAGGCTATTTGGAGGTATTGGTGGTTGTTTGATCGCACTTTCCATATGGAGCTGGGAGCGTTTGCCGGTTGGACGACCGAAGACCGTGAAGTACGAGGATTGGGACGACAAAGGCGACCCACTACGGCTCCCCACTTGGGCTTACAAGTGGGATGTGTTAAATGAGATGACGGGTGATCCCTCGGTCATGTACAAGCTGTACAGGAGCGAGATGGACGCGATCACGCCTGACAGGTGAATCGACATTGCATAAGTGATTATGATGCTTCTATCGTAACTCGATATCAATTCTGCATTGTATCCCATTTTGTAGGTTGAATGGGAACTGTATGGAAAAGGAGATAGCTTTGGGAACCCTATAGAGTTCAGGCTGAATCTGATGTGCATTAGGGATAGGGATCTCTGGCATATGCGGTGTCCACTCATATGCAACTGGGCGGTTGAGCTTCACCTGCCACATCGGGTGTTCCGCCAGTTTGGTTTGTTCCAGCCACACCCGCCAGAGTGGGAGGACACGGACATAGTGCTACACGCGTAAGATATAATCAACCTTGAGCACTTAGCGGCTTCTCGGCGGTTTTGATGATGCTAATATTCTGTTTCTAACTTGCAGCTTGGATAGGAAAAAGCAGCGGAAGGTCAAGGATTGGGCCAAGCATCACAACAAGTATATCATACAGTTCACGCTTGCTGTGGAGCAAGCTCAGGTTGGAAAACGAGCCCAGCTTCGTCAGCACTGCCCGATCGCGTTCAACAACTATCTTACATGGTTTCTTGCAAGCACCCGTGTGGAGGTATGCAAGCCGGCGTATGCCGAGGAGATTTTGGAAGAACCCACCGTTTTTGATGAGGTAGCCCAGCACCAGTACAACGCATTAGTCAGAAAAGGCAACTCAGTGATCCCTTCAGCTCCAATGATGAACTTTGTGGTATTTGCCCTTTTTGCTTTTCCATTCGCACTATTCACATCTTCACTTGCCTAACACGTTAATACAGTTTCTGTTCATAGCGTGCCCAGATCAAGAAAGCAGCTGATGAGACCGACACTATTCTGGAAACAACCCCGGCTGGCAAAAGCGATGGGGAAGGTGCACTTCGAGCATTCATTAAGATTCACATCTCCTTCAAACTAGCACTTAACATGTGTTGCTACGTTCGATGTCTCATTCACTTGTTCATGCTGCAGCGCCAGGGCCAAAAGTTAAGGCGGCTATCAAACCTTTTCGGTTGTCGTGACCCCGAGTATGTATCACCAGAACGTTCTAGGTCGGCGACACCATCAGATCCAACTTCTGGCAACGCTGATCCTCTGGAGGATGAGGATGTCAGCGTGGTCACCCAAGAGGTATGGCATGACGATATATATCCAATTGTTGATGCATTGCTAACTATATCCTCACACACGGTCTTTCCATATCTTTTGTGGATGCATAGGTTCCTGATGATATGATCTTGGGGACCTACAAGGTTCGGTCTGCATACAATTTAAAGCCTAGGAAGGGAATCAACAAATACACACCTGAGGACTTCACCCAAAGAGGCAAAAGGACGGTCGGCACCTCGCGGATGGCTGCTTTGGATGACTATTTGGATGACGATGTGGATGACGTGGAGGTACCGGAGCCGGAGCCGGAGCCGGAGCGGGTTCCTCTTCCTAGGAAGGTGAAGAAGATAACCGTCAGGAGGGGGGAGGAGCCAGCAAGCGCAGAAAGCACTAGTCATCGTCCTTTATTTATAATGTTCAACCCAGAGTGGTGGTAGCTCTTAGTAATGTGGAATTTGTTATGTCGTTGAACTTGGAGTGGTGGTTGCTCTATGTGAAACTTGTAGTTATGGTAGCTCTATGTTAAACTTGAACTTATTGTGATGGTCCTTTCTAAGAAACGATGTCTTTTTTGAACACCTTCTGAACCTTACTGTTTACTATATGCAATGTTGAACTGTGGCTGAAAATGACACAGTCTGAATGACAAAAAAACACTAAGTGTTTGTGCAGCGCCTAGCTTGGAGGCACCACACTGCACAGTGCAGCGCCTACCTTGAAGGCGCTGCACTATAGAGTGTGGCGCCTCTGAGCTAGGCGCCACACTGGTCTGTAACTTGTCCAACCTTTTGTTGCTCTCTGGATAGCTACAGACCAGTGTGGCGCCTAGCTGGGAGGCGCCACACTCCATAGTGCAACGCCCACGAGGCAGGCGCTGCACTATGGAGTGTGGCGCCTCCTAGCTAGGCGCCACACTGGTCTGTAACTTGTCCAACCTTCTTTTGCTCTCTGGATAGATACAGACCAGTGTGGCGCCTAGCTGGGAGGCGCCACACTCCATAGTGCAACGCCCACGAGGCAGGCGCTGCACTATGGAGTGTGGCTCCTCCCAGCTAGGCGCCACACTGGTCTGTAACTTGTCCAATCTTCTGTTGCACTATGGGTGGGAACTTGTACTTGTACTTCCGTGGGTTCTCACCCGCTATCTGTGCATCGGTTTCCATCGAGTACTTTACAAAGTACGCATTCATCTTGTCAAATGTGTATTGAACTATTGCCGTCACGGGTAATCCACGTGAACCTTTGAGCACCCTATTGAAGCATTCGACCATATTGCTTGTCATTTGACCGTATCTCCGGCCATCTTCATCAAAAGCACGTGCCCACTTGTTCCGATATTGAATGTGCCTATTGAGAAAGTCTTGACCCCCCGCATCAAGCTTTTTGTGTGCGAGCAATTTGTTGTACAAAGTGCGAAGCGCCTATCGGAGAAAGCGAGACAACAATCTTGAAGATCGTCGGCCAACTCCTTAAGGCCACATGCCCTATAGAAGTTCAAACAAAAGTGCCTCATGCACCATCGATGATGCAACGGAGCATGCCCGGGAATGTCAATCTCCAACGCATCAAGAATTCCTTGATGCCGATCCGATATGACACAAATTTCCCTTTGAGAGGGTAACACCTTCGTCCTCAAAAGATACAGAAACCACTCCCAGTTGTCATTGTTTTCCACCTCAACCAAAGCAAATGCCAATGGCAACACCCGGTTATTGGCATCACTTGCTATCGCAACCAACAAGGTGCCCTTGTATTGTCTGGTCAAGAACGTGCCATCAATTGTGATGACCAGTCTACAATGTTCGAAAGCCCTCACACATTGCTCGAACGCCCAAAAAGCACGGCCAAATACTCTGACTTTCCTTCCTTCATGAACCGTTGTTTGGTGCCCATGAGGCTCGACCGCATGAACCATGCCCGGGTTTGTCGCGGCCATGGCTAACAACAACCTAGGGATTCGGTTGTATGCATCCTCCCATGTACCATACAACATCTTAAACGCGGCTTGCTTCGCCTTCCATGCCTTGCCGTACTTCACCTTGTAATGAAAGATGGCTTTCACAAGGTCAATGACATGTTGGACGCTCATTGTTGGAAGTGTGGATATTGAGTTGGAGAGCCTGTAAGCGATGAACTCGGACGTGAGTTGTTTGTGGTTTTGAGACACGATCTTGCCATCCACCCTCTTGCCTTGGCACATGTGAGTTGGCACACAACTCACTACATGCCAACTTGGACCTCCTTTCCATGGTCTTGCACGCACAATCCACGGACATATTTCATCTTCACATGCACATGCAACCGTGTAGCGCACATTGACGTCTGAGTGCACCACCTTGTGTGGACGATAATGCGTAACCGAGTAGTTGTCGAGCCACATTTTCAATTCCAACTAGGTGTCGAACTTAGAACCTTTAGCAATCCGGTTCTTGTCGTCTCCCAAATCACGATGAGAGCTTGGCCTAACCCCAAGAGGTGCACATTGGCCACCATCTACCACGGCTTCATCCGCGAGACTAACATCCTTGAACAATGTAGTCCGATGATCCCGACGAAATACCTTCTCAAAAGCTTCGGCCTCCTTCACCGTGAACCCCTCCGCATCAACTTGTTCATCGGGACCATCGTCATCCGAGTCCGATGCATATGCACGGGAAAAAGGGATGGAATGGTCCATTGTCTCTTGCAAATGATATTTGTCGAGATCACCCACATTGTTGTCATGGAGATCAACTTCATTGTCATCGTCCGCATACTCATCATTGTCCTCTTGCAAAACTTCATCTTAGTTGTTTGTAAACGGGCTCAATGTTGGCCTCACTTCTTGGGTCAAAAGAGGTTCAACAATTTCATCTCGCTTCAAGGGTGGGGGGCTACTAGCAACCAAAGGGGAGGGGTTCCGGTTCAAGTCCAAATGCAAACTTGAGTCAACCTTCTTCGTTGCAAATAACTCAAGAGCCTTGTCTAGTGAATCGGCCACCGTCTCCTTGTATGCAACCCAACGTTGCTCCGAGTTGACACGCATTGTCTTTCAACGGACGTGCATTCCAAAACCAACATTATGCCTTCCCTCCAACTCAATGATATCACTAGGGTCCATCCAATTCAAATCTTTCCTAACTTGTTGCAAGAGCTCTGCATAGCTAGGACTACTATCAAACACCATGTCAAGCTCATTCGGTCCGGTTCTATATTGCCTTTCAAAAAGGCGTCTTTGTCCCCATGATGAACAAACACACATGTTCTTCCCATCCCTATAAGCATTGCAAGAAACACAAGGTAACATTGCTTTCATGAGTACTAATCCAAGGATTAACATGGAATAGAAACCCTAATATATATATATATATATATATATATATATATATATATATATATATATATATATATATCAAACAACAACCCTAACCCTAATCATAACCCTAACCCTACCATAACCATAACCATAACCATAACCCTAGCCCTAAACCTAACCCTAGCACCAACATAAGAACACCCATAAGAATAACCCTAGCATACTAACAAAGCCTAATCATAGAAATTGGCAAACAAACATCTCACATCTCCATGCAAATCTCTAGATCCAAACAAAACTAGGGTTTCCCCAAACTAGCAACAAATGAGCAATGGGAGAACTTTACTTGGATCAAAACAAGGGGATCAGAGAAGATTACCTTGAGGGAGGGTTTGACTTCGAAATCCACGGACAAATTCTTTGAATATGCAAGATTTGGGAGAGGATTTGAGAGGGGGAGAGAGTGGGAGAGGGGGCAAAGCTCGGGTTGGAGTGTGTGGTGTGGGGGGAGTGGGGGAGGGGGGCAGCCAAGTGGCTGGATAAGTCACAGTGCAGCGCCCCCGTGCTGGGCGTTGCACATAAAGTGTGTGGCGCCTAGCTCGGAGGCGCTGCACATTACACGTGTGGCGCCTAACTCGGAGGCGCTGCACTGCTGGGTGCGGGCCCAGGGGCTGCCACGGTGGACTGGTGTGCAACGCCTCCGAGCTGGGCGCTGCACAGCAGGGTGTGGCGCCGTCGTGGCGGGTGTCGTGGTTCTAACTCTGACAGTAATGTACGGGGGTATGAATGGAGAGGCTAGATCTTAGCTATGGAGGAGTTGTAAGCACACGAGGTTTACGAGTTCAGGCCCTTCTCGGAGGAAGTAACAGCCCTACGTCTTGGTGCCCGGAGGCGGTCGATTGAATTATGTGCGTATGAGTAACAGGGGTGCGAACCCTTGACATTGAGGAGGGGGGTGGCTTATATAGAGTTCGCCAGACCCCTCCAGCACTCAGTTATGTCGGGTTTAAAGTACATTAAGGTTGGGCGTTACTGGTAACGCCTCTAATAAAGTGTTATGATGACCATAAAAGCTACTTAATGACCGACCGTTTGCGTGCGGAGTGACTTTAGATCTCCTAGCAGTCGAGTGGTTGGCTTCGAGGTCGAGTGATAGCTTCGTCGTCTAGTGTCTTGAATCCGTCGAGTGGGACACCTCCAAGTCGATTGAAAGGTGACTTCTTCTAGGGATGTCCTTGGGTAGGGTACTTAGGACAGGTCCATGACCCTACCCTAGGTACATAGCTTCATCATTAGCCCCCGAATGGATTGAGGTTTGAGTGGGGAAGGAGTTGGGGATCCTTCCGACTGGTTCTTCGTGCTAAATGAACGTCTTGTTCTGGATCAATTGTCATGGATGACGCCATCAACTTCTTTCTGTCGCCTTGATCCATTCCTGGTTTCTTGTCGAGTGAATTTCTTTACTTGAAAAAGTTCCGAGTGATGGTGCGAGGGAGATCTTTCGTCTGACAAGTTGTTCTGCAGCTCGCGGATTTTGCGGGATTTGAATTTTGGGAAGCGCGCGGGACGAGGGCGGCCGCAGTAATAGGATGGGATAGAACGGATCCTCCTTGATCTCCGCACCACCTTTTTTGCCACGTACAGCGCGCGCGCCTATTGCGGGATCTGGCAGGATTGCTTGGGCCTACCGGTCAGTCACTCGGATGCAACCCCTCTGCCCAGGGCTTCTGAACAATGCGCCTCCGCTTTTCCCCCTTCCTTCACAAAATCCTTCGCCACCTCTGCCCTCGCCTCGATGCAGTAGGCCTGCTCGAGCTTCGTCAACGACGATGGTGAAGGAGAAGACGTCGGCTCTGGAGCGCGCGAAGAAGGCGGCGGCGCAAGGGAAGGCGAAGAAGTCCGGTCGGGGCGGATCTTCTTCGAGGTCCGCTCTGCCCAGGGACTGGATCCAGGGCGATTGGATGCCGTCGGCGATTCGGCAAGATGATCTTGATGATCTGGTTGAGGGGGGATTCATTCCTCACGAATCTGCGCGTCTCCCAGGGAAAGAAATCGAACCCCAGCCTCTTGAGGGTGAGTGCGTCCTCCTCACCACCCATATTGATCGCGGATTTTCTTTACCTCCTCATCCTTTTTTCCGGAGCTTCTTGAACTTCTTCGGAGCGCAGCTTCATCACTTTACTCCCAATTCCATTGTGTACCTCGCTGCCTTTGTTTCCTTGTGCGAGAACTTCTTGGGTTGCCGCCCCCATTAGGGGCTCTTCAAGCACATTTTCACTTGTCGTTCTCAGTCGGTTAAGAAAGCCAAGTCGAGTGACGAGAGGACGCAGGTGATCCAGTTGTGCGGGGGCCTGGCGATCCAAATGAGGGGTAAAAGCTCTTTTCCGTCTATCACTTTTCCCGAGTCGGTCCGTGGGTGGAAATCGACCTGGTTTTACTGTAAAGACCAGGTGACCCCAGGACAGTCGACTGGGCTTCCCCCTTTCTCCCTGAATCGAGCAGAAAAACCTGCCTCTCTGAAAGTGATGCCGGAAGAAAGGGCGCAAGTCAAGGTACTGGTCAGTCGAGTGGTTCAGCTTGTCCGCGAGGGGGTGACTGGCATGGATTTGTTGGAGGTCTTCCTTCGGAGGCGCATCCAACCGCTTCAAGCTCGCGACCACCCGATGTGGATGTATTCGGGTCTTGAAGACACCACTCGGATTCACCCGGAGGAGGTCACTGACGAGATGCTGGAAGGGTGGCTGTCGAGTATCACAGGGAACAAGGACAATCCCAGAGGCGCCAGGAGGATTCCTACACTTGACCAATCATACGAAGTGGACAAGGTCTGACCTTGCGCTTCTGACTGTAATCTTGCTTTCTTTATTTGTTCTCTTTGAATCAGTCGATTGACTTTTGTCTTGTTTGCTGTCCTCCAGGCTATTACTGAGATGTACTCGACGCCCAATGGAGCACAGGAGCAGGCCGAGGAGGGGAGGCGAGCGGAGGCGAAAGTGGAGAGGAGTGGGAATCTGACGGCGAAGGAGAGGGGGATGACGACGACGACTCTAGTGAAGAGGAGGAGGAAGAGGTCGAACCTCCCCGCTCGGAAAGGTGATCCAAGCTTACACACGACCTTGTGCGGGAACGTGGTAAGGCGACCGTCCCTGTAGGGCAGTCGTCGAAGCGCCCTCGGACCTCTTCTCCAGCGCCGACAGAAAAAACTCCCAAGCATCCACGAGCGACGGCGTCCAAGCCGCCAAAGGCCTTGCCTAAGATGAAGATGACTGTTCCCACCATTTCTGGGTAACAACAGAACTTGTTTTCCTTTGTTGAACATGGACGGACTCTTGGTCTATTCATTGCATAAACCGACTGGTTTTCGAAACTTGCAGTGCTGCTACCTCTGAGATCTCTGCCAAGGACGATGATCAAGAAATGGAAGACGCTGTTACCTCCAATCCTGGTATGATTTCTGATGTTCCGCTTTTAGTGGACTGACGATTTCTTATAGCTCCAGTCGATTGGATTTTCCATCTTTAACTTTGGATTTTTCTTATAGCTCCTCCTCATATCATTGACCTCCCTGATGATGACGATGAAGTGTTGCTGAGGGCAAGAAGGAATAGGAAGGCGCTGGCTGGCAAGACCCCACAAACCACATCGGCGCCTGAGGCCGTAGTTCAGGAGGGTGGTAATGCCAATCGGACTTCTGTGACCTTCGTTGTGCCCTTGACGAGTGTCCGGCCTTCATCGTCGACTGCAGATCAGCCTTCGCTTTTTGCCACACACTACGTCCCTGAGGATCAAGTGGGTGCCGCTAAAGAGGCTATACGCCAGACGGGAATCATGATGGAGCAAGTGAAGGTGGTCCGGGAAGCCAGCCAAGCAGCTTATGACGCAAGTTCAGCTCTTCAGAGCAATGTCCAGGTCAGTCGATCACTGCTTGTTCCGTTAGGATATGCTATCTGAAGACTCTCTTTTCCGAAGATCTTTGTATCTGTACACCCACTGGGTGTGTCGATTGAATTTTTTGGACTAGTGGGGGCACGCTGAGTGCACCCACTGGGTGTAGTCCCCGAGACTACGGTGGACTGTTGGCAGTCGACTGTAGTCTTTATATTGTGTTGTTTTATTTGAACTTCTTCACTCGATCTGGTCACGCCATGTCGAATGGAATCTTGGATCTAGTGGGGGCACACTGAGAGCACCCAATGTACATGGTCGACTGCGGGCAGTCGATTTTTTTGGTCGAACCAGTGGGGGCACGCTGAGTGCACCCACTGGGTGTAGTCCCCGAGACTACTGTCGAATGTTTTTGATTCGGCTGTAGTCTTAGAAACGCCACCATTATCTCTTGGTTACTCAGAAGCAACCTATCTTTGACGCCTGTCGATTGATTATTCGCAGAAATCCTGCGAACTTGTGACTCGCTACACTGAGTTGGAAAACAAACAGATCCAGCTCAACCTTGACTTGAAGCTTGCCCAGGAAAACTTGCAGAAGGCGAGGGACGAAGCAAAAGGTATGGCTGGTGAGCATTTGACGACTGTCCTTTTCTTTTCTGCTCATTCTTGATGTTGATCTCACTTGACATTTCACAGATAAAATGGAGGAGGCTCTGAAGAAGAAGGACCATGACCTTGACGAAGCCCAGAAGGAAGCCTTGAGCAAAACGAAGCTTGCTGAAGAAAAACTGGCTTCAGTCGGTACTCTTGAAAAGGAGAACTCCAGACTGAAAACCGCTCTCGACACGGCTAATCAAGAGGTCAGCCGTCTGAAGAATGACAAGATAGCTCTGAATGACAAGGCAAGTGAACTGGCAGGGAAGAGGAACGATCTGGAGGCTTATCTCGGTGGACTCGCCAAGAAGCTGTTCGTCATGCTTGAGGGTAACCACTCCTACCCGATTGACTTGTTGTCACCAAACTCATGCGGAGTCGCTGTCTTATCTTTGAATTGTGTCTACAGAATTCTGCCAGAACTTCGAGGAGGAGACCAGTTGAGTGGAGACAAGCTTGGACCCCATTAACTCCCCGGTGAAGGACGAAGGTGCTATGAACGTGCTCCGACTGGAGTCTCGTGTTGCAGGCGTGGTTGATTATCTGGCTCGACTGAAGGTTGCGGTGTCGCGGATCGACACATCACTCTGGCCTAGGATGACGCTTCAAAATGACCTCGAGTCTCTGATGACTCGATTGAATGAAGTTCCTGGTCGAGTGACGGAATGGAAGAAATATTCTGCTAGGTGTGGCGCTGACGTCGCTCTGTCCCTGGTCCGCGTTTACTGCAAGGAGGCGCGAGAGGAAAAGTTGGCTGCTATCGAAGTTGCCAATACCAGGAAGCACAAGTTTCAAGACTTCATGGAGACTTTCATTGCTGTTGCCACTCGCATTGCAGACGGGATCAACTTGGACGAGTTCGTCGCCCCTTCCAGTCCTCCGCTTAAGGAATAAGACTTTTATGCTTCACTTTAAATTTGCCTCGGAATGCCGAGTGGATTTTGTAACCGTTAAACTCTGTCGAGCTGAAGGCTCGGGTACTTTGATCTGAGGTCTGGGACCTTTGGGTCTTACCCGAACTTGATTTATCGTTGAATATCTTCATGAATTATCTGTCGAGTGGAAACTGTTCCTCACTCGAAATAACTTTGTATTTGTGGTGCAGCTCCGAAGGAGAAGTTAGCAGCCGACTTGCACCTCGTCGTCCTTGTGGATTAGGATTTGTTCCATACTTAGGCGAGTACTAGACTGCAGCTAAGCCTCCGAGTGAGAGGTTTGCTCTCCACTCGGTAGGATTTTAAATACTTAGGCGAGTACTGGACTGCAGCTAAGCCCCCGAGTGGGAGGTTTGCTCTCCGCTCGGTAGGATTTTAAACACTTAGGCGAGTACTAGACTGCAGCTAAGCCTCCGAGTGGGAGGTTTGCTCTCCACTCGGTAGGATTTTAAACACTTAGGCGAGTACTGGACTGCAGCTAAGCCCCCAAGTGGGAGGTTTGCTCTCCGCTCGGTAGGATTTTAAACACTTAGGCGAGCACTGGACTGCAGCTAAGCCCCCAAGTGGGATGTTTGCTCTCCACTCGGTAGGATTTTAAATACTTAGGCGAGTACTGGACTGCAGCTAAGCCCCCGAGTGGGAGGTTTGCTCTCCACTCGGTAGGATTTTAAATACTTAGGTGAGTACTGGACTGCAGCTAAGCCCCCGAGCGGGAGGTTTGCTCTCCACTCGGTAGGATTTTAAAAACTTAGGCGAGTACTGGATTGCAGCTAAGCCCCCGAGTGGGAGGTTTGCTCTTCACTTGGTAGGATTTTTTCAAATTTAGGCGAGTACTGGACCGCAGCTAAGCCCCCGAGTGGGAGGTTTGCTCTCCACTCGGTAGGATTTTAAACACTTAGGCGAGTACTGGACTGCAGCTAAGCCCCCGAGTGGGAGGTTTGCTCTCCACTCGGTAGGATTCTAAAAACTTAGGCGAGTACTAGACTGCAGCTAAGCCCCCGAGTGGGAGGTTTGCTCTCCACTCGGTAGGATTTTTTCAAACTTAGGCGAGTACTGGACTGCAGCTAAGCCCCGAGTGGGAGGTTTGCTCTCCACTCGGTAGGATTTTAAACACTTAGGCGAGTACTGGACTGCAGCTAAGCCCCCGAGTGGGAGGCTGGCTAACCACTCGGTAGGATTTTCAAAAACTTAGGTGAAACGGGCTCGCAGCTAAGCCCCCGAGTGGGAGGCTGGCTCATCACTCGGTAGGATTTTTTTATAGACTTAGGCGAAACGGATTCGCAGCTAAGCCACCCACTAGGGGATTTCACACGCAAACAAAAGCAACAACAATTATTGGAAAAATTGTAACACTCTTGTCTTTGATAAATAGACTACAGAAGTTTCTCTTATTACATCTCATCCGAGTGAGAATTCAAGTGTAAAAGGGGCGGAGCAGTTCCGCATTCCAAGCTCGTGGCTCATCAATCTGGCGATCGACATTGTAAAGGTGATACGCTCCATTGTGGAGGACTCTGGTGACGATGAAAGGACCTTCCCAAGTAGGAGCGAGCTTGTGTGGTTTCTGTTGATCCACTCGGAGGACCAAATCTCCTTCTTGGAAGGCTCGACTCTTCACATTTCTGGCGTGGAATCGACGCAAGTCTTGCTGATAAATGGTCGATCGGATCATAGCCATTTCTCTTTCTTCCTCCAGGAGGTCGACTGCGTCTTGCTGGGCTTGTTCTGCTTCATCTTCGGAGTAGAGCTCGACTCGGGGTGCATTGTGAAGCAGATCACTCGGCAAGACTGCCTCCGCTCCGTAGACCAGAAAGAACGGGGTTCTTCCAGTCGACCGATTCGGGGTGGTCCTCAATCCCCAAAGAACTGACGGAAGCTCGTCGACCCATGCGCCTGCTGCGTGCTTGAGATCGCGCATCAGCCGAGGTTTCAGCCCTTTGAGAATCAGACCATTTGCCCTTTCCGCTTGTCCATTCGACTGGGGGTGGGCGACCGACGCGTAGTCGACTCGTGTGCCTTGAGAGGCGCAAAAAGCTCTGAACTTGCCTGAATCAAAGTTCGACCCACTGTCAGAGATGATGTTATGCGGGACTCCATATCTGAATGTTAACTCCCTGATGAAACTGATAGCAGTGCAAGCATCAAGATTCTTGATAGGCTTAGCTTCAATCCATTTGGTAAACTTGTCGACTGCCACAAGCACATGTGTGAAACTGCTCCTGCCTGTTCTCAATGGACCAACCATATCCAGTCCCCAAACAACGAAGGGCCAGACGAGTGGAATGGTCTTCAGGGCCGATGCGGGTTTGTGCGACATATTGGAGTAGAATTGGCACCCTTCACACTTGTCGACTATCTCTTTTGCCATTTCATTTGCTCTTGGCCAGTAAAATCCCGCTCGGTATGCTTTAGCCACAATGGTCCGAGAGGACGCATGGTGACCACAGGTCCCCGAGTGGATATCATCAAGGATTATCTGACCTTCTTCTGGTGTTATACACTTCTGGCTGACTCCAGTCGCGCTTTCTCTATACAACTGTCCCTTTATGACTGTAAAGGCTTTGGATCGACGGACAATTTGTCGAGCCTCTTCCTCGTCCTCCGGGAGTTCTTTCCTCAGGATATACGCGATGTACGGTATCGTCCAGTCGGGAGTGATTGCCAAGACTTCCATGATTAGGTCGACCACTGCTGGAATTTCGACTTCAGTCGGATCCGTGGCACTCTTTGGCTGCGGGGCTTCATCTGTAAAAGGATCTTCCTATAGTGACGGCGAGTGGATGTGTTCCAGAAACACGTTGCTAGGAATGGCTTCTCTCTTAGAACCTATCTTCGCCAAATCATCAGCTGCTTGATTTTTCAGTCGGGGTATGTGATGAAGCTCTAACCCCTCGAATTTCTTCTCTAACTTTCTCACTGCATTGCAATAACCAGTCATAGCTGGGCTTCTGACATCCCACTCCTTCATAACTTGATTAACCACCAAATCTGAGTCGCCATAGACCATGAGGCGACGGACGCCGAGTGAAATGGTCATGCGCAACCCGTATAGAAGTGCTTCATATTCTGCTTCATCATTCGAGGAATCGAAGTGAATCTGGAGAACATACCTGAGCTTATCTCCTCGGGGGGAAACAAATACCACCCCAGCACCGGAACCATTCAGCATCTTAGATCCATCGAAGAACATGGTCCAGTGCTCCGAGTGAACTTGAGTCGGTAGTTGCTGCTCAATCCACTCGGCGACGAAATCTGCAATTGCTTGGGACTTGATAGCTTTCTTTGCCTCAAACTTGATATCTAGGGGAAGGAGTTCAATCGCCCATTTTGCCACTCGACCAGTTGCATCTCTATTGTGCAAAATCTCTAACAGTGGAGCGTCGCTGACGACTGTAATGGAATGATCAGAGAAGTAATGTGCAACCTTCTTCGTGGTCATATAAATCCCATATACAAGCTTCTGGTAATGAGGATATCTTTGCTTTGATGGAGTCAAAACTTCAGAAACATAATATACTAGGCGCTGAACTTTGAAGGCCTTTCCTTCTTCTTCCCGCTCGACTGTAAGTACTGTACTGACAACTTGTCCCGTGGCTGCAATGTAAACCAGCAAAGGCTCTTTGCTGATTGAGGCAGCAAGCACCGGCTGGGTGGAGAGCAGGGCTTTGAGCTCTGCAAACGCTGCATCAGCTTCTGGAGTCCACTCGAATTTGTCTGACTTCTTCATCAGTCGGTAAAGAGGCAATGCCTTTTCACCGAGACGAGAGATGAATCGACTTAAAGCGGCCAAGCAACCTGTAAGCTTCTGGACGTCGTGCACACGCACAAGACGCTTCATCCGGAGTATAGTTCCAACCTTTTCTGGATTGGCGTCGATTCCCCGTTCGGAAACGAGAAAACCGAGTAACTTTCCACCTGGAACTCCGAATGTGCACTTTGATGGGTTGAGCTTGATATCATACCTCCTGAGGTTGGCAAAGATTTCAGCAAGGTCAGTCAGCAGGTCGGAACCCTTCCGTGACTTGACCATAATATCATCCATGTATGCTTCCACATTCTGACTGATTTGAGTGAGCAAACACTTCTGAATCATCCTCATGAACGTGGCTCCGGCATTCTTGAGGCCGAATGGCATGGTGACATAGCAGAAGCACCCGAATGGAGTGATGAAAGCTGTTTTGATCTCGTCGGGCCCGTACAGACGGATCTGATGGTACCCGGAATAGGCGTCTAGAAAAGATAAACGCTCATATCTTGCAGTCGAGTCGACTATCTGGTCGATGCGGGGGAGAGGAAAATGATCTTTCGGGCAGGCCCGATTGATATGCTTAAAGTCAATGCACATGCGAAGTGACTTGTCCTTCTTGGGGACCATGACAACATTGGCGAGCCACTCGGAGTGGTAAATCTCTCGGATAAACTCCGCTGCTAGGAGCCGAGCCACCTCCTCGCCAATGGCCTTTCTCTTCTGGATGGCGGACCGTCGAAGATGTTCTTTGACAGGTTTAACTTTCGGGTCGACTCGTAGACGGTGCTCAGCCAGCCCTTTGGGAACTCCAGGCATGTCAGAAGGCTTCCATGCGAAGATGTCCCAGTTCTCATGGAGGAACTGGATGAGCGCTTCTTTCTATTTGGAGTCGAGTATCGTTGAAATATGAGTCGGAGCAGCATTGGGATCGGTCGGGTGAATGTGAACTGGCTTCGTTTCACCGGACGACTGAAAAGCTGATTCTGAAGTAGGCTTCTTGGCTCGTAGCAACTCACTCGGATCTGCAGTCTTCTGATACTCTTGCAGCTCGACCACTGCCATCTGAGCATCAGCAATCTTTGAGCCTTTCTGAAAACACTCTTCTGCCTTCTTCCGATTGCCCGTAATAGTGATCACACCTTTGGGGCCGGGCATCTTCAATTTGAGATACACATAACATGGTCGAGCCATGAAGCGTGCATAAGCTGGCCTGCCCAAAATAGCGTGATAAGCACTCTGGAAATCCACAACTTCGAATGTTAACTTTTCCTTGCGGTAATTCTTGGAATCATCGAAAACCACATCAAGAGCAATTTGACTGAGTGACTCAACTTTCTTCCCAGGGATGACCCCATGGAAACTCATGTTGCTGGTACTGAGTCTGGACATCGGAATGCCCATCCCTTTCAATGTCTCTGCATACAGTATGTTCAAACCACTACCACCATCCATCAGGACCTTGGTCAGTCGAGTGCCTTCGACAACTGGGTCGACCACCAAAGCTTGCCTCCCAGGGGTGGCAATGTGCGTAGGGTGATCAGACTGGTCGAATGTGATGGCAGTCTGAGACCACTTCAGATAACTGGGTGTCGCCGGAGCAACCATATTCACTTCACGGTTGATAACTTTCAGTCGACTTTTGCTTTCGACATCAGCAAAAATCATCAAGGTAGAATTGACCCGGGGGTATCCATCACTATCTTCTTTGTGCTCAACCTTATCTGACTCCTTCTCTTTATCTTTGGACTGTTTTCCCTGGAACTGCTGGATCAGGAGCCGACACTGTCGAGTGGTATGCTTTGGGTAAATGAGTTTACCCTCTTCATCTTTCTTGGTGTGGATGTGACACGGCAGATCCAAAACATCATTTCCATCTTGGTCTTTAACTTTCTTGGGGTTCCAAGGTCCTTTGGGGTTTCCCTTAAACTTTCCTTGGGTTACGGCCAGGGCCTCCCTAGGAGCAGCTGGCTTGGCTTTCCGCTTCTGTTTCCGACTAGAATTTCCTCCGGTTTCATGGGCGACTGACTTATGCTTGCCACTCCGGAGTCGATCCTCATCTTCACCATTAGCGTATTTGGTTGCAATCTCCATCATCCGATTCAGAGACATTTCTCCGGTTCGACCAAACTTCAGATTCAATTCCCTGTACTTGACGCCTTCTTTAAAGGCACAAACTGCTTGATGATCCGGCACATTTTCAACTGTGTGATGTAATGTAATCCACCTCTAGATGTAATCCCTCAGAGTTTCGTTCGGTTTCTGCACGCAAGACCGCAGTTCCGTGAGACCTGCAGGCCGCTTGCATGTTCCTTCAAATGTTGTGACAAACACTCGGGAGAGATACTCCCAAGTGTAAATGCTGCTGGGTGCTAACTGATTCAGCCACGCTCCGGCCGAGCCCTCTAACATGAGAGGTAGGTGCTTCATGGCCACCTCATCATTGCCACCGCCGATCTGGACAGCCACTCGGTAGTCTTCGAGCCAAGTATCGGGCTTGGACTCACCAGTGAACTTACTAACTCCAGTCGCCAACTTGAAGTTGGGAGGAATCACAGCGGCTCTGATGGCTCGACTGAAACACTCTGGCCCTGAAACGTGTACTTTGCTACTGGTAGGTGCATCCCTGTCGTGACCTTCTCGGTGAGCCCTGTTCCTGTCGACCAAACCTTGAACGAGAATAGATCTCGCATCAAAACCTGGTTCTCTGGGGTCGACTGGAATCCTCCGCCCAACACTATGAGGGCGTCTGTCATCTTGCTGTCGAGGTACATACGATCCACTCCTCGGGGGAGGGGTGGGCACTCGACGTCGATTGTCACGATCGAATCGGTGATCATACTGCTCATTCCTTCTGTCCTGATCACGCCGGTCCCCACGCCCCTCACGCCTCGGGGGCGATCTTGGGCTGTGAGCCGACTGGACTGTGTCTGCTGCAACGGATCGGCTATGGATCCTGTTCCGCGACTGAGAAACAGCGGAATTCTGGTTTCTTGCTGCCCGGAGCAACGCTCTGATTTGCAACAAGCCTCTGCCAGCCTCTGACTGGGAGGGCTGAATTGACTCTGCTATACGGGCTGCAGCTGCCAAATTCTGAATCGGAGTTCGATATACCTGCGGGGGCGGAAAGAGCTGACGTCGACTGGATTCTGGAACCCGTTGACGCGCCCGCTCGTTGAGTGCTTGCTGGAGGTTCTCCAGTCGAGTGCGCTCAGCCAAGTTAGCTAAGCGCGCGTCCTCCAAGGCACGGGCCTGAGGGGTTTCTCCAACTATAGGAGTGAAGTGCATCCATGTTCCGGCGACGGAGTTCCTCCCTCTGCAGCGACGTGAGAGGCTCGGGGAGATACTCCTCATGGGGATGCGACGGGTCGCCTCCACCTGCGCATCCGTCGGTGCGGGGAAAACCGGGAGGACTGCGTGGTCCATCGATTACCAGAACCTCCGCCGCTGGGTCATTGCTGTCGCATTCGGACGCGGTCTCTCCGGAGCCAGTCGACAGGTCGAACAGGCCGTAGAGTGATTCATCGGGCTCGATCGCCGCGACTTGTGGGGTGGCCGACTGGCGGGCCACCGCATGTCTCACCCACCTCTGAAGCCTCGACCGACCGGAGCGCTTGCGCCGGCGAGAGACAGAGCGGGAGGACGCCACAGGAACCGACCGATACTGGGTTGACGGCTGTCGCAGAAGGACACCACGGACGCATACGCGAAAGTGCGTCGCCCCGCGGACGGGGAGCGCGTCGACGTCGAGTGGAGCCTCCTGAAGCCAAGCGGAGTCGTCGGCGATGAACGTGAGCGTGCCGAGACGGATCTCGCGGCCCTCCACCAAAACTCCGCCCGAAACCATGATCAAAGAGATCGGAAAAATCGCAACTTCTCCAACTAGGCGCTAAGACTCCAGCCCCACGGTGGGCGCCAACTGTCGTGGTTCTAACTCTGACAGTAATGTAGGGGGGGTATGAATGGAGAGGCTAGATCTTAGCTATGGAGGAGTTGTAAGCACACGAGGTTTACGAGTTCAGGCCCTTCTCGGAGGAAGTAACAGCCCTACGTCTCGGTGCCCGGAGGCGGTCGATTGAATTATGTGCGTATGAGTAACAGGGGTGCGAACCCTTGACACTAAGGAGGGGTGGCTTATATAGAGTTCGCCAGACCCCTCCAGCCCTCAGTTATGTCGGGTTTAAAGTACATTAAGGTTGGACGTTACTCGTAACGCCTCTAATAAAGTGCTATGATGACCATAAAAGCTACTTAATGACCGACCGTTTGCGTACGGAGTGACTTTAGATCTCCTAGCAGTCGAGTGGTTGGCTTCGAGGTTGAGTGATAGCTTCGTGGTTGAGTGTCTTGAATCCGTCGAGTGGGACACCTCCAAGTCGATTGAAAGGTGACTTCTTCTAGGGATGTCCTTGGATAGGGTACTTGGGACAGGTCCATGACACTACCCTAGGTACATAGCTTCATCAGCGGGCGCTACACAAAAGGGTCAGACGTATGAAATAGTTTCAAACCCAGTTCATTCTGTGTATTGATTTCGTCCAGAGGTCAAAATTGTTAAATTTGCCCAAAGAGAGCGAGCTGTGAATGATGTGCCAGCTCCACTTTTCGTCCTCTCCGTCTCCGGAGGTGCAGCGCAGAGCAGAGCAGACCACGGTGCCGTGGATACAAGGTGTGAAGTGAATAGTAGACATCACATGCCCGTATAGGCTACTACCTACAGTGCGTGCAAGTGGAAGAGAGAGGAGAGAGGCCACGACGAACCAACGGTCACTTGCTTTGGCGTCTCGAGCCCCGCGTGTGCCAACGGTCATAACGCGCCGCGTACGCGTTGATGCGCGATTTTTGCATTCACGAGATAGTTGCCCACCCAATCATACCACCCGTCTCGAATGGTCTTTTTCTTTAAAGTATGCTTATATTCAAATCATGAAATAATGCTACAAAGTCTTTAACCCGCATAAGCATACGTAACGCACACGTAATGAACAGGAAAAACATAGACCGTATAAGCATACATAACGCACACGTAATGAACCGGAAAAACATAGACCACCCTAACCCAACCAGTAACACACGAAGATCTTCATAGCTCTCTGTCAGCATTCCTAAACCTTGCAAGAAGACTCCTTCAACGCAAGAATCTACTAGCATACCTAAGTAGGTCATCATCTTTAACCATGGTAATAATCACCGCCACGCTGCTCCCCCTTTTCATCTCTCTCGTGTCGAAAAGGCAAGGACACATGTGTGTATCCAACACGTTGCACCAGCCTTCATCATTTGTGCCCCTTTCAGAAAGAAGAGAACTACGATCCGGTTCCAACGCCGCGGCTGGGCCAACCACACGGGAAAAGCAAGACATCCATCCAGCAGCATCACCAAGTAGGAAGAACAACAACAGAAAATCATACCGGCGAGGAGGAAGGAGAAGAATCTTCTTCTCCACACAACCACCACCCATCAAAGGACCAACCTGCCCAATGTCGGTCAACCACCACGCACCATAGCGGTGACCTCTACATGATCCACTCCACGAATCATACACGGGCAATGCACACCCATTGTGTACCGTGGCTCCGTCCATGGCTACTAGTCTCTAAATATATTAAGTTATTATAAGCTTCCAAGTTGGTGATGTACTCGTCTGGAAGTGGACTGCAGAAGGTGTGTACTCGGCGAGCTCTACCTACAGGTTGTTCTTCGCCGGCCTCATGCTCTTCCCCGGCGGGAAAGCTCTCTGGAAGGCCTGGGCACCGGCCAAGTGCAAACTGCACTTCTGGCTGGCCATGCGGAGGAGGCGCTGGACGGCCGACCGACGTCTACAGCATGGCATGCCGTCCCATGTCATGTGCCCACTGTGCGACCAGGCGGCGGAAACTGCGGACCATCTCGCCCTGGGATGCGTCTACGCTAGGGAGGTGTGGCATTCGACGCTTGCTCATTGCGGGCTAGGCCATCTCGTTCCGGCACCTAACGACTCGCTCATCGAATGGTGGCCAGGTAGTCGTGATCTAATTCCTCCTGCGGAGCGTAAGGGCTTCGACTCTGTGGCCATCCTCACCGTGTGGATGCTGTGGAAGGAGCGCAACAACCGCATCTTCCAACGCTCAGCGGTCGTGGCTCGGGAGCTTTGTCGGCGTATCGAAGAGGAAGTCAGGTTGTGGAAGATATCTGGAGCAAAAGGGTTGGCTCATATTTGGAGATAGTTTCCTCTCCTATGTAGGGCGTTGTCTTTCTTAGTGCGACATTTTCTTGCCTGCCAGGCACAGTTGCATCGTCCCATGTAAACGCGGCCTGCCGCTGGACACTCTGTACTATTTCTCCTTCCTCTAATACATCGGCACGCAAGCTTTTTGCGTGTCCGCAAAAAAAAAAGCTTCCAAGTTGAAGCCCTGGGAGAGTTCAGGTATTTTTTCCTTCAAATGAACTCCGTTTGTTAGGGGAAAAATATTCACAGATATATTAATAACTCTCAAGAATATATTAATAACATCGGATGCAACTGGCTAGAGGCCCGAAGGGGGAGACGTCAAACGGCCCCGCAGGAGACAGGAAAGACGCCACGAGTAGAACAACCCAGCTGTGTCGATCCCTACCTTAGTCTTTTATTTCATTCGAAACATTTTAAAGTTTGCGATTGTGATTGTCATCCATTAGCTCGATAATGCAAAGTTATGAATAAAGGTGTTCTTGCACATCCTTTTCGCAACTTTCTTTTTCATATGAACATACTGACCCTCTTGCAGTAGGTTTTGAGGCAGCGTCTAAAGAGAACCTCCTATTTACCTGACTTTTGGGATGCATCATAATGTTTGGACCCTCCGTAGCTGGTTTAGGTGTTGCATCATAAGATCCGTCGAACGAACTTGGGAGTTGCATCCGGGTACACCGGCCTCCATTACAAAACGGCCAAAGGCTTGAGCTCAGACAAAACCGTCTTCCCTCTCGTACTACATGGCTTCCATCAACTCACTCACTGGATGCAAAACAAAAAGGTAGGTCACGTTTGCTTGAAGTCCTTGGCTCCCTTTTCCGCTGGGCTTGGATGTCGGTGGTGAAGTGCTTGAGATCACAACGACACAAGTGGTTTCATCCCTGATGTTGTTGGTGGCTAGAGCGGTGGCCACGAAATAAGAAGGGTTGGGCGAATCCGAGGCCTTCTCCACGGGCTATCCTCTACTTTGGAGTTTGGACTATGGGATTCTATCGTTCCCAGATTTTCAGGTGAATCCTATGCTTGCCTTCTACTCTTAAGGACATCGTGAGGGTGGACAGGGAGATGAGGCAGAGTGAGAAGTTGCATACTACGAATAGGTTTGGAGCTCATCTTTGATGGTGCTCTCAGCAGGGCAATGATGCATGCGAGAGAGGTTGGCAACCAACATTCACTACCACATCATCGATTTCTCTAGCCAAAGAGTGGCCTTGTTCATCCCTCCTGCGCTGGACGCCAAACGGAAGACATACCAGGTTTTGATCGGAATCCAAGCCTTCCTTTACAGGTGAGCTTGGACGTTGGAGCTGAAGCGCTGGAGATCACGACAACCCGAGTGGTTTAGTCCTCAACGTTGTTTTTTTTTTTTTTGCGGGGTTAAAGGGATTTCATTGCTCAAACAGGAGGAAGATCCTCCATACACAGATCAGGTACATTAGCAGGCCCTGACTTAAGCCACACCGCTGTCCTAGCTTCTACTCGACCAAACACAGCTAGTCTATGACTGAATTTTGGAGCCTACTAATATGAGCAATAGATGTTTCCCTTTCACCGAGACGAGCCTTGACTTCATTGATCATCATCGCATGTTGCGATCTGTCATCCCTTCGCGCCTGGATAGAACTCACTGCATCCAGGCAATCCATCTCAACATCCACCGGGAGCGTCGACCATTGCATGGCCAAGTTCAGTCCCTCCAAACAAGCCGAGAGTTCAGCTTGCAGTGGACTAGCGCAATTGTGCAGGCTTCTACAGGCCGAGAAGATGATGGCACCGCTACTGTCCCGCAAGATCATACCTGCTCCAGCATCCCCAGTAGCTTCACAAAATGAGCCATCAACATTCAGTTTAACGCGACCTGGCGCAGGAGCTAGCCACCTGACCGGTGGAGACGTGGGACGCTCCACATGCGGTAGCGTATCCGGCCGGGATTCAGCACTAATCACCATCTTGCCTTTTATAATGTCACCGGTTGGGCACCTCTGGATGGCAATGAGCGATGCCTCATAGCTCAGCAAAAAATGGCAAGATGCTTCCACTGGGGGTGGTTTCTTGTTGTGGACGATCTCGTTTCGGACGTGCCAAGAGCGCCACAGGACCATCAGGACACGCATGCAATCATATGCGTTCAGAGGATGTAGCACGTCGAACAGCCATTCAACGCCCGTCGGCCGCACAGTGTATAGGTCCGGCAAGTTCCAGTGCTTCGCCATGGCACGCCAAAGTTCCACCGCTCGAGGGCACCTGCAGAATACATAGAACGTATCCTCTCGCTCCAGCGCACACAGCGGGCATGTATCAGTAATCTCCAGTGTTCTAGTTTTTTTGTTAGCCCAAGTGGCCAAAGAATTTGATGCAATCTTCCACGCAAATATACGCACCTTGGGAGGAGCAGGGCACCTCCAAATAAGTGCCCAGACGGCACGTCGCCCGTCCGGTGCCCTGCTCGCTGCGACTGAAGACGACCGGATGCGCTCGTCGAGCGTGAGACGATAAGCACTCCGTACGGAAAAGGTGCCATTACGCTCGGCCGCCCATGCGATGAAGTCACCAGCTCGGCGTGGGGACGCTTTGATCTTCAGAATTTCCATAACGTCCACATGCATGAAATATTGTCGTAACAGCTCCACTTTCCAGTTTCCAAATTCATCAAGTAGTTGGCTCACTCTCCTCAGCCTACAGCGACCCTGTAGGGATATTGGTCCACGAGCCAGCGGGTGGGGGATCCACTGATCTCGCCAAATGCAGACCGAAGCTCCATCACCAATTCGCCAGATTAATCCCTTCTTGAGGAGCTCAAGGCCGTGGACAATGGACTGCCACGTAGTCGACGCGTTGCCGGAGAAGACGGTGTCCTCGAGGCGGCCATCCGGGTAGTACCGGGCCTTTAAAACCTGCGCACACAAACTGTCAGGGTTAGAGATTAACCGCCAAGCTTGCCGGGCGAGCAGGGCTTGGTTGAATAGCCGGAAATCCCGAAAGCCCAGCCCACCCTGCTCCTTGGGTTTGCTCATGGTGTCCCAAGCTCTCCAGTGCGCCTTCCTTCTTCCTTGCTTGGCACCCCACCAGTAGTTTCGTACCATGCGAGTAAGGTCGTCGCAAACACTTCTAGGGAGACGGAACACTCCCATAAGGTACGTAGGCAGGGATTGAGCCACGGCTTTGATAAGTGTTTCCTTCCCTCCCTGTGAAGCACCTTCACCCCACGATAATATTCTCTTAGTCAGTTGCTCCTGTAGGCTCTGGAAACGGCCCTTTGACATGCGACCGGTTGGAGTGGGCAGCCCCAAGTAGCGTTCCTCAAACTGCAGGTTCTGAACCTGTAGAGCAAGGGTGACCGCAGCTTGGTCCTCAGGCCGACACTTGTTACCAAATAATATGGAGCATTTCGATGGGTTGATGAATTGTCCCGTAGTTCTCTCGTAGATGGACAAGGCGTCCTTGATCTCCAGGGCTTCCGCTGCCGTGGCACGAAAAAATAGTAAGGTGTCGTCCGCAAACAGTAAGTGCGAGATGCCCGGCGCCCGCGGACACACACGCACTGGGGTGATACTTCCATTTTGCACCTTCTGCTTAAGAATAGCATCAAGCCCGTCAGCAACGAATAAGAAAAGGAAAAGTGACAAAGGGTCTCCCTGCCATAACCCATGTGACGGGGCGAACGAATCCGAGCTGGCTCCATTAACTTTGACATTGTATGTCACCGAGGTCACGCACGTCATGATCCAGTGCACGGTCATCTTTGCAGAAGTTAGTAATTGTTATGTAATTTCTTTTCCTTGGGGTGTTGATATGAAATGTATTGCAATGTCTATATAATCTGTTCTAAGTGCTCCAAGACCCTCCTTTGCTCAAAAGAGAAGGTGATTTTTTTTAGAAAAGGAGGAAGACCCCCGGCCTCTGCATCTGGACGATGCATGCAGCCACTTTATTAAATGTTCACACAAGACCTTACAAAGTAATACAACAGTAAGACTAAAGCCACCGTCTAGCCAACAACTGTCGCTACTCCTATCCAACTGATGAAGGGATACTGATAGTCTGGGCCTAATACAAAAGAGAAGGCGATGAAATGAGAGATGCACATTTCATATTGTTACCTAGCTAGTTGAGCAATTCATTCTCGGATATAAGAAACACGCAAGGGGGATTTCTTTTTCTTTTCAAGTTAAAATGCTTATTCAAATATTAGTTGATTTAATAAATAATAAGTTTAGAATTAGGTATCAAATTATATAATTATATATTTATCAAATGCTTAATCAAATTAGCTTCCAAAATATAAAATACTTTACATAATTAATTTTATGTGGAAAATTATTTTGCCAAATTGCAATTTATATATTAAATTATTGGCATTTTATGTGGAAAAATACTAAGAATCTCAATGTTTTTTTTGGCCTGGTCCAATGATACCCATACGGGAATTTAGTATAACCCTTGAGTGAAAAATAGTTTGTAATGTGTTAATGCATGATCGGGCAAGCCACTATAAATCATTTACATATTAAAATGTGTCAAGTAAAAGCACAACACTTACAATGGAACAAAAACTCCACACGGGCCAAAAATTCCTTAAGAGAGACGGGTTTGGATGCTAACAACAGGGTAGATCGACCAGTGTTGTACATAGAACTAGAAGCAAACGTGCATCTTGCCGCGTTGTTTTCTTTGTAGCGTCTTGCTTTGTTCCTTATTATTCTGTTGAGTTTGGATGGACTGAGTGATGCCGTATTAGCACACAAGAGGTTAGCGTGCTTTGTTGATGTTACAATGACATGTTTGTCTCACATGCTATGGTCCTGTCTGGCGGATTGAACAAGGTTGTCCGCAAAAGGCCGAATACCCGTTGACACTAGAGTTTCACATCGTACCCAAGCTCGATTCAACCAGGGAGCAGCGAAATTTGACGGGTGTGGGTCGGGCCGGGGGCTAGAGCATCTCCGGCCGTTCGGCCCTCCAGAGGCTTGAGATAGCGCCGTCTGGAGATGAACCAGCGATAATTTTGCGTGGGGCCGATCGGGTTTCCACCCACCGCCTCCAGGTCGTTCCGAGACGGCTTTTTTAAAACATAAAATTGACCAGACACGACATAATTTCGTTCAAACTAGGCGATTTCATTGATATTTGTACAAAAACTTAAAAACACAAACTAAAAACGACAACTACGCCCAGCCACCGCCGCCTCCCGCCTTCTACATGCCGAGGAGCCTGTAGAACCGGGTGTAGTCGCCGCCGCCGTCGTTGTCGTCGTCGCCGTCATCGTTGCCACCGTGTTGGCTGCCGCCGCCGTCCCTACTGCACCCCTGACCAGCGTCGCCGATGCGCGGGGGGTTGGACCGCCCGGGTGCTTCCTCGTCGTCGCTGTCGAGGATGACGACGCCGCCCTCCTCGCGTCAGCGGCGCCAATCGGCGACCTCTTCGAAGGCCCGGTGCTGGCGCTCCATCTGCTCGCGGACGTAGTTCGCCTTTGCCCACTTGAGGGCGGTCTCGTTAGCGGCGGCCATGGCCTTGTGCTCCTTCTTCACGGGGAGCAAACCAGGCTCGGTCTTCGGCCTGACGAGGCGGTATGAAGAAGGAGAGCGGCCCCATGGCTCAACGCCGTTGGTGGCGGCGATCTGCTCGTCGTGGCGCTGCTCGAAGTAAGCCGTCCACAGCGCATTGTTGTCAGGGGCGTACCTTGGCTGGTTCCGCTGCAGCTCCGACAACGAAGACCGGATGTGCGCGGTTTCGGCGCGCTGAGCAGCTCTGGTGGGCGTGGGCGGCACCGGGACGCCGCCGGCGCTGAGCCTCCAGGTGCCTGGCACCCGCATGTCCGGGGGCGCCGGGTAGTCGGCCTCGTAAAGGAGGCGCGCCTCGTCCTTATGCAGATGGCGGTGGCCGAAGCCGTTCGTCGCTGCGTCGTCGCCTGGGAAGCGCTCGGCCATTGCCGTCGGCAAGGGAGAGAGGGACGTCGGCGGCGTGATGACCCACAAGTGTAGGGGATCTATCGTAGTCCTTTCGATAAGTAAGAGTATCGAACCCAACGAGGAGCAGAAGGAAATGACAAGCGGTTTTCAGTAAGATATTCTCTGCAAGCACTGAAATTATCGGTAACATATAGTTTTGTGATAAGGTAATTGGTAACAAGCAACAAGTAACAAAAGTAAATAAGGTGCAGCAAGGTGGCCCAATCCTTTTTGTAGCAAAGGACAAGCCTGAACAATTTCTTATATAGAGGAAAACGCTCCCGAGGACACATGTGAATTATCGTCAAGCTAGTTTTCATCATGCTCATATGATTCGCGTTTGGTACTTTGGTAATTTGATATGTGGGTGGACCGGTGCTTGGGTGCTGCCCTTACTTGGACAAGCATCCCACTGATGATTAACTCCTATTGCAAGCATCCGCAACTACAAAAGAAGTATTAAGGTAAACCTAACCATAGCATGAAGCCATGAAACATATGGATCCAAATCAGCCCCTTACGAAGCAACGCATAAACTGGGGTTTAAGCTTCTGTCACTCTAGCAACCCATCATCTACTTATTACTTCCCAATGCCTTCCCCTAGGCCCAAACAATGGTGAAGTGTCATGTAGTAGACGTTCACATGACACCACTAGAGGAGAGACAACATACATCTCATCAAAATATCGAACGAATGCCAAATTCACATGACTACTAATAGCAAGACTTCTCCCATGTCCTCAGGAACAACATAACTACTCACAAATCATATTCATGTTCATAATCAGAGGGGTATTAATATGCATTAAGGATCTAAACATATAATCTTCCACTGAATAAACCAACTAGCATCAACTACAAGGAGTAATCAACACTACTAGCAACCCACAGGTACCAATCTAAGGCTTTGGGACAAAGATTGGATACAAGAGATGAACTAGAGTTTGAGAGAAGATGGTGCTGGTGAAGATGTTGATGGAGATTGACCCCCTCCCGATGAGAGGATCGTTGGTGATGACGATGGTGATGGTTTCCCCCTCCCGAAGGGATGTTCCCCCGGCAGAACAGCTCCGTCGGAGCCCTAGATTGGTTGCGCCAAGGTTCCGCCCCATGGCGGCGGAGTTTCGTCCCGCAAGCTTGCTTCTGATTTTTTCCAGGGTAAAAGACTTCATATAGCAGAAGATGGACACCGGAGGCCTGCCAGAGGGCGCGCCTAGGGGGGTAGGGGGCTCCCCCACCCTCGTGGCCAGGGTGTGGGTCCCCTCTGGTATTTTCTTCACTCAATATTTTTTTATAATTCCCAAAAATAACTTCCGTGGAGTTTCAGGACTTTTGGAGTTGTGCAGAATAGGTCTCTAATATTTGCTCCTTTTCCAGCCCAGAATTCCAGCTGCCGGCATTCTTCCTCTTCGTGTAAACCTTGTAAAATAAGAGAGAAACGGCATAAGTATTGTGACATAATGTGTAATAACAACCCATAATGCAATAAATATCAATATCAAAGCATGATGCAAAATGGACGTATCACGGTGAGAGGTGGATAGAAGGACGTCGGTGGCGAGAGCTTGTGCGTTCACCGGCGAGGGAGGACGGCTTTTATAGCCGCAGATGAGCGGTGGGAGAGGTGCCACCGTGTGTGGCGTGGCGGGAGCGGGGGGGGGGGAGGGGAGGGGGAACGCGCGTCGCCACGCCTTCACTGCGCCGCCCGTGAGGAATCAATGTAAGGCTGACCGATGGCAGGCGATGAGGAAGACGATACACGACTATTCACTAATTTGATAGGCCCTCCGTGCTTTCACGCCAAAAACGCTTGCCCCGGCGCCCCCGGGTGCCCCCAGCGCGCCGCATTCGGCCTGGGTCCGCCGGCGTCAAATTCGGCGCTAACCGGCGAAAATTGGGCTTGTGGGGGCGCAACTGGGCCGAATTTTCTACGCGGGCGACGAAAAAGGGCCTTGGGGGCATGTTGGGTGCGCGGCTAGAGATGCTCTTATGCGGGGGTCCTTGGGGTTGTTCGTATGGGAAGAGGGGGTACGGGAACGGGTGGGGGCGACGGCCAAGACAATGATGGGAGGATGATAGCTAGTGAGGTAGCGTGTGTCAATGCCAGTCAGATGTGAGGGTGAGGGGGGTAGGTTAGGTTGCAGGGAAGAAATAGGAAGAAGATGAACAATAAAAACGGTTGGAGGAAGGAGATATGGCAACTCATCCAAAATCCAATCGATCGCGATTAAAAACTACAGATGCCAATTTGTTTTCTAGAGGTTACTGATGGATAGATAGTCCAACTCGAACGACCCGACCCGAGGCCGGTCAAAAATCCTGGGCCAGGCCAAGTTGGGCTCACATGGTGAGCAGAGCCTGCATGAAAGATATGGTCAACTCTTTCTATGGTAATCTTTACACGACGGAAGGGGTACATGATATTGGGGAAGTGTTGGATACAGTACCAGTAAAGGTCACCGCCCAGATGAATGAACAGTTGAATGCACCGTACAATGCAGAAGAGGTAAAAACTGATTTATTCCAAATGGCACCAACAAAGGCTCCTGGTCCCAATGGGTTTCCTGCTCACTTTTTTCAACATCATTGGGAGATCTGCGGTGAAGAGGTAACTCGTGTGGTGCTGGGTATTGTATCGGGCAAGGAGAGTGCTAAAGATATCAACAACACAGTGCTAGTACTTATCCTAAAGGTAAAAAATCCTACTTTGCTCACACATTTCCGGCCAATTAGTCTGCGTAATGTACTGTATAAGGTTGCATCAAAGGTGATAGCTAATCGCTTGAAGCTAATATTGCCGGAGATCATCTCAGAGGAGCAGTCAGCCTTTGTCCCGGGTAGATTGATTACAGACAATATCATTGCAGCTTATGAATGCCTTCATTTTATGAAGAGAAATAAAGCTCAGATCCATAGGTCTTGCGCACTGAAACTGGATATGATGAAGGCATATGACCGAGTTGAGTGGGACTACCTAAGAGCTATCATGCTGAAGCTTGGGTTCAGCCGGAACTGGGTTGATATTGTCATGGGGATGGTCTCATCTGTCTCCTTTTCAGTCATGTTTAATGGAGAAAAATTGGAGGAGTTCAACCCTACTCGTGGTATCCGCCAAGGGGATCCTATTTCACCCTATTTGTTTTTGCTGGCAGCGGAGGGCCTTTCGTGCCTTTTAAAATCTCGAGTTCAGTCATCTAATCTAGGAGGAATCAAAGTGGCTTCAACGGCCCCGCCGATAAACCACTTGTTGTTTGCAGATGACAGCCTGCTGTTTTTTAAAGCAAATTCGGAGGGGGCGGAAGAAGTGTCTCTCTTATTGGAAACCTATGCTAGGGCTTTGGGCCAAAGAGTGAACCGGGAAAAATCATCATGCTTTTTTAGTAAGGGCTGCCCAGAACAAGTTCGAGAACAGGTAAAACAAATCTTGCAAGTCCCAAATGAACAACTTAACGAGAAATACTTGGGGCTTCCATCGGATGTGGGCTCATCCAAAAACGGAGCTTTCAAGTACCTTATTGATCAGTTATGGAACAAAATAAGGGGTTGGATGGAGAAAACCCTATCGGCTGCGGGGAAGGATGTGCTCATTAAATCGGTTGCACATGCCATCCCGGTCTTTTCGATGTCATGCTTCAAACTGCCAAGAGGATTATGTGAAAAATTAACCTCAGCTATACGGGCCTTTTGATGGGGAAGCGAGCAAGGGAAGAGGAAACCCTATTGGGTGTCGTGGGATAGCATGACAATGCCGAGATATATGGGTGGGCTGGGGTTCCGTGACTTCGAGCTCTTTAATTTGGCTCTATTGGCTCGGCAATCATGGAGGATCTTGGTCTCCCCAGAATCCCTAAGCGCTCGTATTTTAAAAGCAGTGTATTTCCCAAATTGCTCGATTCTGGAAGCCACTATTGGGAATCATCCGTCTCAAATTTGGAGATCTATTTTGGAAGGAAGGGATATAATGAAACAGGGTCTAATTAGGCGAATTGGTGATGGATCATCTACGGAGATATGGAACACTAACTGGATCCCAAGGCCTGAACTTATGAGGCCCTTGGTTGCTAGAGTGCCTGACCCGCCGCAGTTAGTTGCTGAGCTAATTGACTCAGGTAATGCTCGCTGGAATATGGAGTTAGTGAAACAGGTTTTCCTCCCTTTTGATGCACAAGCAATTTTTCAAATCCCGATTTGTCAGAGGAATGTGGAGGACTATTGGTCTTGGATGTTCGAGAAATCTGGCGTATTTAGTGTACGGTCCTGTTATCGTATGATTGTTGAAACTAAGAGGAGGCGTGAAGATTGGCTCGAGTCACGTCCAGGTGCGTCTACTCGACAGGAGGAGAGTTTGGCTTGGAAGGGGCTATGGACAACTACGGTCCTGGCAAAAATCAGGGTTTTTCTGTGGAGGCTTGCACGACGATCGATCCCTACGGAAGATGTCAGAATGCATAGGAACATGACCACAAGCAGCTCGTGTGCCATCTGCGGAATTGCTGACTCTTGGAAGCATAGCTTGATTGAGTGTACTGCTGCCCGGTGTGTATGGTCATTGGTGGATCAGGAGCTCATTGATGTTCTGCGAAGCAACAACGAAAATGACGCGAAGAAATGGTTATTCACTATGATTGAACAACTACCACACGACAAGTTCACTAAGGTAGCAGTTACCCTATGGGCAATATGGTGGGCGAGGAGGAAGCTGATCCATGAAGGGCTGCATCAAAGCCCTTTATCCACTTATATGTTCATCACTCACTTCTTATCAGAGTTGGAGGATGAAAATAATCCAATAAATCTCTGGAAGAACACCCCAGCTGCCGCTGCACCTAGGAGATGGATTCCGGCCACGAGTGATCATGCAAAAATCAATGTTGACGCTGCTGTTTTCCGTGGAGTTGGTGCCGCTGCTGCAGTTTGCAGGAACAATGAAGGCCATTATCTGGGGTCATCGGTTCTGGTGACTAGAGGGCTAGTCGACCCGGCTACTTTGGAAGCAATGGCTTGCAGAGAAGGATTATCGCTAGCGGAAGACCTGGGGCTCCAGCAAATCGTGATTGCATCTGATTGTCAAGATGTTGTGAAGCACATCAAAGATAAGTCGGGAGGAAATTATGGTGTAGTTGTAAAAAAGATTATTTCATGGCAGTCTTCATTTATTTCTTGCTGTTTTAAGTTTGAATTTAGAGCCTCGAACTTCGAGCCTCATAAACTAGCTAGGCATGCTGTAAAGTTAGATCATGGCCGCCACATTTGGTTGGGGCAATCACATGATACTTCTGTAATACCGGTAGCAATACCAACATCTGAATAAAAGCCTAGTTTGTTGCTCAAAAAAAAAGATCGAAATGTCTTTAGCGCGTACCCAGTGCCTGCCCAGGGCTCCATCTGAACCAAACAACAGCAAGATGGCAACGCTTGTGGCTCCCCTCTCTCTGCCGCCGCCGCTCAAGGGTTACACTACTAGGGAAAACCCTACCAGTAGTGCTGGTTTTGTACTCACTAGTAGCGCGGGCAGGCGCGCTACTAATAAGGCGCTACAGCTATTGCTTAGCAGTAGCGCGTGCCCGCACGCGCTACTGCTAGGAAAAATAGCTGCAGCGTTTGTTCAATCCCACGCTACTGCTAATGTAACTACTGGCAGCGTGTTTTCTCTCCGTCGCTACTAGTATTCTTTTTTATTTTTTTATTTTTAGTGTATTTATGCGCCATCGTACAAATATTTGTACAATACCAGTTATGAGGTTTACATCATTATGTCCATAGCAGTGTGTCAAATGAAGGTGGATTAGGTTCAAGTGGAGGCAATATGTGGTGCATGTCAAAAGTATACTACTAATCCAAACTTGATCTAGTTTGGACTAGTAGTAATTTCGATGTGCACCACATGTTGCCTCCACTCGAATCTAATCCGCCAGCACAAGCTATTTAATCATCATCATAATCATTACCACCACCAGTATTTATTTAATCACCACTAACACTAGCTAATAATAATCATCATAGTCATTACCACCAACACTAGCTATTTTATCATCATAGTAATAGTGTACATCATCATCCTCAAACTCATTTCTAGCTAGCTAATCACTCCTGCTGCTCTCTCTTAGGTAAAATAACATAAAACATGTGTAGCTCTCCTCCTTGATCAAGTTGGAGCATGCAGATGAACCTGTCTCCTAATCGTGGGTAGCGCATCTGTTTGCTGTCCCCTAGTACTTCTCTGCGCTCCCCCATCACATATTTGGTCCAGTCTTGCACTATTAAGCATCCGTCGCTGATCTTGAATGTACTAAAGTAATCTATAGGATATCTTGGCCGTAAGCTAATAATACTCATGGTACCTTTAGTCTGGATCCCATAAGGCACAATATTCATCGGGAGTCCCTGTTGAAGAACATCGTATGGTAACATACTTTGCAATGAAGTTTAGCTTCAAAAATAATGTATGTAAAAGATGCACTGAGGACAAATAGTAAAAATCTTACCATCCTTCCTAAATAGATGTGACCGTAGTTCATTACGAACACTATTGGTCGCACGTTTTCAGTACTAACATTTCTAAATGCAGGAAGAAAATTTGTCTTGACAGTATCAAGATCGGCAAGCCATGAAACATAATGACTTAGCTCCTCGCAGTTGAGTTTAGCCCCGGGACAGTAGTAGGTCCTGTCTACCAAGCGCTGGACATGTTTGCTTGCACCGAAATAAGCTGACAATACAAATTAGTTGTCAACTATTTTTGAATAAACAATATCAAAGACATAAATATGGTTGAGAAGCTTACATAATGGTATAACTGGAGGCGTCTGCACATCAACCCAGATGTCGGTATTACCTTCAATATCATCTTCCGGACGAATATCGAAGGTGATAACCATATCAGGCTCAAATGCATAAGTCTTGCATAGTGCTCGCCATGTTTTGCATCCAAAATAGGTGTAATCGTTTGAATTGTATAATTTTGCATGGAAAATATAACCATGCTCGGTCTTCAAGTAAACTTTCTTTACCTCCATAGTATGACTGAAACCTATCTTATCCAATACAAAAACTCTTGCATGGCAGGGGATATGCTAGTAGAATAGTAAAAAAAATATAAGTTGAAGCAAATGAAGCAGATGTCATGCTTAATTACGAAAAAATACTTGTCATTGTGACTTACTGTATCCACTTCGAAGTTCTCGTCCAGCTTGATGCTGAAGCGCCTATCATCATCTAGGAAGATTCCGTCGCACAGGCCGCGCTTGTCTTCGCAGTATTTGCAAATACCGAAATCCTTTTCGTTGTCAGACATTTCCTATGTTCATAGTTAAAACATTAATTGAAAATCGATCGAAGACAACTACCAGGGTACTCAACACACAAATCCGGAGCACTCGATATTTCCTACATATTCTGGCACAAGTCATGCCAAAATTTACGGAAAAATCCGGCATGACCTTTGCTAAAATAGGATATATCGAGCGCCTGAAATTTGCCGGAACGGAAATGAATCAACACTCCGACAAAACATAGGCCACTCGGAGGTGTAACCTGCAAACATGGCCGACCACTTAGATATTGAGCAACACAAGATATACATTTCAAAATATCTTATAGGACTCAAATTAGCATGCATTCAATAAGCAAAAGTAAATCATCTCATTCGTCCGTACAACGTCGAATATTATCACTAATACATCCCGAATTGTGACATACATATAACATCACTAATACAACTAAAACCCTAGCACACGACGAGTATCGACGCGGGCGGTGGACACCCACAGAGAAGGAACCATCACGGGATCATAGCTCCAATGAGATCCCTGGAGAACCTGCCAGGTATTGGAGAACATGTGCTCCAACGCAAACAAGTAGCGATGGACGTGCGCGTCCTCCTCACTGACATGGTGACGCACCACCTCCGCGGAGTCCTCGAGCCTCTGGACCGTCACTCGCCCACGCGGCCGCCACCAAAGAGGGTTCGGGTCAACGACAGGTTGGCTCCTCACCAACCTGCGCCCCCGGTAGGTAGCGCCTCCCAGTACCACCCCGGCGGAGCCCAGTCCCGGACATGGCCCATCTGGTCAAGCAGGTGTCGTCCTCCGCCGACTCAACGACGAGGATGCGGGATAGGCATCGTCCACGTCGATGCGGGAAAAATTGCTTTAACTAAAAAAATAGCACAAAGTTCTTACTAACTAGTTCTATTAATTCAAAAAGTTCTTACTAAAAATAAACTTACTATAAATAAAAATAAACTAGTACCTAATTAGTACCTAGATCTTACTAACTAATCAGTACCTAGGAACTACTGGCCTAATTACCATCTAATTTGAAGAACCTAGGGCTGGAAAGTGGTAGCGGATATTCCAATTATCCAACTATAAAGTGAAATAAGTGGTCTAATTTTACTCGTTTTATGATTCATCTTAGAAATTTGATTCGTTTCCACCCTTACATGAACCCTAACTCATTTGAGCCGCATCCGCATCCGATTCGTTTCCACCCTTACATGAACCCTAACTAATTTGATGCAACTAAAATATAAAGAAACCCTAGGCAGAGGTAGGGGAGAGGGAGGAGCAGGCGTGCTCACCTCGGGTGCTTGCGACGAGGGGCAGGCGGCGTCGAGGTCGGGGTCGGGGCTCGGGCGCGCGGCTGATGGCGGCGTCGAGATCGGGGTCGGGGGCGGCGTCCGGGCCGGCGTTGAGGTCGGGGGCGGGGGCGGCGTTGAATCTGGGGTCGGGGGCGGCGTAGAGGGTGTGCGGAGAGCGCGCGGCTGCCGACGGGCGACGGCGGCGGCGAGAGTGGAGAGTTGGATTTGGGGGAAGTGGCCGTGGGGAAGGACGAACCCCGTGGTTAAGTCATAAGTAGCAGTAGCGCGTTCCAGAAAGCGCACTGCGGCTAAGGCTACAGCGCGTTCTGGGATACACGCTACTGCTACTCCTTTCTCTTTTTTTCTCTTTTTCATTTAGTTTTCTTCACATTTTATTTTTTTCCTTTCACCTTATTTTATTTCTTTCATTTTCAATTACCTTTCTATTTGCTTTCCATTTAATTTTATATCCTTTAGCAGTAGCGAGTTTAGATTAAAACGCGTTGCTACAAAGAAAGTAGCCGTAGCGCGGTTCGTTATAGGTCGCTACTACTATGTGTAGCCTATCGGCTAAGCCGTGGGAATTTTAGTAGTAACGTGTTTAGAACAAGACGCGCTACTGCTAGAACTTTATCTGCAGCGCGGTTTGCACAGGAGCGCTACTGCTACTTAGCACCAGCATGCTTTTTTGACCCTCGCTACCGCTAAAGTTCTGTCTATAAGGTTTTCCCTAATAGTGTTAGGGTTTCCAGGAGGTGGAAGACAAAACGAGATTGGGTATAAATAGAGCTAAGCAAGAGGTCGCATTCGTCTCTACCAGGCGAGCAAAAAGGCCCAGGTAGCAAGCAGATAATTCTAGACGCATGGACCAACTATGGAGGGCCTCTTCTCGTTTGGGCAACGCCCGTCCCACGTCGGCCCTGCCAGCGAACCTCGAGCCAAAAATTCGTAAAGCGCACCAGATCCAAGCCTCTGGCATTGTCTCATCCATCTCCACCGTCGGTTGAGAAGCCCACATGATCGCACGGTCCGTAGTGCGTCGTAGGAAGTGGCGTCCACCATTTTCTCTCCTTTTATTTTTTGCTTCAGGTAATTAATTATTTTGAGAACTCAAAAATAACACAAACAAGATAATTAAAACATTGTCTAAGCATATGTGTGGTCCACCATGCTACTTTATACTAAATATGTTTACTTCTTATAGGTGAACATTTCCAGAAAAAATGTTTTCACTAATATAATCTTTAACTTGAATCACCATGTAGTTGTGTTTGCAATACAAAAATAATTTAATTAACTTTTATACCATTCAAGTTACAAACATTACAATACACACAAGCTGGTTTATATTTTCATACAGAATATACACCATTTTCAACTTTAGTGTTTGACATTTTATCAAACCATGTTCCGTCAAAATCATTAGAAGAATGAAAGGATGAAAAAAAAACAAATTTAATTATAATTTGTGCCACATACTTGTTCTAAAGTATATTTATATGCATTTTTGTCTATCTAATTATCTTTTGTTTGCCGGGTGGAGGGGGGTATCTAATTATGTTTCAATATAGTAACAAAGTGTTCTCGAGTACATGAGCTTAACAGATATACTGAAATGGTTTTGTAGAGTTTAATTATTCATCTTAGTCAAAAGTAATGAAAATATTCTGGATTATACCAAGTGTCAACAGGTGACTTGTCTATGAATCTTCTTCACCCTTCTCACTTGTTTGCAATGCATCGTTTCAACCCTTTGTGGTCAACTCTTTTTTTGGAAAAGATCTTTACTCGGTAACTTAAAAAGACAATACATATTGTTGCAAATATGCTCTAAAGGCAATAATTCACCTAAATTTTTAGTTGTATTAGTTGCTTCTCTTCTTGGTCTCTTCAAATAGTTCACTTGGCTTCCATTTTAAGTTCTATATAGTTTCCTTCACTTGCAGGTTGGATTTGGTCTGTGCGCCAATTGACACAACGGGTCATCTAGTTAGTACAAAAGAAGAATGGACTCTCGCTTAGCGTTTCGGGGCCCAAAATCTTTAGAGTAGGCTAGCTAGAAATTTATAATTTTGATCAATATATAGGTCATGATGGCCTCCGACTCAATAAGAATGGACAAGCTAGAGAAAGAAGTCATTAGGCCAACTCCAGCGCATGACCCCAAATGGTCCGCCCCCGTCCATTTGGGGGTAAACGGACAAAGCAGGCCTCCCAACGCGCGGCCGCAAACGGACTGTCGTCCATTTTCTGTCCGCTTTCAGCCCATTCCCGGCCTAAGTTTGAGGCGAGTTTGCGGCTGAAAGGACAGCGCGCGGACGGGTGGGACACGCGCCCTTGTCCTCCCTTGGCCCGACCGTCAGCGGCACAGGGGCAATTATTCTCCGTTTTGGAATATTTAAGAAAATAGGAAAATAAGAAGCAGTCCGGGAAGGACACGAGGCTTCCACGAGGGTGGAGGGCGCGCCCTACCCCCCTGGGCGCCCCCTGCCTCGTGGGCACCCCGAGCGCTCTCCGGAGTCCGTTTTCTTGCACGATACTTCTTTCGGTCGGAAAAAATCATTATATAATCTCCCGAACGTTTTGACCACCGTATCACGCAAATATCTTCTGTCTTTGTTTCGAGCTGTTTTCTGCAACATGTTTGGAGCAAGATGTCGTCTCAGGATTCCGACGGAGAGAGCTATGTCTCACACCTCATTGCTGACCCAAAGACCTATGGGGATCTATCTCCTTGTGGTCGAACTACGGATGAGGAGGATGATGCTCATTTGATGAGGGTCAATGATTCAAGTTCGGAAGAGGAGGATGTCCCTCTACCTCAACCTGGGGATATGCACGTGAAGTTCAAGAAGTCTAGTCTCCCAAAGAGGGCTAAACTGTCTAACAATCGATCTATTCCTTCTCGTTTTTGGTAGAAAAGCAAAGGAGACTTATGTGACAAGATCTTGAAGCTGGAATCGGAAGTCGATGATTTAAAGGGGGAAATTGCTCTTCTCAATTACAATATGAAGAAGCTGAAAGCACAATTTACATCATCAACAACTCCATTGTCACCACCTCCGAAGAAAGAGACATAATCACATGGGCATGGGCACTCCCCTTGGCAACTGCCAAGCTTGGGGGAGGTGCCCCTGTATCGTATCACCATCACACTTCTATCTTTATCATTTTTCTTAGTTTGATCCTTTTGGTAATATCTTGATCTATTAGAATAAAGCTTTAGTATGATCTAGTTTTGAGTTTTGCTTTATGATCCTTCTATGTAATTGAGTCCGTGAGCTATATATATAATAAAGATTAGTGCTGAGTCAAGGGCTTGATTATCTTGCTATGATCTTGAGTGAATATAAGAAAAGAAAGAATAGAAAGAAATAAAGAGAACATAATTATCTTATGGAGAGTAATGACTTCACATATAAAGAGTATGATGATTAAAAGTTGTTGAGAGTTGACAAACATAGTTTTGGTCATTGTTGCAATTAATAGAAAGTAATAAAGAAAGAGAGGTTTCACATATAAATATACTATCTTGGACATCTTTTATGATTGTGAGCACTCATTAAAATATGACATGCTAAAGAGTTGATGTTGGACAAGGAAGACAACGTAATGGGTTATGTTTTCTTATATCCGAAATAAAGTATATTGTCATGGATCATCCAACATGTTGAGCTTGCCTTTCCCCCTCATGCTAGCCAATTCTTTGCACCAAGTAGAGATACTACTTGTGCTTCCAAATACCCTTAGACCCAGTTTTGCCATGAGAGTCCACCATATCTACCTATGGATTGAGTAAGATCCTTCAAGTAAGTTGTCATCATTGCAAGCAATAAAAATTGCTCTCTAAATATGTATGATTTATTAGTGTGGGAGAAAATAAGCTTTATACGATCTTGTGATGTAGAAGTAAAAAAAGCGACGGACTGCATAATAAAGGTCTATATCACAAGTGGCAATATAAAATGACGTTCTTTCGCATTAAGATTTTGTGCATCCACCCTTAAAAGCACATGACAACCTCTGCTTCCCTCTGCGAAGGGCCTATCTTTTACTCCCATCTTCTACTTTATGCAAGAGTCATGGTGATCTTCACCTTTCCTTTTTACATTTTATCCTTTGGCAGGCACATTGTGTTGGAAAGATCCTGATATACATATATCCAATTGGATGTAAGTTAGCATGAGCTATTATTGTTGACATTACCCTTGAGGTAAAAGGTTGGGAGGCGAAACTATAAGCCCCTATCTTTCTCTATGTCCGATTAAAACTCCATAACCACAAGTATTGCGTGAGTGTTAGCAATTGTGGACTTGCTGAATAGCTCTTACATAGACTCTTTCCTATGTTAAGATAAATTGCAATTGCTTCAATGACTGAGATTATAGTTTCTTAATTTTCAATAAAGTTTCTGATTCATACTTGACATTGTGAATAGATTGTTACTTTATCATAAGAATTCATATGACAATACTCATATGTGTTGCTGTTATAAGAATGATCATGATGCCCTCATGTCCGTATTTATTTTATCGACACCTCTATCTCTAAACACGTGGACATATTTTTCAATTTCGGCTTTCGCTTGAGGACAAGCGAGGTCTAAGCTTGGGGAGTTCATACGTCCATTTTGCATCATGCTTTGATATTGATATTTATTGCATTATGGGCTGTTATTACGCATTATGTCATAATACTTATGCCTTTTCTCTCTTATTTTACAAGGTTTACACGAAGAGGGAGAATGCCGACAGCTGGAATTCTGGGCTGGAAAAGGAGCAAATATTAGAGACCTATTCCGCGCAACTCCAAAAGTCCTGAAACTCCACGGAAGTCATTTTTGGAATTTATAAAAAATACTAAGTGAAGAAAATACCAGAGGGGGCCCACACCCTGGCCACGAGGGTGGAGGGCGCACCCTACCCCCCTGGGCGCGCCCTCCTGCCTCGTGGGCCCCCTGGCAGGCCTCCGGTGTCCATCTTCTACTATATGAAGTCTTTTACACTGGAAAAAAAATCACAAGCAAGCTTGCGGGACGAAACTCCGCCGCCACGAGGCGGAACCTTGGCGGAACCAATCTAGGGCTCCGGCAGAGCTGTTCTGCCGGGGAAACATCCCTCTGATACGTCTCCAATGTATCTATAATTTTTGATTGCTCCATGCTATATTATCTACTGTTTTGGACCATATTGGGCTTTATTTTCCACTTTTATATTATTTTTGGGACTAACCTATTAACCGGAGGCCCAGCCCAGAATTGCTGTTTTTTTGCCTATTTCAGTGTTTCGAAGAAACGGGATATCAAACGGAGTCCAAACGGAATGAAACCTTCGGGAACGTGATTTTCTCACCGAACTTGATCCAGGAGACTCGGACCCTACTCCAAGAAGTAACATAGGCGGTCACGAGGGTGGGGGCGCCCCCTTAGGGCACGCCCCCTGCCTCGTGGGCCCCCTGTTGCTCCACCGACGTACTCCTTCCTCCTATATATACCTACGTACCCCCAAACGATCAGATACGGAGCCAAAAACCTAATTCCACCGCCACAACTTTCTGTATCCACGAGATCCCATCTTGGGGCCTGTTCCAGAGCGCCGCTGGAGAGGGCCGTCATCACGGAGGGCTTCTACATCAACATAGCCTATCTAATGAAGTGTGAGTAGTTTACCTCAGACCTTCGGGTCCATAGTTAGTAGCTAGATGGCTTCTTCTCTCTTTTTGGATCTCAATACAATGTTCTCCCCCTCTCTCGTGGAGATTCGATGTAATCTTCTTTTTGCGGTGTGCTTGTTGAGACCGATGAATTGTGGGTTTATGATCAAGTCTATCTATGAATAATATATGAATCTTCTCTGAATTCTTGTACTTTTCAGTTTGCATCTCTATATCAAAAATACCAAAAATATTATCTATCATCTCTATCAGATCTCACTCCCGTAACTGACCGTGAAGGGATTGTCAACCCCTAATCGCGTTGGTTGCGTTGAGCTATTGTTTTTGTGTAGGTACGAGGGACATGCGTGTAGCCTCCTACTGGATTGATACCTTGGTTCTCAAAAGCTGAGGGAAATACTTACGCTACTCTGCTGCATCATCCTTTCCTCTTCGGGAAAAACCAACTCAAGCTCAAGAGGTAGCAAGAAGAATTTCTGGCGCCGTTGCCGGGGAGTCTGCGCAAAAGTCAACATACCAAGTACCCATCACAATCCCTATCTCTCGCATTACATTAGTTGCCATTTGCCTCTCGTTTTCCTCTCCCCCACTTCACCCTTGCCGTTTTATTCGCCCTCTCTCTCCCAATCTCCTCCACTCTTTCTCCGTTTGCCTTTTTTTTTTGCTTGCCTTTTGTTTGCTCGTGTGTTGGATTGCTTGTTTGTCGCGATGGCTCAAGATACTACCAAATTGTCTGACTTCACCAATACCAACAATAATGATTTCCTTAGCACTCCGATTGCTCCTCTTGCCAATACCGAATCTTGTGAAATCAATACTTCTTTGTTGAATCTTGTTATGAAAGATCAATTCGCCGGCCTTCCTAGTGAAGATGCCGCTACTCATCTTAATAGCTTCGTTGATTTATGTGACATGCAAAAGAAAAAAGATGTCGATAATGATGTCGTTAAATTGAAGCTATTTCCTTTTTCACTTAGAGACTGTGCTAAAGCTTGGTTTTCGTCTTTGCCTAAAAATAGTATTGATTCTTCGAACAAGTGCAAAGATGCTTTTATCTCTAAGTATTTTCCTCCCGCTAAGATCATCTCTCTTAGAAATGACATTATGAATTTTAAGCAACTTGATCATGAACATGTTGCACAAGCTTGGGTGAGAACGAAATTAATGATACGTAATTGCCCTACTCATGGTTTGAATTTGTGGATGATTATACAAAATTTTTATGCCGGATTGAATTTTGCTTCTAGAAATCTTTTATATTCGGCCGCGGGAGGCACTTTTATGGAAATCACTTTAGGAGATGCTACTAAACTCCTAGATAATATTGTGGTTAATTATTCTCAATGGCACACTGAAAGATCCACTAATAAAAAAGTGCATGCGATAGAAGAAATCAATGTCTTGAGTGGAAAGATGGATGAACTTATGAAATTATTTGCTACTAAAAGTGTTTCTTCTGATCCTAATGATATGCCTTTGTCTACTTTGATTGAGAATAACAATGAATCTATGGATGTGAATTTTGTTGGTAGGAATAATTTTGGTAACAACGCGTATAGAGGGAATTTTAATCCTAGGCCTTATCCTAGTAATCCTTCCAATAATTATGGAAATTCCTACAACAACTATTATGGAAATTTTAATAAGATGCCCTCTGAATTTGAGAGTAGTGTTAAAGAGTTTATGAATTCACAAAAGAATTTTAATGCTTTGCTTGAAGAGAAATTGCTTAAAGTTGATGATTTGGCTAGGAACGTTGATAGAATTTCTCTCGAGGTTGATTCTTTAAAGCTTAGATCTATTCCTACTAAGCATGATATCAATGAGTCTCTCAAAGCCATGAGAATTTCCATTGATGAGTGCAAGGAAAGAACCGCTAGGATGCGTGCTACAAAAGATGCCTTTATTAAAGCGTGTTCTTCCAATTCCTATGAAAATCAAGATGAAGATCTAAAAGTTATTGATGTGTCCCCTATCAAATCTTTGTTTTGCAATATGAATCTTGATGAAACTGAATATGATCTTCCTTTACCTAGAAGGCGTTCCAAAAATTCGGAGTATTTTGATCTTGATAATGAAATTGATGAAAGTGGGATTGAAAGAAATAAAACCCTAGATGTTGCTAAACCCACTATATTGGACTTCAAGGAATTTAATTATGAAAGTTGCTCTTTAAGTGATTGTATTTCCTTGTTGCAATCCGTGCTAAATTCTCCTCATGCTTATAGTCAAAAGAAAGCCTTTACCGAACATATCGTTCATGCCTTGATGCAATCTTATGAAGAAAAACTTGAGTTGAAAGTTTTTATCCCTAGAAAACTCTATGATGAGTGGGAACCTACTATTAAAATTAAAATTAAAGATCACGAGTTTTATGCTTTGTGTGATTTGGGTGCTAGTGTCTCCACTATCCCCAAAACTTTGTGTGATTTGCTAGACTTCCATGATTTTTATGATTGCTCTCTAAACTTGCATCTTGCGGATTCCACTATTAAGAAACCTATGGGAAGAATTAATGATGTTCTTGTTGTTGCAAATAGGAATTATGTGCCCGTAGATTTTATCGTTCTTGATATAGATTGCAATCCTTCTTGCCCTATTATTCTTGGTAGACCTTTCCTTACAACGGTTGGTGTGATTATTGATATGAAGGAAGGGAATATTAGATTTCAATTTCCATTAAAAAAGGGCATGGAACACTTTCCTAGAAAGAAAATAAAATTGCCATATGAAACTATCATGAGAGCCAATTTAGGTCGCTTTTATGCCTAGCTAGGGGCGTTAAACGATAGCGCTTGTTGGGAGGCAACCCAATTTTATTTTTATTTTTAGTTTTTTGTGTTTTTCTTCTGTTTAGTAATAAATAACCCATCTAACTTCTGTTTAGATGTGGTTTTGTGTTTTAATTAGTGTTTGTGCCAAGTTAGACCTATTGGATCTTCTTGGATGATAGTTATTTGATCTTGCTGTAATTTCCAGAAACTTTGCGCTCAGTGACCGAATTATTAAAAATTACCCGAACGTGATAAAATACTTATTCCAATTGCTGCTGATCAATAATAAAATTTTCTAGGTCTTCCAATTTTGGTAGATTTTTTGGAGTTCCAGAAGTTTGCGTTAGTTACAGATTACTACAGACTGTTCTGTTTTTGACAGATTCTGTTTCTCGTGTGTTGTTTGCTTATTTTGATGAATCTATGGCTAGTAAAATAGTTTATAAACCATAGAGAAGTTGGAATACAGTAGGTTTAACACCAATATAAATAAAGAATGAGTTCATTACAGTACCTTGAAGTGGTCTTTTGTTTTCTTTCGCTAACGGAGCTCACGAGATTTCTGTTGAGTTTTATGTTGTGAAGTTTTCAAGTTTTGGGTGAATTCTTTTGATGGATTATGGAACAAGGAGTGGCAATAGCCTAAGATTTGGGCTTCCCATGGCACCCCCAAGATAATCTAAGGACACCAAAAAGTCAAAGCTTGGGGATGCCCCGGAAGGCATCCCCTCTTTCGTCTACTTCCATCGGTAATTTACTTGGAGCTATATTTTTATTCACCACATGATATGTGTTTTGCTTGGAGCGTCTTGTATTATTTGTGTCTTTGTTTGTTAGTGTGCCACAATCATCCTTGCTTTACACACCTTTTGAGAGAGCCATACATGAATTGGAATTTGATAGAATACTCTACGTGCTTCACTTATATCTTTTGAGCGTTATAATTTTGCTCTATGTGCTTCACTTAGATCTTTTGGAGCACGGTGGTGGATTTGTTTTAAAGAAACTATTGATCTCTCATGCTTCACTTATATTAATTTGAGAGTCTTAATAGCATGGTAATTTGCTTAATGATAATATGCTTGGTATTCAAGATTTGTGAAACTTTCTTTTGAGTGCGTTGAATACTAAGAAAAGAATGATGCTTGATAAGTGTTTTGAGATATGAAGATGGTGATATTAGAGTCATGCTAGCTGAGTAATTGTGAATTTGAGAAATACTTGTGTTAACGTTTGTGATTCCCGTAGCATGCACGTATGGTGAACCGTTATGTGATGAAGTCGGAGCATGATTTATTTATTGATTGTCTTCCTTATGAGTGGCGGTCAGGGACGAGCGATGGTATTTTCCTACCAATCTATCCCCCTAGGAGCATGCGCGTAATACTTTGCTTTGATAACTTCTAGATTTTTGCAATAAGTATATGAGTTCTTTATGACTAATGTTGAGTCCATGGATTATATGCACCTTTCCCATCCTTCCACCATTGCTAGCCTCTCTAATAGCACACACTTTTCGCCGGTATCATACACCCACCATATACCTTCCTCAAAACAGCCACCATACCTACCTATCATGGCATTTCCATAGACATTCTTAGATAATATTGCCATGCAACTTTCCACCGTTCCGTTTATTATGACACGCTCCATCATTGTCATATTGCTAGCATGATCATGTAGTTGACATTGTATTTGTGGCAAAGCCACCGTTAATAATTCTTTCATACATGTCACTCTTGATTCATTGCATATCCCGGTACACCGCCGGAGGCATTCATATAGAGTCATATTTTGTTCTAAGTATCGAGTTGTAATTGTTGAGTTGTAAGAAAAATAAAAGTGTGATGATCATCAATTTTTAGAGCATTGTCCCAAGTGAGGAAAGGATGATGGAGACTATGATTCCCCCATAAGTCTGGATGAGACTACGGACGAAAAATAAAAAAAGAAAAAGAGAAAAGAGGCCAAAAAAAAGAAAAAAAGAAAAGGCCCAAATAAAAAAAAGTGAGAGAAAAAGAGAGAAGGGACAATGTTACTATCCTTTTACCACACTTGTGCTTCAAAGTAGTACCATGATCTTCATGATAGAGAGTCTCTCATTTTATCACTTTCATATACTAGTGGGAATTTTACATTATAGAACTTGGCTTGTATATTCCAATGATGGGCTTCCTCAAAATTGCCCTAGGTCTTCGTGAGCAAGCGAGTTGGATGGACACCCACTTAGTTTCTTTTGATGAGCTTTCATATACATATAGCTCTAGTGCTTTCGTTGCATGGCAATCCCTCACTCACATTGATATCTATTGATGGGCATCTCCATAGCCCGTTGATACGCCTACTTGATGTGAGACTATCTTCCCCTCCTTTTGTCTTCTCCACAACCACCATTCTATTACACATATAAGTGTTATATGCATGGCTCACGCTCATGTATTGCATGAAGATCGAAAAAGTTTTGAAAATGTTAAAGTATGAAACAATTGCTTGGCTTGTCATCGGGGTTGTGCAGGATTTAAATACTTTGTGTGGTGAAGATAGAGCATAGCCAGACTATATGGTTTTGTAGGGATAACTTTCTTTGGCCATGTTATTTTGAGAAGACATAATTGCTTTGACAGTATGCTTGAAGTATTATTATTTTTATGTCAATATGAACTTTTTTCTTGAATCTTTCTAATCTGAATATTCATACCACAATTAAGAAGATTTGCATTGAAATTATGCCAAGTAGCACTCCGCATCAAAAATTCTCTTTTTATCATTTACCTACTCGAGGACGAGCATGAATTAAGCTTGGGGATGCCTGATACGTCTCCAACGTATCTATAATTTTTGATTGCTCCATGCTATATTATCTACTGTTTTGGACCATATTGGGCTTTATTTTCCACTTTTATATTATTTTTGGGACTAACCTATTAACCGGAGGCCTAGCCCAGAATTGCTGTTTTTTTGCCTATTTTAGTGTTTCGAATAAACGGAATATCAAACGGAGTCCAAATGGAATGAAACCTTCGGGAACGTGATTTTCTCACCGAACGTGATCAAGGAGAATTGGACCCTACTCCAAGAAGTAACAGAGGCGGTCACGAGGTGGGGGGCGCACCCCCCTAGGGCGCGCCCCCTGCCTCGTGGGCCCCCTGTTGCTCCACCGACGTACTCCTTCCTCCTATATATACCTACGTACCCCCAAACGATCAGATACGGAGCCAAAAACCTAATTCCACCGCCGCAACTTTCTGTATCCACGAGATCCCATCTTGGGGCCTGTTCCGGAGCTCCACCGGAGAGGGCCGTCATCACGGAGGGCTTCTACATCATCATAGCCTCTTCGATGAAGTGTGAGTAGTTTACCTCAGACCTTCGGGTCCATAGTTAGTAGCTAGATCGCTTCTTCTCTCTTTTTGGATCTCAATACAATGTTCTCCCCCTCTCTCGTGAAGATCTATTCGATGTAATCTTCTATTTGCGGTGTGTTTGCTGAGACCGATGAATTGTGGGTTTATGATCAAGTCTATCTATGAATAATATTTGAATCTTCTCTGAATTCTTTTATGTATGATTGGTTATCTTTGCAAGTCTCTTCGAATTATCAGTTTGGTTTGGCCTACTAGATTGGTTTTTCTTGCCATGGGAGAAGTGCTTAGCTTTGGGTTCGATCTTGCGGTGTCCTTTCCTAGTGACAGAAGGGGAAGCAAGGCACGTATTGTATCGTTGCCATCAAGGATAACAAGATGGGGTTTATTTCATATTGCATGAATTTATCTCTCTACATCATGTCATCTTGCTTAGGGCGTTACTCTGTTTTTAACTTAATACTCTAGATGCAAGCTGGATAGCGGTCGATGAGTGGAGTAATAGTAGTAGATGCAGGTAGGAGTCGGTCTACTTGTCTCGGACGTGATGCCTATATACATGGTCATACCTAGATATTCTCATAACTATGCTCAATTCTGTCAATTGCTCAACAGTAATTTGTCCACCCACCGTAGAATACTTATGCTCTTGAGAGAAGCCACTAGTGAAACCTATGGCCCCCGGGTCTATTCTCATCATATCAATCTCCATCGCTTTATTATTTCTTTGATTTTACTTTGCCTTTTACTTTTCACTTTGCATCTCTATATCAAAAATACCAAAAATATTATCTATCATCTCTATCAGATCTCACTCCCGTAAGTGAACGTGAAGGGATTGACAACCCCTAATCGCGTTGGTTGCGTTGAGCTATTGTTTTTGTGTAGGTATGACGGACTTGCATGTAGCCTCCTACTGGATTGATACCTTGGTTCTCAAAAACTGAGAGAAATACTTACGCTACTCTACTGCATCATCCTTTCCTCTTCGGGGAAATCCAACGCAAGCTCAAGAGGTAGCACCCTCCAGGAGGGGGAAATCATCGCCATCGTCATCACCAACGATCCTCTCATCGGGAGGGGGTCAATCTCCATCAACATCTTCACCAGCACCATCTCCTCTCAAACCCTAGTTCATCTCTTGAATCCAATCTTTGTCCCAAATCCTTAGATTGGTACTTGTGGGTTGCTAGTAGTGTTGATTACTCCTTGCAGTTGATGCTAGTTGGTTTATTCGGTGGAAGATTATATGTTCAGATCCTTAATGCATATTAATACCCCTCTGATTATGAACATGAATATGATTTGTGAGTAGTTACGTTGTTCCTGAGGACATGGGAGAAGTCTTGCTATTAGTAGTCATCTGAATTTGGTATTCGTTTGATATTTTGATGAGATGTATGTTGTCTCTCCTCTAGTGGTGTCATGTGAACGTCGACTACATGACACTTCACCATTATTTGGGCCTAGAGGAAGGCATTGGGAAGTAATAAATAGACGATGGGTTGCTAGAGTGACAGAACCTTAAACCCCAGTTTATGCGTTGCTTCGTAAGGGGCTGATTTGGATCCATATGTTTCATGCTATGGTTAGGTTTACCTTAATACTTATTTTGTAGTTGTGGATGCTTGCAATAGGAGTCAATCATAAGTGGTATGCTTGTCCATGTAAGGGCAGCACCCAAGCACCGGTCCACCCACATATCAAATTATCAAAGTACCGAACGCGAATCATATGAGCGTGATGAAAACTAGCTTGACGATAATTCCCATGTGTCCTCGGGAGCGTTTTCCTTCATATAAGAAATTGTCCAGGCTTGTCCTTTGCTACAAAAAGGATTGGGCCACCTCACTGCACCTTATTTACTTTTGTTACTTGTTGCTCGTTACCAATTATCTTATCACGAAACTATCTGTTACCGATAATTTCAGTGCTTGCAGAGAATACCTTACTGAAAACTGCTTATCATTTCCTTCTGCTCCTCTTTGGGTTCGACACTCTTACTTATTGAAAGAAATACGATAGATCCCCTATACTTGTGGATCATCAATTAACGGGATCACATCATTAGGAGAATGATGTGATTGACTTGACCCATTCCGTTAGCTTAGCACTTGATCGTTTAGTTTACTGCTATTGCTTTCTCCATGACTTATACATGTTCCTATGACTATGAGATTATGCAAATCGCGAATACCAGAGGAACACTTTGTGTGCTACCAAACGTCACAACATAACTGGGTGATTATAAAGGTGCTCTACAAGTGTCTCCGATGGTACTTGTTGAGTTGGCATAGATCGAGATTAGGATTTGTCACTCCGATTGTTGGAGAGGTATCTCTGTGCCCTCTCGGTAATGCACATCACTATAAGCCTTGCACGCAATGTAACTAATGAGTTAGTTACGGGATGATGCACTACGGAGCGAGTAAAGAGACTTGCCGGTAACGAGACTGAGCTAGGTATTGAGATACCGATGACCGAATCTCGGGCAAGTAACATACCGATGACAAAGGGAACAATGCATGTCGTTATGCGGTTTGACCGATAAAGATCTTCATAGAATATGTAGGAACCAATATGAGCATCCAGGTTCCGCTATTGGTTATTGACCGGAGACGTGTCTCGGTCATGTCTACATAGTTCTCGAACCCGTAGGGTCTGCACGCTTAAAGTTCTGTGACGATCGGTATTATGAGTTTATATGTTTTGATGTACCGAAGGTAGTTCGGAGTCCCGGATATGATCACGGACAAGACGAGGAGTCTCGAAATGGTCGAGACGTAAAGATCGATATATTGGACGACTATGTTCGGACACCGGAAGTGCTTCGGGAGGTTTCGGACATATACCGTAGTACCGGGGGGTTACCGGAACCCCCCGGGGAGTGTAATGGGCCTATTGGGCCATAGTGGAGAAGAGGAGGGGCGGCCAGGGCAGGCCGCGCGCCCCCTCCCCCTCTAGTCCGAATTGGACAAGGAGGGGGGCGTCGCCCCCTTTCCTTCCCCTCTCTCTCCTCCTTCCCCCTTCTCCCACTCCTACTAGGAAAGGAGGAGTCCTACTCCCGGAGGGAGTAGGACTCCCCCCTTGGCGCGCCCTCCTCCTTGGCCGGCCACCTCCCCCTAGCTCCTTTATATACGGGGAGGGGGGCACCCCTTGGAGACACAACAATTGATCATTGATCTCTTAGCCGTGTGCGGTGCCCCCTCCACCATAATCCACCTCGGTCATATCGTAGCGGTGCTTAGGCGAAGCCCAGCATCGGTAACTTCATCAACATCGTCATCACGCCGTCGTGCTGACGAAACTCTCCCTCGACCTCTACTGGATCGTGAGTTCGCGGGACGCCGAGCTGAACGTGTGCTGAACACGAAGGTGCCGTACGTTCGGTACTGAGGATCGGTCGATCGTGAAGACGTACGACTAAACAACCGCGTTGTCATAACGCTTCCGCTTACGGTCTACGAGGGTACGTGGACGACACTCTCCCATCTCGTTGCTATGCATCACCATGATCTTGCGTGTGCGTAGGAAAATTTTGAAATTACTACGTTGCCCAACACGGATGAGGGAAGCAGTGGCGGCGATGGAGGCAGGGGCGTCGAGGGCGAACGGCTCCGGTGGCAGCGACGGCGCGCGGCTCCGGTGGGGCAGGGCCGGCGAGGGAACGACGGCGGCGTGGGAGCAGGGGCGGCGAGGGAGAGGCTGCGATGGAGGAGATCGATGGGGAATTGGGGGAAAGGACTTAGCAAAGTTTTGAATCCCCACGGGGTTAAGTCAAAATAGCAGTAACGCTGGTAGGCAAAAAGCACTATAGCTAAGTTAGCTATAGTGCTTTCCACCAAAACGCGCTACTGCTATAGGAAGTAGTTGTTTATTTTCCTTTTTCTTTTCTTTTTATCTAAGGAATGTAGCTATAGCGCAGGCCTATAAAACGCGCTACTGCTATAGTAACTACAATGCTTTGCGGCAACAAGCGCTACTGCTATGCATTTCTTCTTTATTTTTCTTTTTCTTTTGTTTATCTTTATTTTTTTTCATTTCTCCTTTTTCTACTTCTTTCATTCTCATTTACTTTTCTACTTCTTTCCTATTTTTTAGCAGTAGCGCTCTATACAGGAAACACACTACTACAAGGCACTTAGCGGCAGCGTGCGTTTTGCAGACGCGCTACTACTATTCCTAGCCTAACGGCAAAAGTGTGAGAATTGTAGTAGTAGTAGCGCTTTTACATGCAGATGCGCTACTGCTACAACCATAGCTATAGCGTGCTTTATTGACACGCGCTACTACTAATTAGCAGTAGCGCTGTGTTCTAACCAGCGATACTGCTATACCTCTGTGTATAAGGTTTTCCCTAGTAGTGAAGATTGTGTCTTCACCAATGCGAACATAGTCGTCAATTGCATCGGCCGAACACCCATATGCCAAGACTCAAACAACTGCAATGCACTTCATTAGAGGGCTTGCATTTATCTCTCTGCATGCATTTCTTCGAAGCTTGAACCGGTCATCATACTTCTCAACGGCTTTTGCCTAGTCAGAAAAAAACTAGTGTGCATCCGAAAGCGCCGGCGAAAGTACTTCTTCGGATAGGTTGAATTTGGATCAAAGTAGTCTCTCATGATCTTGGCATTGCCCTCCGCACAATCACGATTGATTTGTATGCATCCAAACTGCGATCCTCTCCTAGGTCGCCGAATATCATTGAGGGAGTCCTGGATTAGGGGGTGTTCGGATAGCCGGACTATACCTTCAGCCGGACTCCAGGACTATGAAGATACAAGATTGAAGACTTCGTCACATGTCCGGAAGGTTCTTTCCTTGGCGTGGAAGGCAAGCTAGGCGTGCGGATATTCAAGATCTCCTACCAATGTAACTGACTCTATGTAACCCTAACCCTATCCGGTGTCTATATAAACCGGAGGGTTGTAGTCCGTAGGACGATCATATAACCATCATCATACACAACCATACCATAGGCTAGCTTCTAGGGTTTAGCCTCCTTGATCTCGTGGTAGATCTACTCTTGTACTACCCATATCATCAATATTAATCTAGCAGGAGTAGGGTTTTACCTCCATCGAGAGGGCCCGAACCTGGGTAAAATAAAGTGCCCCTTGTCTCCTGTTACCATCCGACCTTGACGCACAGTTCGGGACCCCCTACCCAAGATCCACCGGTTTTGACACCGACATTGGTGCTTTCATTGAGAGTTCCTCTGTGTCGTCGCCTTTAGGCCCGATGGCTCCTTTGATCATCAGCAACGATGAGGTCCAGGGTGAGACTTTTCTCCCCGGACAGATCTTCGTCTTCGGCGGCTTCGCTCTGCGCGCCAACTCGCTTGGCCATCTAGAGCAGATCGAAAGCTACGCCCCTGGCCATCAATTCAGGTTTGGAAGCTTAAACTACACGGCAGATATCCGCGGAGACTTGATCTTCGACGGATTCGAGCCACAGCCAAGCGCGCCGCACTATCCCGAGGGGCATGATATAGCTCTGCCTCCGAACAGTGTCCTGGAGGCCGTATACGCTCCGGCCCCGATACTCAACTCGGAGCCCGCTGCGTCCTTTGAGGGTGAACGGTTGGACGTCACCTCGGAGGCTGCGATCTTAAAAGCCATTGAGCCGAACGCAAGCCCCGCACTCCGCATGGCCCATGACTCCGAGGAGCCGGATTCTTCTCCGAACTCCGAGGCTCCCGCGCCCCTGCCAATCGAATCAGATTGGGCGCCTGTAATGGAGTTCACCGCCGCGGACATCTTTCAGTGCTCACCTTTCGGTGATATCCTGAACTCTCTCAAGTCTCTCTCTTTGTCAGGAGAGACCAGGCCGAACTATGGCCTGCGAGGTTGGGATTCGGACGACGAAGAAATTCAAAGCCCACCCACCACCCACTTAATAGCCACTGTCGACGATATACCTGACATGCTCGACTTCGGCTCCGAAGACTTCGACGGTATGACGACGAAGGAGGAGACGAACAAGAACCAGCACCTGTAGGGCGCTGGACGGCCACCTCATCATATGACATATACATGGTGGATGCTCCAAAAGATGGAGACGGCGATGGAACAATGGAGGATGGCACCTCGAAAAAGCCTCCAAAACGCCGGCGCCAGCGGCGCCGCTCTAAATCCCGCCACAACAGAAACGGTGATTCCGGCACGGGAGACAATACTACCCCGAACAGTGCCGAAGAACACCAAAACCAGCAAGATTCGGCGCAGGAAGATGGAGAAGACCGCCCTCACAAGGGAACGGCAGAGCAAGAGGTCGAGGATGATAACTACATGCCTCCCTCCGAAGACGAGGCCAGCCTCGGCGACGATGAATTCGTCGTACCATCAGACCCCGCCGAACAAGAGCGCTTTCAACGCAGGCTTTTAGCCACGGCAAACAACCTAAAGAAAAAGCAGCAACAGCTTATAGCTGATCAAGATCTGCTAGCTGACAGATGGACTGAAGTCCTTGTGGCCGAAGAGTACGAACTCGGATGCCCCTCCAAGAATTATCCCAAGCGCATGCCATTACCCCAATCAGAGGAGGAAGCACAAGACATGGCAGATCGGCCACCTCGCGGCCGCGACAGAGAAGCCTGTACAGAGGCGCCGCACACCCACTATGCTTCACAGACGAAGTAATGGATCATAGAATCCCAGAGGGTTTCAAACCCGTCAATATCGAGTCGTACGATGGTACGACATATCCGGCAGTATGGATTGAGGACTATCTCCTCCACATCCACATGGCACGTGGCGATGATTTGCACGCCATCAAATATTTACCCCTTAAGCTTAAGGGACCAGCCCGACACTGGCTTAACAGCCTCCCAGCGGACTCAATTGGCTCTTGGGAGGACCTGGAGGCCGCATTCCTCGATAACTTTCAAGGGACCTATGTGCGGCCACCAGACGCCGACGACCTAAGCCATATAATTCAGCAGCCAGAAGAATCGGCCACACAATTCTGGACACGGTTCCTAACAAAGAAAAATCAGATAGTCGATTGTCCGGATGCAGAGACCCTAGCGGCCTTCAAACACAACATCCGCGACGAATGGTTGGCCCGGCACCTGGGACGGGAGAAGCCGAAATCAATGGCAGCCCTCACGGCACTCATGACCCGCTTTTGCGCGGGCGAAGATAGCTGGCTAGCTCGCAGCAACAACTTATCGAAGAAGCAAGGTAATTCGGATACCAAGGACAAAGGTGGCAGGTCACGGCGGAACAAACAGAAACGCCGCGTTAGCAGCGATAGTAATGAAGATACGACAGTAAATGCCGGATTCAGAGGCCATAAATCCGGTCAGCGGAAAAAGCCATTTAAAAAGAATACCCAGGGCCCGTCCAGTTTGGACCGGATACTCGAACGCTCGTGCCAGATTCATGGCACCCCCGAAAGGCCAGCCAATCACACCAACAGGGATTGTTGGGTGTTTAAGTAGGCAGGCAAGTTAAGAGCCGAACACAAAGACAAGGGGCTGGACAGCGACGACGAGGAGGAGCCCAGGCCGCCGAACAACAATGGACAGAAGGGGTTTCCCCCACAAGTGCGGATGGTGAACATGATATACGCGACTCACATTCCCAAGCGGGAGAGGAAGCGTGCGCTACGGGACGTATACGCGATGGAGCCAGTCGCCCCAAAGTTCAACCCATGGTCCTCTTGCCCGATCACCTTCGATCGAAGGGACCACCCCACTAGCATCCGTCACGGCGGTTTCGCCGCATTGGTTCTTGACCCAATCGTTGACGGATTTCACCTTACAAGAGTCCTCATGGACGGCAGAAGTAGCCTGAACATGCTCTACCAGGATACAGTGCGGAAAATGGGCATAGATCCATCAAGGATCAAGCCCACAAGGACGACCTTTAAAGGCGTCATCCCAGGTGTAGAGGCCAATTGCATAGGCTCCATAACACTTGATGTGGTCTTCGAATCCCCGGACAACTTCCGAAGCAAAGAGTTAATCTTCGACATAGTTCCGTTCCGCAGTGGCTATCATGCTCTGCTTGGACGAACCACATTCGCTAAATTCAATGCGGTGCCGCACTACGCATATCTCAAGCTCAAGATGCCAGGCCCTCGAGGTGTAATCACGGTCAGCGGAAACTCCGAACGCTCCATCCGTACGGAGGAGCACACGGCGGCCCTCGCAGCGGAAGTGCAAAGCAGCCTCTTAAGGCAACTCTCGAGTCCGGCCTCTACAAAGCCGGACAAAGCAAAACGCGCCCGGAGTAACCCGCAGCAAGACCGACTGGCGCGTTCGGAGCAAGCGTAGCAATACGGCCCCAACCCCAGCCATCGCTACATAGCGGAGCTAGTACCTCGAGTACACAATTACGCCCTTAAAATTCCATGGGCATAGGGGAAGGGGCACATCAAACGGCATGCCAACAATACGGCGTCAAACGTACTAAGGGCTGCCGGATTCTTCTTTTCTTTCAGGACTCCATACTCTGGATAAAGTGTTCGGCCTTGCTGCCGGACAGACGATACAAGACCCAGGAAAGCAGACAAAACAACGCTGCATCATGGAACTCTCAGGTGGTCTCTATTTCGAGCGATATATCTGTTTCTAAATTCTGCGGCCTGCGCCTGGTCAGGACATGTTAAATAGTCTAATTTCTTTTTCTTTTCGCACTACTTGTATCGTTCGGCTTGAATAAACAGCCTCCTTATAAATAATGCATAGCTTTTTGTCTATTTTTTGCATTATCTTCTTTTAATATACATATGTTTATCAAATAACATGATCGCACCCGTACACCATGGTACGGCAAACCACGCCAGGGGCTTTATTACCCTTCTATCTGGTGTGAGAAGTCCGTCCACTTTCACAAGTGCGGCACCCCAAACTTATAGCATTATATGCATCGGCTCCGAGTCATGATTTTGGTCATATGTTGGGTTTGCCCGGCTCCTATGTTTTGGTGCCTTACGTTCCGCTATATCGGCTAAGGTAGCACTAGGAGAACCACTGCGATTGTGCCCCAGATCAGGTGGGCGAGCACCTCAGTGGAGAAAGCTAAAACAGACTGTCATGATAAGGCGTGAGACCGCTCGCTGTTCGAGAGGTTTTTCGAGTCCTTAAAGGCTTATGCCGCTTCGAGCAGGGAGCTGTTTAAGTCCGGCCAAAGGCGTGGATAGCGTCCCGAATTCGGCCTTCCGAACTAGGGGCTTCGCCGAAATTTAAAATTATAACGTTCTATGGCTAAGTGAGAGTGTTCAAGCATTATAGTCCGATTGCCTGGTTCGCTGTGCTGAGCGCCTCCCTCGAAGGACCCAACTATGGGAACAGGAGCCCTCAGGTTTATCCCGAACACCCCAGCACTAGTGGCATGGGGGCAGAAGCCGACGATTGGCCATCTCTCAATTTTTGATAAACAGCCGCACAGAAAATAATATTTTAAATTAAACAAGCATTGCTTAGCGCATATGAACGAGTTTTCAGCGCACAGGACACAAACGAGCGAGTTTATTCAAAAATTACATCTTTAGTACATTCATCCGCGACAAGGCGGGCTCCGGCAAGAACTTCCTTGTAGTAGTTCTCGGGCTTGCGATGCTCCTTCCCCTGCGGCGGCCCGTCCTTCACCAGCTTCTCTCCGTCCAGCTTTCCCCAGTGTACCCTTACACGGGCAAGGGCCCTCCGGGCACCTTCAATGCAGACGGAGCGCTTGACGAGTTCAAGCCGTGGACAGGCCTCCACCAGCCACCGTACTAGCCCGAAATAGCTCCCAGGCAGGGCCTCTCCAGGCCACAGCCGAACCAATAAGCCCTTCATGGCCTGATCGGCCGCCTTGTGGAGCTCGGCCAGCTGTTTCAGCTGATCGCTCAAGGGCACAGGGTGTCCGGCCTGAGAATACTGAGACCAGAACACACTCTCCGTCGAGCTGCCTTCTTCAGCTCGGTAGAACACGGCGGCGTCGGATGCGCTGCGGGGAAGATCGAAGAACGCCCCTGGAGAACTCCGGAGTCGGGTAAGTAATAGGTAATTTACTTTTATATTCCTACTTTGCATTGAGAATGCCTTACCCGCTGCTATCTTTTTTACATCCTCCAACTCTTGGAGGGCCTTTTGGGCTTCGGCCTTGGCACTCTTGGTGGTCTCAATAGTCGACGCGAGCTCGGATGCTTGCATTTTTGCCTCAAGCTCCAAACCCTCATGTTTCTTCATGAGAGCTTGCAGCTCTTGCTGCACCTCGCCGACTTGGACCCCAAGCCTTTCTCGCTCGGCGCGCTCCTCGGCCGCTTTCTTCTCGGCCTCAGCCAGCGCCTACTTCAGGGTTGCCACCTTGGTTGTGGCCCCTACAATAAGCAGTACAATCCTGTTATTTCTTTTTGCAATCAAGCCTCTCTATAGGCACCTTTTTAAGGGGTATTTCTTACCTTCCTTTTCCTCGAGCTGCCTTTTGGCAAGGCCGAGCTCTTGCTCGGACCGCTCGAGGTCCTTTTTAAGGACTTCCACCTGCGCAGACAGTGCGGCGGTGGACAGCAGGGAAGCCTGCATACGCATATTTGACCTTTTATTGTTACACTCCTGCAAAATTTACTAGATCCTCTATTCGGCTTTTCTTTTCCGAACACCGAACAGAGCATCAGGGGCTACTGTCTATGCGGTAAATAATTTAACACATTTTCTGTTTACCTCGAAGCCTGTTAGAAGGCTAGCGCAAGCGTTAGTTGGTCCGCTCTTGGCGGACTGAACCCTTTGGATTACCGTACTCATAACAGTACGGTGCTCCTCTTCGATGGTGGCGTCCTCAAGCGCCGCCAGCAGATTGTCCGGCGCCTCTGGTTGGACAGAGGTCGCCGGCTCAGACGGCTTACTCCTCTTGGAAGGAGTTCGCCTACCGCGTACCGGGACTGTTGAGTCCGGCGCGGTGTCCGGTACAAAGCCGGACTTGGAGCCTTGGGGGGTTTCATCCCCTTTACTCCTGGGGTCCGGAGGATTGCCTTGCAACTCCTCCAGGACCGCCTCCTGCTGCCCTGTTTGGCAGGGCGCCACTTCGGCGTCGTCCGCCCCGCTGGGGGAGACTGCAGGCGGAACAGAGTTTATGTCCGACGAATCCAGGGAGCCGCTCGACGAATCGTCGAGTCCGGCCCGGGGCGGGCTGCACAAATAACATTCGACATTAGGGTAAGCTGCGCACTTGAAGATACTATGAGTCATTCTGGTATGTAAATACTTACGATATCGCCGGACGCTTGGTTCTGTCCGGCCACTCCTCTCCGCCCTCTTCGGCGTCGAGGGAGTAGTCCGGCGGAGGGGTCTTCCTTTTCCTCGACCCCTCGGCCTCCCCCATTGGGGCGGCCTTCTTCCTCTTCGCTCCCCTCGCTGGAGGGGAGAGCTTCCTTCTTCCTCCTCCTCGTTTTCACGAGAGGAGGGCGTCGCAAATTCGCCAGATGACGAGCTCGACACCACCACATTGCGGGCACTCTTTCGAGTCCCGGTGGTCTTCTTCTTCTTCTTGACCTTCTTCTCCGGCACCACATAAGGCGCCGGAGCCAGCAGCTTCTCTAGAAGAGCTGGGGCTTGGTCTTCAGGCAGAGGAGCCGGACAGTTGATTGGTCCGGCTATCTTCAGCCATGCCTGTCAAAGGCAAAGGGAGTTTTTAGATCCCGCATGGAGTTAATCTATGAAGAAGAGATTAAAAGAACCTGTAAAAGGTATAGATGGCTTACCTCGCGAGCGTCGCGCTGCGAGCTGTATCCGCGAACCTCGAAAGCGGATGTGGGGCACTCGGCGCCTTTGGTTAGCACCTTCCAGACGTCTTCATACGTCGTGTCGGAGAGCCTATTGAGGGTTTGGTGCTGCGCTGGGTCAAATTCCCACAAAGTGAAATCCCGTTCTTGGCACGGGAGGATCCGGCGGACGAGCATGACCTGGATGATATTAACATGCCGGATTGGCTTGTTCATCAGGGACCGGATGCAGGTTTGCAATCCGGTCACTTCTTCTTCGTTGCCCCACGATAGGCCCGTCTCTTTCCAGGACATGAGCCGCGTGGGGGGTCCGGATCGGAACTCAGGGGCCGCGACCCATTTCGAGTCGCGTGGCTCGATGATGTAAAACCACCCTGCCTGCCACCCCTTTAAGGACTCCATAAAGGAGCCATCGAACCAGAGTGCGTTGGCCATCTTGCCAGCCATAGCACCTCCGCACTCCGCCTGGGTGCTGGACACCACCTTAGGCTTGACGTTAAAGGTCTTGAGCCAGAGGCCGAAGTGGGGGCGGATGCGGAGAAAGGCCTCACACACGACGATGAACGCCGAGATGTTGAGGACAAAGTTCGGGGCCAGATCGTGGAAGTCCAGGCCGTAGTAGAACATGAGCCCCCGGACAAAAGGGTGGAGTGGAAAACCCAGTCCGCGGAGGAAGTGGGGAAGAAAAACTACCCTCTCATTGGGCCTTGGGGTGGGAAGAAGCTGCCCCGCCTCGGGAAGCCGGTGCGGGATGTCCTTGGACAGATATCCGGCCTTCCTAAGCTTTTTGATTTGACTCTCCGTAACGGAGGAAGCCATCCACTTGCCACCCGCTCCGGACATCGCTGGAGCAGGTTGGGGAAGAAAGAGCGGACTTGGGCGTTGGAGCTTGAGTGCGCAGGAGATGGATGGGCAAAGGAGGAAGAAGGCGTAGGTGAAAGAGGTGGATCTTTATCCCCTTATATAGGCTGATGTCGTTATGCGTCCCCACCTACCTAATAAAACTCGCTTGCCGCTTAAGCGCCGTGGTAAATGGCACGGTTGGGTTACCCGCGTCTGTATTAATGAGAATCCCGTTAAAAGGGGCACACGATCTCTGCTTCGACAAGACGTGCCAAGGAAACCGCCTCGTTGAACGTGCTGCGGTGGAACAACAAAAAATAATCCATACAGAAGGATTGGTCGCAGTGTTATTGTTGGGGAACGTAGCAGAAATTCAAAATTTTCCTACGTGTCACCAAGATCTATCTATGGAGAAACCAGCAACGAGGGGAAGGAGAGTGCATCTACATACCCTTGTAGATCGCTAAGCGGAAGCGTTCAAGTGAACGGGGTTGATGGAGTCGTACTCGTCGTGATTCAGATCACCGATGATCCTAGTGCCGAACGGACGGCACCTCCGCGTTCAACACACGTACAGCCCGATGAAGTCTCCCATGCCTTGATCCAGCAAGGAGAGAGGGAGAGGTTGAGGAAGACTCCATCCAGCAGCAGCACAACGGCGTGGTGATGATGGAGGAGCGTGGCAATCCAGCAGGGCTTCGCCAAGCACCGCAAGAGAGGAGAAGAACTTGGGAGAGGGAGGGGCTACACCAAAGGCAAAAGGTGTGTCTCAAGAGGCCCTCTACCCCCACTATATATAGGGATCCCAAGGGGGGGTGCGCCAGCCCTAGGAGATCTAATCTCCTAGGGGGCGGCGGCCAGGGGAGGATTCCCTCCCCCCCAAGGCACCTGGGAGGTGCCTTACCCCCTTGGGACTCTTCCCTTAGGGTTCCCCTTCACCCTAGGCGCATGGGCCTTAGGGGAAGTGGCGCCCCAGCCCACTTTGGGCTGGATCCCTTCCCACTTCAGCCCATGGGACCCTCCGGGATAGGTGGCCCCACCCGGTGGGCCCCCGGGACCCCTCCGGTGGTCTCGGTACAATACCGATGACCCCGAAACTTGTCCTGATGGCCGAATAGGACTTCCTATATATAAATCTTTACCTCCGGACTATTCCGGAACTCCTCGTGACGTCCGGGATCTCATCCGGGACTCCGAACAACATTCAGTAACCACATACAAGCTTCCTTTATAACCCTAGCGTCATCGAACCTTAAGTGTGTAGACCCTACGGGTTCGGGAGACATGCAGACATGACCGAGATGTTCTCCGGTCAATAACCAACAGCGGGATCTGGATACCCATGTTGGCTCCCACATGTTCCACGATGATCTCATCGGATGAACCACGATGTCAAGGACTTAATCAATCCCGTATACAATTCCCTTTGTCTATCGATACGATACTTGCCCGAGATTCGATCGTCGGTATCCCGATACCTTGTTCAATCTCGTTATCTGGCAAGTCTCTTTTACTCGTTCCGTAACACATCATCCCGTGATCAACTCCTTGCTCACATTGTGCACATTATGATGATGTCCTACCGAGTGGGCCCAGAGATACCTCTCCGTCACACGGAGTGACAAATCCCAGTCTCGATTCGTGCAACCCAACAGACACTTTCGGAGATACCCGTAGTGTACCTTTATAGCCACCCAATTACTTGTGACGTTTGGCACACCCAAAGCATTCCTACGGTATCCGGGAGTTGCACAATCTCATGGTCTAAGGAAATGATACTTGACATTATAAAAGCTTTAGCATACGAACTACATGATCTTGTGCTAGGCTTAGGATTGGGTCTTGTCCATCACATCATTCTCCTAATGATGTGATCCCGTTATCAATGACATCCAATGTCCATGGTCAGGAAACCGTAACCATCTATTGATCAACGAGCTAGTCAACTAGAGGCTTACTAGGGACATGGTGTTGTCTATGTATCCACACATGTATCTGAGTTTCCTATCAATACAATCCTAGCATGGATAATAAACGATTATCATGAACAAGGAAATATAATAATAATCAATTTATTATTGCCTCTAGGGCATATTTCCAACAGTCTCCCACTTGCACTAGAGTCAATAATCCAGTTCACATCGCTATGTGATTAACACTCAAGGTCACATCCCCATGTGACTAACACCCAAAGAGTTTACTAGAGTCAATAATCTAGTTCACATTACCATGTGATTAACACTCAATGAGTTTTTGGTTTGATCATGTTATGCTTGTGAGAGATGTTATAGTCAACGGGTCTAAACCTTTCAGATCCGTGTGTGCTTTACAAATCTCTATGTCATCTCCTAGATGCAGTTACCACGCTCTATTTGGAACTATTCCTAATAACTGTTCTACTATACGAATCCAATTTACTACTTAGTATAATCTGGATCAGTGTCAAAGTTTGCATCGGCGTAACCTTTTACGACGAACTCTTTTCCACTTCCATAATCGAGAAAATTCCTTATTCCACTAGTTACTGAGGATAACCTTGACCGTTGTCCTGTGATCCATTCCTGGATCACACTTGTACCCCCTTGACTGACTCATGGCTTGGCACACTTCAGGTGCGGTACAACATAGCATACTTTAGAGCCTATGTCTAAGCATAGGGGACGACCTTCGTCCTTTCTCTCTATTCTGCCGTGGTCAGGTCTTGAGTCTTACTCAATACTCACACGTGTAATATAGCCAAGAACTCCTTCTTTGCTGATCTATTTTGAATTCCTTCAAAATCTTGTCAAGGTATGTATTCATTTGAAAGTACTATTAAGCGATTTTGATCTATCCTTATAGATCTTGATGCTCAATGTTCAAGTAGCTTAATCCAGGTTTTCCATTGAAAACACTCTTCAAATAACCCTATATGCTTTCCAGAAATTCTACATCATTTCTGATAAACAATATGTCAACAACATATACTCATCAGAAATTCTATAGTGCTCCCACTCACTTCTTTGGAAATACAAGTTTCTCATAAACTTTGTATAAACCCAAATCTTTGATCATCTCATCAAAGCGTACATTCCAACTCCGAGATGCTTACTCCAGTCCTTAGAAGGATTGCTGGAGCTTTGCATACTTGTTAGCATCTTTCAGGATTGACAAAAATCTTCTAGTTGTATCACATACAACCTTTCCTCAAGAAAATCGTCGAGGAAACAATGTTTTGACATCCTATCTGCACAATTTCATAAATAATGCAGTAATCGCTAACATAATTCCAACAGACTCTTAGCATCGCTACGGGTGAGAAAGTCTCATCGTAGTCAACTCCTTGAACTTGTCGGAAAACATTTTAATGACAAGTCGAGATTTTTTAATGGTGACATTTACCATCATTGTCCGTCTTCCTTTTAAAATCCATCTGTACTCAACAGCCTCACGACCATCGAGCCGTTCTGCCAAAGTCTACACTTTGTTTTCATACATGGATCCTCTCTCGGATTTATGGCCTCGAGCCATTCATCGGAATCCGGGCCCACCATCGCTTCTCCATAGCTCGCAGGTTCATTGTTGTCTAGCAACATGACTTCCAAGACAGGATTACGTACCACTCTGAAGTAGTACACATCCTTGTCGTCCTACGAGGTTTGGGAGTGACTTGATCCGAAGTCTCATGATCACTATCATAAGCTTCTACTTCAATTGGTGTAGGTGCCATAGGAACAATTCCTGTGCCCTGCTACACACTAGTTGAAGTGACGGTTCAATAACCTCATCAAGTCTCCACCATCCTCCCACTCAATTCTTTCGAGAGAAACTTTTCCTCGAGAAAGGACCCGATTCTAGAAACAATCCCTATTGCTTTTGGATTTGAGACAGGAGGTATACCCAACTGTTTTGGGTGTCCTATGAAGATGCAGTTATCCGCTTTGGGTTCGAGCTTATCAGCCCGAAACCTTTTCATATAAGCGTCGCAGCCCCAAACTTTTAAGAAATGACAGCTTAGGTTTCTCTAAACCATAGTTCATACGGTGTCATCTCATCGGAATTACGTGGTGCCCTATTTAAAGTGAGTGCGGTTGTCTCTAATGCCTAACCCATGAACGATAGTGGTAATTCGATAAGAGACATCATGGTATGCATCATATCCAATAGGGTGCAGTTATGATGTTCGGACACACCATCACACTATGGTGTTCCAGGCGGTACTAGTCGTGAAACAATTTCCACAATGTCTCAATTGTGTACCAAACTCGTAACTCAGATATTCATCTCTATGATCATATCATAGATATTTTATCCTCTTGTCACGACGATATTCAACTTCACTCTGAAATTACTTGAACCATTCAATAATCCAGACTTATGTTTCATCAAGTAAATATGCTCAGTATCTACTCAAATCATCTGTGAAGTAAGAGCATAACGATATCCACTGCGTGCCTCAGTACTCATTGGACTGCACACATCAAAATTTGTTACTTCCAACAAGTTGCTTTCTTGTTCCATTTTACTGAAACCGAAGCTTTCAGTCATCTTGCCCATGTGGTATGATCTGCATGTCTCAAGCGATTCAAAATCAAGTGAGTCCAGACGGTCCATCTGCATGGAGTTTCTTCATGCGTATATACCAATAGACATGGTTCACATGTCTCAATCTTTTCAGAAATGAGTGAGTTCAAAGATCCATCAACATGGAGCTTCTTCATGCGTTTTATACCAATATGACTTACATGGCAGTGCCACAAGCAGGTGGTACTATCATTACTATCTTATATCTTTTGGCATGAACATGTGTATCACTATGATCGAGATTCAATAAACCATTCATTTTAGGTGCAAGACCATTGAAGGTATTATTCAAATAAATGGAGTAACCATTATTCTCCTTAAATGAATAACCGTATTGCGATAGACATAATCCAATCATGTCTATGCTCAACGCAAACACCAAATAACAATTATTTAGGTTTAACACCAATCTCGATGGTAGAGGGAGCGTGTGATGCTTGATCACATCAACCTTTGAAACATTTCCAACACATCTCGTCAGCTCACCTTTAGCTAGTCTCCGTTTATTTCGTAGCTTTTATTTTGAGTTACTAACACTTAGCAACCGAACCGGTATCTAATACCCTGATGCTACTAGGAGTACTAGTAAAGTACACATTCACATAATGTATATCCAATATACTTCTACCGACAACCTTCTCATCTACCAAGTATCTAGGGTAATTCTGCTCTAGTGGCTGTTCCCCTTATTACAGAAGCACTCAGTCTCGGGTTTGGGTTCAACCTTGGGTTTCTCCACTAGAGCAGCAGCTGATTTGCCGTTTCATGAAGTATCCCTTCTTTCCCTTGCCCTTCTTGAAACTAGTGGTTTCACTAACCATCAACAATTGATGCTCCTGCTTGATTTCTACTTTCGCGGTGTCAAACATCGCGAATATTTCAAGGATCATCATATCTATCCCTGATATGTTATAGTTCATTACGAAGCTCTAGCAGCTTGGTGGCAATGACTTTGGAGAAGCATCACTATCTAATCTGGAAGATCAACTCCCACTCGATTCAAGTGATTGTTGTACTCAGACAATCTGAGCACAAGCTCAACGATTGAGCTTTTCTCCCTTAGTTTGCAGGCCAAGAAAATCGTCGGAGGTCTTATACCTCTTGACGTGGGCACGAACCTGAAATCCCAATTTCAGCCCTTGAAACATCTCATATGTTCCGCGACATTTCAAGAATGTCTTCGGTGCCTCAATTCTAAACCATTTATCATTACCGAACTATCATGTAGTCATCAAAACGTGTATGTCAAATGTTCGCAACATCCACATACCACGTTCGAGGTCCAGCACACTGAGCAGTGCATTAAGGACGTAAGCCCTGTATTGTCCGCATAATTGCTACTATCAACTTTCAACTATATTTTCTCTAGGAACATATTTAAAACAGTAGAACTAAAGCGCGAGCTACGACATAATTTGCAAAATCTTTTTGACTATGTTCAGGATAATTAAGTTCATCTTATGAACTCCCACTCAGATAGATATCCCTCTTGTCATCTAAGTGATTACATGATCCGAGTCAACTAGGCCGTGTCCGATCATCACGTGAGACGGACTAGTCAACGTCGGTGAACATCTTCATGTTGATCGTATCTACCATACGACTCATGCTCGACCTTTCGGTCTTCTGTGTTCCGAGGCCATGTCTGTACATGCTAGGCTCGTCAAGTTAACCCTAAGTGTTTTGCATATTTAAAACTATCTTACACCCGTTGTATGTGAACGTAAGGATCTATCACACCCGATCATCACGTGGTGCTTCGAAACGACGAACTGTAGCAACGGTGCACAGTTAGGGGAGAACACCTTCTTGAAATTTTAATGAGGGATCATCTTATTTACTACCGTCGTTCTAAGCAAATAAGATGCAAAAACATGATAAACATCACATGCAATCAAATAGTGACATGATATGGCCATCATAACTTTGCTCCTTTTGATCTCCATCTTCGGGGCTCCATGATCATCGTCGTCACCGGCATGACACCATGATCTCCATCATCATGATCTCCATCATCATGTCTTCATGAAATTGTCACGTCAACTATTACTTCTACTACTATGGCTAACGGTTAGCAATGAAAAAAATAATTACATGACGTTTATGTTGACACGCAGGCCATAAATAAATTAAAGACAACTCCTATGGCTCCTGCCGGTTGTCATACTCATCGACATGCAAGTCGTGATTCCTATTACAAGAACATGATCATCTCATACATCACATATATCATACATCACATCCTTTGGCCATATCACATCACAAGGCATACCCTGCAAAAACAAGTTAGACGTCCTCTAATTGTTGTTTGCATGTTTTACGTGGCTGCTATGGGTTTCTAGCAAGAACGTTTCTTACCTACGCAAGACCACAACGTGATATGTCAATTGCTATTTACCCTTCATAAGGACCCTTTTCATCGAATCCGATCCGACTAAAGTGGGAGAGACTGGCACCCGCTAGCCACCTTATGCAACTAGTGCATGTCAGTCGGTGGAACCTGTCTCACGTAAGTGTACGTGTAAGGTCGGTCCGGGCCGCTTCATCCCACAATGCCGCCGAATCAAGATTGACTAGTAATGGTAAGCATATTGAACACAATCAACGCCCACAACTACTTTGTGTTCTACTCGTGCAAAGAATCTACGCAATAGACCTAGCTCATGATGCCACTGTTGGGGAACGTAGCAGAAATTCAAAATTTTCCTACGTGTCACCAAGATCTATCTATGGAGAAACCAGCAACGAGGGGAAGGAGAGTGCATCTACATACCCTTGTAGATCGCTAAGCGGAAGCGTTCAAGTGAACGGGGTTGATGGAGTCGTACTCGTCGTGATTCAGATCACCGATGATCCTAGTGCCGAACGGACGGTACCTCCGCGTTCAACACACGTACAGCCCGATGACTTCTCCCATGCCTTGATCCAGCAAGGAGAGAGGGAGAGGTTGAGGAAGACACCATCCAGCAGCAGCACAACGGTGTGGTGATGATGGAGGAGCGTGGCAATCCAGCAGGGCTTCGCCAAGCACCGCAAGAGAGGAGAAGAACTTGGGAGAGGGAGGGGCTGCACCAAAGGCAAAAGGTGTGTCTCAAGAGGCCCTCTACCCCCACTATATATAGGGATCCCAAGGGAGGGGGTGCGCCAGCCCTAGGAGATCTAATCTCCTAGGGGGCGGCGGCCAGGGGAGGATTCCCTCCCCCCCAAGGCACCTGGGAGGTGCCTTACCCCCTTGGGACTCTTCCCTTAGGGTTCCCCTTCACCCTAGGCGCATGGGCCTTAGGGGAAGTGGCGCCCCAGCCCACTTTGGGCTGGATCCCTTCCCACTTCAGCCCATGGGACCCTCCGGGATAGGTGGCCCCACCCGGTGGGCCCCCGGGACCCCTCCGGTGGTCCCGGTACAATACCGATGACCCCGAAACTTGTCCCGATGGCCGAAATAGGACTTCCTATATATAAATCTTTACCTCCGGACTATTCCGGAACTCCTCGTGACGTCCGGGATCTCATCCGGGACTCCGAACAACATTCGGTAACCACATACAAGCTTACTTTATAACCCTAGCGTCATCGAACCTTAAGTGTGTAGACCCTACGGGTTCGGGAGACATGCAGACATGACCGAGATGTTCTCCGGTCAATAACCAACAGCGGGATCTGGATACCCATGTTGGCTCCCACATGTTCCACGATGATCTCATCGGATGAACCACGATGTCAAGGACTTAATCAATCCCGTATACAATTCCCTTTGTCTATCGGTACGATACTTGCCCGAGATTCGATCGTCGGTATCCCGATACCTTGTTCAATCTCGTTATCTGGCAAGTCTCTTTTACTTGTTCCGTAACACATCATCCCGTGATCAACTCCTTGATCACATTGTGCACATTATGATGATGTCCTACCGAGTGGGCCCAGAGATACCTCTCCGTCACACGGAGTGACAAATCCCAGTCTCGATTCGTGCAACCCAACAGACACTTTCGGAGATACCCGTAGTGTACCTTTATAGCCACCCAGTTACGTTGTGACGTTTGGCACACCCAAAGCATTCCTACGGTATCCGGGAGTTGCACAATCTCATGGTCTAAGGAAATGATACTTGACATTATAAAAGCTTTAGCATACGAACTACATGATCTTGTGCTAGGCTTAGGATTGGGTCTTGTCCATCACATCATTCTCCTAATGATGTGATCCCGTTATCAATGACATCCAATGTCCATGGTCAGGAAACCGTAACCATCTAGTGATCAACGAGCTAGTCAACTAGAGGCTTACTAGGGACATGGTGTTGTCTATGTATCCACACATGTATCTGAGTTTCCTATCAATACAATCCTAGCATGGATAATAAACGATTATCATGAACAAGGAAATATAATAATAATCAATTTATTATTGCCTCTAGGGCATATTTCCAACAGTTATGACGCACTGCGGAATAAGTCAGCAGATTTGATTTGTGTTTGTATTATTCTCTATATGGCAATACGTGGAAACTTGTTTTGCAGAGCCGGACACAATTTTGGGTGTTTATTATCTTCTTGAAGAACTTGGAGGAGGAACCCGCCTTGCAATGCCGAAGACAATTTGCGCGCCGGACTCGTCGTCATTGAAGCCTGGTTCAGGGGCTACTGAGGGAGTCCTAGATTAGGGGGTGTTCGGATAGCCAGACTATACCTTCAGCCGGACTCCAGGACTATGAAGATACAAGATTGAAGACTTCGTCCCGTGTCCGGAAGGTTCTTTCCTTGGCGTGGAAGGCAAGCTAGGCGTGCGGATATTCAAGATCTCCTACCAATGTAACTGACTCTGTGTAACCCTAACCCTATCCGGTGTCTATATAAACCGGAGGGTTGTAGTCCGTAGGACGATCAGATAACCATCATCATACACAACCATACCATAGGCTAGCTTCTAGGGTTTAGCCTCCTTGATCTCGTGGTAGATCTACTCTTGTACTACCCATATCATCAATATTAATCTAGCAGGAGTAGGGTTTTACCTCCATCGAGAGGGCCCGAACCTGGGTAAAATAAAGTGCCCCTTGTCTCCTGTTACCATCCGACCTTGACGCACAGTTCGGGACCCCCTACCCGAGATCCGCCGGTTTTGACACCGACAATCATCATTGAAAATCAAGCCAAGAACAGTTTCAAAGTCTTTGTCGTCTTCTTCCTCTTCAATGACGATGAGCCCTCGAAGACCATCTCCCTCAATGTATCTACTTTTTCAAACACTTTTGCTCTTATTTTGGACTACAATTTGCATGATATGAATTAAACTAACCCGGACTGACGCTATTTTTTAGCAGAACTAGTTTCATGTTATTTTTGTGGAGACTTAAAAGTTCTCGGAATTGGACAAAACTTTACGAAAGAATTATTTTGGAATTAATAAAGAATACTGGCGCAAGAACTTACCGGAGGGGGGGGGCGCCTGTGAGCCACAAGCCAGGGGGCGCCCACCCTAGGGCGCACCGTCTGAGCTCATGGGTCCCACAGGTCCTCGTTTGCCCTACCTCCAAGTCCATAAGTACCGGGTTCCCGAGAAAAAAATCAAAGAAAAGGAATCACATTTTACAATACGAAGCCGTCACCACTTCATGTTCTTCATCAGGAGGTCTGATCTGGAGTCTGTTCGGTCCTCCGGAGAGGGGGATTCATCGCCGTCGTCATCAACAACCCCTCTTCATCGATAACCTCATGATGCTCACCACCAGGAGTGAATAATTCCATTGTAGGCATATTGGTGGTAAATGGGGATGGATGCAAATTTTCATCTAATCGAGTCAATTTGTTAGGGCTTGGTCCTTGTATGATTGCATGTTCTTCACTTGCATCTATCGTGTATGCATGTTTTATTTCTTGGTGATGATTTAGTTTTGTCCCCGTTTCTAATTCTTCACTCTGATCTTCGTCAAATTCATTAGAGTTTGATTTATAAAAATCTCCCATTCAACCCCCCCTCTGGTAGTAAACATGCGCTTTCAGTTATTATAAGCAATGCTACTTTAGTATCAAGTATCAAATAAAGAGCACACACATATTGTCAATTTATTACCGACCTTAATTTCCAGGATTTAGTTGCCAACTACTCAATTTATACTCCATAATTTTCTTCAAATATACTTACCTAATAATACACTAGAAAGCACTTTTAAGATCTTTTTAGACAATATGCTTTAGGAAGCTCTATCATGGTATTTAAAGATATTAAAATAAAGATAGGTTCACACACCCGTGCAATTTGTATACACTATGTAATTTACACAATCATCAAAATAAAATTTTGTTAAGAGACATAACTTAATTTAGCATACTTTTTTACTGATGTATGTTACAACCGTATGACAAGGTATACAATAATTAACAATTAGCAATATTGTTGTGCGATTAAATATGCCAACTAAGGGCATAACATCATATTCATTTAGCTTGTAGTCTAACGAAATAATATGTAGAAGAATATAAAATTTTAGTACAACAATATATGGGTGTAGAGCAGCTTATTCGTCTTAGTCTCTCTGGAGCATCGGAAGTAGAGCAACTTATCTTCTCAACTCTCTCTGATAACATGACATTGTTCAAGAAGATTGCACCTTCTCCACATCGTCTTCGTGTTGATCCTCGGATTAAAGAAAAATAAGATCGTAGATCAGATACTGAGCATTCTGGAATTGTTGATGATGAGGGGGGTGCTAGCAGCAGTGGTGATGAATCTGATGGTCCACAAGGGAGTTATCCTGAGCATGAAAGTAGGATTGTCAGGTGGAGACAGAAAAACATATCGTCACAGCTCCTGCCAGTGACAACCAGCCTGACGACGAGGAGGAAGCAGCAAGGCTAATTGACGAAGGAGAACAGAGCAAGTTGACGCCTAGTGAGGATTAGGTGTCGTGTTTCTATGGATGGACCATGTAGTAACTCGTCTGTCCTGTGGGACCCGCTGACAGGGCGCTGTTGTAAGCCCCAGCGAGCAACTTGTTCGATACGAAAGAAATGAGAAAACAATTCTAGTCTTCTTCCTCCTCCCTACATGCTCCCTGAAGTTTGCTAGCAGACTATAGTACTCTGTCTTGGTAATGTGACTACATTAATAGTTTGGAAGTTCTTAGAAGTGATCACATGAGCTAAGAGAGCAAGGCATTATTGTTTACAAGATTGCTGGCCTTATATCAGTTTTTTTTAAATCATCCAAACCCATAAACCATTTATGCAAATTTACCTTCATTGACTTTTCTTCTTCTGTCGATGTGCTTTATTCACTTCTCCACAACGAACATAAATGATCTCACTTACAATTGTTTTTCCTAAGTTCCTAACTATATTATGATCGTCTCTCCTTACGGATTTAGGCAGAATTAGGAGAAATGGACATTTTAAGTAGACACTACTTTCATTACGATACTGTATATGGGCATCTTAAGAGGAGAATGCCTGCCTTAGGTTACCGTTTAACTCATTTGAAGTATTCGAGGTGAAAATACATACTCAGTTGTTGGTGAAAATACATACTCTGTACGCTTCACTAGCCGGGCTCTGCATCCAACACCTAATTATGGACTGCAAAGCAATAAGCACATCCAGTTTTTATACGGGTCACGGGTGGACCCACAGATTCGCATGATAGCACATTCTCCACATCCCGAAAATTAGATAGCATCCTCTCTCAGGCTCAGAAGTCCTAACAGGGAAAGATCTGCATCTTCATCGCCAGAGTACATGAGACCAACTTGCCGGTTCATAAGAACAACTCTAGCCACCGGACTCGCGTTCCCAACAGCCCCCCTCCCCCCCCCCCCCTCTAAAAAGGTAGGGTTTTTCTGCCTCCCGCAGCGTGGCCGTCAGTCCGCCTCGTCTCCGATGGCCTTAGAGCATCTACAGGCGGACTTGACAAATCCGGCCCCATATACGCCCGCCAGCCCCTCATATGTTGCGTCGCAAATCCACATACCTCAAATGCCGACCCTCAAATCCATGCACATCGATCATACGATACAAATTTTCGAATTCAACAGTTCAAAACAAAGCAAAGCAAATCATAGTTCAACAAAGCGGACATGCCAAAATGAAATCAATGTCCGAGCGTGACAGATGGCTCGCTTGTTGGATCACTGGCCGGAAGCCTTCCATGCCGTCTGCTCCGAGCCCAGGCGGACTGCGTTCGGCTCGTCCTGCTCCGCCTGCATCTTGGACGCATGATCCACTGCTGCTGCCCCCTCGTTGCCTCGTACTTCCTATGGTCGTTGATCTCCTTCTTCTTATCTGCAAGCCACTTCTTTGCATGCTCATCCAAGAGGGTTTCATCCGCCAACATGATCTTCTCATCCTCCTCGTCACGTGCGAGTTGCAACCTCTCATTCTCAAGGGACGCCGACGGACGAGGCGGACTGCGTCTCCGCCGCGGCGGTCAGGGACGGGTTGGACGACATCTACGACGGCGGATCAGGACCAATGGTGAGGATGGGGAGCAAGGGTGGCGGACGGCGAGGGTTCGGGCGCAGGAAAGGTAGTTGAAGGGCGGCGGGAGGGGGAGGAAGGGTTTGGTGCAATTTGCGATGGGGTCGGGTTGCTTGGTCCGACATGGCGGGCGCGCCCAGGCGCCCTCATATCTACCCCATATTTGGGTTGGATATGAGGGGTGCCGGTCAGCCTGGGCATTTAAGGCATGTTTAAGCAGACCGTCTGGGTCGAAATGTCATGACTGGTCAATGATCGGGTGGCCTGGCCGGGCGTTTGAGGCGGCTTTGGGGTGCCCGGCTGTAGATGCTCTTAGGGCCATGGGAGAGGAGTGGATCCCGGCCCTTGCCGGTGAGAGGGCTTCGTTTTCACATCTTTCTTCGAGTTTTGTTAGAGTTTGTGTCCTGCTCAGGAAGGTGAGACGGCGTCAGCTCCCTGAAGATGGAATAAGCTCCTCCCCACCTAGCTCTCGTTCCGGTGGAGTGTCTAGTATCGTCGGTGGGCGTGTGGAGATGTGTCTCCGGCGGATCTGGCTTTGGTGAATTTGCTTGTATCTAGTCGTCATTTGTCTACGTTCGAGTGTCTTCGGATTGGATCATTATGATTTACGCTACTCTTCATCGACAGCGGTTGATGTTCTGTTGCGTTGGTCCTATGTGGCCTTAGCACAACAACTTTTCGATTGTCTACTACAACAAGTTTTGTTCGGCTCCAGTGAGGGAGGGGCGATGACAGCGGAGCGCCTTTGGCTCGCTTCAGTGCTTGTAGTCATCGCTAGGTAGTCTATGGATCTGGGTGTAATTTTTATTATTTCTACTGTTCGTTGTACTACCATGATTGAAGACGATACAGAGCGAAGGGCTTGTGGACGAACTTCTTGTTCCTATGATTGAAGAGTCAATGGATGTACATGCCATACTTTGTGACTTGCACATCGCTAGGTAGTGCATGATTCACTTGATTGATTCAACCGGATCATCGGTTACATTAGTCATGAATGGTGCTCCAGCGATGACCAAAAGAATACACCTTCAGATAAAATTGCCGACAACATTGCGTTATGTATCACCAAGAATGATGTCGCCCTGGCCGCACTATTCTTGTCAAAGGTCCTCACCGTCATTTCAATCTACCGTCCCTAGCCTCTGGGCCTTCCAAATGAGTTTTTAAAAATGATTGACAGTCTACGACGCGCCTATCTTTGAGCCGGTTGTGGCAAAGGTGACCGTATGAAAATGCAAGGTCAACTGAGAGCTAGTGTGCAAGCCAAAGATCTATGGCGGGCTGCGCGTTTTCAATCTTGAGAGGTTTGCTACCGCCGTGCATCTGCGATGGCTTGGTATGAGTGGGCCGATCCCCCAAGCCTTGGTCCAGAACTGCAAGGCCATACAATCACAATGATAGAGACATTTTTCTGGCGGCCACCTCTGTTCATGTTGGTGATGGCTGCAAAGTAGAATTCCGGGATTTTTCATGGCTTAAAGGACCTTAGACTCGGAGATGTTGCCCCCAAGATCTTAGATCTCTCGAGGAAAAAGTCTTGCACGGTCCAGAGAGCCCTCTAGAACAACTTTTGGTTTTGTTAGATCGCCAAGACATCATCATTGAGCACATTTGTGAGTGTGCACCCCTATGGGAAAATCTCTCTAGTGCCGTCCATCAGCCTCGTGTGCATGACACCATCTCCTGGAAGTTCACTTCCAATGGTGAGTACTCAGCGTCCTCTGACCATGTTATGCAATCTGTGGGCCACACGACGAGTACCATGCCCATTCCGTCTGGAAGGTTTGGGCACCTCCGAAAGCTCTACAAGTTATTCGCTTGGTTGATCATCCAAAACCGCGTGTGGATAGCCTAACTGTGGCATGTGCCCTCTCTATCATCATGAACATTTACATCCGTGGTGCACCTCCTCTTCGAGTGCCACTTCTCCTAATGTATCTGGACTTAGTTGGGTTCATGGGTTGATTTACGCGATGGCGTCACGGCGAGCGCGTGATTTTCGGTGAAGGAGTGGTGTGCAAAGCGGTCATGGATCGCTGGTTTTCCTGAAGCCACGTCTTATTTCGTGCAAAAAGTTGTGGATTCACTGCCACTGCCGGCGTCACCGTGGCCGAGGGAGGCAGCGACACAGTGAAGAAGTGAGTTGTGGAGAGACGATCAGGAGTCCTACAGTAGGTTAAAATTAGAAATCATTATTCTCTATGAAGCTTTACTTACTATATAAGCAGACTGACTCAACTGATTTGGGTTTTCAGTTCCAAAGTCTTCCACTAGCGGCGGCATATATATCAATAATCATCTGCATCAAAGCCTTGAAACATCTGCCCAGAGACTCATGAATCCAGCAGTTATGATTAACCTACTGTTTTGATTCAACAACTTTTACTTTTACTTGTACCTGTTACCCTACAGCAGTTTCACACAATTCCCAAGAAACTGTTTTTCAGACTGGACTAGTTTCAGTAAACTGTTTTTCAGAAACAACAGTTTCAGGCATTACCAATATGAGTTTCAGAAACAAGCGGAGCCTCGACCACGTGGTGCAGGCCTGGCAGCGGCGGCTGGGCCACCATCACCGGAGCTCGCGTCGGGTTGGCTCGCATCAGGAATCTCTAGTGAAGTGATCCCATCCGGAGTAGTCCTCGTCGGCCAACGTTGACGAGCTGCCAACGCCTCGCCTCGCGCAGCATAACCCCCTCCATGGCCGGGTGCGCCAACGCCTCGCGCAGCACCACCTGGTCGTCGGCGCGCACCGACACGTCCAGCTCCGTGATCCACACGGGGAGCTGGAGCTCCGTCGCCGCCAGCTTGTCCAGCGCGTCGGCGTAGGCCTAGCTCACCTGCCCCTGCACCGCCTCCGTGTACGTGTAGTACCGCTTGAGCCGGTTTCGCGACTTCCGGCCGGTTTCGCTGCAAAATGGGGATGACAATGTGAAGGTCCTTTGCAGAGCGGTAACAACGACACTGCAAAAGGCAAATCGCCAAAATTATCGATGAAGACCAGTCTGGCTTCCTTGCCAGGCCAAGCATCTCCGAGAACTTCGTCTATGCGGCGGAGCTGCTCCGGTGTTGTCATAAGAGAGTCGTGGCCACTCATGTCCTCAAGCTGGATTTTTGCAAAGGCCTTCGACACCATCGCTTGGGACAGCAGCCTACGCAAGATCATCGAGGTGTGGGGGTTCCCCGTCTCTCTGTCTCTGGTGCGACTGGACGGACCTCATCTTCCGGTTGTCGCGCTCAACAGTCGGTGGTTCGAGGTAAAATTATCGTTTGGCCCTTCAGGCTTTCATTGATGAGCATGTCAAATTATGGGATATGATTATTTCTACATAGAGATAAAACCCTGATTTATGAAAAAAAATTTACATTGTGTAAACATCTTTGAAGCTAGTGAACATTTTTGAAGCTAGTGAACATTTTTTAAAATTCCATCAACTACTATTTTTAAAATACGCTAACAAAAGTTTCATACTCCCTCCGATCCAAATAAATGTTGTACTAATGCAGCCTCAATTAATCTGGACCGGAGTGAGTACTATATTTACATTTTGCAAATTCGCGGTGAACTTTAAAAAAAGAATGAATGAAGAAGCAGAGAAGAAGTTACTTGGGCCGACCCAATAGTAGAGACGGGGATGACACCTTGACGCGATACTAGGTTTGATCGCTGCCGGCGAGAAAAGGATGATCCCTACTTGACGCTACAGATTTGAGCTAGCTCAGTTAGTTGGTCCTGGTTATTCCTGTATTAAGAATAGTCTATAATGTTATGTGTTGGTTTTTTATTTTCTGTTGTTTTTATCTGGCGGTTGTCTTTATTTTTTCTCTTTTCTTTTTTTCCTGTTTCAAATTTTCTAGGAAATGTTTCCAAAATAAGAAGAAAATTTGTTTTAGAAAAACATTCCTATTTTAAAAAGCTCGCGTTCCAAAAATGTTGGGAATTTTGAAAAAAAACAGGCTTCTAAATATTGTAAATAAATTCCAAAAAGTTCATATTCTGTTAAGATGTTCCGAAATTTGGAATATAGTTCATATTTTCCAAAAAACACGTTTTTCTGTGTTTAAAAAAATGATAGTCCGAAAAGATTAAAATATTTATAAAATATTGCATTTTTAATTGTTCGGAATTATTGAAAATGTTCAAGTTTTTGAAAAATTGCTCGAGTTTAGAAGTTCTCAATAGTTGATAAAAATCCAGAAATCTTTGAAAACCGGCTGCTAGAGTGACCCGATTGCTGCAGTGTCTTTTTAGGGCAGTCGCCAGTCAACACTTGTCGCAGGGGAAGAAAATGTGGATATGCACTACTGTAATTGGTCTGCTCAGGTGGGGACGCTCTTTGTGTCGGGCCGACATTTTGATCCATAGAGCATCTAATAGGAGCTCCCGCCTGTGGAGAAGTTCGACAAGACGGCAACCTCTACTTTGTTTTCATGTATCATGCATATAACAGACAAACAAACAAATAAACTGTGGAGAGCAACAACACAAGGTCGATGATCAACAACTTTTCTAGCCAAAATGATTTGAACCAAGCAACTCAGATTTCATTGTCAAAAGCAAAAGGACCAAGCATGTTTTTTTTTTCAAAATAAATTTGAACATGATGCTCGTTTCCAAAGTTTACCGGCAGTAGCCATACATGACTACTTTGTGAAAGCCATGACTCGAAGTTGAGACCCGTGGCTCTGGTACCATTTCAAGTTTCATGCATTGGCCAACGCACATATATCTTCAACAACAATATGTAGAGGATGCACTTTTCTCAATTTAGTCCAGCCAAGAAAATTCCAGACGGTTTTGCGAAAAAATAGAGCCCCAAAATGACCCTCACGTGATAACTTAACGACAAATTCGTGGGAGCAGTCACTGACTGGTCAAAACAAATTCTCAAAGAAGGTAAAAGATGAGAACAAATCACAATAGCTTGGAGTGTGCCCGAAAGTAGCAAGCAGACCAGGACATAACCAGGGAGCAGAGCCACTCATATCACTGTGGTCTGTGGTCAACTAGTAGCTCTTAACACTGGATTCAGTACTGAGATTCCCACTGATCACTGTGGGTCAACAGATGATGTTAACGAAACGATAATTATCCACATAATCACGGAGCTGAATTAGCTTTCATGATAAAAACTTCTTGTCGACGCGTTGCTTCCACTGCTTTAGTTCTCACACGGATGTGCTTCTGGCGACAAAGAAAATAGTGCACAGATGCTTCTCTAGTCTGAACCAGTCGCGGAAGAGCGTTTCAGACTCAGTAAGCTCACCAAGACAAGAGCCAATCATCGCTGTCGGAAACTCTTGTAAGATTCAGAACTGCGGTCAACCCACGACCAAAAGGTCAAACATCCCATGCATGCTGGATGGACTGCTGGGTGGACAAACCGCGGGGCCCCAATTGTTACAGAAGCGTACTCGCGACGCAGCCATCAACTGCTTTCCTGTTTTCCCTCAAATAGATCGTAAAGGAGTAGCTCGAGTTGCTCGGGCGTGTGCTTGATGTATTTCTCTGGGGCTCTGCCGCTGTCGATGAGACACCTGCGATTTGACAAAGCGGTATTATAGGCGCCAAAAAGAATTAAACACGCACTAGGAGCTATGGCCTTCAGACATGAACATCAATATCCGTCAGACGAATTACAGCAAAATCCATTGTTTGCCAGTACGAGGTGTGTGAGTGTCAAGAAAAATACCCGAAATGCATTTTGAAAGACCTGTATGCACACAACAGAATTTCTGCAACTGCGATTCTTAGTGACTCACGCAACTCTGAATCCGGAACAGACCAGCCACACTGCTTCTCATAAATCTCTCCAAATAACACATTGAAAGACCTGAATCTGATAGCATCATAGGGTAGAACAATGTTTCAGAATGGAATAATAGGCCATCATGGCAATAAAGTATGCTGAAATAGTCACTGCATATGAGCAAACCTCTCTTTCACAACTGTTCTTGAAACTGTACCGCTATGACTTTCGAATGATAGACATTGCAACACCTACAACATTGGAACAAACTAAATTAAGGCAATGCACATAAATATTTTACTTCTTAGCTTTTCTTATTTTTGCGACTATATTTTCACTTTCTAAGCAATATTATATCATACTTGTAACATATAAAGCGGCCACCAAAGAAATATTCAGGAATTAGCGATACACTCAAGCCAAAAAGTTTTCCTTCTGAACAATACTACATCCCAAGGAAATCTATCCAGTCATAACTCAGCAACAAAAAATTAGGGGACTGCGAAACATATTAGCTAAATCCCATTTACGAGATGCATCAATGTTCAATTATTTCTGCATTCCTCCCACCTATTCAATATTAGTACTTACATATATATTTTATATTCGAGTGTGTTTCGACTGGCGTTCTTAGTGAGAACATATATATTTATGAGGTTAGAAAGCTTCAATAAGATGGCATCAAAATGGAAGAGAAATGACACAAATGAGTTTCAAGATTTCTGGCCAACAAACCTTTGACCAACCAACCATTCTATATTGATATGTATTTCGCTGTACAATCCCTCGATGCCTTTGAATCCAGTCATCGCCTAATAGATTCTTGGCTTCTGATCTGAAAGAAAGGGAAGAGAGCATTAGAGTGAACTCCAATTATGTTAAACTCACACACTAACTAATTATGAGTTCGATTGTACTTCATAAGGAACATACCTGCCGACATATTTAACAATATAATTAATGTTATTCATCAAAAATATGTGCATGAGTGCAGGATCCTTATATTGTTTTGCTTTTGCATCCAAATTATTTTGTAAAGCTTCCATAATACTCATGGTTATATATGCCAGCTCAGAACCTGTTCCATCTTCCCTTTTGAATTCCTGGAAGAGCTGTTTCAGAGTTGATTGATAACTACACAAAAAAAGCAGATTGCTGTCATTATTTACCTTTTATTCCTTTATTTTGTGAAGCTGCAGCAAGTAGTGACATATTGAAAGATAACATTGGATAGGGAATTACTAGTTAGAAAAAATGAAGCCTGAAGAGGCATTTAATAGGTAAAAATTAGAATTGTATCAACACCACCTTTACAAGAATGGAGAAATGAAGTTCACCTACAACTGCAAGCAGTATTTATCTATGTGTTCTGCTCACCGAAACAGTTGGAACAACGATCTAATTCCTAGAAGCCTCAAAAGGTCCAAATATAATTTTAGAATGAACAGATGAAAATACGAGCATACACCTAAGTAATCAACAACAACAACAACAACAACAACAACAACAACAAAGCCTTTAGTCCCAAACAAGTTGGGGTAGGCTAGAGGTGAAACCCATAAGATCTCGCGCAACTCATGGCTCTGGCACATGGATAGCAAGCTTCCTCGCACCCCTGTCCATAGCTAGTTCTTTCGTGATACTCCAATCCTTCAGGTCTCTCTTAACGGACTCCTCCCATGTCAAATTCGGTCTACCCCGCCCTCTCTTGACATCTCCGCACGCTTTAGCCGTCCGCTATGCACTGGAGCTTCTGGAGGCCTGCGCTGAATATGCCCAAACCATCTCAGACGATGTTGGACAAGCTTCTCTTCAATTGGTGCTACCCCAACTCTATCTCGTATATCATCATTCCGGACTTGATCCTTCCTCGTGTGGCCACACATCCATCTCAACATACGCATCTCCGCCACACCTAATTGTTGAACATGTCGCCTTTTAGTCAGCCAACAATCAGCGCCATACAACATTGCGGGTCAAACCACCGTCCTGTCCTTCTGCAGCATTTACCCCAAATATCGAAAGGTGTCCTTCTAAGGTACCACCTGCCCATCAAGGCTAACCTCCTCCTCCTCGCACCTAGTAGTACTGAAACCGCACATCATGTACTCGGTTTTAGTTCTACTAAGCCTAAACCCTTTCGATTCCAAGGTTTGTCTCCATAACTCTAATTTCCTATTTACCCCCGTCTGAGTATCGTCAACTAGCACCACATCATTCGCAAAGAGCACACACCATGGGATATCTCCTTGTATATGCCTTGTGACCTCATCCCATCACCAAGGCAAAAACATAAGGGCTCAAAGCTAACCCTTGATGCAGTCCTATCTTAATCGGGAAGTCATCAGTGTCGACATCACTTGTTCGAACACTTGTCACAACATTATCGTACATGTCCTTGATGAGGGTAATGTACTTCGTTGGGACTTTGTGTTTCTCCAAGGCCCACCATATGACATTCCGTGGTATCTTATCATAGGCCTTCTCCAAGTCAATGAACACCATATGCAAGTCCTTCTTTTGCTCCCAGTATCTCTCCATAAGTTGTCGTACCAAGAGATGGCTTCCATGGTCGGCCTCCCAGGCATGAAACCAAAGTGATTTTTGGTCATGCTTGTCATTCTTCTTAAGCGGTGCTCAATGACTCTCTCCCATAGCTTCATTGTATGGCTCATCAGCTTAATTCTATGGTAATTAGTACAACTCTGAACACCCCCCTTTTCTTGAAGATTGGTACTAATATACTCTGTCTCCATTCTTCTGGCATCTTGTTTGCCCGAAAAATGAGGTTGAAAAGCTTGGTTAGCCATACTATCGCTGTGTCCCCGAGGCCTTTCCACACCTCAATGGGGATACAATCAGGGCCCATCGCCTTGCCTCCTTTCATCCTTTTTAAAGCCTCCTTGACCTCAGACTCCTGGATTCACCGCACAAAACGCATGCTGGTCTCATCAAAGGAGTCGTCCAATTCAATGGTAGAACTCCCATTCTCCCCATTAAACAGCTTGTCGAAGTACTCCCGCCATCTATGCTTAATCTCCTCGTCCTTCACCAAGAGTTGGTCTGCTCCGTCCTTGATGCATTTGACTTGGCCAATATCCCTCATCTTCCTCTCTCGGATCTTGGCCATCTTATAGATGTCCCTTTCGCCTTCCTTCGTGCCTAACCATTGCTAGAGGTCCTCATATGCCCGACCCCTTGCTTCACTGACAGCTCGCTTTGCGGCCTTCTTCGCCATCTTGTACTTCTCTATGTTGCCTGCACTCCTATCCAGATATAGGCGTCTGAAGCAATATTTCTTCTCTTTAATCGCCTTCTGGACATCATCATTCCACCATCAGGTATCCTTATCTTTGCTTCTCCTTTCCCTGGACACTCCAAACTCCTCCGAGGCCACCTCACGAATGCAAGTCGCCATCTTCATCCACACATTGTCCGCATCCCCTCGTTCCTCCCAAGGGCCCTCCTTAATGACCCTCTCCTTGAACGCCTGAGCTACCTCCCCCTTGAGCTTCCACCACTTCGTTCTAGCGACTTTGGCATGCTTATCCCGCTGGACACGAATCCGAAAGCGGAAGTCAGCAACCACCAGCTTATGCTGGGGTACAACACTCTCCCCAGGTATCACCTTACAGTCTAGGCACACACGCCTATCTTCTCTTCTCGAGAGGATGAAATCGATCTGGCTAGATTGTTGGCCACTAAAAGTCACCAGATGGAGAAGAGAATGAAATCGATCTGGCTAGTGTTGGCCACTACTAAAAGTCACCAGATGTGATTCTGTCTTTCTAAAGAGGGTGTTAGCTACAATCATGTCGTAGGCTAGAGCAAAGCTTAAGACATCTTCTCCTTGATTCCTGATGCCATAGCCAAAGCCCCATGCGCCCCTTCAAAACCTGTGTTAGATGTACCCACATGGCCATTGAGGTCTCCTCCTATGAAGAGCTTCTCGCCAATCGGTACTCCTAATCATGTCTTCCAGGCCTTCCCAGAACTCCCTCTTGGTGTTCTCAGTGTGGCCTACTTGCGGGGCATACACGTTGATAACATTCAGAACTAAGTCCCCAACTACCAGCTTGACCAGGATAATCCGGCCCCCACGTCTCTTGACGTCTACAACTCCATACTTGAGGCTCTTGTTGATCAAAACACCTATGCCATTTCTGTTTGCAGCTGTCCCTATGTACCACAGCTTGAAGCCGGTATCCTCCACCTCCTTCGCCTTCTGTCCCCTCCATTTGGTTTCTTGGACGCAAATGATATCAACACCTCTCCTCACCACTACATCAACTAGCTCCCGAAGCTTCCCTGTCAGAGACCCTACGTTCCAGCTACCTAAGCGAATCCTCCTAGGCTCGGCTAGCTTCCTTACCCTTCGCACTCGTCGAGTCAAATGCGAAGACCCTTGCTCATTTTCCACTACATCCGGGCGCCGATGTAGCGCGCCACTAAGGATGCGATGAAACGATCCTCGTTCACTTGCCATCGTATCCGGATCAAGATACGGCGCGCCTCCAGGGGGTGACGGCCCGGCCCTTGCCCATATGCCACCACACCCAAGTTCCGATGTGGCGCGTCGCTGAGAGGGTTACGCCCCAACGAAAAATTAGAAATGCAGATGATTAGGCACTTACTCGAGAAGACACCTAACAAAATTAATCACATAGGTCGTCAAAGCATGAACTCTTCCATCAGTATCAATATTCTTTGTTGCATCCTTTGCAACAGCTTCTTCGAAATAACTAAAAATCTTCTGTGCAGTTTGTGCTAAAGAATTTTTCAGACTGAATGCAGAGTCGCGCATTTGAGAGCATGATTCTCCAACAAAGATGGTGTCAATCTACACATTCAGTTGAAAAGATGAACCTTTTAGTTATTTCCATATAAAAGCTTACCACCAAAATAAATTCACATTCAATTGACACCATAAATCTTCGAACTTCCTACAAGCTTTGTCAAGTTAAGGTGAATATCAAATCAGAGATAAGAGATGGTGAAATATATATTATGCATAAAAGGTGAACTCAAATACAGATGGCTCAACACTCCAATGATGGAAGTATGGTATCAAACTGAGACACATGACTACTATCATACTTGTATAGCTGTAGGCAGAAATTGTTGTTTTACTTAAACATATGCAGCAGTTAATAATCGCTCAATATCACTGGCATATGTTTAAGTAAAACAAATAGATATGGAAGTTAATAACAAACCCTAGCTATTCAAAGAAAGGAAACGCAAAGGTACTTTGCGTTTTCTTGAAAAGAAAATATCACTGGCCAAAGCAAACCAAGCTGTTAAAACAATTACTGCAGGAAAAGTTTTCAGGTGGCGTGAAGGAGAAAACATTTGTCTCAACCGCAAACAGATGTTAACTGTATATTGGGCATTCATAATTATCAACTTATCATTATGCACGCTCGAATAAAATGTACCTCTGTTTGAAGTCCACACATTATCTCATACATGTCTAGCAGAACAAACAGTTTATCCGGTGATCTTTCACTCATAGCAATTGCCTCACCAAAGCTGAGTAGATTCTCCAAATTGTTCTTGGTTATTGTGGAAAAGCACTCATCCCTCAAAGATTGGCTGCATCCGAAAACTTGGTTACAGAGCTGGCGTTCCCCAGCAAAAAGAAGTTTCACCTGTTTCAAGCAGAACACGTCACCAGAGGCAAGTTATAGTGCTATTTAGTAGGTTTGACAAAAGATCCTTACAGAAATTCGCATGAACTGAATCCAGTTACTTGTTTTGGACTCCAAAATCTCCCAAGCCATTTCCCGCACTTCATCTTTATTCAGTTTCTCGACACCCAAGTTCTTCAAACACGTTTCTAAAGCTGAAGCACGAGCTTCGCTGCAAAAAAAGGAGAATAATGTTTCAGCAAGTCATTCAAGTCTCAAAGGTGGAGCAGCGACTGCATAGGAATCAGTTAGCAAAGTTACGTACAAACAAGAAATATTCAATCTTTCCACAGGAGCCTCGCAGTTTCAGTAATGCATATAATTTTATGGCTTTTTTTTGCTGAGCACTCGTATTAGTATAGCGATATTCCAAACTGGAATCTTTGAACCTTTTTCCATGGATTATGAATATGGCCAAATTGTTAACAAATGTATTCAAATTGATTGACAGATGTAACAACACTAAATGAAGATAATGCTGACAGTAGCTACCTAGCTGACCAGTATAACTTCTATGTTCATTCCAGAGGAATACACACTTATCCATTCGCGTGAAAAAGAAGGGAGAATTATAACCAGTCTAGCTCCGCTTACCTGTATATTTCTGCACATTGCTGTTGGCACCCAGCTTGAACCAATTGTTGTGCTAATTTAGCAAGCAAAGGAACAAACTTGGGTTCAATAAGAGCAGGAAGGCTGTATACGACAGCCTCCGGGTTATCGGACGATGCACCAGGTAATGGGTGTTTCCCATCTTCAGATCGAGACTCAGATGATGGCTGAAGCATACTGACAAGGCAATCAAAAAGACAACCAAGCTCCATAGATTTGCTGGATCAGTTAGGTGGACGCACAATGCAAGAGTTAGATGATGTCAAGATAAAAAAACAACTTAAACCAAGATAAATGAGACAAAAACCTGCACTGAGACAACTGATTCTGGAATTCGCCCTCCGTCTTCACGAGGGCCTTAAAAAGGGCACCCACATGGCTTGGCACCCGGTCACTGCTACTATCATTCCTGTTCGAGCTAAAAAGCTGATCGGACGTTTCTAGGAAACTTTGGAGATTCTCAAGAGGACCTTTCTCTACTGCACACTCTGCCTGCACATATATACAGATGCCAACATTCAAGTCATGTCTAGTTTGCTCCCAAAAAAGCAATACATCACCAAAAAAGGTGCTAGTTATTTTCTCAAGACTTGCACTGATCACAATACCTGTTGTACTGAATTAAGCACATCAACAAGCTCGCTTTGCAGCTGTGCATCAAAAACAACATCCAAATTCACCTCATCGACCGTGCTAGTTGTCTCTTTATTGAACATTTCTGTAGTTATATCCTCAACTGCAATGCCATCATTCACTCTGGTGCTCCGCACAATGAACTCGTCGGCGTGCTGCATATCTCTTGGTGTCTTGTCCTGTGGCTGCAATGTTATATTGACACTACTCTTAGATTGTGGCGGCACAATGCCTGTGTGCGGCTGTATGCAGTATGGAAGCGGTCCCGTCTTTTGGATGTTGAAGGCAATGTAAGAATTTGTCTCATTAGTTAGCTGAAGTGAGCATGCCATCTGTGTGTTAAGCTCAAAAGAAAAATGTAACTCGAGTGGCTCAATCCCAAGCATATCATCCTCCATGTAATGGTTTATCTGCAAGAAAAGAGCAGGCCAGGCATGTATGTTACTGTCCATGCATGAACATATGTACTCCCTACCTTCCATTTCAGAAGATGTATTTTGAAGAAGGCGAAAGAGTTGCAGCATATGTTTAAGGATTTGGCAAAAGATAATGAATGCAGGTCCTTTCACCAAGTGTTTTTCTAAGCTTTTGCACCTGGTTTCAAGAGAGAGCTAATAAGGTTCTTGAGTATCCAGGGAGCATATGAGCTTACCGGTCCAAGTGTGGATTCAATGGCATCGACGCTGATTTGCCCAGTAGTACATTCCATTTTACTGATATCATCTATTATTTCCGATATAAAAGGCCGTTGGCAAGGGTCAATTTCCTGGCAGAGTAGCCCTATGTCGATGCATTTAGTTACTTGTTGGTAACACAATGGACTTTCCTTCCCTGTTTTTTTCCATCTGTGCCTCCATCTTCTGAGTACCTGTTATTCCCCAAAGGTGATACAGACGATGTCCAAATATTTAACCCAAAACGTAAACAATGCCCGCATGCCCTTTAACGTATCATGCAACCCAAGTGGGTGCCTCCAATCATGCGGCAAGGGGCATGATGATGCCAGAAACCAGGTTGGGCATTCCTAAAAGTACTCCCCCTCTCAGATTCCCCATCATACACATAGTGAATTAGTGATCTCTCTAACCTCTCCTGGTGCAAGTATCATAAGAGTATCATGCAGTGCAACCTAAGAAACAAATGACGTGGTGTTGCACTAAAGGATAAGACAGACGATTCTAGTATCATATTATGATATAGTACCATAGCGCATAAGAAATAGATCGTATCCACAACTTGCTATTGGGATTCTACAACCGAATAAGTGAAGTGGTGGTATGATACTAGTGTATGACACTATGCAATGTGAAGGTACGTAGTTAGTAAACTAGTATCATGCATTATGATACTAGATCATGACACTAGGCAATGTGAGGGCCTAACTTACTCCCAAACCTTTTCCTTAAACAGAGAGATGGGAAGGCTTCATAGATGCAAAACGGTGCTAGAAATAATTGTAATGACAGCATAGATGAGCTTTCTCGCTGAATGTGCATAGGTTTAGCATAAAGGCGGCTTATAATCATGGTTCTGCTATCCTTACACATATGCCTTGGATGAAGAAAGATAAAAAGAGTAGTAGAATTATATATATTTGTGTTTCTTCTTATTAACTGTCCACAACATCACCAAATACACAACAATTTCAATCCAGATTTTAGATTTATACACACATTATCCCCATGAAAGAGGTTTATCTAGTACTGTATCATTCTATACTTGAAACTGTGGGTAGCTACTTCCGTTCATGACACAGTTTCATCTGTCAACTACAAGAGGAGTGAAAACTACAAAGAACGGAGACGCAAGCCACACTTCTATATTGGTGTAACCTGCCACAGAAGTTTAGCACTTCGGCACAAAACAACACAAAGTTACAAACCTATCCATTCATGCTGATTTAGGAGTCCACTTAATACGAGACTTGAGTATAGAGACCAGATGATTTATTTATTTTATTCCAAGTATGCAAATTAATTAGGAGCACCCATAATTTTTTTAACTACATGCAAAGAAAATAAAATGATATTTCTGCAAGGGACCATCTTCATGTGGTGAGGTAAAAGCAATCTTACATTATTTTTGTTATTATCGGGAATACTCTTCTCTCCTGTCACAAGTTCAATGATTATAATGCCCAGACTATATATGTCTGATTTGAATGACATCTTGCCACGTTGTAGGTATTCGGGAGCACAATATCCTCTGCACAGGAAAGGGAGTTTGATGCAACGTGACATAAGAGAATGCAAGAGTAAATACCAGGAACAACAATCGGCTATTTACGTGCATAGCTTACAGTGATCCACAACGGTCTACACTCATTGTTTGTGACTTTTCATCTAGTCTTGCTAAACCAAAATCAGTAATCTTCGGCACCATATCATTATCCAGTAGTACGTTGGCAGGTTTCAGATCCATATGATATATATGCTTTTCCATGTGTAGATAATGTAGACCATCACATATTCCTTTGATTAATCGGTAACGTGCACTCCAATCGAGTCCCCTTAATTCATCTACAGAAAGAAAGAATAGTAGTAAGGCAGCATGAAATCTTCTGACATTTCATTTGTGCAAGCTAACTTGCATACTGAATTGAAGCAACATTTGTATATATGCAATATATACTTACTGATTGTGGATCGTGAGTTAAAAAGTAAAAGTGAAGAAAAGAAGATAAATAAGTAAAGAGAATTATTTTATTCCAAAAAAAGGTAAAGCGAAGAGCAGCATACCGGTAATAAACTTTTGCAGACTTCCATTGCTGATATACTCGAAACAGAGCAATCTTTCTCTTATCTCGGCATAAATAAGTTCTCTTGATCCTTCTTTTTCTATTGCTATCTGGTCAGTACTAGCACAGAAGCCAACAAAGCGAACTATATTTGGATGGTTAGTAGCCATAAGGCTATTGACTTCACGATAAAATAGCTTCTCATCAATTGTATGGTTGCTCCTTATCCTCTTCACAGCAACATTTCCATTTGAGAGGATACCCTGTTTAAGAATGCGCCATCGTTTTTAGGACCAAGGACACGGCGTGAGAGTTCTCTTGTGAGCATTTAGATCAAGTATAGCCCTGCTGTGAGCATTTAGATCAAGTACAGCGTGATAAAATAATAGAGAAAATAGGGTGTGTAATACCCTAAGAACACAACATTTTTTTTGTTTGACATGGAGTACAAAGTAGACAAGCCAACCCACACATACATGCACGGTCCCCGTACTTGCTAAGGAAAACTTGAGGCTCTCCGCCGCAACTTATGGCACCACAAGCTGGCCACACGGCATGTGGAGGTGCTTGTACTCCAAACACCTCATACTTGTTAATGCTACGTATCAAATCTGGTTATATACTGCCAAAAGAATTTGACTTGGCGATATATGCCACAAAACCTAAGTGGTATCTTGGAGCTGTAGCAACCCTGATACGAGAGCTGTCATCTCTGATTCTTTACATAGTTCAGCTACAGTGAGGGCTGCACCAAGAGATAGAAAAAATACAGCTCTCCATTTTTTTAGAAATAAAAGTTCCTAGGTCTGCATTGCTGGTGAATTTAAACATAAGTTTACGATGGAAATAAGTCCGTCAATGACATTTGCTGCTTTTAGACCCTTTTCTACTTGTTTACTTGCTGCAAACCCACATATGTTTGGCCCAGAATTTGCAGGTTCACACCTCAGCCCATAATGCACATTTTTTGAAAAATCCTAACATCATATTTCAAAATCTGAAACTAACCATTTTAATTATTTGAAACGCCTAGATAGATGTAAATGCACATGTCACCGCAAAACACACACTCCATTCTTTGGTGATACAATGCTATCCTTGGGATGTTTAGGCACTATATGGATAATTTCTTTTTAAAAGGAAAATTTACCTTATAAACCGTCGCGAATCCACCATGGCCAATTTCTCGCTCTTTGGAGAAATGTGCGGTGATGTTCTCCAGAAGTGCAAGTGGTAGATTCGTCGGTTTCTCTCTTCCATCAAGTATACGCTCGAGCACATCAGGTTCCATCGACTATCTATTATCAAACCCATCACAGAGAGTTTAAGCATTGTAGCAACCAAATTTAATTTCCCTTAATAGAGCACAGTTGCAGGAGAGCCGACACAAGGAATAGATTAGCTTTTTCGTTTTTCCAACAATATAACATACTGAAAATTGTAAAACATAATCGTACGTACCAATTCTTTAGTCCCAACCAATATTTATGGTGTCGTCAATCTAAGTGCCACAATGAATATTATTCTTGGTGAAATGAGCTATTATTTGTGTATAAAATTAACTGGTGATCTTTCCGTATGATAGCTCTGTATGGTGGAAAATGGTCAGCCTCAAAGACGAGTCTACTACAAGTGCTATGCCCATCACAGGAGCCGAACTGGGGCATCAGAGGCCCAGCCCAGCGGAACGTCCCAACCACGTCCCAACCATACTCTTTCTTTTTGGGCGACAGACAGAGCGTCAACCGAGACTGGACAGCCATGGATGCGCCTCCGCCTTGCTTGCTAGATTTAGTAATTTAGGGAGGGCCGGAGGGGGAACTAGGAGGAAGCAGCGGAGGCAGGGCAGGACACCGCCGCCTGCAGTCAGGGGTCACGGACTCGCTGTAGCCCGCAGGCACGGCCACAACGGCGTGGGGCACCGGGCATCTGCCAGACTGAGGTCAAGCAGCCGACGCAGCGACCTTCTTTCCCAAATTCCTAGCTACTCCCTCCGTTCGGAATTACTTGTCTCGATAATGGATGTATCTAGAACTAAAATACGTCTAGATACATCCATTTGTGCGACAAGTAATTCCGAACGGAGGGAGTAGCAATCTGTCAATTTGAATGCATTTTCTAATCTCTACGTTTTCTACAGGAAATGTTCACCGCATTAGATGTTAGGACCCAATATGAGTGAACTAACCAGACAATGAACGTACTAATCACAGCATGGGTGCAAATCTCGACCAAATACTTACAGTGGATCATGGGGAAACAACGAAAAACATATGTGCACACAAATTTGAGTAATGACTAATGTCTACTCCCTCCGTCCCATAATATAGGAACGTTTTTTATACTAGTGTAGTAATTGTCTAGTGAAGTGGTATGACTGAGAACAAAAAAAATTGTGTGTTCTTTTAGCCTGGCTAATTTTTTTGTAGCTTCGTCACTGATGCCCATGTCACGCGCTTCGGCTCCAACATACGGCCCACGGGCTAATCTCCGTGGTGTACTACACTACACGAAAAGGTTGTATGCTTCTTCTTTCTTTTCAACAAAATGTTGGGAAAGATCACAAACAGCTTTCAAATCTAAGAATCTGGAGCAACTCTTACTTTCAGTAGCAAAATCATCAGGATTATACTAGGAGTAGCTTACAAGGGCCTCACGCAGAGTCCAGCCGAGATAGAGTCCGTAGCCCCGACGGGACCGCGCCGCGCTGACGGCCGTCGCGGTGGATGGACCTGGTGTCGCGGCGCCGCTTGCGGTTGAGGCGTTGCCGCGTTGGCTTCACCCGGCTCGACGGCGCCGGCGTCCGGTGAGCCAGCGAGCTCTCAGATCTGCCTGGTTGTAGTGCGCCGCGCTGCCTCGGATCCTTCCTGTTCCCGGCTTCCAATGCCTCTTCCAATCTTGTCAGTTTGTTGGGGAAGGGAAATGGGGCTTGCACGTTAGGAGAGATTGGGGAATTTCGGTTGACTTGGAGGGAGAGAGGAGGAAGGAAAATGCTTATCTTTGCCAGGCTGATTTTAAGGCCGGTCGTAATGGTAGTATCATGCATGTCAACTAGGCAATTTTGATGAGGTGTCATAGCATTAAATGAAGAAATAAAGGGTGTAATATCATATCATGATATCGTATCATATTAAATGCTAAGCTACCTTGTGTCATGCATGGCAATAAATAAAGCACTACATGATACTAATATATGATACTATGCATTAGGGAGATATTATCATATACTAGTATCATATGCATGATACTAGTATATGATACTCCCCATTACAACTAGCCTAAGAGAAAAATGTCACAGTGGGGCCGGGCACCGCCCTCCCTTTCTTCCTTATCCTCCCGTGAGCAGAAGGGAACGGAACCACATACGTATTTCTCGCGCGTTGACTCATCTCTCTCCTTCTACTCCCTCCGTTTCTTTTTAGTTTGCATATAAGATTTGGTTAAAGTCAAACTTTGTTAACTTTAACTAAGTTATAAAAAAATATCGAGATTCATAATATGAAATAAATATTGTAAGATGCATCATGAAATTAATTTTCACACCATATAGATTTAATATTGCAGATGTCAATATTTTTTCTATAAAGTTGGTCAAACTTTACAAACTTTGACTTTGACCAAATATTATATGCAAACTAAAAAGAAACGGAGGGAGTACTCCCGATAAATCTCACCGGTAATTCTTCTCTCCTTCAAATCCGGCCAGAGGCCGAGAACCTGCATCACAACGTAGCATCCATGGCCAAGTTCGTGGGGGCGATTGGCGCTGCGCCCGCGACGGTGCTGCAACGCAGCAATCCAACCATGGCGCTCGCCGGCGACGGTGCTGCAATGCGTCAACCATGGAGCTGATCGTCGGCGATGGTGCTGCAACGCAGCAACCATGGCGCTGCTCGCCGGCGACGATGCTGCTACGCAGCAATCCATGGTGCTGCTCGCCGGTGCCGGTGCTACAACGCAGCAAGCCAGCAACCATGGTGCTGCTCGCCGGCGACGATGCTGCTACGCAGCAATCCATGGTGCTGCTCGCCGGTGCCGGTGCTACAACGCAGCAAGCCAGCAACCAAAGCGCTGCTCGCCGGCGACGATGCTGCTACGCAGCAATCCATGGTGCTGCTCGCCGGTGCCGGTGCTACAACGCAGCAAGCCAGCAACCAAAGCGCTGCTTGCCGGTGCCGGTGCTGCAACGCAGCAACCATGGCGCTGCTCGCCGGCGACGATGCTGCTACGCAGCAATCCATGGTGCTGCTCGCCGGTGCCGGTGCTACAACGCAGCAAGCCAGCAACCAAAGCGCTGCTTGCCGGCGACGATGCTGCAACGCAGCATTCCATGGCGCTGCTCGCCGGTGCCGGTGCTGCAACGCAGCAAGCCAGCAACCAAAGCGCTGCTCGCCGGCGACAATGCTGCTACGCAGCAATCCATGGTGCTGCTCACCGGTGCCGGTGCTACAACGCAGCAAGCCAGCAACCAAAGCGCTGCTTGCCGGCGACAGTGCTGCAACGCAGCATTCCATGGTGCTGCTCGCCGGCGACAGTGCTGCAACGCAGCATTCCATGGCGCTGCTCGCCGGTGCCGGTGCTGCAACGCAGCAAGCCAGCAACCAAAGCGCTGCTTGCCGACGACGGTGTTGCAACGCAGCATTCCATGGCACTGCTCGCCGGAGCTTTTAGAAATATTCTAGCGTGTCAAACGCGAGGAAAAAAAAGAAACCACAAACGCAGCATTCCATGGCGCTTTTAGCGAGCGCGGCAAGCTGGCTAGCCGATGAGCAAGCGGGGATGCGACGGGCTGCTGTTGCTGTCGAGAGCGGGCAGGCTATCAGCGATCAAGATGGGCGTCAAGATGAGATTCAAAGCAATGCTCGGCCCAAGAGGCAGCCTCGCGTGCCCGCTTGGCTAGCTGGGCCTGAATGGGCCTAAAACCCTCTGCTACTTATACCCAGGACAACAGCGAGGATAGGCGGCGGCTGGTGATTGGCTAGCTTGTAATTGGTAGGTGGCGTGAGCCAGTAGTTCTTCCTCCTCTACCTCTCGATCCCCCATTCCTTGTAACTCAATTCGGCCATTGTCAGTGTCAAAACCGGCGGATCTCGGGTAAGGGGTCCCGAACTGTGCGTCTAAGGCGGATGGTAACAGGAGGCAGGGGACATAGTGTTTACCCAGGTTCGGGCCCTCTTGATGGAGGTAATACCCTACGTCGTGCTTGATTGTTCTTGATGATATGAGTATTACAAGAGTTGATCTACCACGAGATCAAAGAGGCTAAACCCTAGAAGCTAGCCTATGGTATGATTGTCTGTTGTCCTACGGACTAAACCCTTCGGTTTATATAGACACCGAAGGGGGCTAGGGTTACACAAGGTCGGTTATAAAGGAGGAGATATACATATCCGTATTGCCTAGCTTGCCTTCCACGCCAAGTAGAGTCCCATCCGGACACGGGACAAAATCTTCAATCTCGTATCTTCATAGTCCAACAGTCCGGCCAAAGGATATAGTCCGGCTGTCCGGAGACCCCCTAATCAAGGACTCCCACAGTATCCCCTGAACCAGGCTTCAATGACGATGAGTCCGACGCGCAGTGTTGTCTCGGCATTGCAAGGCGGGTTCCTCCTCCGAATACACCACGGAAGAGTTTGAATACGAGGATAGTGTCCGACCCTGCAAAATAAGTTCCACATACCACCGTAGAGAGAATAATATTTCCACAAATCTAATCTGCTAACACGTTTTGACAGCATGACATCATGCCACGGCCCGGTCATTATTCGAACCGTTTTTCTTAACCAGCTCCGCACATAACGCGAGGCGGTTTCCTTGACACGTCTTGTCAAAGCAGAGATCGTGTTCCCCTTATCACTTGATTCTCATCAATACAAACGTGGGTAACCCAATCGTGCCTGTTGGTATGACTCCTAGATCTTAGGTAAGTCTCAAACGGCAACGAGGAGGATGCCTGATATTCACCCTCTTTATAAAGGGGACAAGGCTTTTTCTTTTTTCCCTCCCGCACTCAATCGAATCCTTCCCCCGCCTCGAGTTACAACACCCAAAGCTCAGGTCAGGTGCTTTTCGGACCTTCAACTATGTCCGGATCCAACCTTCAAGGTCGGTGGATGCCTTCCTCCGTCATGGAGGAGGACATCAAGAAGTTGAGAGAGGCCAGATATCTGACCGCCGAAATTTCGCATAGGCTGCTCGCCCGAGGGCAGGTCGTCCCTACTCCCGAACCCAACGAGAGCGTTGTGTTCATCTCCCACTTCCTCCGAGGACTAGGCTTCGCTCTGGATCCCTTTGTTAGGGGTCTTATGTTCTATTACGGGCTGGATTTTCACGATCTGGCCCCGGATTCCCTTCTTCACATCTCGTCATTTATTGTCGTATGTGAGGCCTTCCTTCGCATTACCCCTCACTTCGGCTAGTGGCTCAAGACCTTCGATGTGAAGCCGAAGATGATTGAGGGGCAGCACGCAGCGTGCGGAGGTGCTTTAATAAGAAAAATCGCTGACGCTCCATGGCCAGAGGGTTCCTTCCCAGAGGTGTCCGGATTGTGGCAGCGGGAGTGGTTTTACGTCACAACTCCCCGAAGTGCCAAGTGGGTAGTTGGCCCCGCCTTTCGCTCGGGCCCCCACCGCAACAGATGTCATGGATCAGCAGGGGGCTGAGCTGGGGTCCAGCCAAGGACGTGCCAATACTGCAAAGCCGTATCCGAGATCTCTTTGAGAGATATTTCAGTCTAGTTATGGTAATGCAAGTTATGCTAGTTCGTCGAGTCCAGCCTTGCAAACGCCGGCCCCTCCGCATGTGGGAATTCAACTCGGAAGGACCATGTGCTATTCAACATTTCCTCGGCATGACGCACGAAGAGATGTACAAATCGTTCTTCGGACCCCAAATAGAGTGTTCGGACACCACCGAGGACGTGGGCCTGAGCTGCAACCTCCCCGCTGCCCAAGTAAGTGATCCCATGCCGAACCTGCTGTCCTTTTATTTATCATGGCATCATTCTAAAGAGCCGCCTTTTGACCAGGACTGGATAACAAAGGCGATGATGATTAGGTGTTCGGCCCCCCTTCCTGAGGGCTTGGACAATCCGGTACTGGACAAGATGCTCGAGCCGGCGCCTTATCCAGTGTCCTCAGTTTGAAGGCACTGCAACATGCTGGGTCGAATCAGTTCAGCGTCGCACCCCACAGGTCAATTGGGCTGAATTCTGCGCCCTGCTGCAATCCAGGTTTGGCAGGAATAAACACCAGAATCTCTTGAGGCAAATGTTCAAAATCCATCAGTCAGGTTCAGTGGAAGACTATGTGGAACGTTTCTCTGAACTGTATGACCAACTTACAGCGTATGAAGCACAGCCGAACATGGTACACTATGTGACAAGGTTTATGGAAGGATTGGCACCCTCAGTTCGTCTGCTAGTTGGCATTCAGCAGCCTGATGATTTGGATTCAGCTTATGCGTTAGCTTTGTTGTCAGAGGAGTTAGGAGACACTGTTATGCAGCAACAATACAGTTCTTCAGGAAGCAGACGAGTGCAAGTATCCATAGTGCCCAAACAGTCTATCAGCAAAGCTGCAGATGAGAGAAAAACTTCAGAGCAACCGCGTACAGATGACAGGTGGGCTGTTTTGCGAGCTTACAGGAAGTCCAAGGGCCTGTGTTTCACATGTGGAGAATGTTGGGCACGTGAACACCGATGCAAACAAGAGGTACAATTGCATGTGGTACAAGAAATGCTGGATTATGTGCAAAGTATGCCTGCTGAATTCAGTGATACAAAGGAAACTGTTTTTGATGAAGTCAATGCCATCTGCATTTCAGCAGCAGCTATGGGAGATGTCACAGCTCCAGCTACAACTACTATGAAACTGAAGGTGCAACTGCAAGGCCATCTTTTAGTTTTTTTGGTGGATTCTGGAAGCACTCATTCCTTTGTGGATGGTACAGTAGTTGCTTCTCTTGCAGGAGTTTCCTCAATACCTGTCAGCATGGTTAAGGTGGCCAATGGCAGTCTAGTTCCTTGTACTCAACAGTTGCAGAAAGGACATTGGACCTGCAATGGTCATGAATTTGTCAATGATTTTCAGAGTGTTTCCCTTTGGTTCTTATGATGGAATCCTTGGTTTGGATTGGCTAGGTAGCCATAGTCCAATGCAGGTTGATTGGGCAGCCCACTGGCTCTTCTTTCAAGTGCAAGATACTCTAGTTACACTACTGGGCCAAGATGCAGTTCCTCAGTTATTTGCTCTGGTTGAAGTCTCTGCTCTACTAGCAACTGATACAACAGGAACCACTGAATTACCTGTAGAAATCAAACAACTGTTCGACCAATTTGCACCTGTTTTTGCAGCTCCAACTGGTTTGCCACCAAGAAGAAAGTATGATCATACTATCCCCCTGATTCCTGGAGCACAACCAGTAGCTGTGAGACCTTATAGAGTTGCACCAGCACTGAAAGATGAAATGGAAAAGAAAGTTCAGGAAATGCTTGCAACTGGGATTATAAGACACAGTAACAGCGCCTTTTCTTCTCCTATGATCATGGTGCAGAAGAAGGATAAAACATGGAGACCAGTATTTGACTACAAAAAACTGAATGCTATTACAATCAAGAGTAAATATCCAATTCCTATCATTGATGAACTGTTGGATGAGTTAGCTGGCCCTAAATGGTTTACTAAACTGGACCTTAGGTCCGGGTATCACCAGATCAGACTAGTACCTGGAGAGGAACATAAAACTGCGTTTCAAACTCATTTTGGTCACTTTGAGTTCATGGTGCTGTCCTTTGGATTGACTGGTGGCCCTAACACTTTAAATTTTGCTATGTCTGACACACTGTCTCCCTGCCTCAGAAAATATGCCATCAATTTCTTTGATGAAATTCTTATATACAGTGCTTCCTATGAAATGCATTTGCAATATCTGACTGAAGTGTTGAAACTACTATTGCTACATCAGTGGCATGTGAAACTCTCTAAATGTTCTTTTGCTCAAACTCAGATTGGATATTTAGGGCACATTATTAGTGCAGAAGGAGTATCTACAGATCCAACAAAAATTGTAGCTATTTAGGAATGGCCAGTGCCTGTGTCTGCAAAAGAAGTCAGAGGATTTCTAGGACTTGCTGGGTATTATAGGAAGTTTATATCCCATTATGGGATGTTGAGCAAGCCTCTTACTAACCTTCTCAAGAAAGGGATCCCTTTTCACTGGTTGGACAATGAACAACAAGCTTTTGATCTGTTGAAGAAGGCCCTGAGTTCAGCTCATGTCCTAGCACTTCCCAATTTCTCCAAGGTTTTCATACTGGAAACTGATGGGTGTGATGTGGGTCTAGGAGCTGTCCTTATGCAGGAAGGACATCCAGTTGCTTATGTCAGTAAAGCTCTTGGTCCCAGGAACCAAACATTGTCAGTGTATGAAAAAGAATACCTCGCTATATTATTAGCAGTGGAAGACTGGAGGCAATATTTGCAACTTGCTCCTTTTGTCATCAGAAATGACCAACGCAGCTTGGCCTGTCTGTCTGAACAGAGACTGCACACTAAGTGGCAACAAAAAGCACTGACAAAAATGTTGGGATTACAGTATACTATTGAATATAAAAAAGGGGTTGACAATACTGCATCAGATTCCCTGTCCAGAAGACCTCACAATCCTCAAGATGTGCTGCCTGAACAGCAGCATATTTCTTCAGTGCAACTTGCTTGGCTTGAGGATATTAGCCAGAGTTATGTTGATGACACTGATACGTCTCCAACGTATCTATAATTTTTTATTGCTCCATGCTATATTATCTTCGGTTTTGGATGTTTATGGGCTTTATTATACACTTTTATATTATTATTGGGACTAACCTATTAACCCAGAGCCCAGTGTCAGTTTCTATTTTTTCCTTGTTTTAGAGTACCGCAGAAAAGGAAAATCAAACGGAGTCCAATTGACCTGAAACTTCATGGAACTTATTTTCGGAAGGAAAGCAACCCAGGAGACTTGGAGTCCACGTCAAGGAAGCTTCGAGGAAGCCACGAGGTAGGGGGGCGCGCCCACCCCCCTGGGCGCGCCCTCCACCCTCGTGGGCCCCTCATGGCTCCCCTGACATACTTCTTCCGCCTATATATCTCCATATACCCTAAAACGATCGGGGAGCACAATAGATCGGGAGTTCCGCCGCCAGAAGCCTCCGTAGCCACCGAAAACCAATCTAAACCCGTTTCGACACCCTGCCGAAGGGGGCAATCCCTCTCCGGTGGCCATCTTCATCATCCCGGTGCTCTCCATGATGAGGAGGGAGTAGTTCTCCCTTGGGGCTGAGGGTATGTACCAGTAGCTATGCGTTTGATCTCTCTCTCTCTCTCTCTCTCTCTCTCTCTCTCTCTCTCTCGTGTTCTTGAGGTGGTACGATCTTGATGTATCGTGAGCTTTGCTATTATAGTTGGATCTTATGATGTTTTCTCCCCCCTCTACTCTCTTGTGGTGGATTGAGTTTCCCCATTGAAGTTATCTTATCGGATTGAGTCTTTAAAGATTTGAGAACACTTGATGTATGTCTTGCCGTGTGTATCTGTGGTGACAATGGGATATCACGTGATTCACTTGATGTATGTTTTGGTGATCAACTTGCGGGTTCCGCCCATGAACCTATGCATAGGGGTTGGCACACGTTTTCGTCATGATTCTCCGGTAGAAACTTTGGGGCACTCTTTGAGGTTCTATGTGTTGGTTGAATAGATGAATCTGAGATTGTGTGATGCATATCGTATAATCATACCCACGGATACTTGAGGTGACATTGGAGTATCTAGGTGACATTAGGGTTTTGGTTGATTTGTGTCTTAAGGTGTTATTCTAGTACGAACTCTAGGGTTGTTTGTGACACTTATAGGAATAGCCCAACGGATTGATTGGAAAGAATAACTTTGAGGTGGTTTCGTACCCTACCATAATCTCTTCGTTTGTTCTCCGCTATTAGTGACTTTGGAGTGACTCTTTGTTGCATGTTGAGGGATAGTTATATGATCCAGTTATGTTATTATTGTTGAGAGGACTTGCACTAGTGAAAGCATGAACCCTAGGCCTTGTTTCATCGCATTGCAATACCGTTTGTGCTCACCTTTATCATTAGTTACCTTGCTGTTTTTATATTTTCAGATTACAAATACCCATATCTATCATCCATATACCACTTGTATCACCATCTCTTCGCCGAACTAGTGCACCTATACAATCTACCATTGTATTGGGTGTGTTGGGGACACAAGAGACTCTTTGTATTTGGTTGCAAGGTTGCTTGAGAGAGACCATCTTCATCCTACGCCTCCTACGGATTGATAAACCTTAGGTCATCCACTTGAGGGAAATTTGCTACTGTCCTACAAACCTCTGCACTTGGAGGCTCAACAACGTCTACAAGAAGAAGGTTGTGTAGTAGACATCAAGCTCTTTTCTGGCGCTGTTGACGGGGAGGTGAGTGCTTGAAGGTATATCTTTAGATCTTGCAATCGAGTCTTTTAGTTTCTTGTTTTATCACTAGTTTAGTTTATAAAAGAAAATTAAAAAAATGGAATTAAGTTTGCCTCATACGCTTTATCTTTTTAATATCTATCGTGAGAATAAGGATTCCGATAATTGTGCTCAAGTGCTAGAAGAAGAATGCATTAGAATGTTTGGCACTAAATATTTGAATGATGAGCATGATTGCAATGTTGTTAGTATAAATTCCTTGAATATCCATGATGCTAATGATATGCAAAGCCACAAGCTTGGGGAAGCTGTGTTTGATGAAGATGATATTTTTTCCCGCAAATTTTGATGAGCAAATTTATTATGATGAAAGCATGCCTCCTATTTATGATGATTATATTGATGAAAGCGGATTTGGAGAGGTCATGACTTTATTTAGTAATGATTCCACTATTCCGGAAGAGGTTCCAATTAATTATGAGAACAAAGTTGCCATCTATGATGATTATTGTGATGACTTGTATGCTATAAAGAATAATGATATCCATGAAACTTGTCATCATGATTTTATTTTTCAATTGGATTATGCCTCACATGATAATTATTTTGTTGAGTTTACTCCCACTATTATTCATGAGAAGAATTTTGTTTGTGTGGAGAGTAATAAAATTTCTATGCTTGTAGATCATGAAAAGAATGCTTTAGGTGCTGGTTATATTGTTGAATTAATTCATGATGCTACTGAAAATTATTATGAGGAAGGAACATATGCTTGTAGGAATTGCAATAATATCAAGTTTCCTCTCTATGTGCTTAAAGTTTTGAAGTTATGCTTGTTTCACCTTCCTATGCAAGTTGATTCTTGTTTCCATAAGTTGTTTGCTCACAAAATACCTATGCATAAGAAGTGGGTTAGACTTAAATTTGCTAGTCATATTCTTCATGGTGCTCTCTTTATGTTTCAATTCTTATCCTTTATGTGAGCATCATTGAAATCATCATGCCTAGCTAGGGGCATTAAACGATAGCGCTTGTTGGGAGGCAACCCAATTTTATTTTTATTCCTTGATTTTTGATACTGCTTAGTAATAAATAATTTATCTAGCCTCTTTTATGATTGATTTTTTATGTTTTAATTAGTGTTTGTGCCAAGTAGAACCGTTGGGAAGACTTGGGGAAAGCCTTGTTGATCTTGCTGTAAAAAACAGATATTTTAGCGCTCACGAGAACTGCTGCCATTTTTTATTGGAGAGCGATATTTAGTTAATTCTTTTTGCATATGATTAATACATAAATTTCTCACATCAAGAAATTTATTTTAGAATTTTTGGGGTTCCAGAATTTGCGTTAGTTACAGATTACTACAGACTGTTCTGTTTTTGACAGATTCTGTTTTTCGTGTGTTGTTTGCTTATTTTGATGAATATATGGCTAGTAAAATAGTTTGTAAACCATAGAGAAGTTGGAATACAGTAGGTTTAACACCAATATAAATAAAGAATGAGTTCATTACAGTACCTTGAAGTGGTGTTTTGTTTTCTTTCGTTAACGGAGCTCACGAGTTTTCTATTTTAAGTTTTGTGTTGTGAAGTTTTCAAGTTTTGGGTAAACATTTGATGGATTATGGAATAAGGAGTGGAAAGAGCCTAAGCTTGGGGATGCCCAAGGCACCCCAAGGTAATATTCAAGGACAACCAAGATCCTAAGCTTGGGGATGCCCCGGAAGGCATCCCCTCTTTCGTCTTCGTTCATCAGTAACTTTACTTGGAGCTATATTTTTATTCGCCACATGATATGTGTTTTGCTTGGAGCATCAATTTATTTTATTTTGTTTTGCTTTCTGTTTGAATAAACTACCAAGATCTGAAAATATTAAATGTTAGAGAGTCTTCACATAGTTGCATAATTATTCAACTACTCATTGATCTTCACTTATATCTTTTGGAGTAGTTTGTCATTTGCTCTAGTGCTTCACTTATATATTTTAGAGCACGGTGGTGATTTTATTTTATAGAAATAGATGAACTCTCATGCTTCACTTATATTATTTTGAGAGTCTTTAGAACAGCATGGTAGTTTGCTTTGGTTATGAAACTAGTCCTAATATGATGGGCATCCAAGAGGGATATAATAAAAACTTTCATATAAGTGCATTGAATACTAAGAGAAGTTTGATACTTGATGATTGTTTGGGATATGGAGGTAATAATATCAAAGTCGTGCTAGTTGAGTAGTTGTGAATTTGAGAAGTGCTTGTGTTGAAGTTTGCAAGTCCCATAGCATGCACATATGGTAAACGTTATGTAACAAATTTGAAACATGAGGTGTTATTTGATTGTCTTCCTTATGAGTGGTGGTCGGGGACGAGCGATGGTCTTTTCCTACCAATCTATCCCCCTAGGAGCATGCGTGTAGTGCCGAGGTTTTTGATGACTTGTAGATTTTTGCAATAAGTATGTGAGTTCTTTATGACTAATGTTGAGTCCATGGATTATACGCTCTCTCACCCTTCCATCATTGCTAGCCTCTTCGGTACCGTGCATTGCCCTTTATCACATTGAGAGTTGGTGCAAACTTCGCCGGTGCATCCAAACCCCGTGGTATGATACACTCTTTCACACATAAACCTCCTTATATCTTCCTCAAAACAGCCACCATACCTACCTATTATGGCATTTCCATAGCCATTCCGAGATTTATTGCCATGCAACTTTCCACCGCTCCGTTTATTATGACATGCATCATCATTGTCATATTGCTTTGCATGATCATGTAGTTGACATCATATTTGTGGCAAAGCCATCGTTCATAATTTTTCATACATGTCACACTTGATTCATCGCAATCCCGGTACACCGCCGGAGGCATTCATATAGAGTCATACTTTGTTCTAGTATCGAGTTGTAATCATTGAGTTGTAAATAAATAGAAGTGTGATGATCATCATTTTCTAGAGCATTGTCCCAAGTGAGGAATAATAAAAAAAGAAGAGAGAAAGGCCATAAAAAAGAGGAGAAGGCCCCCCAAAAAAGAGAAAGGCCATAAAAAAAGAGAAGGCCCAAAAAAATGAGAGAAAAATAGAGAAGGGACAATGTTACTATCCTTTGCCACACTTGAGCTTCAAAGTAGCACCGTATTCTTCATGATAGAGAGTCTCTTGTTTTGTCACTTTCATATACTAGTGGGAATTTTCATTACAGAACTTGGCTTGTATATTCCAACAATGGGCCTCCTCAAGTGCCCTAGGTCTTCGTGAGCAAGCAAGTTGGATGCACACCCACTTAGTTTCTTTTGTTTAGCTTTCATACATTTATAGCTCTAGTGCATCCGTTGCATGGCAATCCCTACTCCTTGCATTAACATCAATCGGTGGGCATCTCCATAGCCCATTGATTAGCCTCGTTGATGTGAGACCTTCTCCTTTTTGTCTTCTCCACATAACCCCCATCATCATATTCTATTCCACCCATAGTGCTATGTCCATGGCTCGCGCTCATATATTGCGTGAAAGTTTATAGGTTTGAAATTACTAAAGTATGAAACAATTGCTTGGCTTGTCATCAGGGTTGTGCATGATGAGAGCATTCTTGTGTGACGAAAATGCAGCATGACCAAACTATATGATTTTGTAGGGATGAACTTTCTTTGGCCATGTTATTTTGAGAAGACATGATTGCTAAGTTAGTATGCTTGAAGTATTATTATTTTTATGTCAATATTAAACTTTTGTCTTGAATCTTATGGATCTGAATATTCTTGCTACAATAAGGAGAAATACATGATGAATATGTTAGGTAGCATTCCACATCAAAAATTCTGTTTTTATCATTTACCTACTCAAGGACGAGCAGGAATTAAGCTCGGGGATGCTGATACGTCTCCAATGTATCTATAATTTTTTATTGTTCCATGCTATTATATTATCAACCTTGGATGTTTTATATGCCTTTATAAGCTATTTTATATGATTTTTGGGACTAACCTATTAACCTAGAGCCCAGTGCCAGTTTCTGTTTTTTCCCTTGTTTTAGAGTATCGCAGAAAAGGAAAATCAAACGGAGTCCAATTGACCTGAAACTTCACGGAACTTACTTTTGGAAGGAAAGCAACCCGGGAGAGTTGGAGTCCACGTAAGGGAAGCAACGAGGAAGCCACGAGGCAGGGGGCGCGCCCTCCACCCTCGTGGGCCCCTCGTGGCTCCCCTGACGTACTTCTTCCGCCTAGGTATCTCCATATACCCAAAAATGATCGGGGAGCACAATAGATCGGGAGTTCCGCCGCCAGAAGCCTCCGTAGCCACCGAAAGCCAATCTAGACCCGTTCCGGCACCCTGCCGAAGGGGGAATCCCTCTCCGGTGGCTATATTCATCATCCCGGTGCTCTCCATGACGAGGAGGGAGTAGTTCTCCCTCGGGGCTGAGGGTATGTACCAGTAGCTATGTGTTTCATCTCTCTCTCTCTCTCTCTCTCTCGTGTTCTTGAGGTGGTACGATCTTGATGTATCGCGAGCTTTGCTATTATAGTTGGATCTTATGATGTTTTCTCCCCCCTCTACTCTCTTGTAATGGATTGAGTTTTCCCTTTGAAGTTATCTTATCGGATTGAGTCTTTAAAGATTTGAGAACACTTGATGTATGTCTTGTCGTGCGTATCTGTGGTGACAATGGGATATCACGTGATTCACTTGATGTATGTTTTGGTGATCAACTTGCGGGTTCCGCCCATGAACCTATGCATAGGGGTTGGCACACGTTTTCATTGTGATTCTCCGGTAGAAACTTTGGGGCACTCTTTGAGGTTCTATGTGTTGGTTGAACAGATGAACCTAAGGTTGTGTGATGCATATCGTATAATCATACCCACGGATACTTGAGGTGACATTGGAGTATCTAGGTGACATTAGGGTTTTTGTTGATTTGTGTCTTAAGGTGTTATTCTAGTACGAACTCTAGGGCTGTTTGTGACACTTATAGGAATAGCCCAACGGATTGATTGGAAAGAATAACTTTGAGGTGGTTTCATACCCTACCATAATCTCTTCGTTTGTTCTCCGCTATTAGTGACTTTGGAGTGACTCTTTGTTGCATGTTGAGGGATGGTTATATGATCCAATTATGTTATTATTGTTGAGAGGACTTGCACTAGTGAAAGTATGAACCCTAGGCCTTGTTTCAATGCATTGCAATACTGTTTGTGCTCACTTTTATCATTAGTTACCTTGCTGTTTTTATATTTTCAGATTACAAATACCCATATCTATCATCCATATACCACTTGTATCACCATCTCTTCGCCGAACTAGTGCACCTATACAATCTACCATTGTATTGGGTGTGTTGGGGACACAAGAGACTCTTTGTTATTTGGTTGCAGGGTTGCTTGAGAGAGACCATCTTCATCCTACGCCTCCTGCAGATTGATAAACCTTAGGTCATTCACTTGAGGGAAATTTGCTACTGTCCTACAAACCTCTGCACTTGGAAGCCCAACAATGTCTACAAGAAGAAGGTTGTGTAGTAGACATCAGACACCTTTGCTTCTGATCTGCTGATAAAGTTGGCAGTGGCTCCTGCATCTGACAGCAAATTCTCCTTGAAGGCTGGCATTCTTCGACATGGAAAATGTGTATGGATTGGTAATGATCCTGTGTTACATAACAAAGTGGTAGCTGCATTTCATGACAGTCCGGTGGGAGGGCACTCGGGGTTCCCTGTGACTTACAAGCGTGTGAAGCAGCTGTTCCAATGGAAAGGAATGCGAGGGTTTATCAAAGCTTATGTCAAACAATGTCTGACCTGTCAACAGGCCAAACCGGAGCGTATTCCTTATGCAGGTTTGCTCCAGCCTCTGCCAATACCTAATCTACCTTGGGAAATGGTTACAATGGACTTTGTGGAAGGACTTCGTACATCTGGCCGTTACAACTGCTTGATGGTTATTATCGACAAGCTCTCCAAGTATGGACACTTTGTCCCTCTGCACCATCCTTACACTGCTGAAACAGTTGCTGAAGCTTTTCTGAATTCAGTTTATAAGCTCCACGGTATGCCTCTGTCTATTGTCTCCGATCGAGACAAAATATTTACTAGCAAGTTTTGGACTGAGTTATTTCAGAAGTCTGGAGTTATGCTGCGTTTGAGTTCAGCCAGACATCCACAATCAGATGGGCAAACGGAGCGTGTCAATCAACAAGTTGAGTGTTTCTTGCGCTGTTTTGTTAGTGGTCATCCATCACAATGGGCCAAGTGGATTCCCTTGTGTGAGTTCTGGTAGAACACGAATTGGCACTCAGCAATAGGAAGAACACCATTTGAAATTATCTATGGGCATGGTCCACGTCATTTTGGTATTGCAATTGATGATACCATTCAGTCCCCAGACTTGCAACAGTGGCTTTCAGATCGTCATGTGGTCCTAAATTCAGTCAAACAACACTTGCTTCGCTCGCAGCAATGCATGAAAAACCAAGCTGACAAGCATCACACGGATCGTGAATTTGCAGTTGGAGATCTTGTGTTTCTAAAGCTCCAACCATATCTTCAAGCTTCAGGGGCGCCGCGCAAAAATCATAAACTTGCATTCAAGTTCTATGGCCCTTTTCGTATCCTGGAATGTGTGGGAGCTGTGGCATACATACTCGAGTTACCAGCGAGCAGCAAGGTCCATCCTGTGTTCCACGTGTCCCTGCTCAAGAAAGTGCTGACACCAGACTGTGAGGTATTGCCGCAACTACCTTCTCCTGAAGATCACTTTCGGTGTCCGGAGCAGATCATCCAGTAGCGATTTGTCCGTCGTGGCTCAGATTCAGTAATCCAAGTGTTGGTCAAGTGGAGCGGATTGCCGGAAGATATGGCTACTTGGGAAGACAAGGTGACGTTGCAACAGAACTTCCCGAGAGCACCGGCTTGGGGGCAAGCCACTTCTAAGGGAGGAGGGATTGTCAGCGATCAAGATGGGCGCCAAGACGAGATTCAAAGCAATGCTCGGCCCAAGAGGCAGCCTCGCGTGCCCGCTCGGCTAGCTGGGCCTGAATGGGCCTAAAACCCTCTGCTACTTATACCCAGGACGACAGCGAGGATAGGCGGCGGCTGGCGATTGGCTAGTTTGTGATTGGTAGGTGGCGTGAGCCAGTAGTTCTTCCTCCTCTACCTCTCGATCCCCCATTCCTTGTAACTCAATTCGGCCATGGTGAATGCAATTCGGAATTGAGACCTCACACAGGCGTGCGGATTTATGCAATCATGCTGCTTTCTATGGTTCAAACTTAACTAGAAAAGGTTGCTAAGACACAAAATGATTTATTTAACGAGATGCATAATAAATCTAACAAACATGTTGTTAGAGTAATTAATAGAGGTAGTATAATGACTCAGGATTCTCTATATCCTGAAGGCCATCCTAAAAGAACTGAACAAAGATTCTTAGAGGGTCAATAATAGGTCAACAATAGTGCTTCTAGTTTTCCTAAGAAGAAAAAGAATAAGGACAAAACCTTGCATATTCTAATGAACCTGCTACAGATAAATTTGTTGAGAATCCTACTAATGTTTCTATTTTTTATGCCGAGACACAATCTGGTGATGAGCATATGTCTAGTGATGATGATATTGATAATGCTAATGTTGATGCTCCACCTAATGATAACAACAGATCTGATAATGAAATAGAAATAGAACCTGAAGTTGAGCTTAATGAATCACCTCCTAAGAATAAAAGATGTGATAAAAGAGATTTTTTTACTAGGAAGCATGGAAAGGAAAGAGAGCCATGGGTTCAGAAAGCTATGCCCCTTTCCTAGTAAAGCTTTAAATTCTAAGGATGAAGATGCTTTCAATCGCTTTGTTGAATTGCTTAGACCTATATTCTTGCAAGTATCTTTGATTGATGCTATGTAAATGCCTCCTTATGCTAAATACATGAAAGATATTGTTACTAATAAAAGAAAAAATTCTAAGGCTGAAATTTCTACTATGCTTGCAAATTATTCTTTCAAAGAAAAAATACCTGAAAATCTGGAAGATCCAGGGATACCTACTATACCATCCATAAAGAATAACTATGCTAAAGCCGCCTTATGTGATTTGGGAGTTGGTGTTAGTGTTATGCCTTTCTCTTTTTATAAAAGACTTGATTTGTGCAAATTGACTCCTACTGAAATTTCTTTGCAAATGGCTCACAAATCAACTGCTATTCCTGTCGGAATTTGTGACGATGTTCCATTTGTGGTTGCTAATGCTACTATCTTAACGGGCTTTGTTATTCTTGATATGTCCGAGGACGACAACATGTTGGTTATCCTTGGAAGACCTTTTCTTAATATTGCGGGGCCTGTTATTGATTGTAACAAAAGCATAATCACCTTCGATGTCAACAACAATGAGCATACAATTTATTTTTCGAGGAAGAAAAATAAAGTTAATAGCCTCAATTCTATTGAAAGAATTATGACAATCACTATTGGAGGCTTTGAATTTCCTCTTCCGGTTCACGAAAAGGAATATCAAACTCTTATTGTTGGGACCATGCATATCTCAGTTGAGGTAACTTAGTGCTATACAAAGATTCTTCGCTTTCATGTCACTTGGATGTAGTTCGGTAATAAGACCTAATCAACATTGTTAATGGATTCCTGTATCAATGGAATTAAGTTGCTATGCTTGCAAACTAAAGTAGTATTGGGTCATGCATATTTTGTGAGTTGTAACCTCTTGCAGAGAAGAAATGGCTTTAATGGATAAACACAATTTGTTTATTTATTAAGAACTATATGGTTGTCGATTTGTATAGCCCAAGCTCATGTGCTAATTTTTTTTGCGAGATCATGTGCTCTTTTTGTTGACAATACAAAAATTGGTGTTACAAATGGAGTAAATGCCTTTTTTCGGATGCCATGATGTTGCTAAGACTAATAGCTCCTTGCAAAAGCAGATCTAATAGGAGCATAAAGAAAAAATGACCATTTATTCATAGTTGATGTGCACCTTCCGTACTCATTTACTAAAGTAATTTCCTATTTTGTGCATCCCTTTCTCCAATGTTTTCTTATAGGTTTATTTGTTGTGATACACTGATCTTTAAAGCAGGTGAAAACTTAGCTAAACCGATCATTTTCTATTTCACACATCCTTCATGATGCAATGGAGTTAGAAAACTCTCTGTTTTTACTTGGCAGTTAGGTGATGACAATTCTAACCTAAACTACCATAACATACATATTAAGTGAAGGTTGGTTACTTTGGATCATGCAAGATTATCCTGTTTGCAAATGCAAATGCGGTTCAACCACTCACTCATGTAGAAACTGAGTAACTGGGCACAATTCTTCCTTTCATTATGTTTATGGCAAGAGATCGAAAACTGAACACGCAAGTAGAATGGTCACATCTTTCTGCAGTCTACTCCCATGCTAAAAATGTCATGAAAAACGATTCCTGCATGGCCATCTCAATACAAATCCCATGCTCATAATTTTTTAGAACTGATGCTCACAATATACTTGTTTCAAAAGAAGAGCTAACAAACACTAAAGACTTATAGAAGTCTTATATATACCTATGCATTTGCATGTGGAAGTGTGATATGATTTGCTTACGATCTCTAGCTTCAGCCCGTCTAAAGTATTGGAGGAAAACAAAAACATGAGTGTCAAGGAGGTGAGGGGAAAAGGAGCTGAAAAATACCGGCAATGTCGTGTCTTGCTTAGTCGACTTGAAGTCGGATTACCACTCTAAAGTGTATGCATGCCGATAGAACACGAGCTAGGAGCCGCGGTGACCTTTGTAGCTCTAGGAAGATCACCTACCATACAGTCGGTACACCTCCGGGCACATAATTCTAGAAGACGTGGTTGCAGCACCAGGTTGCCAAAGGTCTAATTGTGTCTTGTAAGCTTGACAATGGAAACCGAAAGGAGCAATGTTTGTCACACGTATACCTTCCATCATGCGACGACAGACAACGAGATCCCAGTTCAGGGGAACGAGGAGGACTGGGATACGTACGATGGACGGCCCAACAGACAGAAAGACAAAGGAGTGAGCCGTAGGAAGTTCATCTCGTGGGTCCTACTTGTAAGAGACTGTATCGGAAGAAATGAGAATTATCTGAACTCACCTACTCTGTTCTGCATCTCCCCCACTTCCTCTATTCTTAACCCCTTCTCCCAAATTATCCTCTCAAATATGTGATTCCTCTACCACCATTAGCAGGACATCATAGTTTCATAGTGGCTATCCGGAAAAAAAGTTTGCTAGTGGCAGTCATGCTAATTTTCCTCTTGGACAGCACTCCGGAATTGATGTGTGCACAAATCCGTGACAGAACCGAATTGGTGCGGGCTGGCATGGCAGCGCTCCGGGGCAAGGAGGCGGCGGGGTCAACAAAATGTTCCAGCCTCCCTCCTCTTTCTTGAACCCACGGTGGTGATGATGCCGTGGCCGTGGGTGGAGGAACACCAGGAGACCGGCAGCCTGCTGGATGATGATGGGCAGGTCCAAGTCCAAGTCCAAGGCGCCCTGCACGCATAGGTGACGTCTCACTCAACGTCCGATGGTCAGGAGCAAGGGTCTTAGACAATGCTCTCAAAGGTAACCCGCAGGTGTTGTTGCTGCTGCTGCTAAGTGCCGCTGCCATCGATGCCGTTGCTGTTGACAATCAAGACAAGACTCACTTGGGAACCGTGGGGAATGACCTTCTGGCCAAGAGGATGCAACCTTGGAGTGACCATGATGTCAAAGGTCATCAGGTGGTGTTGCTGCTGCTGCCGCTAAGTTTCATAGAAAGAATGCGCACCACCACAGATGACATTGCTGTCGATCGAGTGTCAGGAAAAGGATGCACCACTTTATTACTACTTGGGAACCATCGAGAATGGTGATGCTGTGGGTGGGTGATCAGCAGATGCTAGAGCATGATTGAGGTGATTCCGTCCAAGAACCACGAATCAAGAACAACCAAGGATGACTACACTACGTACACTGTCAAAGAAAAGGAGATGGTGACAGACAGAGTTCATGCATGTGTGGAACAATGCGAGCGAGTTCCAGGCCAACCTCAACCTCGTCGCCGGCGCCGTCCCGGAGAAGGTCACGGCTCTTGTGCTCTGCCGCGGGGACGCAAACTCCAGGTCCTGCTCCAGCTGCCTCGTCAATTCCTTCCTTGGCCAACATCCCGAACGTGTGCCCCGGCCGGCTTCAAGGACGCCGTCATCTACCACGACACCTGCATCTGCATGCTCCGCTACTCCAACGTCCAGTTCCTCACCGCCGACGACTCCGGCACCCTGGGCGTGGTCCTCAGCACGACGGTCCGCAACACGGCGAACGCCACGTCGGAGCCAGGGTACGAGTGTACGACTGCACCGCGGCCACGCTCATGAACGCCATCGCAGGCTCACACCGTACCTGACGCCGGGCCGGTGCCGGTGCAGTTCACAGACAGTATCGGAGGCAGGCCTCTTGCCCCCCTATGCAGCTTCCGGGACGAGACCAAGCCATTCATCAACGGCCCGGTAATCGTGCAGCTGGCAGCAACGTCGACGAGCTCCGGCAGCTAGCAGAGGGTGAGTTTTTATATAACTTGTCCTAGTACAATATTATATTTCACCTCTTGCATCTCCCCTGCTTTCATCGGCTCTCCTTCCCCTGCTTTCCTCTGGTCCCGGTACGTGCTCACTCGTTCGTGGTTCGCTTGCTGCTGCGGCGCAAATAATCCAACCACCACACCACACGATTATTGTTTTTTTTTTGGGGGTTTGGGTTTCCATCCCCGTCTCTCCGCCGATGCTCTATTTTAGAGGAGGATCCGGCCAAGTAAAGCTCCCCGGCCTATCAACTTTCGGTACATATTAGCACACATAGCTTTGGTCGGACCTAACTGATTACCTAAATATAGCGGAGTATAATTTTATTTTATTTTTCTAACTTATTATGCAACTCTAGTTTACATTGCAACTACATATAAGCACATACTCCCTCCATCCGAAAATACTTGTCATCAAAATGGATAAACATATATGTATCTAGAACTAATATACATCTAGATACATCCCTTTTTATTCATTTTGATGACAAGTATTTCCGGACGGAGGGAGTACTATATAAAAACTAAAAATAAAATATGAATGTTCAACCAAATCACGAATATGGTTTATAAACCAAATTATTCAAATTTAAACATACGGAATGGTTTAAATGTAGCAAATAGCATGTAAAAGCACAACTACGAAGTGCTATGAATATGCCAGTGATGCTCAATAAGATTTTCTTGGAGCTGAATATGAACTTGTTGGTTCTCAATCCTACGATGCCCTTCAAGGAATGCCTGCATTCTATTTGGAACATAGTCCGGCTCAACAAGAGTCCCGTTGGTGATGTAGGCATATCTCTCTCATCTTCAATGATCATGTTATACAATATGATGCAACACGTCATGATCTGCCATAAAACCTTGAAGACCTAGTACTCGGCACGGCCACGAACAATTGCAAAGTGTTTTTGAAGCACATCGAAAGGTCTCTCTACATCTTTCCTAGACGCTTCTTGACATTGGGCAAATTGAATATTTTTGCTACCTTTTGGACGCGGAATTGTTTTGACTAATGTGGCCCATGGAGGATAGTGCCATCCGCAAGGTAGTAACCCATCGAGTAGTTGTGCCCATTGACGAAATAGTTGCAAGCATGAACATCCCTGTAATAAGCCTAGAAAACAATGGTGATCCCTACAGCACATTCAAGTCATTGCGAGATCCAGGAAAACCAAAGAATCAATGTCATATCCAAAGATCCTTCATTGCAACTGTGTCAAGAACAATCGTTGGATTGTTGCAGTGGCCTTTGTACTGACAATTCTTCCCCGTCTAGTGCATACAGTCAAGTGATCCAAGCACCCCTGGCCATCCTCTTGTTTTACTCTATGTCATCAGCCTCTGGGTGTCTTCCTCGTTGGGTGCTCTCAAGTACTCCAGTCCAAAAACATCGATCGCTGCTTTAGTGAACCTTCGAACGGCCTCCAAGATTGTGTCTTCACCAATGCGGACATAGTCATCAATTGCATCGGCCGAACACCCATATGCCAAGACTCAAACAACTGCAATGCACTTCATCAGAGGGCTTTCACTTATGTCTCTGCATGCATTTGTTCGAAGCTTGAACCAATCATCATACTTCTCAACGGCTTTTGCAATGGTCAGAAAAAACTTGTGTGCATCTGAAAGCGCCGACGAAAGTACTTCGCCGGATAGGTTGGATTTGGATCAAAGTATTCTCTCATGATATTGGCATAGCCCTCGGCACTATTATAGTTGATTTTATGCGGCCAAACTGTGATCCTCTCCTAGGCCGCCAAATACCATCACTGAAAATCATGCCAAGAACGGTTTCAAAGTCTTCGTCGTCTTCTTGCTCTTCGATGACGATGAGTCTTTGAAGACCATCTCCCACAATGTACCTACTTTTCCAAACACTTTTGCTCTTGTTTTGGACTCTAAATTGCATGATTTGAAAGAAACTAACATGGACCGACGTTGTTTTTAGCAGATCTACTTTGGTGTTATTTTTATGGAGAATTTAAAGTTCTCGGAATTGGGCGAAACTTTACGGAGAATTATTTTGGAATTAATAAAAATACTGGCGCAAGAACTTACCCGAGGGGAGCACATGTGAGCCACAAGCTCAGGGGGCGCCCACCCTCGGGTGAATCGTCTAAGCTTGTGGGTCCCACAGGTCCCCGTTTGCCCTACTTCTAAGTCCATAAGTACCGTCTTCCCAAGAAAAAAAATCGAGAGAAGGAATTATCGCATTTTATGATACGGAGCCGCCACCACTTCATGTTATTCATTGGGAGGGTTGATCTGAAATCCGTTTGGGGCTCCGGATAGGGGGATTCCTCGTCGTCGTCATCAAGAACCCCTCTTCATCGACAACCTCATGATGCTCACCACCAAGAGTGATTAATTCCATTGTAGGCATACTGGAGGTAGATGGGGATGGCTGAAATTTGTCATGTAATCGAGTCAGTTTGTTAGGGCTTGGTCCCTATATGATTGCATGTTCTTCAGCTGCATCTATCTTGTATGCAAGTTTTATTTCTCGGTGATGATTTAGTTTTGCCACTATTTCTAGTTCTTCACTCTGATCTTTGTCAAATTCATCAGAGTTTGACGAATTTCTAAATATCTCCCATTCACCCCCCCCCCCTCCGGGAGTAATCCTGCGCTTTCAATTATTATAAGTGATGCTACTTTAGTATCAAGTATCAAGTAATGAGCACACACATATTGTCAATTTATTACCGAGCTTAATTTCCAAGATTTGGTTGCCAACTACTCAATTTATACTCCATAATTTTCTTCAAATATACTTGACTAATAATACACTAGAAAGCACTTTTAAGATTTTTTATAGAAAATATGCTTTAGGAAGCTCTATCATTATATTTGAAGATATTAAAATAAAGATAGGTTCACACACCCGTGCAATTTTTATACACTATATAATTTATGCAATCATCAAAAATAACTTTTGCTAAGAGACATAACTTAATTTAGCATACTTTTTTACCTATGTATGTTATAACCGTATGACAGGGAATACAATAATTAACAATTAGAATATTGTTGTGTGATTAATTATGCCAACTAAGGGCATAACATCACACTCTTTTAGGTTGTAGTCTAACGAAATAATATGTATAGAAGAATATAAAAGTTTAGTACAAAAATATATGTAAGCGCCGGGGTCCATAATATGTTTGGACCAGCCCGGCGCCCGCCTAAGTATGGTCGTGAACAGGGATGCAGCGTTGTTTCTATGGCAGGTGGGCCTGGCGTGGGCATGACGTAGGTCAGGTGTACTTGTTTGCGGCCATGTAGGACAATGAGCTTGTAGTGACCGTGGGCGGCCCAGGTGCTCTGCTTGAAGAGCAAAACTTGCAGTATTTCAAGTTCTTCCGTGATGACAAAACTAATAGATCACTCGCGAAGCTGTCCCAAGGTGTGGAGACCGTTGGTGACAAGTTTGACGAGGGTGTCTCTGAGATCAAGAGAACTGTCGGCAAGAAGGTGTCCGAAGCTTTTGAGGAGACCTCTAATGACATGCTGGGAGTGGTCAATTTTCTGTGTCATCTGTCTTTGGAGGTTGAGGTCCTGACGACATCGTCTATGAAGCAGAATCAGCGCTTTGTTGAGTATGCGTTGAAGTTAAACAGATTTGCTCCATCCCTTGTCTTCTGGTACCCATCTTCCATTGCTTTGGGCGTGCTCTTGACCGATGGGTTCACACCTCTCGAAGTGGTGAAGATCATTACAGATAAGCACCGCGAGTACATTGTTGATATGAAGGCTAAGCTCAAGACGTACAAGGACGGGATTGCCAAGGAGAGCGACGAGAGCAAGGACATCGACGGCGACAAGGACAACGATGACGACGACAGTGACGACGAGGACTAGGGTGACAGACGACTATGCTGCTTGGTATTTGGTTGTGTCTTTGGTGGCTTTGTGAGGCTTTTATTTGATGAAGTTCCATCTCTTTTTGGACATGGGCCTTGTGATTTGCTAAGCAACTCCCGAATACCGGAGGAACACTTTGTGTGCTACCAAACGTCACAACGTAACTGGGTGATTATAAAAGTGCTCTACAGGTGTCTCTGATGGTGTTTGTTGGGTTGGCATAGATCGAGATTAGGATTTGTCACTCAGATTATCGGAGAGGTATCTCTGGGCCCTCTCGGTAATGCACATCACTATAAGCCTTGCAAGCAATGTGACTAATGAGTTAGTTACGGGATGATGCATTACGGAATGAGTAAAGAGACTTGCCGATAACGAGATTGAGCTAGGTATTGAGATACCGACGATCGAATCTCGGGCAAGTAACATACCGATGACGAAGGGAACAACGTATGTTGTTATGCGGTTTGACCGATAAAGATTTTCGTAGAATATGTAGGAACCAATATGAGCACCCAGGTTCCGCTATTGGTTATTGACCGGAGACGTGTCTCGGTCATGTCTACATAGTTCTCGAACCCGTAGGGTCCGCACGCTTAAAGTTCTGTGACGATCGGTATTATGAGTTTATATGTTTTGATGTACCGAAGGTAGTTCGGAGTCCCGGATATGATTACGGACATGACGAGGAGTCTCGAAATGGTGGAGAAGTAAAGATCGATATATTGGACGACTATGTTCGGACACCGAAAGTGTTTCGGGAGGTTTCAGACATATACCGGAGTACCGGGGGGTTACCGGAACCCCCCGGGGAGTGTAATGGGCCTATTGGGCCTTAGTGGAGCAGAGGAGGGGCGGCCAGGGCAGGCCGCGCGCCCCCTCCCCCTCTAGTCCGAATTGGACAAGGAGGGGGGAGCCCCCCTTTCCTTCCTCTCTCTCCTTCCCTTCCCCTTCTCCTACTCCTACTAGGAAAGGAGGAGTCCTACTCCCGATGGGAGTAGGACTCCCCCCTTGCCGCGCCCTCCTCCTTGGCCGGCCGCCTCCCCCTTGCTCCTTTATATACGGGGGCAGGGGGCGCCCTAGGACACACAAGTTGATTGTTTCCAGCTGTGTGTGGTGCCCCCCTCCACCATAATCCACCTCGGTCATATCGTAGCGGTGCTTAGGCGAAGCCCTGCGTCGGTAACTTCATCAACATCGTCATCACGCCGTCGTGCTAACGAAACTCTCCCTCGAGCACTACTGGATCGTGAGTTCGCGGGACGTCACCGAGCTGAACGTGTGCTGAACACGGAGGTGCCGTACGTTCGGTACTGAGGATCGGTCGATCGAGAAGACGTATGACTACATCAACCGCGTTGTCATAACGCTTCCGCTTACGGTCTACGAGGGTACGTGGACGACACTCTCCCCTCTCGTTGCTATGCATCACCATGATCTTGCGTGTGTGTAGGAATTTTTTTTGAAATTACTACGTTCCCCTACAAACACTCCATTGCTGCATGGTTTGGCTTGGTGCAGATTTGACAGAAGACCTCAAGGAGATAATTGCGACTTCCTCCTCCATTGCCGCGGTCGTCGCCACGACCTTGGCCGCGGCCATCGCCACCGTTGCCTTGGCCGCCTCCATTGCGACCACCGTTTCCACCGCGGCCTCCGCCACGGTTGGATCCGCCACGCCCGCCGCGAGAGACGGCATTGGCAGAAGAATGAGAGGACTGGCCGCCACCTTCGAACATGGCCAACCTATTTTCAAAGCTGATGAGCTGAGAATAAAGCTCGCTCACCTTGATGGGTACGGCCCGGGCGCAGATCGTGGAGACGAAGGACATGTAGTCGTAGTCGATCCCCGCGAGGTGTAGGAGACCATGTTGTTGTGGATCGTAGCAGAAATTAAAATTTTCCTACGCATCACCAAGATCTATCCATGGAGTATTCTAGCAACGAGGGGATAGGAGAGCATCTACATACCACTTGTAGATCGCAACGGAAGCGTTCAAGAAGAACGTGGATGATGGAGTCGTACTCGCCGTGATCCAAATCACCGATGACCTAGTGCCGAACGGACAGCACCTCCGCGTTCAACACACGTACGGTCGGGATGATGTCTCCTCCTTCTTGATCCAGCAAGGGGGAAGGAGAGGTTGATGAAGATCTAGCAGCACGACGGCGTGGTGGTGGATGCAGCAGAGTTCCAGCAGGGCTTCGCCAAGCGTCTACGGAGAGGGAGAGGTGTAACAGGGGAGAGGGAGGCGCCAATGCAGCAGAGGTGCGGCTGCCCTCCCTCCCCCCTTTATATAGGCCCCCTAGGGGGGCGCCGCCCTGGAGATGCATCTCCAAGGGGGGGCGGCGGCCAAGGGGGGAGCCTTGCCCCCCAAGGCAAGTGGGGCGCCCCCTGCCCTAGGGTTTCCAACCCTAGGCGCAGGGGGGAGGCCCATGGGGGGGGCGCACCAGCCCACTATGGGCTGGTTCCCTCCCCACTTCAGCCCACGGGGCCCTCCTGGATGGGTGGCCCCACCCGGTGGACCCCCGGGACCCATCTGGTGGTGCCGGTACAATACCGGTGACCCCCGAATCCTTCCCGATGGCCGAAACGACACTTCCTATATATAATTCTTTACCTCCGGACCAATCCGGAACCTCTCGTGACGTCCGGGATCTCATCCGAGACTCCGAACAACCTTCGGTTTGCTGCATACTAATATCTTTACAACCCTAGCGTCACCGAACCTTAAGTGTGTAGACCCTACGGGTTCGGGAGACATGCAGACATGATCGAGACGATCTCCGGTCAATAACCAACAGTGGGATCTGGATACCCATGTTGGCTCCCACATGCTCCTTGATGATCTCATCGGATGAACCACGATGTCGAGGACTTAATCAATCCCGTACTCAATTCCCTTTGTCTATCGGTACGATACTTGCCCGAGATTCGATCGTGGTATACCGATACCTTGTTCAATCTCGTTACCGGCAAGTCTCTTTACTCGTTCCCGTAACACATCATCCCGTGAACAACATCTTGATCACATTGAGCTCATTATGATGATGTCTTACCGAGTGGGCCCAGAGATACATCTCCGTCATACGGAGTGACAAATCCCAGTCTCGATTCATGCCAACCCAACAAACACTTTCAGAGATACCTGTAGTGCACCTTTATAGTCACCCAGTTACGTTGTGACGTTTGATACACCCAAAGCATTCCTACGGCATCCGGGAGTTGCATAATCTCATGGTCTAAGGAATGATACTTGACATTCAGAAAAGCTCTAGCAAACAAACTACACGATCTTTGTGCTATGCTTAGGTTTGGGTCTTATCCATCACATCATTCTTCTAATGATGTGATCCCGTTATCAATGACATCCCCATGTCCATAGTCAGGAAACCATGACTATCTATTGATCAACGAGCTAGTCAACTAGAGGCTTACTAGGGACATATTGTGGTCTATGTGTTCACACATGTATTATGATTTCTGGACAATACAACTATAGCATAAACAATAGACAATTATCATGAACAAAGAAATATAATAATCCTTTTATTATTGCCTCTAGGGCATATTTCCAACACATGTCATCATCGGTGAGCGGCTTGCCCGCCGATGCCATCTCGTCTCCGAGCGCCTTCATGCACCCAATGTACTCGGCCACCGTCGAGGTCCCCTTCTTGGTCACGAAGAGGGCGATCTTGGTGTTGACGATGTGGGCCTGAGTCTGGGAGATAAAGATCTCCGTGATGGCGGCCCATGCTTTGGCCGCCTTGTTGCAGTGCACAATCTGGACCATGACAGGAGCTGAGATGGATTTGAAGATGAAGCTCAGCACCTGGGAGTCTCGAGCCTTGTCGATGTTGTAGGCGGGGTTGGGCACGTCAGTGGGCTTGCCGTCCTTGTGGGTGAGCTTTTGTGCCTGCTCCTCCCTCTCTGGATCGAGATAGGAGACGAGCTGCGCACCCCGGATGGCCGCCATGGCTTGTGCGCGCCACACCAAGAAGTTGGAACGATGGAGTCGATCAGCGATGGGGATGAGAGCGGGTGCGGCAACAGCAGAGCTTGAGGAGGCCATGGCTACGGGATGATGTGCGTTAGAGGAGATAGACTCTGAATACCAGGAAAGATGGCGTTAAGCGTATGCCTAGTAGGAACGCATTGCGTGTTAATATATAACCAAAGGCTAGGGTTACAAGATTTGGTAGTTGGGTTGTTTACTGATCCTCAAGTTAGCTATCAACAAGATAAAGATCATCACAACAACGCAACCGGTTTACAACTCACGCAGGAGAATATCTATATAATGTATATACGATTTATACACCTCCGTATATATATGTTACAATGTATTCTAACACTTGCTAATAGCGCACAATTCGTTAGGTGGTGGCACTCGCAAAAGTTTACAATAGTGTGTGTATCGTCCCTTTTTGTACTGTACGCTGCCATCATCTTTTAAAAAAAATACAGTATGCTTTTGCATCTTCTCACATGTGGTCCTTTTGCATTGTAGGAGTGTTGAAGAACCTCTTTGGTAGATGTTGGAATGGATTGCATGGCTCACCAATTACAAATACTGCTAGCTCCATATCCAAGACCATACGACGTGATTATCCTTGGCGGATCACAGCTAACCCCCCCCCCCCCCCCTCCATCGGAAGAGGTGTATAACCATGTGTGTATCTATATATCTATACTAGCACAAATGCTCGTGCATTGCATCGGGTGAAAAAAAACCACACTTTCCTAACCCAATCGCTCAAGACCCCCTCTCATTCCACGACACAACGCGAGACATGATGACATGAACAAACTCTTTGAAATCAGCTGCCATGAAAATATGTACTGCAGAAAAAATTGTCGACCTCAGAGATAAAACTGAAGCAATTACAAAAACAAAATAATGTGCACATGGTTTAAGAACAGACGGACCTGTCAATAATAATATACTGGAGATAATAGACCGATCTAGCTAGTCGCTGGCTAATTGGTACAATAAGACCACGCAGAATCCCTTCATGGACAGTATGCTGACAAGAGAACACCTGCACGTTATAGCTAGTAATCACGATCTCAGATGAATGTGCTTAACCACTGCACGCAGCTGAAGCTGAACCAATGGCACGCCACCATCCACACGCCCAACGAAACCAGGCAGTCAGGCATAACACCACGTCCACGGGGATCACGGCCATGGCGTGGCGCCGAAACCACATGCGTCTCCAGGACGACCGTCTTGTTGCAATACTCGCTGCACCTTTTCTTCTTTCTCGTCCGCGGACGCAATACTCGCTTCAGGCATGAACCATCGCCTGGGAGCACTGGTGCGTTTGGAGTGGCGGAGGAGCTCGACCTCACCTCAGTGTCCGCGCGAACTGCCGCACGACGCGGGACACTGCTTCATCGCGGAGACGCCTCCTGGGTGTGTCAATGCACGCGTCGCGGACGCACTCCAGGAACCGGACGACCTCAACGCTGCCCGGTGTAGGCTCCCCGAGGACCTGGACATCGAGGTACGTACATGCGGCTGTCATCGGCTGCAAGGAACACGAATGTGCGCTGAATCATCGTAGGTGTGATGGTGCCATCGGTGGTGCCCCGGCGCGTGGTTGAGGCGGAGCACCTCCAGCGCACGGGCTGCCGCCGCCGCCAACGATGCGGCCCCATGGTTTGAAAGTTGACGGCGTGTTTGGATCGAAGACAAATTAACTGATGGATTCCCTTTTCTTCTTCGATTTGTAAAGAAATCTTCTCCGAGTTGTAGATGAATTAGGATTGGATTTTTTTTCTTAAAGAAGAAAGGATGAAGCGAGGGGAAGAGGAGGCAGCGCAGGAATAGCCCAATGTAGGAACATGACCCAGCCGCCAAGTTGGGTTCGTTAGCCCAAAATAAGCCCAATGAACTAATCGTTTTACAGATCTGGGCGGGCGAGGTGCACTGACGAAAAACGAACGAAATTAGTACCACCTCGCGTATATGTTTTAAATTCAAACTGAAAGCGTAAATTCACAAAAAAAAAGCGTATTGTGACGGTGAACCCGACAAACTCAATCCGTGCTTTATTATATATATATATATATATATATATATATATATATATATATATATATATATATATATATATATATATATATATATATATATATATATATATATATATATATAGGGAGAGATAAGCACTCAACACTAGTTTGTGTTCGTGGCTAAATGGACGAAATCCAAACAAACCGGACGTCCGTTTGGAATCGCGCGTTAGAGTTGGCCTTAGACATCGCCTTATTAGTTTGTGTTCATGGCTTGCCCGCCTGCGCCTGGCTCTTGCTGCAAGTAACGTACGTGGTATCAGTTGTAGCGTATGTATGAGCATTTGCAAGACCATTTCACAATTACTTTCCTTGTTCCTAAATATAAGTCTTTCTAAAGATTACATTGTGGACTACATACGGATCAAAATGAGTGAATCTACATTCTAAAATGTGTCTATATACATCCGTATGTAGTTTGTAGTGGAATTTTTAAAAAGACTTATATTTAGGAATGGAGGGAGTAATTTTAAGAGTATATGCATGGGACTGGGAGCTCAGGACGTGATATTTTAATTCCCTTGCATTTAGCTGCCAATTTAAATGAGGGATCAAATGAGGCTGTGTTGAGATACCACCACTGTCCATGAATGAATGGAATGGAATGGTATATGCTCTGATGTGTTGGTAGCACGAGCACCAAAGGGACACGCCTCGTCCGGCGACCCCTGCGTCGACTTCTTCTTCCAGCTCATCCCGACGGTGTTTTCTGTTTTGTTTTTCACCTCGAGCACGAACTCGCACACCACAGCGCAATACACAGGTGGGAGGGGGCTTTATACCTGCGTGCATAGACACACCAGCCCGCGTCCATACCTGCATGCTCCGCCTCCCTGCTCCGCGCACGTTCCTTCTCATCGAACGGCTGGAGCAATTTTCCTCCATCGTAAAAAATAATAATAACAATAATCATGTATTCCCTCTTCTTCTCGTACAGTATATGGGTATCCCATCCGTTCCTCATCGAAACCAAACGAAACGAGGGAGAGCATCGGCGAGCCCGCGCCCTGATCTCCATCCATGCCGCCCCGTTCTCCTACCCCCCCCCCCCCCATTGGCTCAACCTCGACGCTGTAGTCCTCCTCGCAATCTGGGAAGCTGCCGAGCAGCAAGGGGAGCGCGACGGAAGAAGGAGATGACACCGACGACCAGCTGGGGAGTCGGCGGTGGTACATGTTGCTCCAGCGCCGACGGCAAGGGCGAGCAACATACCTCGAGCGTACTCGAGCAGGCAGGCTGATAATGGAGTGGATGGTCCCGTAGAACTCGTCCTTCGCCTCAAAGTCGTGCAGCCATGCATTGAAGAGCAGGCACGACTTGGTCACCTCCTCGTAGCCGGCCAGCCGGTGGCAGTAGCACGGCGAGCTCGCCTCTTGAGTCTTGACAGGCGAGATACAATTCTCGGCTGGGGTTGTACTCGTTGTAGATGAGGAGATGCACGCGAGCACAGGAAGGTCTATTGTGGCCTGGAGCTTGGGGAGGGGAATTTTTGGTCTATGGAAACATCTGCACCTTGTATGAGAAAAAAATTAGTAGTTCAATAAAAAGTCAAAAATTGCTGAAAATATTTTTTAAATAAACTTGACCTTCTATTGTACTCGTGAGAAAAAAAATCCATAAAAATAATATCCTTTTGACTTTTTTTCTCAAAAAAGACAAATTTTTGGCTAAAATAGTGTGAATAGTGACCTATACTCGCAAATAATTTTTGTCTTTTTTGCTGTGAGGTCAACTTTTGTTTTTTTTCGTTGAGATTTATATATCAGTGCAAAAGTAAGTCCAGTGTTTTGTTAAAATAATTCTTACCTATTTTATTTTTTATTAAGATATTTTTAAAAATATCCCCATATAGGATGCATATACAACCAGAAACTAAAGTGTAATTCCCGGAGCTTGGCCGCTTGAGTGGCCGACGGCCCGACGCCATCGACATCGGTCGCCGTTGTGTGTGTGCGAGTATTACGGAAGGGACTAGTATTACAGTTGGGATTAGGATTATTATTATTTTTTACTGTGAAAAGGGCCCAGTAGAGGAAAATTGCTCCAACCGTTCGATGAGAGCCCCGTGCTCTGTGGCTCGCGCGCTCTGCGCGCATGCATGCGCACTACGCGGCCACCTCCAGCGCCCGACGCGGTCTCACCACCCCCATATTTCACCAGCAGACACACACCCACGCGCACATACGCGCTGAGCCACGCGCACACACACACACCCGTGGCCTGTCCCTGTTAGAAATTTTAAGTGAACCTGTCCCTGTTAGAAATTTTAAAGTGAGCTGCACGGTCGCGACCCAACACACACACACACACACACACACACACACACACACACACACACAATCGTAAAGTGAGCTGCACGGTCGCGACCGGCACTGTCCCTGTTAGAAATTTTAAGCCGGTTGCGTGCGTTGGATAAATCATCTTAAGTGGGTTTGCTCATTTGTTTTGCTCAGGTGGATGTTGGAAAGCCGGATATAGGCCCACCCACGCTCAGGAGGGCAACAGCCTAGACCAGCTCCAACGTTGCCCATGTGTGCATGCACGCCCACGCTCCCTGACCTCTCACGGCGTGATCTGATCGCCTTCTCTGTTGTAAGTTGTAATTTTTTTTGTTTTCATGGTCATGCACGTTTCATTTACATCATAAGGATCATAGTATAAGCCATGTACATATCCGTCATTATAAAACTGAAAAGATAGCGAAACGTTAGCCTTTACACAAAGGAACGTCAGTCAAGAAGTAAAACTACAAACAAGACCAAACTATCCTATAAGCTTGATTCCAATGTCCGTTACCTGCCTCTGGCGCCACCACAACAGCCACCAAAGAAAAACATTACGGATCACCTGAGCTCGACGCGGCTCCATCGCTGATATGCAGCTTGGCGGACCTCTAAGGTGGCTCGTCAAAGGCGAAACAATTACTGTTGAACGAATCAGATCAGGGCAACGCCCCGAACACGCCATCGAACTTCAGATCTAAAACCCTCACATGACTAAGATGTCGGAGGAGGAAACCATACCTGTCATGCACGAACCGTTGGAAATATGACCTAGAGGCAATAATAAAAGCATTATTATTATATTTCCTCGTTCATGATAATTGTCTTTATTCGTGCTATAATTGTGTTATCCGGAAATCGTAATACATGTGTGAATAACAGACAACAACGTGTCCCTAGTAAGCCTCTAGTTGACTAGCTCGTTGATCAACAGATAGTCATGGTTTCCTGACTATGGGCATTGGATGTCAATGATAACGAGATCACATCATTAGGAGAATGATGTGATGGACAAGACCCAATCCTAAACATAGCATAAGATCGCATAGTTCGTTTGCTAGAGTTTTCCAATGTCAAGTATCCTTTCCTTAGACCATGAGATCGTGTAACTCCCGGATACCGTAGGAGTGCTTTGGGCATGCCAAACGTCATAACGTAACTGGGTGACTATAAAGGTATACTACGGGTATCTCCGAAAGTGTCTGTTGGGTTGACATGGATCGAGACTGGGATTTGTCACTCCGCTTGACGGAGAGGTATCACCGGGCCCTCTCGGTAATGCATCATCATAATGAGCTCAATGTGATCAAAGTGTTTGATCACGGGATCATGCATTACGATACGAGTAAAGTGACTTGCCGGTAACGAGATTGAACGAGGTATTGGGATACCGACGATCGAATCTCGGGCAAGTAAAATACCGATTGATAAAGGGAATCGTATACGGGATTAATTGAATCCTCGACATCGTGGTTCATCCGATGAGATCATCGTGGAGCATGTGGGAGCCAACATGGGTATCCAGATCCCGCTGTTGGTTATTGCCCGAGAGCCGTCTCGGTCATGTCTGCATGTCTCCCGAACCCGTAGGGTCTACACACTTAAGGTTCGGTGACGCTAGGGTTGTGAAGATATGTATATGCAGTAACCCGAATGTTGTTCGGAGTCCCGAATGAGATCCCGGACATCACGAGGAGTTTCGGAATGGTCCGTAGGTAAAGATTTATATATGGAAAGTTGTCATACGGACACCGGGAAGTTTCGGGGGCATATCGGTATTGTACCGGGGCCACCGGAGGGGTTCTGGGGGTCCACCGGGAGGGCCCACCTCTCCCGGAGGGCCTCATGGGTTGTATGAGGAAGGGAACCAGCCCAAAGTGGGCTGGTGCGCCTCCCCCCCCCAAGGGCCCATGCGCCTAGGGTTTGGGGGGAACCCTAAAGGGGGCGCCCCCCTTGCTTGGGGGGCAAGTCCCCCCTCCCTGGCCGCCGCCCCCCTCTAGATCCCATCTAGAGGGGCCGGACCCCCTTGCCCCTTCCCCTATAAATAGAGGGGTGAGGGGAGGGCTGCGCACCCTTTGCTCCTGGCGCCTCCCTCTCCCTCTCCAACATCTCCTCCTCCTCCGTAGAGCTCGGCGAAGCCCTGCCGGAGTACTGCAGCTCCATCATCACCACGCCGTCGTGCTGCTGCTGGAGCCATCTTCCCCAACCTCTCCTTTGCCTTGCTGGATCAAGAAGAAGGAGACGTTACGCTGACCGTACGTGTGTTGAACGCGGAGGTGCCGTCCTTTCGGTGCTAGGATCTCCGGTGATTTGGATCACGTCGTGTACGACTACCTCATCCCCGTTCGTTGAACGCTTCCGCTCGCGATCTACAAAGTGGTATGTAGATGCAATCTCTCTCCCATGACTCGTTGCTAGATGAACTCATAGATGGATCTTGGTGAAACCGTAGGAAAAATTTTAATTTTCTGCAACGTTCCCCAACAGTGGCATCATGAGCCAGGTTTATGCGTAGTTCTCTATTGCACGAGTAGAACACAATTTGTTGTGGGCGTAGATGTTGTCAACTTTCTTGCCGCTACTAGTTTTATCTTGCTTCAGCGGTATTGTGGGATGAAGCGGCCCGGACCAACCTTACACGTACTCTTACGTGAGACCGGTTCCACCGACTAACATGCACTAGTTGCATAAGGTGGCTGGCGGGTATCTGTCTCTCCCACTTTAGTTGGAGCAGATTCGATGAAAAGTGTCCTTATGAAAGGTAAATAGAAGTTGACAAATCACGTTGTGGCTTTTACGTAGGTAAGAAAACGTTCTTGCTAGAACCCTAATTCAGCCGCGTAAAACTTGCAACAACAATTAAAGGACGTCTAACTTGTTTTTGCAGCAAGTGCTTTGTGATATGATATGGCCAAAGTTGTGATGAATGATGAATGATCTATATGTGATGTATGAGATGTTCATGCTATTGTAATAGGAATCACGACTTGCATGTCGATGAGTATGACAACCGGCAGGAGCCATAGGAGTTGTCTTTATTTTTTGTATGACCTGCGTGTCATTGAGAAACGCCATGTAAATTACTTTACTTTATTGCTAAACGCGTTACCATAGTAGTAGAAGTAATAGTTGGCGAGCAACTTCATGGAGACACGATGATGGAGATCATGATGATGGAGATCATGGTGTCAAGCCGGTGACAAGATGATCATGGAGCCCCAAGATGGAGATCAAAGGAGCTATGTGATATTGGCCATATCATGTCACGTTTATTATTTGATTGCATGTGATGTTTATCATGTTTTGCATCTTGTTTACTTAGAACGACGGTAGTAAATAAGATGATCCCTCATAATAATTTCAAGAAGTGTTCCCCCTAACTGTGCACCGTTGCGACAGTTCGTTGTTTCAAAGCACCACGTGATGATCGGGTGCGATAGATTCTAACGTTCACATACAACGGGTGTAAGACAGATTTACACATGCAAACACTTAGGTTGACTTGACGAGCCTAGCATGTACAGACATGGCCTTGGAACACAGAAGACCGAAAGGTCGAGCATGAGTCGTATAGAAGATACGATCAACATGAAGATGTTCACCGATGTTGACTAGTCCGTCTCACGTGATGATCGGAAACGGCCTAGTTGACTTGGATCATGTAATACTTAGATGACTAGAAGAGGGATGTCTATCTAAGTGGGAGTTCATTAAATAATTTGATTAAATGAACTTTATTATCATGAACTTAGTCTAAAATATTTACGATATGTCTTGTAGATCAAATGGCCAACGTAGTCCTCAACTTCAACGCGTTCCTAGAGAAAACCAAGCTGAAAGACGATGGCAGCAACTATACGGACTGGGTCTAGAACCTGAGGATCATCCTCATAGCTGCCAGGAAAGATTATGTCCTACGAGCACCGCTGGGTGACGCACCTGTCCTCCCTGCAGAACAAGACGTTATGAACGCTTGGCAGTCACGTTTCGATGATTACTCCCTCGTTCAGTGCAGCATGCTTTACAGCTTAGAACCGGGGTTCCAAAAGCGTTTTGAGAGACATGGAGCATATGAGATGTTCAAAGAGCTGAAAATGGTTTTCCAAGCTCATGCCCGGGTCGAGAGATATGAAGTCTCCGACAAATTCTTTAGCTGTAAGATGGAGGAAAATAGCTCTGTCAGTGAACACATACTCAAAATGTCTGGGTTGCACAACCGCTTGACTCAACTGGAAGTTAATCTCCCGGATGAAGCGGTCATTGACAGAATCCTCCAGTCGCTTCCACCTAGCTACAAGAGCTTTGTGATGAACTACAATATGCAGGGGATGGTAAAGACCATTCCTAAGGTATATGCTATGCTGAAATCAGCAGAGGTAGAAATCAAGAAGGAGCATCAAGTGTTGATGGTGAATAAAACCACTAAGTTCAAGAAGGGCAAGGGTAAAAAAAACTTCAAGAAGGACGGCAAGGAAGTTGCCGCGCCCGGTAAGCAAGTTGCCGGTCAGAAGCCAAAGAATGGACCCAAGCCCGAGACTGAGTGTTTTTATTGCAAGGGAAGTGGTCACTGGAAGCGGAACTGCCCCAAATACTTAGCGGACAAGAAGGCCGGCAAAACAAAAGGTATATGTGATATACATGTAATTGATGTGTACCTTACAAGTACTCGTAGTAGCTCTTGGGTATTTGATACCGGTGCAGTTGCTCACACTTGTAACTCAAAGCAGGAGCTGCGGGATAAACGGAGACTGGCGAAGGACGAGGTGACGATGCGCATCGGGAATGGGTCCAAGGTCGATGTGATCGCCGTCGGCACGCTACCTCTACATGTACCTACGGGATTAGTTTTAAACCTCAATAATTGTTATTTAGTGCCAAGTTTGAGCATGAACATTGTGTCTGGATCTCGTTTAATTCGAGATGGCTACTCATTTAAATCCGAGAATAATGGTTGTTCTATTTATATGAGAGATATGTTTTATGGTCATGCTCCGATGGTTAATGGTTTATTCTTAATGAATCTCGTACGTGATGATACACATGTTCATAGTGTGAATACCAAAAGAGTTAAAGTTGATAACAATAGTCCCACATATTTGTGGCACTGCCGCCTTGGTCACATAGGTGTCAAACGCATGAAGAAGCTTCGTGCAGATGGACTTTTAGAGCCTCTTGATTATGAATCATTTGACACGTGCGAACCATGCCTCATGGGTAAAATGACCAAGACTCCGTTCTCAGGAACAATGGAGCGAGCAACCAACTTATTGAAAATCATACATACCGATGTGTGCGGTCCAATGAGTGTTGAGGCTCGCGGTGGCTATCGTTATGTTCTCACCCTCACTGATGACTTGAGTAGATATGGGTATATCTACTTGATGAAACACAAGTCTGAGACCATTGAAAAGTTCAAGGAATTTCAGAGTGAGGTTGAAAATCAACGTGATAGAAAGATCAAGTTTCTACGATCAGATCGTGGAGGAGAATACTTGAGTCACGAATTTGGCACACACTTAAGAAAATGTGGAATAGTTTCACAACTCACGCCGCCTGGAACACCTCAGCGTAATGGTGTGTCCGAACGTCGTAATCGCACTCTATTAGATATGGTGCGATCTATGATGTCTCTTACCGATTTACCGCTATCTTTTTGGGGCTATGCTTTAGAGACTGCCGCATTCACTTTAAATAGGGCTCCGTCGAAATCCGTTGAGACGACACCGTATGAATTATGGTTTGGGAAGAAACCTAAGCTGTCGTTTCTAAAAGTTTGGGGATGCGATGCTTATGTCAAGAAACTTCAACCTGAAAAGCTCGAACCCAAGTCGGAAAAATGCGTCTTCATAGGATACCCTAAAGAAACTATTGGGTATACCTTCTACCTCAGATCCGAAGGCAAGATCTTTGTTGCCAAGAATGGATCCTTTCTAGAGAAAGAGTTTCTCTCGAAAGAAGTAAGTGGGAGGAAAGTAGAACTTGATGAAGTGTTACCTCTTGAACCGGAAAATGGCGAAAATCAAGAATACGTTCCTGAGGTGTCTGCACCGACTAGAGAGGAAATTAATGATGATGATCAAGATACTTCTAATCAAGCCCCTACTGAAATTCGAAGGTCCACAAGGACACGTTCCGCACCAGAGTGGTACGGCAACCCTGTCTTGGAAATCATGTTGTTAGACAACGGTGAACCTTCGAACTATGAGGAAGCAATGGCGGGCCCGGATTCTGACAAATGGCTGGAAGCCATGAAATCCGAGATAGGATCCATGTATGAAAACGAAGTATGGACTTTGACTGACTTGCCCGTTGAACGGCGAGCCATAGAAAATAAATGGATCTTTAAGAAGAAGACAGACGCGGATGGTAATGTGACCATCTATAAAGCTCGGCTTGTCGTTAAGGGTTATCGACAAGTTCAGGGGGTTGACTACGATGAGACTTTCTCACCGGTAGCGAAGCTGAAGTCCGTCCGAAACATGTTAGCAATTGCCGCATTCTACGATTATGAAATATGGCAAATGGACGTCAAAACGGCAGTCCTTAATGGTTTCCTTAAGGAAGAATTGTATATGATGCAGCCGGAAGGTTTTGTCGATCCTAAGAATGCTGACAAGGTGTGCAAGCTCCAACGCTCGATTTATGGGCTGGTGCAAGCATCTCGGAGTTGGAACATTCGCTTTGATGAGATGATCAAAGCGTTTGGGTTTACGCAGACTTATGGAGAAGCCTGCGTATACAAGAAAGTGAGTGGGAGCTCTGTAGCATTTCTCATACTATATGTAGATGACATACTTTTGATGGGAAATGATATAGAACTCTTGGACAGCATTAAGGCCTACTTGAATAAAAGTTTTTCAATGAAGGACCTTGGAGAAGCTGCTTATATATTAGGCATCAAGATCTATAGAGATAGATCGAGACGCCTCATAGGTCTTTCACAAAGCACATACCTTGATAAGATATTGAAGAAGTTCAATATGGATCAATCTAAGAAGGGGTTCTTACCTGTGTTACAAGGTGTGAAATTGAGCTCAGCTCAATGTCCGACCACGGCAGAAGATATAGAAGAGATGAGTGTCATCCCCTATGCCTCAGCCATAGGTTCTATTATGTATGCCATGCTGTGTACCAGACCTGATGTAAACCTTGCCGTAAGTTTGGTAGGAAGGTACCAAAGTAATCCCGGCAAGGAACACTGGACAGCGGTCAAGAATATCCTGAAGTACCCGAAAAGGACTAAGGAAATGTTTCTCGTTTATGGAGGTGACGAAGAGCTCGTCGTAAAGGGTTACGTCGACGCTAGCTTCGACACAGATCTGGATGACTCTAAGTCACAAACCGGATACGTGTATATTTTGAATGGTGGGGCAGTAAGCTGGTGCAGTTGCAAGCAGAGCGTTGTGGCGGGATCTACATGTGAAGCGGAGTAGATGGCAGCCTCGGAGGCAGCACATGAAGCAATTTGGGTGAAGGAGTTCATCACCGACCTCGGAGTCATACCCAATGCGTCGGGGCCAATCAAACTCTTCTGTGACAACACTGGAGCTATTGCACTTGCAAAGACGCCCAGGTTTCACAAGAAGACCAGGCACATCAAGCGTCGCTTCAACTCCATTCGTGAAAATGTTCAAGATGGAGACATAGAAATTTGTAAAGTGCACACGGATCTGAATGTCGCAGATCCGTTGACTAAACCTCTCCCTAAGGCAAAACATGATCAGCACCAGAACTCTATGGGTGTTCGATTCATCACAATGTAACTAGATTATTGACTCTAGTGCAAGTGGGAGACTGTTGGAAATATGCCCTAGAGGCAATAATAAAAGCATTATTATTATATTTCCTTGTTCATGACAATTGTCTTTATTCGTGCTATAATTGTGTTATCCGGAAATCGTAATACATGTGTGAATAACAGACAACAACGTGTCCCTAGTAAGCCTCTAGTTGACTAGCTCGTTGATCAACAGATAGTCATGGTTTCCTGACTATGGGCATTGGATGTCAATGATAACGAGATCACATCATTAGGAGTGCTTTGGGTATGCCAAACGTCACAACGTAACTGGGTGACTATAAAGGTATACTACGGGTATCTCCGAAAGTGTCTGTTGGGTTGACACGGATCGAGACTGGGATTTGTCACTCCGCTTGACGGAGAGGTATCACCGGGCCCTCTCGGTAATGCATCATCATAATGAGCTCAATGTGATCAAAGTGTTTGATCACGAGATCATGCATTACGATACGAGTAAAGTGACTTGCCGGTAACGAGATTGAACGAGGTATTGGGATACCGACGATCGAATCTCGGGCAAGTAAAATACCGATTGACAAAGGGAATCGTATACGGGATTAATTGAATCCTCGACATCATGGTTCATCCGATGAGATCATCGTGGAGCATGTGGGAGCCAACATGGGTATCCAGATCCCGATGTTGGTTATTGCCCGAGAGCCGTCTCGGTCATGTCTGCATGTCTCCCGAACCCGTAGGGTCTACACACTTAAGGTTCGGTGACGCTAGGGTTGTGAAGATATGTATATGCAGTAACCCGAATGTTGTTCGGAGTCCCGGATGAGATCCCGGACGTCACGAGGAGTTTCGGAATGGTCCGGAGGTAAAGATTTATATATGGAAAGTTGTCATACGGACACCGGGAAGTTTCGGGGGCATATCGGTATTGTACCGGGGCCACCGGAGGGGTTCTGGGGGTCCACCGGGAGGGGCCACCTCTCCCGGAGGGCCTCATGGGCTGTATGAGGGAGGGAACCAGCCCAAAGTGGGCTGGTGCGCCTTCCCCCCCCCCCCCCAAGGGCCCATGCGCCTAGGGTTTGGGGGGAACCCTAAAGGGGGCGCCCCCCTTGCTTGGGGGGCAAGTCCCCCCTCCCTGGCCGCCGCCCCCCTCTAGATCCCATCTAGAGGGGCCGGCCCCCCTTGCCCCTTCCCCTATAAATAGAGGGGTGAGGGGAGGGCTGCGCACCCTTTGCTCCTGGCGCCTCCCTCTTCCTCTCCAACATCTCCTCCTCCTCCGTAGAGCTCGGCGAAGCCCTGCCGGAGTACTGCAGCTCCACCATCACCACGCCGTCGTGCTGCTGCTGGAGCCATCTTCCCCAACCTCTCCTTTGCCTTGCTGGATCAAGAAGAAGGAGACGTTACGCTGACCGTACGTGTGTTGAACGCGGAGGTGCCGTCCTTTCGGTGCTAGGATCTCCGGTGATTTGGATCACGTCGTGTACGACTATCTCATCCCCGTTCGTTGAACGCTTCCGCTCGTGATCTACAAAGTGGTATGTAGATGCAATCTCTCTCCCATGACTCGTTGCTAGATGAACTCATAGATGGATCTTGGTGAAACCATAGGAAATTTTTTAATTTTCTCCAACATTCCCCAACACGAACCACGGACACAACACACGTACCACCGTCTTCCAAATGCCGCCGATGCAGACCATAATCTGCATCCGCTGCTGGACTACCTCCCAAGCTCTGCACCGACGCTGGAGCAGACGCAATCGCAACGGCGGAGCCCGAGGACACATGTCCACCATGAGGATGCCGCCGCCGCACCACCATCCTTATTTGAACAGTCTCGGATTTCAGATCCATCCCCAACCACATGACCGATCGCCTAGTTAGAGTAGGGCCTGAATATACTTTATTCAGCGCCACCATCGCCGCCGCCGAAGCCAAAGCGATGAACAGTCCAAAAAACTAAGCTATTTTGGCCTATGACGATCAACACATGTGGATCCAGCGACCCATCCTCATCGGGGAAGCCGCCGGAGGACGACGCTGGAAGGCTGGGCTCTCCTGGCGGCGCTAGGGTTCCAGTCTCACACGGCGAGGAAAAGAGGGAAATTTTGTCAACAATGTTTTGTTGCAAGTTATAACTGAACCGGCGCGTGTGTGTATCTCCTGTGTATATATAAACACGTAGACTGAGTGCAACAATCTAACCGTGGGGGTGGTCAAAGCGGTATTTGCAGAAGTCATTCCGTCGAGCGTCGTCGTTGCGAGTTGCGATGCTTTCCGCTTCTCCCGCAGCACCCTCGCGCGCAGTCCGCCACGCGCTCTCAGCGCAGGGCGCAGGAGGAACGGCGACGACAACGCCTTTGTTGTTCTTGAAGATCAACGTGCATACGTCTTTGGCCAGGCCGTCGAGCGTCACCGCGCGGCCGCTCACACAGGTTAAGATTTTCCCGGCCGCAGCGTGGCGTCGGGGTTCTCCACGGTGAGCGTGAGCATGCTGGCCAGGTCCCTCACGTGGGAGATGTTCATGTTGGTCAGCTGCATCCCCGACTCCGGCAGCTTCCGCACGCTCCGCCGACGTCCGCCCACACTGTCTTCGCCCCTGCATGGCGCTCCTTCACGAATCCATCACACACAGGTCTCCGATTACAAACACAAACACGGCGGTCAGGTCGCCGACGGTGACGGCATGCCCCGCCGCGAGGAGCGGCTTGGCCAAGTAGAACCCGATGGCCGCTAGCTTGGCCTCCGCCATTGGTGTTTGACGATCAGCACCTTCTTCTTCACGGCTCCGGCTGACTGCGCATGCACCGCCACGGCCGCCGCACGGGCAGCACGTCCCCTTGCGACGATCGCGCTAGCTGGCCACGCGAGGGAGGAACGGCGACGACAGGTCAAGACGGCCCCCACCAGTCAAATAACACATACACTGCCTCCACGTCATCAGAAACTTTACTATTTCACATGTAGATGTAAAATAGTTCTCTCACATCTAAACCTTTCACTGTCTGATTTTTGTTGTTTTTAATCTTCACGCACTGGTGCTTGGCGCTGTCACGCATTGTCTGTGTCGTGTTGCCGTGCCGCGTCAGGTCATTTTCTACTTCGCGGGCCGTTGTGTGCCGCGTCCTGGGCATTGAGTGTGTTCGGCGTCGTTGTGTCTAGAGGACGGGTTGAGGCCGGGTTGAGATTCTCTACAGTACTGCACCCTGCTGTAGTGCAAATGACATGTGAGATCAGGTCCACATGGCTGACAGCCAGCTGATTCATCCACAGTTCTGTGTTCGGTTCACAACCGATTCATCCACCGCAGCGGCCTCCTTCAGCGGCTTACCATTTGGCACGCCTCTTCGAGCATTTCTCTCTATGCCGACGACGTGATCATCTTCTGCCATCCCTCAACCTGCGATCTCCGGGTCATTCGGGAGCTGCTTCGTGTCTTTGGCGAGGCTTCCGGGCTCCGCACGAACTTTGCCAAGTGTTCAGCAACCCTGATCCGCTGTGACGACCCCACGCGAGCTTCCATCGCGTGCGAGCTGGCATGCACTGTCATGGACTTCCCTATCACCTACCTGGGCATTCCTCTCTAGCTCCGGAAGCCGTCTGCCTCGTCGCTCCGGCCGATTGTTGAGAAGCTGGCCAAGAAGCTTTCCTCCTGGCACGCGATGCTGCTGTCCCGCGGCGAGCGTCTCGCCCTCGTCCGCCACGTGCTGTGCGCGATCCCATCCCACATCATGGTCGTCATCGCTCTCTGCCCGACGATTCTCAAGCAAGTGAACCGAACCATCCATGAATTCCTTTGGCATGGCAATAAGGAGACCCGCGCTGGCCACGGGCCAGTCAATTGGCAGCGCTTCTGCCGGCCCCTCCACCTCGGCGGACTCGGCATTTCGGACCTCCATCGGCAAGGGATCTTGCTCCATGTGCGCTGGATGTGGCTGCAGCGCACCGACCCGGCCAGGGCATGGGCACACCTGCACCTACCCTCTGACGCTGACTCCTCCTCCATCTTCCGCGCGTCCACTTCTTGGATTCTTGGAGATGGCAGGTCTTGCCGTTTCTGGACGGATGCTTGGATTGACGGCATGGCCATTGCGGACATCGCCCCTGCTCTCCTCCCCTTGGTCCCCCGTCGACGATGCAAGCGATCCGTGGCGGAGGGGCTCCAGGACCGCTGCTGGGTCGCAGACCTGCGTGGCGCACTCACGCCCACTGCGCTGGTGGAGTACGTCCAGCTCTGGTCTTAGACTACGTCACCTTCACCTCTCCGCCTCCCCAGACCGTCTCATCTGGCGCTGGACCGCGGATGGGAAGTACTCCGCCAGATCATGCTATAGAGCCCTCTTTGCTGGATCCACGTCCGCTCCATTTTGGCGCCTCACCTAGAAGTGTTGGGCCCTCCTGCGCGTCATGATGTTCACCTGGCTGGCCGACCTCGATCGCTGCTGGACTGCCACTAGACTGGCTCGCCACGGTCTCCCCCACAACGTCAGATGTGTTCTTTGCGACTAGGACGTCGAGACCATGCAACACATCATCATCGCCTGCCCCTTCTCCAGGCAGATTTGGCACGATGTCCTGTCTTGGGTGCGCGCCACCATCCCCCCTCCGTCTAGTTCCGAGGAGTTCCTCCAATGGTGCTCCTCAATGATCATGAGCTCTCCCACAGGGCACCGCAAGGGGCTAGCCATCCTCGCAACCCTGACGGCCTGGTCTATCTGGAAGCAACGAAACCGCTGTGTCTTCGACGACGAGTCCCCCTCCACCTCCCGGCTCCTTGAGCTTATCCAGAGCGACGCACGCTCTTGGGCTAGGGCTAGAGCTCACGGTCTTAATGCGCTACCGGCATAGGTTCTTAGCCATGTATCCGGGCTGAGCAGCCTGTCATCACTGCTCCCTGCTCCTTGTCTTGCCTGCGTGCGGGACACCGAGCACCCCCCCCCCCCCCGGTATTCTCTCTTTCTACCTATCAATAAAAAGATACGCTCTCAAGCGTATTCGCGAAAAAACAGTTGTCTGTTCGGTTGTGCTTGTTTTGTTTTTTACATGTCTTTTTGGAAAGAAGAGATGACGTGGGGCACGAAAAGCACTACCGACAGTGCATTTTGAGAGAGAGTCAGAGAAAGAGAGTGCCAGAGAGACAAGCTGCTTGTACCGCATGTGAAAGTATCAAGTAGATTTTTCTTTTTTTCGTAAATACACAATGTAGCTTCATTTCTCATGTACAGTAGTGTAGCTTTATTTTGCCAATGTATTTTCTTTTTTTTTTTAAAAGGAGGCGTACCTTCGGCCTCTACATCTCTTGATGCACACAACCATTTATTAAAATTAAGTATCCGGATGGTTCCAACAAGAAGTCTCAAAATGAAACAAAGGTCTTACTAAACAAAGAAAATCCACAAGCGGCCAAAAGTAAAAAATCACAACCGGCGCCATAAAGACTAGGAGACTAAACGCCTATTCTATTATTGGACCGCCATCCAAACCGGTTGTATTTATCCCGTACAACCATCTCCCATCGGCTGCATCCAATATCCATATGCTCCCTGTGGTCCGCACAACCAATGTATTTTCGTATGTAATTTTGAGAGATTTTATCATTCCAGGGAATTTGAGACGAAACGTTTTAATAGGAAAGCACGATGTAATTTTTGTAGTCACCAATTCATCCGTATATGTGTTTTCTCCCACGTAGCAAATGAGCAAACCTACCTAACATGATATGTGAATATAACATTGACTAAGAGATAATCAATATATATACCCCGACTGAAAGAAGTAAACACAACGGCGGTCATCACCGCCTCCGAGGACGTCATTAGAGCATCTAACTCTGGTTTCCTAAGTTGGGGCCTATACTCTCCGGATGCAGCCAGGCGCGTCCATGGTTAGTGACCGGACACACCTTTTGTATCTGTGCACAACGACAATTCCTGTATGTCCGCACTCATATCCATACAAAACCTATATACACTAATCACATAACAGTCTAAATACATCAATTAAATGTACATAGGGCAACCCGGCAAAGATAAGTTCATACAACTTGTTCTAAAAGGGCTGGCGGAGTTCATCACTTAACTAAAAAGTAATTAAACATAGGGAGACGGCCAGAGTTCATTACTTCCTCGTCGACCACTTCCCCTTGAGGTCTTCAGGAGCGATGGTTGTTCTCGGCTTAGGCGTTGGAGGCGGGCAGAGTGTCGTTGTCTGTAGTGTGGTTGCGGGGCGCCTCGTAGCTGCAGCTGCCCACCCTGGCCGACAGCGACGCCGCGGACAAGGAGTTCTACGCCGGTCCATCCACTAGCGGTAGAGGGCAATGTGGATCGCTAGTTCCTCGGCGTTTGACATGGATGATCTTGACGAGTCTACAACGAGCTTAGCCCAGTCGATCTCGTTGGAGCCGTTGTCAGATCAGCTTCCCACCATGGCAGAGGCGAGGGGGGAGGTAGGGAGAGAAAGAGAAGGAGACGGGAGTGGAGCGAACAGGTCGAGAGAGTGTGCCTGACTAGGGCTTCCATCATCCGGCTAGGGTATATATGTGGGGACATTGGTGGGGCCGAGGTAGGCCATACGGGACCAGTCTGATGTGCCGACAGTGACCAAACGTGCCCGGGTATCCCCATACCTGCCCCACTTACGGGCTGAGTATAGGGATTGCCGGGTAGCTCGGACGTTTATTTTTAAACTGCGTTTGAGGAGGCCGGTTAGGGTGGTCAGGGCAGTGACCCTTTTCGGGCAAATATAGGCTGGTCGGTTGTAGATGCTCTAAAGAGACATCGTGAGCCAATCAGGCACCCGAGGCTGACCCCCCTCTCGCTAGCTTCTTCTCCACAACGCCCTCCCCCCACAGGAGCTCTGCCCAGCCCTTCCTTGTGACGGCAACACGCCTAGTTCCTCTCGAGCCGTGTTTTCTAGTACTATAAGGCTTCCCCTTAAGTATATGCCACAGGAGCATCCTCCATTCTTGCTCATGTTCGTACATTCCAGTTCCAGGGCGCACGACAATCTGCCGACCAACTTATGTGCGTGCACTTCCCTACAGCGGCACGGTCTTCTCTGCTCACCTCGCCGCTTCCCCATGCGTCCAGAACAGGCAGCTGCCCCTCACTTTCTTCCTCTCTCCGCCTCCTTCCTTGCCGAAAGCATGCTCTCTCCGCCGGACGCCGCTCACCACCCTCCCTCGGCCACACGCCTCCCCTCAGTCCTCTTCCATGCATGCCATGGCCATCCGGCCACGAGGAAAAGCGTGTACAAATCTTAATCCAGCTTGTTGTAATTCTATGGGTTACTGCAAGGTAAACAGAGACGTCATGTTCATTTGCAAAATTTCAAAAAGTTTGGGCAGCGAACGTTCACTCGCAGTTCCCCGTGCACGCTGCGGTGCCCATAGCGTAACTGTACGATGGGCCAGACGACTGGGGCCCGGAGTACTGTGCGTCCCGCGGTAGTGCTGTCTTATAGTAGTTTTCCCATATATAACTTGGAAAAAAAAATACTCCCTCTGTCCCAAAATATAAGAACCCTTTTTACATTAGCATAGTATAAAAAAACGTTTTTATATTTTGAGACGGAGGGAGTACTAAAGTTTAATTGGGACATAATAAGATGCTCCACGCAGCAAGCAGCCAAACTAAGAATTTTGAAGCATCACAATTCTCCCAAAAGATGCTTAATTTGCGCTACCATGTACTCCGTAGATCAGAACCATCAAAAATATCAATCGATTACATATGTTAAAGAACCGAACATCTAATTTATTTGGCCGTCCATGCACGCATACAATCCGTCCCTCTAACTTCTCGATTGGTTGGCGAAACAACTTGTGGTTGGATGAACAGAGGGACAGTGATATCCCCAGCCCACCAGGATTCAAGTCCTGGTGCTTGCATTATTCCTGAATTTTTATTTCAGCATTTTCGGCGATGCACTTTCAGTGCGAGGAGACGTTTCCGTTGACGACGAGGTGCCTACGGTGACTTTGTAAATCTCAAGATGATATGCCGGTTCAGTCTCTTGGAGGTGCTCATAGGGGTAGGATGTGCGTGCGTGCGTTCATATGAATGAGTGTATGCGCGTATGTATGAGCGCTTGCTTCTGCACTGTGTTAAAATAACTTCTCGATGGGTTAAGATGTTGATGGCTAAGTGGACAAGCCGTTCGTTCTCATCGTTCTCCTTCGGAATGGGATCAGGGTCGACCTTCCCGATCACTCCGACGCCGCTCATCACAATGTCACAGTCACTAGGCGCACCCAGGGCGTCATTCAGCTTATCGGTTGCGTTGACGACACGTCCGGCGTGAAGGTCGTCGAGGGCGGCAGCCATCGTCTTGGCCATGGTCATGTAGTACCCAGTGGAGGTGTTGAGGTCGGGCACCAGGTCTGAGATGATGTGCAGCGTGGACGTCACGCTGTGCGCGATCTGGTTGGTGGCGACGATGCCGCGCTGCAGCATGACCTTCGAGGAGGCGGCTGCCGGGGGCACGTTTGTGTTGACGGCAGGGGAGACGCCGGCTGCGAGGATAGGGGCGGTGGCTACTGCAAGGAGGAGGAGCATCATCCCAAGTAGCATATCCTTAGGCTTTATACAAACGAAGAGGTAATACAATCCTGCATAAACGGGATTTATTTAACCAACAATGATGGTGCCCATGTATTCTCATTTGGCAAGATCTCATCATTAATCCTCTACAAAATGTGCATGATTTTGCAGACTCCAAAAATATCTTATGGAATATTGCCTCCATCTAGGTATGTAAAGTTAATCTTATAAACCTCCAAACTCTGAATTACCTTTTTGTATTCAGGAAGTATGTCTTTTGAGCTTTTTTCCCACCCACCTCTAATCTAGCCATAAAGCATCACAGGATATTTTTCATGGCATTGGGCCTTGGCGCCAGCTACACATGTTGTGCAAGTGTAGCATAGTAGGAAGCCATGACTCATTATATGACCAAATGGAAAGTATTATTTAGGGTGTGATATAAAGGGCCTAACTGGTTTGATCTATGGGCAGGGACGAAGCTTCTCTAGGGCTAAAGGGGGGCATTGCCCCCTCCCTCCTGCCTAGATAGTGTGTCCTGGCTTCCTACTATGCTACAATTGCACAACCTGTGTAGCTGGCGCCAAGGCCCAATGCCACGGGAAAATATTAATATGAAATGTTACTAAAAATTTAAACATGCATGTTATTCTACATATGACACTGAACCGGCCTGAGATGCCGTGGAGTCAGCAGCTTCAATCTCGACAGGCGCAGCCCGCGTCTGCGTGCCAAGAAGAGGGGCATGCCCATTGCACAGCTCGCGGAAAGGCTCCTCTGTCAACGGATGGGTGTTGTAGGAGAGGGCGAACAGGTTACAGAGGAGGCAATTTTACATTTTGTGGCCCTGTTCGAGGGAAGGCTGGCAGACATTGCGATCACGGCGCTACGCGCCCTGTTCAAGCTGGACTGTGACTTGGCGACGGCGGTGGAGGATGCCTTGCTGCAACATGGAGGAGAAGGTGGCCCTGAGATGCCATCCGCCGCAGGCGAGGATGCCTCGGAGACGACCTGATCGTATCAGTTCCAAGGAATATGATGTAGCCCAGTTCTTATGTTAAGCAAATATTACCTTGTACGTTCGTTTGTAGCTGCTGCTGTGTGCTGTTACTTGTCACTGCCCTGGCGCGGCCTTGCTGTTAACTGCTGGAGTAATGCTCGTGTTTGTAAGAGGTGTCCTAGTTTCTCCAATGAGTAGCATCAATTTGAGTGTGTTGAACTGGAATGTTTGTGGACTTAACTGTCCAAATCGGAGAACTACTGTCAACGAAACAATTGTTGCTTCTGCGTGCCATATTGCGTGTATTCAAGAATCCAAGCTCCAAGTTGTCGACGCCACGACTGCTGCTTTCCTGGGAGGGTATAGACTGAAGTATTTTGCCCAACGACCGGCCATTGGTACACGCGGTGGAATCCTTATGCTATGGGATGCTGACCATGTCCGAATGGAAGATGTGCACTTCGGCACCTACACCCTCTCGGCCAAGGTCATCTTGGTTGTCTCCGACGTCGCCTTCAAAATCACCACGGTTTACGGCCCAACTAGACATGACCAAAAGGATGATTTTTTCCAGGAGCTCCAAAATGAAAAACCTCCCCATGGTAATAAATGGCTTGTCACTGGTGATTTCAATTAGATATACCGTGCTAGGGACAAGAACGCGCTAATGCTAACCGTAGCAGCATCGCCCGTTTCCGAAACGCCCTCAACTTTTGTGAGCTCAAGGAGGTCCATCTCTAGAATAGGAAGTATACTTGGAGAAACGAGCAAAGCAACCCTACCATGTCAAAGCTGGATGCCTTTTTCTGCAATGAGGAGTGGGACATTACCTTCGACAAGCACATCCTCCATGCGTTGTTCTCTTCACTCTTGGATCATTGTCCTCTCCTTTTGGCAAATAATGATGGTCCTAGGCGGCCTAAGACATTCTGTTTCGAAAACTTCTGGACCAACATGCCCGGCTTCCGTCAACTTGTTCAAGACGTGTGGAGCGAGCCCTCCACACACACCGAGCCCTACCAACGACTCTTCCATAAGTTGAAAGCTACTAACCGCAGGCTGAAAGCATGGAGTAAATCGCTCTTCTCCAATGCCAAAATTCAACTTCATATGGCTCTAGAAATCATTCTTCGCCTGGGCGAGGCTCAAGACAACAGAGAGCTCAGTTGCACTACCAAATGTTGGCGCAGACCTAGAACTACCTCTCTCTCACACTTGCTCGGACGTAGGTGGAAGGAGAGGGACACAGATATTTCCGGCGCACCTACGCCCTGCCGCACAAACGGCGCCTCGGCCGCACGAACAGCCTAATATTTTCATTGAGCATGAACTCTGGCTCGGCACATACCGCAGCCACACCCACACGAAAGACTACCAGAGACTACATCTCTCCTAGCTCCTCACCCTTGACCTCGCAGCCGAGTACACTTTATATAGCACATCCACGCACACAGGCCAGTGGCCACACACACCTAACTCACGCACGCATGCACCACAGCGGTCACTACTGCATGACCCGGCCACCACATTGGCACCTACTTCCTGGAATATCTCCATGACCCAGAGCTGAGAAAAAGACTCAAAAGACGGGTTGACTTGCAGTCATGGAGAGGGCTAGAAAAAGGCAAAGCTCCAGGATCACTAATATTAAAGAGGGTGATGCCAATACCAGTTTTTTCCACCTGAAGATCAATGGAAGACGGCGGAAAAATCTGATTCATCGCCTTAAACATGGGAATGGATGGGCTCACTTCTCAGCCATGATAAAAAAGAGCAACCCTCGCACTCAAAGCATCAACTGGGCTACCATCCCTACTGGTGACCATGATCTTTCCCATCTTGGGGACCCCATCACAGAGGAGGAGGTCAAGGCTGCGATTTTTGCCCTCCCCAGTGACAAGGCTCCGGGGCCTGATGGTTTCACCGGGAAATTCTTCAAAGTCTGTTGGGATATTATCAAAAATGACATCATGCTTGTGATCAATAACTTCTCGAACCTCCACGCTGAACATTTTCATTGGTTAAACTCGGCCAATATTGCTCTCATCCCCAAGAAGGATGGTGCCGAGGACATTACAGATTTTAGGCCTATCAGTCTCATCCATGCCGTGGCCAAGCTCATTGCCAAAATCCTAGCTGCTCGTCTTGTCCCGCACATGAATGATATCGTCTCCATCATGCAAAGTGCATTCATCAAGGCACGCAACATCCATGACAACTTTTTGTATATTCGAAATAGGGCCCGAAAATTCCACCGCACTAAGAAGCCAATGCTGCTCTTCAAGATCGACATTAAGAAGGCCTTGGACTCCGTTAGGTGGGACTACCTCATGGACACTCTCAATCATCATGGCTTCCCCGCCCGCTTCCGAGGATGGATATCGGCCTTGCTCTCCTCTGCTTCTTCCCGGGTTCTTCTCAATGGGATCGCCGGTGACCCGATTAAGCATGGTTGTGGCCTTCGCCAAGGCGACCCTCGCCCTTGCTCGTCGTTCTCGCCATCGACCCGCCGCACCACATTTTGAGCAAGGCTACTACGCAGGGCCACCTCCACCCTCTTGGTGGTTGACTACCGGGCATCCGGGCTTCTCTGTATGCTGCTGATACTGTTGTTTTCTGCGCCCCTATCAAGGAAAATGTCCAGTTCCTCACCGCTACGCTTGCCTCCTTCGGGGAGGCCACGGGCTTGGTCACCGACTGTGCTATAGTCTGGTTGCACCAATCCGTTGCGAGGGCGTTAATCTTGATGACATCTTGCAGTCTTTCCCGGCCTGCCGCTCTTCCTTCCTCATCCATTATCTGGGTTTACCACTTGCGATCAGAAGGTTGAGGAGGGTCCACTTGCAACACTTAGAAGATAAAGCCGTCGGGAAGCTTGCACCGTGGAGGGGGAGGCATGTTGCTATTGCGGGTCGAATGGCTCTTGTCAAAGCGGTGCTCACGGCTGTGGCAATGTACCATCTTACACCGCTTGACCTTCCGATGGAGGTGCTTAGGAAGATTGACTCCTTGCGGCGTGCCTATCTTTGGGCTGGTTCGGACAAGGTGTCCGGTGGCAAGTGTAAAATCAATTGGGAGCTAGTCTGCAAGCCTAAGGAGTTTGGGGGCCTCGGAATTCTTAACCTTGGGAAGTTCGCTACTGCGTTGCGCTTAAGATGGTTGTGGCTTGAATGGGATGACCCTCCGAGAGCTTGGTTTGGCTTGGGAACTCCGTGCAACAACAAAGATCGGGACATCTTCGCGGCAGCCACTAAGGTTACTATTGGTGATGGCGCCACCGCGAGGTTCTGGGAGTCATCTTGGCTGGAGGGGATGAGGCCCAAAGACATTGCACCAAATTTTTTTGAGATCTCACGAAAAAAGGGGACCACGGTGGACAAGGCTTTGAGGGATAATGCTTGGGTTAATCACATCGATACCCAACATGGGATGACGCTTGCTCACATTCAACAATTTGCCACTCTATGGGAAAAGCTAGCCAATGTATACATACAACCCGGAGTTCGTGATTCTATCATCTGGTAGCTCACTAATGCCGGGACTTACACTACATCGTCGGCTTACAAGGCCCAATTCGCTGGACATCTACACTCACCCTTGCAGGATATGGTTTTGAAGGTTTGGTCACCCCCAAAATGCATTTTTTTGCTTGGTTGGTCACTCAAAACAGGATTTGGACAGCGGATAGACTTCAGCATAGAGGATGGCCCAATTGCGATCAATGCCCTCTTTGTAGCCAAGTGCAGGAATCGGCGGCCCACCTCCTTTTCAAGTGCCGGTTCGCAACTCGTGTATGCAAGGAGGTGTTCTCATGGCTGGATCTTCAAGTTGACACGACGAATTGGCATATCTTCACCACGGTTAAAGCTTTTGGTGGCAAGGAATCATAAACATTGCTCATCAAAGAAAGGCTCTCTCATCGTTGATCCACCTTGTTGGATGGGAGATTTGGAAAGAAAGGAACGCGCGCGTTTTTAGAAATAAAGCGGCATCGGTGGTCGTGATTGTTAACCTTATTAAGGAGGAGGCAGCGCTTTGGGCTATTGCGGGTGCCAAGCATTTGTGTAATGTAATGCCGCGAGAGTAATTAGTTAGCGTTTGTGCCGCTTGAGCGGCGTGTATCTCACAAACTTCTCTCTTAATCAATGAAAATGGCAAGTCTTTTGCCTTGTTTCAAAAAAAAAAAGATGTAGTGCAGTGTAAGATGTAGTGTAGCACGAAAGAAGGCTCCGGCAGCCAGCCAGCCAGCCAGCCAAACGGTCCTCCAAGGTGGACGACGGCGACATGCTCAAGCCGAGGAAGAGGAAGTAGACCACCGTGGTTGCTGCGAAGCAGACGAGGAAGGAAGTCAAGGTTGTTGCAAGGAAATAAGCTGCTGCTGCGAGCTGCCAGTGGCTTGTCGGCGTCTAGACTTGTGCAAACCGGTCAAAGAACTTGCGTCTGGGGTGCACATAGGTCAAAGCCCCTGAACTTTTTATACCACCAGGAACGCCCACAAGCTGTTGGGAGAAATGAAAGAGGCTCCACGTCCTTGTTGATGCACTTGCTGTTTTGCTACGCCGGCGTGCATGCGTCAGCCGTGTGGTTCTGGCTTTGCCGTTGGGCTTGCACCAATAAGAGCACCCACACCGGAGCACGCACGCATCACACATCCGGCGCCTTGACAACACGCTCCCACACAAGGACACGACCACCGTCCTGCGCAGACGCCGGCGCGACGGTGCTTGGTGGTGGTGACAGGCGACCTGAACGCGCGCAAGGTAGCGGAATCGAGCTCCGACGCGGCTCTGGACCCAGCTCTGTGGGCGGTCCTGTGAGAAGGTGTCGTCGGCGAGGGGCGAACTCTTGAGGCAGGCATACACGTCGTGCGCGGCCATAGTACGTAAGGCGAGGACAACATGTGCAAGCCATTCGCTGAGTCCCAGGCCAAGGCGCCGTCCATCATCTTCGTTCATGGACCTCCAGATCGACGGACGCCATCACGCCCAACCGCGACAAGACGCACGTCGTGTCTCAGGCTCAGCTGCTCACGCTGATGGACCGCGCACGCAGGTCATGGTCATGGATGCTTCGGCCGCTTTGACAAGGAGATCGATCGACCGACATAGCCAGGCGTGCCCGACGAGGTCAGCCGCCTCGAGATCCACCTGGAGCGCATTCGCATTCGCAAGCACACGCACCTCCACCGTATTCTGTCATGTCCACCTGTAGCTCAAACCTGAAACTGAATATTTGTTGTATAGGAGTACTATACTACTACCGTACACGGGGTTGGTTCTACTTGGAAGGATTTTTTCTCGAATACGCACAAGCATGCGTATCATTCATTAAAGAAGGGTGGGAAAGATTCCCAGGTGTGCCACAACATTATTTACAAGTAGTTACAATTGGGCTTTGCCCAACTCCACCCTAAGCAACTAGAGAGGCTACTCCTGGTCCATCCACACCAGGCTCTCAACCTCACTCATCTATAATACCTAAATAGTTCATCCCCACTATGATATTTCTCTCAACATGCAAGCTGTCCACATCAGCAACCATGCCATGTAAGCAAAAACTGATTCCATTCGCAGCCACATCATCATTAACCTAACGCCCACACAATTCTATCAAACAATCATGGGGCTCGGTTTTACCTTAATACACAACGATCCTGGTAACTGAAGCGACCCGTCATTCAATTTTTCTTTGGAGTAGTATACGCAGCCATTATTTTGGTCACTGAACCGATCCGTCATTTCCTTAGATTCAGTTTTTACTTGGCACGCTGCAGTCCTGGACTCCTGGTCACCGAAGCAACCCATCGTTTCCTATTCATGAACGGACGATGCATCCTTCTATAACTGGAGGAAGAGCCCAGATGCATCGTCTCTCACTTCCCGACACATCTCATCTTCCCACCTGTTTCTTATCGAGTTGCGGTCGTCGGAACCAAACTCCGGCGTGACCTCGATGCTAAGATGGGCTTGGATGTTGCGCCACTGCACCGTGCTTGACGGAACCGCCAGCATGTCCATAGTGCGTCGCTGGCTCTTGCATGGGCTTCGCACCGCCGACCACCACCAACCGTCTGCATCGGCTTAATCTGCCCCCGGCTACCTACAGCTTCGCTATCGGCGTCACCAAGAATCTTGCCGCCGCCTTCCGCCAGCCAGCCACCCACCCTACAGCCCTTAATACCTCCTCCTTTTCCTCCGGCCTGGAGCACGGCGAGACTGTCGGCATGGTGCGCTGTGGGAAAGGAAGAACAGATCGGCCTGGAACGGCGAGCCGATCAAGGGGATTCTAGGTGAACGCACAGGAGAATCCAGGTCTCCAGCCAATTGCGTCAAAGGGTTGCTCAGCATGCATGCGAGGTGGTGTCCTCGCCGCTGGGATAGAACATGTCGTTGCCGTCCGCCGAGCAGGCAAGGAACATGTTCTCACAGTCCTTGCTCGGCCGTACGTGTCTCTCTGGCTTAATGACGCGGTGCTGCTGCTGCTACAAGGCGCTACCAAAATTTCAAATTAAGAATTTGTTGGTGGTAATTCATTTTAATTTTATTGGCACGTTGCATCTTTCAACAAGCTAATGTTTGGTATGACAAAACTACAGGGAACGGCACATCCTCATATTACAAAGACAGAATCTATACGGTTTTACTCTTTTGTCCATTCTGATTATGTTTTCTTGCAGCAAGACTTGATTACTCCATGGTCCATACAGTGATAGTTCATACACAGCCTAACAGTATTTCCTTGACATTTTGTTTTCATTCATTTTCAACTCCCAGTTGTTTATACAGAATTATAGATATAATAGTAGAAGTCGTCAGTGACAACTTCCTGCTGTACCTGCTTCTTACCACGGGCACATGCATGCAAAGGTTCTGGCAAAAGCCATCTACGCATGTGTTTTTCCACTCCATATCACCGAAAAGCAACGGTATCTTTCTGGTGCCAACACCAACAGGTATTGTTAGTTCTGTTGCCTCCAATCTTAGTAGTAGTTGTCTCACTGCACCTCAGTCAAATTGTACGCTTTCAACTTTCTCAAGCATTCGGCCAAAGTGGAGATCAATATATCAACTAGCATAATTGCTTGCTTTCATTTAGCAAGGTATGAACATAGCTATGGTCTCCTTGGAAATTTCTTATTTATCTTTTCTAAGGTGTTGATTAGATTTATTTTTTGTCTGAAAAATCATAAAGGAAAGAAAGAAAGAAATCTCTACAAGTTGTTGTCGCTCATACTTGTGAACTATCTTTAGCGGTAGTATAAAAATATCATTTGTTATCACTAATGAGATAAGTAGAATTTGGTTATCTAATAGGAGTTATATTTATTTTTATTTATCTTTCCTAAGGTGTTGATTTGATTAACAAAATTGTCTGATTCATCATAAAGGAAAGACTCTGGGTTGTTGTCGCTCATTGTTGTGAACTCTTTTAGCGGTAGTCTAAAAATACCATCTGTGGTCACTAATGAGATCAAGGGAATTTGGTTATCTAATAGTTGTATTTATTCTATTCCAAACTCGCACGCTAGAATTAGTAGCTTCATTTGTTTCCGTTTGTGCACCTGCTAGCAATAATATTTTTTAAGCAATATTAAAGAGCTGGTCCATTGCTCAAAACTAATTTCATTTTCTCACCGTGTATGTAATTTTGCACATTTATTGAATGAAAACTTCAATTCTGTGTTGCGTCAATCTTCATCTTGCAAAATTAAATCACCTCTCCAAGATCTGGCTCTAACAAATACTCATGTTTACCAAATCATCTTTAGTATTCGTGTATATGAGAACCATCTTCAGTGCTATATGGCAATATGACTAATCTTCAAAGTACATATACTGTGAATCCCGTATTTTTTAGTGCGTGTACTTAACTACAATGCCAATTTATTGTGAACATCTCAAAATAGACAGTGTTACATTAGTAAAAAAAACAACTTTCTTATGGTTACTGAAACCAAATTGTTTAATATTTAGAAGCTCACGCAACATGTCCCGCAGCAACGCGCGGGGTATCCATCTAGTTAGCATAGTTTTAAATAGCGCTAAGCATCTTAGCGGTGGACCTCTTCCAAATGCTATAGCGTGCTATAGCAGAGTTATAGCGCGCTATTTAAAATGTTTGTTCATTTATTTGGACCAAAGTCTCTTAGCGCAAGACCTTTTGTAAACGCTATAGCATGCCTATAGCGAAGCTATAGCGGGCTATTTAAAACAGTGCTCATTAGGCCAGCCTTGGCCCAGAGTCTACCCTCATGCTCGATTTGGTCTATACATGTCGACACCGAGGGCACTGCCCCATTGAAGACCACGTCGTTTCGGTGTTTCCAAATGGACCACATTCCCAGAATGCACTTGGCCCGGGTGTTCCGTCGACGTGCTGGCTCCTGGTCCTGCCTGATGCACCAGTCCACAAGTGATTCATTCGCTCTTGGCTCGAATCCGGCCCTGCCTGAGTCTACCCGAAACCAGTGCCAGGTCTGCTTGGCGAACACACAATGGACCAACAGGTGTGTCATGGTCTCCTCCTGCTGATCGCATAGCGGGCACACGTCCTGATGGGGCATTCCACGTCTCGCCAGTCTGTCAGACGTCCAACATCGGTCTTTGATGGCAAGCCAAGTGAAGAAACGGCATCTGAGCGGTGCATTTGATTGCCAAGTGAATTCTGTCGTTGGGGATTTCTCCATACCCATGAACCTTGCAGCGTAGGCAGTCTTGACAGAGAAACGGCCATCTCCCTCCCATGCCCAGCGTATTTTGTCCTCGAGGTCGTCCTGGAGATGGACCAAGGCTAATCGCTGCCAGAGGCAAAGGAACTGCTGGAGGGTGTCAGTCATGAGGTCGGGTCCAATATCTCTCGCCCAAGCATGGTCCCTCATAGCATCCGAGACGAGCCTAGTTCTCCTCAGCCTCCTTGGTATCCTGTCGTACACTGCTGGAGCGAGCTCACGTATACAGAAGCCATCAATCCACCGGTCTTCCTAGAATAAGGTGCTCTTTCCATCTCCCACTGTGGTATGTGCCGCCGCCTGATAAAGTGCTAGTGATTCCGCCGGAATTGAGATCTGGAACTCGGACCATGGCCTGTCAAGGTCTGCGCGTTGAAGCCATGGCCAGCGCGGTCGCAGCGCCTTGTTCATCCAGCGAAGGTTCGGGATGCCAAGCCCTCCAGCCCATTTGGGCCGACATACAATGTCCCAAGCCACGTTGCAGTTGCCTCCCTTCGCTTCCTTCTTGCCACACCACAGAAATCCTCTACAAATCTTGTTCATGGCCATCAATGTCTTCGGGGGGAGATCCAAGGCCAGCATAGAGTGAATTGGTACTGCACATAGGACCGACAGAACCAGGATGAGCCGGCCACTCTTTGGCATCATAGCTGCTTTCCAGTTGGGTAGGTACCCAACAAGTTGATCGACCAAATATTGAAGTTGTTCAGCCGTGTGTTTTAGCAAGGTGAGAGGGAGCCCCAAGTAGGTGCACGGGAAGCTCGCAACCGTGCAACCAAGGGCCTGACATGCCATTTGTGTTTCCTCTTGAGAGCATCTAATTGGCACAGCTGCACTCTTGTTCATGTTCACTGCCAGTCCAGAGGCTTGACCAAAAAGGTCAAGGATTGCTGCACAAGCCCGCACCTCCGTCTCTGTTGGTTTGAAGAACAGCATGACATCATCCGCAAATAGAGAAATCCTCTCCTTCAGCCCGGATCTAGCCAGCGGGGCAAACATTCCTTTGGAGGTAGCATACTTGAAGAGGGCGTGCAGGGATTCCATGCAAAGGATGAAAATCATAGGCGATAGGGGAGCACCTTGCCTCATACCTCGGCAACTCAATATAGGCCTGCCGGCCACGCCATTTGTCATCACCCTGGTGGTGGAGGTCGCCAAGAGCCCACATATCCATGCGATCCATCTCTCTCCGAATCCCATTCTTTTAAGTACTTCAAGCACGAAAGGCCGCTGGATGGACTCAAATGCCTTGAAAATGTCTAGCTTTAGCATAATTGTGGGGATTTTCAGCGCGTGCAGCCTTCTAGCGGTGCATTGGACGAGTATGAAATTATCATGTAATGATCTCCCTCGGACAAAAGCACTCTGGTGTGGCCCCACCAGTTGGAAGGATTGAGGAGTATGGAGTATATGCAAATGCAAGCAGCTGAACTAACTAAGCCAAGGTTCGTGTCACTGGCCGGTGTCCGGTGATGTCGTCAGCAGGCGCATACTCCGGCTCCAGCTCCGGCGTGCTGCTTACTGACGTACTACGTGCTTACTGTGCCGGTGCTGGTGCAGTTCACAGACAGTATCGGAGGCAGGCTTCGCGTACGAGACCAAGCCATTCGTCAATGGAATGGCCCGGTGGTCGTGCAGCTGGTAGCAACGTCGGTCGGCAACCTCTGGAGCGCAGGCGCCGGCAGCGGCAACAACTAGCAGAGGGTGAGTACAATATTATACTATTTCACCTCTGCGTTTCCCCTGCTTTCATCGGCTCTGCTTTCCTCTGATCCTGGTACGTGGCCAATCGTTCGCGGTTCGCTTGCTGCTGCGGCGCAAATTTGACAATTTTGATTTGTGGGCGAAATCATTTCATCAAATAAACTGCTCCTAAAAAATTTCACTCAACTAATCTTTTTGAGTGACGTCCGACACGAAGGCGTCACACTACACTGTGCAACGCCTGACTGACAGACGCTACACGTCTAGCTAGCGTCACACCCTGAATTGCCTAAAAATTATTAAGTCAATGTGCAGCGCCTAAGAGCTAGGCGCCACACTATACAATGTAGCGCCTAGCTTCTAGGCGTTGCACAAGTGGTTGCACTACAAAATTAAGCAACCACTAGTGCAATGCCTAGAAGTTAGGCGCTACACTATATAGTGTGGCGCCTAGCTCTCAGACGCTGCACGCTAACTTAGTAATTTTCGGATCACACGAGTGCGATGCTGGCTAAGCGTGCAGCAGCTGTCAGTCAGGCGCTGCACAGTGTAGTGTGACGCCTTCGTGTCGGTGCCACTAAAAAAGGTCAGCTGAGTGAAATTTTTATAGGGACAGTTTATTTTATGAAATAATTTCATACACTGATCAAAATTGTCAAATTTTCCCGGCTGCGGCGCAAATAATCCAACCACCACACCACAGGATTGTTATTTTTCTTTTCGTCTTTTCATCTCCTGCTAGTTTTATACAGTAGTTTTCTTTTTGGGTTTGGGTTATCATCACCCTTCTCTCCGGACCGCCGCCGCTGCCGATCCGTGGTGCAGACGAGAACGACGAGGACCAGCCGCCCGTTCGAACCACCCCGCCCCCCGTCGCGCCCGCTCCTTCGCCTCCCGGCCTCAGCTTCATCCTCGCCCTCCCTCTCTGCCATTGCCCTAGCCTCGCCTCCTCCCGCGCCCATGGTCGGACTAAGCCTACTGCTCCACCTCAAGCCCGACCACCCTCCTTCAACACAATCTCTCTGCGTTTGAGGAGGAGGAGGCCAAGGTGGACCAGCCCTGCACAGGCCACAACTCAGGGCCGACCAAGGGTCTCAAGTCTCAACGTCGTGGAAAAGACAAGGGGGTGCAGCCATGGATGATGGTGCCGTCAATGATCATGACAAGGCAGTGGAACAATGTGGCCAACTCTGGCTGATGCTCTATTCCAGAGAAGGATCCGGCCAAGTAAAGCTCCTGGCCTAGCAGCCGGTACATATTAGCTAAATATAACGGAGTATAATTTTGTGTTTTCTAACTTATTATGCAATTCTAATTTACATTGCAACTACATATTAGTAGGCATGTAGAAACTAAACATAAAATATGAATGTTCAAGTAAATCACGAATATAGTTTACAAACAGAATTATTCAAATTTAAACACATCAAATGGTTTAAATGTAGCAAATAACATGTAAAAGCACAACTACGAAGTGCTATGAATTTGCCAGTGATGCTCAATAAGATCTTCTTGGAGCTGAGTATGAACTTGTCGGTTCTCGATCCTGCTACGATACCCTTCAGGAATGCCTGCATCCTATTTGGAACATAGTCTGGCTCAACAAGAGTCCTGTTGGTGATGTATGCATATCTATCTCATCTTAAATGATCATGTTATGCAATATGATGCAATACGTCATGATCTGCCATAGAATCTTCGAGATCCAGTACTTGTTAGGGCCACAAACAATTGCAAAGCACTTTTGAAGCACACCGAAAGCTCTCTCTACATCTTTCCTAGACGCTTCTTGATATTGTGCAAATTGAATATTTTTGTTACCATTTGTACGCGAAATTGTTTTGACTAATGTGGCCCATGAGGGATAGTGTCATCCACAAGGTAGTCACCCATCGAGTAGTTGTGCCCATTGACTGGATAATTGGAAGCAAGAGCATCCCTGTAATAAGCCTAGAAAACAATGGTGATCTCGATGACACATTCAAGTCATCGCGAGAGTACTTCTCCGGGTAGATTAGATTTGGATCCTATAATTTTGTTTTTTTTAACTTATTATGCAATTCTAGTTTACATTGCAACTACATATTAGCACACATATGAAACTAGACATAAAATATGAATGTACAAGCAAATCACGAATACAGTTTACAAACCGAATTATTCAATTTTAAACACACCGAATGGTTTAAATGTAGCAAATAACATGTAAAAGCACTACTACGAAGTGCTCTGAATTTTATAGTGACGCTCAATAAGATCTTTTTGCAGTTGAGTATGAACTTGTCGATTTTCGATCCTAGTACGATGCCCTTCAGGAATGCCACATTCTATTTGGAACATAGTCTGGCTCAACAAGAGTTCCGTTGCTGATGTATGCATATCTCTCTCATATTCAATCATCATGTTATGCAATATGATGCAACACATCATGATCTGCCATAGAACCTTCGAGATCCAGTACTCGGCAGGGCCACGAACAATTGCAAAGCACTTTTGAAGCACACCGTAAGCTCTCTCTCCATCTTTCCTAGTCGCTTCTTGATATTGGGAAAATTGAATATTTTTGTTACCTTTTGTACGCGAAATTGTTTTGACTAATGTGGCCCATGAGGGTTAGTGCCATCCACAAGGTAGTCACCCAACGAGTAGTTGTGCCCATTGACCGAATAGTTGGAAGCTGGAGCATCCTTGTAATAAGCCTAGAAAACAATGGTGATCTCAACGACACATTCAAGTCATTGTGAGAGCCAGTCAAACCAAAGAATGAATGTTATATCTAAGGATCCTTCGTTACAACTGACTCAAGAATGATCGTTGGATTGTTGTAGTGGCCTTTGAGCTGACAGTTCTTCCATGTCTAGTGTGCTGGAATTTAGTCTATATTGGGGCAGCTCAATAACTATTTCAGAAATTCCTAATAAATCCTAGAGGCCCACTTAGCCCATTTGTGTAAGGCAAGGGATATTACTAAAGTTTAGTCCCACATTGCTAGTTGAGTGGGAGTTGGACCTCCTTATAAAGGAGGTTCTCTCCCCACTTGTACGAGCATGAGAACAAGAGGGACATCCACGCGCGCTCCTCCTCCGCCGCCCGCCTCGCCACGCCTCGTCACGACGCGCCGCGGGTTGCGGGAATGAGCCGAGCCGGTGTCTAAATTTTTGCCACGCACTACGGGTATACGAAAGGCCACTCGGGAGCTGGAAAGTTTGCTGTAGTGGATATTGAATACGAACGCTGCACCCTTCGGCTGCTGCCTCTTCGTTTCGTCTCCCTCGATCCCTTCGGCTCCCGGCGCAGCCTCTCGCCTCCTTCTCGTGCACCTATAAAAGGGAGGTCGCTCCTCCCAGAGAGACGCACCAGAACCTCTTCCTCCTCACGCCACAAGTTCCTGAGCACTGCGTTGCCGCTACGATCTTCCCCATCCCGGCTTGCGGCGTGCACCGCAGGTCGGGACAGTAGGCCTTCGAAACCGCACCTCTTTGAGTCCTGTACGGGAGAAGGGTGATAAGGTTTTTGGGGAGCGCTCTGCGCGACTACTGACTGTCTCCTTCATCACGGACGCTCCGGACTCCGACGACTACTTCCCCAACGATGACTTCTTTCCCGACGTCGACAACCTCCTCGACGACATGGCTGGCGAGGACACCGACTCCAAGTCCTGTGCTACTGCTGCTGCTGTCCCGTATGTGTTCTTCTTTCTGTTAGATGTCCTGTCACAGTTTCTTGTACTACTACTTGCTCTACATATGTTAGGTTCTTCTTCATATATGCAACTAGTTCTACTGTCTGCTATAGATATGTTAGCCTACGGTTCATATATGCAGAAGCTATTTACCTTCTCTCTGTTAGAACATATGACTTGTTTTATCTCTACTATACTAGTCATGTTTTATCTAGTATTTCTGTTAATAAAATCATTTGGTAAATTGCTCATATTTCCAACAATCCAAAAACCTTACTATAGGCAATTTACACCAAGTGGTTTTGCTGCTTCCATGAGACCTCCTATGTTTGAGGGTATCCACTATAAGAGGTGGCGCGTGAGAGCAGTCTTATGGTTTCAAACCATGAGTTGCTATGACGCCACTCTTGGCAAACCTGAAGGGGAGCTTGATGCTCAACAGGCACAAGCCTTTCAGAAAATGGATACTCTGTTTAAGGCTGCTCTCTTGAGTGTTCTTGGTGAGAACATAGTTGATGCTTATGCGTCAATTGATAATGGAAAAGATATGTGGGATGCACTCGAGGCTAAGTTTGGGGTCTCGGATGCTGGCACTGAGCTGTACATCATGGAGCAATTCTATGATTACAGGATGACTGAAGAGCGCTCCGTGGTTGAGCAAGCTCATGAGATACAGTCATTTGCTAGAGAACTTGAGCACTTCAGTTGTACGCTACTGGACAAGTTTGTTGCCGGAGGTATCATCACTAAGCTTCCTCCTTCATGGAGGAACTTTGCTACCTTGCTGAAACATAAGAGGCAGGAGTTTTCTGTCCCGGATCTCATTGGCACTCTTGATGTGGAAGAAAAGCGAGAGCAAAGGACACACGTGCTCGAGGTATTGAGGGAGGATCTAGTGCCAATGTGGTTCAGAAGCAGAACTTCCAGCCCCACAAGTTCAAGAACAAGGGCAAGTTTGATGGTAAAGCAAAGTTCGATGGGAAGAACAAGGCTGTGCAACACACGAACTTCAAGAAGAAGAATGGCAAGAAGAAAGGTGCTTTTCATGTGTGTGAAGATCCTGATCATTGGGCTCCTAGTTGCCCTAATCGCTATGACAAGCGTCATCCTGGGAAAGGCGGCAAGACCGCTAATGTTGTCATTGGAGACACTGACATGAAGGATGCTGGGTATGGTATATTTCCCACTATTCTTTCAGTATGTCATTCTCCTGACTGGTTGATTGACACGGGTGCTAATGTGCATGTATGCGGTGATATTTCCATGTTTTCGTCTTATCAGACCGCAGGGACTTCAACCGTGCTGATGGGCAACGATTCAAGTGCTTCTGTTCGTGGTGTTGGCACGGTCGATCTGAAGTTTACTTCGGGGAAGATCGTGCGGCTGAAGAACGTGCATTATGTCCCCTCCGTCAATAAAAATCTTGTTAGCGGGTCTCTTCTGTGTAGAGATGGCTACAAGCTTGTCTTTGAGTCGAATAAATTTGTAATATCCAAGTATGGAACCTTTGTTGGTAAAGGCTATGAGTCAGGAGGCCTGTTTCGTTTATCCTTATCAGACGTTTGCAATAAAGTTGTTAATCATATTTGCAACAATAGTGAATCCAATGTGTGGCATTCACGACTTTGTCATGTTAACTTTGGTTGCATGTCGCGACTAGCGAAGTTGAACTTAATCCCTAGTTTCACCACTGTCAAGGGATCTAAGTGTCAAGTGTGTGTGCAAGCTAAGCAACCTCGTAAGTCTCACACGACCGCGGAAACGAGAAATCTTGCACCACTAGAGCTCATACATTCAGATCTATGTGAAATGAATGGTGTTTTGACAAAAGGTGGAAAGAAATATTTCATGACGTTAATTGATGACTCAACTAGATACTGCCGTGTGTATCTTCTGAAATCTAAGGATGAGGCTTTGAACTTTTTCAAGATCTATAAAGCTGAAGTGGAAAACCAACTTGATCGAAAAATCAAGAGGCTTAGGTCCGACCGTGGTGGAGAGTATTTTTCCAATGAATTTGATGCTTTTTGTGTGGAACATGGTATAATCCATGAGAGGACGCCTCCCTATTCACCTCAGTCAAATGGGGTGGCCGAAAGAAAGAACCGTACTCTAACTGATTTAGTTAACGCCATGTTAGACACATCGGGTCTCTCCAAGGCATGGTGGGGGGAGGCGATATTGACAGCATGTCATGTCCTGAACCGAGTCCCCACAAAGAACAAAGAGATAACTCCATTCGAGGAATGGGAGAAGAAAAGGTTAAAACTCTCTTATCTGCGAACATGGGGTTGTTTGACGAAAGTCAATGTTCCAATTCCAAAGAAGCGGAAGCTTGGACCAAAGACTGTGGATTGTGTTTTCCTGGGATATGCTTTTCATAGCATTGGCTATAGATTCTTGGTTGTAAAATCTGAGGTACCTGACATGCATGTAGGTACGATCATGGAGTCGAATGATGCGACTTTCTTTGAAGATATCTTTCCCATGAAGGATATGGCTACCTCATCTAATCAGGAGATGCCTAATTCATCGAATCAGGAACCAGTTATAATTACCGAACCTGCCATTTCGATGGAACACTTTGAAAGTCCTGTGGAGGAGAACAATGACGTTCCTACTAGGAGCAAGAGACAGAGGACTGCAAAGTCCTTTGGTGATGATTTTCTTGTGTATCTCATAGATGATACTCCCAGTTCTATTTCAGAGGCTTATGCATCTGAAGATGCTGACTACTGGAAGGAAGCGGTTTGTAGCGAGATGGATTCCATCTTGACGAATGAAACCTGGGAGATAACTGATCGTCCTTATGGGTGCAAACCTATAGGATGCAAATGGGTATTCAAGAAGAAGCTTAGGCCTGATGGTACTATTGAAAAGTACAAGGCTCGGCTCGTGGCTAAGGGTTATACCCAAAAGGAAGGTGAAGACTTCTTTGATACTTACTCACCTGTGGCTCGACTGACCACTATTCGAGTTCTACTTTCACTAGCTGCTTCGCATGGTCTTCTCGTTCATCAAATGGATGATAAGACTGCTTTCCTAAATGGAGAGTTGGACGAGGAAATTTATATGGAACAACCAGATGGGTTTGTACTAGATGGTCAGGAAGGGAAAGTGTGCAAGTTGCTGAAGTCTTTGTACGGACTTAAGCAAGCACCCAAACAGTGGCATGAGAACTTTGAAAGAACTTTAACAGCTGCAGGCTTTGTTGTGAACGAAGCTGACAAATGTGTGTACTATCGCCATGGTGGGGGCGAGGGAGTTATGCTTTGCTTGTATGTTGATGACATACTGATTTTCGGAACAAATCTGAATGTTATTAAGGAGGTCAAGGAGTTCCTATCTCGCTGTTTTGAGATGAAAGATTTAGGAGTGGCTGATGTCATTCTGAACATCAAGCTGTTGAGAGATGATGATGGTGGGATTACATTGCTTCAATCTCACTATGTGGAAAAGATCTTGAGTCGCTTTGGCTATAGTGACTGCAAGCCCTCTCCAACACCATATGATGCGAGTGTGTTACTTCGAAAGAATCGAAGAATTGCCAGAGATCAATTGAAATATTCTCAGATTATTGGCTCGCTTATGTACTTAGCAAGTGCTACAAGACCTGACATCTCTTTTGCTGTTAGCAAACTGAGTCGGTTTGTCTCAAAACCAGGAGATGTGCATTGGAAAGCTCTAGAGAGAGTTTTGCGTTATTTGAAAGGCACTGCAAATTATGGAATTCACTACACCGGGCATCCAAAGGTGCTTGAAGGGTATAGTGACTCGAACTGGATCTCAGATGCTGATGAGATAAAGGCCACGAGCGGTTATGTATTCACTCATGGAGGTGGCGCTGTTTCTTGGAAGTCTTGCAAGCAGACCATCTTAACGAGGTCAACAATGGAAGCAGAACTCACAGCACTAGATACAGCTACGGTTGAAGCAAATTGGCTTCGCCGGCTCTGGAATGACTTGCCGGTTGTTGAGAAACCTGTACCGGGTGTCCTTATGAACTGCGATAATCAAACTGTGATCACGAAAGTGAGTAGCTCAAAGGATAACTTGAAGTCATCAAGACACGTTCAGAGAAGGTTAAAATCTGTCAGGAAAATGAAAAACTCCGGAGTTATTGCGTTGGATTATATCCAAACGTCTAAAAATCTGGCAGATCCTTTTACTAAGGGTCTATCACGTAATGTGATAGATAATGCATCGAGGGAGATGGGTATGAGACCCACAATATGAAGTTGTTCATAGTAGTAACCTATTCTTTGTGATCGGAGATCCCGTGAATTAGATGTGGAAGACAAGTTGTTGGTCAACTGAGAGGAGAGCATCCTTATTATTCAAAATACCACTCCATGAAGATGCAATACTCTCCTAATCTGCATGGCAGGTTGATGTATATCTTAATGTGTTATAAGTGGCTTATTTAAGCAGAGATGTTATCCTGCAGAACATCTTTTGAAGAACACACCTATATGAGTCTGATTGTCAAACGTCGCAATTTATGAGAGTAGGGTTCTCTCTAGTAAACTCATGAAAGGTCACGGAGTATGACGCATAAGCTCCACCCGCGGGGAAGACCCACGGTAGCCACGTATCGGTCAAGGCTGTATGTGAAGCTAGATTCGCAGAAAACTTGCAGTTCAAGGCCCAGTCCACTGTTCAAGTTGCTTACTAGTGTAGCATAAAGTTCTAGGTGGAAGTTCAACTTAACAGTCTGCACTGCAGTACCGGTATATAAAACAGTGTTTCGGAACCAAAGGCAAATTTCTGTGTGCCTCTGGGATCTCGTGGGGGATTGCTGGAATTTAGTCTATATTGGGGCAGCCCAATAACTATTTCAGAAATTCCTAATAAATCCTAGAGGCTCACTTAGCCCATTTGTGTAAGGCAAGGGATACTACTAAAGTTTAGTCCCACATTGCTAGTTGAGTGGGAGTTGGACCTCCTTATAAAGGAGGTTCTCTCCCCACTTGTACGAGCATGAGAACAAGAGGGACATCCACGCGCGCTCCTCCTCCGCCGCCCGCCTCGCCACGCCACGCCACGCCACGCCTCGTCACGACGCGCCGCGGGTTGCGGGTTGCGGGAATGAGCCGAGCTGATGTCTAAATTTTTGCCACGCACTACGGGTATACGAAAGGCCACTCGGGAGCTGGAAAGTTTTGCTGTAGTGGATATTGAATACGAACGCTGCACCCTTCGGCTGCTGCCTCTTCGTTTCGTCTCCCTCGATCCCTTCAGCTCCCGGCGCAGCCTCTCGCCTCCTTCTCGTGCACCTATAAAAGGGAGGTCGCTCCTCCCAGAGAGACGCACCAGAACCTCTTCCTCCTCACGCCACAAGTTCCTAAGCACTGCGCTGCCGCTACGATCTTCCCCATCCCGGCTTGCGGCGTGCACCGCAGGTCGGGACAGTAGGCCTCCGAAACCGCACCTCTTTGAGTCCTGTACGGGAGAAGGGTGATAAGGTTTTTGGGGAGCGCTCTGCGCGACTACTGACTGTCTCCTTCATCACGGACGCTCCGGACTCCGACGACTACTTCCCCAACAACGACTTCTTTCCCGACGTCGACAACCTCCTCGACGACATGGCTGGCAAGGACACCAACCCCAAGTCCAGTGCTACTGCTGCTGCTGTCCCGTATGTGTTCTTCTTTCTGTTAGATGTCCTGTCACAGTTTCTTTTACTACTACTTGCTCTACATATGTTAGGTTCTTCTTCATATATGCAACTAGTTCTACTGTCTGCTATAGATATGTTAGCCTACGGTTCATATATGCAGAAGCTATTTACCTTCTCTCTGTCAGAACATATGACTTGTTTTATCTCTACTATACTAGTCATGTTTTATCTAGTATTTCTGTTAATAAAATCATTTGGTAAATTGCTCATATTTCCAAGATAGTGCATACAGTCAAGTGATCCAAGAATCTGACCATCATCTTGCTTTACTCTCTGCCATCAGCCTCTCGGTGTCTTCCTCGTTGGGTACTCTCAAGTATTCCGGTCCAAAAACATCGATCATTGCTTTAGTGAACCTTCGAACGGCCTCCAAGATTGTGTCTTCAGCAATGCGGATATAGTCGTCAATTGCATCGGCCGAACACCCATATGCCAAGACTCAAACAAATACAATGCACTTCAACAGAGAGCTTGCACTTATCTCTCTGCGTGCATTTCTTCGAAGCTTGAACTAGTCATCATACTTCTCAATGGCTTTTGCGATGGTAAAAAAAAGACTTGTGTGCATCCGAAAGCGGCAGTGAAAGTACTTCTCCGGATAGGTTAGATTTGGATCAAAGTAGTCTCTCATGATCTTGGCATGGCCCTCCGCACTATCACGGTTGATTTGTATGCGGCCAAAATACGATCCTTTCCTACGCCGCTGAATATCATCATTGAAAATCATGCCAAGAAGGCAAAAACTGTTCGAAAGTCTTCGTCGTCTTCTTCCTCTTCGATGATATTTAGTCCTCGAAGACCATCTCCCTCAACGTATCTTTCTTTAGAAATACTTTGCTCTTATTTTGGACTCTAATTTGCATGATTTGAATGAAACTAACCCGGACTGACATTGTTTTTAGCAGAACTACTTTGGTGTTATTTTTGTGGAGAATTAAAAGTACTCGGAATTGAACGAAACTTTAGGGAGAATTATTTTGTAATTAATAAAAATATTGGCGCAAGAACTTACGGAGAGGGGCACCTATGAGCCACAAGCTCAGGGGGCACCCACCCTGGGGCGCACTGTCTGAGCTTGTTGGTCCTACAGGTCCTTGTTTGCCCTACCTCCAAGTCTATAAGTACCGTCTTCCCAAGAAAAAAATGAAGAGAAGGAATTATCATGTTTTACGATACGCAACCGCCGCCACCTCCTGTTCTTCATCGGAGGACTGATCCGGAGCCGTTCGGGGCTCTGGAGAGGGGGATTTGTTGCCATCATCATCAACAACCCCTCTTCACAAGCTCATGATGCTCATCATCGGGGGTGAGTAATTCTATTGTAGGCATACTAGAGATAGATGGGGATGGATGGAATTTGTCATGTAATCTAGTCAATTTGTCAGGTCTTGATCCCTGTATGATTGCATGTTCATCACCTACATCTATATTGTAGGCATGTTTTATTTTTCAGTGATGATTTAGTTTTGCCCCTGTTTCTAATTCTTCACTCCAATCTTTGTCAAATTCATCAGAGTTTGACGATTTTCTAAAAATCTCCAATCCCCCCTTCCGGGAGTAAACCTACGCTTTCATTTATTATAAGCATTGCTACTTTAGTATCAAGTATCAAGTAAAGAGCACACACATATTGTAAATTTATTACCGAGCTAAGATTGAGTTGCCAACTACTCAATTTATACTCTATAATTTTCTTCAAATATACTTATATAATAATACACTAGAAAGCACTTTTAAGATTTTTTTTGGACAATATGCTTTAGGAAGCTCTATCATGACATTTAAAGATATTAAAATAAAGATAGGTTCACACACCTGTGCAATTTGCATACACTATATAATTTTTGCAATCATCAAAATGAACTTCTGTTAAGAGACATACTTAATTTTGCATATTTTTTTTACTAATGTACGTTACAATCGTATGACGGGGAATACAATAATTAATCGTTAGCAATATTTTTGTGTGATTAAATATGCCAACTAAGGGGATAACATCATGCTCTTTTAGGTTGTAGTCTAAATAAATAATATGTATAGAAGAATATGAAAGTTTAGTACAAAAATATATGTAGTTGTATTTCGCCCCGGGGTCCATAATATGTTTGGACCGGCCTTGGATGGTACAAGTCCGGTGCCTGCCCCAATCTGGTCGTGAACAGGGATGCCCCTTTGTTTCTATGGCAGGGGTAGGGATTGTACCGCGATCTTCATCGGGTTCTTCCTCGATACCTACGGCACTCCCACCCCTCCTTCTTCCTCGTGCGCCTCTTGGATCCCGGCGTCACTGCCACTTTCCGTCGAGGCTTCTTCTTCCTCACCTCTCTCTTCGCACCCGCGTCCCTAAGGTGGAACATCGCCGACTGTTGCGATGGGTATATCCTCATCTGGGATACAACCGAGGTGGAGCTCGCTGCTCTTAACCCCATCACGTGGGACGTCCACTCTCTCCTGACGCCTCCCGCTGATGATATCAGGGTGGACAACCTAGGCGACCGCGCCTTCTTTGTTTTTCACATCTTGTCCTCTAAGGAAAACCCTAGGTCGTTCTGAGTGGTCCGCGTCTGCAGGGATGAATATAGGGTTCGCGCCGTGGTCTTTTCGTCGGAGACATGGGACTGGGTCATCCATCCGTGGGTGGAAGCGGAAACCATGATGGCTGCTGGTTCCATTTACTAACTATGGAACTGGAAGCATGATAAAAATTGACACTGCCACAATGGATATAACCATTTTGCACATGCCCGATGCAATGAACTTGGGGGCAGGCAGTATCAAGGTCGGGGAGACCAGATGGTGAACTTTATATTGCTCGTGCATCTTATGATTTCCTTCTCAATGTTTCGATCCATTGACGGTGATAAGATTCAGGGCTGGACACCGCACATGACATTCTCTATGAGTTTCGAAATCGATCTTGTTTCTCAAGGGCGGGGGCGGCACTATCAGGGAGACCTCGAGGTTGTGCAAGTTAAGAATGGTTGCATTTACTTATCACCAAGACTGATGTGCCCTCTTGGCACACTCGACCACGCTTCTGTCTTGAGCTCCCTACGCCATACGGGATCGGGACTCGGGGTGCGGAAGGATCGAGACTCGGGGTTCTGCCTTGAGCTCCCTTGCTCCCAGGACATCATATCGTCGTGCTGATGCAAGAAGGGGTGAATCGGGGCGGAGCGGAGAGGGCGTATCTGACCGTCGGACGGACGAGTCAGAGCGTGAGGGCTCCGGCTGGGGGAGATGCGGCGGCGACGGCTGACGGCGACGACGACGGCGGCAGGGCAGGGCAGGGGGAAGGGGAGGAATGGAGGAGCAGGGAAGGGGAAAACCGGTCGGTCTTGGTTGGTGCGCTGGGCTGGGCCTCGACTGTTGTCGTGGGCTTCGGTGGCACCCCGCCGACTTCTTCCTCTCGTTTCGGCTCACTTGCTAAAACAAAAGGAAAATTTCCTTCAAATCATCACTTTGAGAAATGAGAAATCTCAACAACAACAACAAAAATCAAATCACTTTGAGGGTCCCTTCTCTCTCTCAAAAAAAAGAAGAAAGATAGGATGCCCTTGCAGAAGTTACCGCAAAAGCTTCCCGTGAATAAATGGCATGAGCCATGTACGCCACTTGTCTCCATCATAGGTTTTCCGTGAGAATTTTTTTCTACGGGAGGGCCGTCAGCCCGTACGTGTTTAACTTTTTTGCATTTGGTTTTTGGAAATGAAATATCTCGAAAAAAAAATTAGATTAAAAAATGCATGCATACTTCACGAAAATGTCTGTGGTTTAGAAATGGTAGATGAATTTTCAAAAAATGTTCCAAAACCTTGGAAATATTTTGAAATTTAAAAAATGTTCCATATTGTTTTGAAAAAAAATGAATTTAAAGAAAAAAAATTAAAATCTTAAGAATTTCGAGAAATGTTCATTAGTATCGGAAGATGTTCTGCAATTTAAAAAATGTTCCCAAATTAAAAAAATCATAAATTTAAACAAACAGTTCATTTACCTTTAAGATGTTTTAGAAATTTTGAAATAACTCATGAATATTGAAAAATCATAAAAAAATGAAATTAAAGAATGTTTATTAATTTTAAAACAGCCAAACGCGTTTTTCTTGATCCAACTTGCCCCGGTCGATGGCACTGCAGGCTACCAAACACGCACCGGCGTCATGGGCCTGTTCTACGTCCTCGTGGCCTAGCCGCCATTCCAGTGCTTCAGTTTCCCTGTTCCATGTGAGTTCTGCTATTTCTTCATCCATTTTTGGGGTCTGGAGACTGCAAACGTCGTCTGTGTAACCCGGTCCTCTTCTCATTTTTCTGGATGTGTAGGGTGCCTACCGGCATGGATGCATGCCTAGCAAGCAACACGTGAAAAGTAGGGCCTCTGATGGAGTGCAATGCAATTGCAAATGGTGAGACCTGAATAAGTTGGAATAATCACCATGAATAAAATAACATAGTTATAATTAAAGATGGCTGGGTTTTTACTACAGATAATATGTACCTCATCAGTCAGTGATTTGTGTCGTTTCAATGAGCAATCAGTTTCTGGTGGCCTGTAATTTGTTATAACATGTAGTGTATGGAGCTGAGTTGTACTCACTTGATAATCTGTTTCTTTCGGATGCTTGTTACAATGCTTTTCTTCTTACATTTATTTTTCGTTTTCGTTTCATGTTTTCCTTTTTAATTTCTTCACATAATTTAAAATATGTTCATGTAATTCCAAAATTTGTAAATTTGAAAAATAATCGAGAATTTCAAAAATAAATGTGATATATAAAATAATGTTCAACTATATGAAAAGGTTCACTAATTTTCATCAATGTTTTTAGATTTAAAAATGCATACATACTTCACAAAAATGTTTGTGGTTTACAAATGGTACATGAATTTTCAAAAAAAGTTCCAAAACCTTGGAAATATTTTGTAATTTAAAAAATGTTCCATATTTTTTGGAAAACTCGTGAATTTAAAGAAAAAATTAAAATATTTGAGAATTTCGAGAAATGTTCATAAATATCAGAAGATTTCATAAATTTCGGAAGATATTCTGGAATCTAAAAACTGTTCACAAATTAAAAAAACATTCATGAATTTAAACAAACAGTTCATTTATCTTTAAGATGTTTTGGAAATTTTAAGATAACTCATGAATACTGAAAAATCATAAAAAAAATTGAAATTAAAGAAGGTTTATGAAATTTAAAACGTCCTTTTTTTGGAAAATAACTCATGGCACTAGTGTAGTGTCAAAAAACGTCTTAGATTATGGGACGGAGGGAGTAGATTGGACACACACTGCTGCAAAGGTGTATATACTGACTAAATACCACCAGGATTCATTCCAGTGGCATTGTATCTACTAGGACATATGAGTGGCAAGTTAATCATCCTAACTTTCAACATGATGGATTTACACTAACAGAGGCACACAATATCTGAATCAGCTTCAGATACACTGAATAAACTATAAATATGCAGCTCATCACATGCATGTTTTCGGCGGAACAACAACATGCATGTTCTCGTGCACATCATCATGTCCCCAGTTTGCTTAACCAGACAGAGCAAATTATCAATCACAAGAAACAGTCTTAAACCAGGATCATGCAATGCACAATGGCAAACCCACACATCTCTGGTTTCTTTCTAGCTCAATCAGTAAATCAATCTTGAGCAACTGTCTGTCCTCGCTGGCCTCAGCCAATCTTAAACCAGATGAAACATGGGAAGGCCATGATCGCCCACAGGCAACAACATCTACGCGGTCAGTGAGCACTTAATTTCATACATTTTGTACTATCTAAAACAGGCAACAAAGACGCACCTTTAACAAACAAGGCCAAAATAACCTCAAGCAACTGTGCAAAGACTGGAATAAATCCATTATCTCCTGAAACATCTATCTCCTCCGAGTGCAAACAAAATTGGACAGGAACTGCTGCAAGAATACCACCAGGATCAACTCCAGAGGCATTGTAGTATCCAGGACCTTTGTGTGAATGGCATATTAATCAATCATGCTAACTGTCAACATAATGGATGTACACTGACAGAACTTACACTCATATACACTGAATAGACTATATATATGCAGCACAGCACATGCATGTTTTCGGCGGAACAGCAGCTGCAGAAACTAGAAGCAATATATATGCACGTCATCATGCCCCCAGTTTGCTTAACCAGACAAGAGCAAATTCTCAATCACAAGCAACATACTTAAACAAATTAATGCCAGGAAGGAATGCAGTAAACTGGGCGCATGCAGGTCCAAAACATCACTTGTTATTTATTAATACATAATAATAAAGTCAAAGTGCTGCAGCGTAAACTGTTCGCAAACAAACGAAAAAACGAGTCACAGTCCTTTGTGATCGATCCATAGCCACATCAAGATCCGGTACCTTTCCCTTGGAGCAGCAACAAGCCGCTTCCATGAAGATCATCAATCAATCACGGGACAGCTGAGCCTTTGGCTTCTTGGGCACGGTCCGATACCCAGCCTTGGTGGGCTTCCCCCAGGGCGACACCGAGGGCCTGCCGCCCTTGGTGCGCCCCTCGCCTCCTCCATGGGGATGGTCCACCGGGTTCATCGCGACACCACGGACGACCGGGCGCCTGCCCAGCCACCGGCTGTGCCCTGCCTTCCTCAGCTTCCGCGCGCCATGGGTGGGGTTAGAGACGATGCCGATGGTGGCCCGGCACCGGGAGTCGATCAGCTTCTCGACGCCCGACGGCAGCCGCACAAGGCACTGCGTGGCCGATTCCTTGACCACCTTGGCGTAGGCTCCGGCGGCCCGCACGAGCTTCGCCCCCTGACCATGACGCAGCTCGATGCTGTGCACCCATGTTCCCATACGGATGTCAGACAACGGCATGCAGTTTCCCACCTTGGAATTGAGGTCCAGTAGATCGGCTGGCATGAGCGGTGCTGCTGTAGGAGCCGCCGCATCCTTTGCTTGATCATCAGTGCCATCTTCACCTTCTTGGCTGGCTTTGCGGAACAGCTCTTGGAACCGCAGGAAGGAATCAACATTGTGGGCAGGTCGCATCAAGGAGCCGGTCGTGGAAGGTTTGGAGGAGTCGCTGTTGACCACCATGCTGCCCGGTTCCATTTGATGGCTGGCTATTATGTAATTGACAGGTGCACGCTCGGCCTTGTATGCTGGATCCTTCTGAGGTACCCCTTCGATCCATCGGAGAAGAGCGATCCGAGAAGAACGATTGGGGTCATATTCAATCCTTTCCACAATGCCAACAGAGCAAGTGTTCCTCTTGAGGTCAATGTCCCTAAGCGATCGCTTGGATCCACCCCCTCGGTGAAAAGAAGTGATCCGCCCGGAAGAGTTCCTCCCAGCGGTGACGGTCTTGCCGGTCAGGGCCTTGGCCAAGGTCTTGAACTTCTGCATCTGCAGGCATAAGAATCACCAAAGAGACAGTAAGCTTCAAGGACTAGAGATAAAACAGCATGTATTAGCAGCAAGTAGATAAGCACCTAGCTTTATAATGATCAAAAGGAAACATCGTGATCACGTTATTCCATCTGATCCAGAGCAAAAGATCAAGCAGCTTAGGTTTAAATCCAAACCAGACACAAGCTAGTACTAAGTTCGATTATGGCCCAAACCACTCAGACTGGCAGCAAATTTCATAAGGTAAGTTCCAAACTATTAATTTTCTTATTCAGCAAAACTCAGATTGGCAGGAAGAGAAACACTACAATATAATTGCCCAATTGAGTAGACAAAACATTTAGCTCCCTTCAATCTGAGTCCAAAGAACTTATCATAATTCAGTCTCAACACAAAAGCTCGGGTACAATTAAGAACTAAGCAGAAGTACAGAAATTGAATATCAAGTGAAGTAAGAGTAGAAGAAAAGAAACTAATTTACATGCGGAATTTAGCCTGCGCAGCATCAATTCAAGCACAAAAGGTTTGGTGAGGGGTTAATGACTCCAGCAGGTGTTCATAAGAAAAAGAGAAGGGAAAAAAATACAGCTATGAACAGGTAGACATCAAAACATCCTCAATCCATGATGGTATCAAATTAAACGGAGGACACAGATGTGAAATACAAGGCACCACTTCACAATACAGTCTATGTGCAATTTCGACCTGCGCGTTACAGGGACAGTTTGGAAATATTGAGATTAAAGCATGCAGTGATTACCCTGGTGTCAATACAATTTCACACCCATTTGCAGCAATTCAGATATAAAATACAAATTTACTAGCAAGTAGCCTCTCCGGCTGAAACAAATATTGTTTGTACACCACTAGAGAACCTACTGAGATGGTTTTTAGCTATACAAAAAGCACTCTAACAAGAATTCGAGTATCGAACCCGAACAATCAGCTGCCTCTCAAGGTCTGCATAAGTTCTTGTGGGCAATTTCAGGGTGCTAGACGGGTCCGGAGAAAGATAAAAATCAAGCTAAACCGCATGGAAATGAGAATGGGAGCTCGACTACGGCTGTATTGTGAAGTGGTGACCTAACGCCTGGCGTGCGGAGATCCTGCGCCATAGACGGGATCGGGATTTGGGAGTGCAGAAGAGTCCACGAACTTATTATGAGTGGGGAAGAAGCTGGGCCAAATTATTATGACACGGTGTCGATCTGGACACCAATGCGAGGCCTCCGTGAATACCAAGGCCCGGACTATCTACTCACTGAAGGCCTCTTCCCACTCTTGTCGCTCGAGCGACAGACGGAGATTGCTCAAAAAAAAAAAAAAAAAAAGAGCGACAGACGGAGACGGAGGGGTCGAGGACCCACAACCACACCAACGCGGGGAGGGGCCCCAAGTCGTCTTTTTGAGGGAGAGAACTGAGTGAAAATGGAGACAACACTAGGGAGACGTTTGGTAGCCTGCATTATTTTTGAGCTCTCTGCATTATCAAACTTTTGATATTTGTCATGTTTTTTCAGACAAATAATATTATTATTTTTCAATCCTGTCATGTACCTTTCCTGGATCTTAAGAAAATGGCTGATCAAATCTGCCTCCTTCTTCAACAATATCACCAATTTACCGACTAAACTAACCTCATACATAAATTTACATCAGCAAAGAATTACTGACCAAAACTAATCACCTTCTAATTACATGTGGCGTCTAGACGTAATGCAGATGGGAAGAAAACAGAGAGCAAGCCCAGAAAACTTCAAGAACGCCATGTCCGCGGACAGACACCATGCGCTCGATCGCCTCATGCCGGCCTTACCTTGCCAGCGCCAGCGGCGTCACCTCGGCGAGAGGCGTGGGCATGGGGCTGGGCAGCGGCGACGTGCGGCACACCGGGCACGTGGGCCGCTGCCGGAGCCAGGGGTCGACGCACCCGCGGTGGAACAGGTGGCCGCAGTCCGGCAGCACCCGGACCACGTCGCTGTCCGCGTACCTCTCCAGGCACACGGCGCAGCACGCCGCCTGCTCCTCCGGCTTCCTCGCCTCCCGGTAGACCATCGCCGGGTACGCCTCCAGCGTCGCCGCGTCGATGCCCCCGAGCTCGACGTCGACGTTGCCGCCGCGGTGCGGCGCCGGCACCTGAATCCCGCGGGCGTCGACCACCGGCATGGACGGCGACGTGCGGGCGCAGCAGAAGTAGACGGCGAGCGCGATGGTGAAGACGAGGACGAGGATGCCGACGGAGACGGCGAGGCCGTAGCTGAACCCGCCGACGCCGCTCGACCCGAACAGGCCATGCGGGGCGCCGGGCGGCGACGGGCCGCCGGTGCCCATCGCTGCTCTCCGTGGATGTTATTAGCGTCGTCAACGGGAGGAGCTTTGCGTGGTGAACTGTGCTCGAGGACGGGCGTGGCGATGCAGGGGATGACGTGGCGTGCTTAGTCAGTGAGAATGTGACGTGGCTGGTTTGTTTGATGCAAAGCTTCGATTGACCGACGTTGATGTGGATTTGTATTCTTCTGGAAGTGCATCTTCGTGTACTTGGGTTTTGCTTAGTCAAATTTGATTACATATTCCAGGATGTTATGATATGTGCGCAACATCTGGACTTTCCCGTACTCTTAGTCAATTTCAAGTACTAGTAAATTTCAGACACTTTATTTTACGAGAAATAAAATACTAGCAGGATGTTGAAAAAGAAAAGAAAAAACAATTTGTAGCGGGAAGCTAGCCAGCTAGGCTGCATGAGATGAATGCGAGCACGCAGGGAGCGTGAGCGGTCGCTCGGCACCCTTGAATGAATTTCAGCTCAGTAGTCAGTAGTGTGCATACTGCCAGTAGCCGTGCACCCTGAAAAGTACGACACTAACTACTCCCTCTGTACCGAAATACATGTCGCTTGAGTAGCTAAAGTTTAGCTACTCAAGCGACATGTATTTCGGTACAGAGGGAGTGGTACTATACTGTATACTAGTCTCTTTGTTCCATAATTGTTAACTATCGTGGTTTTAGTTGAAATAGGAGGCAGAAAAAGGAGGCTCCATGTAGGCATGCTACATTGCGGGAAGCGGGGGTAGCGGCAAAGGCAAGGGAAAGCATATATGGTGTCGGTGCAAATAGTTTTTGCCTCGTTCGTTCGTCCTGATGAGTGATGAGAATATGGAGCATGGACGGATATGCGTCCATGTCGGCCACACAAGTGCACACGGACACGGCTAGAGACGACACGAGGCCGGCGACCCCATAAAGGCCCTGGTACACGGAGACGACCTCACGTGGCCAAATTTCGTGTTTTGACCCTTTTTGCGAAGAAATTCGGGATCTGACCCCTATCTGAAATCATTTCAGGAGCTGACCCTTTTTCCTACCGTCCGGAGGGCCGGCGGTAGGTTTGCACGTCCTACCGCCATCGGCAATGGCGGTAGGCCCTCTGACGGCGACTGACGGCCGTCGGCGCGTACTAACGGGGAAAGGGCCTACCGCCACAGTCTACGGCGGTAGGGTTCGGAGGCCTACCGCCCGTGGTTGTGGCGGTAGGTACAGAAGAGGCAAGTTATTCTGCAGGCGGGACCTACCCCACCCACCAGCCCGTTCTTCCTCCTCCCCTCGACTCGAACAGAGTCGAGCGCCGCCTCTCTCCTCCTCCCGATCCCCTCCGTCGATCTCCCTCTTCCCTCCACCATTTTCGCAGATTTTTGGGGCAAATCGAATAGGCCGGTAAGCTCCTCCATTCCCTCCAATCAGTTTTCGAAATGCTTTTTTATTTTTGAAGCTTTTTTTGGCAGTAGGTGCAACCTAGGTTTTGGTGTTGATTTTTTTAATGATGTTTTAGTTGTTTAGTAGTATATGATTTAGTAGTAGGCTTATGAAAGGATGTGTGGTGAAACCATAGCGAGATATGTGAGGATATGTTGGTGAATGCATATATGTTTGGCACTAGGTGCAACCTAGGTTTTGGTGTTGATTTTTTTATGATGTTTTAGTTGTTTAGGAGTATATGATTTAGTAGTAGGCCTATGTGAGGATGTGAGGATATGTTGGTGAATGCATATATGTTAGTCCATTTTGTTTTGTTATCTATATATGAAATTTATGTATGTTGAATGCAAGATTGTGAGGATAAAGGCAAAATTGGTAGGTGGTTAATGCATAGTGTGAAAATGTGTGTATTCCTATTTTATATAGTTGCAAATGTATGAACCCTAGGTGTAGTCTTTCTTATAGCCATACGAGGAACCCTACCTAGTTGATATGTTTAACCCTAGAAGCTAGATGAACCCTAGGTTTAGTCTTTCTTATACCCATATGTGATGATATTTGTTTTGATATATATCTCCATATGTGATATTTGTTTAATTAACTTTATCCAATTAATTCTTATATAAGGAACATGGCGCCACCACCACCACTTAATGAGGACTATGAAGATGAAGACCCACTTGAGGAAGCCATCTGTGCTCAAAGAGTGAGGCTGAGCGAACAGGAGGTGTGCAACCTATGGGACAACTTTCTGCCACGTGCTGAGCTGATCGGGGCGCCATTCGTGACCCGTCTGACAACTACCATGATTGATCGACATGAGATGGTATGTTATTAGTATAGAATCCAAGGAATTGTTAATAGTTTAGACAATCCATACTTATTAATTGATATGTTTTTCTTATTCAGAAATTGCCAAAGAGCCTGTCTGAGAGTTGTGGCATCGAGGCTGATGAAGAAGGCTATGCTGGAATACGCCTTACCGCAAGGGGCCCCGTCACTACTTTTGCGTACGGCGTGGACACGGACGGCCGCACAAATTTAAGCACAGATGGGTGGAAGAGCTTCCTCGTTGATAAGAATCTTCATGTTGGGCAGGCCATCCTTATTACTATCAGGAAGACCACCCGTCAAGGCTTGAAGATGATGATCGTCATCGATATCATCTAAACTATATATGCTTGTTGCTGCTGATGATAGTCATGTTTGGATGTGATCAAACTATGTTATGTTTATGTCTATGAAATTGTGATCAAACTATGTTATTTGGTACTTGTTTCTTAATCAGTAATGGCAAAACTAATTATGCTTATGTCTATGAAATTGTCCTTATTGGTTCTTATGTTCAGGGCCCTGCATATTTCTATGAAATTGTGATCAAACTATTTGGATGTCTATGAAATTGTGATCAAACTATTTTTGATGTGATCAAACTTCTTATGTCTTTGAAACATTACACAAACACATGACCCTACCGCCAGGAGCCCTGGCGGTAAGGTCAGACAGCCTACCGCCGTGATCCCTGGCGGTAGGGTGAACCTACCGCCAGGGCGCTTACATATCTCGTTACAGAAGGTTTGATGGCAAAACCACACCTTACTGCCAGAGACCCTGGCGGTAGGTTTAGATAACCTACCGCCAGAGCCGCTGGCGGTAGGGTCCGGGCAGTTATTTGTGCCCATCTCCCCGCCCTTCCCCCTCCCCCCTGGCGGTGGTACGAGAGGGTAGAACGGATCGTCGATGATGTGAAGTGTTGGGCGCAGAGTGTGAAGGAGTCGAAGAGAGTGACTGCAGAGATGGAGGGAGATCCAACTATCTGCCGTGAACGCCGGGAACGGACCATTGAAGTTGCCAAGCAGCACTCCAACTGGGAGCTACGCAATTTGGGCCGGAGGATCTACTTCGAGAGCAATGCGGAGGAGAGAGCCAGGATGCCGCCCCCAAGTGCATCGGCGTTCGATATCATCAGCTGGGGAAGGGCGAAGGCGAAAACTCCAGCTGGCAAGGCAAGGTGGGAGTGCTTGAATGGGCGGATGCTGACCAGCGTTCCACCTCCGCCTGAACCGGTGGATCCGCTGTCGTGTCTGTCTCCACGGCCAGGCCTAGTATCTGAGGGGGGAGGTTTGTCCAACCTATAAACATGTCTGTTGGATATGCATCTATGTTTTAGTAGGGGTTGTTAAACTATGTGGACAAGTTTGCTATTTGCTATTTCCTACTTATGAATCTATGTGTAAACTGTTTGATATTTGCTATGTGAAACCTTTATTAATATGTGAGCTCATATATTGCTGTCATAATTGTAAAACTTTCTGTGATATTGCTGTCATATTTAAATTGAAAACAAGCAACCAAATGAACAAAAACAATCAGAGGACTCTACCGCCAGGCCCCCTGGCGGTAGGGTCAGATAACCTACAGCCAGAGAACTTGCATATTTCGGTACATAAGGGCTGCACGGCAAATACCGGCCACACCTTACCGCCAGATACCCTGGCGGTAGGGTTAGACAGGCTACTGCCAGAGGATCGGGCGGTAAGGTACTTATCCACATCAGCACGTGGTTACGGCGCCGTCCCCCTCTGTCACACCCTACCGCCAGGTTCTCTGGTGGTAGCCTGTCTAACCCTACCGTCAGGTGCCCTGGCGGTAGCAAAAGGGTCAAACCCTGAAAAAAAAATTGAACAAGGGTCAGATCCTGATTTTATTTATAAAAAGGGTCAAAACACGAAATTCGGCCACCTCACGTTCACGAGGTGTAAAAGGTGAACCCGCTTCCCGCCACGAGGAACAGCCAGCGGCAGCAGGTGGCAGGTACAGTCTAACAGCCGAGCTGACCAAGTGCGGTGCAGTGCAGGTACAGTCTGCGTCGTGCAGTTTGTTTGTTTCACCAAATTCCTTCTAGCTTTTTTCGTTGCATTGCATGCATGGGCTGAAATCCATTTTGGATTCTCCTGCTCACATAATCATATTTTGGAAAGCTACAGTACTTTAAATGTAAAAGATCAAAAGGAAGTTTGACGTGGCGGCACGTGGCTCAAGGACATCCTGACGGGTCGTTCCAGTCCCCACGGTCTATCTTCCGCTACAATGCTGCTGCGTGTAGACCAGTAGACCAACGTAGCCCGGCTGTACCGCACGCATGAATGCGCCGCGACTATGGCATGCATGGCACGCCCACCATATGCAATGCCCATTTCGTACCGACATTTATTTCTTTTCTTTTCTTCTCAACTAGAATTGCCAATTGCTTGTAGTACGTCGCTCTTATATTTTTTCACGGAGGTAGGGAGTACGTGCCAGGGAACAGGCAAGAACGGCTTCAGTCCACAGAGAAGAATCCAATAGTCGCGGCAGCATGCATGCGCAGGTGAAAAGGTGCACTGCACGTAGGAAACAAACAACGTACGAGCGTGCGCTTCCGGGTGGAGAGATTTTTTTTTTGGTACTAGTAGTAAAAAATCTTGAGGAATAAAGAGAAGGATGGACCATGCTCCACTATTTTCCAAGACTATCACTGGATCGTGTCGCTCTGTCACAAGGGTGCCAAAGGATCGTTTTTCTTTTTTCTGCAGTTAAAATGGGAGGGACAGACTCCACGTTTCAAGGTCCAGATCAAGACCCACATTCGGTCAAATTAGTCACAAAAAAAAGTCCATCGTTGCTGGGGTTGTATTCCCAGACCGGGCGGGCTCTGATAAACCCGGCCCGGCCCGGCCCTGGATGGTAGTACCTAGTATGCTGTCGGTGGAAAGGTGAGGAAAAAAATCCAACTTGTATGTATCCGTCCGTGCAGGTGCGGCAATGGATGTCCGGTCGTGCGGCTGGCTGGGATCACGTGTTGGACGAAGGAATACATGCATGCAGCGGGAGATGGCACGGGCACGGGAGGGGGGTAAAACGCTTCCCGCCAAAACCTAGAGCCAGAGCGGGCCTATGGCACTGGCAGCTAGAGATAACTAGCTAGAGGTGGTTGGCCAGTCTTTCTTACCGCGTCCTTGCTGCAGTAAAAAAAATTCATATTTGGTCGACAGGCAACAGTAAAAAAAAGCGCGACTAGCCTCGATTTAAGGAGCCAAACCCAAAAGCCAGTGAAAAGGGCGGTGGAGAGGGGAAAGAGCGTCCGTCCGTCCGTTCGTCAGTCCTCCTGTACGTGCGCATGCATTTTCAACGAAAGCCGCAGCGGCAGCTCCTTAAGTAATCCTGTAGTCGCACTCTCATTGCTATTGCTGTCAAAAAAAAACGCCACCCAACTACTCCCTCAGTCCCATAATATAAAAACGTTTTTGACACCAACATTCTTATATTATGAGATGGAGGAAGATATGTGAGGTGAATTTGAGGCTGCTTGGACGTGTCTGTCATGTGGGATGGGCCCCCTTTGACCTCATAAAATTTCCTACATATCCCCAGCTTGGATCAAACCTTATCCATTTGTGACAACATAGTACATTGATGTCACCTCAGTGTGCTTGGTTTTTCCTTTTTCTTTTTTAAAAAATTTAAAATGTGTTAACGGCATCTCCGACCACCGCTGACCCTCACACCGCATGCATCTCGCCGAACATGTTTTGTCATCCACCATTTACATGGCCTGGCCGCAACTATTTAAGCCGTGCGCCGACGACGCCAACATCAACACTTCCTCTCCGAGCCCATCTTCCTTCCCGAATATCTCCAATTTCAACGATGTCAAAGTTATGGTTTTTCGTGCCGACAGACGGGGGTGGCTACAGTTCTTGTTAGGCACGGTCATGGCATCGCCGCCCTCGCTCTTCGAGCCCCTCGGCATCCACGGCTCATCCTCGTGGAGGCCACTCCGACGAATGATGAATTTGTCTTTTAAATGGAGCTCATGACGGAGCAATTGCTCCGTCAAATCGGTCTGGCGCCCCCGTCACCGCCACGTTCGGTCAAGAAGGATCCGTCGTCCCTGCGGCGCTACCGAGTGAAGCGGGAGCCGGTGTCCCCTCTTCGACGGGTGAAAGAGGAGCCCGCATGCCGCGGGTAATTCACCAAGTACGAGCTACTGCTCCTGCTCGCGAGCACCAAGGCACGAGGCCGCATCCTCCACTACCTCGGAGGCGGCAATGGTGGCGGTTCCTCGGGCTTGAGGGCTGTCGTGTTGTAGGAGGAGCGGGCGGCGAGGCAACAGGCGCGCCACGAGCGGTGCTACACTGCTCACCGCTCCGCGTTCATCAAGCCGGAATGGGTCGGTAATGAATCATACCTCGTCGTTGCCTGGGCCCTCGACCGCTTCGTCATCAACATGGAGATGGCCGCCAGGCGACGCCGCCGCCTTGACGGCGAGCTCGTCAAGATCGGCGAGGAGTGGTTGCTTAGCGACTCCTCCGCAATGCGGCAGTGGCAAGGCCGCCGTCGTGGCTCCCTTGCGCCATCGGCATTAGCCGTGGCAGCCCTCCGCACCGCGCAGGAGGAAGCGAGGCGGCTCCTCCGCGAGCGCCAGGCTGCGGCCAAACGAGGTTGTCTCGGACCACCGTGGCCCTACAGTCGCTGGAGGGATGGCGGCGATGGTCTGGCCGGGCATCGTGGCCCTACAACAGCCGGAGGTACGACCGCGTGGAGTAGTTGGGCGAATCGACATGCGGGCCCGAGGCAGCCATCGAGCAGATGCGCAACGCGTCCGTCTCGTGTCAGCGTGGACGCAAATCCAGCACAAGTATGAGTGGGAATGTGTCGAGACGGACAACGAGCGGACGGATTTTGGATTTGCGCCGGCGCTTTGGACTGGTTTGTTTTCCTTTGATTTCGATCCAAACGGAGACGCACGCGTGGACTACGTCTGGAGTTGGAGTTGCCGTAGTACTCCCTCCGTTTGGAATTACTTGTCTTGAAAATGGATGTATCTAGATGTATTTTAGTTTTAGATACATTCATTTCCGAGACAAGTAATTCCGAACGGAGGGAGTATATACTAGTAGTTGGTGTTGCAGTTGTAAACAGTTTTCTAAATAAACCTGATCAACGAGCGGACAGGAGACCAGAGTCCTCACTCCTCACTCCTCGGACAAAATTACTGTTCTGACCCATATGGCTAACTAAATCTCGTTTTGACCTCGTTTCGAAAAAAAATCATTTTTGACCTTTTTTGGTGACGCCAAGGTCCCTGGCGTCTGGGTTATGGCCCGCACTGCCCGCCTGCCCGTTGACCTGCTGACGTGGCAAAGGGTTCAGACGCCAGGGACCCTGGCGTCTGGCCCTGGTAACAGAATAACCCTTGGGGAAAGTGTGTGGGACCCACCCCACACACTTTCCCCAATCCACAACCCGAGCTTGAAGAAGACTTGGAGCTCCCACACTCTCTCCTACCCCTCAAGCTCCCCCTCAAATCCTCTCCAAAAGGTACATCCCTTAGGTGGATCTTTCCATCACTTTGTTGCTCTTGTTAATCTCCCCCAAATCATCCAATTATTTTTTGTCAAATCTTGTTATTTTGGTTGCATTTTGTACATGTTGGTGGAACCCTAGTTCATGTTTTCTCCCTTATGTTAGTGTGAATGGCTTGGTTAACTTTGATAATATAGTGCTATGCATGGTGTGTAGTAGGAATATATATGCTTGTTGAGTAGAAAGATTGGGGGTTAGGGTTATTTAGTGATTAGGGTTAACTTTGATTAGTGTGTGTTAATTAGTGATACTTTTGTGGACATCACCAATAATTTAGTCTTGATATGATTTGGATATAATTAGATGTATTTGGATAAACACACCAATTCTCATTGAAGTCTTAAATGCATTCATGTTATTTTTAGATGGAGAGACTTGTTAATGTTCATTACATGGACAAGGAGGCATTCTTGAGTAACAATGACGACACGGGTGAGGAACCATTGGTTTTTGATACAAGCCCTAGCTATGAGGATGTTGTTGCAAAAGTGAGACAAGTCTTAGAGTGGATGGACACCAATGTTGATGTTAAGTTAATAGGAAGGTATGATGTTGGAGTTGGAGCCAAATCTCGCTTGAAAAGTATGCCTATCACCTCGGATTTGCATTGGGATGTATACAAGGAAAAAGTATCCCAATCGGAAGACAAGTCACTTGAATTGTTTGCCACCAAGGTTGAATCTCCTCGGTTTACCATTGATTTGAACCGGCATGTCTCTTCCCCAATGGATGACATGAGCGAGAGGACAATGATGCCACTTGTTGAGCATAGGGTTGTGGTTGATGCCCCCAATGTTTATCCCCCACCACGTCCCTGTGTACTATCTATCAAAGCAAATGAGGTTGAGTTGTATGCCTCCAATGCTTCTAGCCAACCACCAACTAGCCAAGCAAATGAAGTTGAGGTGATTGCTAGTGACGAAGTAATTGAAGAGGATGAAGATGCTTATGATGACGACGAAGAGCAAGAGGAAGGGTTTCATGGTAATGATGTTGGTGACTTGGATGCATACATAGCGCAAAAGGACATGGATCGTGACTTGCCTTTTAGGCGTCAATATGCGTATGACTCGGATGACGAGGGTCCAGTTGAACAGTTGGACGAGGATGGATTCACAAAGGAGGAGAACCAAATCCACTTTGAGCTGACGGGCTTACAAAAAAGAACTCACTTGTTTAAAGATCTCAGCCTTGCCCATAAAGCTGTTGTTGACGGTGGAATGAGAATGACGGCGATTGAGCCAACACCATGCCCGGATCCAGGAGAACCAAGGGTGGAGAATGAGGACGAGAATGCTTATTTGAAGAAAGGACTGAAGTTTCTGAGCTTGCCTATGCCGAAGTTTTGGTTGGCTGACTATGCCATTCGAAACCATAGGCCAATTTATGTTGAGCACTCCGACATGAAGTTGCGTTACACCATGGTGTGTGAGCAAAAGGAATGCACATGGAAGGTTCGTGCAAGAAAGCTTAAAGAAACCGAAGAATGGGTGTTAAAAAGTTGTGATACCACTCATAGATGCAAACCGCCATCGAAACGACTTAGAAAGACACACCGTCAACTCACATCTGAGTATCTTGGATACAAATGGATGAAAGACATAGCCTTTGATCCCACTGTGAAAGTGAGGTTTCTCATGCGGACGGTGAAAAAACAATTTGGTTATGAAGTCAAGTATGGGAAGGCATGGAAGGCAAAGGCAAATGCTATTAGGATGTTGTACGGTGGATATGAAGAAGCATACAACCAGCTCCCAAGGTTGTTGGCCGCGATTGCACATAGGAACCCGGGCATGTTTCATGTGGTCGAGGATCACGAGGGAGTGTTCCACCGTGCCTTCTGGAGTTATGGACAATGTGTGGAGGCATTTCAGCATTGTCGTCCGGTCTTGTCTATAGATGGCACGTTCTTGACCGGTAGATATAAGGGCACACTAATGGTAGCAATGGCGCACTCATCAAACGACAACGTGTTGCCGTGTGCATTTGCTTTGGTGCCTTCCGAGCACCAAGACAACTGGGAGTGGTTCATGGGTCATGTTAGGCACAACGTGATTGGGGCTAGGGAGGTATGCATCATATCGGACCGGCATCATGGCATACTCAAGGCAATGGACATTGTTATTCCAGGATTTCCAAAGCTTCACCACAGATGGTGCATGAGGCATTTCGTGGCCAACTTTTACCGGGCATGTAAGAGCAAGGAGCTCAGCAAAGACCTTACCCATGTATGTGTGGCCTTCACCACCCAAGGTTTCGATGCTCGGTACAACAAACTCTTTGCAGCGGTGAACGAAGGGGGAAAAGACTTCTTAACTAGGAATTTAAGAGAGAAGCACAAGTGGGCACGCGCTCATGACGATGGTGGTTGGCGATATGGCGACATGACGAGCAATCTCGTAGAATTTTTCAACAATGTGTTGAAGGGTGCTCGTGCATTGCCGGTGACTGCAATAGTGGAGTACACCTTCTTCAAGCTAATGAGTACTTTCAGAGGCATTCTGAAGAGACTGCAAAATGGATAGGTGAAAAAAGGATTATCCGGAAAAGGTTGATGAATGGTTGCAGTTACAAGCAAGCAAGTCCTCACGGCAACAAGTTATCATATTCGATAGACTTAAAATGATCTATCAAATTGATGAGCCAGGTGGCACAACACGAGACAGTAGACAATATGGTGGTGCTGCATTTGAGGTGAAATTGAAGACTCGGTGGTGCCAGTGCGAGAGGCCTAGTAAGTATCATTGGCCATGCTCGCATTTGATAACGGCGGCGAAGGCGAGAAACATACATGTTCATGATGGAAAAACCGTGAGGATGCAAGAGATCCATGTGGAAGCTACTAGGTTGACATGGGCGCCAAGATTTCACCCTTTCTTGGACCAATCACAGTGGCCTGAGTACCATGGCCCTCATATTAGGCCAGACCCTCTTCTGAAGGTGGAGACGAAGGGTAGAAGGAGAACTAAGAGGTTCAGGGGTGATATGGATGACCTGGCTGGATACACTGGTATGAAACAATTTGGTAGCGGTCATTTCATGGAGGCTCCTAACATCATCAACTGTGGGTGTGCGGTGAAGGGGGACACAATGAGCGTACATGCAAGAATAAGAAAACCAAAAAAAGAAAAACAAGTCGTGGAGGCGGCACCGATGGTGAACGAGGTGGAAGAGGTGATGGTGGTGGTGGTCGAGGAAGCACAAGTGTCAGAGGTGGTAGTGGTGGTCGTAGAGGGAGCACAAGTGCTAGAGGTGCTAGTGTTTGTAGAGGGAGTACAAGTGCTAGAGGTGGTGGTCGAGCTAGCACAAGTGCTAGAGGTGGTGGTCGAGCTAGCACAAGTGCTAGAGGTGCTGGTCGAGCTAGCACAAGTGCTAGAGGTGGTGGTGGTCGGAGAGGAAGCACAAGTGCTAGAGGTGGTGGTGGTCGTAGAGGAATGGTTGATAATGGATCGGCCTTCGGTTATTTGCTTAATCCAGATGGTTGATCTAATAATAATGGTAAATTATTTGTTCATACAATTCCTAGCATTTATTCATTTACTTTATTTACGCATTTACTTTCTTTAGGTCTTGTGCTAACAATTGTTCTTTTTGTAGGCATGGCTTCATCCGGTTCCAGGACGAGGCCGGCGTGCGCGGACCAAGAGGACATGCCGAAGACGTGGATGGAGGCTAGTTTGGACAAGGAGAAGGAGAAGGATGTGCCCACACCACCATGTTGGTGTGGTGATGTTTGCAAACTGAAGGTGTCCACTGACCGCAACAAGTCATGGACAGAAGGTAGAAGGTTTTTCGTGTGTCCCAACTATGCACATGATCGTCGAAGGCCAACTAACGCATATGACATACCACCGGTATGTTAGGTGTACATACAAAAAACATCAAAGCTGTCACTCATATGTCTAACAAAATCATGGTTTATATGTAGTCCCCTCCTCCACTTTGCAAGTACTTCACTTGGATAGATCACGAGGTACCAAAAGATGTCCAAGAGGACCAACGTCGAGATTTGTTACGAAGGCAGCGCCTATTCAAGGAGTCCTATGCACGGGGATTGGAGCGGGAGCGTCGTGAGAAGGAGGCTCGTGAGCGCAAGAAGCGTGAGCAAGAGAGGGCACGCAAAGAGAAGGAGGCTCGTCAAGAAGAGAGGGCAAGAAAACTTGCAAGGGCTCGCGATGCACGAGAGGAGGACGAGGCACGTGACAAGAAGGGAAAGTGGCCCCGTACTACTCAGTAGACAAATGGAAAGGCACCGGCGTCGATGATGAACTGTCGAGACTTTGTTTAATGTATGAACTTGTTATTCGAGACCTTGTGTGGTCATGAACTACTTATGACATTCGAGACATCGTGTGTGAACTTGTTATTCGAGACCTTGTGTGGTCATGAACTACTTATGTGCAACCTATTTGAAATTATGTGCAAACTATGCTTTGTTCATATTTTTTTTTGATTTTCAATGTTTAAAAATTTGTGCAACAAGTTTAAAAGAGAGCACTAGTTGGAAATGTGCACACCCAGACGCCAGGGTCCCTGGCGTCTGGGTCTCTATCCAGAGAGCATTTTCAAAGTGCTCTCTGGTTAGGGAACCAGACGCCAGGGTCCCTGGCGTCTGGGTCTCTATCCAGAGAGCATTTTCAAAGTGCTCTCTCGATAGAGACCCAGACGCCAGGGTCCCTAGCGTCTGGGTCCCTAACCAGAGAGCATTTTCAAAGTGCTCTCTGGTTAGGGAACCAGACGCTAGGGACCCTGGCGTCTGGTAACCTATCCTATCCAGAGTGCAAACATCGTGTGGATAAGATTCTTTGGGCCCACCTCGAGCCATCTCATCCATTCATCTCCACCTCTATCCCTGTCATTCCTTTCGTTCATCTCCACTCACTCTCACCTCTAGCCCTCTCGTTCACTCTCTCTCATCCAGTACCATAACCCCCCTCAAATCTCTCACGAATCGGTCCGGTTTCACCGCTGGATCTTCAGGGTTTCGAAACTAGAAGGTAAATCAACTCCACCCTCACTTATTGGTTGTTTTGCTCGTGGTTTAATGTATCATAGGTTAGGTACTAAGAGATTTGTGTGTTGTAGATGGCTAATGGTACTCAGTGGGTGCTTAGCCCTGTTGTTCATGTCCAAGGCTTGTCTCCATGTGTTGTGCAAGTTAGTGAAGTGGACCTCACTTTTGATTGGTTGAAGACTAAATTCATGTTGAAGCAAGGGTTGAAGGAAGAGGATTTTGTGTACTACGTCAGCAGGAGGCAGGCAGATGGCCCCGGGGAAAGAAAATTGGTTGACATAACTGATGATGACAAGATTCAAGAAATGCTGCAAGAATGGAAATGGAAAAGGGTGGTTGACTTGCATTGCTACAGGAAACCGAGTTATATGTGATGTTCATGTCGTTTCAACTATCGTGGACCATCATGGTCATGAACTACTTATGTTATTCGAGACTATTTGTGTAATTTGAGATTATGTGATGAACTTCTCATTCGAGACTATTTGTGTAATTTGAGATTATGTGATAACTATGCTTGTCATTTGCTATTATGTGAACACTAATGTTTGTCATTCCATACTATAGGAGTTTGCTACAACAAAATATCTATGTCATTCCATACTATAGGTGTTTGCTAGAACAACATATCTACTTCATTCGATACTACGCTGTGACAAAATATGAACAAAATGAAAAAGTACTACAGAAGGGCCAGACGCCAAGGACCCTGGCATCTGGGTGCCCTGTTTCTGCTGTCCAGGACTCTGCTTTTGCCCTGTTTCTGCTGTCCAGTCGACCACTAGATGCCAGAGACTGTGGCGTCTGGTCCCCTGACTTGAAACCAGACGCTGGGACCCTGTAGATTATTTTAAACTAGCTGTTTGACACAAGATAGCACATATATATTCATATGATAGGTTCATACAACACAGAAGATAGCACATTTCACAGAAGATAGCACCACGACAAATTCTTGCATACAAACGACAAGTTCATGGATTTTTCATCACGACAAATTCAAGCATACATAAGACACCAAGTGCATACATATGGTACCAAGTGCATACATAAGACACCAAATTCAAGACAACCAAGTTCAAGACAACCAAGTTTTTACCACGACACCAAATTCATGCGCTTCCAAACAAAAGCTCACTTCCTCCTTCCTCTCTTCACAATGGTTGCAAGTGTAGGCTCCTCCTCTTCGCTAGCCTCCTCCTCCTCTTTGTTGTATGCCTCCTCCTCCGCCTCAATGTTGGCCTTATATCTTTGCATTCCTGTTGGGATAAGCTTAAGAGGATACTCCGGACTATGGAATTGTGTGTTCCATGTCTTCTTTCTACCTTTCTTGCCTTGCGTCTTAGCAATGGCTTTGCCTTTCCTATCATGAGCATTGCCTTGTGTCGGTTGTGATGGTTGTGGAGCATCAACATCATACTCATGATCCTCTTGTTGTGTTGCATCATACTCATCCTCCTCATGATGTGTTGGCTCCTCTTGATGCATTGGCTCCTCTTGATGTGCTGCCTCCTCCTCCGTGTCATCATCGTTCTGGAGTAAACGCCGTCTATGAGCTCTGGCGGCGCGGGTACCAGGTGCGTACACGTCACTGGACTTAGCACCATGGCAAGAAAGCATTGCTGCCATCTTATGAAACCGCTTCTTGAACTTCTGCAACAACACAAAATATGATATGATATGAGATGCAAATAAATAATCCGCGAAAAGAAACTTTTCTAATATATTTGTCACACCTCCATCGTGCTCCTAAGAGTTCTCTCAGATAATCCACCACCAAGTGGATGACTCAGTGCAACATTGGCATCGTTGACGCACAGAAGCAACTCTCGGCCCTGCAATTCATGAACACACCAAACTTATGTATTTGAAAGAAGACAACATGATGCAAGTATGTTAGAATAGGTCAAACAGGCTACCATTTCGTCATGCATCGGTGCGTAGTCAACATGAGCCCCTCTGGTGTCTCTCACAGCCGTGTTGAAGGTATTATAACCTTCTGCAGTCTTCGGGTCTTCAGACACCAACTCCGACCACTCATCGTGAGTCCAACCTGGCTTCAGCTTTAACCGGTAACGATCCGCATACCACACTTGATACTTCTGATATGCTAACTGATTGTGAGGTCTATTCTCTGATTGCACTAGCGTGTCTCTTTGATTCCAAATTTCTATCCATGCACGGTGTTTGTTTGCCCAATCCGATATATCCTGATTGTTCCTTCGATCGAACCTAGAAATGATGCACGGGACAAAGCATTAGCAAACATTGACTTATTCAATGCTCTACTACATACTCAAGGCATGCTTGCTTACCGATGCAGAGATTGCATTTCCTCCTTGCTCTCCTCAATTGGAATACCTTGTCTTTTTCCAAATTGTCTTGCCACACGGTCTACAAAGTGTCGCTCGACTGCGAAGAAGCATATCATTGGGCACCTCGCCCGCCAAAGATGGCTATCACACGTGCACATCTCATTAAGATCAAAGTCACGATCTTCCACATAAGGCAACCAATATACCTGCAAAACAAAGAGATACATTGTTAGCTACATAAGTTTTATTCTTGACTAAATTTTATCTCATCGAACTTCTCAAAACCTGCTCAGCAGTCAAGGTGTCCAGCTCGTTCATATAGCACTTGTATCGCACATGCGAGCTTCCTGTGTAGACTGTCACTTGTTCCCAATAGTAAGCAAGCGTAGGGCGCCGATATGGATCATCATCATGCAACCCGTCATGATTACCCCGTGGGTTTGCCAAGAGGGGGTTCTTGAAATCGGGCCGTCCAACCGGGATCCGCTCCCACATCCACACGGATAGGCTCCAAACAAACCGAGACAATGAGGATGTATCTCCCTTTCTCCGACACGCCAAGTCAAGCTGCAATCAAACAAACATGTTAGATATGGAGGCGCATGACAAATGCAAGATAAATGGTTGCAAATATCTCTTACCTGACGATACAAATATGCTAGTGCGGCCGAACCCCAGCTATACTGGGTATCCCAGTTATTGAGTAGCTCCAAGAACATCCAGAGGGCTGAGTTCCCGGTTGCATCTGAGAAGACTACCTTCGTTAGTACATACCAAAGATGGGCCCGCGCGTACTGCTGCACAACCACGTCATTGGCATCCTGAGGGCACGGATTGGTGTTTCCTCTGACCATTTTTAGCCAAGAATGCCTCACTTTCGCGGTATCGGCCTTGCCTTCCTGAGGGCCCTCGGGCTGAACGCCAATTAAATTGGCAGTCCGTTCTCGCCAATTACCCACGCTGACACGACCGGTAACAAGTTGTCCGTTGATAGGAAGGCCGCTTATCATAGCCATGTCCTGTAGGGTCATCATCATCTCCCCACATGGAAGGTGGAACGAGTGAGTCTCCGGCCTCCAACGATCCACAAGTGCGGTCAGCGCCGCGTGGTTCACCGGCGGAGCGCGTCGCTTAAACTGCAACACGAATGGGAGAAGACCCAATCTCCGAATGTAAGCCTCATACCGCGGGTCATAATCAAAGTCATCAACGGAATGACCCCTCATGCGCATAGCAACTACTTGCTGCAAATAAAGTGATGTTTTAATAATCAATACAAGAACACAAATGAGAAACAACGAAAATTACCCACTCTTGCTTCTTACCTGTTCATTCTCAATGGCACGAGCACGATGCTCCTTATCCCACTCATCAATTAATCCGTCATACCAAGGTCCATCACCATCCGCCATCCTACAAAACAAATCACAAACATCTATGAGTACATGAACAATATCAAACAATTTCCTTCTCCAAGTTTATGCCATATGAAAACACCATTCTTCTCAAAAATAACCACATCATTTCTTTCTTCTACATATGCACACATATCATCCAAGGAACCAAATTTCATCATCAAATAAATTTCATAATCATCATCCGCCATTCTATTGAACAAATCATGTCACACACAATAATCAAATTTCATCATCTCTTTTGCAAAAAAAAATTGCCATCTATATATTCAACTATATTGTCATACCACTTCACACATATAATATTTTTCCTAAATATATTTGCTTGCCAAAGTTGTCTTCTCATGTTCAAACAAAGATTATGCCATCTATATATTCAACATATAGCGAATTTACTAGCATATGCATACATCATCTGTAATTCAAAAAAAAATCACAAACTATATCTATTGGTGGACAACTACAAACATCTAGCAACTACACTACCTACCAAATCATCTATCAACTACAAACTATTTCCTAAAACAAAGAAATCATCTACTAATCTAACACCACCTAATGTGAAATAATGCATCCAACAAAAGAGGGGAAAAGCAAAACAAATTGGAGGGAATGGGGGAGAATACCTCAAAGAAGCTTGGGGGCCTCAGATCCACAAATTTGGGTGGAGGATGAAGTAGATCAAGGGGGGGGGGGGGGGTTGGTGTGAGGGAGAAGAGGGGCGAAGGAGATAACCTCCTCTGTTCGTGCGCCGCAGGGAGAAGAAGAGATGGGTGGGTGGGCTCGGCCCGCGGGGGTTATCCACTTACCAGGGCCAGACGCCTGGGTCCCTGGCGTCTGGCCCCTTTGCCACGTCAGCAGGTCAACGGGCAGGCGGGCAGTGCGGGCCAGGGGCCAGACGCCAGGGCCCCTGGCGTCTGCTTCGTAACCCAGACGCCAGGGACCTTGGCGTCACCAAAAAAGTCAGAAACGATTTTTTTTCCGAAACGAGGTCAAATCAGGATTTAGTTAGCCTTATAGGTCAGAACACTAATTTTATGTATCCTTCCGTCCGTGCAGCAATGGATGTCGTGCGGCTGGCTGGGCTGGGATCACGTGCTTGTTTGACACACGCAGGCACGCAGAGCCAGAAGAGCCCGCAAAGAAAAAAAAAAGGCAGAGCCAGAAGATGGCGTATGGGCACGGCACGGGAAGGGGCCGGAGCCGGTAAATCGCTTCCCACCAAAACCTCACATCACCCGGAGCCGGAGCGGGAATCCCAGGCGAGGCCGATGGCGCTAGCAGCTAGAGCTAGACTAGATGTGGTGGCGAGCACGCGGTTTCAGATCCTCTTTTACCGCGTCCTTGCCGCTGTAAAGTAAAAAAAATCATCTTTGGTCGACAGACACGGTAAAAAAGAAGCACGACCAGCCTCGATTTAAGGAGCCAAACCCAAAAGCCAGTAAAAAGGGCGGTGGAGAGGGGAAACAGCATCCGTCCGTCCGTCAGTCGTCCTGTATGTGCGTGCATGCATTTTCAACGAAAGCCGCAGCTCCTTTCCTTTCCCACTCCACTCGTTGGTCGATCTCTCTCTCTGCCACCTGCGGCTGAGCTCGAGATGCAGGGAGAGCGAGCCATACCATCATCACCGGCTTGCCGTGCTGCACTAGTGTCCTGTAGCGGCAAATTTGACTATTTTGATCAAATGACGAAATCAATTCACAAAATGAACTGCCCGTGAAACAATTTCACAGCCCTAACCTTTTTGTGTGGCGCCCGCCACGACGGCGCCACACCCTACGGTGCAGCGCCCAGCTCGGGAGCGTTGCACTTCAGTCCACCATGGCAGTCCCTGGGCCCGCACCCAGCAGTGCAGCGCCTCCGAGCTAGGCGCCACACATGTAATGTGCAGCGCCTCCGAGGTAGGCGCCACACAGTTAAAGTGCAACGCCCAGCGTGGGGGCGCTGCACTGTGACTTATCCAGCCATTTGGCTGCCCCCCTCCCCCCACACCACACACCCAACCCGAGCTTTGCCCCCTCTCCCACTCTCTCCCCCTCTCAAATCATGTCCCAAATATTGCATATTTGAAGAATTTGTCCGTGGATTTCAAAGTCAAACCCTCCCTCAAGGTAATCTTCTCCGATCCCCTTGTTTTGATCCAAGTAAAGTTCTCCCATTGCTCATTTCTTGTTAGTTTGGGGAAACCCTAGTTTTGTTTGGATCTAGAGATTTGCATGGAGATGTGAGATGTTTGTTTGCCAATTTCTATGATTACGCTTTGTTAGTATGCTAGGGTTACTCTTATAGGTGTTCTTATGTTGGTGCTAGGGTTAGGTTTAGGGCTAGGGTTATGGTTATGGTTATGGTTAGGGTTAGGGTTATGAATAGGGTTAGGGTTGTTGTTTGATATATATATTAGGGTTTCTATTCCGTGTTAATCCTTGGATTAGTACTCGTGGAAGCAATGTTACCTTGTGTTTCTTGGAATGCTTATAGGGATGGGAAGAACATGTGTGTTTGTTCATCATGGGGACAAAGACGCCTTTTTGAGAGGCAATATAGAACCGGACCCGAATGAGCTTGACATGGTATTTGATAGTAGTCCTAGTTATGCGGACCTTTTGCAACAAGTTAGGAAAGATTTGAATTGGATGGACCCTAATGATATCATTGAGTTGGAGGGAAGGCATAATGTTGGTCTTGGAATGCACGTCCGTTGGAAGACAATGCGTGTCAACTCGGAGCAACGTTGGGTTGCATACAAGGAGACGGTGGCCGAATCACTAGACAAGGCTCTTGAGTTATTTGCAACGAAGAAGGTTGATTCAAGCTTGCATTTGGACTTGAATCGGAACCCCTCCCCTTTGGTTGCTAGTAGCCCCCCACCCTTGAAGCGAGATGAAATTGTTGAACCTCTTTTGACCCAAGAAGTGAGGCCAACATTGAGCCCGTTTACAAACGACCAAGATGAAGTTTTGCAAGAGGACAATGATGAGTATGCGGATAATGACAACGAAGTTGATCGCCATGACAACAATGTGGGTGATATCGACAAATATCATTTGCAAGAGACAATGGACCAATCCATCCCTTTTTCCCGTGCATATGCATCGGACTCGGATGACGATGGTCCCGATGAACAAGTTGATGCGGAGGGGTTCACGGTGAAGGAGGCCGAAGCTTTTGAGAAGGTATTTCGTCGGGATCATCGGACTACATTGTTCAAGGATGTTAGTCTCGCGGATGAAGCCGTGGTAGATGGTGGCCAATGTGCACCTCTTGGGGTTAGGCCAAGCTCTCACCGTGATTTGTGAGACGACAGGAACCGGATTGCTAAAGGTTCTAAGTTCGACACCTTGTTGGAATTGAAAATGTGGCTCGACAACTACTCGGTTACGCATTATCGGCCACACAAGGTGGTGCACTCGGACGTCAATGTGCGCTACACGGTTGCATGTGCATGTGAAGATGAAATATGTCTGTGTATTGTGCGTGCAAGACCATGGAAAGGAGGTCCAACTTGGCATGTAGTGAGTTGTGTGCCATATCACATGTGCCAAGGCAAGAGGGTGGATGGCAAGATCGTGTCTCAAAACCACAAACAACTCACGTCCGAGTTCATCGCTTACAGGCTCTCCAACTCAATATCCACACTTCCAACAATGAGCGTCCAACATGTCATTGACCTTGTGAAAGCCATCTTTCATTACAAGGTGAAGTACGGCAAGGCATGGAAGGCGAAGCAAGCCGCATTTAAGATGTTGTATGGTACATGGGAGGAAGCATACAACCGAATCCCTAGGTTGTTGCTAGCCATGGCCGCGACAAACCCGGGCATGGTTCATGTGGTCGAGCCTCATGGGCACCAAACAACGGTTCATGAAGGAAGAAGAGTCAGAGTATTTGGCCGTGCTTTTTGGGCGTTCGAGCAATGTGTGAGGGCTTTCGAACATTGTAGATCGGTCATCGCAATTGATGGCACGTTCTTGATCGGACAATACAAGGGCACCTTGTTGGTTGCGATAGCAAGTGATGCCAATAGCCGGGTGTTGCCATTGGCATTTGCTTTGGTTGAGGTGGAAAACAATGACAACTGGGAGTGGTTTCTGTATCTTTTGAGGACGAAGGTGTTACCCGCTCAAAGGGAAATTTGTGTCATATCGGATCGGAATCAAGGAATTCTTAACGCGGTGGAGATTGACATTCCCGGGCATGCTCCGTTGCATCATCGATGGTGCATGAGGCACTTTTGTTCGAACTTCCATAGTGCATGTGGCCTTAAGGAGTTGGCCGACGATCTTCAAGATTGTTGTCTCGCTTTCTCCGAAAGGCGCTTCGCCACTTTGTACAACAAATTGATCACACACAAAAAGCTTGATGCCGGGGGTCAAGACTTTCCCAATAGGCACCTTCAATACCGGGACAAGTGGGCACGTGCTTTTGATGAAGATGGCCGGAGATACAGTCAAATGACAAGCAATATGGCCGAATGCTTCAATAGGGTGCTCAAAGGTGCACGTGGATTACCCGTGACGGCAATAGTTCAATACACATTTGACAAGATGAATGCGTACTTTGTAAAGTACTCGATGGAAACCGATGCGCAGATAGCGGGTGAGAACCCACGGAAGTACAAGTACAAGTTCCCACCCAAAGTTGATGAATGGTTGGTATTTCAATCGCGGAAGGCGGACTCAGAAGAAGCTATATTGTATGACAACGAAGAGTGGAAGTACGAAGTGAAAGAGCCAGGAGGAACCACAAATGATGGCCGACAACATGGAGGGAAGGCTTTCAAGGTGTCGTTAACACAGTGTGATTGCACTTGCGGGAGGCCATTGTTGCTTCATCTCCCGTGCTCACACTTGTATACGGCCGGTCGCGTTAGGAATGTGGACATCAATCACCCACGCACCGTGAGGGAGTCGGAGTTCTCAATTATGACGGTCAAGAAAACATGGGCTCCCCACTTTCACCCGTACTTTGACCAATCACAATGGCCGGAGTATCATGGAGTTCAACTATGGCCGGATCCGGAGTTGAAGGTTGTTAAACGGGGTAGACGTAAGACAAAGCGTCTTAGAGGCGACATGGACGGATGGGGCCATGGTGGCCGCCGCGAAGCGAGCAATGACCAATTCCAAGAGCCTCGTGAGAGCTCCCGTTGTGGGGAGTGCAAAGGTCAAGGCCACAACAAAAGAAAATATACGAAACCAAGGAAAAGGTCTAAGACAAATGATGCAAGCACAAGCCAACAAGGAGGTACACAAGGGAGCCAACCAAGTGGTAGCCAACAAGTGCCAAGCCAACCAAGAGGTAGTCAACAAGTGCGAAGGCAACCACGCGGTAGCCATCAAGTGCCAAGGCAACCAAGTGGTAGCCAACAAGTGCCAAGGCAACCAAGTGGTAGCCAACCTAGTGGTAGCCAACAACTGCCAAGGCAACCAAGTGGTAGCCAACCTAGTGGTAGCCAACAAGTGCCAAGGCAACCAAGTGGTAGCCAACCAAGCGTTAGCCAAAGAGGATCTAGGCAACAAAGAGGTCGACAACTAGGACTTACAAGAGACCGTGGTGGTGGTAGAGCTCGTGGTGGTGGTCTAGGCCGTGGTGGTGGTAGAGCTCGTGTTGGTGGTAATGGCCGTGGTGGTGGTCTAGGCCATGGTGGCGGTAGAGCTCGTGGAGGTGATCGGGCAGTGCTGACGAAGCTGGGCTCGTTTTCCAACCCGAGCTTGCTCCACAACAAACTTGAACTGTATGATATACTTGATGTGATGCTTGGACCAATCCTTGATCTTCCGCTGCTTTTTCTTATCCAACCTGCAAGTTAGAAACAGAATATTAGCATCATCGAAACCGCCGAGAAGCCGCTAAGTGCTCAAGGTTGATTATATCTTACGCGTGTAGCACTATGTCCGTGTCCTCCCACTCTGGAGGGTGTGGCTGGAACAAACCAAACTGGCGGAACACCCGATGTGGCTGGTGAATCTCAACCGCCCAGTTGCATATGAGTGGACACCGCATATGCCAGAGATCCCTATCTCTAAGGCGCATCAGATTCAGCTTGAACTCTAGAGGGTTCCCAAAGCTATCTCCTTTTCCATACGGTTCTCATTCAACCTACAAAATGCGATAGAATGCAAAATTGATATTGAGTTACGATAGAAGCATCAAAATCCCTTATGGAATGTCGATTCACCTGTTCAGGCGTGATCGCGTCCATCTCGCTCCTGTACAGCTTGTACATGACCGAGGGATCATCCGTCATCTCATTTAACACATCCCACTTGTAAGCCCAAGTGGGGAGCCGTAGTGGGTCGCCTTTGTCGTCCCAATCCTCGAACTTCACGATCTTCGGTCGTCCAACCGGCAAACGCTCCCAGCTCCATATGGAGAGTGCGAGCAAACAACCACCAATACCTCCAGATAGCCTACAAGAGGCTTCGTCCAACTGCACATACAAAAGAACTTGGTTGAATTAACAGCAAGATTGGATTCATAATGTACAAATGAAGTGAAACAGAAACAACTTCATACCTGTCTATACAAGTAAGCCAGTGTCGCCGAACCCCAACTCCATTTGCTATCGAAGATGGTCAACGCCTTGAGCAACATCCATGGAGCATTCTTGCCTGTGCCATCAGCAAACATAGTCCTGGATATCACGTACCACATGTAGACACGAGCATATGTCTTCACCGTGTCCTCATCAGCATCCTTAGGGCAAATACTGAAGTTCGATACAATCCACGTGAAAGTAGCACCGGCTGCGACTCTAACCTTCTTCTTGCCTTCTTCTTCTGGTTCGCGAGGCTCCGGAGGAACATTACCAATAAGGACAAACATCTGCTCGCGCCACCCATCAGAATCGGTGCTCATACATAGAGGATTCCCATCAATAGGAAGACCAGTGATCATAGCTATATCCTGGAGCGTCACGGTCATCTCCCCGGTCCGAAGATGGAAAGTGTGTGTCTCCGGACTCCAATGATCAATAAGCGCGGTGAGTGCTGGAGCATTGTTGGGTGGCGTCGACCGGCTGACCAACTGAATGAAAGGGAGAAGTCCTGTCTCCCTAACATACGGTGTGTACCGCTCGTCATAGCGCATCCCCCCAAGGTTGACCCCGTGAGCCCGAAGCTTCAGAGGTGCAAGCTCCTACAAACAAACAAACAAATCATTACATATGGGGGGTATGTGTTTGAAAAAAAACATGAAATTCATAACACCGGCAACTTTCATTATTACCCGCTGCTCCACCGACATAGCGCGCGACCGGTGTTGTTGGTCCCAGTGATCATTGATAAGCCAAACCATCCTAACAATTTGAAAGAAAGCTTTCTTGCAACACGATTATCTTTTGAATACAAAATACAAAGCATATGTATCCAAACCATTCTTGCCAATACAAATGTAATTTCAATAAACTAAACTAAGCCTACCTCATGCAAGATTCAATACAAATATCTTTTCCATATAAATAAAATGTCAACCTATGTATCCAAACTATATAAATAACATGTCAACCTATGTATCCAAACCACATTATAGTCTAACAAGGGTTCCCCAAATCTAATACATGCAAGATTCAAACAAAAATTCCCCAAATCTAATACACACAAGATTCAAACAAGGGTTCCTCAAATCTCCGAAATAGCATACATTCTATGGATAGAAAGAAGGGGATCGGAGAAAAGTACCTTCTAGGATGGATTGGTGAAGGAATCCATGGGCCAAATCATCAAATCTGAAGATTTTTTAAGAGGGGATTGAGAGGGGGAGAGGAGGAAGCCGCCGACCGCCTGTTCTCTGTTCTGTAACTCCTCTGGATCGAATGGGTGGGTGGGGGGAGGGGCAGTGGGCGGCTGGCATCTAAGTCACAGTGCAGCGCCCCCGCGCTGGGCGTTCCACTTTAACTGTGTGGCGCCTACCTCGGAGGCGCTGCACATTACATGTGTGGCGCCTAGCTCGGAGGCGCTGCACTGCTGGGTGCGGGCCCAGGGGCTGCCACGGTGGACTGAAGTGCAACGCCCCCGAGCTGGGCGCTGCACCGTAGGGTGTGGCGCCGTCGTGACGGGCGCCACACAAAAGGGTTAGGGCTGTGAAATTGTTTCACGGTCAGTTCATTTTGTGAATTGATTTCGTCCACAGGTCAAAATAGTCAAATTTGTCTCCTGTAGCACCACTGTCATTTTTTTTATCTACCACGTCGCTTCACATACATTTTCACAAAAACTTCTCCGACAGGACCATACCTGACCATGGGCAGCCCGGCCCGAAAATCCCGGGCCTTAGCATGCCACTGGGCCGGCCTTGGGCCTGGAGTTTGAGCCTGACAGGCAGGTCAGGCCGGGCTTGGGCTTACGAAAAACAATATTTTATTTGTACTCAGGCCGGGCCGACCAGGCCATGTCGAGCTTTTCGGGCTCGGGCCCAATTTAGTAGGCCCGCCAACCCGGGCGGGCCTGGGTTTTCGGCACCGGGCTTTCTTTTATTAGGCCTGGCCCGAGTTATGCCCAGGTATACAGTGATGCGGTCTCAATGTGCTTGATTTAAAAAAAATTCAGATATTTTAAAATGTGTTAGTGCATCCAATGCAACGGTAGCATCACGAGGATGGGTGCACCAGATACATCCCCCAACGAGGGAAGCCCCGGTCACCGTCCCCGCCAAAGGACTCCACTTCTCCCTGTATGTTCACGCGGATAGTTCGGACACGGCCTAAACAATAAAATTTCATCCAACTACACCCCCATCCCCTACTACATAGCCCAATCATTCAGACTGTCCGGCACCCTCGGTATCTAGGCCATATATGAGGTGGATATTGAGGTCGTCCAGACGCGTTTCTCACATTGGACCAACAGACTTTAACCCCACAAAATTCCCTCCATGTTCCCACCTCGAAACAAACCTCTACCCATTTGTTCACTCCCATTCCGCTTCAACCTCCCCCCATCCTTCCTCTCAGCTCCTCTCCGGCCATCTTCCGCATGGTTAGCAGGTCTGATACCGGACGTTCTGGATCCGTTGACTGGGAGCTAACCGCCTGCATAAACAAGAATGAGATAGATGTCCGGCTCGCGGTCCGCCAGTCCAGGGATAGCCGAGCTCCGACATGCCATATATCCACCAGTAGGGCGCCTTCTTCGCCACTACAACTCCAATGAAGCGATGACGCCGTGTTCCTTCTTGGAGGCATCACCAAGGAGATCTACGACCCTCCTGCCTTTTGTGATCCTTTAAATGTGAAGACCTTGATCCGCCTTGTCGGGTTGGCAACATAGCGTCATTAACGGTCTTACTCCATTATAAGCATTAGTTTGGAGAGAGGCTCTTGGGTGGGTACACTTGGTGGCGCGTCCATTCGGGGTTGCCATTTGCGTGGGAAAATACCAGGTGCTCCCGTGACTAACATGCCCCAATGTTACAGGAGCACATGGAGTGTTTGATTTGAGGTCCAATGGCCAGTTTTGGAGATGTGGACCCGCCCGCAATAACAAGACTCTTCATGGGGTTTTCTGCGATGTTCCACGAGCTTTCTCTATCTCCATTGGATCTCATCCAACGCTTCAGGTGCTCCCGCGGCATGGGAGCATGTGAGCCAAGGGAGCACTTGATACTCTGCCGCACGATCGTGGGCAACATGAGCATGCTTGATGCGCGGGTATTGCTGGATAGTCTTGTTTGTCCTCCTCTTGGTATCGGAGCGGCACATGTCTGCCCCCTTCAGATAGGTTTTCTCTCTTTGATGTTGACAAGGGTTAAGAACACACTCGTGGCTCGATGCGTCTGCCCTATTGTGTCGTTGCAACGAAGTTGAAACCGTCAGATCGTCACTACTAGGGAAAACCTTATACACAGAATCTTAGCAGCAGCGCGGCACAAAAAGAAGTGTTACTGCTAATTAGCAGTAGCGCGGGTTTTTAACCCTCGCTACTACTAAGTTGATAGTAGTAGCGCGGGTTTTTAACCCTCGCTACTACTAAGCGGTCTCTACCGTGCCCCCCGACACATGCCATAGTAGTAGCGAGGGGTATAAACCCGCGCTACTACTAAGTTGATAGTAGCAGCGCGGTTTTATACCCCTCGCTACTACTAAGCGGTCTCTATCGTGCCCCCCGACACATGCCATAGTAGTAGCGAGGGGTATAAACCCGCGCTACTACTAAGTTGATTGTAGTAGCGCGGTTTTATACCCCTCGCTACTACTAAGCGATCTCTACCGTGCCCCCCGACACATGCCATAGTAGTAGCGAGGGGTATAAACCCACGCTACTACTAAGTTGATAGTAGTAGCGCGGTTTTATACCCCTCGCTACTACTAAGTATGAGGTAGGTGAAGTCACCATATCCTCGGCCGAATCCCCATCTCCTCCCCCAAATCCCTCCTCTTTTTCACCACTCTCTCCTCTCACTTTCCATACGCTCTCACATGGACCTCTTGCCCATGCACCCATCCTCCTCCATGGCGCCGAAAGAGGCCGCCGCCTCGCGCCACTGGCGTCTAGGAGCTCGCCGGTCTTCCACCGATGTCTAGGAGGCCGCCGCCCCGCGCCACCACACCGAAGCACCTCGCCACCGGTGACTAGCTCCGCTGCTCCCTACATCACCTTTCTCTCTCCCTCGGTTTTCCTTTTCTCTCTCTCCCTCTGTTTTGACTCACCCTCCCATGTCCATGCCCGTGCAGGTCGTCGCCATGGATGACCCGAAGCTATCTGGCATGGTCGGGAAGAGGAGCCCCACGCCGCGGCCTGGCTCTGCCATAGAAACGGGCCCTCTCCAACAGCCACTGCTGGATCTGGTCTTCCGCTGTCCGTTCATGCCTCCGGCGACGCCAATCATCGCTAGATCTTACCATTGCTGCCATTGACAGCACGCACGGGATTGAGATTTTTTTTTTGTTTTTGAAAATAATAGCAGTAGCGCGGGGTATAAGACCCGCTACAGCTAATTAGCAGTAGCGCTGTTTGCAACGCACGCTACAGCTAACCATGTATAGCAGTAGCGTGTGTCAACACACGCTACTGCTATAAGCTAGCTGTGGCGCCGTATCAGTAGCGCGGGCACATACACCCAAAACCCGCGCTGCTGCTAGGCTTTTCCCTAGTAGTGCGTGGGTGCGACGAGTGATGTAGGATGACACCGCGATGGCCTCACGTTGTGCTCTGCCCTTTCATGTTTAGTGTTACCGGCGTCCCTGCATGTCTCGTAGTGTTGTTGTTTTTGTTTACATGTTTTCATCTGATTTTCCTTTGATAAACCAACAGTTCAAACGCATTTCTTTTTGAGCTAAACCTTAGCAACTCTCCTATGCTCCATCCATTCCACAATGTAGCGCGTACATATTTTCTGAAAAGTTAAGGTTTACAAACTTTGATCAACATTTTTTTATAGAGGAAAACATATGCATCTAGAATGTCAAAATACTTATAATGAGATGGCAAAACGTCTTATATTCTGGAATGAAGATATTTTGTAAAATATGATTTGAAAAAATGATGCAGTGACAGGATAGCAGAGTCATCAGTCATCATCCCCTCTCCTCTGCCAAGCCCGGCTGCACACACGATGACACACGACCTTCTTCATATGTTTTGAGCACATTTCTGTCCCACCGATGTAAGTGGTCATGCACCTGCGCCAAACGTGTTGCCAGATCAACATTCTGGGCGTCCGGTCCCGAAGCGAGCCAAGCCTCTTCTACAACTTCACAAAATTTTGTTTCTCTCTGACATCTTGCCTCAAATCTCAGAACTGTTGCCCCCCTATGTTCTTGTACCCCCTTTTCAATCAAGTTCATCAGTAGGGGTCAATGATCAGATCGGTAATATTCTAGATGTTCCAGTTTTGCAAACGGGAACATTAGGTTACATCTTTCATTCACCAGAGCTCGATCTAGTAGCTCTCTAGTTAATCCTCTATGCCAAGTGAACTTGTCTCCCGTATAACCGTGATCAGATAAATTACAATCCTCAAGTGTCCCTGAACGCTTGCATAAATCTCTCTGGCCGTTCATTTCCTCCTTCCTTTTCGAACGAATATAGGATTTTGTTCATATCTCCAATGATCATCCAAGGCATGTCACATAAACTCTTCAAGTCTCTCACCAGCTTCCAAGTAAGATGCTTAGCTTTCCACTTTGGCTCACCATATAAACCTGTCAATCTCCAAAAGTTCTCCGGCCCACTGCCAACAAAAACATCTATAAAATTGTCATCCTTATCCCTTAGCGAGACCGCAGTCTCCTTCTTCCAGTATAAGATTAGGCTGCCGCTTCGTCCATTGCTACGAACCACTATCTTGTGATCCATCTTAAGCGGGCTGCAGTCCGTGCAACCCATTTGCACCGTTCTTTTTTTTTTTACAAATATATAGACCATAGGTAAACTATAATCGGAGCATTAGAAACAGTATACATATAAATATAATAAATTACATTACAAAAATAATCACGTATTAATTTAACATTTATCCATATAATTAGATTATAAATTACAAAACTATTCATGTAATAATTTGCATATATAATAAAGTATGTATTCTATAATGATTATATAAGTTTAAAATTGTCACACTATTAAGAAAAAATATACAAGTGTTCATGCTTTAAGAAAGTTTATATATTTTTATAAATGCTTATATAAGTTTAAAATTTTCATAGTTTGAACAAAATATTCATGTATTATATAAAAGAGTGCATGCTTTAAGAAACATATATTTATATAATGTAAAAAATAGTTTGCTGGGATTCGAACCAATGACATGTAGTCATCATGTGCGCGTGGGCACCACCCCACCCAGCAGCGTTATGTTTTTTAGAATTTTATCAAGTATATGCAAATTTTGATACTATGTTATAAATAACATATTTATATATATTATTACATTATAAAATATTCAGGTATTATTTTAAAAGTATCCATTTAATGAAATGATAAATTAAAAAATATTCAAGTAATATTTTGTGTATTTAATAAAAAATCAAAGTTATTGTATTTATATATATATTTAAATAAATGCTAATCTAAGTTTAATTGTTAAATGATTTTAATTAAATATCTATGCATTATATAAAGTGTTCATTTTATTTTGAATATTATTTTATAATAAAAATATTAAAATTTACAGGTATTTTATAATTTTTTTACAGACATTATGCTAGCCGTCACCATTTTTGCACATTATTCGTGGGTCATGATAGCTGGAACCCATGCCAGCGGCTTTCTCGTGAGAAAAAATGCGGGTCACTGACAGGTGTACCGACCCGCTCTAGGGGCTTTCCCGCGAGAAAAAAGAATCCATGACCTGAGGGCTTTTCTGTGAGTTCTGCACCAAAGTGACTTTTCACACCAAGTTTAGCACTAGTGGTGTAATTGACTCTCTCAAAATCTCTAATAAGCATATCCACATACTACCTGTAGTTCAAAAAGGCCATATTTAGCTTCAAACTAATAATGTCAGCCTTCAAGTTGACTTATGATCAAGTTTTGGCTTAAAGAAAGACCCTCCTATTTTATATTTTATTTGTTCATCGTTGAAATGAAATGTGCAAGTGCTGGAATAAGTATATGCACATACTACCTCCGTCCGGAATTATTTGCTGCTCAAATGGATGTATCTAGCACTAGTGTGCTATGGATCCGCACTAGTGCTAGATACATCCGTTTGAGCCACAAGTAACTCCGTAAATCCGGACGAAGGGAGTACTATTTATGAAAGGAAATCTCAAATCTAGGCTGGAAGATAATTTTTTATGCGTGAAAAGACCAATTATTTCTGTAGTTGTGGAAATGATGATGCGGGGCATCTGTATGCTAGATTAGCTACATTTCTTACTTTTCAGCTCAATTTCAGGTACTTGCTTTGTGATATCTTGTCCCATAAATCTTTGTTCATTACCTGTCTTTCTGATTCAGTTTTACGAGAGTGGGCTTGAAGAGGACGCAGCTAGTTTGAAATTACAAGGGAAAAAAAATCACTCGAGGGACCTTTCCGCAATTGAACTATACACTAAGGTATGTTATCCCACATTTTCGCCGTTGATTTCCTTCCCAGGTTTACTTGGAATGCTTGCACAGCTTCATATTTTTCACTCCCAAGGTTCCAGTTCTCTGTTCATCTGTCAGTCACTAACACTGGTTATACCTGGAAATCCAAGACACGTGTTTACTTGAACCACTGGGTGTTTTGTTTAAAGAATCTGTCAAATTCTATTTTTTATGAGCCTTGTTTGGCTGAATTTAATGTAAAATGATACGACACGCTTAAACAGCGAATCCTTTGGAATTGATGCTTTGATCACATCCTGGTGCATATGTGAGTGCCGTAACAAGAAGCGGCTCCGGAATGAAGCTTCATTTTATGATCCCACGCTTGAAGCAGTGCTTGGCATGCAGTCCGAAAATTCTGGCATGGCCTCTGCTAGACAACTACAGAAGGCAAAATGGATACAGGGACTTCCACTTTGGGTTTTGTCATTATAAAGGGTCCAATTATAAGGTTGATTGTTTCCATTAGTGCTAGTGCAGGTTAGCCATCTAATTTTGTCAACCTTTTCTTAAGAAGGACCAAATTATCCTGACAAGTTTGCCTTGGGTTTGAATAATTTGAAGTTGCCACTAGGAAGTAAGAGAGTGTCTAGGAAGGCGAGGGATTATTTGCGCAGAACTTTTACCCCTAATGCGCGAATATGCTGAAATGAAGTGGCCAGGCAAAAAGAATATCGAAGCAGATTGACAATTTGAAAGTCCAAGAAAAGGGCTTCAACTAATGTGGAGTAACTTTTGCTTTAGGTCCGTTTCAAAGAGCTTTTTTACGGTACCTTGGTACTCCCTTAAGTAGACATGGAGTACCACTTAAATCTGACCCTCCACTTAGAAGGATAGTTTAGTCCTTTCTCCTCTTAATTAGGTCGGTTTCTGATTTCTAATCAGATCATCCGTCCTATGACCAACGCAGCCGCCATTAGTATAGCAACTATATTTTATATACGTCTCCATGATGACAACGCCATTGCTGCCTGACATCTTTTTCACATGCACCGATCAAACAGAATTTGGCTACAAGTTCTCGAAAACCACACAAATTTTGTAACATGTACAAAAGAAATTGAAACACAAAATATAAGTATTGTTGTGGAATACACGCGCGCGACATCAGGCTCGCAAGAAGTTCGTCAGCAGCCCGATAGTGTAATCAAAGCAGCCGCACCCGTCCTTCCATAATCCATAATGAACCCAGTAGGTCAGATCAACTGAACATTTGTACAACTGCAGTGCCGACGTGATAGATCTCCGGCCAACCTGATGATCCCGCCTCGCCCTAATCATCCTGCTTCAGTGTGGTCGAGTTTTGGCGAGGAAGCAAACGCGCTCCCGGTGTGGCGGCGGTGCCGCCCAGCCCTGTTTGGCGACCATTCCCAGTAGATGATATTCCAGCAAGTCCGTGGCCCTATGGCCGTCTGTCGCTTGTAAGCGGGCAGATCATAGTGGCCGGCGGCGGCTATCCTATTAATATTAAAGAATTGAGTTTTTTAGGGAGTAGAATTAGGGTTCTTGCGACGGAGTTGAATAGCTATTCTGTATCAGCCGTGATGCACTGTTTTTCTTTTTTACTTGGAATCAGTTTACCCTTTTACCCCCAAGCACGAGGTACTCCCTGCTTTTTTTAGTTGGTACTCTTTTATACACACGTTGGAGTACCAACAGTCATCCATCGTTGGATCAAGAGAAATGGAGGGCTCATATTCATTTAGGGGTACTGTAAAGGAGCTCGTTTCAAAAAGAAACTTTTGTTTTAGACCAGGAGATACTTAATTTACATCTCTTCAGAAAAAGAAAATAGAGCAAAATAAAATAAAATGCCGTGACACAAACTAAAGTAGCAGATGCCTTTGCTCTCAGGTGTGCTGATCTTGATCAAAAGAAACGATCAGCTTTGCCAAACAAACTCTTGCTACATGTTTGCTGCTAAGCGGCAAAAGCAGCCTCTCCTCTGATGCCCAAATCATTTCATCCGGCTTGCTAAAGGAGGACCAGCTAAATCCTGCATTCCTGAACTTGCTCGCCAGGTTCTTTCATTCCCCCGCAAGTTTCTTCGGTCGCCGACGCGTAGCGTTTCGCCAGCGCTGATTGGTCTCAGTTGTTGTTCTCTGCACATTGTTTAGTTCAGCTAGGTTCTCTGTACATTGTTAATGTTCTAGGACTAGTATTTAATGTGAGGGAGAGCTTTGTAAGAAAGGGATGGCTTGGATGGGTATGTCCAGTAGCATGAGGTGGTAGCCGAGAGAGAGAGCAGAGACTAGAAGCTTGCCCTGTTCATCATCATCTTCTCCTTCTGCCATTACCGGCCGGCGTACGTAGGTGCATCGATGTGATCCTTCTCAGGTGCAATGTCAAGAGCGCCAAGGCCATCAGGGTCCTCTTCTATTGCCACATCGCCGTGTAGGTCCCTGGCCACCGCCGCGGCAGCGCTGTCCATCAGCAACTTGGAGAACGTGTTCAACAACGCCCACCAGCGGATCGGGCTCACCCTCTACGGCCTCGTCTGGCTCCAGCCCCTCATCGGCCAACGACCACAAGGAGGTGGCCATGAATCCATGATGCCGTAGCATGTCGACGGGCAAATGCAAAGCCGATCTGTACAGTTCATGAGGGACCCCAGGCTCCTCTGCGCCAAACTGGATAAAGCCCTGGCCTCCAACGTCGCGGGGCTCGTCGGCCTCGGCCTCTCGCGCTGCGAGATCGCGCGTATCGTCTCGCTCGCCGGCTGCTCCTTGGGCAACAAATCCGCCGTCTCCAAGCTACAGTACTACCTGCCCCTCTTGGCCTCACCCGACAAGTTCATCCAGGCGATGAAGTTCAACCGCAGTCTCCTCACATACAGCCTGGAGGGGGTCACCAAGCCCAATGTCGCGTTCCTGCGCAAGTGCGGGCTAGGTGCTTGTGATATTGCCAAGCTGTGCACCGTTCGGTCGAGGATGCTCACCATCAACATAGAGCGCCTCCGGGCGATGGTGGCATTCGCCGAAGGTCTAGGCGTGCCCCGTGGCTCTAGGATGTTCTGGCGCGCGCTGAATGCTGTTGCAGCTCTCCGTGAGGAGAATGTCGCCGCCAAAGTGGACAGCTTGAAGAACATTTTCAGGTGGTCCGGTGCTGAGGTGGGCATTGCTTTTTGTAAGGCCCCAATGGTGCTGGCATTGTCTAAGGACCTGCTGCAGAGCAAGTCAGACTTCCTGATCTCTGAGGTCGGATTGGCACCAGCATACATTGTTCCACGGTCGACATTGCTCACTTTCAGCTTGGAGGGTCGGCTAAAGCCACGGTACTACGTTACAAAGTTTCTTAAGGAAAATGGATTGCTAGATCATGACCGGGACTACTATTCTGCTGTCATGCTGACAGAGAAGGTGTTCATGGAGAAGTTCATATGCCCTCACAAGGAAGCTGCACCGCAGCTCTCTGAAGACTACGCAGCAGCTTGCAAGGGGGAAGTGCCGACTAGATTCAGATTTTCATGAACAAAGAACCTGCAATGAAAAATGTAACTGCTTATGGCACATAAAAGTTTCGACTCCCGCACAGTAAGCTAGTAAGTTATGTTTTGGTGTCCATCGCCTAATTAGATGTGAATTGTCTGCCATTGTATGTCTCTTACATGCTGGTTTGGACATTTCTAGTGCCTGATGAAACTGATAATTTTCTTCCTGAATCATGATTTGTTGATTCTCTCATTCAGTAGAGAAGAAAGCATGCGGCGGTTATGAACTTGTTCATCCTCATGCCATGATTATAGAAGAGATCAGGCCATTCTGCAATGCATAAAAATTTCTAGCTTCAAACTAGGCGGTGGTGCATGTCAAGATTTATTTATTTATTTTCTGCATTGCAAGAATTTTGGTATTTCGTAACACATCATAAAATTATTATTTCAATCTGTCCCTGCATTCTTCATCTTGGTTAAGAAATAAGTATATAAGCGTATGCTAGATCCTAGGTATGTATATTTATCATACATGAAAAGGTTCACATGTCTAGTTCAAAAGCTGTCAACAATTTAGCATGCAATCATTTCAGTTTGGATTGCCTGTATGTGACCACAGGGAAGCTAGCACATCTTGGAGTTGGAGTTGTTTTACAAAACTGTCATTTTAATCGTCTGTAATTGCTATATTTGCAGTGCAAGTTTTTCCACCATGTTCACCAATTAATTAAAGTGTCTCCAACAATCATGTTTGTAGCAAATATATGAAATTGTTAGTGCAAATTCAACGTCCTACTGGGAAGTATTGTGAATATGTATATCTGGGGATACCCATCAATATCTGTTCTCACGAATGTTTAAATTTCTGTTGTACGAACTACATTCCCTAATCGATCATTTTACCTGTGTATGTGGTAATGATTTTTGTGAGGTGAAATTGGGTGACTGAGAAAATACTCTGATATGGGAAAGTAGCAATGTACTCCCTCCGTAACATAATATAAGACGCTTTTTGACACTGCCATGGACTCTAAAATCGTCTTATAAAATGTTACAGATGGAGTAGTTTTTAGGTAGCTGCATGAGGACCCGCTGAGAGTGCTTAATTGTTTCTTCCTGTGCATATGTGCATCGAAGTGGATCAATTTGTAGCAGTGGATATTATCAGTGTTTCCTCATACCAAACTGTTTTGAGCAATTAAATTGATAAGTGTTTGCAACAGGTTCTTGGCCGAGTCAAGTTATTGATGGTGTAATTAGATGTTTTGTTCTTCAAAATCTTATTGTTTTAATTAGAGTCAGGTCTAAGAAACAAAATACATGAATTTTAAATTCAGAATTAGCTAGCATGCTTAATGATTTTCTATGCACTTGCGTATTTTTCATTTGCAGCTTGCAGAAAATAAGAATATTTGACTGAATGTTCTAGACCTATGGTGCATCCTTCCTTGGAGGAGAAGATGTGTTGAGACTGGATGTAGATGACGCATGGTGCTTTCAGGTCCTTGCTTGCTTGCTATGTACAGTAAGCATGATGCCGATGCCCTGAAGCAGCTTAAGCGGCAAGTATGGCCTGATGTGACTGAGCAGGAGTTTTCTTCAGAGAAGAAGAGGCTCCTTCTCGTATATTGTGCTAGAGATTGTATGTAATATGCGACATGGACCAACCTTACCCTGTGAATGTAAATGTGCTGTTGGCTGAACTTGCACCTCTGCAATTTTACATCTGATTTTATGACGGTATTATGTTGTTCATGTCAGTCGTAAATGCCAATAGGTCTTGCTCAATTATGATATATTTTCCTGTGCCATTTCAAAGGTTTTTTGTTTATGGGGATGGATGGCTGTTGAAACTATGGACAGATTTGTAGACCCCTGCATGATTTGTTGAAGAAAAAGCTTTTCTGTGGAAGCCTGAACATACAGAGGATTTTAATCTTCTGAAAACCAAAAACACAACCTGTACAGTACTTGCATTACCTGATTTCTCCAAGGTTTTTATTCTGGAGACTGATGCTTATGGGACTGGGCTGGGAGCAGTTCTAATGCAAGCTGTGAGACCTCTAGGTTATTATAACAAGTGTACTGGACCACAAGCAGCTGCTCAATCCATCTATGAGAACGAAAAGAAGATGTGGCAATTTTGGAGGCTTTAACAAGTGAAGACATTATTTGTTGGGCAATAAGCTGGTCATTAAGACAGACCACCGAAGCCTCAGATTGAAGTAGCAGCAGATGTCACTGATCCTCCAGAGTACACTGTCAAAGATGGTATTATTAAACATTGGACAAAAACTTATGTTGGAACTGCTACAAACATGCGATTAACACTATTGAACACTTTCCATCAGTCTGCTTTAGGGGGGGTACTTGGGCATTAAGGTTACATACTAGAGAATCAAGAGGGTTTTTTGTTGGCCTCATCTCAAGACTATGCTCGAAACTTTTGTAAAGCATCACCTTTCATTATTACAGTATAGGGAACAGATATCAAGGGATCAGCTCCGTTCGGTTTCCCCATAGGATTAGCTGATGAACCAGAGAGTTCTGATGTAAATGTCATGATTAATGGTGGGATACATGGAACTGTTCCGATTAACAGAACTGAAACTGTTTCTATTCGGGGGTCTGCATCCAGTAATGAAGGATATTACCCTGGTGAAGAGGCTCTGCCCTTGTACAAGAATAAATAAAGATGGAGATGCTTTTACAGAACCAAAAACCGGAATAGAGTAGAGAAATACATCATTCAGCAGTCCAAGTCAGGGTACTAGTTTTGACGAGAATGGCTTGGAAATTAATCTGCCCGAGGAAGACAGTTTGCTTACAATTCTTTCGGTGCTCGAAAGCCTCATATTTTGCGTCACTGAGATCCGGTAGGGTGGATGGAGAAGGCAGTTGATGATCTTAACTATAAGCTTCAAAGCCTTGTGTCTGGTGATGTAGAACCCGTTCAAGTGCTTGGTTCTGGTGCTCTGGGGTCTCGTTCTTCCCACAAACAGCGTTGCCGGGTCCAGTCTCAGAATCTTTACCATCTTGTACAGGGTAGGCAACCTGCACTGGCTCCTCGTCCTATGCTGGATCACGTTGGTAATAGGAGCCCATCATCCTCTGCTGCAGCGCATGCCTGCAAGTTCTCCAGCAGAAGGCTTGCCAAGAGTTGTTCTGCTGCCATCTCAGGTGGCTGGTTATAGGCCTGAGCTGAGCTGAACAATAAAAATAATTTCCTTTCTCGTGTTTCAGACACGCGATATCCAACTCACTATATAGTCCTGCATTTGTTTATGACCCGACTCCTGTTACACGTTTGATTCCCTCATAACATGCTGCTCTCTTTATTTAGGTCCAACCGGTCCAGATGTGCGAGGCAAGGCAATCACCCAGGGGCCTTGGAGAGGTTGATGCTGATGAATCTTACAGCCAGATCCAAGCAGATGCACCCAGCCATCAGCCATGGCTGGCCCTGTACCCCGCGGTGGAATGTACGGGGGCTGAGCTCGACATGAACCTCGGATACAGATGATGGGATGAAGAGCGGATCTGTTGTGCCTGTCGCCGCCATACGCTTCTACCCAAACAAACCACCATGTTATAATAAAATTCTTTCCTGTGAGATGCAGGTTTCTAGAGCACTAGAAGATTTTTCTTTCAACACTAGGGGATTGAGTTTGCCCCGGCCTGTCACCAATCCATGCCAAACCCCTCCTCTTCAGATCTCATTTGGTTCCCAGGGGGGATTGGTTCAGAGTTATAAGGGGCATAGCATTTGAACATGCAGCATTATTATCATATAGCAAGATAAACAAACATCCTTTATAATCAAACAAAAATGGTGTGCAACATATATAGCATTTGAATGCAGCACTATCATACATGCACAGCAACTTTTGCGATAATTCAATACAAATTAGATATCATCCCAAGCAGGTTGATCTCATCGTAGTGAATAGAGATGACACTGCTTTTTGTCAAGCTGCACTCCAGTCCCGTGGCCTGACCGAAAGTGTTGAGAAGTGCGGCTGATGCAATAACTTTGTTGGGTTCCGGCTTGATGAAAAGGATTGCGTCGTCTGCATAGAGGGAAGTTCGGTGTTTAATAGGTAGTGATCCAAGGGGAGAGAGGATCTCTGCCAGATGTGCAGCATCAAACAACCTCCCAAGGCAGTCCATGAGCAAAACAGATAGTAATAGAGATAAGGGGTCTCCTTGCCTCAAACCCCTTCGGTGCACAATGATTGGCGATAGAGCACCATTGATGCTGATCTTTGGTAGAAGCCAAAGCAAGGAGATTAGCAATCCACTTCGTCCATCTTAGGCTGAATCCGCGCAGGAAAAATTCCCAAGACACCGAATCGAAAGCCTTCGAGATGTCCAGTTTCAGCATAAGACTAGGGATCTTCTTTTGTTGGAGGGCTTCGGCAGTTACTTGCACCAACACGAAGTTATCGTGAATTGACCTCCCTTCGATGATGCATTTTGACAGTGAGCAATCAAGTCCGGCATGAAGAGTTCTAATCTGTTGGCCAGCATTTTGGTTGCAATCATCCAAAGCCATGGACAAGACTAAAAGGGCGGTAGTCAGTGGGGTTCTCAGACTCATCCTTCTTTGGTAAGAGGATCATAATTGCCAAGTTAAGTGAATTTAGCCCCTGAGAATTAAGAGACTGGAATCTAAATAGAGCGGCAGTGAGGTCGAGCTTGATAGTAAGCTAACACGCCCGGATGAACTTGCCCGTAAAACCCTCCGGACCCGGTGCCTTGTCAGGGTGCAGCTAGAAAATAGTGTCTCTGATCTCAGTTTCAATAAACGGTGCATCCAGCGCAGAGTGGTCAACCACATGCATATTCAGGGCCTCAAGGATTTAATGTGGTGTGTCAGTTTGCGTTGGTACCCAGCAGGGATTGGAAATGTGACCATAACTTGGATGTGGTTCATCTAAAAAAACATAGATGCCTTTTTCATTGATGTCTCGAAAAAACCCTGAATTTGGAGGATCTCGCTGACATTTATGTGACCCCGTAGGGTAGATTGCATATATGATGAGCTTCGTGCCAGAAGCGGTGCTGGAGGACCCGGAATGGCAAGTGCCCGCCTATCGTTTCGCCAAGGATGACGAAAGAACGACCAACACCTACATCTATGGACCTGATGGGCATGACAACAAGAGCTTTATCCCCAAGATCAAAATGCAAGTCAGAGGCTAGCGTATCTCGTGGAATCATGACCTTTGTTGGTGAGTGCGTTCGTCTTGGTGTCTCTCGGCACTCGATGCGCGTGTGTGTAACGACAGGAGTGCGTTGCTGGTAAGTGTCTGTATGGTTCTGTCCTTTATCATTAGCGCTTCGCATGGAATTCGATCGGAGTACATTGTATGGCACTGCCCTGGGCAGCGATGTAAAGAGATAGTCAGATGGTTTCCTGGTATATTAAAAAAAGGGAAATGCGTCCGATCTGGCTAACCAGATCGCACACACAGGAGGCGGAAAAAAATTATATGAGACCAGGTCTCACGGTTAGCAGGTGAGAGCCACCCTGATGGATGACACGTGGCATTCACAAATCACAAAGCATCTAATCTCCCCCCTGATTTCAAGTGGGGGTGGGGTGGGGTGGGATGGGGTAGATGCTTTATGATTTGTGAATGCCACGTGTCATCCATCGGGATGGGTCTCACCTGCTAACCCGTGGGACCTGGTCTCATAGAATTCTTTTCCACGGGAGGCAGCTGCTAGCATCCTGCCATTCCACCTTGCTCCCACGTTCTTGTGGCGGCCAACACGGTCGTTCTTATCCTTATTTCTTTCCCAACCCGTGAAATATCTCTCTCGTTGCTGTAGCACCACATCTCCATCTCCTCCGCTGCTCATCCCCTTTTTTGTTGGGGATGAGGGTTTTGATTTCAGTTCAATAGGGTTACTATCAGCTATTACAAGAACATAAACAATCTAGAGCTCTATGCAATCAGCAAGCGGTGCTTCGAGCTGGCCGTGCATAATTCACAGGACAATGAGCTACCCGATTTACGATCTAGTAATCTTACTCTGTTTGAACTCCCGCTCTTCCATAGAATGTTTGATTTCCCGCTCAACCCCTTTCTTCTTCCCCGCAGCAAAAAGCTGGTCGCGTGGTGCGCCCGCCTGGCCGTTGCAAGTAACATCGCGGCAGCTACAAGCGGACGCCACGGCTGGCTTCGAGCGCTCCTCTCCATCGCCGCTGCAGCCCGACGTGCTAGTCGCCATGGCTGGCTTCGATTTTTGTTGTTAGTGTTGCATCCCGGCGACGGTGGCGGTGCTCGAGTTGTTTAAGCGATGAGCGAAAATCGGCAAGGCAAGGATACAAGAGGTGTTGGAACCCACTAACCGGGAAGCTGCAACCGGCCACGCAATATGCTGGAAGCAGTGCCCCCTAGTGCTGGAACTAGACGCGCGGTTCGCCGCCGACGCGTTTTTTTCTGGAGAAAGCATTATTTTTTGTTGTAGCTGGTTTTTTGTTTTGCTACATAGACTGCTGTAGATTACTGCAATTTTTTGCTACTGAGAATTTTCTGCTATAACCAGTTGCGTTTTTTGAGAACTCGCTAATTTGTTTGCTACAATCAACTACTGAAGTTTTTGCTACATAGAATTTTTTGCTGGAACAGTCATTATTTTTTGTTGGAACCGGCTAATTTTCTGCTTCAATCGAGTCCCAGAGTTTTTGTTGCTTTAGAAATTTCCCTTTTGACACGGTGGTGTATGTCGACGACGATGGCAAGTCGAAGGCGGTGACACTATTGATGTTGCAACCATGGTGACTGCGCGCTGCAATCGGACGGCGTTAGAGCTGCATCCAGGGTATCCACACCATGGGACCTACTAGTGGTCGTGCTGCAATTTCGACGGCCATGGGCAAGACCTCGCCGGAGCTTTGTCGGCCACGGCCACGACGGCGGAGGCAGACACTATTTTTGATGTGTGGAAGCGGCAAGCCAGGGAGGGGGGACGATGCTCTGCGCATGGTGAGGATGTGAATTTGAATGCGAGGGAAGAAAACAATGCAGGGAAAGTAACAAAAAGCCCGGTGCTAATGTATAGCACGTGCCAACCCGGGGTATGCAATTGCGCTATGTTCTTACGACTGTGCCCTCATAGGGGATCTTTTCACTGCATTTGTTTTGATCCGTGCGCACTTATCGGTGCTGGGTCACGGCTGGGCTCGGAGGCCATCTTTTCGTCCGTGCGCATTTTTTTGTGCTGGGTCACGGGTTGGGCTCGGTGGCCTCTTTTATTTGTGCGCTTTGGCATCTTTCGCAGCTGACAGCCGTGCAAGATCCCCGTGTTGGCGATGAAGTAGGCAGAGTCCGTCTAATAAACTGGTCACGTTCAGATAAAACTTCCGGTGCGGTACTAATTTGCGGGCAGGTCGCCGCGCGCTGCACCCAGGCAGCTCGTCGCGGATGTCGTCTCCTACCAGCAGCTCTCGTCAGGCGCCGAGCCACGCTGCATCTCCTCACCGACGAACACGAGCCCGGGAGCACCACAGCGACGCCCGTCTTCGAGCTCGTCACCGCCGCCTCTCTTCGCCGATCGCCGGCGTCGATTGGCCACCGTCAACTCTTCCCCGAGCTCGCCGACGACGACGATCGACGCGCACATGTTCCGGGAGACGGCGACGAGCGACCCAACGCCGGCGCTGTTCGTGAACGACTACAACGTGGAGCACGCCAACGACCCAAACGCGACGGCGCCGGAGCAGTGCGCGGCGCTGGTCACGAGCCTGCAGAAGCGCGGCGCGGCCGTGGCGGGACCGAGGTGCAGGGCCACGTGACGTGCCCGGTGGGCGCTGTCATCTGCGACGCGCTGGACAAACTGGCGGCGACGGAGCTCCCCGTGCCGTGTGGATCACGGAGCTGGACGTGTCGGCGGCGGACAACCAGGTGGTGTTGCGCAAGGCGTTCGCGCACCCGGCCATGGAGGGGATTATGCTGTGGGGGTTCATGCAGATGCAGGGCCACATGTGGCGCTCCCACGGGCAGGGCAGCTCGTCAACGTTGGCCGACGAGGGCTACTCCGGATGGGATCACTTCACTAGAGGCTCCGGTTGTTTCCGAAATGCCTGAAACTGTTGTTTCTGAAAAACAGTTTACTGAAACTGGTCTAGTCTGAAACATAGGTTTTGCCCCACCGATCACGAGCGACGAGGAGCCAGCGAGCGACCACGTCAGATCTGATTTTTAAATCAGAACGTTTCTAAATTACAAATAAATTTGATAATCTGAATGCTTTTCAAATTCGAAACATTTTGAAAAATCTGAATAATATTTTTCCTTTTCTTTTTTCCAGTGTTTTCAAAATCAGAACGGTTTTAAAATTTGAATTATTTAAAATTGAACAAGTTAAAAATTTGAACAAATTTCTATATTAATATTGTTGAAATCTGGATAATTTGAGCAACTCTAAAATTGAACGATTTTAAATTCTGAACAATTTTTTAATTTGAACGATTTTCAAATTTTGAAACATTTTCATAATCTGAACGTTTTCAACAATCTGAACATTTTTAAAATTCGAACATCTTTAGAATATAAACAGAAAAAGTAGGAAAAAAGGAAAAATAAAAGAAACATAGCGAAAACCATTCGAAAAACCGCAGCAAAAAAGTGAAAGAACCGTGCAGAGAAACCCGAAAAAACCAGCCCCGGAGTTTCTGTTGATTTACCTATATGGGTTGGCCAAATAGCGCAAGGTTGCCTGTCGCAGCTATATATCACAACGAGCGATGTATAGGGATCGCCGATACTACCGTAGCTAATCGAGCATATCATCACCATCGAGACGTTGACGCTCCAAAAAAGAGATTTTATTTCCGTCATTGCCTTTTTAATGTTGTTTCTACGTAGTACAGAAGATATCTTTTTTTATAGACAATACCATGATATATTATAGTAGGAAATAGTATATGGTACAGATACATAAGCTGTCTCCAGCGATTATAAAATAAGCAAGCTCACATCAACAAACAAGATAACTCTTTTATACGTGACTAGCACAAATGCCCGTGCGTTGCAACGGAAGACATTGTTACCTTCCTAATATGTCAGCGAGTTTCTTCGGTTTCATCAATGCATTCTTCCATCCATCCTTATAATTGTTCACCACTTAATTAGCGCTTATAGGACAACACCTTCATTCCTTCTTTTAACGGGACTCATTCTCTTCTTCTCACGTCATCATCCTCATTCTCAACTTATTAATTCACAAGCCGATTTATTAAGTCTATCGATAACTGATAACTTCGGACATATATAAATTGTTGGTTTTGGTTCTAAGGAGGCGAGATGGTATTATTTATTTAATGATAATAGGAAGAGCCGACTTAATGAGTTGTATTATTTTCCAGACACAACGCAACATACGTTATGTAATTTTAATCGACCTACTCAGAGCATATGTTACAAAGAAAACACTAATTGTTTTGTGCTTTTTTTTTTCTACTGGCCAATCAAAAAATAAATTGTGACGGGCCAAGGCCGAAAGCATGCCACCCGTCCTCAGGCGCTCCCGCAGCCGACACCTGCGGCGGCTTGCTTGCCTGCCCGCACGTCGCCTGCCCTCACGTGCTCCTGTACATGACGGTATCAGCGGCTCACCTTACCGCCCGCACGCAGGTGGCCCTCCTACGCACGAACTTTTATCGGCATCCAACACGCGACCGCGACCCGCACGCTCGCCCGCAGTGCATGCCGCCCGCATGGTCGCCTGCTCTTCTGCACCCACACGCAGCCCGCCCTCCTACACGAAAAGCCTGCGGCAGCTCGCCTGCCACGCACGCAGTCCGCCCTCCCTGTGCACGAAAGCCCCCGGCATCCATCACGGGGCGGCAGCCGGGCGAGCGCGGGCACAATGGCCATGGCACGACGAGAGCTAAGGGTCAAACACGGCGCAAACGACGACTCCCGTGCGGTGTGCACGAGTTCCTTCCCGCGGTCTTCTGGTCAAGATGAGGTAGATGCTCTAATGAGGCTTCGTGAATGGTACACCCGTTTGACTTATTTCCCATATACGCAGATGGACGTGAAGCACCTTTTGATAATTAGTCCACCACACCAAAACACCATCGACAAACTCGGATGTCCCTCTCGCTCCTGTTAATCCCTCTCGTCGAATCCTGTTTAGCCGTGATGCATGTGAGCCCATTTATTAATCCCCTCTCTCTACCTCTCTCTTTCTCTTTTTTCTATTATTAATTTATTTTTTCTTTCCACGCATACGAACCAATCTTTCAACGCAACCGAGGCTATGTGAGTTGGACACGCGCCTTAAAATTTACAAAACGATTCCACCTGCCCGTCTACGCCTCTCGCGCGGGTGCGACGGGTGTCATCTGGCCCGACGCACTCTGCTGCCCATCCAACCTTATCTTCACAGCCGGCCGCCTCATCCTCGTCTCCCCCCACACGTTCTTCACCATATGCGCAGAACTCCCACAACGTCCCCTCCCCCCTCCAGCTCTGGATCCAGATGGCATCGAGGCCACCACCGAGCCTCCCGAGCGTCTCCTCTTTCCTCCACGGGCTCAGCGCATGGCGACCCACACCGGAGCTCCAGCGCTTCTCCTTCTCATTCTTCATTCATGTCTCCTCCTCACCTGCATCTTAGCCTTTTATTTTTCCCTTGGTCATGCAGGGAGCACGCAAGGAGCCTCGCCGTTGCCGCCCGCACCCGGACATCGTGGGACCGCCGCCACGTCCGAGTTCGCCGGACGCTGAGGCCCATCCTCCCTGCGTCCGGCACCGCCACTCTCTGGCTTGCCTCCAAGCGGCTCCGGCTGCCCTCGACCGTCCCCGACGTCGTCTACTCCTTCCGTCGCCGGATTTGACACGCCGCCCCCGGATCCGTCTCCTTCGGACCAGATCCGGCTGCCCTCAACCATCCCCGGCCTCGTCTGCTCCTCCCGTCGCCGGATTTGATGCGCCGCCACCGGATCTGCCGATAACGGACCGGATCTGTTCTGATCCGGCTGCCCTCTGTTGGGGAACGTAGCAGAAATTCAAAATTTTCCTACGTGTCACCAAGATCTATCTATGGAGAAACTGTTGGAAATATGCCCTAGAGGCAATAATAAAAGCATTATTATTATATTTCCTTATTCATGATAATTGTCTTTATTCGTGCTATAATTGTGTTATCCGGAAATCGTAATACATGTGTGAATAACAGACAACAACATGTCCCTAGTGAGCCTCTAGTTGACTAGCTCGTTGATCGACAGATAGTCATGGTTTCCTGACTATGGACATTGGATGTCATCGATAACGGGATCACATCATTAGGAGAATGATGTGATGGACAAGACCCAATCCTAAACATAGCATAAGATCGCATAGTTCGTTTGCTAGAGTTATCCAATGTCAAGTATCCTTTCCTTAGACCATGAGATCGTGTAACTCCCGGATACCGTAGGAGTGCTTTGGGTATGCCAAACGTCACAACGTAACTGGGTGACTATAAAGGTATGCTACGGGTATCTCTGAAAGTGTCTGTTGCGTTGACATGAATCGAGACTGGGATTTGTCACTCCGCTTGACGGAGAGGTATCACCGGGCCCTCTCGGTAATGCATCATCACAATGAGCTCAATGTGACCAAAGTGTTTGATCACGGGATCATGCATTACGGAACGAGAAAAGTGACTTGCCGATAACGAGATTGAACGAGGTATTGGGATACCGACGATCAAATCTCGGGCAAATAAAATACCGATTGACAAAGGGAATCGTATACGGGATTAATTGAATCCTTGACATCATGGTTCATCCGATGAGATCATCGTGGAGCATGTGGGAGCCAACATGGGTATCCAGATCCCGCTGTTGGTTATTGCCCGAGAGCCGTCTCGGTCATGTCTGCATGTCTCCCGAACACGTAGGGTCTACACACTTAAGGTTCGGTGACGCTAGGGTTGTAGGGATATGTATGTGCAGTAACCCGAATGTTGTTCGGAGTCCGGATGAGATCCCGGACGTCACGAGGAGTTCCGGAATGGTCCGGAGGTAAAGAATTATATATAGGAAGTGCCATTTTGGCCATCGGGACAAGTTTCGGTGTTATCGGTATTGTACCGGGACCAACGGAGGGGTCCCGGGGGTCCACCAGGTGGGGCCACCTGCCCTGGTGGGCCACATGGGCCCTAGGGGGTGCGCCTTGGCCTGCTTGGGCCAAGGGGAACCAGCCCCAAAGGGCCCATGCGCCTAGGGTTCCATCTAGGAGGAGTCCTAGTGGTGGAAGGCACCTCCTAGATGGCTTGGGGGGGAGGGAAACCTCCCTGGCCGCCGCCCCCCTTGGGAGATTGGATCTCCCAGGGACGGCGCCCCCCCCAAGAAGCCTATATAAAGGGGGGCAGGGGAGGGGGGCAGCGCACCCTATGCCCTGGCGCCTCCCTCTCCCTCTCCAACACCTCCTCCTCCTCCGTAAGTGCACGACGAAGCCCTGCCGGAGTACTGCAGTTCCACCATCACCACGCCGTCGTGCTGCTGCTGGAGCCTTCTTCCCCAACCTCTCCTTTGCCTTGCTGGATCAAGAAGGAGGAGACGTCACGCTTTCCGTACGTGTGTTGAACGCGGAGGTGCCGTCCGTTCGGCACTAGATCATCGGTGAATTGGATCACGGCGAGTACGACTACCTCATCCACGTTCACTCGAACGCTTCCGTTGCGATCTACAAAGTGGTATGTAGATGCTATCTAATCTGAATACTCGTTGCTAGATGAACTCATAGATGGATCTTGGTGAAACCGTAGGAAAATTTTTAATTTTCTGCAACGTTCCTTAACAGTGGCATCATGAGCTAGGTCTATGCGTAGTTCTTCTTGCGCGAGTAGAACACAATTTGTTGTGGGCGTAGATGTTGTCAACTTTTCTTGCCTCTACTAGTCTTATCTTGCTTCAGCGGTATTGTGGGATGAAGCGGCCCGGACCAACCTTACACGTACGCTTACGTGAGACCGGTTCCACCGACTAACATGCACTAGTTGCATAAGGTGGCTGGCGGGTGTCTGTCTCTCCTACTTTAGTTGGAGCGGATTCGATGAGAAGGGTCCTTATGAAGGGTAAATATAAGTTGACAAATCACGTTGTGGTTTGAACATAGGTAAGAAAACGTTCTTGCTAGAACCCTAATTCAGCCACGTAAAACTTGCAACAACAATTAGAGGACGTCTAACTTGTTTTTGCAGCAAGTGCTTTGTGATATGATATGGCCAAAGTTGTGATGTATGATGAATGATCTATATGTGATGTATGAGATGTTCATGCTATTGTAATAGGAATCACGACTTGCATGTCGATGAGTATGACAACCGGCAGGAGCCATAGGAGTTGTCTTTATTTTTTTGTATGACCTGCGTGTCATTGAGAATCGCCATGTAAATTACTTTACTTTATTGCTAAACGCGTTAGCCATAGTAGTAGAAGTAATAGTTGGCGAGCAACTTCATGGAGACAGGATGATGAAGATCATGATGATGAAGATCATGGTGTCAAGCCGGTGACAAGATGATCATGGAGCCCCAAGATGAAGATCAAAGGAGCTATGTGATATTGGCCATATCATGTCATGTTTATTATTTGATTGCATGTGATGTTTATCATGTTTTGCATCTTGTTTACTTAGAACGACGGTAGTAAATAAGATGATCCCTCATAATAATTTCAAGAAAGTGTTCACCCTAACTGTGCACCGTTGCTAAGGTTCGTCGTTCCGAAGCACCACGTGATGATCGGGTGTGATAGGTCCTTACGTTCGCATACAACGGGTGTAAGCCAGATTTACACACGCAAAACACTTAGGTTGACTTGACGAGCCTAGCATGTACAAACATGGCCTCGGAACACAGAAGACCGAAAGGTCGAGCATGAGTCGTATAGAAGATACGATCAACATGAAGATGTTCACCGATGTTGACTAGTCCGTCTCACGTGATGATCGGACACGGCCTAGTTGACTCGAATCATGTAATACTTAGATGACTAGAAGAGGGATGTTTATCTAAGTGGGAGTTCATTAAATAATTTGATTAAATGAACTTTATTATCATGAACTTAGTCTAAATATTTACAATATGTCTTGTAGATCAAATGGCCAACGTAGTCCTCAACTTCAACGCGTTTCTAGAGAAAACTAAGCTGAAAGACGATGGTAGCAACTATACGGACTGGGTCCGGAACCTGAGGATCATCCTCATAGCTGCGAAGAAAGATTATGTCCTAAGAGCACCGCTGGGTGACGCACCTATTCTCCCTGCAGAACAAGACGTTATGAACGCTTGGCAGTCGCGATGCGATGATTACTCCCTCGTTCAGTGCGGCATGCTTTACAGCTTAGAGCCGGGACTCCAAAAAGCGTTTTGAGAGACATGGAGCATATGAGATGTTCGAAGAGCTGAAAATGGTTTTCCAAGCTCATGCCCGGGTCGAGAGATATGAAGTCTCCGATAAATTCTTTAGCTATAAGATGGAGGAAAATGGCTCTGTCAGTGAACACATACTCAAAATGTCTGGGTTGCACAACCGCTTGACTCAACTGGAAGTTAATCTCCCGGATGAAGCGGTCATTGACAGAATCCTCCAGTCGCTTCCACCTAGCTACAAGAGCTTTATGATGAACTACAATATGCAGGGGATGGTAAAGACCATTCCTGAGGTATATGCTATGCTGAAGTCAGCAGAGGTAGAAATCAAGAAGGAGCATCAAGTGTTGATGGTGAATAAAACCACTAAGTTCAAGAAGGGCAAGGGTAAAAAGAACTTCAAGAAGGACGGCAAGGAAGTTGCCGCGCCCGGTAAGCAAGTTGCCGGGAAGAAGCCAAAGAATGGACCCAAGCCCGAAACTGAGTGCTTTTATTGCAAGGGAAGTGGTCACTGGAAGCGGAACTGCCCCAAATACTTAGCGGACAAGAAGGCCGGCAAAACCAAAGGTATATGTGATATACATGTAATTGATGTGTACCTTACCAGTACTCGTAGTAGCTCTTGGGTATTTGATACCGGTGCAGTTGCTCACATTTGTAACTCAAAGCAGGAGCTGCGGAATAAACGGAGACTGGCGAAGGACGAGGTGACGATGCGCGTCGGGAATGGTTCCAAGGTCGATGTGATCGCCGTCGGCACGCTGCCTCTACATTTACCTACGGGATTAGTTTTAAACCTCAATAATTGTTATTTAGTGCCAAGTTTGAGCATGAACATTGTATCTGGATCTCGCTTAATTCGAGATGGCTACTCATTTAAATCCGAGAATAATGGTTGTTCTATTTATATGAGAGATATGTTTTATGGTCATGCTCCGATGGTTAATGGTTTGTTCTTGATGAATCTCGTACGTGACGATACACATATTCATAGTGTGAGTACCAAAAGAGTTAAAGTTGATAACAATAGTCCCACATATTTGTGGCACTGCCGCGTTGGTCACATAGGTGTCAAACGCATGAAGAAGCTCCACGCGGATGGACTTTTAGAGTCTCTTGATTATGAATCATTTGACACGTGCGAACCATGCCTCATGGGTAAAATGACCAAGACTCCATTCTCAGGAACAATGGAGCGAGCAACCAACTTATTGGAAATCATACATACCGATGTGTGCGGTCCAATGAGTGTTGAGGCTCGCGGTGGCTATCGTTATGTTCTCACCCTCACTGATGACTTGAGTAGATATGGGTATATCTACTTAATGAAACACAAGTCTGAGACCTTTGAAAAGTTCAAGGAATTTCAGAGTGAGGTTGAAAATCAACGTGAAAGAAAGATCAAGTTTCTACGATCAGATCGTGGAGGAGAATACTTGAGTCACGAATTTGGCACACACTTAAGAAAATGTGGAATAGTTTCACAACTCACGCCGCCTGGAACACCTCAGCGTAATGGTGTGTCCGAACGTCGTAATCGCACTCTATTAGATATGGTGCGATCTATGATGTCTCTTACCGACTTACAGCTATCTTTTTGGGGCTATGCTTTAGAGACTGCCGCATTCACTTTAAATAGGGCTCCGTCGAAATCCGTTGAGACGACACCGTATGAATTATGGTTTGGGAAGAAACCTAAGCTGTCGTTTCTAAAAGTTTGGGGATGCGATGCTTATGTCAAGAAACTTCAACCTGAAAAGCTCGAACCCAAATCGGAAAAATGCGTCTTCATAGGATACCCTAAAGAAACTGTTGGGTATACCTTCTACCTCAGATCCGAAGGCAAGATCTTTGTTGCCAAGAATGGATCCTTTCTGGAGAAAGAGTTTCTCTCGAAAGAAGTAAGTGGGAGGAAAGTAGAACTTGATGAAGTGTTACCTCTTGAACCGGAAAATGGCGAAACTCAAGAAAACGTTTCTGAGGTGCCTGCACCGACTAGAGAGGAAATTAATGATGATGATCAAGATGCTTCTGATCAAGCTCCTACTGAAATTCGAAGGTCCACAAGGACACGTTCCGCACCAGAGTGGTACAGCAACCCTGTCTTGGAAATCATGTTGTTAGACAACGGTGAACCTTCGAACTATGAGGAAGCAATGGCGGGCCCGGATTCCGACGAATGGCTGGAAGCCATGAAAGCCGAGATAGGATCCATGTATGAAAACGAAGTATGGACTTTGACTGACTTGCCCGTTGAACGGCGAGCCATAGAAAATAAATGGATCTTTAAGAAGAAGACAGACGCGGATGGTAATGTGACCATCTATAAAGCTCGGCTTGTCGCTAAGGGTTATCGACAAGTTCAAGGGGTTGACTACGATGAGACTTTCTCACCGGTAGCGAAGCTGAAGTCCGTCCGAATCATGTTAGCAATTGCCGCATACTATGATTATGAGATATGGCAAATGGACGTCAAAACGGCATTCCTTAATGGTTTCCTTAAGGAAGAATTGTATATGATGCAGCCGGAAGGTTTTGTCGATCCTAAGAATGCTGACAAGGTATGCAAGCTCCAACGCTCGATATATGGGCTGGTGCAAGCATCTCGGAGTTGGAACATTCGCTTTGATGAGATGATCAAAGCGTTTGGGTTTACGCAGACTTATGGAGAAGCCTGTGTTTACAAGAAAGTGAGTGGGAGCTTTGTAGCATTTCTCATATTATATGTAGACGACATACTTTTGATGGGAAATGATATAGAACTCTTGGACAGCATTAAGGCCTACTTGAATAAAAGTTTTTCAATGAAGGACCTTGGAGAAGCTGCTTATATATTAGGCATCAAGATCTATAGAGATAGATCGAGACGCCTCATAGGTCTTTCACAAAGCACATACCTTGATAAGATATTGAAGAAATTCAATATGGATCAATCTAAGAAAGGGTCCTTACCTGTGTTACAAGGTGTGAAATTGAGCTCAGCTCAATGTCCGACCACGGCAGAAGATATAGAAGAGATGAGCGTCATCCCCTATGCCTCAGCCATAGGTTCTATTATGTATGCCATGCTGTGTACCAGACCTGATGTAAATCTTGCCGTAAGTTTGGTAGGAAGGTACCAAAGTAATCCCGGCAAGGAACACTGGACAGCGGTCAAGAATATCCTGAAGTACCTGAAAAGGACCAAGGAAATGTTTCTCGTTTATGGAGGTGACGAAGAGCTCGTCGTAAAAGGTTACGTCGACGCTTGCTTCGACACAGATCTGGATGACTCTAAGTCACAAACCGGATACGTGTATATTTTGAATGGTGGGGCAGTAAGCTGGTGCAGTTACAAGCAAAGCGTCGTGGCGGGATCTACATGTGAAGCGGAGTACATGGCAGCCTCGGAGGCAGCACATGAAGCAATTTGGGTGAAGGAGTTCATCACCGACCTCGGAGTCATACCCAATGCGTCGGGGCCAATCAAGCTCTTCTGTGACAACACTGGAGCTATTGCACTTGCAAAGGAGCCCAGGTTTCACAAGAAGACCAGGCACATCAAGCGTCGCTTCAACTCCATTCGTGAAAATGTTCAAGATGGAGACATAGAAATTTGTAAAGTGCACACGGATCTGAATGTCGCAGATCCGTTGACTAAACCTCTCCCTAAGGCAAAACATGATCAGCACCAGAACTCTATGGGTGTTCGATTCATCACAATGTAACTAGATTATTGACTCTAGTGCAAGTGGGAGACTGTTGGAAATATGCCCTAGAGGCAATAATAAAAGCATTATTATTATATTTCCTTATTCATGATAATTGTCTTTATTCGTGCTATAATTGTGTTATCCGGAAATCGTAATACATGTGTGAATAACAGACAACAACATGTCCCTAGTGAGCCTCTAGTTGACTAGCTCGTTGATCGACAGATAGTCATGGTTTCCTGACTATGGACATTGGATGTCATCGATAACGGGATCACATCATTAGGAGAATGATGTGATGGACAAGACCCAATCCTAAACATAGCATAAGATCGCATAGTTCGTTTGCTAGAGTTATCCAATGTCAAGTATCCTTTCCTTAGACCATGAGATCGTGTAACTCCCGGATACCGTAGGAGTGCTTTGGGTATGCCAAACGTCACAACGTAACTGGGTGACTATAAAGGTATGCTACGGGTATCTCTGAAAGTGTCTGTTGGGTTGACATGGATCGAGACTGGGATTTGTTACTCCGCTTGACGGAGAGGTATCACCGGGCCCTCTCGGTAATTCATCATCACAATGAGCTCAATGTGACCAAAGTGTTTGACCACGGGATCATGCATTACGGAACTAGAAAAGTGACTTGCCGATAACGAGATTGAACGAGCTATTGGGATACCGACGATCGAATCTCGGGTAAGTAAAATACCGATTGACAAAGGGAATCGTATACGGGATTAATTGAATCCTTGACATCGTGGTTCATCCGATGAGATCATCGTGGAGCATGTGGGAGCCAACATGGGTATCCAGATCCCGCTGTTGGTTATTGCCCGAGAGCCGTCTCGGTCATGTCTGCATGTCTCCCGAACCCGTAGGGTCTACACACTTAAGGTTCGGTGACGCTAGGGTTGTAGGGATATGTATGTGCAGTAAACCGAATGTTGTTCGGAGTCCCGGATGAGATCCCGGACGTCACGAGGAGTTCCGGAATGGTCCGGAGGTAAAGAATTATATATAGGAAGTGCCATTTTAGCCATCGGGACAAGTTTCGGTGTTATCGGTATTGTACCGGGACCACCGGAGGGGTCCCGGGGGTCCACCAGGTGGGGCCACCTGCCCTGGTGGGCCACATGGGCCCTAGGGGGTGCGCCTTGGCCTGCTTGGGCCAAGGGGAACCAGCCCCAAAGGGCCCATGCGCCTAGGGTTCCATCTAGGAGGAGTCCTAGTGGTGGAAGGCACCTCCTAGATGGCTTGGGGGGGAGGGAAACCTCCCTGGCCGCCGCCCCCCTTGGGAGATTGGATCTCCCAGGGCTGACGCCCCCCCCCAAGAAGCCTATATAAAGGGGGGCAGGGGAGGGGGGCAGCGCACCCTATGCCCTGGCGCCTCCCTCTCCCTCTCCAACACCTCCTCCTCCTCCGTAAGTGCACGGCGAAGCCCTGCCGGAGTACTGCAGTTCCACCATCACCACGCCGTCGTGCTGCTGCTGGAGCCTTCTTCCCCAACCTCTCCTTTGCCTTGCTGGATCAAGAAGGAGGAGACGTCACGCTTTCCGTACGTGTGTTGAACGCGGAGGTGCCGTCCATTCGGCACTAGATCATCGGTGAATTGGATCACGGCGAGTACGACTACCTCATCCATGTTCACTCGAACGCTTCCGTTGCGATCTACAAAGTGGTATGTAGATGCTATCTAATCTGAATACTCGTTGCTAGATGAACTCATAGATGGATCTTGGTGAAACCGTAGGAAATTTTTTTATTTTCTGCAACGTTCCCCAACAGAAACCAGCAACGAGGGGAAGGAGAGTGCATCTACATACCCTTGTAGATCGCTAAGCGGAAGCGTTCAAGTGAACGGGGTTGATGGAGTCGTACTCGTCGTGATCCAAATCTCCGATGACCAAGTGCCGAACGGACGGCACCTCCGCATTCAACACACGTACAGCCCGGTGACGTCTCCCACACCTTGATCCAGCAAGGAGAGAGGGAGAGATTGAGGAAGACTCCATCCAGCAGCAGCACAACGGCGTGGTGATGATGGAGGAGCGTGGCAATCCTGCAGGGCTTCGCCAAGCACCGCGGGAGAGGAGGAAGAAGAGATGCAAGGCTGCACCAACACAGAGAGATCAGATCGTATGTTGGGCAGCCCCAAAACCTCAAGTATATATAGGGGAAGGGGAGGGGCTGCACCCCCATCTAGGGTTCCCTCCCTAGGGGTGGCGGCAGCCCCAAAACCCATCTAGGGTTGCGGCCAAAGGGGGGAGAGGGGGAGGCGCACCAGGGGTGGGCCTTAGGGCCCATCTGCCCTAGGGTTTGCCCCCTTCCCCTCTAGGAGGCGCCTTGGGCCTTGGTGGGGGGCGCACCAGCCAACCTGGGGCTGGTCCCCTCCCACACTTGGCCCACGCAACCTTCTGGGGCTGGTGGCCCCACTTGGTGGACCCCCGGACACCTCCGGTGGTCCCGGTACACTACCGGTGATGCCCAGAACTCTTCCGGTGGCCAAAACCATACTTCCTATATATAAATCCTTACCTCCGGACCATTCCGGAGCTCCTCATGACGTCCGGGATCTCATCCGAGACTCCGAACAACATTCGGTAATCACATACAAACTTCCTTTATAACCCTAGCGTCATCGAACCTTAAGTGTGTAGACCCTACGGGTTCGGGAAACATGCAGCATGACCGAGACGTTCTCCAGTCAATAACCAATAGCGGGATCTGGATACCCATGTTGGTTCCCACATGTTCCACGATGATCTCATCGGATGAACCACGATGTCGAGGATTCGATCAATCCCGTATACAATTCCCTTTGTCTAGCGGTATTGTACTTGCCCGAGATTCGATCGTCGGTATCCCGATACCTTGTTCAATCTCGTTACTGGCAAGTCTCTTTTACTCGTTCCGCAACACATCATCCCGTGATCAACTCCTTGATCACATTGTGCACATTATGATGATGTCCTACCGAGTGGGCCCAGAGATACCTCTCCGTCACACGGAGTGACAAATCCCAGTCTCGATTCGTGCCAACCCAACAGACACTTTCGGAGATACCTGTAGTGTACCTTTATAGCCACCCAGTTACGTTGTGACGTTTGGCACACCCAAAGCACTCCTACGGTATCCGGGAGTTGCACAATCTCATGGTCTAAGGAAACGATACTTGACATTAGAAAAGCTTTAGCATACGAACTACATGATCTTGTGCTAGGCTTAGGATTGGGTCTTGTCCATCACATCATTCTCCTAATGATGTGATCCAGTTATCAACGACATCCAATGTCCATGGTCAGGAAACTGTAACCATCTATTGATCAACGAGCTAGTCAACAAGAGGCTCACTAGGGACATGGTGTTGTCTATGTATCCACACATGTATCTGAGTTTCCTATCAATACAATTCTAGCATGGATAATAAACGATTATCATGAACAAGGAAATACAATAATAATCAATTTATTATTGCCTCTAGGGCATATTTCCAACAGTCTCCCACTTGCACTAGAGTCAATAATCCAGTTCACATCGATATGTGATTAACACTCAAAGTCACATCCCTATGTGACTAACACCCAAGAGTTCTGGGTTTGATCATGTTATGCTTGTGAGAGAGGTTATAGTCAACGGGTCTGAAACATTCCAGATCCGTATGTACTTCGCAAATTTCTAAGTCATCTTGTAGATGCAACTACTACGCTACCTTTGGAGCTATTCCAAATAACTGTTCTACTATACGAATCCAGTTTACTACTCAGAATAATCTGGATTAGTGTCAAAGTTTGCATCAGCGTAACCCTTTACGATGAACTCTTTTACCACCTCCATAATCGAGAAAATTCCTTAGTCCACTAGTTACTAAGGATAACTTTGACCGTTGTCTTGTGATCCATTTCTAGATCACACTTGTACCCCTTGACTGACTCATGGTTTGGCACACTTCAGGTGCGGTACACAACATAGCATACTTTAGAGCCTACGACTAAAGCATAAGGGACGACCTTCGTCCTTTCTCTCTATTCTGCCGTGGTCATGTCTTGAGTCTTGCTCAATACTCACACCTTGTAACACAGCCGAGAACTCCTTCTTTGCTGATCTATTTTGAACTCCTTCAAAATCTTGTCGTGGTATGTGTTTGTTTGAAAGTACTATTAAGCGATTTTGATCTATCCTTATAGATCTTGATGCTCAATGTTTAAGTAGCTTAATCCAGGTTTTCATTGAAAAACATTTTTCAAACAACCCTATATGCCTTCCAGAAATTCTACATCATTTCCGATAAACAATATGTCAACAACATATACTCATCAGAAATTCTATAGTGCTCTCACTCACTTCTTTGGAAATACAAGTTTCTCATAAACTTTGTATAAACCCAAATCTTTGATCATCTCATCAAAGCGTACATTCCAACTCCGAGATGCTTACTCCAGTCCTTAGAAGGATTGCTGGAGCTTTGCATACTTGTTAGCATCTTTCAGGATTGACAAAAATCTTCTGGTTGTATCACATACAACCTTTCCTCAAGAAAATCGTCGAGGAAACAATGTTTTGACATCCTATCTGCACAATTTCATAAATAATGCAGTAATCGCTAACATAATTCCAACAGACTCTTAGCATCGCTACGAGTGAGAAAGTCTCATCGCAGTCAACTCCTTGAACTTGTCGGAAAACATCTTAACGACAAGTCAAACTTTCTTAATGGTGACATTTACCATCATTGTCCGTCTTCCTTTTAAAATCCATCTGTACTCAACAGCCTCACGACCATCGAGCCGTTCTGCCAAAGTCTACACTTTGTTTTTCATACATGGATCCTCTCTCGGATTTTATGGCCTCGAGCCATTCATCGGAATCCGGTCCCACCATCGCTTCTCCATAGCTCGTAGGTTCATTGTTGTCTAGCAACATGGCGTCCAAGACAGGATTACGTGCCACTTTGAAACATCACGCATCCTTGTCGTCCTACGAGGTTTGGTAGTAACTTGATCCGAGGTCTCATGATCACTATCATAAGCTTCCACTTCAATTGGTGTAGGTGCCATAGGAACAACTTCCTGTGCCCTGCTACATACTAGTTGAAGTGACGGTTCAACAACCTTATCAAGTCTCCACCATCCTCCCACTCAATTCTTTCGAGAGAAACTTTTCCTCGAGAAAGGACCCGATTCGAGAAACAATCCCTATTGCTTTCGGATCTGAGACAGGAGGTATACCCAACTATTTTTGGGTGTCCTATGAAGATGCAGTTATCCGCTTTGGGTTCGAGCTTATCAGCCTGAAACTTTTTCATATAAGCGTCGTGACCCCAAACTTTTAAGAAACAACAGCTTAGGTTTCTCTAAACCATAGTTCATACGGTGTTGTCTCGACGGATTTGCGTGGTGCCCTATTTAAAGTGAGTGCGGTTGTCTCTAATGCCTAACCCATGAATGATAGTGGTAATTTGATAAGAGACATCATGGTATGCATCATATCCAATAGGGTGCAGTTATGATGTTCGGACACACCATCACACTATGGTGTTCCATGCGGTACTAGTCGTGAAACAATTTCCACAATGTCTCAATTGTGTACCAAACTCGCAACTCAGATATTCATCTCTATGACCATATCATAGATATTTTATCCTGTTGTCACGACGATATTCAACTTCATTCTGAAATTACTTGAACCATTCAATAATTCAGACTTGTGTTTCATCAAGTAAATATGCTCAGTATCTACTCAAATCATCTGTGAAGTAAGAGCATAACGATATCCACTGCGTGCCTCAGCACTCATTAGACTGCACACATCAAAATGTGTTACTTCCAACAAGTTGCTTTCTTGTTCCATTTTACTGAAACCGAAGCTTTCAGTCATCTTGCCCATGTGGTATGATCTGCATGTCTCAAGCGATTCAAAATCAAGTGAGTCCAAACGGTCCATCTCCATGGAGTTTCTTCATGCGTATATACCAATAGACATGGTTCATATGTCTCAATCCTTTTTAAAAAAATGAGTGAGTCCAAAGATCCATCAACATGGAGCTTCTTCATGCGTTTTATACCAGTATGACTTACATGGCAGTGCCACAAGTAGGTGGTACTATCATTACTATCTTATATCTTTTGGCATGAACATGTGTATCACTATGATCGAGATTCAATAAACCATTCATTTTAGGTGCAAGACCATTGAAGGTATTATTCAAATAAATAAAGTAACAATTATTCTCCTTAAATGAATAACCGTATTGCGATAGACATAGTCCAATCATGTCTATGCTCAACGCAAACACCAAATAACAATTATTTAGGTTTAACACCAATCTCGATGGTAGAGGGAGCGTGCGATGCTTGATCGTATCAACCTTGGAAACACTTCCAACACATCTTGTCAGCTCACCTTTAGCTAGTCTCCGCTTATTCCGTAGCTTTTATTTCGAGTTACTAACACTTAGCAACCGAACCAGTATCTAATACCCTGATGCTACTAGGAGTACTAGTAAAGTACACATTCACATAATGTATATCCAATATACTTCTATCGACAACCTTCTCATCTATCAAGTATCTAAAGTAATTCTGCTCCAGTGGTTGTTCCCCTTATTACAGAAGCACTCAGTCTCGGGTTTGGGTTCAACCTTGGGTTTCTCCACTAGAGCAGCAGCTGATTTGCCGTTTCATGAAGTATCCCTTCTTGCCCTTGCCCTTCTTGAAACTAGTGGTTTCACTAACCATCAACAATTGATGCTCCTTCTTGATTTCTACTTTCGCGGTGTCAAACATCGCGAATATTTCAAGGATCATCATATCTATTCCTGATATGTTATACTTCATTACGAAGCTCTAGCAGCTTGGTGGCAATGACTTTGGTGAAACATCATTATCTTATCTGGAAGATCAACTCCCACTCGATTCAAGTGATTGTTGTACTCAGACAATCTGAGCACAAGCTCAACGATTCAGCTTTTCTCCCTTAGTTTGCAGGCCAAGAAAATCGTCGGAGGTCTTATACCTCTTGACGTGGGCACGAGCCTGAAATCCCAATTTCAGCCCTCGAAACATCTCATATGTTCCACGACATTTCAAAGATGTCTTCGGTGCCTCAATTCTAAATCATTTAACATTTCAAAACGTGTATGTTCAATGTTCGCAACATCCACAGACCACGTTTGAGGTCCAGCACACCGAGCGTTGCATTAAGGATATAAGCCTTCTACTGTCCGCATAATTGCTACTATCAACTTTCAACTATATTTTCTCTAGGAACGTATCTAAACAGTAGAACTAAAGCGCGAGCTACGACATAATTTGCAAAGATCTTTTGACTATGTTCAGAATAATTAAGTTCATCTTATGAACTCCCACTCAGATAGACATCCCTCTAGTCATCCAAGTGATTACATGATCCGAGTCAACTAGGCCGTGTCCGATCATCATGTGAGACGGACTAGTCAACGTCGGTGAACATGTTCATGTTGATCGTATCTACCATACGACTCATGCTCGACCTTTCGGTCTTCTGTGTTCCGAGGCCATGTCTGTACATGCTAGGCTCGTCAAGTCAACCTAAGTGTATGCATACGGCACATAGGTTTTGCCCCACCGATCACGAGCGATGAGGAGCCAGCGAGCGACCACGTCAGATCTGATTTTTAAATCAGAACGTTTCTAAATTACAAATAAATTTGATAATCTGAACGCTTTTCAAATTCGAAACATTTTGAAAAATCTGAATACTATTTTTCCTTTTCTTTTTTCCAGTGTTTTCAAAATCAGAACGGTTTTAAAATTTGAATTATTTAAAATTGAACAAGTTAAAAATTTGAACAAATTTCTATATTAATATTGATGAAATCTGGATAATTTGAGCAACTCTAAAATTGAACGATTTTAAATTCTGAACAATTTTTTAATTTGAACGATTTTCAAAATTTGAAACATTTTCATAATCTGAACGTTTTCAACAATCTGAACATTTTTAAAATTCGAACATCTTTAGAATATAAACAGAAAAGGTAGGAAAAAGGGAAAAATAAAAGAAACATAGCGAAAACCAATCGAAAAACCACAGCAAAAAAGTGAAAGAACCGTGCAGAGAAACCCGAAAAAACCAGCCCCGGAGTTTCTGTTGATTTACCTATATGGGTTGGCAAAATAGCGCAAGGTTGCCTGTCGCAGCTATATATCACAATGAGCGATGTATAGGGATCGCCGATACTACCGTAGCTAATCGAGCATATCATCACCATCGAGACGTTGACGCTCCAAAAAAGAGATTTTATTTCTGTCATTGCCTTTTTAATGTTGTTTCTACGTAGTACAGAAGATATCTTTTTTATAGACAATACCATGATATATTATAGTAGGAAATAGTATATGGTACAGATACATAAGCTGTCTCCAGTGATTATAAAATAAGCAAGCTCACATCAACAAACAAGATAACTCTTTTATACGTGACTAGCACAAATGCCCGTGCGTTGCAACGGAAGACATTGTTACCTTCCTAATATGTCAGCGAGTTTCTTCGGTTTCATCAATGCATTCTTCCATCCATCCTTATAATTGTTCACCACTTAATTAGCGCTTATAGGGCAACACCTTCATTCCTTCTTTTAACGGGACTCATTCTCTTCTTCTCACGTCATCATCCTTATTCTCAACTTATTAATTCACAAGCCGATTTATTAAGTCTATCGATAACTGATAACTTCGGACATATATAAATTGTTGGTTTTGGTTCTAAGGAGGCGAGATGGTATTATTTATTTAATGATAATAGGAAGAGCCGACTTAATGAGTTGTATTATTTTCCAGACACAACGCAACATACGTTATGTAATTTTAATCGACCTACTCGGAGCATATGTTACAAAGAAAACACTAATTGTTTTGTGCTTTTTTTCTACTGGCCAATCAAAAAATAAATTGTGACGGGTCAAGGCCGAAAGCATGCCACCCGTCCTCAGGCGCTCCCGCAGCCGACACATGCGGCGGCTCGCTTGCCTGCCCGCACGTCGCCTGCCCTCACGTGCTCCTGTACATGACGGTATCAGCGGCTCACCTTACCGCCCGCACGCAGGTGGCCCTCCTACGCACGAACTTCTATCGGCATCCAACACGCGACCGCGACCCGCACGCTCGCCCGCAGTGCATGCCGCCCGCCTGCTCGCCTGCTCTTCTGCACCCACACGCAGCCCGCCCTCCTACACGAAAAGCCTGCGGCAGCTCGCCTGCCACGCACGCAGTCCGCCCAACCTGTGCACGAAAGCCCCCGGCATCCATCACGGGGCGGCAGCCGGGCGAGCGCGGGCACAATGGCCATGGCACGACGAGAGCTAAGGGTCAAACGCGGCGCATACGACGACTCCCGCGCGGTGTGCACGAGTTCCTTCCCACGGTCTTCTGGTCAAGATGAGGTAGATGCTCTAATGAGGCTTCGTGAATGGTACACGCGTTTGACTTATTTCCCATATACGCAGATGGACGTGAAGCACCTTTTGATAATTAGTCCACCACACCAAAACACCATCGACAAACTCGGATGTCCCTCTCGCTCCCGTTAATCCCTCTCGTCGAATCCTGTTTAGCTGTGATGCATGTGAGCCCATTTATTAATCCCCTCTCTCTACCTCTCTCTTTCTCTTTTTTCTATTATTAATTTATTTTTTCTTTCCACGCATACGAACCAATCTTTCAACGCAACCGACGCCTTAAAATTTACAAAACGATTCCACCTGCCCGTCTACGCCTCTCGCGCGGGTGCGACGGGTGTCATCTGGCCCGACGCACTCTGCTGCCCATCCAACCTTATCTTCACAGCCGGCCGCCTCATCCTCGTCTCCCCCCACACGTTCTTCACCATATGCGCAGAACTCCTACAACGCCCCCTCCCACCCTCCAGCTCTGGATCCAGATGGCATCGAGGCCACCACCGAGCCTCCCGAGCGTCTCCTCTTTCCTCCACGGGCTCAGCGCACGGCGACCCACACCGGAGCTCCAGCGCCTCTCCTTCTCATTCTTCATTCATGTCTCCTCCTCACCTGCATCTTAGCCTTTTATTTTTCCCTTGGTCATGCAGGGAGCACGCAAGGAGCCTCGCCGCTGCCGCCCGCACCCGGACGTCGTGGGACCGCCGCCACGTCCGAGTTCGCCGGACGCTGAGGCCCATCCTCCCTGCGTCCGGCACCGCCACTCTCTGGCTTGCCTCCAAGCGGCTCCGGCTGCCCTCGACCGTCCCCAACGTCGTCTACTCCTTCCGTCGCCGGATTTGACACGCCGCCCCCGGATCCGTCTCCTTTGGACCAGATCCGGCTGCCCTCGACCATCCCCGGCCTCGTCTGCTCGTCCCGTCGCCGGATTTGATGCGCCGCCACCGGATCTGCCGATAACGGACCGGATCTGTTCTGATCTGGCTGCCCTCAACCATCCTCGGCCTCGTCTGCTCCTGATCCGTCCAGATTCGGCTGCCCTCCACCATCCCCGTTCCCCTTCTGATTCGGCTGCACATGAGGCCCAGTACGGACGCGGCACAAATCTGAAATATGAAACATCTCTTTTCATAGATATACTGGAGTGCGGGTTAATTACTTGAAACCACAGGGGGCTTTTTGCAAAAAGTGTACGGTGACGGACGACCAGAAACCCAATTCTCTTTATTATTAAAATTAGGTAAAGATAAGCAACCTCAAACCAATAAACACTACATCTATTTCATTCAGTACAACGGCATAAGATTTTTTATTCTTAACAGGTTTTACAAATTTAGTGCTGATATGCAGGAGTAATTGTTCCGGGGAGCCAAAACACAATGTCATGCAACCTCCACAATGCATGAAATTTCTATCTTCTTGTGGTGACGTCGAACAGGCTACACCGACGGCTTTGCCCTCAGGCTAGATTTTCGAAAAAAAATCCAATTTTTTTTCCAAATTTGTTTTTTCAATTTTTTTCAGACTTGTTAATTTCACAACGGACATTTTTAACTCTAAGCACGTTTAATGTAGAATCAAATTGCACTTGTTGTCAAACTTCGTGCTCGGTCACCCATCCTCACACTACTTCAACCCCAGCACGCTTAACTTCTCCGTTCCTTCCGGATGAGCTATCAAGAAAGAAACCATATCTTAGTGATAATAGTACCATATCAATCATATTAACTCTTGGACTGTGGTGTCACACCTTTTTATTTTTGAATTCCATACAAATACTTAAATACACAACAATGAATAAGTAATAATAATAATAATTTTCTATTTAATATGGAATAGTTAATATCTTTAAATCCTTAAATCTGAATTTGACAAATAATATGGCTAAACCTATCAAAAAATGAGGAGAATCCAAATATAACATCCATCTCGTCTTGTGAATCTAAAAAAAAAAGATATTTCCAAAAACAAATCATGAGCATTAGATCATGTATGTGTAGTTCAAATTGACCATAGTTCAAATCGAGGTACATGTATTTTTTTAAAATATATATAGACCATGTATATCGACTTGAATCGTTAGTATGTGACATAAGAAGATTATGTGGGCAGGTTTTTCATTTTTTTGAATTTTTTATGCTCATTTCAATTTTTTTTTGAAATGTGTAATATTTGAGTGTAAATAGAGAGATCTTATTCTTCTGCAAATTTGATATATTATTTGTATTTATCTGAATTATAATGGTTCAGTTATGATTTTTCTAAAATTAATATGATAAAATGGAAAATAGCTATGCCGACGGCATTGCCGTCGGCGTAGCTTCAAAACCTATGCCGAGGGCTTTGCCCTCGGCGTAGACCCTCCGCCGTGACGCGGTCGTAACGCTGTTAGCCTGGGCTGGCCTACACCGAGGGTGGCATATACCCCGAGGGCAGCTGTCGGCCCAGACATGGCTACACCGAGGGCCGATCCTACGCCGAGGGCCGGGCGGGCGGGCGGGCTGGATTGCCAGCCCTCTACGCCGACGGCCCCGACGTTTTGCCCTCGGCGTAGAGGCTGGCCGTCGGCTCCAGACATTAGTCCTGTAGTGGATGAAGATACACAAGCTGTTTTCAGCGATTATAAAATAAAGTACATATAAGAAAATGAGCAAATCTCCAAGGTCTTTAAACTCTTCTTTTGCATCACAGGCAGCCAAATTGACACGACATAAATACCAAACGATAGGCTCGTAAATACCGACGATGGTCCGCCCGTATTTTTAAACCTGAGCCGCAATGCCAAGGCTACGTGCATGCGCGCAACCATTAAACTAGTCACCCGACATCAGCGAGAGCAACAACACCAGTATTCCAGGGAAAAAGATACCGAACAGCCTGGTCGACATCGCTAGAGAGCCGGAAGTACGAATCACCATTGTCGATGGTGTAGCATCCGGGATAAATATTACGAGGACTAGTTGAATGCCCGTGCGTTGCAACGGCCTCTAAAATATTTTATTTTTGCACATGTAAGCATAATACATCTCAATATTTTGTCGCATATAAAAAGATAGAGAAATATAGTATTCAAGAAACTATAGAATTATACATTTTGATGTGATTGGACAAAAAGTTATAGTTTGATGCAACGCACGGGCATATATTTAACAATCGATACCACATAAATTTAAAATAGTTCATGGTCACTACAGGAAACGGGCGATAGGCCGACGGCCTGACGCCGTCGGCATAGGCCAAATAATCCTCGGCACAGGCTATAGCCGAGGGCGGCCCTCGGTGTATCACCCTCGGGTCCTTCAGGTATCTGCGTACAGGGTTTTGTCGTCGGCGTAGAGGATGCCCTTGGTGTAGACTTAGCGGGCCCATCGCTAACAGATGACGGCCGTTAGACGTCGAACAGGCTACACCGACGGCTTTGCCCTCGGGCTAGATTTTCAAAAAAAAAAATCCAATTTTTTTTCCAAATTTGTTTTTTAATTTTTTTTTCAGACTTGTTAATTTCACAACGGACATTTTTAACTCTAAGCACGTTTAATGTAAAATCAAATTGCACTTGTGGTCAAACTTCCTGCTCGGCCACCCATCCTCACACTACTCCAACCCGAGCACGCTTAACTTCTCCGTTCCTTCCGGATGAGCTATCAAGAAAGAAACCATATCTTAGTGATAATAGTACCATATCAATCATATTAACTCTTGGACTGTGGTGTCACACCTTTTTATTTTTGAATTCCATACAAATACTTAAATACACAACAATGAATAAGTAATAATAATAATAGTTTTCAATTCAAATACAATAAATAATTAATATTTTTTCCTTTTTTCTATTTAATATGGAATAGTTAATATCTTTAAATCCTTAAATCTGAATTTGACAAATAATATGTCTAAACCTATCAAAAAATGAGGAGAATTCAAATATAACATCCATATCGTCTTGTGAATCTAAAAAAAAAGATATTTCCAAAAACAACTCATGAGCATTAGATCATGTATGTGTAGTTCAAATCGAGCATTAGGTACATGTATTTTTTTTGAATATATGTAGACCATGTATATCGACTTGAATCGTTAGTATGTGACATAAGAAGATTATGTGGGCAGGTTTTTCATATTCATAAGAGCAAAGCCCGTTTCCAACCTCGTCTCGGCAAACGTGGTTTCTTCCTCATCATGCTTCTCTCACCAACGACCGCCATGAAGCCATTGCTTTTCTCTCTCCATGATCTTTGGTCCTTCTCCACCAGCAGTGTGAAAAAAAGGCAATATGCCAGCTTCATACTCCATGGTCTTTCTTTTGAGCATCAAGGTAGTATGATAGTACTCCCTCCGTTCGAAATTACTTGTCGCAAAAATGAATGTATCTAGACGTATTTTAATTCTAGATATATCCATTTCCAAGACAAGTAATTTCGAACAGAGGGAGTATAATCAGTGTACAGTACCGTCCAAGACTGAACCAAACTGGTTCATATAGCTGTAAAAATCTCTTGTGATCAACAACAGAACTAATGCTAATATTCAGGATTTCAAACTTGAAGCATTTGGAGATGAACAAAAAAAAACTAAGCGGTGTCAAAAGTAATTGTTGACCTTTGTCAAATTGACTGCATGCTTTTAAATCAAGATCATGCAGCTTTACAAGACTTGCATCTCAATAAAACCATATCAGTTGCACATACAGATGAGAGAAACCATTCAAGGGTTGTATGTCAATTATTAAAACGCAAGCACATTATAAGTCACAAACCTCCAACGCGCCTGCTGGAGAGATGACAGGTCGACAAGTTGTACACCATTTTTTTTGTACTATTACACGTGTCGGTGTCACCGGTATATTATTATTTTGATTTATTATTATTTTCTTGTCCTGCCTACTGCTCACGCCCGTTATGAACTTGTCGTGTGTAGTGATGATAACTTCATCATATATATATGCTCTGCACATGCGCGGCCGGTTGACGGCGCTGTCGGTGTCCACTTCGCACGTGCCGTTGTTGGCCTAGTCCCGGCCTCAATGTATCAGCGTGAATCATCCATACTTTATACTACTCCCTCCGTCCAAACAAATCTATTTCTCCGGCCTCAATGGTGCAGTTTACTACTAGCGTCCTGTGGGTCACGAGGAGCAGACCGCGTGTTCCATGATACGAGCCCTCGTGGAACACGGTGCCCTGTCCACCTCCGTACCAAAAGATAAATCCGCACTCGTTTTTATTGTTTTTTTACCAAGATTTATTATATATATATATATATATATATATATATATATAATGTTAGTGTAAAATTAGTATTATGAGAGGGTGTGTTTCGATACTAAACCAACGATATTGATTTTAGACGATATAATTAAGTTTAAGTTGCTCTATTTATTCGGTCCAACTTGTATAGTTTAACGTAGACAAGAAAGGAATAAATTGTGAAAACCATGACTCGAACTCGAGACTCTGACTCGAGTACCATGTTAATCTTCATTCTCTAGGCAATTATTGCAATAGACCGATCTGACGGAAAGAGCTAAGCAACCGAGTTGTACAGTTAGTTTAACAGTAACTGTGATGCCAAGACAAATCATTGGTATCCCTCCAGTCAAAATCTCCGGTTGTACACGGGTCCGCTTGTACACACGCATGAGCTGCCACGGAGCCACAGGGCCCGCCTACTGGGGAGCCCGAGTCAGCGAGGCTGCTTGAGACGGGCGCCCGCGCGAGCACAACCAAGCTGCATGTCCTCGTGTATGGAGAGGCGAACAACGAGTTCGGAGGACACGGCGGCGAGTTCGATAGAGATTTCGTCGGAGAAGGGGCGGTGGTCACCACGGGGTCAAAGGGATGTGAGAGAGGTGATGTCGTGGATTTGTCACGGCAGATGTCCTAGTGTGAGGACTTAGTCGTGAGGCCAACGCATCTATGTGGTAACTTGAGAGGGGTTGATCGGGACGAGAGACGCAACACACAAAATAAGGATTTAAACAGCTTCGGGCACCGGGAAACATCATCTGGTAATAGCCCTACATGCTGTTTGTGGTTAGGTCTCATTATGCTTACGCCGTATCTCCGGCTCTCTTTTAGTTGTGTCTAGCCCTAGAAATTGTTTCTTGCTTGTCCCTCTTGCGGTGCCCTGCCCCCCTATATAAGTTGAAGGGGCGGGTTACATGTTGTCCTATTAGGATTAAGACTAGTCTATTATAAGTGGAGTCCTAATCTTGCTTCCTTTGTAAGGGAATATTCCTTATGCTTTCCTCTTAGGCCGGCCCATCATAACATAAGCCAGCCTTCTGGGTCTTGGGCCTAGTCTTCTACCTGACCCGCCGTCGGAACCATTAATGTGTCGCCAGGCTCATGAATCGTCAGACCAGTGACCCACTAGACTCGTGAGTCGCCAATCCTCCAGCGGGTTACCAATGAAACGCCAAGTCCGCCCGGGTCATACCGCGGGGTATATCCCCGACATTAGCCCCCAGTTTAATTTGGATTTATCCATGTTAAACTGATCCTGATCATCCTTAAGTCCTTGTCATTTCCTCCTTCTGGAATGTCCGGGTCAATAGACCAACTTCAAAATCAATTTGCTTGTAGAAGAAATATTGTGAATAAAGAATCCATTTGAGTCGGCCTTCAATGTTCTGACTTGACAAAAATATTGGTCTTGAAATACTCATCTGTTTTTTAGCCGGCTTGAAGATGTAGAAACTTGCCAATTTATGATTACCAAAATTGCCGGGTTTATAAATAGATGATGCCGAGTCATAATTGTTGCCAATGTCGGGTCATAATTGTGACGCCCTGCGGCCCTGGTAATTAGGCTATAGTAATCCCCCGTTAATGTCGCCATGTCACCTCGGTTACTATTGTTAATCTCGCGTTAGTTCAAAATGATTCGAATTCAAATTTGAATTATTAACAAACATCAAAACTAAAATGTTCGGTATATGGCATAATTACATATACTAAATTTGGTACAACTTTTGAGTTTTGCTAAAACTAAAATATATTGGGAATAATAGACAACGGTAAAGGAAAAATAAATAAAAGGAAAAAGACAAAAAAAGAGAGAGAGTAAAGCCCTCTCCCCCTCTCCGTGGGCCGAACAGCCCAACTAGCCATCCAGGCCATCAGGAGGCCCACCCATCCCACCTTATCCCCCACTACCCCGTGTTGGAAATATGCCCTAGAGTCAATAATAAAAGTATTATTATTATATTTCCTTGTTCATGGTAATTGTCTTTATTCATGCTATAATTGTGTTATCTGGAAATCGTAATACATGTGTGAATACTAGACACCAATATGTCCCTAGTAAGCCTCTAGTAGACTAGCTCGTTGATCAATAGATAGTCATGGTTTCCTGACTATGGACATGGGGATGTCATTGATAACGAGATCACATCATTAGGAGAATGATGTGATGGACAAGACCCAATCCTAAGCATAGCACAAGATCGTGTAGTTCGTTTTGCTAGAGCTTTCCAATGTCGAGTATCTTTTCCTTAGACCATGAGATCGTGTAACTCCCGGATACTGTAGGAGTGCTTTGGGTGTACCAAACGTCACAACGTAACTGGGTCACTATAAAGGTGCACTACAGGTATCTCCGAAAGTATCTGTTGGGTTGACACGGATCAAGACTGGGATTTGTCACTCCGTATGACGGAGAGGTATCACCGGGCCCACTCGGTAATGCATCATCATAATGAGCTCAAAGTGACCAAGTGTTTGGCCACGGGATCATGCATTACGGTACGAGTAAAGTGACTTGCCGGTAACAGGACTAAACGAGGTATTGGGATACCGACGATCGAGTCTCGGGCAAGTAACCTACCGATTGACAAAGGGAATAGTTTACGGGGTTGTTTGAACCCTCGACATCGTGGTTCATCCGATGACATCATCGAGGAACATGTGGGAACCAACATGGGTATCCAGATCCCGCTGTTGGTTATTGCCCGAGAGTCGTCTCGGTCATGTCTACATGTCTCCCAAACCCGTAGGGTCTACACACTTAAGGTTCGGTGACGCTAGGGTTATTAGGAAGACTTGGATGTGATTACCGAATCTTGTTCGGAGTCCCGGATGAGATCCCGGACGTCACGAGGAGTTCCGGAATGGTCCGGAGGTAAAGATTTATATATGGGAAGTTGTCATACGGACACCGGAATAGTTCGGGGGCATATCGGTATTGTACCGGGGCCACCGGAGGGGCCTCGGGGGTCCACCGGGAGGGGCCACCTCTCCCGGAGGGGCTCATGGGCTGTAAGGGGGAAGGGAACCAGCCCAAAGTGGGCTGGTGCGCCTCCCCCCAAGGGCCCGTGCGCCCTAGGGTTTGGGGGAACCCTAGAGGGGGCGCCCCCCTTGCTTGGGGGGCAAGCCCCCTCCCCCTTGGCCGCCGCCCCCCCTCTAGATCCATCTAGAGGGGGCCGGCCCCCTTGCCCCTTCCCCTATAAATAGAGGGGTGAGGGGAGGGCTGCAGAAACACAAGTCAAGGCGCAGCCCCTCCCCTCCCCAACACCTCTCCTCCTCCGTACGTGCTTGGCGAAGCCCTGTCGGAGTTCTGCTACACCAACATCACCACGCCGTCGTGCTGCCGTTGGAGTCTTCTTCCTCAACCTCTCGTTCCCCTTGCTGGATCAAGAAGGAGGAGACGTCCATCGTCCCGTACGTGTGTTAAACGCGGAGGTGCCGTGTGTTCAGCACTTGGTCATCGGTGATTCGAATCACGACGAGTACGACTACGTCATCACCATCCCCTTGAACGCTTCCGCACGCGATCTGCAAGTGGTATGTAGATGCGATCTCTCTCCCATGACTCGTTGCTTAGATGAACTCATAGATGGATCTTGGTGAAACCGTAGGAAAATTTTAATTTTCTGCAACGTTCCCCAACAGTGGCATCATGAGCTAGGTCTATGCGTAGTTCTCTATTGCACGAGTAGAACACAAAGTAGTTGTGGGCGTCGAATTGTCAATTCTTCTTGCCGTTACTAGTCCTATCTTGGTTCAGCGGTATTGTGGGATGAAGCGGCCCGGACCAACCTTACACGTACGCTTATGTGAGACCGGTTCCACCGACTAACATGCACTAGTTGCATAAGGTGGCTGGCGGGTGTCTGTCTCAACCACTTTAGTTGGATCGGATTCGATGAACAGGGTCCTTATGAAGGGTAAATAGAGATTGACAAATTCACGTTGTGGTTTTAACGTAGGTAAGAAACGTTCTTGCTAGCAACCTATAACAGCCACGTAAAAACTTGCAACAACATTAGAGACGTCTAACTTGTTTTTGCAGCAAGTGCTTTGTGATGTGATATGGCCAGAAGTTGTGATGAATCATGTGATGTATGAGATGATCTTGTTATTGTAATAGGAATCACGACTTGCATGTCGATGAGTATGACAACCGGCAGGAGCCATAGGAGTTGTCATTATTCTTTTATGACCTGCGTGTCACCATGTAAATTACTTTACTTTATTGCTAAACGTGTTAGCCATAGTAGTAGTAGTAATGGTTGGCGAGCAACTCCATGGAGACACGATGATGGAGATCATGGTGTCGTGCCGGTGACAAGATGATCATGGAGCCCCAAGATGGAGATCGAAGGAGCTATATGATGATGGCCATATCATGTCACTTCTATATAATTGCATGTGATGTTTATTATGTTTATGCATCTTGTTTACTTAGAACGACGGTAGTAAATAACATGATCCCTTACAAAATTTCAAGAAGTGTTCTCCCCTAACTGTGCACCGTTGCTAAAGTTCGTCGTTTCGAAGCACCACGTGATGATCGGGTGTGATAGATCCATACGTTCACATACAACGGGTGTAAGACAGTTTTACACATGCAAAACACTTAGGGTTAACTTGACGAGCCTAGCATGTACAGACATGGCCTCGGAACACAGAGACCGAAAGGTCGAACATGAGTCGTATAGAAGATACGATCAACATGGAGATGTTCACCGATGATGACTAGTCCGTCTCACGTGATGATCGGACACGACCTAGTCGACTCGGATCATGTAACACTTAGATGACTAGAGGGATGTCTAAACTGAGTGGGAGTTCATTCATTAATTTGATTAGATGAACTTCATTATCATGAACTTAGTCTAAATCTTTACAATATGTCTTGTAGATCAAATGGCCCACGGTAATGTCAGCCTCAACTTCAACGCGTTCCTAGAGAAAACTAAGCTGAAAGATGATGGCAGCAACTACTCGGACTGGGTCCGGAACTTGAGGATCATCCTCATAGCAGCCAAGAAAGATTATGTCCTAGATGCACCGCTAGGTGATGCACCATTCCGAGAAAACCAGGACGTTATGAACGCCCATCAGTCACGCACTGATGATTACTCCATCGTTCAGTGCGGCATGCTTTACAGCTTAGAACCGGGGCTCCAAAAACGTTTTGAGAAGCACGGAGCATATGAGATGTTCGAGGAGCTGAAATTGATTTTCCAAGCTCATGCCCGGGTCGAGAGATATGAAGTCTCCGACAAGTTCTTTAGCTGCAAAATGGAGGAAAATAGCTCTGTCAGTGAACACATACTCAAGATGTCTGGGTTGCACAACCGCTTGACTCAGCTGGAAGTTAATCTTCCGGATGAGGCGGTCATTGACAGAATCCTTCAGTCGCTCCCACCTAGCTACAAAAGCTTCGTGATGAACTACAACATGCAGGGGATGGAAAAGACCATTCCCGAGTTGTATTCAATGCTGAAATCCGCGGAGGTGGAGATCAAAAAGGAACATCAAGTGTTGATGGTGAATAAAACCACTAAGTTCAAGAAAGGCAAGGGTAAGAAGAACTTCAAGAAAGACGGCAAGGAGGTTGCCGCGCCTGGTAAATCAGTTGCCAGGAAGAAGTCAAAGAATGGACCCAAACCTGAAACTGAGTGCTTTTATTGCAAGGGAAATGGTCACTGGAAACGGAATTGCCCCAAGTACTTAGCGGATAAGAAGGCCGGCAACACTAAAGGAAGGCCGGCAACACTAAAGGTATATGTGATATACATGTAATTGATGTGTACCTTACCAGTGCTCGTAGTAGCTCCTGGGTATTTGATACCGGTGCTGTTGCTCATATTTGTAACTCACAGCAGGAGCTGCGGAATAAGAGAAGACTGGCGAAGGACGAGGTGACGATGTGCGTCGGGAATGGTTCCAAGGTCGATGTGATCGCCGTCGGCACGCTACCTCTACATTTACCCACGGGATTAGTTTTAAACCTCAATAATTGTTATTTAGTGCCAAGTTTGAGCATGAACATTGTATCTGGATCTCGTTTAATACGAGATGGCTACTCATTTAAATCCGAGAATAATGGTTGTTCTATTTATATGAGTGATATGTTTTATGGTCATGCTCCGGTGGTTAATGGTTTATTCTTAATGAATCTCGTGCGTGATAATACACATATTCATGGTGTGAATGCCAAAAGGTGTAAAGTTGATAACGATAGTCCCACATACTTGTGGCACTGCCGCCTTGGTCACATTGGTGTCAAGCGCATGAAGAAGCTCCATGCTGATGGACTTTTAGAGTCTCTCGATTATGAATCGTTTGACAGATGCGAACCATGCCTTATGGGCAAAATGACCAAGACTCCGTTCTCCGGAACAATGGAGCGAGCAACCAACCTATTGGAAATTATACATACTGATGTGTGCGGTCCAATGAGCGTTGAGGCTCGCGGAGGATATCGTTATGTTCTCAACTGATGATTTGAGTAGATATGGCTATGTCTACTTAATGAAACACAAGTCTGAGACCTTTGAAAAGTTCAAGGAGTTTCAGAGTGAGGTTGAGAGTCAACGTGACAGAAAGATCAAGTTTCTACGATCAGATCGGGGAGGAGAGTACTTAAGTCACGAATTTGGCACACACTTAAGAAAATGTGGAATAGTTTCACAACTCACGCTGCCTGGAACACCTCTGCGTAATGGTGTGTCCGAACGTCGTAATCGCACTTTATTGGATATGGTGCGATCTATGATGTCTCTTACCGATTTACCGCTATCATTTTGGGGATATGCTCTAGAGACAGCCGCATTCACTTTAAATAGGGCACCGTCTAAATCCGTTGAGACGACACCGTATGAATTATGGTTTGGAAAGAAACCTAAGCTGTCGTTTCTAAAAGTTTGGGGATGCGAGGCTTATGTCAAGAAACTTCAACCTGAAAAGCTCGAACCCAAATCGGAAAAATGCGTCTTCATAGGATACCCTAAGGAAACCATAGGGTATACCTTCTACTTAAGATCCGAGGGCAAGATCTTGGTTGCCAAGAACGGAACCTTTCTGGAGAAAGAGTTTCTCTCGAAAGAAGTAAGTGGGAGGAAAGTGGAGCTTGATGAAGTACTGCCTCTTGAAACGGAGAATAGCGCAGCACAGGAAAATGTTCCTGTGGTGCCTGCTCCAATTAGAGAGGAGGTTAATGATAATGATCAAGATACTTCGGACCAAGCTTCCACTGAACTTCGTAGGTCCACAAGGAAACATTCCGCACCAGAGTGGTACGGCAACCCTGTCCTGGAAATCATGTTGTTGGACAACGGTGAACCTTCGAACTATGAAGAAGCGATGGCGGGCCCGGATTCCAACAAATGGTTAGAAGCCACGAAATCCGAGATAGGATCCATGTATGAAAACAAAGTATGGACTTTGACAGACTTGCCCGATGATCGGCGAGCGATAGAAAATAAATGGATCTTCAAGAAGAAGACGGACGCGGATGGTAATGTCACCATCTATAAAGCTCGACTTGTCGCTAAGGGTTATCGACAAGTTCAAGGGATTGACTACGACGAGACTTTCTCTCCCGTAGCGAAGCTGAAGTCCGTCCGAATCATGTTAGCAATTGCCGCATACTATGATTATGAGATATGGCAAATGGACGTCAAAACGGCATTCCTTAACGGCTATCTTAAGGAAGAACTGTATATGATGCAGCCGGAAGGTTTTGTCGATCCTAAGAATGCTAACAAGGTGTGCAAACTCCAGCGATCCATTTATGGGCTGGTGCAAGCATCTCGGAGTTGGAACATTCGCTTTGATGAGATGATCAAAGCGTTTGGGTTTATGCAGACTTATGGAGAAGCCTGCGTTTACAAGAAAGTGAGTGGGAGCTCCGTAGCATTTCTCATATTATATGTGGATGACATACTATTGATGGGAAATGATATAGAATTCTTGGAAAGCATAAATGCCTATTTGAACAAGTGTTTTTCAATGAAGGACCTTGGAGAAGCTGCTTATATATTAGGCATCAGAATCTATAGAGATAGATCAAGACGCCTCATAGGTCTTTCGCAAAGCACGTACCTTAATAAGATTTTGAAGAAGTTCAAAATGGATCAGTCCAAGAAAGGGTTCTTGCCTGTATTGCAAGGTGTGAAATTGAGCTCGGCTCAATGCCCGACCACGGCAAAGGATAAACAAGAGATGAGCGTCATCCCCTATGCTTCAGCCATAGGATCCATTATGTATGCCATGTTGTGTACCAGACCTGATGTAAACCTTGCCGTAAGTTTGGTAGGTAGGTACCAAAGTAACCCCGGCAAGGAACACTGGACAGCGGTCAAGAATATCCTTAAGTACCTGAAAAGGACTAAGGACATGTTTCTCGTTTATGGAGGTGACGAAGAGCTCGTCGTAAAGGGTTACGTCGATGCTAGCTTCGACACAGATCTGGATGACTCTAAGTCACAAACCGGATACGTGTATATGTTGAATGGTGGAGCGGTGAGCTGGTGCAGCTGCAAGCAGAGCGTCGTGGCGGGATCTACATGTGAAGCGGAATACATGGCAGCCTCGGAGGCAGCGCACGAGGCAATTTGGGTGAAGGAGTTCATCACCGACCTAGGAGTCATACCCAATGCGTCGGGGCCGATCAAACTCTTCTGTGACAACACTGGAGCTATTGCACTTGCCAAGGAGCCCAGGTTTCACAAGAAGACCAGGCACATCAAGCGTCGCTTCAACTCCATCCGTGAAAATGTTCAAGATGGAGACATAGAAATTTGTAAAGTGCACACGGATCTGAATGTCGCAGATCCGTTGACTAAACCTCTCCCTAGGGCAAAACATGATCAGCACCAGAACTCTATGGGTGTTCGATTCATCACAATGTAACTAGATTATTGACTCTAGTGCAAGTGGGAGACTGTTGGAAATATGCCCTAGAGGCAATAATAAAAGTATTATTATTATATTTCCTTGTTCATGGTAATTGTCTTTATTCATGCTATAATTGTGTTATCTGGAAATCGTAATACATGTGTGAATACTAGACACCAATATGTCCCTAGTAAGCCTCTAGTAGACTAGCTCGTTGATCAATAGATAGTCATGGTTTCCTGACTATGGATATGGGGATGTCATTGATAACGAGATCACATCATTAGGAGAATGATGTGATGGACAAGACCCAATCCTAAGCATAGCACAAGATCGTGTAGTTCGTTTTGCTAGAGCTTTCCAATGTCGAGTATCTTTTCCTTAGACCATGAGATCGTGTAACTCCCGGATACTGTAGGAGTGCTTTGGGTGTACCAAACGTCACAACGTAACTGGGTGACTATAAAGGTGCACTACAGGTATCTCCGAAAGTATCTGTTGGGTTGACACGGATCAAGACTGGGATTTGTCACTCCGTATGACGGAGAGGTATCACCGGGCCCACTCGGTAATGCATCATCATAATGAGCTCAAAGTGACCAAGTGTTTGGCCACGGGATCATGCATTACGGTACGAGTAAAGTGACTTGCCGGTAACGGGACTAAACGAGGTATTGGGATACCGACGATCGAGTCTCGGGCAAGTAACCTACCGATTGACAAAGGGAATAGTTTACGGGGTTGTTTGAACCCTCGACATCGTGGTTCATCCGATGACATCATCGAGGAACATGTGGGAACCAACATGGGTATCCAGATCCCGCTGTTGGTTATTGCCCGAGAGTCGTCTCGGTCATGTCTACATGTCTCCCGAACCCGTAGGGTCTACACACTTAAGGTTCGGTGACGCTAGGGTTATTAGGAAGACTTGGATGTGATTACCGAATCTTGTTCGGAGTCCCGGATGAGATCCCGGACGTCACGAGGAGTTCCGGAATGGTCCGGAGGTAAAGATTTATATATGGGAAGTTGTCATACGGACACCGGAATAGTTCGGGGGCATATCGGTATTGTACCGGGGCCACCGGAGGGGCCTCGGCGGTCCACCGGGAGGGGCCACCTCTCCCGGAGGGGCTCATGGGCTGTAAGGGGGAAGGGAACCAGCCCAAAGTGGGCTGGTGCGCCTCCCCCCAAGGGCCCATGCGCCCTAGGGTTTGGGGGAACCCTAGAGGGGGCGCCCCCCTTGCTTGGGGGGCAAGCCCCCTCCCCCTTGGCCGCCGCCCCCCTCTAGATCCATCTAGAGGGGGCCGGCCCCCTTGCCCCTTCCCCTATAAATAGAGGGGTGAGGGGAGGGCTGCAGAAACACAAGTCAAGGCGCAGCCTCTCCCCTCCCCAACACCTCTCCTCCTCCGTACGTTCTTGGCGAAGCCCTGTCGGAGTTCTGCTACACCAACATCACCACGCCGTCGTGCTGCCGTTGGAGTCTTCTTCCTCAATCTCTCCTTCCCCTTGCTAGATCAAGAAGGAGGAGACGTCGATCGTCCCGTACGTGTGTTGAACGCGGAGGTGCCGTGTGTTCAGCACTTGGTCATCGGTGATTCGAATCACGACGAGTACGACTACGTCATCACCATCCCCTTGAACGCTTCCGCACGCGATCTGCAAGTGGTATGTAGATGCGATCTCTGTCCCATCACTTGTTGCTTAGATGAACTCATAGATGGATCTTGGTGAAACCGTAGGAAAATTTTAATTTTCTGCAACGTTCCCCAACACCCCGAAACCCTAACCCCCAGTGCACCCACTCCCACCCGCATGATCCCCACCCCACTCTCTTGTCCCTCTCGCCCCCCCCCCCCCCCGATCTGGATCGGGGCTCAACCCCGACCGCGCCCTGCCAACATCGCCATTGCCGCCGTGGATCCCGTGCCCCGCCGCCGAGCTTCAACGCCGGATCCACCGCCTCGCGTCCCCGTCCTCCTCCCCAACGACCTCTACCTCGTCGTGCCAGACTGCCTCGACCCCGCCGCCCCGTCATTATCTCCTCATCGCGTAGCTTCAGCGAGCCTCGCCGCCCCATACCCCTGCAACGCCGGTGAGGCCCTCGGCCTCCGCCTCGCCTCTTCCTCTCCTTGTACAGAATGTCACCGCACTGTCCTCGCCCTCCCTTCGTTGCCGCATCACACGTGTGACGCGCCCTTCCGGTTTTGGCCGCACCCACGCTCGTCGTGAGCTCCTTCTCGCCCGCGCGTCATGCCCACTGCCTCGCACACGCACCGCCGGCCACGCCCCGCTCCTGCTCGCTCTGCCGCGCGCGCCGTGGCTTGCCTTTGGCTGTTCCCGAGCCCGCACTGTCCAGTGCTCACGCACCCCACGCGTGGCCTCGTCCCATCGCCGCTGGCCTGCGCGCCCCCTTGCGTCCGTCCACTGCTGCGGTCTCGATGGCCCGCGCGCCCGCAGCCCCTCCCTGCTCGCGCCCCCACAAGCCCTCCCTGCTCGCGCGCGACATCGCTTGGGCGCCGGTGGTCGTCCCGCGCGCGTGCTCTGCCGCGCAGCCCCGCCTAGCCCAGTCGCACCGCTGCTCCGGTCGCGGCCACAACCGCTGTGCGCCCGCCCCTTCACCCACGGGTCGCAGCCCCCCCCCTCACGGGCACGCGCCCGTTCGGGCTCCCGCTCCGCTCCCCGTTTGCCCGGGCCCGCTATGGCCTCTAGGCCAATGACAAACGGGCCCCAGCCCAGAACGTTTAAAAAATGGAATTAATTAAATATATATATATAATAAATATATTAATTGATTAATTAAAGAACTAATTAACTTAATTAATTCTGTTTAGGTTAACCTAATCACTAATAAAACTAACTAATTGTGATTAGTTAGTCTTAGTCAATGATAGTGGGACCCACACGTCAGTATGACCAGTCAACACCTCTGTTGACTGATGACGTCATGCCGACGTCATGCTGATGCAGATGCAATAATACTAATTTCGAATTAATTTGATAATAATAAATTAGAAAATGATTTAAAACTTAAAAAATTAATAAAAAATAAACCGTAGCTCGCATGGAAAAACTTTGTACATGGAAGTTACTCAGAACGACGAGACGAATCCGGATACGCAGGTCATTCGTCCGTCACACATCCCTAGCATAGCAAACACGCAACTTTCCCCCTCCGGTTCATTTGTCCGAAAACGCGAAACACCAGGAATACTTTCCCGGATGTTTTCCCCCTTCAGCAGTATCACCTACCACTGCGTTAGGGCACACCTAGTACCGCTCATTGCCATGTTATGCTTTGTGATGCTTTGATTGCTCTGTAATTTATTGCGTTCCTCCTCCGTTACTTCTTTCCGGTAGACCCTGAGGCCGCTGCCGGTACCCCTGTGATCGACTACATCGATGACGAACCCTTCTTGCCAGCGCAACCAGGCAAGCCCCCCCTTGATCACCAGATATCGCCTATTCCTTCTCTCTACTGCTTGCATTAGAGTAGTGTAGCATGTTACTGCTTTCGGTTAATCCTATTCTGCTGCATAGCCTGTCATTGTTGCTACAGTTGTTACCCTTACCTGCAATCCTAATTGCTTAGTATAGGATGCTAGTATTCCATCCGTGGCCCTACACTCTTGTCCGTCTACCATGCTATACTACTGGGCCGTGATCACTTCGGGAGGTGATCACGGGCATATGCTATATACTTTATACTATTACATTACTTATGATACTGTTCGGAGATGGGGTCTGAAGGGGCACGTGGCTCTATCCCGGTAGAGGTGGGCCTGGGTTCCCGACGGCTCCCCGACTGTTACTTTGTGGTGGAGCGACAGGGCGGGTTGAGACCACCTAGGAGAGAGGTGGGCCTGGCCCTGGTCGGTGTCCACGGTTACTTCATAATAACATGCTTAACGAGATCTTGGTATTTGATCTGAGTTGTGTCATTGACCTTATACGCACTAACCGCCACGTGGGACAAGATATGGGCAACCGGCGTCGTGGTATCAGCCGAAGCTCTTTTAGACGTCAGCGACTCAGCGACGCGCGCCGGGTTGGACTGGAACGCCTGCTCTTGTATAAGGGAGGCTAGGTCTGCTCACCGGCCGCGTACGCAACGTGCAGGTGTGCAATGGGCGATGGGCCCAGACCCCTGCGCGCAAAGGATTTAGACCGGCGTGCTGACCTCTCTGTTGAGCCTAGGTGGGGTTCGACGTGTTGATCTCCCGAGGCCGGACATGACCCAGGAAAGTGTGCCTGGCCAGAGGGATCGAGCGTGTCGGGTAATGTGGTGCATCCCTGCAGGGAAGTTTATCTATTCGAATAGCCGTGATCTTCGGTAACAGGACGACTTGGAGTTGTACCTTGACCTTATGACAACTAGAACCGGATACTTAATAAAACACACCCTTCCAAGTGCCAGATATAACCCGGTGATCGCTCTCACACAGGGCGACGAGGGGAGGATCGCCGGGTATGATTATGCTATGCGGTGATACTTGGTGAACTTACCATCTACTCTCTTCTACATGCTGCAAGATGGAGGCTGCCAGAAGCGTAGTCTTCGACATGACTAGCTATCCCCCTCTTATTCTGGCATTCTGCAGTTCAGTCCACCGATATTGACCCTTTACACAGATACCCATGCATATGTAGTGTAGATCCTTGCTTGCGAGTACTTTGGATGAGTACTCACGGTTGCTTTTCTCCATCTTTTCCCCTTTTATTTCTTCCTGGATGTCGCAACCAGATGCTAGAGCCCAGGAGCTAGACGCCACCGTCGATGATGACTCCTACTACACCGGAGGTGCCTACTACTACGTTCAGGCCGCTGACGACGACCAGGAGTAGTTTAGGAGGATCCCAGGCAGGAGGCCTGCGCCTCTTTCGATCTCTATCCCAGTTTGTGCTAGCCATCTTATGGCAACTTGTTTACTTATGTCTGTACTCAGATATTGTTGCTTCCGCTGACTCATCTATGATCGAGCACTTGTAATCGAGCCCTCGAGATCCCTGGCTTGTATTATGATGCTTGTATGACTTATTTTATTTTTAGAGTTGTGTTGTGATATCTTTCCGTGAGTCCCTGATCTTGATCGTACATGTTTGCGTGTATGATTAGTGTACGATTGAATTGGGGGTGTCACAAGTTGGTATCAGAGCCAACTGCATGTAGAAATCCCCCTTCCACACTCCTTGGTCGAAGTCAAGTCTAGACATTACACAACTCTTACTAACATGGCTGTGCGGCCCATGGGCCCACATCGCCATTGGGTGGTATTATGATCTTTTTATTCCTCGACTTATACTCTGAGACTCTGATCTCTCTCCTATTCGGGTTAAATGATTTTCTAAAATCTAACTTTAGGATCTCGATACTACTTCCTCCCGGAGAAACCCTCCCTCCAGATGATTGCTCCGTGCACCAGAAGATTTCGAAGATACTCTCTGATATTCTCTCGAGACCTTGTGTGTGTCGCTTTTGCAATTCCCTACCACCGAAATATCCATATGGATAAATACTTACACCTGTCGTTCTTACTTTTATTCCCAGTCGATCTTGTTATTACAAGATACCCCGAGAATACTTTGTGCCCATTGCCTTGCAGATCTTTGCAACTTGAATACCCCTATGGATAATTTCTCGCACTTACCGAGTATCCGCTCATCCCCAGTTGATTCATGAATTTCCCCGTCGGGCAGGCAGCATTGATTCCTCCTCCGGGTCGTGATTGGTTTGACCTCGTATCCTTGACAAACCAGAAGTACTAATCCATGGCATTTGTTAGGAATTAATTATTGTAATTAATTATGTGGATAATCTCCATGTTGTATTAGAGAGTCGGTTAGCAAACTAACCGACGCGTCTCTTCTCTCCCGACTCTCCAAAGCATTGTGTCTGTTGGACATGTCTCTTCAGGAGATATATAAGTTGTAATCATCAGAGAATCAAATAGACGATTGATTCTAGTAATTGTTTCTTCACACGTTATCAACGCTTTGCTCTCCGTTGAGCGAGAGAGGCCCCCTCGAGAAGGCGGGTACACGTGCACAAAAATCACAAAGGCGAGGAGAGCCTCCCGGCGGCGTGGACAACAGCAGTGACGTCCTTCCCATCGGCGGCAGAGGCGGCCAACGTCAGGCGTGTGCTGGCAGGAATGAAGAACGGCGCCGCCACTCGCACCTACTGCAAGAAGTGCTCCTCCTTTGGCGCAAGGCACTGCGACGCTCCCTCGGCGACAACTGTTATCAGGCTGCTCACGGCAATAAGACACAAACATGTGTCGGCATGCCCTCCTGCAGGAGAAGAACTCAACCGATTGAGTCGCACGCTCAAGAAAATATGGATTTGTCATACTCCAACTCTCCAAGCAGGACAACAAAAACTTGAAATTGGCCACCATCATAAATCAAAGAAGGTAAGAAACAGAAAGTGCAATGGATTGACCCTTGTTTCGTTTGTCACCCGTAGTAAGCAGGAATCATGCAATACTTGCAACCTTCCGCAAGACATCAGGAGAAAAAGAGGAACAGAAAACTACGGTGCGTTGGCACTCTCAATCAATGGATCGAAATCCAAACCAAGAACTGTAAGCGCGCATGTTTTATCCTGCAATTTGTGTTCTTACCTCATAAATGATGTCGAACGCGGATCGACGCACTCGACTCCAAACGCACCGACAACCTGCGGTCAGCAGGAAGCGCGAATGGCAGCTCTTGCCCGAGCGCGGCTCCCCTTAGAACGATGAACTGCATATTATATGGTCTCCCCATTGCAGTTAGTACGTGGAAATGAGTAAGTATTTCCCATCTGCGATAATTCGGTTGCGTTGGATACGTACCGATTTCACCACCACAACGTACATATATGGGCCCTCATAGAAATTGGGGATCTATGTGAGGTATAATTCTCCATCAATCATAAAGTACATGTAGTCCTAAGAAGGGGACTTGTTTATGGCCTGGTACGCTGATTGTATTTTGATCAGGACATTTTCCGGCATTAGGGGGAGATATGGACCACATTGAATGCTAGAAAATAGATGAGATGTGAATAGACATCTAGTCCTTAGGTCCACGTACGAATGAGTCTGAACTGGAGGTTCAGAAGATTATGAATTTGCAAAGTATCGCAAATAATCTGCCAGTTACATTTACAGAGTATAAAGGTGTCACAAAGTAAAATGTTCCCATAATGAATGTGCCAGAGAGAGTGGATGTGACCTATAGGTCCACTCGGCCACCGAAGAGGTGGAGGAATCTGGACACAAGAAGACAAAGCTTCAAGGAAGCGTCCGAGGGAATGAGGAATCCTCAAACAGTAAATGCGAGTCAACTTGGTATTGACATTCAACCTGGGGTTGAAAGGACACCTGAAGGATGTTGGACACATCCAGGACACAACACGAGTGTGCACACAAATATTGGTGCTGGGACATCGGAAGACCTAGACTCAATTGTTGTTGGAAATCACAGAGTCAAAAGGTAATGATGAAATCTCCACTATGGATATGGATTCGGGAGAATCATATATTAAAAACTACATTATGTCGACATTTATCTATCCTCATGAATTGCAAAAGACCTTGGATTGGATCTAGAACCAAAGTCCATGCATGGCTGAGTGTCTAAAACGCTCTAGTTGATCCAAAGGAAGGCAGCAATTGAGGATGCGCTCGCTCTCAAGAAGAGGGGGTATTGACCTGATCAGTAATACCCACTCCTCTGAATTTGTTCCATGGGAGAGCAAATGGGTTTTTGTTCATGAGAAATGAAAACCAAGAGGTGGTGAGACATGAAGCGAGACTTGTAGCACATGGGTTCACGCAGAGACCCTTCATCGTTTAAGATGAAACATGTTCTCCTGTTGTGAGTAGAATAACGTTCCGATATTTAATATCACTGGCAGTGAATAATGAATTTGTTTATCAAACTGATGGATGTTGTGACTGCATAGTTGTATGAGTCACTTGATTCAAATATCTTTATGATGATTCCTGATGGAATGAAGATTCTGAATTTATTCGAAACATGTATTGTGAAAGCTTCAAAGGTCATTTTATGACTTGAAGTCGGCAAGGATGTGGTATAACCGACTGAGTGAGTTCCTTCGTTATAAGGATTACTCAAACAATGATAGTTGCTCATGTATACTCATCAAGAAATCCAAAGAAGGATTTGTATAATTTATGTGTATGTTGATGATCTAAATATCATTGGAACTACACAAGAAATACATGAGGCAAGCAAATCATCTTATGACGGAGTTTGAGGTGAAAGATTTGGTTGAAACCATACTATGCTTGAGTCTGGAACTCGAGTGTATTCCTTCGGGAATACTTGTTTATCAGTTTATATTTATCCAAAAGATGTTGAAAAAGTTCAACATGGATAAGTCATATCCAACACGGAACTATGGTGTGTGAGATCTCTTGAGTAATAGAGATAAATACCCATTTATACCTAATAACGGTGATGAAGAGATAGTGGAACCGAGTTTCCATATCACGGTGCAATTGACGCACTAATGTATCTAGAGAGCTGCACCAGGCCTGGTATATTATTCACAAAGAATTGATTGGCTAGATACAATGCATCACTAATACAAGGTATTAGGTTGGTGTGAAGTATATTTTTGCATATCTTCTGGACACCGTAGACCTTGGTTTATTCTATGAGAAAAATCAAGATCTAGCCATGGTTGGATATCATGATGTTGGGCATATATCATATCCCAATAATCCCATATCACAGACTGGTTTTGTCTTCTCGAATGGAGGTATGACCTTCTCTTGAAAGTCGAGAAGGAAAAACTTTAGTGGCTGAATCCACTACTTATTCTGAGTGTATGAAGCAACATCTAAATCTGTTTGGCTTCACAGAAAGATGAACTTTGTTGAAAGTTCAGACGGGTTTGATTGGTAGGAATCACCCACGCCTTTATCTATGATGATAATACTGTTTGTATTACGCAGATGTAGACATGTTATAAAGAGCAATATTACTCTGACAATATCTTCTTCCTCATGAGTTGAAAACAAGTGGGAAGATAAATATTTTGGAAGCAAAGTCATATATGATGTTTGTGATATATTCACAAAATCTTTACCAAGTTCTTCATTCCTGAAAGATGTTAATGATGTGGTACGAGATGACTTTTTCATGGTTCGGGGGGGGGGGGGGGTGCTCTTCTGGACGATAACCTGCTCGAGATCCTCGGATCCTTGATATTACACTCTTTTCCTTTATGAGTTTTTCCTATATGGTTTCTCATGAAAGGTTTTTAATGAGGCAATAGTAATACAAGTATCATGATATGTCATTTTCTTCTTATTTTCTCACTGGGTTTTTGGAAGGAGTTTTTCATGGCATATTATATATATCTTCTCATATTTTTCCCACAGGGTTTTTGGAGGAGCGTTTCTCAAGATGATGATTCTACATAGACAAAGTAGAGATTAGGGGGAGTGTTCGGAATTAATTATTGTAATTAATTATGTGGATAATCTCCATGTTGTATTAGAGAGTCGGTTAGCAAACTAACCGACGCGTCTCTTTTCTCCCGACTCTCCAAAGCGTTTTGTCTGTTGGACATGTCTCTTCAGGAGATATATAAGTTGTAATCGTCAAAGAATCAAATAGACGATTGATTCTAGCAATTGTTTCTTCACAGCATTGACTTGTCCGACCCCAGTGTGTAGCCTTGGTGATTTTATGATCGGAGAAAAAAAACGGTTTCAATTACTCTGTAGATCTAGAAGGATATACGCGGACCAGTACTAGTTTTTGATCTCCGCTTGAATTATCTTTGTATATCCACGTGAACTAGCAACACTAAGCAGCCTTGGGACTTGAGCCTGTAATCCAGCCGCAGCAACTTACGGAACTCAGCGGATCGGACAGCGGAAATCTTTTGTCCGTTTCGATGGAAACTTTGACCTGACAGATTGCAGGACTCGGTGAAACAAATCTTCCGTCGGGTTGGACAGATCGTCTCACGTCGGCGGCGTGTAAAATGCAAACCCCTAATTCTTTTAATCTCAATCTCGTATCTTGTACTCCCAGATCAAAGCAAATCCTATGTGATTGTCTCGTGCCGGCTCTTCTTCAACCGGCCAATAGCGAGTTTCTCGATCCCTGAGAGTGCGCCCTTCAAGAACTCAACACCACCGTGCGCAGGCCTCATGATGGGCGCCAACTGTCGTGGATTTGTCACGGCAGTTGTCCTAGTGTGAGGATTTAATCATGAGGCCAACGCATCTATGTGGTAACTTGAGAGGGGTTGATCGGGACGAGAGACGCAACACACAAGACAAGGATTTAGACAGCTTCGGGCCCCAGAAAACATCATCCGGTAATAGCCCTACATGTTGTTTACGGCTATGCCTCATTATGCTCATGAGGGAGACATCGTATCTCCGGCTCTCTTTTTGTTGGGTCTAGCCCTAGAAATTGTTTCTTGCTTGTCCCTCTTGGGGTGCCCTGCCCCCCTATATAAGTTGAAGAGCGGGTTACATGTGGATTCCTATTAGGATTAATACTAGTCTATTACAAGTGGAGTCCTAGCACTAGTGCAGAACCGGGCAATAGCACCGGTTCGTAAGGCACTTTAGTGTCGGTTCTGTAACCGGCACTAAAGTGTGGGCACTAAAGCCCCCCCTTTAGTACCGGTTCAGCACGAACTGGCACTAAAGTGCCACCACGTGGCACGAGCCAGCTCCGGGGGTAGGGAGCCCTTTAGTACCGGTATTAAAAGGTTGGGGAGGTTTTGGGTTTACGATTTTTTTTCATTTAATTTTGTGTTTTTCATTTAATTCTTTTTCGCTTGCTGGTATTTTATGATACTACACATTGTACACGTTATGCATATTATATAAATAGAATTTCTAGTAGAACCGATCATATATATATCATCAAATGTCTCACAAACCACCATATTAATTCACACATACAAACATGTGTATATATATATATATACAATTAGCTAGCTATATACAATTTCTCCTACAATGTTGCCTTCGGAGCCAGTGGCATTAGCCTAATTGGTGCCTTCGTAGCACGATGACAATTGGAAGTGGTTCATGGGGGCGGTAGCGGGTAATGGTATTCTCCCTTCGGATCTATGACCTGGTCGAGCAAAAATCCCGCTATTTCCTCTTGAAGTGCTTCTACGCGCTCCGTTGGTAGGAGCTTCTCCCGCACCTCTGTGAACTGTTAAGAAGGAGATCAATATGCATGTGTATTAGTTGTGTGACTACATATCGATAATGGTGTAAAAATTGTGAATAGTGTTCTGACAAACGTACCCATTCCTGTCTTTGAGATCTGCTCCTTTCGGACGTCATCATGCGAATGTTCTCGCAAACGCAGTATGCACACAGATCAGTCCCCGGCGCCTGCTTCAGGGCCTTTACGAGAATGGAATTTGATCAGATAATAATTAATCAAGCATGCTAAATAAAGAGAAGGCAGCTAGCTAGCTAGCTAGCTAGTACTACTTAATTACTTACCTTGGGTCGAAACCATTTCAGTCTTTCTTTCCATTCGCCTCGAGTGACGCTGATGAACCTTTCCCAAGCCCTGCCCGCCGACAAAGAAAATGAATAAATGGGTTATTAAATAGTTCATATCAGGAAATGACGAATTACTAAATAGGCCGAGATATATAGTTAATAATGATTGAAATTACCTGTTGACTATCCCAAACAAGATGGTGTAGTCACTTTGTTTTTTCAGTAGTGAGTTGAGTACTTCACCTGTTCCGGCGTCAACTTTAATGATACACAAAATCCAGTGAAATCTGCATGCACACACGTTTGAATGTCTTAATTAAGCGGGCATATGTAAGCAAAAACATGTAGCTAGCTTGTAGGGAAAAACAGAGAATTTGTAGTACAAGACAGTGTGACTCACTGGAAGTTGTAAGGAAGTAGTATATCTTCATTGTATTTGAGGCCCTTCAAGAACTCTAGCATGCTGTCCTCTACATGCTTTTCATGATATGCATCTATTTTCCATGTGTATTCATTAACGGTGTTTGGGTCAATGAACCCAATGCCATAGCGTCCATCTTTTTTCATTTCATACATCTTCATCCTGCATAATACCACAGAAAAGAAAATAGTAAGGATAATTACAGGTAATTATTGATCAAGAGGATCACTACAGCTAGCTTGAGACTTAAATTACAGAAAGAAATCACTTACAGACAATAGCAACTGACGATAGATTTGTCGAGTGCGTCTTAATTGTATAACTGAAGCAGTTCATTATACTCAACGGCCACAGCTTTCTGATGGTAGTAATGATCCTTCTTGACTTCCACCATGAGGGACTCTCGATTGGATCTCATGGTAATGTCCATGTACCATTGATGCAATTCATACATTCTCGTTGGGAGCTTCTTGACCTCGTCTGGCTTGACCAAAGGTTCGCCCCGGACATATTTCCGTTTTATTTCCTCCTCTCTAAGCACAGGCATGGGCTCGATCTCGAGGAGTTGTCCAACAGTGATGTTGAGAATTTCAGCCTGCGTTATATGCTCCTCGGTTATTACCAAATTGCCCACCCCGGGAACATAAACTGTTTGCCCATAATAATATTGGGCACGCGTACTCTCACGTGTTGTTGGCACAACAAGCGAGGGGATCGATTGCGCCGCCTGTCCCAGTTGGGGAACGGTTTTCCCGCATTTTTTAACAGCTGCTTGTTGTTTGCTCGAGCTCGAGCTCGCCTCCTTCTGTAAACGTGCTCGACTTAACTTCCTAATGTGGCACTCATAGTCTGTGTCAACAGGCTTGGGAGCTGGTGGTTGAGCCATACGAATGAAGTGGTCAATCTTTTCCTCAGACACTTTCTCCCTTGGCGGCGGTGGCGGTTTCGGTCCAAAATGGGCGTCCACTTCTGCCCGCACTATGGCATTGGTTTGCTCCTCGGTCCTGTCATAAGGCCTCTGAGGAAGATCAGTGAGGCTTGGACCATATTTATATCGCTTGCCTACGCCTGTACTTCCTGTACTACCTCGACTCGTACCGCTATGCATCATAGCTGCGGGGTTTCTCTTCTGCGATTGCTGAGGCGGCGGAGACGGCCGACGGGGCTGAATTGGACGAGGAGGAGTGGCCTGAAGCTGTGCCGGACTTGGAGGAGGAGTGGCCTGAAGTTGTGCCAGACTTGGAGGAGGAGTGGACGTCTGACGCTGTGTCGGACTTGGAGGAGGAGGAGTGGACGTCTGACGCTGCACGGTATCCCTTGTTTGTCTGTCCTGAAAGGTTACTGAGAGCAGGCCAATCATTAATGGTCATGAACAGCAATGCCTTTAGGTCAAATTCTTCCCCCATGTGCTCATCCCACGCACGTACACCTGTTCCATTCCACAGTTGCAAGAGTTCTTCAACTAATGGCCTTAGGTACACATCAATGTCGTTGCCGGATTGCTTAGGGCCTTGGATGAGCACTGGCATCATAATGAACTTCCGCTTCATGCACAACCAAGGAGGAAGGTTATACAAACATAGAGTCACAGGCCAGATGCTATGGTTGCTGCTCTGCTCCCCAAAAGGATTAATGCCATCTGAGCTTAGACCAAACCATACGCTCCTTGCGTCATCTGCAAACTCCTTCCCGTACTTTCTTTCGATTTTTCTCCACTGTGACCCGTCAGCGGGTACTCTCAACTTTCCGTCTTTCTTACGGTCTTCTCTGTGCCATCGCATCGCCTTGGCATGCTCTTTGTTTTGGAACAAACGTTTCAACCGTGGTATTATAGGAGCATACCACATCACCTTGGCAGGAATCTTCTTCCTGGGGCGCTCGCCCTCGACATCACCAGGGTCATCGCGGCTGATCTTATAGCGCAATGCACCGCATACCGGGCAAGCGTTCAAATCCTCGTACTCACCGCGGTAGAGGATGCAATCATTAGGGCATGCATGTATCTTCTGCACCTCTAACCCTAGAGGGCAGACAGCCTTCTTTGCTTCGTACGTACTCTCGGGCAATTCGTTGTCCTTTGGAAGCATATCCTTTATCATTACCAGCAACTTTCCAAATCCCTTGACAGATACACCATTCTCTGCCTTCCATTGCAACAATTTCAGTGTGGTGCCCAGCTTTTTCTTGTCACCTACGCAATTCGGGTACAACAATTTTTTGTGATCCTCTAACATGCGCTGCAACTTCTTCTTCTCCAAATCGCTTGCGCAGTTTCTCTTTGCATCGGCAATAGCCTGACCTAGATCATCAACGGGCTCATCTGATGCCTCTTCTTCAGCTTCTTCCCGCATTGCCGGCTCAGCTTCTTCCCGCATTACCGGCTCAGCTTCTTCCCCCATTGTTGCATCATCATATTCAGGGAACCCATGGCCAGGATAGCTGTCGTCGTCCTCTTCTTCTTCATTGTCTTCCATCATAACCCCTCTTTCTCCGTGTTTGGTCCAAACATTATAGTGGGGCACGAAACCGGACTTAAACAGGTGGACGTGAATGATTCTTGACTTAGAGTAATTTTGACCATTCTTACAGACAGCACATGGACAAGGCATAAAACCATCCGCCCGCTTGTTTGCCTCAGCCGCAAGCAGAAAAGTTTGCACGCCATTAATGAACTCGGGAGAGCATCGGTCATCGTACATCCATTGTCGGCTCATCTTCAATACACAGCACCAAAAACACCAACTTAATACAAGTTCATACAACACTTAAATGCAACAAACAAATAACTCTCTAGCTAAAGCATTTAAATGCAACAACAAATGCGATCAAGATCGCAACTAAGGTAACAATTGATCCAACAACATAACGATACCAAGCCTCACTATTGATGGCATATTTTCTAATCTTTCTAATCTTCAAGCGCATTTTCTCCATCTTGATCTTGTGATCATCGACGACATCGGCAACATGCAACTCCAATTCCATCTTCTCCCCCTCAATTATTTTCAATTTTTCTTTCAAGTACTCGTTTTCTCTTCAACTAAATTTAACCTCTCGACAATAGGGTCGGTTGGAATTTCCGGTTCACATACCTCCTAGAAAAAATATCTATGTCAACTTGATGGGCATAATTTGTCATAAACACGAAATGCAACTAGTTTTAAAAGAGAATATATATACCACATCCGAATCATAACAAGGATGAGGGCCGACGGGGACGGATATCAAAACCATGGCACTATGTATAACAAACAATGTACGGGTAAGATAATTATACGAGTAACTATATATCCAAATCACACAAACATCAATTTTATATAAAATTTCATGAACAAGAGGCTCACCACAAGGTGGTGCCGGCGACGGGACGGTGCGGGCGATCGACGGTGGTTACGGCGGAGATTTTGAAGGCACTAAGTAAACCACACCTACATATGCAAACTAAGTGTTATTTTTGACCTCAAATTGCATATAAATCAAATACTAGCACCTATAATTCCTCCCAAATTACTAATCTCACAAATTAAACACTATATAAAGCATTGCAAGAGCTAATCTAGCAATGAGAGATGAAAGGACAAAGTTGCTAACCTTTGTGATCATTTGAATCGATGACGACCTTCAAATCTTGACAAATTTTGGGCAAAATGTGTGATGAGCTCGAGAGGAAGAGGGGAAGAATAGAGAGGGAGGGGAAAGGGGAAGAACAGAGCGAGCTCGGCAGGTGGACGAAGGGTTTATGTAGGACCACCTTTAGTACCGGTTCGTGACACGAACCGATACTAAAGGTGCTGGAGGGGCCCTAGACTGACAACATACCGCGGGGTATATCCCCGACAGGTGATGAAGTGGATTTTTTTATTGGGCTGTAAGGTGGGTCCTTGTCCACATCAGCTGGGTATTAATTCGTGGCCATTTTTGTTTTAGCACACGTTGAAAAATCCACCGAATAGTCATCACATTTTATCATGCAATCAGAAAGCCGTGGTGTTTAGAACATTTTGGACAAGTGGGATAGTTTCATGCTAAGAACTCATTGAGACCGGACTATGTACTTGCAGAGTAAACTAACTGGCTCCTCTAATCAGCAATGGGGTAAATATATATGGCTCTTCCCGCAAAGGAAATGTAAAGTAATCGTGATGGAATAATATATCTTAATATACTCTCTTTTTTACCATACACATATGGCTGCTGGATACATCGTCCAACTGAATTGGATAGATCTAACAAAGTAATTTAGGCGCACTATACTTTTTACACTAGGGATTGACTTCACAATGGCCTTTGTAATTTTATTTTTACTATTCCGTTCTTCGGTGCACGCTGGCAAACGAGATGAGGAAGACGATGATTATGACGACGACGCAAAGTTCTGAATGTAGGTAATACGTATGTGTCGTGGTAGGCTAGGTTACGCATCAGTCGATCATATATATAGTGCGGGTCGGGAAGGCTAAAGACTCTATAGCTACAACAAATAATTTGGATCGGCGGGAGTAGAACAAGTACACAGTGTAAACGTTTGGTAAGTGCAAAAGAAATGTTAATATATGTAAAGAAAAGAACGATTTATGTAGATTTCATTGGTGTGGTACAATGAGTGAAAAAAAAAAGAAATAAACTAACGAGAAGCAAATTTGAAAAAAAAAAGTAAAACTTAAATGCAATAATACAGAGAGTTCCTGGTGATATTTATTACAAATCAAATGACGAGCAGAATAAATACTCCTTCCTTTCCAGTTTATAAGTCTTGCACGTGTATAATTTAACCAAGTTATTACACATGCAAGACTAATAAACACGGACGGAAGTAAGTACATTTAAGGGTATACTTCGATAATTGATCGAATCCCATTGGTTGGAGTGATCTTGTAGTCGCTGAAGCCGGCTTGGGAGAAAATCAAGCTCCACTCGTTTTCCTCTCGCTCGATTCCATTGGAGCCCATCATGTAGATATCTAACAAAACCTGCGCCTCTTTGGAATCGTTGGGCTGAGTCACCGGATATCCCACCACCATGTCGATGATTATCACCTTTCCTCCGGCTTCTTTGGCTGGGATCGCTTCCTTGCACCGGCGCATTATCTTGACGCAATCTTCGTGTTTCCAGGCATGCAAAATCCACTGGAACCAAACATATTATATCCCATTATTAGCATAGTAGACCAGCAGAAAAAAGAAGAACATATCCAAAAATAAAAATAAAAATAAAAATAAAAAATTACCTTGAGTAGAACAGCATCCGCAGGTGGGACATACTCGAACATATCTCCGGCGACGAAGGTCAGAATGTCGCTGGCGGGAGCCGCGGCGACGACGTGTGCGAGGTCCAGAACGGTGCACTTGAGGTGCGGGAACGCTCTCGCCACGGCCGACGCGGTGGCGCCATGGTTGCCGCCGATGTCCACCAGCGAGCTTTTCACTTCCCCGAACGCTCCGCGGTGCTCCTTCAACAGGACCTTCATGGCGACGCGGCTGTCCGCGGCCATGCCGTCGTTGAACAAGCCGCCATCGACCTTGGTGGTGTCCCAGAACGTGCAGCTGTTGGCCAGCTGGACGAGCGACTGTGCCGACTCTCCCTCTTGGGTAAACCACTCGGGCATTTTGAGGAGAGAGGTCCAGCATAACGTGTTGACGATGGTGCCCACCATCGGGGACAGGTTGTGCGGTGATCTCTCGACAAGGAGCCGGGAGACCCGCGTGAGCTTGTAATACGCCGGCCTGGGCCCCGGCACACCGGCGCCGTGGTCGTTGCTGCCTTGGACAATGGAGAATACCCCGGTGGTGGTGAGCACCCGCATGACCCGCCGGAGGTTGGAGCGCTTCGTGGGGTGGATCCCGGTGTCGGAGGCCAGCTCGGACAAGGTGGCGGCGCCGCCACGGCGGTGGATGGCGTCGGGGATGCGCAGGTCCGTGGCAGCCTTGAGCGCCAGTGACTTGACGAAGGCGAGGCCGTGGTGGTAGAGCTCCAGCTGAGCTTCAAGTAACTCGTCGCTGCTCATGGCGAGGTCTTGGTCTCCTTCGATGTGCTGCGCCGGCATGGTGTATGTAATGTGTATGATCGAGTGTGGTATGCTAGCTGCTAGCCTGCTACCTGCCTCTTCCTTAGAGAAAACGTAGCAGCATGCTGGTTACCTTCTTATAGATGCATGCGCATGGTATCCTAGTAGCTAGCTTCCTTTTGCGGGTTGGTTTGAGGTTACTACCTCTGGTTGTAGCCGCCTCCTATCCTCGCTGTGTGAACGTAGGGGCTGTTTGGTTCCCGGTCATGTTTGCCAAGCCAAAATTTGACAGTCACAGTTTAGTTGCCATACTTGTGTGGCTAGCCACACTTTGGCTTGGCCACACTAGTCTCCAACCAAACAGACCCGTAGTTTCCCACACCCCCTACGACTCTCGATCGTGTGCACGATCTCGACCGTTCGCTGCAAGAATCGATGGTCAGTGCCACAGCCCTCGGTGGGCCCCACCGACGAATGCATTTATCCGTCGCGCTTGACAGGTGGCCCAACTCGGCAGAACAGCAGGAAAGGACTTTCCCCTTGACTTGGCGCCATTGCCGGATCGGAACGCACCAAGAAGAGGAGGAAGAGGGAGTTTCAACTCAGCTCGCACTGCACCAATTTTTTACATAGCTCAACCGTGAAGCATTGAAGTGCTTTGCAACAAGTTCCATGACCCATTCACCTTAGTAAACAATTTGGACCTCTCATTGAGAAGATTATATTTCCACAACAGTTTTTTTTTGTTATTTCGTTTTTATGGGGATTCGTTAAAACCCACCCCCTTGATGCATGTTCAAGACAATAGCATTTCTCAAGGGGCTAAACAAGAGATGACCTACAAAAAAAAATCCTCGTTTGGACCCGTTGTTCTGAAGTCCGTGCACTTTGACCCTACCTAATTGTTCGCTCAAGCACCACATCACCTTGTGGCCGGCGGGTTAGGAGTAGGAAAGCATTCGTGATGGAGATTGGTCGTGCAACATGATGCTCTGGCTCTGCTTTGAATTTCCTGCATATTTACCTTACTGACAAGCATCACTGAAATGGAAATTAGAATCATCAAATTATGTTAGTTATGAAGCAGGTTGATGTTTGAACAATTTACCAATGTCGGTGACACCACTAGTACACATGAACAGCCCAACAACCATTGGTGTATGTAGATGATATGACCTTCAACCTTTTTAGTCTTTGTTCCATTTACTGAAGTGTTGTATCACTTAATTCTGCGAATCATTTATCAACCAAACCCAGGTATCCATTCTAATTATTTGTGTCAGTACCAAAGGTATGAAAATAATTATTTGTTTTCTGTGGAAGATAATTTTTCATCTGTATTGTTCTGCCAATTGTATGTCTAGTATCCTATGCATATTATTTACTGTCTCTTTTTCTTTATATACCATGCGGTTTGTGATTTCAGAAAACAATCAATCAAGTCTGTGATACTCATCTATATTCTGGTGAGTTAAAGATCCATATGAAGTTTGTTGGGCATCATCTGATCTTATTCTGTGCCTTGTCTAGAGTTGATTAGCTCTAATGTTTATATTAGTATTCATAATACACAAGTTTGCGTGTTCGATTTGTTGGAAAACAGATGAATGCAACAACTGATCAGGTTCAAGAAAGATGAAGCAAGAAATGTTGTTTCCCAGGCTCTAAATCTGAAGCTTCCTTTTGATGAGATAGATTTCATGGAGAAGAACCTAGAGGTGGAGCTGATCAGGAGGCAGCTGGGTCTTGAGCATGTCAGGTCCTGATGATAAGTCAATTTTGACGTTAAATGTGAACCTATTTCTAAGATGTGTCAATCACAATTTTTTCTCAAGTACCAAATTAGTTGCTGAAATCTGCTGTTTTCCCAAATCATCTACTCTTCTGGGAGCTCTCTGTGTTATCATCGGTACTAGTACTTCTCAAGCAGAGCAATAATACTGATATAAAAATGTACTTCTGGTTTTCATTTGCATGATACATGAAGAATAATAAGAGGGAAAAAGTGCAAGTAACACTTGCATGATCATGCAAGTCTTTGTGAGCACCTCCATTTGTCCTAGGAATGTCATAATTTTCTGAAGAGTATTGACTTCGGAAAGCAGGAGTTAAAAACCTATTTTAGCCTGTTTATGCTATCAGCATTCTTGCTGATGTCCATGTTCTGCTCGAGGATATCAAAGAGCAGAAACAAAGAATCAGGTAAATTTTGAACCCCGTTGAAGAATTGATTGGAGGGAGCTAGCTCTTTAGCTCAGTATGGGCTATAGTGTTCACCATTTGTTACTGCAAATGAACCAAGTGTAGCATGAATAATTCCGACAAAGTTCATTTCTGGGAGGAACCTTTGCTCTTTGCGTCTCGGAGATGCGGCGATGGGGGATGACAGGGTTGGTAGAATTGGAATGGTGTTTTCTAGCCTCCGATTTAGATAAGTACCAGCTAAATGCCTGAGTAATTTTTTGGCATGTTGAGTCGTTAACTTGTTTTGGCATGATCCATCTCACTTTGGACTTTGAGACAATTAGATGTAATACCATTGTCAACTTGTTACCTATTTACTTGTAAGATACCTGTATGTTGCTACAAGATCACTATTTTTGTGGATGTTGCACATCAGCAAACAAAATCTATCGGAAACTATTGGTCAAATGAAGTTCCAGAATGCGTGCTATCTCAACTGAATGAAATCATATGTGGTACGAGCAGAGAACTTCGTTCTAGAACTTGTGATCAAAGTCAGAAATAATTGTGGTTTGCAAGTAATGGTAACAATCCTCTCTAGTATGTCACTACCATTCTAGGAATCCACTTAAAGTCACAATCATCACCAAAGATCAAAAGTGAGCTGCAAATTGTCTAAGAGTGGCAACTCAATGATCAAATCATACAATGTGACATTTTCAAGGTTGAACACCCCACTTTTATCTCCTACAGCAGTCTGTCGGCAATGCATACATGAAACTCTCCATCTAGGCGTCATTGAGCTTTCCCACCACTCCACCGTCCAACTCCAATGGAATTCTTGTGTATAAAAAAACAGAATTCTTGTGACCCCTGATCCACAACCAACGACAAAGCCGAGCCGAATGGCTAGAGGCCTGTGGCGCCAGGCTACCGAACTGGAGGAGGCACGCCTTGCGTGCTAACTTGGGCAGAGAGGCGCATCCGCAGCGGGGTGAGCAAGCAGCGAGTAGGATATGGAAGGAGAGAGGAGAAGCGGCAGCTGCGTGCGCGCCGGCGGCCGGCGACGACGACAGTAAGAGACACGGTGGCTGGGGGTGAAAGGATCTGAGGGCTCGTGCGGGGGAGTCTCGGCGCGAGGCGGGTCGGAGGTTGGGGGCAGGGATCTGGATCCGACCAAGCGTCAAGGGGGAAAGGGCGACGTCAAGGGTCGAGGCGAGAAGAAACGGTGGAGGAGCTGGCGGCGCCACCGCTGGGCAGGGATACAACCCTAGAACCCCCGTACACCGGCGCGACGATTTTCCTTCCTACCGGCGCGCAGGAGTCCGAGAGGCAGTGGATCCCTGCCGCCCCCTTCACCGGCATCGCGGGCATTTCCCGGCGGCGGCCTCGGAAGGCGACGAGGGGAGGTCGCAGAGCGCGCGGGAGGGGAGGGGGGGCTAGGGTTTCGCCCCCCGGTCGCCTGGAGGGGCGACACGAGTAGCATGATGACCGCTCATTTACTTGCTAGTAAAGCGGAAGGAAACTGTTGTGCGGACGATGCTTGCTGGCCGATTCCCGCACGATACGGAATCACACGGGCGGGCACGGACGACACAGTCGCGTCGACGAAATCGCACGAACAAGCGCGGACGTCGGACGGAAATCGCCCATCGTCTGTAGCAGCGCCGAAAGCGGATGATCCTCATTTCACTATGTAGCAAGAGGAACCCTAGGTTTTGTTTTCGATGTAATCATGGACGATGTAGGTGTTTCCTAAGTAATAGAATTCACAATGATGGCTTAAAAAAAAGGGAGACAAGGCCCCCACCAAGAGCCTCACTGATCTGCACGACTGCACCATGCATTTTTCGTGTTTGTTGGGTGTATCGCAGGGACCAATAATGCAACGCGCGCTAGAATTCGTGATCTGCGTCGGTGGTGTGGCCGGCAGCGCGTACGTGGGAATTTACGTCCACTTGGCCACACCCAATCCTCCACAGGTCCGATGCGATCCAGATCTGCGACGCCGTCCCGGCCGATGGTTGGTTCAGATGCGATCCAGATGCATGCTCTGCTCCCTCCACATGCCTGAGTTTTGACTTTTGCGTCTAAAAGAAATAGGGCTACCTCCGTTTCAACAATTTTATATGTTTAGAGTACTCCGTTTCTGCACATTGTAGTGGAGTATATATATATATAGGTCTAAAAGAAGATGCGGTTGTAGTAGGTCTAAATTGTGTATCCCACATGAGTGTCTCCCGTTCTAAAAGAAGATGCAGGTGCATGTAGTAGCTGTCTTCTACAGTAGTTGGCTGGATGCTTCCACGCAGATATGTACCAACCTCCACATGTGCAACTTGTTTTAGTCAATGCACTGTAGTAGTAGTGTAGGAGTAGCCACTAGTTCCATTCAATGCACCGCCACCGACGCCGTGCCACTGAGCGCAGACGGCACGGTCCACGCGATGCAGACCACGCCTTCCACGCTGGGGGTGCACCTCGTGGAGTGGAATGGGCCGATGGCCACGCTTCTTCACGATGAGTGACCATTAGCGTTGAGTATATGTGTTACGTGTATATTGTATATTGGACCTACCTTTTAGTTCCTTGTATAGTTAAGGTCCGTAGCCCTATACTGCAGCAGACCGCCCAACTACCTCGCCAGCTACTGCCATCCGCGTCACCGAAGCCTCCTTCTGCTGCCGTCCAACCGCGCCGATCGCCGCCGTCGGACCAGCAATGACGTCACCAGGCCCGTTCCCCGCCGCCTCTGCCGTCCCGCCGCCGGCGCCCTACGCCGCGGCCCCACCGCCATACGGGGTGGCCGCCACCTACGACGTGCCTGTTTCCATGTACGGGAATCCTACGTACGGGGCATACGGGACTCCGTCCGCATCCACGTACTGGTCTACACCTGCGTATGGGGCTCCACCCGCGTACGAGTCTCCCGGGTACTTGTGGGGGTCGTCAGCGGGCCCACGGGTTTTTCCGGCAGACCATCCGGCCTACCCGGCACCGCAGTTGCAGTCAGGGCTGTATGGAGCGTGCCCACCGCCGCCGTTGAGCGGCGGCTACGCCTTCCCCATGGCGTCTCCGTCCCCCTCGCCGACCCTGCAGCTGGCGCCCTTGGACCCGATGCTCCTCACCGGGCTGCATGCCACTCCTACGCCGAACAACTACACTAGAGGTGGTGATTGGTATATGGACACCGGTGCTACGGCTCACATGTTTGCTCATCCTGGTAACCTTGACTCCTTCACTCCTGTCTCCACCGACCGCCGCATTATTGTCGGCGACGGTTCCACACTTCCTATCACACATGTTGGGCATACTTCTTTTCCTTCTACTTCTACTCCATTATCTTTGTCTAACATACTTGTGTCACCTCATCTTATTAAGAATCTCATTTCTGTTCGTTGTTTCACTCGTGAAAATCCTGTTACCGTTGAATTTGACGAGCTTGGTTTTTGTGTCAAAGACGCTCGAACCAGGATGGTACTTCACCGTTGTGACAGCCCCGACGAACTCTATCCGGTGCACTCGCCTTCCTCCACCACCACCGCACCGGTTGCTCTCTCCGCTGGCATCGATCTCTGGCACGCTCGCTTAGGTCATCCCAACCCCGGCACACTTCGTCATATTCTTAGGAGTTTCAGTTTCAGTTGCAATAAGATCGAGGATCACACTTGTCATGCATGTCGAGTCGGCAAACATGTTCGCCTGCCGTTTAATAATCCTACCATCATTGCTTCTTTTCCTTTTCAGTTGATTCATAGCGATGTGTGGACTTCTCCGGTTCACAATAACTCGAGCTATTTATATTATCTGGTCATTCTTGATGACTATTCTCATTATGTGTGGACTTTTCCTTTGCGCAGAAAGTCGGATGCACTCTCTACCTTGACGGGCTTTTACTCCTATGTCCGCACGCAGTTTGGGCATCCCATCCTTGCGCTTCAGACGGACAATGGAAAAGAGTTCGACAACCTCGCTTTCCGCACCTTTTTGTCGCATCATGGCATAGTTTTCCGCCTCACATGGCCGAACACTTCACAGCAGAACGGTCGAGCCGAGCGCGTCCTTCGCACTCTGAATGACTGCGTTCGCACGCTCCTGTTTCATGCCAACGTGCCGCCTCGTTTCTGGCCGGACGCACTCGCCACTACATCACTTCTTCTTAACATTAGACCTTGTCGCCCATGGTGGAACTACGCACCTCACCATCTTCTCTTTGGTACGCCCCCGTCTTATGACGACTTGCGTATTTTCGGGTGCCTTTGCTATCCCAGCACTGCCGACACTGCTTCTCACAAGCTTGCACCTTGATCCGTCACTTGCATCTTCATCGGCCACCCCTCCAACTCCAAGGGATATCGGTGCTACAATCCCGTCTCCCACCGTGTGTTCACTTCCCGGCACGTTTACTTTGATGAGCATGTGTTTCCGTTTCACCAGGTACCCCCGGCTGTTCCTCCCGCCACTGGTGACGCTGGCTCCTCGACGCCTCTCCCAGGGCGCTCGCGCGCCTCTCTTGGCCTGCCCCTGGCTTTGAGGCGCGCCCCCCGCATGCGGCGCCTCCTACAGCCGCGGCGCTGGCGCCCCCGGCGACCCCGACGTTGGCGCCCGCGGCGTCCCCGGTGCCCGCGGCCCCCCCGACGCCCCTGATGTTGGTGCCCGCGGCCGCCTCTGCGCCACCGGCGCCTGTGGCTGGTCCGGTCACCCGCGCCCGTACGGGCGTTTTTCGCCCGAGCTCGCGCTACGCCTCGGATGACTACGTCCATGCGGCGTCCACCTCTGAGCCATTGCCATTGCCGTCCTCCGTTCGAGCCGATCTTCATGACCCGCTCTGGATGGCTGCGATGCAAGAGGAGTTTGACGCCCTGTTGCGCAACCGGACGTGGCAGCTTGTTCCCCGTCCTCGGCACGCCAACGTGATTACCGAGAAGTGGGTCTTTAAACACAAGCTCCGTCCTGATGGTACCCTTGATCGCTACAAAGCGCGATGGGTCATTCGTGGCTTCCGACAGCGTGCTGGCATCGACTTCACCGACACCTTCGCTCCGGTCGTCAAGCCCGGCACGATACGCATGGTTCTCCACCTTGCGGTCTCCCGTGCTTAGCCGATGCACCAGATGGACGTCTGCAACGCCTTCCTCCATGGTCACCTCTAGGAGAAGGTCTTCTTCCAGCAGCCCACCGGGGTTGTTGACCCGATGCTTCCCGACCATGTGTGCCTGCTTTCGCGTTCCTTGTACGGAGTCAAGCAGGCTCCGCGCGCTTGGTACCAGCGCTTCGCGGCGTTTCTCCACCAGCTTGGGTTCCGCTCTACCCGCTCGGACTCCTCGCTCCTCGTCTACCATCAGGACTCTGACACGGCCTACTTACTGCTCTATGTCGACGACATCATCTTGACGGCATGTACGACTGGTCTCCTCAGTCAGCTCACGGCTCGTCTTCGCGCTGAGTTTGCCATCAAGGACTTGGGTCCTTTGCACTACTTCTTCGGTGTCGAGGTGGTGCGCCGTCCGGCTGGCTTCTTCCTTCATCAGCGGAAGTACGCTCACGAGCTCCTCGAGTGCGCCGGCATGCTTAACTGCAAGCCCGCCGCTACGCCTGTTGATACGAAGGCCAAGCTTTCTGCCACGGATGGTTCTCCTGCATCGGATGCTGCTTTCTATCGGTCCATCGTTGGTGCTCTCCAGTACCTCACTCTGACTTGACCGGAGATACAGTATGCCGTGCAGTAGGTGTGTCTTCATATGCATGCTCCTCGAGACGTTCATTGGGCTGCCGTCAAGCGGATTCTCCGCTATATCTGTGGCACTATGGATGTTGGCGTCACGCTTCACGCCTCCGTCGACACCGCCCTCACCGCCTACTCCGATGCAGACTGGGCGGGCTTCCCTGACACTCGTCGCTCCACTTCGGGCTATTGTGTCTATCTTGGACCCTCACTCATCTCGTGGTCGTCCAAGCGGCAGCCTACGGTCTCTCGTTTCAGTGCTGAGGCTGAGTATCGTGCGGTGGCCAACGCCGTCGCCGAGTGTTCGTTGCTTCGCCAGCTACTTCAGGAGCTCTCTTGCCCTGTTGACCGTGCCACGGTGGTCTACTGCGACAACATCTCGGCGGTCTACCTCTCCGCTAACCCGGTGCATCATCGACGGACCAAGCATATTAAGTTGGATATTCATTTTGTTCGGGAACAGGTGGCCCTTGGCTATATTCGTGTTTTGCACGTCCCTACTTTCCAACAATTTGCCGATATCATGACCAAGGGCTTGCCTACGGCGTCATTTGAGGAGTTCCGATCCAGTCTTTGCGTCAGCCGAGGTGCCGCTTCGACTGCGGGGGGGTGTTGAGTATATGTGTTATGTGCATATTGTGTATTGGGCCTACCTCCTAGTTCCTTGTATAGTTGAGGTCCGTGGCCCACCTTTGTACATCATATATATGTGCCTATGCACAAAGAGCAATACATCGTGCAATTCACATATTCTACAATTAGGCTGGTTGTAATGTGGAGTATCATATACTAGTATCATGCATTATTAATTAGTATCATATGTTGCATTATTAATTGCCATGCATGACACAAAGTAGTACAACATTTAATATGATACGGTATCATGATATGATACCATACCCTCTCTTTCTTCATTTAATTATGTGTCACATCATCCAAAAAGTCTAGTTGGCATGCATGATACTGTTTATGATATTCCCATTGCGACCAGCCTTATTGCGCGTGCTCAAGCCTGTCATCTGTGGATGCACTGCCATCAAGGTGATTTAACCAAAACCCTAGTGCGCATACGTTCCAATATTGGCTTCCCGGCGGCGCATTCTCAGCCATCCATTTTTGATCTAACGGCGGGATGGCAACTTGGTTTTTTCTTTAACGGCAGGATGGCTAAGAATGCGCGAGACAACGAGCGCCCGTCGCGGCCCGTTAAGGCCCATATTTTTGAGATTGGGCCCTTGCCCCACTGCATTGCGCCGCCACTCCTGCTGCAGCCTCCGCTGGCCTCCGCCGCCTCTAGGTGCCGCCATGGACCCCCCTTAGCTAGGGCCGCCTCACCTTCCAAGCCATAGTTTTGCGCCAACCCTCATGCGAGGAAGAATAACACCCTGCTGCCACCTTCCCTAGGGCGCCGCAGCTTCAACGGTGGCCTCTCCGGCGGTGACAGGATGCAGGAGAGGAGTGATGGAGGGCCCTAGACCCCGACAGCTAAGGTTCCCTCTATCACGAGAGGAGGGCAACACGTGGGCAGGTCGGTTCATCTGCTGAACTATCCTTTGGTTTACATGTCCGGACTGTGGAGGCTCCAATAGATTTTAGGAAAAAAATAGAACGTATGGATATATTGATGTGCAACACTGCTGAATTTCATGTTCTAGATTGAGAACAATATTTTTCAAAAACGAAAATACTAACAAATTTAGTGTCGCTAGTGATATGGACCGAACATTCATAGCCTAACTTAGATTAGTTGCTATTAGCTCAAAACAATTCTTTTTTATTACTAGAGTTGTTCTCTTATTTTTTTTAAATTCACCATAGTAGATAAGTGTTTGTCTACGCGCAAATTTACTTCCAAAGTTTCATAATTTTTAGAGCATATCCACTCCCCCACCAAAAAGGCCCCCCAAACGGCTTTGGGGTGTGCCGGCACCCAAAACCCGACCCAGCCTATCCCCCAAATAGATTTCAGCTAGGAGGCGGGTCGCAGGGGTTGAGAAGTGCGGCGGAGGTTGGGAGGGAGGAGGACGGTGGGCCGGGGCAAGTTAAGAGGAGGAGGGCGACCGCCTTCGCCGGGCGAGCAGGTGCGTCCTCGTCTGCCTCGCTCGGGCAGCCCGCGTGGAATTGGATCTCGTTTCCAGGCCTAAATTCTAGTGCATCCAATCGTCTCAATTGGAGGCCCCGACTCTAGATTCCCTAATTCCAGCCCCAATTTTGCACAATGATAGCTGTCAAAAAGCATCACTTTTTATTGAGATTTCCCCATTGGTTTTATTTGGTTTTAATGTTATTCGCATTCAACTAACACCAAAACCGCGAAACTAAAGAAACCTTGTTTTGTATCATGAGTTTCAGAACCTGGACACTTTTGGGAGGCCCCAGGCCAATTTGGAGGTAAAAGATGCAGAAATTAAGCAAAGCGCTTTTGGAAGGCATTGAAGGGGAGATTACACGAGACTTAAATGAGAGATTATATGGTGGGGGCAAAATCTTCCAAACCGTATAACTCCACCGTATAAGGTGGCACCGCCTTTGCGTTGTCAAAAGGGGCAACTTTCCTGAAGGCCACCAAATACCACGACATATAAGCAGCCGCCATCCATCGCAGAAGGAGAAAAGAAGAGATCTAGGGGGAGAAGAAGAAGGCCTTCCATCTACCTCGTGATCTTCCATCTCCAATCCATCCATTCATCCACACCCCTTGCATAAGAGAGAAAGAGAGATCCACAACTTGTAATCTAGGGTTTGATACTCTATTCTTAGTTGTGTTTGTCTTTGGATCATTCTTAAACCTTATGGTGGATCACCATGGTAATATCCAGATGAACTCCTTTTACATTATGATTATTTCATTGATATTTACCTCTCTCATGTGCGAGTAAATCCCTTTGGCGTGGGGGTGTAGGGGATTGGTGAGATGTATTGTGCCTATTTATTTCCATCTGAATTGTGATTATGAAAGTGAGTATGATATGATGGATTGATTATTTGTGTTGTGCTTAATGCTTGCTGTCTAATTTAAGGGCCCATACAACATGATCCCATGTCCTACACAAATAAGATCTTGTGTTCTAGTGAACCGGCGACCTCGGCGTGACACAACTGATATAAAAGGGAATCTATTATGCTCGAGGAGAACAAGGAACCAAAGAGCCTATACCACTAGTTTGATCTAACAATCTTAATTATTAATGCTGACCATGGATGTGGTAACAGGTTAATAGGACTATTGAAGTCATGATGAAATCTACCAAGAGGAGTCTCTACTACTTACGGGTTACTTTCCTACTCACATAACATTGTGAAGTATTATAATCACATTCACTCATTTATTCCATTTGGCACTTTTACTAATCACCATGAACCAGGTCTCTGATACGTTGCAAACGTATCTATAATTTTTGATGCTCCATGTTTGTTTTACATCAATTGCTTTATGTTTTGTTTACACTTTGTGGCACTTTTATGCATTCTCTGGAACTAACATATTAACAAGATGCCATAGTGCCAGTTCCTGTTTTCTGCTGTTTTTGTGTTTTAGAGAAATTATTAAAGAAATATTCTCGGAATTGGACGAAACAAAAGCCAAAGTTCCTATTTTGCTGTCACGTACACAGAGTCCGAAGAGGAGGCGAAGTAGGGCAACGAGGCGGCCACACCTAGTGGTGGCGCGCCCCCCTGGCCACCCCGCCCCATGGTGTGGGCCCCTCGGGGCGCCCACCGACCTCGCCCTTCCGCCTATATAATGTCATCCTCGGGAAAACCCTAAACACCCCAGCAAAAATGCATGAAAAGTTCTGTAGCCGTCGCCATCGTCGACCCTAGTTCGGAAGGGTTCTGAAGATCTCTCTGGTGCCATGCCGGAGAGGAAGATCATCACCGGAGGCCTTCTTCATCGCCATGCCTGCCTCTGGAGTGATGCGTGAGTAGTTCATTGATGACCCACAAGTCTAGGGGATCGCAACAGTCTTCGAGGAAAGTAAAACTCAAATTTATTGATTCGACATAGGGGAGCCAAAGAATGTTTATAAGCCTTAACAGATGAGTTGTTAGTTCAGCTGCACCTGGAAATAGACTTGCTCGCAACATTTTATTAGTAGTAACAGTTTTATAGTAGTAGCAGTAGTGAAATAATAACAGCAGTAATGAAATAAGGACAGCGGCAGTGATTGTAATAAACAGCAGAATTACAATATTGTAGGCATAGGGATGGATGAACGAGCGTTGCATGGACAAGATAATTCATATAATAATCAAGACATGGGCAATTGCAGGTAAATAATAATAAAGCATCCAAGTACTAAGTAATTATAGGAATGTGTTCCGTATTTAGTCGTGCGTGCTCTCCACAACATCTTTTGTCCTACCAGCCCATTTACAACGGGGCCTTGATACGTTGCAAACGTATCTATAATTTTTGATGCTCCATGCTTGTTTTACACCAATTACTTTATGTTTTGTTTACACTTTGTAGTATTTTTACGCATTTTCTAGAACTAACCTATTAACAAGATGCCATAGTGCCAGTTCCCTTTTTTCTGCTGTTTTTGTGTTTCAGAGAAATTAGTAAAGAAATATTCTCGGAATTGGAGAAAACAAAAGCCAAAGTTCCTATTTTTGCCGACACGACACGGAGTCCAAAGCGGAGACGGAGCAGGGCACCGAGGAGGCCACACCATAGCCAGGCACGGGCCCACCTCTAGCCCCGCGACCCTAGGGTGTGGGCCCCTTGGGCGTCCACCGACATTGCCCTTCCGCCTATATAATGCCCCCGACGCGAAAACCCTAAATAATTAAGCCTCCGTCTATGAAAAGTTCCGCAACGCCGCCACCATCGAAGAGGAGATTCGGGGGACAGATGTCTCTGTTCCGGACCCTACCGGGACGGGGAATTGCCCCCGGAGCCATCTCCATCGACTCCACCGCCATCTTCATCACCGTTGCTGACTCCCATGATGAGGAGGGAGTAGTTCTCCCCGAGGCTGAGGGCTCTACCAGTAGCTATGTGGTTTATCTCTCTCTCCGATGGTGTGATCTTTATGTGATCATGATCTTTGTAACCTAGTTGATTAAGTAGATGTTACTCTCATCTATTATGCTACTCAAGTGCTTATATTAATGTGATCTCCGGAGACACCTTGTCCCATGGTGTGAAGGTGACAGTGTGCGCACCGTGTGTGGCACTTAGGCTAAAGATTACAGAAATACTTATCATGAGTTATAATTTGAGTTGGATGTCTCTACGAACTTGTGGTGTTTGTTTGGAACCATCTAGCGCTTAAGGTGACAGTGTGGAGTTACCTAGATGGGGAATGCAAACTTTAAGGTGTGCTTTTATAGCCCTACGTGGTGAATTGGTGTTCGTTATCCAACCGGAGAGTAGTTCAGAGTAGCATAGTGAAGAGAAGATGTTTATGTGTTCAATTATGATATCATTGTTGAGAGTGTCCACTAGTAAAAGTATGATCCCTACGTTTGTTTCTAAGCATTGAAACACCGTTTACAACCAGTCCTGCTACATGTTTGCTTGCTGCCATTTTTATTTCAGATTGCAATTACCACTTATAATCATCCATATTACTTGTATTTCACTATCTCTTCGCCGAACTAGTGCACCTATACACCTGACAAGTGTATTGGGTGTGTTGGGGACACAAGAGACTTCTTGTATCTTGATTGCAGGGTTGCTTGAGAGGGATATCTTTGACCTCTTCCTCCCTGAGTTCGATAAACCTTGGGTGATTCACTTAAGGGAAACTTGTTGCTGTTCTACAAAACTCTGCACTTGGAGGCCCAACACTGTCTACAAGAATAGTGCGTAGACATCAAGCTCTTTTCTGGCGCCGTTGCCGGGAGGTAAGGTAAAAGGTACTCACATCCTCTGGCTACTAATTAAGCTATCTTCTAGTACTGTTACTGGTGTGTGAGTGCTCAAAGTTATTTCCTTTAGATTCTGCAATTATATCTTTTTGATTCTTGTTTTTATTTTCACTAGTTAGGCTTAATGGAAAACGACAACAAAATTAGAGAGCTTTATAGTATTTTTCCTGAGTTAGGACATGAAGTGTTTGAAGAGAAAATTAAAAAACCTATGGAACTTTATTTGCATGCTAATAGAAATGTTATTAGTACGAATTATTTGAACACCATCATTGCTAATGCTATGGAAAAGCCTAAGCTTGGGGAAGCTAAAAAAAATTATTTGAACACCATTATTTGCAGAGGCCGGGGCGACGCCCCTTTTCCAAGAAAAAAATGGAAATCGAACACTTATTACAGTGGGTGGAGTAGCAGTACAGTAGGTCGATGGATGATTACATAAGTGAGGTATGAATTAAAACGAGTTTATGAGATCAACCAAAGCTTTCACCTCAGTTTGGGAGTCAACTGCTTCATCTGCAGCTAATTTGAAGGCATCCATCCTGTCTCTAATCCCTTTGTCGTGCATAATCTTGTCGATGGCAGCCTTGATCTTCCCTCTCTCCAGGTTCTGCCCAGCCGCCGACGACGCCTCGATCTCCACTCCCACCTTCCAGACATCGCACACGTACCTGGCGTTGCTGAACTGGTCTCCGTGCAACGGGAGGCATATCATCGGCACGCCCTCCGACACGGCTTCCACCGTGGAGTTCCAGCCGCTGTGCGTGATGAAGGCGCCTACCGCAGGGTGGGCGAGCACCTCCACCTGCGGTGCCCAGCTGACGAGCCTGCCATGATCACGGATCTGGGCGTCGAGCCCGTGGGGCAGCTCGCCGGACTCGTAGCCGCGGATGAGCGTGGGCCTGACGACCCAGAGGAAGGGCCGCTTGCTGGCGGCGAGCCCCCACGCCAGCTCCACGAACTCGTGCGGGTCCATGGCGGCCAGGCTCCCGAAGCTCACGTACACCACACTGCCTGGTTCCTGCGTGTCGAGCCAATGGAGGCACTCGCGGTCCGCCTGCGTCTCGCCGTACAGGCTGCTGCTGGTGTTGCCCGGCGGCGCCAGCTTGTGGAGAGGGGCGAGGGCGAAGACCGGGAGGGACTCCTCCTGGCGGATCGTGTCCAGGTCGTCGGCCTCGATGGCCCTCAAGGTGTTGAATATGAGGCCTGCGGACTGGCGCGGTGCCTCGATGGTGTTCCGGAGCAGGTCGGCGAAGCCCTGGAGGCTGGATGCCTCGAGCCGTAGCAGATCTTTCACACGGTACGGCGGCAGCTCCTCGACCAGATCCTCCTTGCGCGCCTCTGCACAGCACAGATCCATCCATTTATAAAGGGTCTGCACGCCTTTGGTTCTCCTGATAGCATGATGATGAATCATAATGCACAATAATAATCCTGAAATGATATATCTGCATGATGGCCTACCTTGTACAGGCAGGTAGCCCTTGTGAATCAACATCGGGTACGCCATGTAGACCCGGTAGTTGGCGGCACTGGCCGTCATGACGCCCATCGCCGGCACGCCGAGGGCGCTGGACACCGACAGGGCCTTGTACCAGGCGACGTCGGCGATGACGCACCGGACACCGGCGCCTTCCTCGGCGAGCGCCGCGGTCAGGCGTTCCCTGAACGGCGCTTCGGAGTAGTCGCTCATGGCCGTGACCATCCCCGCGATGTCCTCGGACGCCATCAGCTCCGGGGGCACGTCCACACGCAGGGGCACGAAGCGGTAGTCCGCGGGGTACTCGGCCGGGTCGGGCGCCCGGAGCTCGGTGTGGAAGATGGTCACCGCGAAGCCGCGGGTGTGGAGAACGCTGGCGAGGCGGAGGAGGGGGGTGGCGTGGCCGTGGAACGGGAAGGGGAAGACCACCACGCGACGCCCGTCTCCGGCCATCTCCTCCCTCTCTGCTTTCTTTTTTTCTTTGTGTGTGTGCGTCTGTGGGGTTGATGATGAAAGGACTAGCGAGGCTCTTAATATAGAGCTTAGGAGCAGGGTTCAGTCGATGACAATGCGTCAACGTGCTCATCTGAAATGGATCCCAAATGGCCCATCGTCATGCATGAGCTCAGCTCTAGCCTTGGGTTCATCTTCATCATTCCCACCCTAACAACCGCCACCTGTCCAATCCGCTTACAAATGCGTCAACGTCGATCAGCACCAGCAAATCGATTGCGTGTTCTGGATCGGGCATCATCCATTGCCGACCAGCTTGAATTTGCTCCTATTCGCACAATGATCAATGAGTAGTGGGTGACCATGTATAACTACTCCCTCATGCTCAAAATATGTTGCGTATTTTGTATAGTTAAAAATGATTAAACTTTATAAAATTTGATCATGTAAATTGATAAAAATAAATAGAAATATATATACTGTCAAATTGACCTTTACTCTTAAATTGGAGTTGGTGAAGCCATAGGTCGTCACTCGACACTCAACATTGGAAGCATCTGGACCGTCTATTTTGTATCTGATGCCATACAGATTCTGTCATAAACAATGGAAGATCTAAAAAAAATCACCGATAAACCAATAACCGGAGATTTCGTGCCAATTAATGGGCTGACTAATTTTACTCCCTCGATCCCATTAGGCTGGTCATAGTGGGAGTAACTTAGCTAGTAACATAGCGCAGTTCAAGACAAGTTTACTTATGTGGCATGTATTTAATGAGGAGAGATGTGTTTAGAGTAACATAATATGTTACTGTAACATAGCGCTTTTCAAGAGAAGATGAGTCTACAAGCTAATAAATGAAGCCAACTATGACACTACTACTACGTTACTTTGCACTATGAAGGTGGTAACTTAGACTAGAGTCATGCATATGACACTAGTCTAAGTTACTCTCCACTATGACCAGCCTTATATAAGGCTGGTAACAAGTACAATATAGCTATATATGCTGGCCATTAATTGGCACCAATTAATGGCTATAAGATATTACTACCTATTAACTGCACGAATATGCCAATTAATGGGAGATTTGGTGCCAATTAATGGCCAGCATATAGCTAACAAGTACAATACTTAACTATAAAAAAATACTACTTTATTAGGACATGGTCCACCACACATACTCACAGTGCGTAGGAGCACGTGCAACAGCTAGCTTTTACATAGGAGTCCACCTCTCTCCTCTCTCCTCTTCTCTCCCCTCCACCTAAGCACACATATATTATTTTATTCTTTATAGCTAGATGACTAGACCTTATTGTACTTGTTCTTATATTTTGGGAAAAATTTAGGAGGGCTTTGGCGCCTTATGCTTGCCAGCGAGGGCAGACACGTGTGCCTCCAGAACCTCCCATTGTGGCTAACGTACGCTCAACACGGTCTATGGCCTGCCATTCAACAAAAATCAGGAGAGACTCGTGCAAGGCCTCCGGCAGAACTAATTCACCTCCGCATTTGACCATGCCCCAGAGGCGAAGCTTAGACGGTTCGTCTTCCCTAAGCGCTTGTGGTGGTGCAAGAAGCGGTTGCGCCTCGGCATGGAGACCACACCACAAAATAGTGCACGTTGATCAATACCTCGGCGTGGTCACTAATACGCCACACGGTGGTAGGTTGTGGGGTGCAAGATTGTGCTATGACCTCTTCTTCGTGCTCGCAGTATCACCGACTCACTGTGACGCCCACGACCTTATAGTGTGGCTGGCGGAGCTACCCTTTGATCTTTGAAGAGGTCACCCGCCTGGTCTACCTCAACCCCTCACGGCAGTGCTCTTGGAGACCCCCCATCTCTACCAATGCGTGCAAATGATTTGAATCATGTTGTTCCCGACGACATATGACTAACTTCCCGACAACACACTGGCCGGGTGGTGGCCACGTCGCTGTCAGTCACCTACTGTATATACTCCATAGATAATTAACTACCTCGAGTTCAGCCAGAGCGGTGGATGTCGGCCAAATTTGTGTACCACGACTTGTGCAAATTCGTCATGTTCAACGCTGGCAGACGATCGATATGCCTCGCCAAGGACCTGGCCTATTGGCCAGTAGATGAGGACAGTTGAAGGGCATGGCCACGTCGCGCCCAGTAATTCCGATAGCTACATACCATAGATGTGGTTGTTTCATTTCGTGGTTTATAAGGAAGATGGAGGACATCACGCACGATATTGATGGAGGTAGTGTCATGTTTCTTTGGTTAAAATTTGGATATCAATGCACTACTAGAAAAACCGCTACTAATGGCGCACCTAATTTGGCCATTAATGGCGCATCACCGGTGCGCCATTACTAACACGCCATTAGTAATTTTTACTAATGGCGCTGGTGCGTCATTAGTATCTGGTATACTAATGGCGCACCACTGGTGCGCCATTAGTATCTGGTATACTAATGGCGCACCACTGGTGCGCCATTAGTATAGGCCACGGTGCGTCATTAGTATGCCTCCCAGGGGCCATGTATACCCAGGTGCTTTGGCATACTAATGGCGCACGACAACGAGATGCGCCATTAGTATTTTTGAATTTTGAAGGCGGGAAAATAGTAGTGGCGCACCGTCTAACCCCCACCGTGCGCCATTGCTATTTTTGAATTTTGAATTTGGATCTGGATCGTGATTTTTTTTGCCCATTTTTTGCTAGTTTTTTTTGCTCGTTTTTTGGCACGATATTATTTCAAATTTTGTTCCTGTTTTTGGATCTTGTACGTTCTTTTGCCGTGTTCTTTTGCCGGAGAGGAGTTCGCCGGAGAGGAGGAGGAGGAGGAGGAGGAGGTCACCGGAGAGGCGCTCGCCTACATCGCCGGAGAGGAGGAGGAGGTCGCTGGAGAAGAGTTCACCGAAGCATCGGAGAGGAGGAAGGAGAAACCATGAGGGAATGGGAGGAGAGGAGGGAGGAGGAGCTCACCGAAGAGGAGGGAGGAGAAACCGTGAGGGGAGGGGAGGAGAGGAGGGAGGAGGAGGTTCCCGGAGAGGAGGAGGTCGCCGGAGAGGAGAAGGAGGTCGCCGGAGAGGAGGAGGGTAGTATGATGGAGGAGAGAAGGGAAGATGGAGGAGAGGAGAGGAGGAGATGGAATGGAGGAGAGGTGTGGAGTGGAGGAGGTGCGCCCAGCCATATATACGACATAGTAATGGCGCACCGTGGGCAGGTGCGCCATTAGTAACTTATTTATTTATTTTTTTGATTTATTTTGAATTTTGAAGGCGGGAAGATACTAATGGCGCACCATGGGCAGGTGCGCCATTAGTAATTTTTTTTTATTTTTTTGACTAATTTTGAATTTTGAAGGCGGGAAGATACTAATGGCGCACCATGGGCAGGTGTGCCATTAGTAACTTTTTTTTATTTTGTTGACTTATTTTGAATTTTGAAGGCGGGAGGATACTAATGGCACACCGTGGGCAGGTGCGCCATTAGTAAGTTTGAATTTTTTTGCCTCTCCAGATCTTAAAAGCCCCGTATCTTTTTTTCTATTAGGTTTTTGAGGATTTTTAAAATGTTTAACGGGGCTCCCCCGGTTAAATTTGGATGTAACTTTTCGAGTAGATGATTTTTCATATAAAAAACTTTTTCATCCGAGTTAGTATGCAAAAATTATGCCCATTTTTACAAATTCTCGAGAGATTTTGCAAATGAAGTCGAAATTCATATTTGCAAATTTTCCCAACAACTAGACCACATATCACATGGAAAACTTATTTTCTTTTATTTTTTGACATTTTCATCATTTTCTTTTTTTTTTAAACTGAAAAGGCGATCCAGGGGGGAGGTGCATTCGGTGAAAGTGGTGGCCAAGTTACTAATGGCGCACCGTGGCATGTCAACTAGTAATGACGCACCACTCCCACGGTGCGCCATTAGTAGTTTTGAACAAATTTTTTTTAAAAATAATTTACTAATGGCGCACCCGCGGTGTGGTGCGCCATTAGTATTTGGACACTAATGGCGTACCAACACATGGTGCGCCATTACTATAGTAATGGCGCACCACATGTCTGGTGCGCCATTAGTGTCAATTCCATCTATAGCCCTTTTCCTAGTAGTGATGGTGGCCATCACGTGGATATGAGGTAATGTCATATTTTTATGATTTGGTTTGAAATTGGATGTTGATGGAGTCTCACCTGGATGGAATTATTGTCATATTTTCTATGGTAACATAAACTTAGTTGTGACATGATACATACAACACATTTTCAGGGTTGTTGGTTGCGAAAGCTAATGAGAGAGAGAGAGAGAGAGAGAGAGAGAGAGAGAGGGAGAGAGAGAGAGAGAGAGAGAGAGTGGCGTGACGGAGAAAAGAGGAAACAATGTAATGTCTTGCACAGTGAAGTTAAAGTTTTAACTCTTATAGAGCATTTGTGAAATAGAACAAAATAGTAAACATTATTTTTTTACTTTTTGAACCATATCAATGTGACGGTATTAAGTTAATTTAACATTTATTAGATTAAAATACTTTAGCATTATCTTGCACTGTGAGTACATATGAAATCGTCAAGCTTACGACAAAAAAATTGGTCGTGGAAGATTGTTACGGTAGGTGGTATACGTGCTGCTCAAATACCATGCAAATGAACATAAAAATAACATTTCTAACATTTGTATGACAATACGAGAATATCTTAAACGCATCGGGGAGTGGATTTAGTTAATGTATACACAAGATTTATATGCATCATATTTATATGTGCAACAAGGAAATAATAAGAGGGACCGTAGCAGCGCACGGGCATTAAACTAATATTATTAGAATCGTCATGAAGTGTATTTTCATACTGTATGCATTCGGTAACCTAGATATTTATACTATTTCTAATATTCTTGATCAAAGTTTGTACAATTTGACTTGCACGCAAAACTATGCGCAACATAAAATGGGCAGGGGGACCGCGTGAGACGGAGGGAGCTATTGTTCTTTTGGAGGTGGCCGACGTTGGTCTAGATGCGGCTTTGTTTTTCAGTGGAGGGTAGGCCCCTATGCGTTGTACTAGCTACTACAATGCATGTGGCATGGTTAGTCGGTGTGAAGTTACAACGAGGGCAGGAGCTCTGCCTTTTCATATAGATAGAGGAAAAAACCGCGGTACAACGAGGACATGTTTATCTTAAGGTGGAAACATGCCAAAACCACCTCAATAACCAAAATTATAAGTTCAACCATGCACGGCCTTATCTTAAATTACGGAAACTGGGGCTGATGTGTTTCAGAATGAGTATCAAGTCAACTATTTCTCAAAAATAAAACCACGTATAACACACATCTGATGATGAATCGACGACAGCACAAAAGCTCCTAATTTAGCTGTTAGACGCACACACATTAATTTCTTGAGAGGTGATTATTTTATAACAAAATTGAAAAAAGGTATATCAAGAGTGTAGAAATAGTTAAAAGAAATGTCAAAAGGCAAATAATAGATATTTTCTGTACTTAAGCATAATAATCAATTAAAATATTTCGTGCGCATGAGAGGTGGGTATAAGAACTTGAATGGTAAAACTAAGAAAAGTTAAAATGTTGCCACTAATGGAAAACTGGCCTTTCGTCCGGGCCATTAGTCCCACTAGGGCTGGGGACGAGACTAATGCCCCGGACCAGGCCGCTAGATTGTGCCTGAGCGCGCGAGGGCCTCTAGTCCCGGTCTAGGGCTCAAAGCCGGGACTAAAAAATGTATGGCCTGTTGCGCGTTGCAGGCCACCCTTTTAGTTCCGATTTGAGCCACGGACCGGGACTAAAGGCCGGGGCGTAGCCACTCCAAGAAACCTTACGTTTTGTATGGCTTGAAACCGTATCTTGGAGTGGGCGTGAGATTAAGTACTTTGCCAACCAATAAAAAGATGAGCGCCCATCCCTAGGAGCTGACACGGCGACACACTTGACTGTAGACCATGTGATTGTGTGGGCGCGCATTGCCGTTGCAGTGTCTCTTTCACCGTGATGAACCGGCTCGATGCACGTTGAGATATGGTTTTCTATGCATCTACGTACATAATTGGGCGAATGCATGGGCGCCCTGCGGTCACGATACGGACCTCGTGTTCCACGATACGGCAGCAGCCTCCACCTTGCACGGTTGGTACTATATGGTACAGGAAGAGTGGATAACATATAAAACTAAGCTCATCTCCACCACCTAAACCGGGGCTGGCAGCGCCGGCAAGTGCGTTTGGGTGGCTCGTCTAGGAGCATCTCTAGCCGTTGGCCTCCAGAAGACACCTAAAATCACTGCTTAAGGGTGAGTCGACGCAAAAAATCAGCCTACGGACGAGTTGGTCCCAAGCGTCCCGTCCCAGGGCTGCCCCAGGCGCGTTTAAAAAAGGTAAATATATAGCAAATTTTAGCAAAGTTTGGCATATATTACATAATAGTCGCGTATTTTTATTACACTACACATCTAATCTAAAAAAATTGGCTGAACGCGAAGTAGTCGCCGTCGTCGTCGGCGGCGGCCTTCTCCTCCTTGACACGGGCGTCCCAGCTGGACCCCTGCCCAGCGTCGCCATGACGGACTGGTGGCGGCGGCGGCGCGTCCTCGTCGTCGTTGTCGTCGATGACGACGACTCCTCCTTCGTCGCGGCCCCGGCGGCGCTGCGCGAAGCGCCGCAGGGCGGCGCCCCTCGCCAGTCTTCAGAGAGTCTGCGCGCGCCCATTCCAGGGCCGCATCGTCGTCGAGCTCGACGTCGCGTCGTGCTCCGTCTTCATCGCGGGGAGCCCCGGCTCCGTCTTCACCGGCGCGAGCCCCGACTCCGTCTTGGGCTTGACGAAGCGCGGAGGAGCCGACGAGGAGGCGCGCCGGCCGCCCTCGTTGATGATGATGCCGGCGCTGCGAGTGCGCCGGCCGAGCGGCGTCTCCGCCGCGGGCTCGGCCTTGACGCTGAGCAGCGCCGGAGAGCCGGAGGAGTGCAAAGAAGAGCGTGAAGAGGAGGAAGAAAAGGAGGCGCCGAACCTCCTGGGCAACCATCGCTCGTCGCGTCGGCGGTGAGCCGTGGCCGTGGCGGCCGCCCTCGCCGGGGGGTATGCCAATGGTGGGTCGTTGCCACCCTTGAGGTACGTCAGAACGCCCTCGAGGGTGCGGCCGGGGACACCCCACCACAGGTGGCGTCCCTCGCTGTTCTTCAGGACGGCCACCACCGGCGCGCCGTTAGTGGACGCCATCCTCTGCTGCTGCCTGCGCTGGAAGTACGTCGTCCACGCCGCTTGGTTGTCGGCGACGTACTGGGGGAGGGCGAGCTGGTCGTCGGTGAGAGAGGCGCGCACAACCTCTACCTCCTCGGTGAAGTAGGAGGGGCGCGCCACGACTTCGGGCAACGAGGGAATGGGCACTCCCCCGTTGCTGAGCCTCCACCCCGTCGGCCCGGCGCGCATGTTCGGTGGCGCCGGGGTGTTCGCCTGGAACAGGAGCCAAGACTCCTGTTCGCGGAGCGAGCGGCGGCCGAAGCCGTTGGCCGCCGCCTCATCTCCGGGGAAACGCTCGGCCATCGGGAAAGGAAGGGCTCGACGGCGGCGCACGGGAGAGGGAGAGGGATGGCTCGGCATCTCTCGGGAGAAGTAGAGCTCGACGGCTAGGGCTAGTGTGGCCAGAGGCGAGGGAGGCCACCGACTTATATAGCCGGGCCGCGCCCGTGTGTACGCGTGCGAGGGGAGGGAGGCGTCGGCGCGCCGCCCCGTGACCCGCCGCCCGTGAGGAATCAATGGAAGGCTGACCAGCGGCAGCCTTGCCATTGATTCCCCGCGGGAAACCGAGGCATTGGGGGAAGACGAGGCGCAGTGTCGTTGACGCGACGGGCCCGCGGCTCTTTCGCGTCAAAACCGCTCGCCCCAGCGCCCCCCAGCGCGCCGGGTTCGGCTTGAGTCCGCCGGCGCTGATTTCGGCCCAGACCGGCGAAAATCGGGCTCCTGGGGGCGCGACTGGACCAATTTTTCGGCGCCGGCACGAAAAAATCGCCTGGGGATACCTTTTTGGGGGCGTGGCTGGAGATGCTCTAAACTGCTGCGCGTTTGGGGGCATCTCTCCGGTGTGGCCGTATTGCTGCGCGTTTGAAGATGTAGGGAGTGTCGGCGGTGACGATATGCCCTAGTGTAAATAATATTTAGAATTGATTTGACATGTATTTTATTTAATTCATAATAGTAGGTTTTTATTATGCTACAATTGTATTAATTGAAAACGTTAATACACATGAGATATATAACCAAACCAGGGTTCCTAGGAGGCCTATAGCCACACTAAGCCATTAGGACAACTGATAATCGCTGGTTTCCCGGACATTATTTATGTCAATTAATAGAGGGTTCATGTCATCGGGGAATGACATGATGCACATACCCAACATAAATATTGCAAAGTGATCGAACCACGAAGATCGCCATTGCGATAATTTGGCGATGTTGTAAGCTAATCCTTACACAGTGAGTTGATGTTTAATCACTATCTCTAGAGATTGCTTTTGTTGCATCAGACGTTACACCGTGAGAGGGTGTCCATAAAGGTGTAGCTCAGTATTTCAATGGGATATATAGAGGCGTATCACCAAGAGCGGGATTTGTCCATCCGCGTGATGGAGAGATACTATGGACCCACTCGGTGAGATCACATCCAAAAGCTTACAGTACGTGACTAGGTCACGGGGATGTGATATCACAGGAACGAGTTAAATCATTTGTCGTTAGCGAGATTGAACTAGGTATAATGATATCGACGATCAGGTCTCAGACAAATGAAGTATCGAAGTGACAAAGGGAATATGACTCGAAGTTCATGGTTCAACGACATAGATCTTCGTGGATGCACATGAGTCATTATGGGCATCCAGGTCCCCCTAATGATCATTGGACGGAGAGGAGTCTCGTCCATCTCTAGAGTAATCACGAACTGTAGGGTAACACACAGTGTTCGATGATGCACTAGAGATATTGTTCGACGTTGTCGGAATCATAGAAGGATAAAAAAGAGAGAACCGAAAAAGTTCCGCGGGATCCGAAGGGTGTTCAGATTAATCCAGAAGGTGTTCCGGAGCAAAGGGAAATTAATAATATGCAAGTATGTCTATTTAATATTAATTTATAAATAACATCCAGAAGGTGTTTAGATTAATATTAATCACAGAAGGATAAACCCGACTTAAACAGGTGGCTATGAATGACTCTTGAGCAAGTTCAACAATTGGTCTACGCCCCGGCCTTTAGTCCCGGTCCGTGGCGCTGCAGGCCACCCCCTTTAGTCCCGGTTTGAGCCACGGACCGGGACTAAAGGCCCTCGCGCGCTCAGGCACAATCTGGCGGCCTGGTCCGAGGCATTAGTCCCGGCCCCAGCCCTGGCCGGGACTAATGGCCCGGACGAAAGGCCAGTTTTCCACTAGTGGCAACATTTTAACTTTTCTTAGTTTTACCATTCAAGTTCTTATACGCACCTCTCATGCGCAGGAAATGTTTTAATTGATTATTATGCTTAAGTATAGAAAATATCTATTATTTGCCTTTTGACAATTCTTTTTAACTATTTCTACACTCTTGATATACCTTTTTCAATTCTGTTATAAAATAATCACCTCTCAAGAAATTAATGTGCGTGCGTCTAACAGCTAAATTAGGAGCTTTTGTATTGTCGTCGATTCACCATCAGATGTGTGTTATACATGGTTTATTTTTGAGAAATAGTTGACTTGATACTCATTTCGAAACACATCAGCCCCAGTTTCCGTAATTTAAGATAAGGCCGTGCATGGTTGAACTTATAATTTTGGTTATTGAGGTGGTTTTGGCATGTTCCCACCTTAACATAAACATGCCCTCGTTGTACTGTGGGTTTTTTCCTCTATCTATGTTAAAAGGCAGAGCTCCTGCCGGTTGCTTCAAAACAAATGTTGGTTATTTCTTATATGTTATTACTAAGTCATGGAAGTAGCATTCCCATCTACAAACCATGTGTGGAGAACTCTGATCTCACCTTATGTCAATATGTGGGCACATGTCTTCGTATCAAACTCTGCTTCGACAATATACTTAACCACACAATTTGTAATACACTATACCCTTACCTATCCCTAAACTTACTAAAATAGAACTTTTGTGGATTGTAGAGAGGAGCTAGATTTTAGTCCAGCAATAGCTTTTGATTTGGTGGGAAAACGTTTCTATGTCCATGTAGTCAAAGATGATTAATCAAATAGAATGGTGAGGAATCATGCACGGTTGTAACAACAACAAAATTCCATTCCGCAAATACTACACTATAACTTATCCTGATGGAGTTTACATTACTTTTTTATGGTCAAGTAACTAACAGGAAGCTAGTACATCCTCTATTCTATATATAATGTTATTTGTTTTGGCACTCTCATTTAGTTTGCCAAAACATATTTATTATATTACATAACATAGGGAATAAGCTGCCCCAATTAGTATGATATTTCCAGCATAATGTGGGTGTGTGTTGTTTTTCCTTTTATTAAATTAACTTACTACAATTGACATGATTTTTTAATATTGCACAATAATTGTGTGCTGTTTCCTCGGTGTGTCTCAATGAGATATGCTTAAGTGTTAATCGTAGCGCATTGGAATACATCCATCAATACTATTTCTTTATAGTTAGAAAATATATGTATGTCGCCTCCAATCACCGTAAATGCTAGCGATTGATATTGATCATGTCCACGCCACCACCCGTTTCCCTTCTACTCATTTGGACTTCTACCTGCTAGTGAACCCCTAGCCTAAGTGCTAATTAAGGGATTTGGCATTAATTTAGAGTTCCCGCCAAAAAAATGGACATATTTTTTGGTCTAAAATATAGGTATTTTTAATTCTTCTATTGATTTTAGAAAGGATACACCAATTTTTCTGAAGGATACACCAATTGGCTGGATATAAAGTTAAAGTTTTGCATGTTGTGTTGGTCGAAATGGATAGTGATTTTCCTAAGCCCATATTAGGTAGCTTTTCTATTCTATATAATGCAAATATTTTAAAATGATCGTTGATAATTTAGGGGCTGAAAAGAAATGGAACGGAGGGAGTAATAGATACTAAAATTAAAATATTTAATTTTTTGCGGCCCAAAAAAGTGACCATCCATAAGCAAAAGGGCCCACGTAAACCGGAGGTAGCCAAGGGCCGGAAGCACATGTGCGTGTCCGCATGGGCCTAGGCCTTGGGCCGATGGCACATGCATGCGTCCGTGCGTGCTCCCTACAACCGGCGCACCGAAATAATAATTGCCGTTCAATGCGACGGGGTTTTCAGTTTAGTTTATTTTTTCTGTTTTTTTCTCTTTTCTGTTTTTTAGTTTTTTTTTCAAATTTTTTCATTTTTTTTGAAAAAGTTAGAAAAATGAAAATTTTCGTTCAATTTTTTTTAGATTTTTTATTTCGACATTTGTTCATATTTTTTAGTTTTAAATTTTTATTCTAAATATGGAAATAGGTTCACATTTTTAAAATTGGCTTAGATTTTTAAATTTGTTCAGGTTTTGAAATTGTGACAAATTTTTGAAATTGGTTCAGATTTTCAATTTTTTTAGATTCCATAATTGCTTCAGATTTTCAAAATTGGTTTAGATTTGATACATCTAAATTTAAACTAATTTTAGATATTCTTTTCGGGAAGGGAGTACTTAACCTACTACCAAGACTGGCACCTCCGTGAGGCATTTCCCACCGGCGGCGCCGACGGCAGAGGCCTCAGCTTGGCCAGGAACACGAGAGGAGCTAGCAGCTATTGTAGCAAGGAGAGAGAGGTTGGGGGATAAAAACAAGGCCTCGTGGCAAGCAAAATCTTTCGATTGATCTGATTAAGCGATGACGGTCGGAGGCCAAATTACGAGGGTTCCACGATCGGATGGGCTGATTTCATTTACCTGTTTGGCTTACTAGATGTCTATAGCAATTTACACGTATCTTACTACTGTCCCTGGCGAAACCCTATGGTCCGCTCATTGCGTGCGCTAGTAGCACACGCTCGCAAGGGCGGTCCAACTGCGCCGCCCCATTAGGGCAGAAGACTCATGTCAGCGTTTTTTTCCTGTTTCTTGCTTCTTCTTCTTTTTCTTTTTTTTCTGCTTCTTTTTCCTATTTTTTCGATTTCAATTTTTATGTTGAAATTTCTACAATGTTTAGATTTTAAAAATGTTCAAAATTTGAAATTTTTTAAAAATAAATTAAACTAAAGTGTTTTGATAATGTTGAAATTTCGAAAATATTTAGATTTTGAAAATATTCAAAATTCGAAAATGTTCAATACTCGAAATTTTTCAAATTTAGAAAATGTTCGAATTTAAAAAATGTTCAAAATTTCGAAATGTGCAAATTTCGGAGATTTTCATATTTTTTCGAAATTTGGAATTTAAAAAATGTCCAGATTTGAAAAATGTTCAAAATTTCGAAATTATGAATATGTTCATATTTTCATAACTATTCAGGTTTTGAACAAAGTTAAAAAAACAGAAAAAAAAACATACCTGTTATTGGGCCAGACGGAGGAACGGCCATGAAGGGGGCTCTGCGTGCCCTATTGGCGCACGCAGCGAGCGGATGGTAGGGACTCCCCTGTCCGGGAGCAACTAGTTAACGAGCGCTCCTTCGGGCGCCTCGCAACGATCAGCGTCACTTGGCGCGCTCTCATCCATTTGCCACGTGTCGCGCTCTGGACGCTCCCTTCGGATTTTATTTTTTCTATTTTTCCGCACGTGTTTTTGGCTTTTTAAACGGTTTTTTCCTGTTTTTCGACGTTTTGGTTTTTCCCCGATCTTTCTTAACTATTCGATCAAAAAAATTCAAATTTTTTTTTGCGCGAAAAAACGCGTTTTCTGTTTTTTTTTCTTTCGCGAAAGTCACGCTTCTTCTTCCGCGAGAGGCACGGTTGTGCTTTAGCGAGAGTCACGGCCGTGCCTTTCGGAAAAGAAAAAAAACGTGTTTTCTGTTTTTTTTTCTTTCGCGAGAGTCACGGTTTTGCTTCCGCGAGAGGAATGGTTGTGCTTTCGCGAGAGTCACGGCCGTGCCTCTCGGAAAGGGAAAAACAAAGCGCGTTTTCTGTTTTTTTTTTCGGGAGAGTCACGGTTTTGCTTCCGCGAGAGGCACGGTTGTGCTTTCGCGAAAGTCACGGCCGTGCCTCTCGTAAAGGGAAAAAAGTACGTGATTTTTGTTTTTTTTCTTTCGCGAGAGTCACGGTTTTGCTTTCGCGAGAGTCACGGTTGTGCTTTCGCGAGAGTCACGGCCGTGCCTCTCGGAAACGGAAAAAAACACGTTTTCTATTTTTTTTCCTTCCACGAGAATCATGGTTTTGCTGCCACGAGAGACACGGTTGTGATTTCGCGAGAGGCACGGACGTGCCTCTTTCAGAAAGGGAAAAAAACCATGCTCCCGGTTCGGTTTTTTCGCCCGGTTTTTTCGTCCGGTTTTTTTCATGAAAAAAAAGTTCATCAAAACCTATTAACATGGGATATAGTTTTGAAGATCTCGACACGAGGAATCCAACGGTGAAAACGGTTCGAGATTTGGACGCACGGTTTAAGAGATAAAACGTTTTGAATAAACAGAACTACGAAAAAAGGAAAAACTTTCAGGTTGCGACAAGTGGCGCGCTGCATGTGGGCCACTTATCGCGACCTGAGAAAGTGGAGTGTTCTTTGCAACGAGTACTCCTTAATTAGTGATTTCGCCCCTGTCCCTGTCGTAGCTTCGGTGAATCCTATTCTACGCTTGAGGCAATGGTTAGCAGGTCTACGCTTATCATTCCGCTCAACTAGCGATAGCTAATGGACCGGCCCAATACACAAACGATAGCTATGGTTTTTTCGTCGGTTTTCTGTATGCGGTTTTGTCTTCGTTTTCTGTTTCCGGTTTTTGGTTTTCTTTTTTCCTTTTTTTTCCTTTTCTTTTTTCTTTTTTCTTTTCTGTTTTTTCCATATTTCCTAGTTTTGAGTAATTTTTAAATTTGAGTATTTTTCAAAATTCGGAACATTTTTCAATTTTTCAACAAATTTTTCAATCCGATCCATTTTAATTTCGAACCATTTGAAAATTTTGAAATTCTGAACCCTTTTTAAATTCAAACCATTTTTAAATCCGAACCAATTTTTAATTTTTTGAACCATTTTAAAATTTGAACCATTAAAATTTTATGAACCATTTTGAAATTTGAATGATTTTTAAATCTGAACCATTTTTTTTTACTTTTTTGAACCAATTTTAAATTTGAACTATTGGTTTAGATTTTCAAAATGGGTTTAGATTTGAACTTTTTGAAAATTTTCAAATTTTTGAATTGGTTCAGCTTTGAAATGGTGACGTGTATCGTGACCTGCACCGTAGGTACGTGCACCGAATATGATATCTGCACTTGTAATCGCTCAATGTGCATCCGGCTGGTTCACACTGGAATGCGACACGGAAGTGGCAGGACTCTCTTCTCACATGCTTACTACGGTCAAGCGTGTCACTGTGTCAACGCCTAGGGATGGACGCTCATCTGTACCTAGTTGATACTACTGTATTATTGGGTACAGATCATGGTCCCTCCTCACGTACTTGCCTTTGGTGCAGTGGCGGCGCCAGGAAATGAAGGCTGGGTATTCATTCAAAAAAAAATTGCCTCTAAATGTAGTATATGAACCAAACAACACAACACTAGCAATATATGAACAAAACAACACTAGCATAACGGCAATAGCAATATTTCAATGTATCAGACCATAACAACATGAATACATAAGTACCTTTTGATTGATAAAGTGATGATATCCTTCTTACAATATAACTTTGCGGTCGCCTTTTTGGAAGAGATTGATGACATCTTCATCCTTCACTTGATCGAAAAATTCTCTCTCAACAAATGTAACCAAGCAATTGTTCAAATATTCATCACCCATTTTGTTCCTTAGCTTATTCTTCACATAGCTCATTGAAGAGAATACCCTTTCAACACTAGCAGTAGCTACTGGCAGAATCAATACCAACTTAAGAAGCTTGTAAACAATATGATATTGTTCATGCTTGTTTGTCTCAACAAGCATAACTGAAAGCTGACACAGATTTTTCAGATTTTGAAACCTTTCATCTCTACGCACATTAGTAACATACATGTTTAGTTGCCATGGAAATCTTGCCAGTTCATCAGTTGTAAAATCAGAAGCATAAAACTTTGTAGCAAGCCTAACCAACTTCTCTTGGTCATAAGCAGCAAATAGATGAAGTGGACAGAAAGCTGCCATGCAAGAAAGTAGCTTCGTGTTTACCTCATCGAATCTGCCATTCAGCTCACTGATTTGCCTATCAATGAAACCCACAAACATATCAACCTTGAAGCGGTGGTAGTTGTTCACACCATTACATAAACCCCTTCTAGGCCGGCCAATGGGAAAGTAAGGACCCTCCATATCAACAACTTTGATCTTATGCTTTGTACAAAAAGATGTGACCTTTGTGAGAAAATCATCCCATCCAGCATAGGTCCTCAAAGCCTCCAAGTAATACTTTGTGTCACCAACAAGCTCAATAGCATGAACAATATCTTCGTCTTGCTTTTGCAAAACTCTACACAACTCATCTGTGTATCCAAATATTTCTTGCATCAAGTGTGCCATGAAAACAAACTCAAATGATCGAAATATTTTCTCTATGGATAGAGTTGCTTGTGCCTCCGCACCATGGTACTCATCTCCAATCTTGCGAAGGACTCGTCGTAGTGTACCATACATAAAGATGACACGGTTCACAGTTTTGAAGTGAGAGCTCCAACGTGTATCACATGGCCTTCCCAAACCCATTTGCTGATTCAGCCCACTCCCTGTTTCTACTTCTTCCAATTCCAATGCATCAATGAGTTCTTCAGCCTGAGCTATCCGAAGCATTCTCATCTTTTTATAAGACATGCCAAGAGCATTTAACAAGTGTGCAAGCTGCTGAAAGAACCAAGTACAATCACCACTCTCCTTCGCAACAGCAACAAGAGTTAACTGTAGTTGATGGGCAAAACAATGAACATAGTAGGCAGAATGGGACTCATCCATAATTAGTTTTTTTCAGGCCATTAGCATTACCTCTCATGTTACTAGCTCCATCATATCCTTGCCCACGAACCATTGCAAAGGTCAAATTGTAGTCCATAAGCATTTTCTGAATTGCAGCTTTTAGTGTCAAAGAGGTAGTATCTTCAACATGAGCAAGACCAAGAAACCTTACAACCGCCCTTCCTTTCTTATCAACATAACGCAAGCAAACAACCAACTGTTCATTCTGATAAACATCACTAGACTCATCTGCAAGTATTGCAAAATGACCACCATCAAGTTCCTCAATAACTAGTTTAGTAGTCTCTTGTGCACAACATTTTATCACCTCTTGCTGTATATCATGGTGAGTCATCCTGCAGTTCCGTGGAGCATTCTTGAGAACAACCCTGTCAATCTCTTCAAAATTTCCTGCTAGCCAATTTAGAAGCTTAAGGAAATTTCCTTTATTTAGTGAGTCTTCACTTTCATCATGTCCTCTAAATGCCAAGCCTTGGCGCAATAGAAATCTCACATACTTGAGTGTCCATGTCAAACGCTGTTTATACAAAGCCTTGTATTGTGAGGTGTTTGAAGCAATAGACTCCCGAATTGATGTTTGTGGTGTAGTGAACCTATCATACTTCTCTTGAGCTTCAGCATGAGCACTACAAACCTCACCTTCATGTTTCCTCAATCTCGACTTTATGTTACAGTTATTAAATCCCTTCTTCACAAAAGCATCTCCACCGGGACATCTTGTTTTATCCTTGAACAAATAGCAAACGAAGCAGAAAGCGGCTTCTTTGTCCACACTATACTCAAGCCACTTGTACTCCTTAAACCAAGAAGGAGAAAAGCGACGCTGTAATCCACTTATATCTCTATACTCAAAAATATGTTTCTTTGGTTGACATGCCCCCAACTCGATGTATCTCCTTCTAACTTTATCCTGGTCATTGACATTGTACCTAGAGATGGGGATCCGTTTCCCAGGATCAGACTCAAGTGCTTCCAAATCTACTTCAAACTGAACTTTATCATTTGCTTCATCTTCTTCTACAATTGGGGTTGGGGAGCCAGCTGCACTCTCAGGTTCTGTGTGTCCATCATCAGGTTCATGTGCTTGCACAAGTGCCAGTTGCCGATTGCTCTCAATAGTAGGAGGAATGATACTGCTCTCAACTTCAACATCAGGAGGATTTGGTGTAGATGTCGAAGTTCTTTTATTTGCCTTGGGAGCTCTTTCCCACAATGCAACAATGCTAACACCCTTCTTCTTCATCTGTGATACAAGATCAGAAAAAATAGATCAGCAATCTAGTAATCTACTAAGTTTGTCGTTCTAGCAAACTGGTTCAGGTGCATACATGTACTAGCAAATAGCAACCTGGTCGTTCTAGTCCATACATGTACTAGCAAATAGCAACCTGGTTGTTCCATCAAACTACAAATACGCAAGTAAAAACTATGTATTGTGTATTTCTGTTGTCAGTCTTATTTTTCCTAGAGGAATAACTGCTCGATTTACCTGTATATTTGTTTTTTTTCTGTAACTCAAGTGTTAAATGATAGCTGCTAAAGAATAGCTGCAGGCTATAAAATCGTTTAATTCATGCTGTGGAAATATAACAAAGCAACTTTAGAAAAAAAAAAATCCCAGAGCCAGCTTACTAGCTTAGTAAAGTTATTTGCATTTTAAACCGGCAGTCACGCTGACTGTGTTAATGATACACCATGTGAAATATGATTCAGAATAGTTGTGTAGCAACGAAACAGTAACCGGGAACATGTATGCACTAGAAAACATCTCCCATCCAGCTGCTCCCATCCTCGACTCATTAGTTCAGTTCAAGAGAAGAAACTACTCGATTCGAGGAAAAAAGAAAAGCATAACTTACTCATGAGCTGACTGAATCTGAATTCTGAAACACTAGACTAGGAGCAGCACTGACTAGGAGAAGAGGAGAATATAACCTGGTCCGCAGGTCGCCCGTTCAGCGGCTCCGCTTGCCGCGCTGCTGCCTGCGGTCGGTACTGGCCACCGCCGCCGCCGCAGCAGCAGCAGGCGCTAGGTTAGGTTGGGTGCTTGGGGAACGGCCAATTCGGGTTGAACGAGTCGGGGGCTGGGGAACGACTGCGCACGCGTGGGCTTGTGGCTTGCGGGCTGTGCTGCTGTGGGCTTGTGGCTTGCGGGCTGCTAAATAAGACATATATTATTTTTTAGGCCAAATCTTGGGTATTCACATGAATACACGTGAATACACCTGGCGCCGGCGATGCTTTGGTGATAGTGGTTTTGGCACCATTGTTAGCAGATCTGAAGTATACGTCCTCCTACCAGTAGTAAGTAGTGTCTAGGTTCAATTTTCTCCGTAGTACTCCCTCCGTTCCGATTTACTCGTCGTGGTTTTAATTAGTTCAAATTTTCTCCGTTGTACACTAGTAGTAAACAGCACTCCTATAGTAGGATCAGGCCGAACCTGACATTTTCCATATCTGTATGGCAGGGACCAATAATGCAAGGTCGACAAAGGATCCTATCACAATTTGGCAATTTAAACAAGGATCGGGGTCAGGCAACCCTGGCATTTTCCATATATCATCGTGCTGGGTTCATGCATCACAATTCGGTAATTTAAACAAGGATCAGGGTCGGACCTTTGGGCTGGGCCAAGCTTTCTTTTTGGTATCGGACTAGAGTCGGGCCGGATTTTTAAGCCCAGCGGTCGGATCAGGCTGGGCCCGGACCGAAGATTTTGATGTCGGAATTTTTTAAACACGGCCCGAGAGTCAGCGATCATTGCAGCTGCTAAAGTCTTGGAGCAACACCTAAAAAAAAGTCTTGGAGCATTTCACGCAGCATGAAAATTATACTCCCACCAATAGGAAAAGGATTATTAGTGGCGTTTAGAAAATGGAGTTGGTGGCGTTCAACTGGCATGCCCGCCATCAGTAAATCTGACAGTGGTGGCGTGCCAGCCAACACCACCACTAAGTTGACATTGGTGGCGTGCAAAGTAAACGCCTCTAATATTTATTTTACCCGTGGTGTTTAGATTATATCAAACACCCCTAGTAATATATTTTTTTAAAAAATATTGTTTATTAATTAATTTCACAGTAATTATATATCAGAAACTAGATACTGATAGTACCAGTTAACAACAACAAAGGAACATTGTTCAGACGATATTATTTTTAGCTAGAGAGATAGTAACGAAGTAACATAGTTATTAGCTAGTTAAGCTAGCTAATCCTCATCATCTGAGTAGTTTGGATCCTTGTAATCATATTAGATGACGTGACTCGCATAGATGAGGGTGAAGACTAGGGTCTCCCAGACCTCCATGGCGTAGTAATGGACAAATTGTGCCCAACTAGCTCCACCGAAGTAGGCGACGGTCGGGTCGTTGGTGATTTCAACCGTGTACTTAGGGCCGAGCTGCTTGTGTGACTCAATTATGATCTTGAACTTTCCATAGTCACGCATTCTTCTGAAGACATGATCCAGGATGCCTTGCCTTGCATGGGATGTTCTGAGTAAAATCATTAAAAAACAACGGTTAGTTCCCATTGCCATTGCACATTGAGTTTTCAACAAGGTATATTGAATACACATATAGTTCAAAGAACAAACAATTCTAGTTTCAAAGTTCCGTGGGAGTACTATGGAAAACCTCATGTCCATAAACGACGTGTAACCATGACACACGGCGGATCCATATGTTGCACATATGAGGATCTTAACTTAGCATCACATTCCATAAACATGAGACATTAGCACAATAAGTAGCACATTAATTAGACATTAGACCATTAAGTAGCACGATAGTTGCATAAATACATAGCACGATAAGTGACACGATAAGTAGATAATAGATCATCTTGACCCAAATTTTCATGATTTTGATCATTTTCTCTGTTGTTTTCTCCAGGCACCTGCACAGGCATTGTAACGTCCTCGATGCGGCTATAGCTCCCACGTGTCGAGGCACGACTTAGAGGCATAACCGCATTGAAAGCAATGTCGCAAGTGAGGTAATCTTCACACAACCCATGTAATACATAAAGGGAAAGAGATACATAGTTGGCTTACAGTCGCCACTTCACACAATACATAAATAAACATACATCATTCAAAGTACACTCAAGGTCCGTCTACGGTACCAAAATGAAAGAAGACTACCCCAAATGCTACATAGATCCCCGGATCACCCCAACTGGGCTCCACTACTGATCATCTGGAAAAGACACATAGTAACGGCCACGTTCCTCGTCGAACTCCCAAGTGAGCTCGGACGCGTCATCTGCACTGGCATCGTTGGTACCTACAACTGTTGTGGTAGAATCTGTGAGTCACGGGGACTCAGCAATCTCACACCCGCGAGATCAGGACTATTTAAACTTATAGGTAGGAAAAGGATAGTGAGGTGGAGCTGCAGCAAGCGACTAGCATATATGGTGGCTGCAACGCAAAAGAAAGCGAGAAGAGAAGGCAAAGCACGGTCGTGAAGCTAGAAGTGATCAAGAAGTGATCCTAGAACAACCTACGTCAGACATAACTCCAACCCCGTGTTCACTTCCCGGAACCCGCCGAGAAGAGACCATCACGGTTACACACGCGGTTGATGTGTTTTAGTTAAGGTCAACTTCGGGTTTTCTACAACCGGACATCAACAAATTCCCATCTGCCTCATAACCGCGGGCACGGCTTTCGAAAGATAATACCCTGCAGGGGTGTCCCAACTTAGCCCATTATAAGCTCTCACGGTCAACGAAGGATATTCCTTCTACCGGGAAGACCCGATCAGTCTCGGAATCCCGGACTACAAGACATCTCGACAGTAACAAAACAAGTCCAGCAAAGCCGCCCGATTGTGCCGACAAATCCTGATAGGAGCTGCACATATCTCGGTCTCAGGGCACATCCGGATGAGACATCATACGAGTAAAACCAAGCCTCGAGTTTCCCCGAGGGGGCCCCGCAGTCTGCTCGTTTCGGGCCAGCACCCAGAGGAGCACTGGTCCGGGGGTGCTAAAATAAAGATGACCCTCGGGCTCGCGAAAACCCAAGGGAAAAGTGGTAGGTGGTAGGCAAATGGTAAAACCAAAGTTGGGCCTTGCCGGAAGAGTCTTATTCAAAGCGAACTGTCAAGGGGGTCCCATAAATCACCCAACCGTGTAAGGAACGCAAAATCCGGGAACATAACACCGGTATGACGGAAACTAGGGTGGCAAGAGCGGAACAAAACACCAGGCATAAGGCCGAGCCTTCCACCCTTTACCAAGTATATAGATGCATTAATTAAATAAAAGGTATTGTGATATCCCAACAAGTAAACATGTTCCAACAAGGAACAACAAGTCCATGTTCCAACAAGGAACAAACACCATCTTCACCTGCAAGTAGCAACGCTATAAGAGGGGCTGAGCAAGTAGCAAACACCATCTTCATCTGCCATTACCAGCATGATGCTACTTAGCAAGCAACAAGGAATTAAGCTACTGCGCCCAAACATATCAACAAGGCATATTACAGTAATCTACTCAAGATGCTTGACAAAAAATGAACACTGAGCTATGGCTAAATCACAACACAACAGGTTCAAACAAGCATGGCAAAAGTGCAAAAGATAACAGGTTTACAGACTTAGTGAAAATAACAACATAGCAGAAACTAACATCAGGATGACATGTTTAGAGTAATGAAACAACATGCTACAGGAACAGGACATAGAATAATAAGGCATGGCCTGAATCTTCTCAAAGCACTTGACAAAAGTCCCTTACTGACCATAAGCCAAAAAGGATCAGAAAATATGATTACACCCATGTCAAATAAGCAAGTTTCGTTACAGGTTTCAGACTTAGCAGAAAACTGGACATGTCAAAAACAGCTAACGAGTAGGCATGTTCACGAGCTCGATGCACTCACTACAGAGCATTACATGATAAACTAAGCATACATACATCAAGAAGACATGGCATAGTAACTAGACATGGCAAGAACAACATCATAGCATGCGAGGATCAACTACACCAAGCTTGGCAAAATCGAATAACATGTAAACAATCTTCCAGCAACATTTCGTAGCAAAAGGAGAGCTCGATTGACTCAAGCTATGGCACTCCATAAATACAAAAAATGACATGGATGGATAGAGCAAATCCATATGCTCAAAACACTCTTACTGATCATGCTCAAAATATGCATAGATCTCTCGGAAACATCATGAACACATGGCATAAAAATAACAGCAGGCAGGGACTTAGTGAAAATACTAAGTCTCTGAAATCAGCAACCTCAAGTACCCTAGTTTGCATGCTTGTGCTAGTCACCACAAAGATCACAAAAATACATGACATATTTCTCTGGAAAGGTAACATGGCATATTACAAAACTCATGTAGGACTCAACTTCATAGGAGGTACACATCAATCATGGCAAAAATGACAAAAGTGCATGCTCTGATAAGAATCAGAAACTAACATCACATAGCCCTCTTCTAACAGCACTTCGGGCATCAAAATGACCTCAAATGAAAATGATGCAATGGAATGAAATTATTTACTCTTTGAGACCAACAATTAGACATATCAAACGCACGAAACGGATCTACGGATGAAAAGTTATGGCACGATGAACAGGTGACGATGATGCAAAATATCGGGACGTAGAAATATTTTGAAGAGGGGAAAAATCAACCCGAGGTCTCGCGGATCTGGATCTGGCCGAGCGCCGGCGAGCTCCGGCGATGTTCGTCGGGGCAGGGCAGCGGCGGGGCTCGGCCGGCGAGGGCGTCTGGCGCGGCGTCGCGGTGGCGGAGGACGCGGAGGAGAGGGGCGACGCGGGGGCGGCTCCGGCGCGGCGTCGCGGTCGGCGGGGAGGGGCGGCGCCGGCGGGAGGCGGCGACGGCGGTCGGGCGGCGCGGCGCCGGCGAGCGCGCGGCGAAGGGCGCGGGACTGCGGCGGCGGCGGCGGGCCTTGGGCGCGGGCGCGGGAGGCGCTGGGCGCGGGGCGGCCCGGATCGGGCGCGGGGAGGGCCGGCCGCGGGCTCGCGGGCCGGCGGCGCGGGGTGGCGGCGGCTGCCACGTGGCGCCGTCTGATTGTGTGCGGGCGGCGGCGCGGGTGTGTCCGGTGGCGGACGGACACGTCCGGCGCGGAGAGAGGAGCGGGGCTAGGGTTTGGACCCGAAATTGGAGGGCTAGGCACATATTTATAGGTAGAAGGAGCTAGGAAGCTTCAAATGGAGAGCGGTTTTCGGCCACGCGATCGTGATCGAACGGCGGAGGACATGGGAGTGCCTTAGATGGGTTATTGGGCTGTTTTGAAGGGGTATTGGGCTGCAACACACACGAGGCCTTCACGGTTACCCGGTTAACCGTTGGGGTACCAAACGAACTCCGATTGACCCGAAACTTGACAGACGGTCTACCGGTGCTATACCAAGGCTGCTTGACAAACCTCGATCCAATCCGAGAAAGTTTAATACCCGCTCACGAAGAAATGTAAAAGGGGACGGCGGGGGACATAGGAGCGCCGGATTGCAAAACGGACAACGGGGAAAATGCTCGGATTTATGAGACGAACACGTATGCGAATGTGATGCACATGATGACATGATATGAAATGCATGACATGACCAAAATGCAAACTGACGGGAACCCAACCACGGGGGAAATATTATATCACAATGCCGAAAATGGCAAGAGTTGGATTACAAATATGGCAAGTTACATCCGGGGCGTTACAACACTCCACCACTACGAGAGGATCTTGTCCCGAGATCTAGGACTGAAAGAACTCCGGATACTCGGAACGTAGGTGGTCTTCACGCTCCCAGGTGGCTTCTCGGTCTGAATGGTGTGACCATTTCACTTTCAGGAATTTGATTGACTTGTTGCGAGTCTTGCGCTCAGTTGCTTCAAGAATAGCAACGGGGTGCTCATGATAGGACACATCTTCTTGAAGGTCAATCTCTTCGAAGTTGATGGTGCGCTCAGGCGTCTTGAAGCACTTGCGAAGCTGTGACACGTGGAAGACATCGTGCACATTTGCAAAGTTGGAGGGAAGCTCAAGTTGATAGGCGAGATCGCCTCGTTTGCCGATGATCTTGAAAGGGCCCACGTATCTAGGGGCAAGTTTCCCCTTGATACCTAAGCGACGAGTCCCTTTCATTGGAGAGACGTGGAGGTAGACATGGTCTCCGATCTCGAATGCCAAATAACGATGTTTGCTATCGTAAAAGCTCTTCTGGCGCGACTGCGCGGCTTTGAGGTTCTCACGGATCACCTTGCACATAGCCTCAGCCTCTGAGATCAAATCATTGCCGAGCAATTGGCGTTCACCGGTTTCAGACCAGTTGAGAGGAGTACGACACTTTCTGTCATAGAGAATCTCGAATGGGGCTTTGCCCGAGCTGGCTTGAAAACTGTTGTTGTAAGAAAACTCAGCATAAGGAAGACAATCCTCCCACTTCATGCCGAAAGAGATAACACAAGCTCTGAGCATATCTTCAAGAATTTGGTTGACACGCTCGACTTGTCCACTAGTTTGAGGGTGGAAAGCTGTGCTGAAGCGAATATTTGTGCCCATGGCCTTCTGAAAAGAATCCCAAAACTTGGAGGTAAAGATGCTGCCACGGTCTGAAGAGATCAATTGTGGAATGCCGTGCAAGGAGACAATTCTGGAGCTGTAGAGCTCTGCCAGCTGCACTGCTGTGATGGACTCTTTGATAGGAAGAAAGTGAGCCACTTTGGTGAGCTTGTCGATGACGACGAAGATAGCATCATTTCCACGCTTGGACTTAGGAAACCCAGTCACGAAGTCCATTTCGATATGATCAAACTTCCATTCTGGAATAGCAAGAGGTTGGAGAAGACCAGCTGGTCGTTGGTGTTCTGCTTTCACCCTTCTGCAGACATCACATTCATTCACGAATTGAGCAATCTCTCGCTTCATTCGAGTCCACCAATACGACTGCTTGAGGTCATGGTACATCTTTGTACTTCCAGGATGAATTGACAGAAGAGAGTTGTGCGCTTCGTTCATAATGACTTTACGAAGATCACCCTTTGGAACCACAATCCGGTCCTCGAAGAAAAGCGTATCTCTGTCATCAACTCGATAGCACTTGTATTTGGAAATGCCCTTGTCAATACCACGTTTCACCTTCTTCACCATGGTATCCGACAGTTGTGCCTCACGAATCTGATCTTCCAAAGTAGGAGAGACGATGAGGTTGGCAAGCAAACCTTGAGGGACAACTTGGAGATTCAACTTGCGGAAAGCTTCACAAAGATCCGGTTGAAAGGGCTTGAGGATTAAGCTGTTGCATTAAGCCTTCCTGCTCAAAGCGTCTGCAGTCACATTAGCCTTGCCTGGAGTATATTCAATACTCGGATTATACTCTTGAATCATTTCGACCCATCGAGTTTGCCTGAGGTTGAGATGGGGCTGAGTGAAGATGTACTTGAGACTCTTGTGATCGGTGAAAATGTCCACTTTCCTTCCCAACAGGAGATGTCTCCATGTTATCAGTGCATGGACAACTGCCCCAACTCAAGATCGTGAGTGGGGTAGTTCCTTTCGTTGGGCTTCAACTGACGAGAGGTATAGGCCACAACCTTCTTCTCTTGCATTAAGACGGCACTGAGGCCCTGAAGAGAAGCATCACAGAAAACTTCATAAGGCTTGGATTCGTCAGGAGGAGTCAGAACTGGAGCAGTGACGAGTTTCTCTTTGAGAGTGTTGAAAGCCACGTCACATTCAGGAGACCAGACATACTTCACATGCTTCTGGAGGAGGTTGGAAAGAGGCTTTGCAATCTTAGAGAAATTCTCAACGAATCTTCGGCAATAGCTTGCAAGTCCAAGAAAACTGCGAAGCTGCTTGACATTCTGAGGGGGTTCCCAATTCAAAACTGCAGACACCCTCTCTGGATTAATAGCAATGCCCTTGGCAGAGATGATATGACCAAGATAAAGAACTTCATCAAGCCAGAATTCACATTTGGAGAACTTCGCATATAATTGATACTCTCTGAGCTTGTCGAGCACCAATCGCAAATGTTTGGCATGATCCTTCTTATTCTTGGAGAAAACCAAAATATCATCGAGATAGACCAAGACAAATTCGTTGATGTAGGGGTTGAAGATGAAATTCATCAAGCGAGTGAATGCTGGAGGAGCATTGACAAGGCCGAAAGACATGACAGTATATTCATAAGAACCAAAGCTTGTTCTGAATGCTGTCTTGGGAATATCTTCTTCACGAATGCGAATCTGATGATAACCCATACGAAGGTCAAGCTTGGAGAACACCTTAGCACCTTTAAGTTGCTCAAATAGCTCATTGATGTTGGGAAGTGGGTACTTGTTCTTGATAGTCTTCTTGTTCAATGGACGGTAATCGACGCAAAGTCGGTCCGTGCCATCCTTCTTCTTGACAAAAAGAACACCACAACCCCAAGGAGAAGAACTCGGTCTGATCAGACCCAGATGCTCTTGTTCATCGAGTTGTTTCTTCAATTCCTTCAACTCATCTGGTCCAAGCTTGTAAGGACGTTTGCAAACGGGTTCCGTGCCAGGCTCAAGATCAATAACGAATTCAACTGGCCTGCGGGGAGGCATACCCGGAAGCTCTTCTGGAAAGACATCTTGGTACTCACAAACGACTGGAATCTGAGAGATAGCATCCAATTCACCATTCTCATTGAGAGAAAACAACCGAATGGTATCATCACGAGAGGCATAGATGATCACATCGTTAGAAGAGTGAGTCAATTGAATTTCCCTGGCAGCACAATCAAGCTGAGCCTTGTGCTTAGAAAGCCAGTCCATCCCGAGAATAAGATCAATATCAGAGTCACCAAGAACAATTGGTTTAGACAAGAATCTATAGTCACCCATCTTGATAGAAACATCGGGAGCAACCAAACTAGAAGACAATAGCTTTCCAGGAGAAACAACTTGCATAACTTTGGACAAAATCTCTGTCTCCACGTTGTGCTTCGATGCAAAAGGATATGACATGAAAGAATGCGATGCACCGGTATCGAATAAGACTTTTGCAGGAATATCATTAACAGGAAGGTTACCCATGATCACTTCAGAAGAATCCTCCGCTTGAGCTGCATTCATCATATACACCTTGGCATGCTTAGGATTATGCTTGACCACTGCATTGCTGGAAGATTTCACAGGAGGAGGAGGCGGAAGGCGCCTTTGGTTGAAGCACTTGTTCGCATAGTGACCCTTCTGCTGACATTTGTTACAAGTCACCTCTGAGAGAGGACGATGATAAGGAGCACTTGGCCTTGGAGCTTGGTTCTGAGACTTGTTCTGATAGCCAGGGTTGGGTGGGTGGGAAGATCCACGACCACTTGAGTTCTTCTGCTGATAAGGCTGACGGGACGGAGGAGGAGGAGGCAACCAGAACTTCTGTTGTTTAGCTGCCACAAGTGAGGAAGAAGAAGACTGAACTGCGTCTCTGACTCTCTTCTTAGATGCCTCACACTTGAGCTGAGCAGCTTCTTGTTTCAGCGCCATGTTGTAGAATTCATCATACTTTAACGGCTCGAAAAGCACGAGAGCAAGTTGCAGATCTTCCCTGAGACCATGCCTGAACTGGTAGATCATACTCTTCTCATCAGGGATGTCTTGCCTCGCAAAACGAGAGAGCTTCTGGAACTGAGTGTTGTATTGGTAGACAGACATGGTGCCTTGCTTGAGATTGCGGAATTCCTCACGCTTACTCTCAACAACACTTTCTGGAATGTGGTGAGCTTTGAAGTCACGGCGGAAATCATCCCAGGTAATCACACGACCTCCTCTGGAATCTTTGTATTGCTGGAACCACTCAGCAGCTTGATCTTTGATTTGAAAAGAGGCAAACTTGACAAAGTCCTCAGGTCTGACATTGCTGCACTCGAAATGCTTGCTGATGTCCACGAGCCAATCATCGGCGTCTGTGGCCTCGACACCGTAGCTGAAGGTCTTTGGCTGATTAGCAAGGAACTGATTAAGTGAAGCGAAGTGCGGCTGATTGTTGCCTTGTCCTTGATTCCCTTGATTATCTTGCCCTTGGTTGCGATCTTGCAAGAGCTGAATCAGAATCTGAGCGTTGGCATTTGTGGCAGTCATCAGGGCTTGCCAAGCCTCCGGAGGCGGAGGTGGTGGCGGAGGGTTAGCCTGACTTCCTTCATTGCGTTCCGGATTCTGACGCGTTGGCGGAGCCATCCTGAAGAGGGTGACATCCATTAGCATCTTGACAGATATATATTCAAGCTGAATCAAAGGAACGAAATTGCAACATATAGTCTTCACAATAAACATTCGAACAAGAATGAACGAATGAATTCCAAAGTAAAGCATCACACTTCCATAAGTTGAGAAGCCACTTAGAACAAGGTATGAAATAAAATCAACGAGGTACGGATGTGAACAAATACTTGGTAAGGATTACCCAATCACAAACCAAATATCTGCGGAAGAAATACTAGAGCTACAAGAATTCCCACTTATAAACTCCCGAAACTTTCTGGTTATGCAATCAGGTGTTGGGGATACAGGGGACACAAAATATATCACCCAAACTAACAATACCTAGATCCAGCTGTATCCATCCTTCAACACGTAACCAAGAAATCCTCGGAAATCATCTACCTCAACCTTCGAAAAGCATCCGTTATACAAGTCATGGCAATACTCCCGCACTCGCCTCAGTACTGGGCTATCAGGGTTATCTCACCAACAACTGTACAAAAGAGATTTTCGATGTCGGCGTACTAAACTCAGGTATTCCAAAACCGCAACGATAAAATTATGACGACAACACCTCGGAGCTCAACTCCCCGGGACACCTCCTCTAAAACCCCTGCTGACGGGAGGCAACCAAGACAATGTTGTCATCATAAAACCATCGGAACGATACTAAGATACCCGCGTGATCCTAAATTTTTTTTAGTGAAATTTGAGAAGAGAATAGACAAAACTCTACGTCAGGATGCCTTACCAGAGCGATGAGGAGACTGGGAAGTAAAAAGAATTCCTAAACTCTCCGATATATAATTCCTAAATGACTCAAAACATTTTTTTTCTAGACACAACTCGGCCACTAAAGACGATCAAACAGTGGGGGCTCCTAAGGTCGGGGAAGGCTCTGATTACCAACTTGTAACACCCTCGATGCGGCTATAGCTCCCACGTGTCGAGGCACGACTTAGAGGCATAACCACATTGAAAGCAATGTCGCAAGTGAGGTAATCTTCACACAACCCATGTAATACATAAAGGGAAAGAGATACATAGTTGGCTTACAGTCGCCACTTCACACAATACATAAATAAACATACATCATTCAAAGTACACTCAAGGTCCGTCTACGGTACCAAAATGAAAGAAGACTACCCCAAATGCTACATAGATCCCCGGATCACCCCAACTGGGCTCCACTACTGATCATCTAGAAAAGACACATAGTAACGGCTACGTTCCTCGTCGAACTCCCAAGTGAGCTCGGACGCGTCATCTGCACTGGCATCGTTGGTACCTGCAACTGTTGTGGTAGAATCTGTGAGTCACGGGGACTCAGCAATCTCACACCCGCGAGATCAAGACTATTTAAGCTTATAGGTAGGAAAAGGATAGTGAGGTGGAGCTGCAGCAAGCGACTAGCATATATGGTGGCTGCAACGCAAAAGAGAGCGAGAAGAGAAGGCAAAGCACGGTCGTGAAGCTAGAAGTGATCAAGAAGTGATCCTAGAACAACCTACGTCAGACATAACTCCAACCCCGTGTTCACTTCCCGGACCCCGCCGAGAAGAGACCATCACGGTTACACACGCAGTTGATGTGTTTTAGTTAAGGTCAACTTCGGGTTTTCTACAACCGGACATCAACAAATTCCCATCTGCCTCATAACCGCGGGCACGGCTTTCGAAAGATAATACCCTGCAGGGGTGTCCCAACTTAGCCCATTATAAGCTCTCACGGTCAACGAAGGATATTCCTTCTATCGGGAAGACCCGATCAGTCTCGGAATCCCGGACTACAAGACATCTCGACAGTAACAAAACAAGTCCAGCAAAGCCGCCCGATTGTGCCGACAAATCCTGATAGGAGCTGCACATATCTCGGTCTCAGGGCACATCCGGATGAGACTTCCTACGAGTAAAACCAAGCCTCGAGTTTCCCCGAGGGGGCCCCGCAGTCTGCTCGTTTCGGGCCAGCACCCAGAGGAGCACTGGTCCGGGGGGGCTAAAATAAAGATGACCCTCGGGCTCGCGAAAACCCAAGGGAAAAGTGGTAGGTGGTAGGCAAATGGTAAAACCAAAGTTGGGCCTTGCCGGAAGAGTCTTATTCAAAGCGAACTGTCAAGGGGGTCCCATAAATCACCCAACCGTGTAAGGAACGCAAAATCCGGGAACATAACACCGGTATGACGGAAACTAGGGTGGCAAGAGCGGAACAAAACACCAGGCATAAGGCCGAGCCTTCCACCCTTTACCAAGTATATAGATGCATTAATTAAATAAAAGGTATTGTGATATCCCAACAAGTAAACATGTTCAAACAAGTAACAACAAGTCCATGTTCCAACAAGGAACAAACTCCATCTTCACCTGCAAGTAGCAACGCTATAAGAGGGGCTGAGCAAAGCGGTAACATAGCCAAACAACGGTTTGCTAGGACATGGATGGTTAGAGGCTGACATGGCAATATGGGTGGCATGATATAGCAAGTGGTAGGTATCGCAGCATAGGCATAGCAAAAGAGCGAGCAACTAGCAAGCAAAGATAGAAGTGATTTCGAGGGTATGGTCATCTTGCCTGCAAGGTTCTCAGAGTTGTCGAAAGCTTGGTCCTCGAAAGCGTTCTCAACAGGTTCCTCATTCACGTACTTGTCTCCCGGCTCTACCCAAAGCAAGAACACAAGCAAAGGGGACAAATATCAATCACGATGCAATGCGCAAGCAACATGATGCAAAACATGACATGATATGCGAGATGTGATATGCAATGCATATGCGTGCTCCGGAAGGACAAGGATGAACAAGGCATAATCTTGGCAAACCAAGTATGCCACTGGATAGGTGAGGTGATTTCGGTTGAAATCGATATAAAGATCACCGGAATCGGATGCACGGTTTGCAAATGACAAGCAATATAAGAATGACAATAATCTGCCATTACCAGCATGATGCTACTTAGCAAGCAACAAGGAATTAAGCTACTGCGCCCAAACATATCAACAAGGCATATTACAGTAATCTACTCAAGATGCTTGACAAAAAATGAACACTGAGCTATGGCTAAATCACAACACAACAGGTTCAAACAAGCATGGCAAAAGTGCAAAAGATAACAGGTTTACAGACTTAGTGAAAATAACAACATAGCAGAAACTAACATCAGGATGACATGTTTAGAGCAATGAAACAACATGCTACAGGAACAGGACATAGAATAATAAGGCATGGCCTGAATCTTCTCAAAGCACTTGACAAAAGTCCCTTACTGACCATAAGCCAAAAAGGATCAGAAAATATGATTACACCCATGTCAAATAAGCAAGTTTCGTTACAGGTTTCAGACTTAGCAGAAAACTGGACATGTCAAAAACAGCTAACGAGTAGGCATGTTCACGAGCTCGATGCACTCACTACAGAGCATTACATGATAAACTAAGCATACATACATCAAGAAGACATGGCATAGTAACTAGACATGGCAAGAACAACATCATAGCATGCGAGGATCAACTACACCAAGCTTGGCAAAATCGAATAACATGTAAACAATCTTCCAGCAACATTTCGTAGCAAAAGGAGAGCTCGATTGACTCAAGCTATGGCACTCCATAAATACAAAAAATGACATGGATGGATAGAGCAAATCCATATGCTCAAAACACTCTTACTGATCATGCTCAAAATATGCATAGATCTCTCGGAAACATCATGAACACATGGCATAAAAATAACAGCAGGCAGGGACTTAGTGAAAATACTAAGTCTCTGAAATTAGCAACCTCAAGTACCCTAGTTTGCATGCTTGTGCTAGTCACCACAAAGATCACAAAAATACATGACATATTTCTCTGGAAAGGTAACATGGCATATTACAAAACTCATGTAGGACTCAACTTCATAGGAGGTACACATCAATCATGGCAAAAATGACAAAAGTGCATGCTCTGATAAGAATCAGAAACTAACATCACATAGCCCTCTTCTAACAGCACTTCGGGCATCAAAATGACCTCAAATGAAAATGATGCAATGGAATGAAATTATTTACTCTTTGAGACCAACAATTAGACATATCAAACGCACGAAACGGATCTACGGATGAAAAGTTATGGCACGATGAACAGGTGACGATGATGCAAAATATCGGGACTTGGAAATATTTTGAAGAGGGGAAAAATCAACCCGAGGTCTCGCGGATCTGGATCTGGCCGAGCGCCGGCGAGCTCCGGCGAGGTTCGTCGGGGCAGGGCAGCGGCGGGGCCCGGCCTGCGAGGGCGTCCGGCGCGGCGTCGCGGTGGCGGAGGACGCGGAGGAGAGGGGCGGCGCGGGGGCGGCTCCGGCGCGGCGTCGCGGTCGGTGGGGAGGGGCGGCGCCGGCGGGAGGCGGCGACGGCGGTCGGGCGGCGCGGCGCCGGCGAGCGCGCGGCGAAGGGCGCGGGACTGCGGCGGCGGCGGCGGGCCTTGGGCGCGGGCGCGGGAGGCGCTGGGCGCGGGGCGGCCCGGATCGGGCGCGGAGAGGGCCGACCGCGGGCTCGCGGGCCGGCGGCGCGGGGTGGCGGCGGCTGCCACGTGGCGCCGTCTGATTGTGTGCGGGCGGCGGCGCGGGTGTGTCCGGCGGCGGACGGACACGTCCGGCGCGGAGAGAGGAGCGGGGCTAGGGTTTGGACCCGAAATTGAAGGGGTAGGCACATATTTATAGGTAGAAGGAGCTAGGAAGCTCCAAATGTAGAGCGGTTTTCGGCCACGCGATCGTGATCGAACGGCGGAGGACATGGGAGTGCCTTAGATGGGTTATTGGGCTGTTTTGAAGGGGTGTTGGGCTGCAACACACACGAGGTCTTCACGGTTACCCGGTTAACCGTTGGGGTACCAAACAAACTCCGATTGACCCGAAACTTGACAGGCGGTCTACCGGTGCTATACCAAGGCTGCTTGACAAACCTCGGTCCAATCCGAGAAAGTTTAATACCCGCTCACGAAGAAATGTAAAAGGGGACGGCGGGGGACATAGGAGCGCCGGATTGCAAAACGGACAACGGGGAAAATGCTCGGATTTATGAGACGAACACGTATGCGAATGTGATGCACATGATGACATGATATGAAATGCATGACATGACCAAAATGCAAACTGACGGGAACCCAACCACGGGGGAAATATTATATCACAATGCCGAAAATGGCAAGAGTTGGATTACAAATATGGCAAGTTACATCCGGGGCGTTACAGGCATAATACTAGAAGTAGGCAGAATATTGTCAGACTAGTTAGTACAATTGTTATCACCCCCTTGATCAAAATCCGGAAGAAGAAGAATTTCTTTTCGAAGGAGAGCTCCGGCATTTGGATGAAGAGATTCAAAAGGCAAAATTGATTCGTCAAAGACAACATCTCTGGATATATAGACTCTACCAGTGGAAACATCAAGACATTTAACTCCTTTGTGCATAGGGCTATAGCCTATAAAGACACAATTTTTGAATGAAATGCAAGTTTTCGTGTATTGTACGACCTAAGATTTGGCCAACATGCACAACCGAAAATACGGAGGGATGTGCAATCTGGAGTCGTGTTATAGGATTCTCAAACTTGATGACTTTACTAGGACGAATATTTATAAGATAAGTGGCAGTGAGAAAAGCTTCGTCCCAAAATTTGAGAGGCATGGAAGCATTGGCTAACAAAGATAGTCCTACTTCCACGATATGACGGTGTTTTCGTTCAGCAGAACCGTTCTGTTGGTGAGCATGTGGACAGGAAACATGATGAGAGATTCCAATCTTTTGAAAGAAGGAATTAAGTTTCTCATACTCACCACCCCAATCAGTTTGCATTGCAAGAATTTTGGAGTTCAGTTGGCATTCAACAAGATTTTGGAAATTGCCAAAGACTTGGAAAACGTCAGATCATTTCTTTAGCAAACAAATCCAAGTAAACTTACTATAATCATCAATGAAGCTTACATAGTATGAAAATCTATCAACTGAAGTAGGGGCTGGCCCCCACACATCTGAAAAAATAAGTTGCAAAGGAGCAGTGGATACACTGGTAGAGATGGGATATGGCAATTGATGACTTTTAGCTTGTTGACACGCATCACAAACTGACTTAACACTAGACTCATAAGGAAGTTTATTTCTACTAAGAACATGCTGAACTATAGTTGAAGGCGGATGACCTAAACGACTATGCCACTTTGCTGATGATGGTTTGGTGACACTCCAAGTTTGTTTATTTGACCATGATGAAGGGGATGATGATACAAGTGGATAAAGACCTCCCTCGCATCTTCCTCTAAAGATGACTCTCCTTGTTGCCAAGTCCTTAATAACAAAAGAATAATGATAGAATATTATGAGAACATTGTTATCAAGAGTGAAACGATGAACTGAAACAAGATTTTTTTTATGCATGAGGAACATGCAGGACATGATTTAGATGCAATTTTTTTCCAGGGGCTTTAACAATTGAGTTACCAATATGAGCAATATCCATACCTGTTCCACTTGCCGTGTGCACTTGGTCACCTCCGTGGTATCTTTCTCGCGTTGTCAATTTGTCAAGTTCACCGGTGATGTGCTCGGTTGCGCCAGAATCTGCATACCAATTAGTGTCAATTCTGTAGGAGTTGGTGATGAGATTGGCCTTCTTCTTTTCTTCATGATCCTCATCGTATCGGTGCCAGCAGGCCCTTGCGCCGCCGGCATGAAACTTGTAGCATATTTGGCACTCGGGATAGTCTCCCTCATGCTGTTGTTGCTGCTGCTGTGGTGGGGGTTGTCGTTGATGATGCTGGTAGCTGTTGCCTCCACCATCGCGAGCAGGGGAAGGAGAGGCACGACCACGACCGTGCCCTCTGTTCCCTCGCCCGTGTCCTCCTCTCGCGTGGTACTGCCCGCGTCCTCTGTACACAGCATTTGCAGACGAGCGAAAACCGGACGGTCCATCACCCAACATCTCCATCCTTTGGTCGAACGCTGAAATCTGCGAGAACAAATCATCAACGGTGATGGAGTTTTTGATGGCACCGACTGCTGCAACAACGGGATCGTAATCCCGATCAAGTCCGACAAGGATGTAGTCGACCATCTCGCCGTCGGTCACTGGACGACCCGCGGCTGCAAGCTCATCTCCTAGACTCTTCATCTTGGCAATGAAAGAGTTGCTTGACATGTTGCCCTTCTTGGTGTTGGAGATGGCAATTCTCATATTTGTTATCCGAGATTGGGACTGCGCAGCGAATAGAGTGGTAAGAGCAGTCCATAAATCATGAGTGCTTTCCTTACCGATGACTTGCGCCAAGATTTCTGGAGTTAACGAGTTCAACAGGTAGCTCAGAACCTGTTGATCTTTCGCCAACCACGGACCATACAGCGGATTGGGCTCAATGGCCGTGGTTTTGTCCGCCTTGGTGACCTCCACCGTTCTTGCCGGTGCGGCATCTGTGCCATCAAGGAGGGTGGTGACTTGGGCGCCTCGAAGCGCCGACAGTACCTGCGCTTTCTAGAGAAGGTAGTTTTCTCTCGTGAGCTTTTCTGTTGGTGGAGTGCCTAGGTTGAGGGAGACATCGCTGGATCCTGCCATAGCGACGATAGGATTTGGGCTTCTGTGTCGCTAGATGGGATCGACGAGTTTTTTTTCTGGCGCTGGTTTTTTTTTTTGAATCGCTAGATACGGGAAGAGGCTAGGCTCTATATACCATATTAGATGAATCGATGGAAGCGTTCCTACTCTCCAGGAGGGAGAGCCACGTTGCTATATATTGACGTAGACAGAAGCCTGTCGTAGATTACAAGAAAAGAGAGATCGCTAGGATTCATCCCGTGAAGAAGTAGGAGAAGGAGATAGAGAAGGATACGGGAGAGATAGTTGAGATTACATGTTGTATAGCTTCCAAACTTCTAACACAAGGTTGACAATGAAGAGCACGACAAGAACGATGCTGGGTTTCGCAGATGGTGTGATATCGATGGCAAATCATAGCACGCTTGGCGTATCAAATGCATGACAACCCCATCATGCCTGTGGTGACAGGTCAGAGCATCACGCTTTTGTGTACTTCCCATCTCAGATAAGTTTCTCAACTTTGTATTAAAGGTTGAAACACTTATTTTGAGATGGAAGGGGTATATGATGGGACTGACAGTCTGAACTGATGAGATTAAAACAAGAAAAGTTCATCCAACCAGACTTCTCACTTCTCTCTCTATATTCCCTCTTTTCCCTCCCTCTTGTTTTCGTGGGCACGCCTGCGGACGAAGCATGCATGGAATCTCCACCGTGCCGAGGCCCTCGCCTTCTTCCCCAGAGCACGCCTCCCGCCACCGAAGCCTCCATCGGCATCGCTCACGTCCGCATGCCCGCGGCTGGACCCCGCGCCTCGGCCCAAGTTCGCTCGCTTGCATGCTCACACGCTCGCCCCCAACATCGGACCTCTCGCGCCTGCACGCCCCCAGAGCTTGCACGCATGCAGGGTTGAAGATCGCGCCCGCACGCCCCTGAGCTCGCACCCACGACTGGACCTCGCGCCCCCGGAGCTCTCACAGTGTCGCACGCGATCTGTTCGACAAAACGTCTGAAATTCAAAGAGAAATTTAGGGAGTGTGGTTGTAGAGTCACACAAATGAGGATTCGAAACGTACATCTCTTGACATATAGAGGGCCAAATTAGTCCATCCTGATTATAGACGCTCTTATGAAACTTTGTGATGGTTTAGTTACTGGTCGTCTTGATGAGCTCTTGTCAATGAGCTGGAGCACACACCAGTTCGTCTCACATCTTTTTCTAAATATAAGCCATTTCGTCAGTTCAGTTTAAACTAAAGGTAGTAGTACTTTGTAACATTTGATTTACCACCATTGAGTTAAGCTTGCTTTCTAAATGCATGGCATTTGGAGTCCCAATCCTTTCTTTTAGGCGCTCGCGAATGCAGCTGCTCTTCCTTTCCATGCATATCGATCACCTTCATGCATATCGTGTTTGATTGCATTGTGATCTATATTAGTTAATGTGTGCGTGCATTGAGTTCTGAGTAAGGAATTGTCGCGCGTGTGGTGGATGTTAGAGGATAAAAGTATGGGGTGGTCGGGATGAAGGACCTGGCGACGGATTTCTTCACCTGGGACCAGTTCTACCTAAGGGGCCGACTGCAAAGACCTGTACGTATATCCTCTTCTTCATTGCCACCATAACATTATTGAGTATATCTACGATTATGCCATAGGTGTCTGTTTGCCTGGTCTAATTTCACTATCGAGTACTTCACTTTACTCGTGATGCAACTTGACTTCCTTTATATAGTTTGATTGAGATATGTTCTTGTCAGAAACTCAACTATCTGAGTATATTTTTTGCTCTTCTGTTTATATAGTTTTGTGTTCTTGTCGATAACTGGGATATAAGGAAAGTTAACACAGTTAATCTGAAAATTTTGCCACAATAATTCACTTAGGTTTGATTTGATGTTTACTACCATGAATTATTTGGTTAGTTCTGTCTTTGTTTTGATCTTCCTTTTCTCGATCCCTTTTTGTGCAGTATGACCTATACACAATTTTTTTTGCAGCCTACCTTATATGGGTGACTTAAGGATGTTATTTGCAGAAGACAAATATAAGGTAAATGAAAATGCATGTTAACCTTAGGTTTAAGCCCTTGAGTTATTTGATTTCAGTTTAGAATGGTGATCCTGCCAATTGGTGTGCCCAAAGCCAGCTCACCCTATTTACTTTGAAATGTGAAAATGACACGCATGCTATATCTTTTGCAAACTGAATCACAAAAGAATCAGTTATAGCATAGTGCAAATTATGTACCTTTGTGGCTCCACTGTTCCAACTGTATCTGCGACCTATGTGTATGGTGCATTGACTGCACCATACTTACTAGTATGATAACTATGCACTTAAGATAGTACACCGTCTTCAAAACTGAAGGATGGGGTGTACACCGTTTCTTTCCTGGCCATCATTCTCCCGTCGCCGGAGGAGCTCTACACTCTCCATGTAGCGTACCTACTGTCCATCCTCAAATGCTTCGTTGCGCCAATACACCTCGGCGGGTCTTTCCCCAAGGTGGCCGGGCACGGCAATGCGTTGTCGTGATCCTAGGCGCTGCACTGGGAGGCGGCCCAGTGCTTCTCGTGGCGTCCATCTTCCCCGGCGACCCTGTTCTGGTAGCCATTATCGGGATGGCCCTTGCTCTCTTGTGCGTCCCTCCACAGTACAGCGCGCATCCGCACGGCTGCGTCTGCACTGTGCTGCGGATGCGCGCTGAGAGCGGCCTTGTCGTGTCAGAGCAGAGCTTGTGGCCTTTTGGCGTACGTCTATTACTACCTAGTAAAAAAATTGTATTTGGGCTGGGGGGGGCACGGCCCCCTCAATCTCGTACATAGCTCCGCCGTTGTTTGTAGAGGTTCATCTTCTTGTCGATAACTGACTGGGATAGAAAGGAAAGTCAACACAGTTAATCTGAAGAAATGGCAACTTCAGCTTCCCTGCTTCTCTTGCCAGAAAAAATTCATTGAGGTTTGATTTGATGTTTGCCACCATGAATTATTTGGTTAGTTTTGTATTTGTTTTCATCTCCCTTTTCTCGATCCCTTTTTGTGCAGTATGACCTATACGCAAAAAAAAATTTGCAGCCTATCTTATATGGGTGACTTAAGGATGTTATTTCCAGAAGAAAAATATGAGGCAAATGAAAATGCATGGTAACCTTTGGTTTAAGCCCTTAAGTTACTTGATTTGAGTTTAGAATGGTGATCCTGCTAGTTGGCGTGTCCAAAAGCCAGCTCACCCTATGTACTTTGAAATGTGAAAATGACACGCATGTTATATCTTTTGCAAACTGAATCACAAAAGAATCAGTGCCTTGACTGCACCATACTCACTGTTCCAACTGTATCTGCGACTTATGTGTATGGTGCCTTGACTGCACCATACTCACTACTCCCTTTTTTCCGGTTTATATGGCTTATCTCAAAATCTTAGTTTTTTCCATTATATAAGGATCAATTTGGTTGTTCCCCATCACAAGTTTAGATTCCAAGGTGCATTAAATAATTGCATGCAAGTATTAAGAGAAAATTAACCAATGCATGTACTTTATGCATGCATGCATTGCATTAATACATTGGTAAACATAAATTTTAAATGAAAACAAGAGCATTAATTGGGTGCTTTTGCAAATTACAAAAAGTTTTCCACCAATCACCATCTACCTTGGTTGGTGAGATTTTTGAATTGAGCCCTATAAACCGGAAAGGAGGGAGTAGTATGATAACTATGCAGTTAAGATAGTACAATATGTTAATAGAACTTCTATTTATGACTAACGAATGCTCGTGTGATCCTACAGTTATTTCTTGTTATACTGCATCTGTTGTTTAAATGCTTTTGTCATCATAATCTCTAACTTTGTGCAGTTTAAAAATATTATCTAAAAATAGATATGATTGAACCAACTACTTGTTGGGGGAACGTAGCAAAAATTCAAAATTTTCTACGCAACACCAAGATCAATCTATGGAGTAATCTAGCAACGAGGGAAGGAGAGTGCATCTACATACCCTTGTAGATCGCTAAGCGGAAGCGTTCAAGTGAACGGGGTTGATGGAGTCGTACTCGTCGTGATCCAAATCACCGATGATCCTAGTGCCGAACGGACGGCACCTCCGCGTTCAACACACGTACAGCCCGGGGACGTCTCCTCCTTCTTGATCCAGCAAGGGGAGAGGAGAAGTTGAGGGAGATCTCCGTCAGCACGACGGCGTGGTGGTGGTGGAGCTCGTGGTTCTCCGGCAGGGCTTCGCCAAGCACCATGGAGGAGGAGGAGAAGGTAGGAGGAGGGAGGGCTGCGCCAGGGAAGAGTTCATCTCGTCTATTGGGCAGCCCCAAATCCTCCAATATATATAGGGGCAAGGGAGAGGGGAGGCGCCCTAGGGTTTCCCCTAGGGGGGGCGGCGGCCAGGGCAGATGGGATCTCCCCCTTGGGTGACTTGGCCCCCAAGCCAGGAGGTGGGAACCCTAGAAGGGGCGCCCCAAACCCCCTGGTCACGTGGGAATAGGTGAGGGGGGCGCACAGCCCCTTAGTGGGCTGGTTTGTCCCCTTCCCTTGGCCCATGAAGCCCCCCAACACTTGCCGGGGCTCCCGAAACACCTTTCGGTCATGCTGGTCATCACCCGGTACCTCCAGAACACTCCCGAACTCCAAAACCCTTCGTCCGATATATCAATCTTTACCTCCGGACCATTCCGGAACTCCTCGTGACGTCCGGGGTCTCATCCGGAACTCCGAACAACATTCGGTAACCACATACAAACTTCCTTTATAACCCTAGCGTCACCAAACCTTAAGTGTGTAGACCCTACGGGTTCGGGAAGCATGCAGACATGACCGATACGTTCTCCGGTTAATAACCAATAGCGGGATCTGGATACCCATGTTGGTTCCCACATGTTCCACGATGATTTCATCGGATGAACCACTATGTCGAGGATTCGATCAATCCCGTATTCAATTCCATTTGTCTAGCGGTATTGTACTTGCCCGAGATTCGATCGTCGTTATCCCTATACCTTGTTCAATCTCGTTACCGGCAAGTCTCTTTACTCGTTCCGTAACACATCATCCCGTGATCAACTCCTTGATCACATTGTGCACATTACGATGATGTCCTACCGAGTGGGCCCAGAGATACCTCTCCGTCACACAGAGTGACAAATCCCAGTCTCGATTCATGCCGACCCAACAGACACTTTCGGAGATACCTGTAGTGTACCTTTATAGCCACCCAGTTACGTTGTGACGTTTGGCACACCCAAAGCATTCCTACGGTATCCGGAAGTTGCACAATCTCATGGTCTAAGGAAATGATACTTGACATTAGAAAAGCCTTAGCATATGAACTACACGATCTTTGTGTTAGGCTTAGGATTGGGTCTTGTCCATCACATGATTCTCCTAATGATGTGATCCCGTTATCAACGACATCCAATGTCCATGGTCAGGAAACCGTAATCATCTATTGATCAACGAGCTAGTCAACTAGAGGCTTACTAGGGACATGGTGTTGTCTATGTATCCACACATGTATTTGAGTTTCCTATCAATACAATTATAGCATGGATAATAAACGATTTATCATGAACAAGGAAATATAATAATAACCTATTTATTATTGTCTCTAGGGCATATTTCCAACACTACTCAGAATGGATAACAACTCTGGTAAATTTCCTAATAACTTGAAAGGTGATCTCAGTGAGGATGAACCGAAAGCCACCAACTCAGATCTCTGTAATTCTTCTTATGATCTGGTGCTTATGTGGACTCTGCTGTAATTTAGGTCAAGAAAATTGTGGACAGTGCTTTCCAGCCATTTCAATGATGTACAGACCCCTGATACAGGAGTACATCTTCTGAAGGGATACTGAAGATGTCAGCTTACAGACAACAAAAAGGCTTGTTTTTTTTAAAAGGAAGATGACCCCCGGCCTCTGCATCTGGGAGATGCATGCGTCCATACAACAAAAGGCTTGTAAGCATGTCTTTATTTCTTTTTGCTCACACATGCACTGTGGCAAACTCGCAATGTGTCATTGATCACCTACTAAGATGTTCGATAGACCTTCAAGTTGCTGATCGGAACTGGTAAAGGTTAGGGTTTGCCTTCCGCTGCACAGGGCCAGTATATAGTGACCTCGCGAGCAGGCCCAGCCACCCATACGAGGAGTTTTTATTTGTGTCGGAACGGAACGGAACGGCACACATCTTTGTTCCGTCGTCTCGTTTGGCCTCTCTCTTCTTCCTTGTGTTCCCTTTCCAAATCCCTTTCCTAATATTAAGCCGTAGATTCTTCCCAAATCGTATCTTGTCTTGATCCAATTCCCTCTTCTTCTTCTCCTTAGTCCAGTTGTGCTGCTTGATGACGAACAAAAAAAATTATCAGCATGACGAGGATGATGTTTTGTCTGACCTGGAGAAGAGCAGGAAGAGGGAATCTGTTTCTGCGGCTGGGACACTTCCTCACGATACTAGTCCTCGCGGAGTCATAGCAACGTACACATATTTTCTCAGCAATGTGTGAAATTTACCCATGATATTTTTGCACGAATTGTGATCTCGATCGGTACATACTCCAAGACAAACCATCACCTTTGTTATACTATTATGTATGTGCATTGCACAGAACTAGCTAGCAATGATGTTCATCTTCCTCATAGGAAAATGATATAAAAGTGTTCAACCTTTTAGCCTGTAGAAGTGTAGAACAATCACGCATGAATAGTTAGAGCGTTTCGCCAAAAAAAACCTTTTTATAAAAGGAATATGTTAATATCGCGATGATACCCCAGCCTCTGGACCAAAAAGTTGTCCAAAGACACCAGGGATGCACACAGCCAAAAAGTAGAAAAAAAGAAGAAGAAAGAAAACAAAGAACCCGTCACGGTGTTGAACCACTCGCAACAGTAACCACCACCGAAGACAACACCAGTACTACAAACAAGAATCTCCAAAAGCGACGCCTCTAAGAAGGAAACAAAGCACAAGCGTTGTCGTCGCCTGATCGGAGATCTTGGGTTTTCACCCTGGAAAAAGTCCAAGTTCCAAAACAATGCCTTCAACAAGGCCATTGTCAGGTACAACCAATGAAGGCCAGACCTTGAATTTACACCCTGAAAATCATGGCTTGATACTCGAGGAGCGCCATCAAAACTGCAGTCCACCCATGTTGCCATCCTCGCTTGCCAAGGCTACTGCTGCAAGTAACCAAACACCCGACACACAAGGAGAACTTGTGCCGCATTGTCTTCAATACAACCAGTACCCTCTCTGTCACCAACCTCGCATCTTGGGCTAAGGCCAAGAGATACCCACTAACCCGATAGCAATGGCTAATTATCTTATCAAAAAACATTGCATGAATCATAAAACTTGAATCAGGAAATCACAAAGATAGGTGATGGTTGTAGATAGAATATTTCTAGGGTAGAATGAATTTGAGGCAGCCTGATGGAAAGAATTATCTTCCAAAATTGCAGCAAGCGAGGGCAAGTCCAGAACCTATGTAGAGAAGTTTTTCTTCCTGTCCACAAGCAACACAAAACACCCCTGATTTGACACATCGTCGATGTAGCTCTGACCCCACTGCAAGTCCATTGCGGATCGGCATCCAGAAGTGGATTTTAACCTTGTTTGGAACGTTAGTGTCCCACAAAGATAGCCACGCTTTGTGGTTCTGGACGGATGAAGATGACTCGGGTCTCCCTGTTTTGATTTTATTCATTTCCATCTGAAGGTGAAAGGCAGACCTGACGGTAAAGATTCCATTTTTTGTAAAATTCCATGCACGATAGTCCTCCACACCAGGTCCGCCCATGGGAATTTGCATAATATCCATCATGTTATCATTAGAGAAGATTGCTTCAAGTTTGTCTCCCACCGATGTTGTTCCGTGATCATCCATAAAATCACTGACCCTTGTGACACCTTGCGCATAGTCCTGGCCAAGTGGCCGGAGACTACCGGTCCGCGGAATCCAATTGTCATGATGAACATGAATACACGTAATATCACCTCTCATCCATATCAAGCCAGCTTATAATAAGTCACGCCCATAAACTCCTGAAAGTGAAAGATGCATTGCTAGGGCAGGTAGCATTCATAATATTACCTTCCTTGCAATATCTAGCTTTAAACACATGGGCACATAATGAGGCGGGGTCCTATAAGATCCTCCAAGCTTGTTCAGCCAACAACGCTAGGTTAAAAGCCTCAAAATCTCTAAACCCAAGACCCCCTTCATGCTTTCTCATGCACATCTTGTCCCATGCAATCCAGTGCACCTTCTTTTCACCATTTGCTGCACCCCACTAGAAGTTCGAGGAGATCGAAGACGGATTCCAATACATTTTCTTTATAAGTTGAAAACAGCTCATGGTGTAAGTAGGTGTGGCTGGAAGCATCGATTTGACTAGTACCTCTTTTTTACGACCTTTGACAGGCCCTGTCCTTTCCATCGACACACTTTCCCTCTAGAGCTCTCTTTGACATGTTTAAAAGTCCCATCCTTTGACCCACCAACCGCTGTTGGTAAGCCGAAATACCTCTCACTTAGCACCTCCGAGTCAATGCCAATAATTTGTTTCATCCCAAGCTTATCTTCCTCTTCACTACCTTCTCCAAAGAAAATGGAAGATTCCCGAATGTTAACTCGTTGGCCCGAGGCAACCTCACAATCAGATAAAATTGTTTTAGGGGCTTTAAAATTTCCCTGTGAGCCCTCAACAAAAACCACACTATCATATGCGAATAAGAGGTGTGTCACGGTCGGGGGTTGTGCACTCAAAAGACACCCCCTTCAATTGCCCCTCCATTTGAGCATTCCTCAACAGTGCAGAAAACCCTTCCACACAGAACAAAAACAGGTAGGGACAGAGCGGGTCACCATGTCGTAACCCCGGAGTGATAGAGTGAAAGAGCCGGCCATTGAGCTTCACAAACAAACAGGGTAATGTCACACGACGCATGACCATCTGCATCCATGAACTCACATTTTCCCTAGAAAAATTCATTCGACACTATCATATGCCTTCACCATGTCAAGTTTCACTGCACACAGAGGTTTCTTTCTTTTACTTTTGAATAGCATGCACACATTCATAGGCTACAAGCACATTATCCGTAATAAGTCTACCTGAAACAAAAGCGATTTGTTCTTCGGAGATCATAGCAGGTAAAATCACCTTCAATCTGTTTGCTAGGACCTTCATCGCAATCTTATAGAGAACGTTACAAAGACTTATAGGACAAAATTGGCAGAGTAACTTTGATGAATTTACCTTGGGATCATAAAGATAATAGTGTCATTAAAACCATCCGGTGAAGCCACGCCACAAAGAAAATCCTTGACAGCCCGATATATATCATCATGAAGCAATAGAACATAAAGGGCAATCCGTCCGGACCCGGCGATTATGTCGGCCCCATCTGAAACAGTTCTCTTTCAATCTCCCCGACAGAAACCTCTGCTGTCAGACTTACGTTCATGTCATCAGAAACCGTACTCTCTATGTGCGCAAAATACCATCAGCATCCATAGACCCCTCTGACGTGAACAGGTTTGCATAATGTTCGCAGCCATCAGCCGCATCTCTCCTCATCAACAACACACTTGGAGCCATCCTCCGTTTGCAAGGCACGAACAGTATTTTTCCTTTTATGATGCGACGCTCTGTTTTGGAAAATGGAAATACCACGTATTTTGGTCACCCTCCTGTAGCCAGTCGACACGTGATGTTTGCTTGTGCATGATGTTTTCACGTTCACGTATCTCACGCAACCGGTCCTCTATGTCCCGTATCTATAATCTATAATACCTAAATAGTTCATCCCCACTAACTTATTTCTACTAACCAACATGCAGCCATTCACTTCACTACATCTCAGCAGGCTAGCCACATCATCAATTCCAAATACCCTTTTTATTCCTGTAATTTAACTCCTCTTTTGGTCCGCTTCCTCTTCCATCTTCTGTAACCGATGAGAAAGTTTAAGAGCCACCCATCGTCTGTCAATAATACCAAGCCGATGGGAAGCGGTGGAGTTCCATCTCCCCAAGTTTGCCCGCAAAAAATAACTCCAGTCCAACAATGTCTCTCTTCCCATCTCCCTCCGGTACGCCTGTTCCTCCATGGAAATCTCGCCACCATATCACCGCTAGGCTGCTGCCAGGAAGTGCAGGTGGAGCCTGTCCAGGAGACAAACTCTCCTCGATCGAGATCCCCGTCTATCTTACTGGATGGAGGTCGAGGCTACGAAGATCAACTCGCCGCCGCCTATGGCGCCCCGCCGCCGTGAGTCTAATTTGCCCCACCCGATGTCCGACGATCCAACCCCAACATCCTCCCCTAGGTCTGGCAGCTCCGGCCTCTGATATCTCCGGCAGCCCGGCTTTTGCTACCCGAAGCGGGATTGCAGGCAACCGAGCGGCCATGTCTACGTTGTGCTGACTATGGATGCCATCGCGGTGCCACTCGGTTCCAGCAACACATCCATCCATCATGTGAGCAATCAGTGAAGCCAACACAATTGTTGCTTTGGTCGACGGCGGCTGGCGGGCGCCAGGGACGACGCCGGTGGTTCTCCAATCACCCTTGAATCCATGGGATCAAGTCGTCACTCGCCACTTAATGTGGCCGCTGCCAATCATCATCAAGTCACCCTTGCTGATGGCGTCTAGATGTGCATCCTGCCTGCTGGTGTCCGCTACGTGCACCACGCGCCTGATCGTCGTCGCCAATCGGTTAGGCGTCCACTCCCGAATCTGCATACGCATAGTGCTATATTACTCCTTTTAGACAGATGTGCATCGCCATTGCCTACATGCGTGTTATTGTTTTTTTTTTCTTTTCTTTGCGGGTGCATCCATGCCAGCTTTCGTCATGGTCACGGGCGGGAGACACGGTGCATACTCAAACAGGAAAAATCAAAGCGCAGTTGTAGAACCAGGATCCACCACACCCGAAGGTGTGGCTTCTCCGGCGTGGCATGCGTTTCTGCATCGACGGTGAGTGGCTTACAGAATCGGGCAGTCGTGGAGATTCTGAACCACTGGAGGAGCAGAACTGCCTGGGCTAAGTTAAGGGGTCTTGCCCGGTAATCAACTCATACGCTTGCTTTTTGAGAACCTGATTGTAGGATTTATAATAAACTACCCAAAGCTCCCCTGGAGGCTCAATAAACTACTCCTACAAGATTTTGGCTGTAGTATTGTCTAATCAAGGCTCTAAATTTACACTTCCTTTCGTGACTAGCCAAACTCAGTTACGTGTGAAAAAACGTCGTATATTGGCGCTATTTTCACTTGCATTCATTTCATGTTGTTCAACGATTAATTTTGATTGCTTATGCTTGCAGCAGGTGCAAAATTCCAGGAGCACATCCATAGAATCTTTCTCACAGCGTATTCCTTTTTGTTGTGTGCAGAGGGCACATCAATCCCTCAGTTATGGTGGAAGTGTTGTATTGCAATGTTTTCATCTTAAAATCACATATATCTATTGGGCAAACAATATTCGATTTCTGTATTATCATGCCCATATGACTAAGAGTTCCCACAGCAACGCGCGACGTATCATCTAGTTTCCTGAGGAGGTAAATATACCAGAAGTCATAGAACTTGCATGCGAAGTTTGGTGCACCAACTTGTAAAATACATGTTTCTGGTCATCTAACTTGTCGCCTCGTTCATATACGGTGCTTCCCATTATATCCAGTCGTATCCATACGCGCGCCAACGTGGCATAGCCACTGTGAGTGGCTGAGGCCGGTTTTTTGTCAGAAAGGGCCCTTACATTCTATTAATTTACGCAGAAAATCCTCAAATAAAATGAAAAAGTAATGGAGAACGGGATCGGGATTTGAAGTGATGACCTGCTGCCCCTCGCCTCGCATAGAAAAAAACTAGACCAGCTAACGTTTGATGTGTCAAATGTACAGTTTTTTTTTTTGCAGGGAGTGTCAAATGTACAGTTAGTGCTATTTATTGAACATGTACCGCACTAATTAAAATAGGAATCAAAACGACAAAATTGTGTGCTGAAAAGGAGAAGCCCTGGTTTGAAAATATGACCTTCTTAAAAGCTCGCCTTGTGTATAAGTGCCGACCATCAGTCCACAATGACACTTGACAACATAAACAAAATTTATCTTCTGTATTGTTCTTTCTTTGTTTTCTATGTAAGATAGATTTGATTTTAGTTTATTAGTGATAAATAGAGATAAGAGTGCTATGTATTATATAGTTTCAAATTTATGTATCCCAGTGCTAGCGAACTATGTATAATTTTCTTTCTGCACAGACAATATTTTTTGCACATAGTACCTAACTTTAAATATATATTCCTGAAACAAATAGTGCGGAATGAATGAACGTTAATTATGTTGGACAAACCAACAAAATTTTGTTCCAAATTTCAATAATTTAAATTTTAAAATCTAGATCAAAAGGAAATACAATATAGAATGAATGTTTGTAAATTCTTTTGGACAAATCAGCGAAACTTTTGTTTGAATACGAATAATTTAAAATTTAGATATTTATATAAAAGGAAATATAGTGCGGAATGAATGTATGTATGTTTTTCAGACAAATCAACTCAACTTTTGTTTGAATTCGAATAAATGTAAACTGAAAAATCCAGGTAAAAGAAAATATAGTGCAAAATGAATGTCCGTAAATTCTTATGGACAAATCAAATAATTTTTGTTTGATTTCGAATAATTATAAATTTAAAATCTAGATAAAAGTAAATATAGTGTAGAACGATTGTACGTAAATTTTTGGGACAAATCAACTATTTTTTTAATTAGAATATTTCTAATTTTATAATCTAGATAAAAGAAGATATAGTGCAGCATGAATGTACGTAAATTTCTTTGGACCAATCAAAATCTTTTTTTTTGAGTTTGAATAATTTAAAATTTGAAAATTTAGACATACGAAAATATAGGTCAAAATGAATGTACATAAATTTTTAGGACAAATCAATGAAATTTTTGTTTGAATGTGAATTATGTACATAAAAGAAAATATACTTCAGAATGAATGTATACATGTTTCTTTTGGACTGCGCCCTCAAGCTCGAAGCGGGGATTAACTTGTCTCCGTTTTGATTTTACTTTAATTCGTATGGTATGCTTATATAAAGCTAATTTTTTTTCCTTTAAACGCAAAGTTGCAGTTGGTCTGGTGCTTCTATGTCGGGCGAATCGCGGTTGGTCGTGGGTTCCAATCCCACTGCATGCATTTTTACTTTTATTTGAGAATTTTCTGCATATAAATAAATAAAATGCAAGGGTGCTATCTGAAAAAAATAGTGCGTGCGGATTACCACCACCTCCAACACTGACTGTAGGCCCCACCACATTGGCTCGCGTAATGATACAGCCGGATACAGTAGAAAGCACCGTATGTGAACAAGAGGACAAGTTAGATGACCAGAAACACGTATTTTACAAGTTTATGCACTAAACTGACCGTTACGTGCAAGTTACGTGACTTGTGGTGTATTTACCTCTTTCCTGAGTATAGCCGGTGCTGATTGATATTTCCTTTGCACCATGTAGTTGCTTGTTCAAAAAAAATGGAACTATATGTCGCTTAGAGCATCTGCAACAGGGGTGCAACGCGCGGCGCGTTAAAAAAATGTTTACAGCACGTTCATAGCCAGTTTTTACGCGCCACGGAGCGCTGGCTCCAGCGGCCACTGCAAAAAAATTGCGCGCGCGAGCAGCCGGTGCTTTGCAATATGTTCATTTTGGAGACAATATGATGATATTTCAAACATCAAAACAAACATAGTATAGTTTAAAATCACCCAAACAAGTTCATGAGATAAAAATTTAAAATCATGTCACATCACATCATCATCCAACCAAGTTCAAAATCATCCAAGCAAGTTCATGACATACAAAGTTCACACAAACAAATGGCACATCAACAATCATGGCTCATCCTCCTCTTCCTCTGATTCTTCATCCTCATCCGAAGACGATTCTTCCTCCTCCACTTCATTGTGTCGCGCCGCCTAGAGGAGCCGTCCGCCGCCTTGTTCTTCTTCCCGAACACCTTGCCCGCCTTTGCCCGCGCCGCATTTGGGAGCTTCGAAAGGGGGGCATGTGGCTTCACGGCGGGCGTCGGCGCAACGCCAACCACCGTCGAGGTTGTCTGTGGCGCCATGAAAAGCCTGCGCGCGAGACAGGTGCTTGGAGGAACACCGGCGGAGGCGAAACCAAAGCTCCCCGCGCTAGGGTTTGCGGCAGCAGCGGCGGCGGCGGAGGGGTTGCGTGTGTAGGAAGGGGTGAGGGGGATGTCGGCGCGGCCATCCATCGGGTGAATTTGCCGGCAGCGGCGCGGGCGGGGCGGCGTGGCCGGAGAGCGTGCGGCGCGGGCGCTCGAGTGTGCAGTGCGTGGGAGCGAGCGCAAGAAATAAGCGACGCGCGATGCCGTTTCGGCCCGCGCGCTGAACCACTTATGTCGCGCGCGTGTTTTTTACACCTCCCGTAGAGCGCCCGGAGCGGCTGCGCGTGCGCGCAAAAAACATAATTTTTTCAGCGCGGCGCTTATATCGTGCGGCTGTTGGAGATTCTCTTACTGACGCCAGAAGCTTCACGCCCATCAACCCTACTTCATGTTGAGCCAATACCACGTGCACCACCATCGACCCTACTTCATGGCATGCATTCTTTTTTTTTTGCGCTGGTAGAAGAGTTTTATTCCAAAGGTACAGGGTTACAATCAAGAGGCAAGAAGTCCTCAACACATGGTGGACCTCGACCCAGCCATACCGCAGTGGTACTCTCAGTACGGCTATACAATGCCAAACGATTTTCTACCCTATTCTGCAAACGACTTATTTTCGAGGGAATAAACTCTCTATCTACCATGAGAAAACGAATCTCAGCTACTAAATGACCATAGGCTGATCTAGATAAACTATTGCCACACAAGGCGGATAGGGCAACCGAAGAATCGGACTGGACAATGACTGGGAGATCACAGTGTTGGATGGCCAGCGCCATCCCTTGCATTATCGCATGCAACTCCGCTTCCAACGCTTCGTTGCAGTTGAAGATGCACCGGTACGCCGAGAATATCACACTCCCATCATGTCTCCGTAGTACCATCCCTGCCGCTGCTGATCCATCAGATTGCAGAAAGGCTCCATCAATAGATAAAGCCACCTTACCTTGAGGTGGCTTCGGCCAGGGGTGGACTAACACCTCCTTCTGAACAGTTGTCGGCGCCTCCTTTCACATAGACATCTTCCCTTTGATGATTTCATCGGTGGAATATCTGGTGCAAAGCTCTAGTGATTGCATATAGCTCTGCAGATATGACGCTGATGTAGCCACCGACAGCACTTCCTTACCATGTACAAGATTTGATCGGAGAGACCATATCCGCCAGATTATCATAATCACACATGCCCTCATATATTCATCACAGTTTGCAAGCACGTTGAGAAGCCAGTCTTGCCCTGTGTCCTGCAGCAGATCACGGCTCGGCAAGCTCCAAACCATCCGCATCTGTTGCCATAGCTGCTGCGCATGATCACATGTGACTAGGGCATGGAACGAGGACTCCTTCTCCTTTGCGCATAGAGGGCAGGTATCGCGTGTAGAGATATGGCGATACTTTTTGCAGGCGTTGGTTGCTAACGCCCCGGAAACTACCTTCCATGCCGAAATCCTCATCTTGAGGGGTACCTTGGCTGACCATATACATTTCCAGATCGGTCTCTCTCCTGTTGAACTACTGCTCGTTGCGGGTGTACCTCCCGGATCCGCCCCCAGAGTCGCGAGTCTGTAGGCACTTCGCACAGAGAATTGCCCGCTCTTCTCCTGGAACCACGCAATAAAATCTTGGCCATTTCTTGATGAGGTACGGATTTTGAGGATTTCCCCAACGTCCATGTCCCAAAAATGCTCTCGCAACCTTTGCTCATTCCAAGCACCCTGGTCAGTTAAGAAATCCGCCACCCAGTTTAGCCTGCAGTTGCGCTTCGGAGTGATGGGCCGGAAATTATGGCCCCTCGGGATCCATGCATCCCTCCACGTTCTAATCATTGTCCCGTCTGGCATGCATTCTGCACCATCTCGTCGTAGGAGTAGTGTGCACTTCATGCCTAGACCACATCGCCTCGTACTCCAAAGCTGCACTAGCTGGGTTTTCCAAAGCTCTGTGGTGGCGTAGATTGCGTGTACAGCTGCGTTGATTCCACTCTTTGACGTTAACGTGCCATTATCACGCGCCTTGATTTTTCTCCAACGATCACCAGTAAAATCGCCCGCATCTTCGTCTCTTCCCCTTCTTCAGGACCTATGCATGCATGAAGAGGAGACGTGCGCTGATTACGCAAGAGGAAAGCCGGGTTGGCCGTGTGGATCGTGAAACGTCCATGCATTAACGATGGGATTTATTACGTACCTAATTCTGTTGAGTTTTAGAGGGAAAACATCGCGGTGATAGGATTTTCGTCCGCGTGACCGCGCGCCTGCCTCCGCTCCGGTGATGCTTTTAAGCCGGCCGGACGCCTGCCTCTTCTATCTCCATTCTCACATCTCTCGTCTCCGCCGCGCTCCCCCCACATCGCCAGACCAGACCGTCTCCCCGCCGCCACCACCATGTTTCGCCGTGAGCGTGAGGTGTCCTCGCAGCGGCGTCACCTGCGGATCCAATGCACGGACGCGGAGTCGGAGTCTCGCCGTGAGCGTGAGGTGTTCTCGGAGCGGCGTCACCTGCGGCTCCAACGCATGGACACGGAGTCGGAGTCTCGCCCTGAGCGTGAGGTGTCCTCGGAGCGGCGTCTCCCGCGGCGTGAGGCCACCACCTTGTTTCGCCGCAACCGCAACCCCAACCCCAACCGCGACGCGGCGTCTCGCCATGAGCATGAGGTGTCCTCGGAGCGGCTACGGCAGAGTCAGCGTCACGAGGCGCGCCGCCAGCGCCTGCTGACGGAGGAGGAGGCGCTCGAACACCTGCGCAACAACTCGCCCGTGCCGGCTGGTTGCGTCCTCCCCGAGGGCTGGACGACCAACGTCGTCCACGTCCCGGTGGCGCCGCCGCTCCGCGGGCAGGCGCGACTTGAGTTCATCCAAAGGGAGTATCAGAGGTTGCCATTGGAGGTACGCCGTGACCCCAAGTACACACGCTCATCGTCGTCTTACTGGGACAAAGAAGTGGAGAAGGAGTACAATTGGCGGCGGAGCAGCTTCTTCCCGACCGGCGGCAGCGCGTCGCCGCCTGCGGAGTGGTGGTCCTCGGACGACTTTCTCTCCCCCGCGCACTCCAGCGACTTCGATGAAGAAGACGAAGACGATGACTTCGAATTAGATGACGAAGGCGAAAAACTCTTGCGAGGTCTGCTAGCAGCAGTCCGGCGAGAAGCTCTGCAGCCTAGCCCTGGTGTTGCCCAGCATGGAGACCGCCATTGAAACATCTTGGCAGTTCGCAGGAGGAGCTCCACCACCGTGGTCTGCCTCTAAAGTATCTTCCCTTAGTTTCAATAAGTTGTATCGAATTATGTTCAGTTTGAATGAATTTCGCCCTAGTTTCTCCAAATATGGTTTCTGAAAACAAACTTGGGGCGGCGCTGGGGAGAGGCGAAGGCACCCCCAATAGCATGTGACCGTGCGCGACTCCAGTCCAATTTGTAAAACTTGTCCACGTTCAGCGATCTGACCATCTTGCATGCAAATCCACGAGCCCATCTTAGCTCGCCCTTGTAATCTTCATAGGTAAAAATGCTCTGCTTCGGATGAATATGGGCATGCTGTTGGAGGTGCCAGCCAATTCCTGTAGGAGTTTCAGGCATTTATTTCATTGTGGGTCACCCAAGCAGGTATTAGCCATAGAGATAGCTTGTCATGTGTCAACTTCTAGTTTCTAATATTTTCTTGAAAGAGAATAACCCACTTTGCTCTCAATCCCCTTTTTATATTCAATGGGGTAATCATATTCCAGGAGTTTAACATGAGCTTGTGTTGGATTGGATGCCCTCCGACATTCTTTGACTGGACATGAATTTCAAACTTTTGGTCTTTTTTAATGACACGTTTGTTTCCAATGAAATAGTTCACACAACTTTCTCTGCAGCACCTTCAGGTTTAGTTTCCTACTGATTACACAAGTATCTGATTGTATGATATCACCCAAGATATTTTTTAAATCAAACATATCAGATACATAACCCATAATTTCTTCTCAAAATTCTGTGTGACCTGATTATCACTGTAAACCCATTTTGCTAAAGCAGTTTTTCCAGTGCCTCCTAAACCAACGTTAGGAAGCGCAGATAATCGATTTGAGTCTTTAGCTATCAATACCTTTCCAATTACCTCCTTTTAGCTTCAGCTCTTCCAACAATATCTGGTTTAGTGATGAGGGAATGAGTTACCCTGTTGGTACTTTTGAACATCTGGCCATCAACCGGTTGCTCAGTAAATCAAAATTGTGCTCTATTTGCTGTAATCTAATCAAGGTTTTTACCAACTTTCTCTATTTTGTGACTCAGTTTTGGAGGGATAAGCAAGAAGATGGCTCATACAATACAGGTAAAGAAATCAGTATGAAGTTGTTGCTTAGAGCTTCGGTGGACGTCATCCAAAACATCATCTATGTCATAGACTGCGTCCTTCAAATTGTCCAGCCACTCTTCAAGAGCATGAGAATTTGATTGCCTATTCTCGGCATCTTGAAGAACATCACAGATAGATCTCAATGACCCTTCCAACTTCTGAAGCTCATTCTTGACATTCCAAGATGACTTGGTCTCATTAACATTCCGGTCAGTACCAAAGGATTTAAGAACGGAGGTATATGATCACTTCCACCATCTTGTTCGCGTGGAGATACTCAAATCAATGTCCATGTGGTGATTACATTTATTTCAGAAATGATTGTAAGCATAATATGAGTGCACACTCACCCAAGAGAAAACTAGTAATAACTTGTATATATAAATTAGCGAACTCTGTAATAAGTTGCATATATAAACTAGACCAACAAAGCCACTTTCCCATGTGTAAAGAAATGAAAACATTAGTATGCCTGCCAGTGGACTGCTAAATGGGGTCATTTAATATACTCACTCCGTCCCAAAATAAGTATCGTTGATGTAGTACAACTTTGTATTAAAACCAACAGCGACACTTTTTTGGACTGAGGGAGTATTAGCCTATTGGGAAGGTAGACATACAATTTAGCTGACCAGTGAAATAACTAAGGAAATGAATTAGCAAGTGAATTTTGGATCCTAATGCATATAAATTAATTGTAGAAAGTAGTTTGTTTTCATATGCTCAAGAAACTGTAGAAAGTAGTTGATGGACAAGCAGGAAGTTTTTGGTTTTACTATGGAAGTAAAATTCTGGAAAAGGAGCACCACGAAATTAAACCGTAAAAATGTACTTTGGTAAGTAGATTATTTTACTAAACACGAAATGATACAACAGATGTTTTTAAGGGCATAAACTCGTATTTGGAGAATGAACTCTGATACTTAATTAATCAAAATGTGGTAAAGAAAAGGTCCAGATATATCAATGCATCACACTGAATCAAAATATTGATTTCTGTTCAAAGATGAATATCCAGTGAGCTACTACATCCTTGTGCACTTACATCACACAACACTAAGGGCAAATTCAAATGCTAGGAGCAACCATGCTCAATTTGACGGTAGTTCCGGCGGCAAGGCCGGCGGAGGAGGGGTGGGAGAGCAGGCTCGACGATGAGGAGTTGGGGACGGACGGGGAGTAGTGGGCTAGTGGCCGCGGGCAAGCCGGTACGGAGGAGGGATGAGCGTATGTGACCCTCCAAGCCGGAATGGGCGAGAACTGTGGCGGTGCAGCGTGGGCCCCCTGCCACTCCATCTCCAAGGTTGCCTCGCCTGACCCACGGTGGTAAGCCGGAATGCAATACCTACACGCAAGTATATAGCATAAAACTATCGGTATGATGGCTAGGGTTCCAAAAAACTACCTATTTTTAAAAAAATGCATCAAAATTTATGAGAAAATTGCATTTTCGTTTGAAAAACTCTAATGATTGGTTCAGTTAAATTTAAACGCAATCATCACAAATTGGACCCACTCGTCATGGCTGACCTAGCAAAAAACACCACGTGGGCACATTGACTCTAGTGACCCTTTGTTTTGCAAATTGAAAGGATACTAGCATTAGGCATCAGCCCTCTCGCATCGCCACTTTCCATGGTGTACGCATGCGCCCGACTGCGCGCGCCAAGCCGGCGAGCCAGAGCTCCGCCACATCCTCTAGCTCCACCTTCATTGGCTCCCCTCTCACCCGAGCATACCCATGTTGTGCCCCATGCGCCATGGCACTCGGCCGCAGGACTATGCTGGCCACCCACCCGCTGGCGAGCACCACCTCTTATGGCTACGTCTCTCCCTGACCTTGTCCTTCCTCCCGACCGTCCCTCTGGGCACCGCTGCCTTCAAGCACAGCCGCCTCGCTGCTTGAATGGCCTGAAGATGCCGTGCTCGATGGGGTCGAAGATCTTGATGGGCACGCTCCAGCTCGACTCACAGCCAGACTAGAACACGCGGGGTTCTTACTATCGTCTGTCACTCCTTGTTGTAGCCAACAATAGGTACCTTGAAGGACGCTGCCCCTGTTGGAAATATGCCCTAGAGGCAATAATAAATGTAGTATTATATTCTCATGCTCATTATTTAGTTTATGTTTCTATGCTACAATTGTATTGGTTCGTGAATATGAGATTCAGAGGAACACCCAAATACATGTGTGGAAAATTAAAACACCAAGTGATCCCTAGCCTAGCCTCTAAAACTAGCTCATGTATTGATTGATGATCTTGTTTTGCTGATCATGAGCATTGTTAGGAGTAACAAGGATGTTGTCAATAATGAGAACACATTGTTGGAGGAACAATGGTGTTGGATAGATCCAACTTATGAATTACTAAAAGATGTTATCATCGTTATGTTATCGGTAATTCATATAACTTGTTCACATTTTTATTGTTCCTTAGACCATGAGATATTGCATGTCAACATGCCGGATGGATACTTTGGGGTCTATTGCATGTCACTCCATACATGGATGTGAATACAGGTGTCTTACGGCTATTCCGGATACGTATGTCTCGATAGCAATAGTTCAAGACTAGGATTTGCTCCTCTCACAATAGAGAGATACTCTCCGGGACCACTCGGTGTTACGGTATCATTATTGTCTGGCCAGACACTTGCGATGGAGATCACAAGATACAGGAACACATACACGAGTAAGGAGAATGAAACCAGTAACGAGGATAACATGTATAGTGATTAAGGAGTTGTATCGCAAAGATACCAAATTATCTCACCTCGGGTTTCGTTAATGTATCGTGAAGCAAAGGGAATGGTATTCGTATATAAAGGTTCGCTCGGGAACTTCGTGAATATGCAGGAGTTAACAAGGGTGTCTAGATCACCGGCCCCACAGGGGGCGCCACTGGGCATGGCAGGCCCCTAGGCCGAATCCTAATAGGGAGGGAAACCTTCCCTCCTCCACCTATATATATGTGGGGAGGGCTCTGCCTTGAGACACATCAAGTCAAAGGGACCTCTCTCCCGCATAGCTCCACGCCTCCCCCGGTCTAATTGGCCTAAGTGTTTAGGCTCGTAATTAGACGAGCTCGTAATTAGACGAGCTTGGTAAGTGAATTAGAATCCTAAAGATGAGAGGCTCCACTAGGCTTTCTCGCTCTCTAGTTTTCTCGCAATTCTTCTTTCTGGACGTCGAAGCTTTGCCGGACTACTACTACCATGGAACACGTGGATACCTCAGAGGAGTCGTCTACTTTGACTCTCGACTCGGTGAACTCTTCTCATGTCTGGGAGGTGCAACCTAGCTGCGGGAATCGACGAGATCATTGAGCTGCATCGACTCATCACTGCTTCCGCTACTCTGCACCGTCGGTGAGTTCGACCATTACCGCCATCTTCATAGTGATCCTAGGTCGTATCGTGTAGCATAATTTTTTTGTTGCGTAGCACGTTCCCCTACAGTGATGACAAAAGTTATTGTGTTGCTGGAGTAGGTAACATCAAAATCAAGATGTTTGACGAAGTTGAGCGGATGCTTCAGGAATCAAGGCATGCGTCGGGGCTAAGTAGGAATTTAATTTTGCTTGGTGTTCTTCATGATGATGGTATGGAATTCCTTTGCGATCTGGATAACAAGACCACGAAAATCTGAACAATATTTGAATCTTTTCTGAATTCTTTTATGTATGATTGGTTATCTTTGCAAGTCTCTTCGAATTATCCGTTTGGTTTGGCCAACTAGATTGATAGTTCTTGCCATGGGAGAAGTGCTTAGCTTTGGGTTCGATCTTGCGGTGTCCTTTCCCAGTGACAGAAGGGGCAGCAAGGCACGTATTGTATCATTGCCATCGAGGATAACAAGATGGGATTTATTTCATATTGCATGAATTTATCTCTCTACATCATGTCATCTTGCTTAAAGTGTTACTCTGTTTTTAACTTAATACTCTAGATGCATGCTGGATAGCGGTCGATGAGTGGAGTAATAGTAGTAGATGCAGAATCGTTTCGATCTACTTGTCACGGACGTGATGCCTATATACATGATCATGCCTAGATATTCTCATAACTATGCTCAATTCTGTCAATTGCTCAACAGTAATTTGTTCACCCACCGTAGAATACTTATGCTCTTGAGAGAAGCCACTAGTGAAACCCATGGCCCCCCGGGTCTATTCTCATCATATCAATCTCCATCACTTTAGTCTTGCTTTGTTTTTTTACTTTGCCTTTTACTTTTCACTTTGCATCTTTATACCAAAAATATTATCTCTATCAGATCTCACTCTCGTAAGTGACCGTTAAGGGATTGACAACCCCTAATCGCGTTGGTTGCGAGTAGCTATCGTTTTGTGCAGGTACGAGGGACTTGAGCGTGGCCTCCTACTGGATTGATATCTTGGTTCTCAAAAACTGAGGGAAATACTTACGCTACTCTGATGCATCATCCTCTCCTCTTCGGGGAAAACCAACGCAAGCTCAAGAGGTAGCAAGTAGCAATTAGGCGATGGGTTGCGAGAGTGACAGAAGCTTAAACCCTAGTTTATGCGCTATTCCGTAAGAGACCGATTGGATCCAAATGTTTAATGCTATGGTTAGAATTTATTCTTAATACTTTTCTCGTAGTTGCGCATGCTTGCGGGAGAGTTAATCATAAGTAGGAGGTTTATTCAAGTAAGAACAACACCTAAGCACGGGTCCACCCACATATCAAATTATCGAAGTATCGAACACGAATTAAACCAACATGATGAAAGTGACTAGATGAAATTCCCGTGTACCCTCAAGAACGCTTTGCTTATCATAAGAGACCGTTTTGGCCTGTCCTTTGCCTCAAAAGGATTGGGCTACCTTGCTGCAGTTTTGCTATTATTATCGTTACTTGCTCGTTACAAATTACCTAGCTATCAAACTACTCTGCTACTTACAATTTCAACACTTGCAGACATTACCTTGCTGAAAACCACTTGTCATTTACTTCTGCTCCTCGTTGGGTTCGACACTCTTACTTATCGAAAAGAGCTACAATTGATCCCCTATACTTGTGGTTCATCACTCCTCAATATGGCCATGAAGGAAGGCATTGTAGACATCCATTTGATGAACCGGCCAGCCTCGGGAGACCGCAAGTTGGAGGATGGTGCGGCTCGTGCCTAGTTTGACAACCAGTGCAAACGTCTCAGGAGTCGACGCCAGCATGGTGCCGAAACCCACGGACCACCCAGCGAGCCTTGTAGCGCTCAAGTGTACCATCCGAGCGGGTCTTATGACGAAAGACCTACTTGCCGCCAATGACGTTGGCGTGAGAAGGCCGGGGCACCAGTGTCCAGGTATGGTTTCGCTGAAGGGCGTCAAACTCTTCCTGCATCGCAGCAAGCCAGTGATGATCGCATAGGGTTGCTCTGGCAGACGCAGGAATCGGGGATGGCTCGGCGGTGGAGGCAGCGAGGAGATATTCGTCCCTGGAGTACCGCAGGTTCGGGCGGTAAACGCCGGCGCGGGCCCGAGTGAGGGGCGAGACGACAACTTCGGGACGGCAGCCGCTGAGGCCGGCAAGGCTACGGGCGAAGCCGCCGACGAGGCGGCGGCGAGGTGGTGGCGAGGCGGTCGGCAAAGGGACCGCGCCCGAGGCAGCCGTGGAGGGCGTCTGCGGCGAAACCGATGGTGACGGCGAGGACGGTGTGGGGGCGCGAGGTGCAGCTCATCCCACGGCGCGAGGGACGCCGAAGCCCGAAGGCGGTCCAAGAGCCAAGCGGGGCCGTCCACCTGACGGGGTCACCGAAGGGCCGCCGATGGCCGGCGGTGATGGGGCGACGAGAGGTACCTGCTGCTGAATGGAAAACACCTTCTCATCAAAGTAAACGTGTTGGGATGTGATGGAGGCGGTGGAGTGGACCGGGTTGAGCTCGTCGGGGCTGTCACATCGGTGGGGTACCATCCGGGTATTAGCATCCTTAAAAGAAAAACCACATTCGTTAAACTCAACGGTAACAAGATTTTCACGTGTAAAAGAATGAACATAGACAAGATTTTTAATAAGATCAGGAGAAACTATGATGTTAGATAATGACAATGGAATAGATGTAGATGGAAAAGATGCATGTCCCATGTGAGTGATGGGAAGGGAGTATTGAATTCATGCTCCAGGCAACTCATCCAAAAGTTCGAACTAATGGAGGAAGGTGGGCAATATATTTCAACACTCCCCCTCGCGTCTAGGCTATTTTAGTCCTTAGACGTAGGACCGATGTAGGCCGCAGAATTATTTTATTTAATACTGCGTTGGCAGGGTTTTGAACTCAAGACCTTTGGCTCGGATACCATATTGAATTCATGCTCCAGCCAATTCATCCAAAAGTCTGAACTGATGGAGGGAGGTGGACAATATATTTCAACAGGAAGGAACCGTCATCGATGGTGATGCGAGTCGATCGTCTCCGACGCCAACGCTATATGCGTCCATTGTCATGATGGATCATGAGGATCAGATCGAGGGGAAGTAGGAAAAGAGGGAAGATGAATGGATTACCTGGTGGTGAAGTCATCATTCGTACTCGTCGGAGTGGCTGCGCCACCCGTGGCCTGGTTGGTGTCACCTGACCGGCCGGCGGTGTTTTGGCCTTCCTCTGAACGAACAACACATGCAGGACGAAGAAGGGAATACAATGAGTCTAAATATTTAAGGACTCCGCGCCGCAGCGCCAGATCCCTCCGTCCCCGCGCCCGCCCGCCGTCACCCGGCTCCGGCGAGCTCCTGCCTTGGTCGCCGCACCGCCCCTCCTTTCTCCCTTCTCTCCCTCACCTCCATGTCTCCTTTCTGCCCGGAGTCGCAGATGCCATGGATCTGCCCGGGGAGCCACGCTCCGGCCTTCCTTGTCGTCGCCAGCGACCCACGCCCCGTTCCTGCCTCCCTAGCCCCTACCGCGTACGGATCCGGCCCATGCAAGCTCTAGCCACCACCACCCCCAGCCGATCGAGCCGCCACGTTGACCCGATTAGGAAAACCACACGTAAGGACCACTGGTTGAATATACCAAACTACATGTTCTTTTTGCAAAAAGAAAACATTTTTCATATTAGCCAATTATATAAAGGGACTAGGGGTTGAATACCCAAAACCACAGGGACTTTTCAGCAAAATTAGCGATGGACGGGCAAAAGCACTAATGATTTTATTATTAGGTAAAGATATATAAGAGCTCATCCTCTCATCGTCTTGCGTAAGTTAAAGTGTCATCAAAATAACCTGACAACCATTTTGCTTATGTTAGTGTGCTAGAAGGACATTTCTCATGTTTTTTTTCAAATCACTATTTACACCTTTAGCTAGTTCATCATGTCATTCCGTCCGAAATGAGAAGAAAACTGGCCACAACTAGACATGACGGCCAATAAGAACTAGGAGTACTCGCAAGGTGCAAGTTAATATGACCATCGACACTTGACCTATATTTCTTGTCTTGATATTCTCTCCCACAACATTATGCTTGTCCTGTATTCTCTCCCGATCACACGGCGCACCTCGCCCACCAAGCCATTCCTCTCGATCGCACGTCATCAGGGTTACATTGCCTCGTCCGTCGAGCCGCTGGCTCCAAAAATCTTGATTTTAAGATAGGAGCAAGTTGACCACATCTTGACACAACTGGCGTTTCATTTCACCCTAGAGAGAAGAGAAGAAAAAGAAACCTGCTGCTGTCTGACGCGCTCACACCACCTAACCCAAAAGGAGATACCCTGAGTTGTAATCGTCTTTTTTTTTCAGTTTCGAGGGAGTTATGGTTGTTTTTATCTAATAAATTTATAGGTATTCAGTTCCACAGTGACTCATTTTCATTCAATTTACTCAAACCTCCTTGGTTCCTCAGAGCACTGGAAATGCATGCGTGCATGCTAATTTAGTGTGTGGTAGTAACAGTCCTGTACAGCAGCAGCAGCAATTTTCAAAAGATAACACACCATGTCCCCTTCACAGATCATCTAGTAATACTACTACTCAAGTTCTAGACTGAAAGGATAAAATACCATATGCCTGCAACATCACAGATATCTTGCATTGCCATCACAGATCATCATCTAGTATAACACTACTCAAGCCATATCATATATAGGTGGCACATCATAGACAGTCATTTCAAGAGACACATATACATAACATGATGCTGGAAAAGAACAGACATCCGTCTTTCTTCTCCGTCAAACAAGATGCATGCCATCTTCAACCCCTTCACTTCTGCATATCTTGCTTGTGCACCCCCTTACCAGTAGAAGCAGGCCAATGTCCTTGTAGAAGGGGCAGACTCTCAACAGTAACAAGATGTCCGTCATACTTTACTAATTCAGGACATGCAGTCAAGGCACAATAGGTGAGCCCAGAAGTAGCAAGAATAACCACCGACGAAGCCAAGTCAGTCACCTTCTTGGTTCTAGTTATCTTGCACCTACAGGTAGGTGAAATGTATATTAACTCCTGTATCAGATAAAAAATAGAACAAACATCTATGTCTGCAAATGGTTGATAGTTTGATATATACTGCACCATTGAGGGTCCTCTGGTCTAGGCTTGACTTCCATAGAGAGATACTCGAGCAGATTCCTGTCTAGCGAGGAGGCACGGGAATAGGCGTGGGCGAGGGCGATGAGTTCATACAGCTCCTCCTTCTTCTGCTCGATTAGCTCTGCACGGTGTTTCTCCACCAAGGGAAAGGTGGATTTCAAAAGCTCGAGATGCAGCTGCTCCCTCTGCTGGATTGCCGACGGACGGTGCTTCCCCTCCAAGGCGAGGGTGGATTTGGAAAGCTGGAAACACAGAAGCTGCATTGAGAATTGATAAATACTCCCTACGTAAAGAAATATAAGATCCTTTAGATCACTATATTAGTGATCTAAAGGATCTTATATTTCTTTACAGAGGGAGTAAGAAATAATCTTGAGAAGACAGCTGGATTACGTAGGGACGGCAAAACATAAAACTAGTTGGGAGAAAGAAAGATGTCGATATTACCGACATATGAACGCATTCATGCTAGGCAGTTGATTATCTACCAATGGTGCAGCAAAATATAAACTTAGTTGGAGACCAAATTGTGTCGATTTTTACCAGGCAGTTGATCATCTACCAATGGCACAGCAAAACATATAACTAGTTGGGAGACAAAAAGATGTCGATTTTACCGAAATATCAAGGGCATCATTCATGCTAGGCAGTCGATCATCTACCAATGGCACAGCAAAATATAAAACTTGCTGGAGACCAAATCATGCCGATTTTACCGAAATATCAAGGGCATTCATGCTAGGCAGTTGATCATATACCAATGACGACACAGCAAAATGTAAAAATCGTTGGAGACCAACTCACGTCGATTTTACTAAAGTATCGAGGCATTCAATCTAGTCAGCTGATCATCTACCAATGGCACGGCAAAACGTGAAAATCGTTGCAGACCAAACTATGTCGATTTTACCAAAATATCAATGCTTTCATGCTAGGCACTTGATCATCTACCAATGGAAATCAATCAAAAAGGAGCCTGTTTTAAGGACCCGTGCATCCCTGTGATGTACTCCACGAATATTCCATAGCAACAATCATGTCGATAATATGGATCACACGAATCAGAGCAACAATCGGAGATGGGACGGAGAAGATACCTGCTGGTGCTGGGTGGGGAAGATCCGGCGAGGGCCCTCCCCTGAATGCACCGCCGGACGAAGCATCCTCGTCGCCGCCACGCGGAGGGAAGCCGCCATCATGGCACGCCTGCAAACAACAGAATGGGGCAACGAATCAGTCACCGCTGTAGACTCGAGAAATCGGGTGGGTTCGAGGAATCGGGCTACCTTGCGGGTCGGAGCACGGTTAGGGTTAGGGTTCCTCGATAAATTGTTGGCCTTCCGCCGCCAAGAAGGAGGGGACACTTTGATCGATCGGGCAGTGCTCTGTCAGACCCAGATACAACTCTGACGACGAGGTGTTGAAGCCACGCACCATTTCGGTCAGTTATCGCACGGTCACCCTAGATCCTCACCAGATCACCTCACACCGACGGCCAAGATCATTTCCACTCTTTACTATTCACCGTTTACCCTTGTCTGAGTTCATTCTGCTTTTGTGCTACAGTATAACCCGTCAGCTCATCTTAGGAGTTGGGAGAGTCTCCTCTATCATCCCTGCAACACTCCTAATTCAGTCTCCAAGTTGTGTCTAGGTTCCAACGAACCTAGAACAACTCTCGAATCATTTTCTCGTGAGAGGCGAAACTCTAGGCAACTAGGGTTTCGCTGGTTCGCCGCCGGCCATCTCTTTGGCGGCTGCGCGGTGGCCGACGTCTTTACTGTCCCAGGGCGGCGCTCTGATGCGGTGTCGTTGATCTCTCTTTTTCCACGTCGAGCTGTATGGCTGAGAAGGATCGATCTGTGTAGCATCAGTTTTTCCTCTCTGACTGTCTAGATTGGATTAGGGGTGGTTCATGGAAGTTTTGAGGGTTTGAGCTTGCTTTTCATCCATATCAGAGGGCAGCGGCGAATCTACATGTAAGCTGTGGGGTCAGGCGACCCCACAACTTTTTTGAAAAACAACCTGTAATTACTGTTCATCATGAAAAAAAAATACCATTGACCCCACAGATTATTGTGGCTGGCACCACCACTGTCAGAGGGAGCTCCGTCTCCACATTCGTTGTCCCCTAGCAAGTTAAGCTAGGGTTTGCTGTCCTCTGGCGACCCCGACGACCGAGAGTTTTTCGTTGTTCTGGTGCCATGATACTAGCTTGGAACTGTCGCGGGCTCGGGAACGCCCCGGCAATCCGAGCCTTGTCGGATGTCTAGCGAGCATGTAACCCCGACGTGGTGTTCTTGTCAGAGACATACTTCGAGAGCTATCCAGCATAGTGGTTGAGAAGAAGAATGAGGATGGATCAGAATCTGGTGTGTGTTAGTGATGGGAGAAAGGGTGGCATGTGTTAAGCTTCATGCACTAGCTAACACAACCAAAAGTCCAAACTGATGGAAAGGGTTAGTGCAACCCACATATACTGTAACACCCCCTCTCACGTGTGACGGGGAAGACAAGTCAACACGTGCAACCAGAAGAGAGCGACGGCGCGCGAAACTTCATCAGAATATTACACTACCATAGCTCCGATACCATGTTAAGCTTCATGCACTAGCCAACGCAACCAAAAGTCCGAACTGATGAAAAGGGCTAGTGCAATCCACATATACCGTATGATGAATTCAAATGGGAACATAAGTAAAAGACTTGGGATCGTATGCGACAACTTCATCAGAATATTACACTGCCATGGTTGTTGATAGGTGATATGAATGAGATTCAATTCTTGCATGAAAACGATGGGGGAAACCCAAGACCACAATAATACATGACAACTTTTCAACAGGTAACTGAGGACCGTGAGATGCATGATATGATGTATACTGGAGATATGCTTACATGGAGAATAGGAAGAACAAGAGAGAGGCTAGGTTTGGTAAATGAAAAGTGGGCCAGCTTTTTTCCTAATGCTAGTCTTGGGCACCTTAACTTTAACCATTGGGACCACAGGATTCTGTTGGTCGATACTGATTTCTACTCGGGTTCTAGACCAAGCCAGGCTAGCCCTAAGAGAATTAAAGTCAGGTAGCTGCGAGAAGAGCAGTTTTTAGAGTTGGTTTAACAAACATGGGACAAATTCCGGGATGGCCCTGCAATTCCAGGAGTTTTCCAGAAGCTTTCACGTATGTAGTCAGCATTCCATGACGGGGACCAACGTGTCCTAAAAAACCAAAGAAAAGGCTAAACAAAGCTCAGAGAGAGTTAGAGAAGCTATGTTGGGTCCCGTGACCGACGAGAATGAAGAGAGAAGGAAAGAATTAGCCGATCTGGTAGAATACTTACTTGAACTTGAAGATATTCAATGCATGCAATGATCATGTCTAGACCGGCTCAGATTCGGGGATCGGAACATCGCATTTTTCCGGGCTTTTGCAACAGCACCCCGGAAGAAAAATTATATTAAAAAATGAAAGATGAAAATGGTGATTTGATGGAAAGTATGACAGAGTTAAACCCACATATCCAAAGCTACTTCGAGAACTTATTCACTTCACAGGCTCAACATACTGACCCATTAATGTTGCAAAAGCTACATCGGAAGGTAAATGATCAAATAAATCGGGTTTTGATGGCTCCCTTTTCCGTTGATGATGTAAGGAAAGCAATTTTCAGTATAGGCGTTCTTGTGAGAGGAAATTACTGTTGCAGCGTTGAACAAATTCCAGCTGAATGGAATGACACATCAATCGTACTGATTCCTAAGGTGGACTCTCCTGAATTAATTACACAGTACCACACTATTAGCTTATGCAATGTTTTGTACGTATAAGATTATTTTAAGATGCCCTCTGTTCGGCTTAGAAGTATTTTGCCAGATATTATATCACCCACAAAGTGCCTTGTTGGACATGCAATATTCTTGTAGCCTATGAGTGCATCCATAAAATCGAGAACACAAAGAATAGTCAGTTAGTTTTATGTGCAATGAAGTTGGACATGCATAAAGTGTATGATAGAGTTGAGTGGATTTTAATAAGAAATATGATGCATAAGTTGGGCTTTGATGACCAATGGATTGATCTTATAATGGCTTGTATGAGTAAGATATGAAATTTGGTTCAATTCCCAAGAAATAGATAAGTTTACACCTTCCAGAGTGATTCGATGGGGTGACCCACTATCACCTTATCTTTTCTTGATCTGTGCAGAGGGTCTTTCTAGGACGTTGTAGTATGAAGAAGAAGTTGGTGGCATTGATGGGATAAGAGTGTGCAGGAATGCACTGTCAGTTTCACACCTTTTGTTGGCCGACGATTCTCTGATTCTCATGAGAGCAGATATGTTGCATGCAACTTCCTTACAACAAGTGTTGGAGACCTATTGTGACAATTCAAGGAAGGTGGTAAGTTTGGGGAAATAAAGTATTTATTTCAGTCCAAATACTAATTTGCAAACTAGGGATGAGATCTGCCAACACTGAAATATCACCAATCAAGCTCTTTCAGATAAGTATCTTGGGTTATCTGCTTTGGTGGGAGCGAATAGAAGTGATTGCTCTAAACATTTTTGTCAGAAAATTAAGGAATTGTTGAAGGGTTGGATGGAGAAGCAATCTTCAACAGGGGGTAAGGAAATTTTGTGAAAGTGGTTGCTCAATCTATTCTAGTTTTTATCATGTAAGTTTTCTGCTTGCCAAAGAGTGTTTGTAAAGATATCATAAAATTTATTGCTCAATATTGGTGGGGTGATGATGAGGAAAGTAAAAAAGATGCTGGTTTTCATGGTGGAAGCTTTGTATTCCCAAGTGTGATAGTGGCATGGGTTTTAGAGATCTTCACTCTTTTAATTTGTCACCCCTTGCAAAGCAATGTTGGAGAATGGTAACTAATCCTGAATCCGTTTGTGCTCGCATCTTGAGGGCAAAGTATTATCAAATACTGATTTATTACATGCAGGACCAAAGAATGGTTCTTCATTCACCTGGCAGAGTATTGTTGCTGCATTAACTACTTTTAAAAGAGGGTATCTATGGCACATTGGATCAGGGGAGAATGTGAAAAATTGGACTGATCCATGGATCCCCTCAAGTCCGGATAGAAAGATCATCACCCCTCGAGGACATACAGTGATCTCTAAAGTAGTTGAACTAATTGACTCGACCGCTAACCATTGAGATGAACAGTTGATTAGAGCCATTTTTTATCCAGTGGACGCAACTAGAATCCTCCAAATACCTCTTAACTTTCAGGCATTTGATGACTTTATTGCATGGAATCAGAAAGTAATGACATTGCATTGACATATGATTGGATGTACACGTGCAAAGAACAAAATTCCATCCATTATGTTAATGCTAAAAGACAAGGGCATAGCATAAGAATCCTCTTGTGGAATAATAAGAACAAGCAAAGGGATACATAAAAAGTGAGAACGTGAGATGCCCGAAGAAATATTTGGGAATGGCAACATGGGGTGACCAAAATTGTTGGCCACGATGTATAGTGCAAAACTTGCATGACATCACTCACGGAGATTACACTGCATAGGCAGAAAATTGTTGGCTGCCAAAATCATTAATTAGAAACTAAATTCTGTGAATAAATTCAGATGTCCTGGAAAGTCGCCTCACTAAACTATTTTGTCGTTATATGATTTTCAAACTGTATAAAAGGCTATCTCATTAACAATACACAGAGCTAGCAGATTGCGGTGCTGTTGTGTTGACTGTTGAGGACTCAGTATTCATACATCATAGATAAAGCTCAACATTTCCATTAATAGAAATTACGCAGTTTTCTACAGTGAAACATGTTGTCCAAGAACTAGGCAATCAAGTACTCAGCATCCATATCTGAGATATTATCATCATGATGCCCTCTTGGTTCTTGCAGAATTAAATATGCTTTAATTGCAGTATACTGGAATATACGTATCAATTACCGAAGAAGCATACGGCCAAAACCCTCGAGTTCAAAAGTCATTTAGTCTGTAATCATATGGTCATGGTGTATCATATCATGATTCCTGCTACCCAAACATGCATCAATATACACCTTCCTGTTATTATTCTAACAAAAGCATCATAGACAACAAACATTATCTTGTCAAAATAATAAAAGAAATTCCGTCTCATACATGTGACATTTATCCCCATTCTCGTAATTTAATACAACAAAAAAGAAGGCGATGATAGTTCGGGTGAAAGATAGATAAGGTGATACTAGTATTGTAATTAATCTGTCAGCTTCTTCTTGGACACCGTTTTACTAAAGTTCTAGATCCTGAAAGGGTGCCGAAACATCACAGATATCTTACAATGCCATCACAGATATCCTAGTAATAATAATACTCAAGTTCTAGACTGAAAGGGTAACATAACATGCCAGCAACATGACATACTCTGTGATCGTCCAGTTGTCCATTCACAGGTCATCCAGTTATAATACTAGTCTAGTTCTAGACTCAAAGGGTGACATACCACGCCGGTAATTCACATATATCTTACAAGTTACAACGCCATCACAGATCTTCCAGTTGTCCATTTGTAATACAACTAAGTTTTAGGTGGCAGATCATAGATAGATATATGACCTACATAATATAGTGCTGGAATGGAACTGATATCGTCTAGCTTGTCCATCAAACAAGAGATGCATTCATGCATTTCGTCTTGATTCAACTTGCTTCTGCAGTTTCCTATTGCTTGTCCACTCCCTCAGCAGTAGCAACAGGCTGACATTCATCTTGCTTGTTCACTCCCTCAGCAGTAGCAACAGGCTGATGTCCATCTTGCTTGTTCTTCAGTGCCTCAGCAGTAGCAACTCTCCGCAGTCTCTCTTGTATTACTTGCGCCTCCAGCCTCTCTTGTATCATGGGCACACTCTCAGCAGTAACAAGACAGTCACCATACCTTACGATTTCAGGACGGGAAGACAAGGCATAATAAGTGAGCCCAGAAATAACAAGAATACCCACCGACCTAGTGAAGTCGGTCACCTTCTTGGTTCTACTTATCTTGCGCCTACAGGTAGGTGGGATGATATATGGTAAGAAATACTATATATATGAACTCCTGTACGTAGCAGATGAAAAATAGAACAGACGTCTTTGTCTACATATATGGTTGATACTGCACCATTGAGGGTCCTCTGGTCTAGGCTTGATTTGCGTAGAGAGATCCTTGAGCAGACTCTTGTTCAGCAAGAAGCTCCTGGAATTGGCCTCGGCGCCAGCAATGAGATCGTACAGCTGCTCCTTCCTCTGCTTGATAAGCGACGCATGGTATTCATTCAAGGAAAGGTATCCTTCGTCGTAGGCGCGGGTGTATTTTGAAAGCTGGAAACACAGAAGCAGCATTGAGAATTGATAACTAAAAATAATCTTGACATGACATGTGGCTTACGTAGAGCAAATACACCTTATATCTTGCAAATCAAGTCATAAAACTAGTTGGAGCAAAAACAAAAATTGATTTTACTGAAATATCAACGCATTCATGTGCTTTATTTGGTTAATAAGATGGCCGTATGCATCATTCTGATGCAGAGGCCGGGGAATCCCCCTTTTCTAAAAAAAAATCAACGCATTCATGCTAGGCAGTGATCATGTACCATTGGTGCAGCAAAACATAAAACCTAGTAGGAGACCAAACGATGTCAATTTTTGCCAAAATATTACCAAATGAATGCTAGGCTGTTGATCATCTACCAATGACACACCAAATTATAAAACTAACTGGAGACCAAAAGACGCTAATCTTTACCAAAATGTCATCACGTTCATGCTAGGCAGTTGATCATCTCCACCAATGGCACAACAAAACGTAAAACTAATTGGAGACCAAACGATGTCAATAGTACGGAAATAAGAAGGGAGGACCCTGCTCAAAGAATCAGAGCAACAATCGGAGATGGGACGCAGAAGATACCTGCTGGTGCTGGGTGCGGAAGATCCGGCGAAGACGCTCCCCTGGATGCACCGCCGGACGCAGCATCCTCGTCCCCGCCGCGCGGAGGGAAGCCGCCATCGTCGCACGCCTGCAAATCGTGAAATCAGGCCGGGCGGTAACCTACATTGCGGATCGGGACTGCTGATTAGGGCTAGGGGTCGGAACCTACCTCGCTGTTGGCCTTCCGCCGCCGAGGAGAAGAAACGGGACGCTTTGATCGATCGGGCAGGTACCAGGTGAATGCCCAGCCCATCTATGAGAATGAGAGATTCACTTCATCAAGGAGCGTCGCCTCAAGCGTTGGTCCGGCCCATATTCGTGAGGAGGCTCGTTAGATTTATTTTTTGCGCTGTTTTCCACTCGTTTGGTTTTAATTTTTGTCCGTTCATATTTTCGGAAATAATATAACATAAATACATTAGAAAACTAATAAATTTACTTAAAATATTAAAATCCATGAATTCCATAAGTAATAACATAGTATAAAAAAACTGTTAGCACAGTTTTAGAAAATGTTGATTAGGGATGAAAATGGAGTGGAAACTTTGCGCTTTTCCGGAGGAAAAATGAAAACGGAGAGGAAATGTGAAAATGGAAACGAAAATTTGCAAAGCGGAAATGAAAATGGAAACTTTTATGCGGAAACGGAAACAAAAATGGAACATTGATTTCCGGTGGAACAGACGTGGAAACGGAACTTTCCGTTTTCGTGAATATGGAATTTCTGTTTTACTATAGGCTTACTGGTTTGTAGCCTAAACACCAAATAACACGCAATGACACACTGAGCAGAATTGATCGTTTGAGGCCTAACTTTTACTACCACACGCCTACTCAACTAGATCCTGTATGCAATTGTCCAGTACTACTACAATACTACGCTAAGTTGCTGGCACAATGATATTATTTTGTAGCAATCATAACAATTTTTAAATTTTTGTGTATTTTTCTATGATTCAATGGGGTTTTAAGTTCCGGTAAACGACCACTTCTGTTTCTGTGTCCGCTCTGTATTCGCTCCATGTTCGTTTCCGGTAGAATCCGTTTCCGTATTCATTTCCGATGTTTCTGTATTCATTTCCGCTTCTGCAAAAAAAATATGAAAACAAATATGACAGCACCCAGTTTCGTCCGTCTGTTTTCATCCCTAATGTTGATGACTTTCTGAAAAAATGCTCGTGGCAATTAAAAAATGTTCCACGTCGAAGAAATAGATGCAAAACATTCAAAATATGTATACAATGTAGTAAATGTTTTGCGCAATGTAAAAGAATCGTACCATTAAAAATGTATGTGGCATTTTAAAGAAATATTCCCTTGTTTCCAGAAAATGTACATGAAATCTTAAAATATGTCTATACAATGTAAAATAAATTGTTGGCCTATTTGAAGTGTATATTCACATGTTTCCAGAAGAAATTCTGTAATTTTTTAAAATGTTTATACACTGTAAAAACATGTTCACGTAGTTTTTGAAAAAAAATTGCCATTAAAAAATGTACTGTATTTGGAAGATGTTACTGTGTATTCGAAAAGGTATACAATGTAAAACAAAATGTTCGCGTAGTTTAGAAACATGGTTATTGCCACGAAAAATCTACAACGTGTATTTCTGAAAATATTTACCTTGTATTCGAAAAAGTGTTCGCCTAGTTTAAAAATATGGTTACTGCCATGGAAACAATGTTTGCCATCAGCACTGTTCTGCAATCACTAGTTCCAAAATCTTCTAAAAATGTTGATAAAGAAACGAGCACTAGTCAACAGGTGAAATCACCCACTTGGCTCAAGCAAAAAATAAAAGCTCAGACTGCCAGACATGACTATTTGAGGAAACATTTGGTTGTGGAGAGGGAAGTAACAAGAAAATTTGAGGACCTTCAGTCATAACACCTACTCCCTCCGTTCCAAAATAGATGACCCAACTTTATACAAAGTTGGGTCATCTATTTTGGAACGGAGGGAGTACCTCCTATCAGAACAGGAAGACAGGCTGTGCCTCCTGGATTTCAACAGCATGATCTCAATTCTGACAAAGGAACTCCAACGGACCATACTAGCAGAAAATGGTGCTCCTGTTTTTCAGCAACAACCTCAAAATAGGGAAAGGTAGATGTGAAAAGGTTACTACAAGACTTATGAGCAGATGTGAGAGCCCAATTCATGGAATCAATTACCAAAGGACCTAAAATGGATATTCCTAGGTTTGATAGCTTTGATCTTGTGCGGTGGATTAGACAATGCAATAAGTTCTTCCAAATGGTGCCTGCACCTGAAGAATACATAGTGCAATTAGCCTAACTTTACATCGCTGGTGAAGCTGATGTGTGGCTTAGAAGATCTGCTCCGCTAAAGAACCAGCTCACTTGGCAACAGTTCTGTATGGAAGTGAATCACAGATTTACTACACATGATTCTTATGACCACACTTAAAAGTTTAACTCTATGAAAGGAGGACCGCCGTCTTCCTCTTCGACTACGAGGACCCGAACGAGCTCGGACGCCCTCGAGCCATCCCTTCGACGCCGCCGCCGCCGCCGACCCTGACCCCGACCCCTCCGGCGACCGGCCGCACCCGCCCAGGTACCTCTCCTCCTTCCTCCTTCCTCCCTCTCCACCCTTCCTCCCCGGCGGGGGTCGGGGCTTTTTGCTATGATATGACACAGAAAATGTGGTCTTTGGAGTTGAGGATTTCCCTGTTTTTGTGTGTCATAGCCTGGTATAAAGTCAAATCAACAATGACCCATGATGCCAATTTGAAGCATTGTCTAGATTCGATTTCTTATTCAAAATTGACTACATCTTTTGCTGTGATATGCCAAACTTGAATCTCCATGTCATATGATAAATAGATCGTTTACAACAATGTGTCAACAGCTGAACATTACTGCAATCAAGTGCTTGTCCTTTTGTTTTCATAGCCTGTTACAGCCAGTACTTAACTCTGAATTTATGATATATCTCTGCCTCAAGTGATGGGATCTGAACTTTCCCTCAAAATAAGAGTTTAGAGAAACTTCAGATGATGAGACAACAAATGATTTGTTCAATAAATATGGTTCAGCAGAGTAATGTAGCAAAGGAAAAATGGATTTGATGTGAATACAACCAAGATATCAGACAAAAAAGTGTAGGAGAACCTTATGTATTCAGTGATTGCACATCTTCACTCTGTATAAGCTTACATATACAGATCTTATTATACATATTTTATTTACTAGCTAAGCCTGGATGCTTAATTTGAAAGATCACTAATTTCCATGAAGTTGTGATTTGTGATACGAGTAGTACATACTAGTACTACCGACATGCATTTACCATCACTAGTATTTCTCAGCTGTACATATATGATAGCCATTTCTTATAGTGCATTCGGAGGTACGAACCCAACTACCGACATATAGCTGTCTTGCTGCATCCATTTACAAAAGAGAAAGCTTGCATTGATTTCTTTCACCTAGTATAGCTAAGACCGGTGCATGCATGCATGCACCAGTCAGTCACAAAAATCAGTTAATGCATCAGAAACAGTGCACACATGCACATACACTACACACACATGCTCATCAGCTTTTTTTTCTTTCGGTTGCAAAAGCCTTGTGCTCCCCCCTGGTTTGCAAAAGCTGTTCCATTACTAAATGCTTGTCTAGTCCACTCCACACAAAATTCAGAGAAATGCATGCAGAAGCTAGATCAGTACCAGCTAGCTAGCTAGCTAGTAGTAGTAGTACTGCTACTGTTCTTTCCTTTCCTTTTCTCTTTGCTCATAATTTTTTCAGGATTTATCTGTTCATACGATGATATACTAATAATTATAAAGAAAATCTTGGACCTCCATGGATTCAAGAGTTAGCTAGCTAGATGATAAGAGGGATGCATGAGAAGCTAGCTACACTGCCATGAACTTTGTTTTTCCTTTTGACAAACACTCTTGTTAACATGAGGAATTAAAAATGCAGCATAGAACACGATATATAGATAGCTGAAACAAAGAGGTGTGCTTTGAAAGAAAAAAAATGTGCACCTGCAAGTGAGACTTGACATGTGCCAAGGTGAGATCCTTCACATCCATCAGCTCCAGCACCGACTTGGGAGTGGCTCCTAATTAAATCCAATAAAGAATGACTAAAAGAGCGAAAACATCACTAACAAATTCAGCTTCATCACTGAATTAATTTGGGAGTAGCAAGAAACCAACTTCATGGAAATTAGTGATCTTTCAAATTAAACATCCAGGCATAGCTAGTAAACAAAATCTGTATATGTACATAATCTCATAAGGTTCTAAGAGATTTTATTATAAGCTTGATGTTCCTTGTCGTTGACTTCTCACTGTTAAACAGAGACCTCTGAGCTGATACTCTGCATGTATGCACACAAACAATAATCCTATGAGGCTGGTCATCCACTTTGATCCAAAAGTTTTAAGTTTTAAGTTGGTGATAACAACACATATATTCCCTTCCAAAAAGAAAAATGAAAGAAATGTATGCATCTGCTACTGTTTATAATTAGCCCCCTCCCTCCCTAACTAACTAGAGTAATTAACAACACTAGCTAATTAACAATACTAGCCAGCTTGCTAGCTTGATGAGTCATCACCAGTTTCTCAAATCTTGTTTCCTCTGATGATTCAATACATATGTTCAGAGATTAATATTCTAGCTTGATGAGTCATCACCAACCAATATGATGATCAAAGCTTGTCTGTAATTGCTTCTATGTCTGTCTGTAATATGCTAGCTTGATTAACAATACATATGATGCAAATCAACCATTAGAGATTGTGGTTGGGATTTTATGGACTGTTCATTTTGGCTGTTACATGTTACTGTGCTGGCTGGCTGGCTGGCAGGCCAGCGTCTTCTCTGACTTGTTTGCCTTTCCCACTGCTCACATGTTACTGTCATATTTTCCAGCAAAGTCTTGGTCTGGCATTGCTGCTGAGGCACTTGATTTTTGTCCATATGAAAGAAGAGGACCATATGGTCTGTGGCCTTTTCATCCATATGAAAGTAGAGGCACATTGTGGTGCTAGTTTGTTGGGTTTTGTCTCCGACCATCGTGTCGTGATGATTTTGCAGGTACCCCGAGAGGCCCTTGAGTTTGCTGGAATGTCGGTTAACTTCCGTTCCGGCAAATTCGGGTACTACATATGTCCTATTTTCAGCAAAGGTCATGCTGAAATTTTCCGTGAATTTTAGCATGACTTTGCTAAAAATCAGACATATGGGGTACTTGCTACTAATGCATGGGCCGGGATATCTTAGTACTTAATTAAGTAGGATCAACTGCCTCTTGTGTTATGCATGGGCCTCAGCGTCGACAAACCCTAAATTATAAAACCTTGGCTTTTAGGGTGCCTCGGTGTCGATAAAAACCTAAATGATGAAAGCTTAGGATTTTAGGGTGCCTCGGCGTCGACAAACCCTAAATGATAAAACCTTAGCTTTTAGGATGCCTCGGTGTCGACAAAACCTAAATGATGAGACCATGATCTTGTTCCTTGACAATAACCAACTTTTTGACCAAACTTTTTTCCTATTTAGAGCGAAACATGGCCCACAACGATGAGGCCGGCGGTTCGGGCGGCAAGCAATTCTAGGAGCTGCCCCAGGAGATGGAGGAAGAACCTCACCGCTATGAGGACGCCGCGGAAGACACTGATCCTGACTACACAACCCCTAGTGGCGTCGGGGATGACACCACTAATGGTGCCGCCGAGGATGCCACCACTGATGATGGCAGCGCACGCACAGATAGCAGCCAACCGAAGAGGCAACGGAAGGACCGGCGCCCGAACGTGCTCGGCACCGTCAAGGAGGAATTTGCTGAAGTGAACTCCGACGGGCAACCAACGGCGCCCAAATAATTAGTCAAGGGGTACTCGTTTCAGCTCGGGTGCATTCTCCGGAGCACCGTCTCGATCAACACCGAGAACCTAAGGCATAAGGACCAAAGGAATTTGCGCAACCTCCTCTTCACGAAGCTGCACGAACGATATAAGTTCCCCGCTGACTTTGCAAACACACGCCTCTCAGGGAATAAAGTGAACAATGCCGCCCTCTTGAAGATGAGCACGACCCTGTCTACTTGAAGAAGCGCGGTGAAGAGAATGATTGACAAAGGTGATAGTTATGAGAAGATCAAGGCGAAAAATCCTTCGATCAGCGAAGATGACTACAAGGAGTTCAAGATCAAGTGCGAGAGCAGTGCAACCTCCGAATCAAGTCAGTGGGGGAAAGAAATGCGGGAGTTGAACTTAGGAGTCCATCAACTCGGTCCCGGCGGTTACAGAGTGGCGGAGCCTATATGGGACAACGAGGACGCGGAGCGTGCCGAGCAAGGCCTACCGCCCCGCTTCGAGAAATACCGTGACAAGCAGACCAGGAACTTTGTCAGGGCCCGGTACAAGGAGGACCCGGTAACAAAGGAGCTTACCACGGATCCGAAGACCAGGGCGCTTGAGCTTGTTCTGGTAAGGAATACACCCCCGCGTAATTAGCTCCATATGGTTGCATTCTAATTAATGAAGCCAAATTTCTAAATGGTTCACATTCCTTCCACAGGAGGCTGAAAGCAGTAGCGCGGGGTCGTCTCAGAGCTCCCCTTGGGACAGCACTCTAAATAGGGCGTTGAACATAATGAAAAACAAAGATAAGCTCAGTAAGCCGTCGTCAGCTGGTCGTGTGGCCGGCAAAGGCTTGTCCACAAAATGGTCTTCATACTATACCGCTGGTGGGCGAAAGGAGAAAAAGACCAGCTCCGAAAGCCAGTCGCGCGAGGTTCAAGAACTCAAGGCACAAGTGGCGCGGATTCCGGAGATTGTCCAAGAGCAAGTGCAACAACAACTGGGAACGATGCTCACCGCCATGGTGCCTATCTTGATTTAGGGGCTGACGACGTGGATTGCGGGCGGCCAACAGGGGCCGCCCCCGGTTCCCAGCTTCACGGCCAGCAACTCGCACAACGCGCAGGCGGCGCCATTGGTGTCTCTGGCGGAGGCGGTATTCGTGTCTCCGGCGCCGGCACGGGTATTGGAGCTTAATGCACCCTGGGTGTACGCCGACCGGCACCTCGCCAGCAAGCGGCCCCTCCGTCAGTTGCACGCCCGCCGTTGGCGGTGCCTCGATATTAGCCAAGCTCGACGGCATCACGGTAACTAAGCCTCTCAGCCGATGACTTCATCTCCTTGCCTTTGACTGGGCATCCCTGACACCCTACATGTTTTCGCAGGGCGCCGCCGACGTTCCGTGCACTCTCCTACACTTCATGAACGACGAGTTGGTTGATGTCACCAAGGGCAGAATCGTTCAACCGGGCAACCCCGTGTTCCACGGTAATGCGATGCCACCCACCGTGTATAGGGTTCAACTGGTTCGGGTGCTGCCAGGCGGCGACGAGTTGTTACCTCCGATTCGACCCGCCGGGGCCGACGAAGATGATGTGATGACCCTCAGCGCATGCGTAAGCTGGCCCCTGCTTTGGCCGAAGATCCAGATTCGTTTGGGGGCGGGGGACACCACCCCAAAGACTGTTGGGGAACGTTGCAGAAAATTAAAAATTTTCCTACGGTTTCACCAAGATCCATCTATGAGTTCATCTAAGCAACGAGTCATGGAAGAGAGATTACATCTACATACCACTTTGTAGATCGCGAGCGGAAGCGTTCAATGAACGGGGATGAGGTAGTCGTACATGACGTGATCCAAATCACCGGAGATCCTAGCACCGAACGGACGGCACCTCCGCGTTCAACACACGTACGGTCAGCGTAACGTCTCCTTCTTCTTGATCCAGCAAGGCAAAGAAGAGGTTGGGGAAGATGGCTCCAGCAGCAGCACGACGGCGTGGTGATGGTGGAGCTGCAGTACTCCGGCAGGGCTTCGCCGAGCTCTATGGAGGAGGAGGTGTTGGAGAGGGAGAGGGAGGCGCCAGGGCAAGGGGTGCGGCTGCCCCCTCCCTTCCCCCTTTATATAGGCCCCTGGGGGGCGCCGGCCCTGGGAGATTGGATCTCCAAAGGTTACTGCATATACATATCCCTACAACCCTAGCGTCACCGAACCTTAAGTGTGTAGACCCTACGGGTTCGGGAGACATGCAGACATGACCGAGACGGCTCTCGGGCAATAACCAACAGCGGGATCTGGATACCCATGTTGGCTCCCACATGCTCCACGATGATCTCATCGGATGAACCACGATGTCGAGGATTCAATTAATCCCGTATACGATTCCCTTTGTCAATCGGTATTTTACTTGCCCGAGATTCGATCTTCGGTATTCCAATACCTCGTTCAATCTCGTTACCGGCAAGTCACTTTACTCGTACCGTAATGCATGATCCCATGATCAAACACTTTGATCACATTGAGCTCATTATGATGATGCATTACCGAGAGGGCCCGGTGATACCTCTCCGTCAAGCGGAGTGACAAATCCCAGTCTCGATCCGTGTCAACCCAACAGATACTTTCAGAGATACCCGTAGTATACCTTTATAGTCACCCAGTTACGTTGTGACGTTTGGCACACCCAAAGCACTCCTACGGTGTCCGGGAGTTACACGATCTCATGGTCTAAGGAAAGGATACTTGACATTGGAAAACTCTAGCAAACGAACTATGCGATCTTATGCTATGTTCAGGATTGGGTCTCGTCCATCACATCATTCTCCTAATGATGTGATCTCGTTATCATTGACATCCAATGCCCATAGTCAGGAAACCATGACTATCTATTGATCAACGAGCTAGTCAACTAGAGGCTTACTAGGGACACGTTGTTGTCTGTTATTCACACATGTATTACGATTTCCGGATAACACAATTATAGCACGAATAAAGACAATTATCATGAATAAGGAAATATAATAATAATGCTTTTATTATTGCCTCTAGGGCATATTTCCAACAGTCTCCCACTTGCACTAGAGTCAGTAATCTAGTTACATTGTGATGAATCGAACACCCATAGAGTTCTGGTGCTGATCATGTTTTGCCTTAGGGAGAGGTTTAGTCAACGGATCTACGACATTCAGATCCGTGTGCACTTTACAAATTTCTATGTCTCCATCTTGAACATTTTCACGAATGGAGTTGAAGCGACGCTTGATGTGCCTGGTCTTCTTGTGAAACCTGGGCTCCTTGGCAAGTGCAATAGCTCCAGTGTTGTCACAGAAGAGTTTGATTGGCCCCGACGCATTGGGTATGACTCCGAGGTCGGTGATGAACTCCTTCACCCAAATTGCTTCATGTGCTGCCTCCGAGGCTGCCATGTACTCCGCTTCACATGTAGATCCCGCCACGACGCTCTGCTTGCAACTGCACCAGCTTACTGCCCCACCATTCAAAATATACACGTATCCGGTTTGTGACTTAGAGTCATCCAGATCTGTGTCGAAGCTAGCGTCGACGTAACCCTTTACGACGAGCTCTTCATCACCTCCATAAACGAGAAACATTTTCTTAGTCCTTTTCAGGTACTTCAGGATATTCTTGACCGCTGTCCAGTGTTCCTTGCCGGGATTACTTTGGTATATTCCTACCAAACTTACGGCAAGGTTTACATCAGGTCTGGTACACAGCATGGCATACACAATAGAACCTATGGCTGAGGCATAGGGGATGACACTCATCTCTTCTATATCTTCTGCCGTGGTCGGACATTGAGTTGAGCTCAATTTCACACCTTGTAATACAGGTAAGAACCCCTTCTTAGATTGATCCATATTGAACTTCTTCAATATCTTATCAAGGTATGTGCTTTGTGAAAGACCTATGAGGCGTCTTGATCTATCTCTATAGATCTTGATGCCTAATATATAAGCAGCTTCTCCAAGGTCCTTCATTGAAAAACTCTTATTCAAGTAGGCCTTAATGCTGTCCAAGAGTTCTATATCATTTCCCATCAAAAGTATGTCATCTACATATAGTATGAGAAATGCTACAGAGCTCTCACTCACTTTCTCGTAAACGCAGGCTTCTCCATAAGTCTGCGTAAACCCAAACGCTTTGATCATCTCATCAAAGCGAATGTTCCAACTCTGAGATGCTTGCACCAGCCAATAAATCGAGCGTTGGAGCTTGCACACTTTGTCAGCATTCTTAGGATCGACAAAACCTTCCGGCTGCATCATATACAATTCTTCCTTAAGGAAACCATTAAGGAATGCCGTTTTGACGTCCATTTGCCATATTTCATAATCGTAGAATGCGGCAATTGCTAACATGATTCGGACGGACTTCAGCTTCGCTACCGGTGAGAAAGTCTCATCGTAGTCAATTCCTTGAACTTGTCGATAACCCTTAGCGACAAGCCGAGCTTTATAGATGGTCACATTACCATCTGCGTCTGTCTTCTTCTTAAAGATCCATTTATTTTCTATGGCTCGCCGCTCAACGGGCAAGTCAGTCAAAGTCCATACTTCGTTTTCATACATGGATCCTATCTCGGATTTCATGGCTTCTAGCCATTTGTCGTTTTCATAATTTTCTTTCTGCACAGACAATATTTTTTGCACATAGTACCTAACTTTAAATATATATTCCTGAAACAAATAGTGCGGAATGAATGAACGTTAATTATGTTGGACAAACCAACAAAATTTTGTTCCAAATTTCAATAATTTAAATTTTAAAATCTAGATCAAAAGGAAATACAATATAGAATGAATGTTTGTAAATTCTTTTGGACAAATCAGCGAAACTTTTGTTTGAATACGAATAATTTAAAATTTAGATATTTATATAAAAGGAAATATAGTGCGGAATGAATGTATGTATGTTTTTCAGACAAATCAACTCAACTTTTGTTTGAATTCGAATAAATGTAAACTGAAAAATCCAGGTAAAAGAAAATATAGTGCAAAATGAATGTCCGTAAATTCTTATGGACAAATCAAATAATTTTTGTTTGATTTCGAATAATTATAAATTTAAAATCTAGATAAAAGTAAATATAGTGTAGAACGATTGTACGTAAATTTTTGGGACAAATCAACTATTTTTTTAATTAGAATATTTCTAATTTTATAATCTAGATAAAAGAAGATATAGTGCAGCATGAATGTACGTAAATTTCTTTGGACCAATCAAAATCTTTTTTTTTTAGTTTGAATAATTTAAAATTTGAAAATTTAGACATACGAAAATATAGGTCAAAATGAATGTACATAAATTTTTAGGACAAATCAATGAAATTTTTGTTTGAATGTGAATTATGTACATAAAAGAAAATATACTTCAGAATGAATGTATACATGTTTCTTTTGGACTGCGCCCTCAAGCTCGAAGCGGGGATTAACTTGTCTCCGTTTTGATTTTACTTTAATTCGTATGGTATGCTTATATAAAGCTAATTTTTTTTCCTTTAAACGCAAAGTTGCAGTTGGTCTGGTGCTTCTATGCCGGGCGAATCGCGGTTGGTCGTGGGTTCCAATCCCACTGCATGCATTTTTACTTTTATTTGAGAATTTTCTGCATATAAATAAATAAAATGCAAGGGTGCTATCTGAAAAAAATAGTGCGTGCGGATTACCACCACCTCCAACACTGACTGTAGGCCCCACCACATTGGCTCGCGTAATGATACAGCCGGATACAGTAGAAAGCACCGTATGTGAACAAGAGGACAAGTTAGATGACCAGAAACACGTATTTTACAAGTTTATGCACTAAACTGACCGTTACGTGCAAGTTACGTGACTTGTGGTGTATTTACCTCTTTCCTGAGTATAGCCGGTGCTGATTGATATTTCCTTTGCACCATGTAGTTGCTTGTTCAAAAAAAAATGGAACTATATGTCGCTTAGAGCATCTGCAACAGGGGTGCAACGCGCGGCGCGTTAAAAAAATGTTTACAGCACGTTCATAGCCAGTTTTTACGCGCCACGGAGCGCTGGCTCCAGCGGCCACTGCAAAAAAATTGCGCGCGCGAGCAGCCGGTGCTTTGCAATATGTTCATTTTGGAGACAATATGATGATATTTCAAACATCAAAACAAACATAGTATAGTTTAAAATCACCCAAACAAGTTCATGAGATAAAAATTTAAAATCATGTCACATCACATCATCATCCAACCAAGTTCAAAATCATCCAAGCAAGTTCATGACATACAAAGTTCACACAAACAAATGGCACATCAACAATCATGGCTCATCCTCCTCTTCCTCTGATTCTTCATCCTCATCCGAAGACGATTCTTCCTCCTCCACTTCATTGTGTCGCGCCGCCTAGAGGAGCCGTCCGCCGCCTTGTTCTTCTTCCCGAACACCTTGCCCGCCTTTGCCCGCGCCGCATTTGGGAGCTTCGAAAGGGGGGCATGTGGCTTCACGGCGGGCGTCGGCGCAACGCCAACCACCGTCGAGGTTGTCTGTGGCGCCATGAAAAGCCTGCGCGCGAGACAGGTGCTTGGAGGAACACCGGCGGAGGCGAAACCAAAGCTCCCCGCGCTAGGGTTTGCGGCAGCAGCGGCGGCGGCGGAGGGGTTGCGTGTGTAGGAAGGGGTGAGGGGGATGTCGGCGCGGCCATCCATCGGGTGAATTTGCCGGCAGCGGCGCGGGCGGGGCGAAAGCGGCGTGGCCGGAGAGCGTGCGGCGCGGGCGCTCGAGTGTGCAGCGCGTGGGAGCGAGCGCAAGAAATAAGCGACGCGCGATGCCGTTTCGGCCCGCGCGCTGAACCACTTATGCCGCGCGCGTGTTTTTTACACCTCCCGTAGAGCGCCCGGAGCGGCTGCGCGTGCGCGCAAAAAACATAATTTTTTCAGCGCGGCGCTTATATCGTGCGGCTGTTGGAGATTCTCTTACTGACGCCAGAAGCTTCACGCCCATCAACCCTACTTCATGTTGAGCCAATACCACGTGCACCACCATCGACCCTACTTCATGGCATGCATTCTTTTTTTTTTGCGCTGGTAGAAGAGTTTTATTCCAAAGGTACAGGGTTACAATCAAGAGGCAAGAGGTCCTCAACACATGGTGGACCTCGACCCAGCCATACCGCAGTAGTACTCTCAGTACGGCTATACAATGCCAAACGATCTGCTACCCTATTCTGCAAACGACTTATTTTCGAGAGAATAAACTCTCTATCTACCATGAGAAAACGAATCTCAGCTACTAAATGACCATAGGCTGATCTAGATAAACTATTGCTACACAAGGCGGATAGGGCAACCGAAGAATCGGACTGGACAATGACTGGGAGATCACAGTGTTGGATGGCCAGCGCCATCCCTTGCATTATCGCATGCAACTCCGCTTCCAACGCTTCGTTGCAGTTGAAGATGCACCGGTACGCCGAGAATATCACACTCCCATCATGTCTCCGTAGTACCATCCCTGCCGCTGCTGATCCATCAGATTGCAGAAAGGCTCCATCAATAGATAAAGCCACCTTACCTTGAGGTGGCTTCGGCCAGGGGTGGACTAACACCTCCTTCTGAACAGTTGTCGGCGCCTCCTTTCACATAGACATCTTCCCTTTGATGATTTCATCGGTGGAATATCTGGTGCAAAGCTCTAGTGATTGCATATAGCTCTGCAGATATGACGCTGATGTAGCCACCGACAGCACTTCCTTACCATGTACAAGATTTGATCGGAGAGACCATATCCGCCAGATTATCATAATCACACATGCCCTCATATATTCATCACAGTTTGCAAGCACGTTGAGAAGCCAGTCTTGCCCTGTGTCCTGCAGCAGATCACGGCTCGGCAAGCTCCAAACCATCCGCATCTGTTGCCATAGCTGCTGCGCATGATCACATGTGACTAGGGCATGGAACGAGGACTCCTTCTCCTTTGCGCATAGAGGGCAGGTATCGCGTGTAGAGATATGGCGATACTTTTTGCAGGCGTTGGTTGCTAACGCCCCGGAAACTACCTTCCATGCCGAAATCCTCATCTTGAGGGGTACCTTGGCTGACCATATACATTTCCAGATCGGTCTCTCTCCTGTTGAACTACTGCTCGTTGCGGGTGTACCTCCCGGATCCGCCCCCAGAGTCGCGAGTCTGTAGGCACTTCGCACAGAGAATTGCCCGCTCTTCTCCTGGAACCACGCAATAAAATCTTGGCCATTTCTTGATGAGGTACGGATTTTGAGGATTTCCCCAACGTCCATGTCCCAAAAATGCTCTCGCAACCTTTGCTCATTCCAAGCACCCTGGTCAGTTAAGAAATCCGCCACCCAGTTTAGCCTGCAGTTGCGCTTCGGAGTGATGGGCCGGAAATTATGGCCCCTCGGGATCCATGCATCCCTCCACGTTCTAATCATTGTCCCGTCTGGCATGCATTCTGCACCATCTCGTCGTAGGAGTAGTGTGCACTTCATGCCTAGACCACATCGCCTCGTACTCCAAAGCTGCACTAGCTGGGTTTTCCAAAGCTCTGTGGTGGCGTAGATTGCGTGTACAGCTGCGTTGATTCCACTCTTTGACGTTAACGTGCCATTATCACGCGCCTTGATTTTTCTCCAACGATCACCAGTAAAATCGCCCGCATCTTCGTCTCTTCCCCTTCTTCAGGACCTATGCATGCATGAAGAGGAGACGTGCGCTGATTACGCAAGAGGAAAGCCGGGTTGGCCGTGTGGATCGTGAAACGTCCATGCATTAACGATGGGATTTATTACGTACCTAATTCTGTTGAGTTTTAGAGGGAAAACATCGCGGTGATAGGATTTTCGTCCGCGTGACCGCGCGCCTGCCTCCGCTCCGGTGATGCTTTTAAGCCGGCCGGACGCCTGCCTCTTCTATCTCCATTCTCACATCTCTCGTCTCCGCCGCGCTCCCCCCACATCGCCAGACCAGACCGTCTCCCCGCCGCCACCACCATGTTTCGCCGTGAGCGTGAGGTGTCCTCGCAGCGGCGTCACCTGCGGATCCAATGCACGGACGCGGAGTCGGAGTCTCGCCGTGAGCGTGAGGTGTTCTCGGAGCGGCGTCACCTGCGGCTCCAACGCATGGACACGGAGTCGGAGTCTCGCCCTGAGCGTGAGGTGTCCTCGGAGCGGCGTCTCCCGCGGCGTGAGGCCACCACCTTGTTTCGCCGCAACCGCAACCCCAACCCCAACCGCGACGCGGCGTCTCGCCATGAGCATGAGGTGTCCTCGGAGCGGCTACGGCAGAGTCAGCGTCACGAGGCGCGCCGCCAGCGCCTGCTGACGGAGGAGGAGGCGCTCGAACACCTGCGCAACAACTCGCCCGTGCCGGCTGGTTGCGTCCTCCCCGAGGGCTGGACGACCAACGTCGTCCACGTCCCGGTGGCGCCGCCGCTCCGCGGGCAGGCGCGACTTGAGTTCATCCAAAGGGAGTATCAGAGGTTGCCATTGGAGGTACGCCGTGACCCCAAGTACACACGCTCATCGTCGTCTTACTGGGACAAAGAAGTGGAGAAGGAGTACAATTGGCGGCGGAGCAGCTTCTTCCCGACCGGCGGCAGCGCGTCGCCGCCTGCGGAGTGGTGGTCCTCGGACGACTTTCTCTCCCCCGCGCACTCCAGCGACTTCGATGAAGAAGACGAAGACGATGACTTCGAATTAGATGACGAAGGCGAAAAACTCTTGCGAGGTCTGCTAGCAGCAGTCCGGCGAGAAGCTCTGCAGCCTAGCCCTGGTGTTGCCCAGCATGGAGACCGCCATTGAAACATCTTGGCAGTTCGCAGGAGGAGCTCCACCACCGTGGTCTGCCTCTAAAGTATCTTCCCTTAGTTTCAATAAGTTGTATCGAATTATGTTCAGTTTGAATGAATTTCGCCCTAGTTTCTCCAAATATGGTTTCTGAAAACAAACTTGGGGCGGCGCTGGGGAGAGGCGAAGGCACCCCCAATAGCATGTGACCGTGCGCGACTCCAGTCCAATTTGTAAAACTTGTCCACGTTCAGCGATCTGACCATCTTGCATGCAAATCCACGAGCCCATCTTAGCTCGCCCTTGTAATCTTCATAGGTAAAAATGCTCTGCTTCGGATGAATATGGGCATGCTGTTGGAGGTGCCAGCCAATTCCTGTAGGAGTTTCAGGCATTTATTTCATTGTGGGTCACCCAAGCAGGTATTAGCCATAGAGATAGCTTGTCATGTGTCAACTTCTAGTTTCTAATATTTTCTTGAAAGAGAATAACCCACTTTGCTCTCAATCCCCTTTTTATATTCAATGGGGTAATCATATTCCAGGAGTTTAACATGAGCTTGTGTTGGATTGGATGCCCTCCGACATTCTTTGACTGGACATGAATTTCAAACTTTTGGTCTTTTTTAATGACACGTTTGTTTCCAATGAAATAGTTCACACAACTTTCTCTGCAGCACCTTCAGGTTTAGTTTCCTACTGATTACACAAGTATCTGATTGTATGATATCACCCAAGATATTTTTTAAATCAAACATATCAGATACATAACCCATAATTTCTTCTCAAAATTCTGTGTGACCTGATTATCACTGTAAACCCATTTTGCTAAAGCAGTTTTTCCAGTGCCTCCTAAACCAACGTTAGGAAGCGCAGATAATCGATTTGAGTCTTTAGCTATCAATACCTTTCCAATTACCTCCTTTTAGCTTCAGCTCTTCCAACAATATCTGGTTTAGTGATGAGGGAATGAGTTACCCTGTTGGTACTTTTGAACATCTGGCCATCAACCGGTTGCTCAGTAAATCAAAATTGTGCTCTATTTGCTGTAATCTAATCAAGGTTTTTACCAACTTTCTCTATTTTGTGACTCAGTTTTGGAGGGATAAGCAAGAAGATGGCTCATACAATACAGGTAAAGAAATCAGTATGAAGTTGTTGCTTAGAGCTTCGGTGGACGTCATCCAAAACATCATCTATGTCATAGACTGCGTCCTTCAAATTGTCCAGCCACTCTTCAAGAGCATGAGAATTTGATTGCCTATTCTCGGCATCTTGAAGAACATCACAGATAGATCTCAATGACCCTTCCAACTTCTGAAGCTCATTCTTGACATTCCAAGATGACTTGGTCTCATTAACATTCCGGTCAGTACCAAAGGATTTAAGAACGGAGGTATATGATCACTTCCACCATCTTGTTCGCGTGGAGATACTCAAATCAATGTCCATGTGGTGATTACATTTATTTCAGAAATGATTGTAAGCATAATATGAGTGCACACTCACCCAAGAGAAAACTAGTAATAACTTGTATATATAAATTAGCGAACTCTGTAATAAGTTGCATATATAAACTAGACCAACAAAGCCACTTTCCCATGTGTAAAGAAATGAAAACATTAGCCTGCCTGCCAGTGGACTGCTAAATGGGGTCATTTAATATACTCACTCCGTCCCAAAATAAGTACTCCCTCCTTCCATCTATATAGGGCCTAATGCGTTTTTCGAGGCTAACTTTGACCAAATATTAGAGCAATAATACATGACATGCAACTTACACAAAGCACACCGTTAAATTCGTGTGTGAAAGGAGCTTTCAATGATGTAATTTTCACATTGTGCATGTCATGTACTATTAATCTTGTCAATAGTCAAAGGTTGTCTTAAAAAATGCATTAGGCCCTATATAGATGGAAGGAGGGAGTATCGTTGATGTAGTACAACTTTGTATTAAAACCAACAGCGACACTTTTTTGGACTGAGGGAGTATTAGCCTATTGGGAAGGTAGACATACAATTTAGCTGACCAGTGAAATAACTAAGGAAATGAATTAGCAAGTGAATTTTGGATCCTAATGCATATAAATTAATTGTAGAAAGTAGTTTGTTTTCATATGCTCAAGAAACTGTAGAAAGTAGTTGATGGACAAGCAGGAAGTTTTTGGTTTTACTATGGAAGTAAAATTCTGGAAAAGGAGCACCACGAAATTAAACCGTAAAAATGTACTTTGGTAAGTAGATTATTTTACTAAACACGAAATGATACAACAGATGTTTTTAAGGGCATAAACTCGTATTTGGAGAATGAACTCTGATACTTAATTAATCAAAATGTGGTAAAGAAAAGGTCCAGATATATCAATGCATCACACTGGATCAAAATATTGATTTCTGTTCAAAGATGAATATCCAGTGAGCTACTACATCCTTGTGCACTTACATCACACATCACTTAGGTCAAATTCAAATGCTAGGAGCAACCATGCTCAATTTGATGGTAGTTCCGGCGGCAAGGCCGACGGAGGAGGGGTGGGAGAGCAGGCTCGACGATGAGGAGTTGGGGACGGACGGGGAGTAGTGGGCTAGTGGCCGCGGGCAAGCCGGTACGGAGGAGGGATGAGCGTGTGTGACCCTCCAAGCCGGAATGGGCGAGAACTGTGGCGGTGCAGCGTGGGCCCCCTGCCACTCCATCTCCAAGGTTGCCTCGCCTGACCCACGGTGGTAAGCCGGAATGCAATACCTACACGCAAGTATATAGCATAAAACTATCGGTATGATGGCTAGGGTTCCAATAAACTACCTATTTTTAAAAAATGCATCAAAATTTATGAGAAAATTGCATTTTCGTTTGAAAAACTCTAATGATTGGTTCAGTTAAATTTAAACGCAGTCATCACAAATTGGACCCACTCGTCATGGCTGACCTGGCAAAAAACACCACGTGGGCACATTAACTCTAGTGACCCTCTGTTTTGCAAATTGAAAGGATACTAGCATTAGGCATCAGCCCTCTCGCATCGCCACTTTCCATGGTGTACGCATGCGCCCGACTGCGCGCGCCAAGCCGGCGAGCCAGAGCTCCGCCACATCCTCTAGCTCCACCTTCATTGGCTCCCCTCTCACCCGAGCATACCCATGTTGTGCCCCATGCGCCATGGCACTCGGCCGCAGGACTATGCTGGCCACCCACCCGCTGGCGAGCACCACCTCTTGTGGCTACGTCTCTCCCTGACCTTGTCCTTCCTCCAGACCGTCCCTCTGGGCACCGCTGCCTTCAAGCACAGCCGCCTCGCTGCTTGAATGGCCTGAAGATGCCGTGCTCGATGGGGTCGAAGATCTTGATGGGCACGCTCCAGCTCGACTCACAGCCAGACTAGAACACGCGGGGTTCTTACTATCGTCTGTCACTCCTTGTTGTAGCCAACAATAGGTACCTTAAAGGATGCTGCCCCTGTTGGAAATATGCCCTAGAGGCAATAATAAATGTAGTATTATATTCTCATGCTCATTATTTAGTTTATGTTTCTATGCTACAATTGTATTGGTTCGTGAATATGAGATTCAGAGGAACACCCAAATACATGTGTGGAAAATTAAAACACCAAGTGATCCCTAGCCTAGCCTCTAAAACTAGCTCATGTATTGATTGATGATCTTGTTTTGCTGATCATGAGCATTGTTAGGAGTAACAAGGATGTTGTCAATAATGAGAACACATTGTTGGAGGAACAATGGTGTTGGATAGATCCAACTTATGAATTACTAAAAGATGTTATCATTGTTATGTTATCGGTAATTCATATAACTTTTTCACATTTTTATTGTTCCTTAGACCATGAGATATTGCATGTCAACATGCCGGATGGATACTTTGGGGTCTACTGCATGTCACTCCATACATGGATGTGAATACAGGTGTCTTACGGCTATTCCGGATACGTATGTCTCGATAGCAATAGTTCAAGACTAGGATTTGCTCCTCTCACAATAGAGAGATACTCTCCGGGACCACTCGGTGTTACGGTATCATTATTGTCTGGCCAGACACTTGCGATGGAGATCACAAGATACAGGAACACATACACGAGTAAGGAGAATGAAACCAGTAATGAGGATAACATGTATAGTGATTAAGGAGTTGTATCGCAAAGATACCAAATTATCTCACCTCGGGTTTCGTTAATGTATCGTGAAGCAAAGGGAATGGTATTCGTAAATAAAGGTTCGCTCGGGAACTTCGTGAATATGCAGGAGTTAACAAGGGTGTCTAGATCACCGGCCCCACAGGGGGCGCCACTGGGCATGGCAGGCCCCTAGGCCGAATCCTAATAGGGAGGGAAACCTTCTCTCCTCCACCTATATATATGTGGGGAGGGCTCTGCCTTGAGACACATCAAGTCAAAGGGACCTCTCTCCCGCATAGCTCCACGCCTCCCCCGGTCTAATTGGCCTAAGTGTTTAGGCTCGCAATTAGACGAGCTCGTAATTAGACGAGCTTGGTATAAGTGAATTAGAATCCTAATTAGATGAGAGGCTCCACTAGGCTTTCTCGCTCTCTAGTTTTCTCGCAATTCTTCTTTCTGGACGTCGAAACTTTGCCGGACTACTACTACCATGGAACACGTGGATACCTCAGAGGAGTCATCTACTTTGACTCTCGACTCGGTGAACTCTTCTCGTGTCTGGGAGGTGCAACCTAGCTGCGGGAATCGACGAGATCATTGAGCTGCATCGACTCATCACTGCTTCCGCTACTCTGCACCGTCGGTGAGTTCGATCGTTACCGCCATCTTCATAGTGATCCTAGGTCGTATCGTGTAGCATAATTTTTTTGTTGTGTAGCACGTTCCCCTACAGTGATGACAAAAGTTATCGTGTTGCTGGAGTAGGTAACATCAAAATCAAGATGTTTGACGAAGTTGAGCGGATGCTTCAGGAATCAAGGCATGCGTCGGGGCTAAGTAGGAATTTAATTTTGCTTGGTGTTCTTCATGATGATGGTATGGAATTCCTTTGCGATCTGTATAACAAGACCACGAAAATCATGAAAGGTGGGGTCACCGTGATGATGGAAGAGAGGACAGCTTCACATCTTTACAAGTTGCAAGGGAGCACTATTGCAGGTGGAGCCATGGAGTGTGGAGTTGCAGGAGTCACACAGTGGCGGAAGGTTAGGCCGACCAGGTAGCTCTCTGCAAGCTATAAAGAAGACAACCCAAGTCCGAAGTACAGGGAGGTTCGGCGCATGGACAACTTTTGGGTGGTGGAGAATATCCAAGGTGGAGTTTGTTACATTCGTGTCGAATATATTTATACGCAGGGGTTTACGTGCTTGGAGTTGTAATTGGTGTGGACAGGCACGAGTTGTGTTGGAGTCGGACACGTTGTATCCTAGGCCTCTTATATAATTAGGAGGCACCACACGTTGTAACTCATGACGACTTGATAGCAATAGGTACGTGGGGGAGCCCGGTGTCGCGGTTCTTGGGGAGGAGCGCCCATAGTCATTGCCATAGGGATATAGCTATATCGATGAAACCTCTGTGTGTCGTCTATGATCTTGCTAATGTGTTTATTCTAACATTTTGACAGATCAGCTATGGTGTGCTTCCCAATCTTAAGATTCAGCAGCAGCTATGGGTCTTGGTGGTGGTGGTGGTGGTGGTGGTTGGGAGGGGGGGTGCAACTATGTCTCGCTTGACGCGAGATGGTCGTATTTCCTCAAGCATGGGTGAGAATAGCCTGTTCTGGATCTACAAAAAACCTAGTCAAAACCAATACACTGACCGAACAAAATCATAGACGTCTCGAGCGAAACCCAACAAGAAAAACCCCAAAAATGACCCGGCCAGTAGCTAATGGACCACCTTGCGGAAGACCATGCGACAGTGCAAATATTAGCACGAAAATGCTAAAGTTATATGCATTGCAGACCTGGCCCACGCATCGACGTAATCACGTTAATTGCTGACATGGTATAGGACAAACACCAAGTCAGTGGCATTGCTTGAAACACCTCACTGCTTGGCATTGGTTTTTTTCATGGTAATACGTGTCTCACTCATATCATAAAGATTAAAATACAAGTCACTTAAGGACCGACATAACAAAACTGAAAAGATAATAAAATATCTTTGGGCACCTAAAGCACTCCTACGGTATCCGGGAGTTACACAATCTCATGGTCTAAGGAAAAGATACTCGACATTGGAAAGCTCTAGCAAAACGAACTACACGATCTTGTGCTATGCTTAGGATTGGGTCTTGTCCATCACATCATTCTCCTAATGATGTGATCTCGTTATCAATGACATCCCCATGTCCATAGTCAGGAAACCATGACTATCTATTGATCAACGAGCTAGTCAACTAGAGGCTTACTAGGGACATATTGGTGTCTAGTATTCACACATGTATTACGATTTCCAGATAACACAATTATAGCATGAATAAAAGACAATTACCATGAACAAGGAAATATAATAATAATGCTTTTATTATTGCCTCTAGGGCATATTTCCAACAGTCTCCCACTTGCACTAGAGTCAATAATCTAGTTACATTGTGATGAATCGAACACCCATAGAGTTCTGGTGCTGATCATGTTTTGCCCTAGGGAGAGGTTTAGTCAACGGATCTGCGACATTCAGATCCGTGTGTACTTTACAAATTTCTATGTCTCCATCTTGAACATTTTCACGGATGGAGTTGAAGCGGCGCTTGATGTGCCTGCTCTTCTTGTGAAACCTGGGCTCCTTGGCAAGTGCAATAGCTCCAGTGTTGTCACAGAAGAGTTTGATCGGCCCCGACGCATTGGGTATGACTCATAGGTCGGTGATGAACTCCTTCACCCAAATTGCCTCATGCGCTGCCTCCGAGGCTGCCATGTATTCCGCTTCACATGTAGATCCCGCCACGACGCCCTGCTTGCAGCTGCACCAGCTCACTGCTCCACCATTCAACATATACACGTATCCGGTTTGTGACTTAGAGTCATCCAGATCTGTGTCGAAGCTAGCATCGACGTAACCCTTTACGACGAGCTCTTCGTCACCTCCATAAACGAGAAACATGTCCTTAGTCCTTTTCAGTTACTTAAGGATATTCTTGACCGATGTCCAGTGTTCCTTGCCGGGGTTACTTTGGTACCTACCTACCAAACTTACGGCAAGGTTAACATCAGGTCTTGTACACAGCATGGCATACATAATGGATCCTATGGCTGAAGCATAGGGGATGACACTCATCTCTTGTTTATCCTTTGCCGTGGTCGGGCATTGAGCCGAGCTTAATTTCACACCTTGCAATACAGGCAAGAACCCTTTCTTGGACTGATCCATTTTGAACTTTTTCAAAATCTTATCAAGGTACGTGCTTTGCGAAAGACCTATGAGGCGTCTTGATCTATCTCTATAGATTTTGATGCCTAATATATAAGCAGCTTCTCCAAGGTCCTTCATTGAAAAACTCTTATTCAAGTAGGCCTTAAAGCTGTCCAGAAGTTCTATATCATTTCCCATCAAAAGTATGTCATCTACATATAGTATGAGAAATGCTACAGAGCTCCCACTCACTTTCTTGTAAACGCATGCTTCTCCGTAAGTCTGCATAAACCCAAACGCTTTGATCATCTCATCAAAGCGAATGTTCCAACTCCGAGATGCTTGCACCAGCCCATAAATGGATCGCTGGAGCTTGCATACCTTGTTAGCATTCTTAGGGTCGACAAAACCTTTCGGCTGCATCATATACAGTTCTTCCTTAAGATAGCCGTTAAGGAATGCCGTTTTGACGTCCATTTGCCATATCTCATAATCATAGTATGCGGCAATTGCTAACATGATTCGGACGGACTTCAGCTTCGCTACGGGAGAGAAAGTCTCATCGTAGTCAACCCCTTGAACTTGTCGATAACCCTTAGCGACAAGTCGAGCTTTATAGATGGTGACATTACCATCCGCGTCCGTCTTCTTCTTGAAGATCCATTTATTTTCTATTGCTCGCCGATCATCGGGCAAGTCTGTCAAAGTCCATACTTTGTTTTCATACATGGATCCTATCTCGGATTTCATGGCTTCTAACCATTTGTTGGAATCCGGGCCCGCCATCGCTTCTTCATAGTTCAAAGGTTCACCGTTGTCTAACAACATGATTTCCAGGACAGGGTTGCCGTACCACTCTGGTGCGGAACGCGTCCTTGTGGACCTACGAAGTTCAGTGGGAGCTTGGTCCGAAGTATCTTGATCATCATCATTAACCTCCTCTCTAATTGGAGCAGGCACTACAGAAACATTTTCCTGCGCTGCGCTATTCTCTGTTTCAAGAGGCAGTACTTCATCAAGCTCCACTTTCCTCCCACTTACTTCTTTCGAGAGAAACTCTTTCTCCAGAAAGGTTCCGTTCTTGGCAACAAAGATCTTGCCCTCGGATCTTAAGTAGAAGGTATACCCTATGGTTTCCTTAGGGTATCCTATGAAGACGCACTTTTCCGATTTGGGTTCGAGCTTTTCAGGTTGAAGTTTCTTGACATAAGCCTCGCATCCCCAAACTTTTAGAAACGACAGCTTAGGTTTCTTCCCAAACCATAATTCATACGGTGTCATCTCAACGGATTTAGACGGTGCCCTATTTAAAGTGAATGTAGCTGTCTCTAGAGCGTATCCCCAAAATGATAGCGGTAAATCGGTAAGAGACATCATAGATCGCACCATATCCAATAAAGTGCGATTACGACGTTCGGACACACCATTATGCTGAGGTGTTCCAGGTGGCGTGAGTTGTGAAACTATTCCACATTTTCTTAAGTGTGTGCCAAATTCGTGACTCAAGTATTCTCCTCCACGATCTGATCGTAGAAACTTGATCTTTCTGTCACGTTGATTCTCAACCTCACTCTGAAACTCCTTGAACTTTTCAAAGGTCTCAGACTTGTGTTTCATTAAGTAGACATAGCCATATCTACTCAAATCATCAGTGAGAGTGAGAACATAACGATATCCTCCGTGAGCTTCAACGCTCATTGGACCGCACACATCAGTATGTATGATTTCTAATAAGTTGGTTGCTCGCTCCATTGTTCCGGAGAACGGAGTCTTGGTCATTTTGCCCATGAGGCATGGTTCGCATGTGTCAAACGATTCATAATCGAGAGACTCTAAAAGTCCATCAGCATGGAGCTTCTTCATGCGCTTGACACCAATGTGACCAAGGCGGCAGTGCCACAAGTATGTGGGACTATCGTTATCAATTTTACACCTTTTGGTATTCACACTATGAATATGTGTATTATCACGCACGAGATTCATTAAGAATAAACCATTAACCATCGGAGCATGACCATAAAACATATCACTCATATAAATAGAACAACCATTATTCTCGGATTTAAATGAGTAGCCATCTCGTATTAAACGAGATCCAGATACAATGTTCATGCTCAAACTTGGCACTAAATAACAATTATTGAGGTTTAAAACTAATCCCGTAGGTAAATGTAGAGGTAGCGTGCCGACGGCGATCACATCGACCTTGGAACCATTTCCGACGCGCATCGTCACCTCGTCCTTCGTCAGTCTTCTCTTATTCCGCAGCTCCTGCTGTGAGTTACAAATATGAGCAACAGCACCGGTATCAAATACCCAGGAGCTACTACGAGCACTGGTAAGGTACACATCAATAACATGTATATCACATATACCTTTAGTGTTGCCGGCCTTCTTATCCGCTAAGTACTTGGGGCAATTCCGTTTCCATTGACCATTTCCCTTGCAATAAAAGCACTCAGTTTCAGGTTTGGGTCCATTCTTTGATTTCTTCCTGGCAACTGATTTACCAGGCGCGGCAACCTCCTTGCCGTCCTTCTTGAAGTTCTTCTTACCCTTGCCTTTCTGGAACTTAGTGGTTTTATTGACCATCAACACTTGATGTTCCTTTTTGATCTCCACCTCCGCAGATTTCAGCATTGAATACAACTCGGGAATGGTCTTTTCCATCCCCTGCATGTTGTAGTTCATCACGAAGCTTTTGTAGCTAGGTGGGAGCGACTGAAGGATTCTGTCAATGACCGCCTCATCCGGAAGATTAACTTCCAGCTGAGTCAAGCGGTTGTGCAACCCAGACATCTTGAGTATGTGTTCACTGACAGGGCTATTTTCCTCCATTTTGCAGCTAAAGAACTTGTCGGAGACTTCATAACTCTCGACCCGGGCATGAGCTTGGAAAATCAATTTCAGCTCCTCGAACATCTCATATGCTCCGTGCTTCTCAAAACGCTTTTGGAGTCCCGGTTCTAAGCTGTAAAGCATGCCGCACTGAACGATGGAGTAATCATCAGTGCGTGATTGATGGGCGTTCATAACGTCCTGGTTTTCAGGGAATGGTGCATCACCTAGCGGTGCATCTAGGACATGATCTTTCTTGGCTGCTATGAGGATGATCCTCAGGTTCCGGACCCAGTCCGAATAGTTGCTGCCATCATCTTTCAGCTTAGTTTTCTCTAGGAACGCGTTGAAGTTGAGGCTGACATTACCGTGGGCCATTTGATCTACAAGACATATTGTAAAGATTTAGACTAAGTTCATGATAATTAAGTTCATCTAATCAAATTAATGAATGAACTCCCACTCAGATTAGACATCCCTCTAGTCATCTAAGTGTTACATGATCCGAGTCGACTAGGCCGTGTCCGATCATCACGTGAGACGGACTAGTCATCATCGGTGAATATCTCCATGTTGATCGTATCTTCTATACGACTCATGTTCGACCTTTCGGTCTCCGTGTTCCGAGGCCATGTCTGTACATGCTAGGCTCGTCAAGTTAACCCTAAGTGTTTTTGCATGTGTAAAACTGTCTTACACCCGTTGTATGTGAACGTAAGGATCTATCACACCCGATCATCACGTGGTGCTTCGAAACGACGAACTTTAGCAACAGTGCACAGTTAGGGAGAACACTTCTTGAAATTTTGTAAGGGATCATCTTATTTACTACCGTCGTTCTAAGTAAACAAGATGCATGAACATAATAAACATCACATGCAATTATATAATAGTGACATGATATGGCCATCATCACATAGCTCCTTCGATCTCCATCTTGGGGCTCCATGATCATCTTGTCACCAGCACGACACCATGATCTCCATCATCATGATCTCCATCATCGTGTCTCCATGGAGTTGCTCGCCAACTATTACTACTACTACTATGGCTAACACATTTAGCAATAAAGTAAAGTAATTTACATGGCGACACGCAGGTCATAAAAGAATAATGACAACTCCTATGGCTCCTGCCGGTTGTCATACTCATCGACATGCAAGTCGTGATTCCTATTACAATAACAAGATCATCTCATACATCACATGATTCATCACAACTTCTGGCCATATCACATCACAAAGCACTTGCTGCAAAAACAAGTTAGACGTCCTCTAATTGTTGTTGCAAGTTTTTACGTGGCTGTTATAGGTTGCTAGCAAGAACGTTTCATACCTACGTTAAAACCACAACGTGAATTGTCAATCTCTATTTACCCTTCATAAGGACCCTGTTCATCGAATCCGGTCCAACTAAAGTGGGAGAGACAGACACCCGCCAGCCACCTTATGCAACTAGTGCATGTTAGTCGGTGGAACCGGTCTCACGTAAGCGTACGTGTAAGGTTGGTCCGGGCCGCTTCATCCCACAATACCGCTGAACCAAGATAGGACTAGTAACGGCAAGAAGAATTGACAATTCGACGCCCACAACTACTTTGTGTTCTACTCGTACAATAGAGAACTACGCATAGACCTAGCTCATGATGCCACTGTTGGGGAACGTTGCAGAAAATTAAAATTTTCCTACGGTTTCACCAAGATCCATCTATGAGTTCATCTAAGCAACGAGTCATGGGAGAGAGATTGCATCTACATACCACTTGCAGATTGCGTGCGGAAGCGTTCAAGGGGATGGTGATGACGTAGTCGTACTCGTCGTGATTCAGATCACCGATGACCAAGTGCCGAACGGACAGCACCTCCGCGTTCAACACACGTACGGGACGATCGACGTCTCCTCCTTCTTGATCCAGCAAGGGGAAGGAGAGGTTGAGGAAGAAGACTCTAACGGCAGCACGACGGCGTGGTGTTGTTGGTGCAGCAGAACTCCGACAGGGCTTCGCCAAGCACGTACGGAGGAGGAGAGGTGTTGGGGAGGGGAGGGGCTGCGCCTTGAGTTGTGTATGCAGCCCTCCCCCTCACCCCTCTATTTATAGGGGAAGGGGCAAGGGGGCCGGCCCCCTCTAGATGGGATCTAGAGGGGGGGCGGCGGCCAAGGGGAGGGGGCTTGCCCCCCAAGCAAGGGGGGCGCCCCCTTTAGGGTTCCCCCAAACCCTAGGGCGCATGGGCCCTTGGGGGGAGGCGCACCAGCCCACTTTGGGCTGGTTCCCTTCCCCATACAGCCCATGAGCCCCTCCGGGAGAGGTGGCCCCTCCCGGTGGACCCCCGGAAACCCCTCTGGTGGCCCCGGTACAATACCGATATGCCCCCGAACCATTCCGGTGTCCGTATGACAACTTCCCATATATAAATCTTTACCTCCGGACCACTCCGGAACTCCTCGTGACGTCCGGGATCTCATCCGGGACTCCGAACAACATTCGGTAATCACATACAAGTCTTCCTAATGACCCTAGCGTCACCGAACCTTAAGTGTGTAGACCCTACGGGTTCGGGAGACATGCAGACATGACCGAGACGACTCTCGGGCAATAACCAACAGCGGGATCTGGATACCCATGTTGGTTCCCACATGTTCCTCGATGATGTCATCGGATGAACCACGATGTCGAGGGTTCAAGTAACCCTGTAAACTATTCCCTTTGTTAATCGGTACGTTACTTGCCCGAGACTCGATCGTCGGTATCCCAATACCTCGTTTAGTCTCGTTACCGGCAAGTCACTTTACTCGTACCGTAATGCATGATCCCGTGACCAGACACTTGGTCACATTGAGCTCATTGTGATGATGCATTACCGAGTGGGCCCGGTGATACCTCTCCGTCATACGGAGTGACAAATCCCAGTCTTGATCCGTGTCAACCCAACAGATACTTTCGGAGATACCTGTAGTGCACCTTTATAGTCACCCAGTTACGTTGTGACGTTTGGTACACCCAAAGCACTCCTACGGTATCCGGGAGTTACACGATCTCATGGTCTAAGGAAAAGATACTCGACACTGGAAAGCTCTAGCAAAACGAACTACACGATCTTGTGCTATGCTTAGGATTGGGTCTTGTCCATCACATCATTCTCCTAATGATGTGATCTCGTTATCAATGACATCCCCATGTCCATAGTCAGGAAACCATGACTATCTATTGATCAACGAGCTAGTCAACTAGAGGCTTACTAGGGACATATTGGTGTCTAGTATTCACACATGTATTACGATTTCCAGATAACACAATTATAGCATGAATAAAAGACAATTACCATGAACAAGGAAATATAATAATAATGCTTTTATTATTGCCTCTAGGGCATATTTCCAACAGTATGAACCTGGCAATGATTTGTCAGAGTATTCTCTTGTCCTCTCGCTTGTCTCACAATACAAATTCTTCTATTTTACTCTAGCTCCACTTTTTATTTGCAGTGCGTATGGAAGAAAGAAAACAAGTGAAGAATGCTTATGTCAGGTAACCTAAATATGCAACGCAACTGTACTGCTAGAAACATGATGTCAGTTTCTCCATTTGCTTCACAAATTCTGGTGTGATATCTGTGGCACTATTTTTTTGCACCAGTACCAAGTACAAATGTTTGTATGTAGGTAAACAATGCAATGAGCCAATGAGGGAGTAACATGTATGCTATTATTCCATGACTATAGATATACTACACTAAGTATATTTTTAGACTAGCACAGTGCAACAGATTAAGTACCGCTCCCTCTTAATCTATCTATTGTCTCAACTTCATCAATGTTCAATTTACATACATAAAATATATGTTCCTTATGTACAACTCACTAACAAAATATAAGATCAGAAAAATATCAACTTGATGCAAAGAAAATCTGTTGTAAGTCTTGCCTACATTTTGATTGAATCATGCTTGGTTAGATCGATATAGCTATTTGCCTAGAAAGATTTTACTTATCTCCAACTTCTGTTGCGTTTACCAGAAATAATCTTATGTTGCCTTTTCTGTGCAGGTTGAGTTGAGCAAGGCATGATGGTCATAGTTTCTGCAAGACGTATCTTCAATGTTCACATGTTGTTATCCTAGGCTTATGCCGTATAGCAAAAGATGGTGAGTTCATGCTGAATACACATTGAAGCTTTCTGTTGATCTTATCTTCCAAATACTCATCGCATGTCACTTGCTTCATGAATTTGAGCATACATGTGTACTACTTGACTTTGTAATAATATATTGCACATTAGTGAGTGAAAAAATATTCGAGCTTTCAGTAGAATTCTTTTTGCCACGTATAATGAGAAATATGTTACTCCCTTCGACCCATATTAATATTCATTCATTTAGAAAGTAGCATTTATCAGAAATTTGGTTGAGTTAGCATGTTGACGGCTGCATGGAACAATTCTTGAAATCCTAAGGTTATGCAAATTGACACTAGCATACAAAGTCTATTTAGTTTTCTGGGACTTGTGATATTTGTTGCATCGGTCACTGTGGTTCTTAAAACCGGATTCTGATTGTTCATTCGATCACCCAATTGAAAGGTTGAGGGCAGGGGGTTGATTTAAATTCCCATTGTAGAGAAATATTTACTGCATGTGAATCAACAATTCACTGCTTATTTCCTTTTGTTTCGACATCGATTATGAAATTAATGTTAAGGCTAATACTTAAACAGGGACTACTAAAAACAGATCATGCCTGATGTCATATTATGCTACAAAAAAATTAGTTTTGTTTTTTAACGAGCAAGTTTTGTGTACTTCTCACTGATTGACTCTTCCTTTTTCTTTTCTTGAAGGTGGATTTGGACCTTTAAAACCAAACTATGTAACAACACAATGCTCGGATTTGAAGACATCATGTTGCGCACACGTGTCAGCTAAGGAGGCAACCCCATTGGTTCATCAAATTAACTGTGGGTGGACCTTACGAGTGTATTAATATGTTGTAGCATAACTGTATAAATCCTTTATATACCACTCTTCTCTGCTTTTGATATCTTGGATCTATGTTTTGTTGAACTTGATGCAATTAAGCTTTCTTTAGGCAACTACTGTGTTACTTTTGGTACAAATTGAATCTCCATGCTTTGTATTGAACTTAGGCATACATTTATCTTATGCAACAACAGTTCCTTGCTTTTGCTATAACTTTTCTCTGGCTACATATGTTGTACACTTCTTGCAATTCTCCTATGATTATATTATAAGATTGGATATGACGGTACCCGGCAGCGGCGCTGCTGGGTGCGGCAAGCCGCACTTCCTACCTAGTTGCCTATTAAAGCTGGCTCTTACTAGCTCCCTTTCTGTGCAGGCAGGCCGACAAACCCTGGCTGGCAATGGATCCAAAGTGATGCTGCAGCATAAACGAAAAATTGCATCGGAGAAGGAGTGTCTTGCATTGTGCATTATTATGAGCAGACTATTTTTGTGATCTATACATGTGCTCTCATGGGTGCGTTGAGAGAACACTGAATATTGTCAGCACTAGGCGTGTTCTGGGTATGTCATTGTAATTTGTGTGTTTGCCCTATCCTAAAGTGTATAGGTTTGTTGCAGCAGTTTTCTGTACCTTGCCAATTGGATGTAGATGAGGACGGACGTGCATGACATGCATGCATGGCATCGAGGACCGATTTGAGAAAAAACTGAGTTGCTGGAAGGGTAAGCTCATGTCATATGGAGGCCGATTAATCTTGATAAATTCGGTGCTCACGAGTATGCCTATGTTTCTCTTATCGTTCTTTGAGGTCCCAGTTGGTGTTAGGAAAAGACTGGACTTCTATCGATCGCGTTTCTTTTGGCAGGGTGATGAACTTAAAAGAAAATACCAGCTTGCTAAATGGGATATCATCGTCGACCGAAAGACCAAGGGGGTCTTGGTATTGAGAATCTTGAAGTTAAGAACAAATGCCTTCTTAGTAAGTGGCTGTGGAAGCTCTCATCCGGGACTAGGGCCATGTGGGCGCAGATCCTTCCCAGCAAGTACCTCCAGACTAAAACATTATCCCAGGTCATAGTCAGGCCGACTGACTCGCCTTTCTGGAAAGGACTAATGAAAGTCAAACAATCAATGTTCAATAGGACGAAGTTTGTTATTGGAAACGGTGCTAGTACACGTTTTTGGAAGGATACTTGGCTTGGCGACACACCCTTGGCCATTCAATATCCGTCTTTATATCATATTGTCCAACGACGTGAGGTGTTCGTTGCAACGTTATTTCAATCTATCCCCCTTAATATTCAGTTTAGACGGTCGCTAGCGGGCAATCGTTGGTAAGACTGGCTCCATCTAGTTAGGAGACTAATGGAGGTTCAATTTTCTGAACAACCCGATGAATTACGCTGGAAACTGACTAGGTCTGGAGTATTTACAGTTAAATCAATGTACATTGATGTTATTAATTCAAACTCCATTCCAACTTGCAAGAATGTTTGGGATGTCAAAGTTCCTTTGAAAATAAAATTGTTTATGTGGTTTGACCATAAACAAGTTATTTTAACAAAGGACAACTTGATAAAGCGTAATTGGACAGGACCTACTAGGTGTAGTTTCTGTGATCGGGATGAGACGATCAAGCACCTCTTTCTTGATTGCCCGTTGGCCAAAGTCCTTTGGCGGACGGTCCACATTGCTTTTAATATTAATCCACTGAATTCTGTCAACGCATTATTTGGGACATGGCTTAATGGGATTGAGCCTGTCTTAGCAAGACATATTCGGGTTGGAGTTTGCGCTTTGCTGTGGACTATCTGGAATTGCAGAAATGATTTGGTTTTTAACAGAACATCACGTATTCATTTTTTGCAGGTTATTTTCCGAGCCACGGCAGTGATCCATTCGTGGTCGCTACTCACTCCGATGGAGGCCAGGGAGCATTTGGTTACTGGATCTATCCGCTGGGAGATGGTAGCTCGGGATATCTTCAACCGGTTTGGATGGCGGTCATGTAATAGAGGCAATTAATTTACCTATCTATTTTTAGCCAGCCGGTTGTGGCATCTTTTCTTGGCTAGCTTGTGTCTCTAGCCTTTTTAGGCTCTGTGTGAGCTATATTTTTTTTTCAGTTGGAGACTTTGGAACCTTGTTGCCACTTTTTATTTGGTTAATAAGATGGTCGTATGCATCACTCTGATGCAGAGGCCGGGGAGCCCCCCCTTTTTGAAAAAAAAAGATAGGCTACAACAATTCAGAATCGTGTATTATAGAGAATGAAGATCATTTGTGGTTTCTAAATCCTCTGGTCTATGTAACCTGAAGGAAAAAAAATCTAGAGTGTCCTAGCTTGGCAGATGGACGGTTGTACTTGTACTACTAGAGGAGAAGCCGTGGAAGCCTCCTGCCTGATAAGATCAGCTGCTACAGACTGACTGCAGTTCAGTTCAGTTTAGTGAAGAGAATTATTTGTGTATTTTATATTAAGAAAACAATTAGTTATGTAGTTGCATGGAGACAGAGTTTTGTGATTTATATTTTTTTCCAGTTGCTTTGTTGTAACCTGAAACTTTTATGGGTTGAATGAACAATACTGTAGCTACATGAAGACCAATTGTGATCTCGTCTGGGCCAGGAGGAGTGGCGATTTGTTTTTTTTTCTTGTGTAATTTCCTTGTAGATAGATAAAAACCAATGGTACAAGGGTGGTGGTATAGAGAGATTAAGTAGGTACCTAAAATGCTTTAATGAAGATTTATTTGTTATGATTTACACCTTAATTTTTTTAAAATTGATTATTTGTTTCTTAATCAATGTGATTGTGTGATTTTTCTTAAAATCGATTGTTTGTTTTCTAATTAATGTGATTGAGCGATTTTAACTAATTTAGATTTGATCTTTAGATATTGATCGTGATTACTTTAGATTTGACCTTTATATATTAATTGTGATCGATTCTTTTACATAAAGACATTATGCCAGCATGGAAAATTCTGATCTGTTTAGAATTTTTCATTGTGTGAGATGGGTGACACGAAAATAAACCGGTGGAGTGGGAGGAGGGGACAAAAAAAGTCAGTCGAAAAATCCGGATGAAAGTGGGGAATGCAATCCTACCAACTGCTCCATTAGGAGTAGAGATGGTATATACCGTAACCATACCATAATAATTTGGTATATACAGAAACTGAACCATATTTAATTTCATACCGTATTTACCGAAGTATTAATACTGTACAAACCAAAAAACATATAAACGAACCATGTAAAACGAATAAACCGAATGCACAGGGTGAGTTTTCATAGATTTAAATTATTTCCGCATTTGTTTTTTCGGGTTTATTTTTCATATTCTTTTTTCTTTGGGTTACTTGTTCAGTTTTCATTGTTTTTTCATTTTTCTTTCTTTCTGTTAGTTTTCATTCTACATTTTTGTATATGTGGAGAAAATTTTCCCAATACATGTTTAATATTTTTTAAATGCTTGATTAACATTTTTGCGATGTAATATTAAAAATTTCATACATGGTCAATGTTATTTCTATATACATTTTACATTTATTAAATGATTGATCAAAATTTTACAAATACAAATTTAACATTTTAATACATTACCAGATTAAAAAGATTAAATACATGGTCAACATGTTTTAAATGCTTGTTTATCATTTTTAAAATACTTATTTATTTATTTTTCAGATGCTTAATTAACATTTTTAAAATACATAATCAACTTTTTTCACACACATTGTATGCATGTGAAACATTTTCTCTATGCACATTCAACATTTTTTAAATGCTCGGTTAGCATTTTCCCAATTTTTAATGTAAAACTTCTTTGTGATAGATACTTATTTAGAATATTCGGAATATTGAAAAGTATAAACGTAAATGATTTTTTTTTAGAAACAACGGATATGAAATAAAGAACGAAATGAAAAACAAACAAGGAAACGATGCCGTAGCCTGCCGAGCGGCTGGGCCGGGGGCTCCCCCGACGCGAGAGCTTGCAGTAAGCGAGACATAGGGCCGATGGTTGGTAAGTGGGTCGCATTCTCATAGATGGCTGGGCCTGCTGGCCCAGCAAGTATTTATTACTTGCGCGGCCCCCTTCCCCTGGTATGGTGGAGAGAGCGCCTTCCCGATCGATTCTCCTCCTCGGCGGCGGGAGGCGAACAGCGAAGAACCCTAACCCTAACCGCGCTCCGATCCGCAAGCTAGGCTTGATTCCTCGAACCCTCGATCCGCAAGGTAGGTTCCCACCCGGCCTGATGCGGTTTTTCGGTGATTGACTCGTGCTTGTCTGCAGGCGTGCGACGATGGCGGCTTCCCTCCGCGCGGCGGCGACGAGGATGCTGCGCCCGGCGGTGCATCCAGGGGAACGCCTTCGCCGGATCTTCCGCACCCAGCAGGTATCTTCTCCGTCCTCGTTGCTCTGATTCGTGGAGCAGGGTCCTCCCTTCTTCTTCTTTCCATACTAGTATTTTTCTATTACATCACAGGGATGCGCGCGTGTCCTTGAAACAGGCACCTTATTAATTGATTTCCGTTGGTAGATGATTAACTTCCAAGCACGAAATCCTTGATATTTGGGTAAAATTGACATCGTTTGGTCAACGATTTTTACATTTTGCTGTGCCATTGGTTGGTAGATGATCAACTGCCTAGCATGGATGTGCTGATGATATTTTGGTACAAATCAACATCGTTTGGTCTGCAGTTAGTCTTACATTTTTGCTGTACCATTGGTAGATGATCACTTCCTTGCATGAATGTGGTGATATTTTGGTAAAAATCGACATCGTTTGGTCTCCAATTTGTTTTATAATTTGCTTGAATGCCCTTGATATTTCGGTAAAAACGACATAATTTGGTCTCCAACAAATTTTATATTTTGCTGTGCCATTGGTAGATTATCAACTGCCTAGCATGAATGCTTTGATATTTTGGTTAAACCGGCATCTTTTGCTCTCCAACTAGTTTTATAATAATTTGCTGTGCCATTTGTAAATGATCAACTGCCTAGCATGAATGCTTTGATATTTTGGTTAAACCGGCATCTTTTGCTCTCCAACTAGTTTTATAATAATTTGCTGTGCCATTTGTAAATGATCAACTGTCTAGCATGAATGCTTTGATATTTTGGTAAAAATTGGCATCGTTTTGTCTCCAACTAGGTTTATATTTTGCTGCACCAATGGTACATGATCAACTGCCTAGCATTAATGTGGTGATATTTTGGTAAAAATTGGCATCGTTTTGTCTCCAACTAGGTTTATATTTTGCTGCACCAATGGTACATGATCAACTGCCTAGCATTAATGTGGTGATATTTTGGTAAAATTTGGCATCGTTTTGTCTCCAACTAGGTTTATATTTTGCTGCACCAATGGTACATGATCAACTGCCTAGCATGAATGCGTTGATATTTCGGTAAAATTGATTATTTTTTTCGCTGCAACTAGTTCTATGTCTTACTTTTCAAGATATAAGGTGTGCTTGCTTGCTCTACGTAGACCACGTTCTTCTGAAGATTATTTTTCAGTTACCAAAATCTTCATGCTGCTTCTGTGTTTTCAGCTTTCCAAATCCACCCGTGCCTATGAGGAAGGACACCGTCCGTCGATTTTTACCTTGAAGGAATACCGTGCGTCGCGTATCCAGGAAACGAAGGAGCAGCTGTATGATCTCATTGCCGGCGCCGAGGCCAATTCCAAGACCTTCTTGCTGAACAAGAGTCTGCTCAAGGATCTCTCTACACAAGTCAAGCCTAGACCAGAGGACCCTCATTGGTACAGTATCAACCATATGCAGACATAGACGTCTGCTTTATTTTTCATCCACCACATGAGTTCATATATATATATAGTAATTCTTACCATATCATCCCATCTACCTGTAGGTGCAAGATAAGTAGAACCAAGAAGGTGACTGACATTACTATGTCAGCGGGTATTCTTGCTATTTCTGGGCTCACTTATTATGCCTTGACTTCCTGTCCTGAAATCGTAAAGTTTGGTGATTATCTTGTTACTGCTGAGAGTGTGCCCATGATACGAGAGAGACTGCAGAGGCAAGTAATACAAGAGAGACTGCAGAGGCAAGCAGTACAAGAGAGACTGAGCAAGCAATATGGATATCAGCGTGTTGCTACTGCTGAGGGAGCGGACAAGCGAGATGGATATCAGCGTGTTGCTACTGCTGAGGGAGCGGACAAGCAGGATGCATATCAGCCTGTTGCTGCTGCTGCTGAGGGAGCGGACAAGCGAGATGGATATCAGCCTGTTTCTACTGCTGAGGGAGCGGACAAGCAAGATGGATATCAGCGTGTTGCTACTGCTGAGAGGGAGCGGACACAAGCAAGAGGAAACTTGCAAAAGCAAGCTGAATGAAGACGAAATGCATCTCTTGTTTGATGGAGAAGCAAGACTGATATCAGTTCCATTCCAGCACTATATTATGTAGTATGTCTCTTGAAATATATATATGTCTATCTATGATCTGCCACCTAGAAGTTAGTAGTAGTATAACTGGATGATCTGTGACTGCATTGTAGGATATGTGTGATGTTGCTGGCATGGTACGTATGCTACCCTTTGAAGTCTAGAACTTCGGAGTGGTATTATAACTTAACTGGACGATCTGTGATGGCGTTGTAAGATATATGTGATTTGCTGCCGTGTTATGTTACCCTTTGAGTCTAGAACTTTAGTGGTAGTGGTAGTAGTAGTATTACTGGATGATCTGTGATGGCATTGTAAGATAATTTGTGTTGTTGCTGACAACATTCCTCCCCTTTATCTCTGAAGGTGATGGGGAGTCCAAGTAATGCACAATATGTTTATGAATGCACGTCTTTCTTCTCTTCCAAAAAGAGACTGAATTCTGATCAGTTTGGTAAGGTCTTCCTGAATGCTAGTCGTATATAGGCTAAGGCTTGGGAATCCTTTGCCTATAATTACAATGGTATGCCACATGGAATTGTGTGTATGGAGAGGGTTAGGGTTAGAGATAGGAAAAGGGTGTCCAACAAGAAGCTGACGGGTTAATTACAATACTACTAGTATCACCTTATCTCTGTTTGGGAGGAAGCATCATCGCTTTTCTTTCATCGTATTAAATTACAAGAATGATGTCACATGTATGAGACGGAGTCCCTTGATTTCTGTCAAGTGGTCGATGAATAATACTTCTCTTTTACTATTGATTGAGTTAGACTAAATTGTGCAGTCCTTTCGTATCGTAGAGCATCTACAACCGGACCTCTCAAACCCGTCTCGTATGCCCGGGCGCGATTTTTTTTATCCAGACGGGCCCCTCAAACACCCGGGCTGACCGGCACCCCCATATCCAGCCCAAATATGGGGCAGATATGGGCACGCCCGCCACGTCGGACTGACGAAGGGGTCCCTGCCGGAAACGCCCTCAAACCCCGCGGTCCGAAACTCGTCTCCTCCATCGAACCGGAGGCGCCACGCTCCGACGGGCCGCTTATTGCATTGCACGGCTATTTAAGTCGTCCGGCGGCACCGAAACCCTACCATCCCTCCATATTTTCCTTCTTTGTCCGCCGCCGCCGCCGCCACTTTCCACTCCACCCGTCCGCCTGATAGCCATGCCCCCACGCCGCCGGGTGAGGAGCGAGCCCTTTCTGACGCCGGAGCGCCGGCTCGAGCTCCTTGAGCAGATCCGGGCTAGGCGCAAAGCACGGATCGCCGCGGGGCTACCTCCGGATGCAGCGGGTTTGATGGATGAGCACGGCCACTGCGAGGTGGTGGCTGGCTGCTGCACTGGCATGGCAACAACCACGATGGCAGCATGGCCTGGCGGAGATTTAGGCGCGGTGGTTGCTAGCTGAGCACGGCGACTGCACGGTGGTGGCTGGCTACCACCCGGGGCGGCAACAACAATTTAGACGATGGCGGCGATGTAGGCAGGGGTCACACAGCGAATCCCTCGGCTAGGCAAGTAGAAGGACAAGTTGCTGATGCAGATGGATGAGCTGCTGCTGGACAAGACAACTGAATTACATGTGCAAAAGAAGAGGAATGTAATGATGCTTGTTGCCCTGATGCGTTTTATCACTCCTGTTGTGTATGGTTTCACGTCTCATATATAGCAATTTGTTATGACAAGTGGAAGAGAACCGGATGTGCTATGTATTTTTATTTTATTTTTTGCGGAAGGGATGTGCTATGTAATTAGGCATATGTTATATGAAAATTTGCATTTGCTCCAAGCATCTCAATCACTTGTCTAGTTTGTTCTGTTTGTGATATGTAATCTGACTATGCTAACTAGATGGCTTCAGTTTGTTCATAGCAAACTAAACATAGTCTGCGGGACAGAGAGAGACATGAGAGTCTTCTAGTGGCATAACTGATGTGGCGGTCAAAACCAGGCCACGTGGCCAATAATTAGTCAAAACCGGGTTTACCTCTTATTAGAACCACCCAAAGTATTATGATGGAAGAAATTTATCCGGTATGATTACTAGAAGGACTAAGTTTTGATGATTTTGTTGTTGAGAGATGATTTTTACACTTTTGCGAGAATTGAGGGGCGAAAAATATACTTATCCCTAAAAAGAATGGGTGCGGGTCAAATCCTACCAGTTGAGGAACTCCTTGTGGTAGAAGGAGAAGGACAATGTTCTATGCACGTGGAACCATCATCTACACAAGAACAATTAGCATTGAAAGAACAAAAAAATCGTGAATACGCAAGTTGCATATCATTCCATTGGTAGGTAGAACCGTAGAAGTTGAAATCACAAGGGTGCAGCTCTTGTTACCGTACACACGGATAGTGGCAACAAGAGAGCAGGGGAGTAGATGAGAAGGTTGCTTAGCCTCAGGTTACACACTAGGTTGCATGCAGTAGGCTATCTAGTCCTCTCGCGTCGGCCCGAGCCCAACGCGTTGCTTCCTGCTTCATGGCATCAATGACCAGGTTGTGTGACGGTTGGGCACCGTCAAAGATTACGGCATTCCGATGCTTCCAGAGGGTCCATGATGCAAGGATGAAGATAGAGTTTGTTCCCTTACGCATGTTGGCCGGGGTAGCAGTAGATACAATATCCCACCATGCAAAGAACTCATGCCGCCATCCGATGCGGGGATAGCTATGTGGCACCAGGCAAAGATTTTTTTGCCATGCAATGCAGGAGAGTATGCAGCCGACGAGCAGGTGGTCAATGGTTTCATTCTCCTTGCTTCATAATAGACATACGGGGTCACGAGGCAAACCGTAGCGTGCACGGCGATCAGCCGTCCAGTAGCGGTTGAGAGATGCGAGCCAGAGGAAAATCTTTGCGTTTGAAGGAGCCCATCATTTCCAGATCAAGCGCCAAAAAGGGGGGGGGGTGATGGAGCCGGTGAATAGAGCTCGGTATCAGGAGCTTGCCGTGTAGGTGCCAGAGGGGGACCAGTTCTAGGAGAATCAGTCGGGGTCGAGGGACAAAGAGATTCCTTGAATTTTTCGCCAGAGCTCGACGTACTCGACGACGACCACAGGGCAGATCGTGTTGTGGATGTGATCAACACAATGATGCCGCACTTGAAAGAACAAAATAAAGGATCTCCCTCAAGTGAACAAGATCAACACAATGTGATGATGGTGGTGCACCAAGTTCATGATCACACAATGTGATGATGGAAATGCCACAGGTGCACCCAGTCTTCCATTTGGTGCTCAAGATGTGATTCCCACACTTATTTTGGGGGTGGGGGAGCAAGTACTCATGTTGAGGAAGGTGTAACAAGTGGTGGAGATAGGGGACAGATGTATGCAAGTGTCTATATTGTGCTTTTTTTAGTGGAGGGAGGAAGCATATTTGTATTTCTGCATTTTTTCTCCAAAAGAAAATAAAAGTTCTCACTGAAGCAAGAAAAAAAAGGAACTGGACCCTGCTAAAAAAAGGAATTGGACTGATGATGGGTGACTGGGTCTCATTCTCATGGATGGGCTGGGCCTGCTGACGGCCCCCTTCGCCTTCGGCTGGTAGATGATAGACAGAGAGCACTGCCCGATCCATCAAAGCGTCCCCTTTCTTCTCCTCGGCGGCGGGAGGCGATCCAGCGAGGAACCCTAACCCTAACCCTAACCCTAACCCTAACCCAGTTCCGATCCGCAAGGTAGGTTCCGACCCCTAACCCTGACCAGTAGTTCCGATCCGCAAGGTAGGTTCCCACCGGCCTGATTTCGATTCTTCGGTGATTGCTGCAGGCGTGCGACGATGGCGGCTTCCCTCCGCGCGGCGGCGACGAGGATGCTGCGCCCGGCGGTGCTTCCAGGGGAGGGGCGTCGCCTGCTCGTCCACACCCAGCAGGTATCTTCTCCGGCTACATCTGTGGCTCGACGTCTGATTGTTGCTCTGATTATATTGCTGGCGGTCCTCCCTTCTTCTTTCCATACTGTTAGTGTTATCTATTACCGGAGTATGTCACACGGATGCACGGATATCCTTAAAACAGGCGTTTTTTACGGAATTATTTCCATTGGTAGATGATCAACTGCCTGGCATGAAAGCCTTGGTATTTTGGTAAAACCCACATCTTTTGGTCTCCAACTAGTTCATAGTTTGCTGTAGCCTAGAATGGACCGCCTTGATACTTTGGTAAAGTTGTCGTGATTTGGTCTTCAACGATTTTTACATTTTGCTCTGTCATTGGTATATGATCAACTGGCTAGCATGAATGCCTTTGATATAATTTGCTAAAATACACATGATTTTTGGTCTCCAACGAGTTTTACATTTTGCTGTGCCATTGGTAGATTATCATCAACTGCCTGGTAAAATCAACACATTTTGGTCTCCAATGAGTTTTCTAATTTGCTGTGTCATTGGTAGATGATTGACTGGCTAGCATGAATGCCCTTGATCTTTTTGTAAAAAACTACGTTCTTTTGTCTCCCAGCTGATTTTATATTTTGCTGTACCATTGGTAGATAATAATCAACTGCCTAGCATGAATGCCTTGATATGTCGCTAGTATCGACATCTTTTTGTTTCCCCAACCAGTTTTATGCTTTGGCCGTGCAAGATATAAGGTGTGTTTGCTCTTTGTAAATCACATGTCTTGTCAAGATTATTTCATAGTTATCAATTCTCAATGCTGCTTCTGTGTTTCCAGCTTTCCAAATCCACCCTTGCCTTGGAGAAGGAACACCGTCCGTCGGCAATCCAGCAGAGGGAGCAGATGTGTCTCGAGCTTTCGAAATCCACCCTTCCCTTGGAGGAGAAACACCGTGCAGAGCTAATCCAGCAGAAGGAGGAGCTGTATGAACTCATCGCCCATGCCTACGCCGATTCCACGGCCTCCTCGCTGGACAAGAGTCTGCTGAAAAATCTCTCTACACAAGTCAAGCCTAGACTAGAGGACCCTCAGTGGTGCAGTATCAACCATATATATATATACAAACATAGACGGTTGTTCTATTTTTCGTCTGACACAGGAGTTATACAAAAATCCTTACCATCTCATCCCACCTACCTGCAGGTGCAAGATAACTAGAACCAAGAAGCTGGCTGATTTGGCTACATCGGTAGCTATTCTTGCTTCTTCTGGGCTCACTTATTGTGTCTTGACTGCTGGTCCTGAACTAGTAAAGTATGATGGACATCTTGTTACTGCAGAGAGTCTGCCCCTTCTACAAGGACAATGGCCTGCTGCTGCTGGTAAGGGAGTGCGCAAGCAAGATATGCAGAAGTGAAGGGGACATTCATCTTGTTTGACAGAGAAGCAGGATGGATGTCAGTTCTTTTCCAGCACCATGTTATGTATGTCTCTTGAAATGACTGCATGATCTCTGCCACCTATACATGATTGTCTATGATCTGCCACCTATATATATGATATGATATGACTTTAGTAGTAGTATTACCAGATGATGATCTGTGATGGCAATTCAAGATATGTGTGATGTTGCTGGCATGGTATGTTATTCTTTCAGTTAGTAGTAGCATTACTGGATGATCTGTCAAGGCGACATGGCGTATTATCCTTTGATTTGAAATGAGTCTTATGCATTGCTGCTGCTGCTCAAGGATGTCAGCTACATTTTTTGCATCTTTTGCTGTATATAAGACTGTTGCTATCTTTTGTTAGTAGAGATGGGAGTGTGGTCTTCCTCACCTGGGGCGGCGACACTGGGGGTCGAGTGTTCAATGCTGCAGATCGTGATGTAACTGTGATTTAGAATTGCCTGCGTGCAAAACTAGCCTGTCTTTTATGATTTTCGGTTCTGTTTCTCTTTCGGTGAGAGCTCCTTGGAACATGCCTGGCATGATGTATCGACCTTCTCTGGTTTCATTCCTGCAATGGAACTCCCCTCCCCTGATCTTCTAAAAATGAAAGGCCACCAGTTTTGTCTCGTGTTTTCACTTTGTATTTTATGAATATAGTCCCTATTTTTGAAAATCCTGATTTTTGGAGCGAGCGGTTGAGGCTGATGGAGAGGAGAGAATATCAAGACAAGAAAAGGAGGTCAAGTGATGCTGGTCATATTAACTGTGTTATTTGGCCAACATATCATTCGACAGTTTTCTTGTCATTTTCGGACGGAGTGACATGATGATTGGGAGAAAACATGGAACATGTCCTTGTAGCACACTGGCATAAGCAAATGGTTGTCAGGTCATACCACTATGGATGATGATGATGATGATGATGATGATGATGATGATAATAATAATAATAATAATACTAATTGTAGTGAGATTTCAACGAGCATAGTCCCTCTATGCCTTGCAGCTCTACTACTCTACGGAAGCCTAATTGCACATAGAGGATGTACAGCTGCAGTAAGTAAATTATTGGGCATCCAAAAAGTAAACACTGCAGCTGCAGGAAAACAATATGACCAGCATAGAAGATGAACAAGCTCAAGATGAAGTTATTGATTGGCAAATAGTCCAATATGCTAACTAGGGCAAATAGGGCCCTACTCCTTAATTGATGATCTAGGGCAAAATTCTTGGTGTAGATGATGATCTAGAATACTCCCTACTCCATACATAGTTGAATAATCACATAGTCCAATAATCATAGGACCTCTTTTCATAGGAAGGCAACGATTTTAGTAGTTCCATGAAGACAACAATTTCAGTAGTTCCAGGAAAGCCTTTGAGAATTTACTCCAGGAATATGAATTTTCATTAGTTCCAGGAAGGTCATTTATAGTTTGAATTAAGATTGCTGTGAATACCAATGTTAATCTGCAAGGAAGCCTATAGATCTTGCTCGAATGCAGTAGCAAACTGAAGAGGAAAAACTGAAGATTACTGTGAATAACAATGTAGAGTAGCAACCTCAAGATAATCTACAGGAAACTTGCTCGAAGGCAATGAATTACTGTTATTCTCATTTTTAAACCTACTACAGTTACAGTGTACAGAGTTGCTAAGGGAAAGGTGGCAGCAGGATGGTTGGTGAGGCTTGAGGGATGGAGCACACCGAAAGAAAAATAGAGGGTCACAAAGCTCACCAATATACAGATTATAAAAAGGGGTAAATTACCCTGTGTCATCAGAGTAACACACTATGATAAAATCGCAATTGAACCTCCACCTCTTAACATCCTACTTGTCCAATGCTACACCGAGCGAGGAGTTGATCTTGATTCTAAGTGTCTTAGGCCTTGTTTGGCAAATCGCCACGGAGCGGAGCCTGCAGCCACTCCTCAAATTAGAACTCAAATTAGAACTAGATCCTGCTCCGCTCCGGCGTGGAGTCTTGTCGACCAAGACGATGATGGTCGCTTTTCAAGTGCAAGGGTGTACACGTCCTTTCTAGCGATAGATAAAGATTGTGCAGTGAGCATTTTTTAAAAAGGCTGATGATGGACACACGAATTTTTTCCTGCTATAGGCAACATATGAAGCTGATGAAACTGATTTACTTTGAAGATTTTCAAAGCACTCGGCCTGTGGCGACCAGTGTGAATTTCTGCATGACAACTCCAGAAAGAAGTAAATTGACACCCGGAACACCAAAACAAAACGGAGCTCCACATTTTGTTGTATCTGAAGGTCGAAATGTTTCCTTGCATAATTTGTAATTTGCACATAGGTTATAAAAATGAACGGCGAAAAAAGCCAACAAGAAACACAAGTGCAACAAACACCACATAAATGTTGTGCGTCTTTGGGCTGGGCAGATGATAGCACAAGCTCCAGCGACAGTTGATTCAAATCAACATCACCACATCACAAGAAAATAAACTGGACCCAAAATCCATGCCCTAAGCGCATCCTGCATACCTACAAACACTTGCTCAGGTTCCTATCTTGCGAAAGAACAGAGCAAACAACTTGCAAATAAACATTGAATAATAAACAACACAAATTATGATTGATCTATTTTTATACAACACATATGTCTCAGGTTCCAGGAATACTTGCAATAGACATTATAACAATACAAATAAACATTTTAAGCAAACACACAAAGCAGCAAAAAATATCACCATGTGGAATCTCAACAAAAAGCTAATCATCATAGTTTAAACAAGGCATAACATTATATTATATTATATGGTATAAATATATGGCTTGTTAGTCACAGGAAAATATGCAACGTTCCAAAGATTGTTTCAGGGAACGAAATCAACAAGGAATATGTTAGTCACAGGAAAATATGCAAAGTTCCAAAGATTGTTTCAGGGAACAAAATCAACAAGGAATAAAGCAATAGAAAACCTGATACAGTTACAAAGATCCTTAAATTGTTAGGCAAGAAAAGCAACCGATTTAGAAACAATGACAGAATTGCAAACAATCTACAAATACCAGAAAGAGCAAAACAAAATTCCTGTAGACATGCAAAACTAAGACAGGCCACACCAAGAAAGACGATCAAAGAGCTTAAAACCTTTGCCATCTGTAGCGGCAATCCTGAACATATCTCAAGTGCAACAAGACGATAGATCAGCTCCCAGGAAGCCTGCGCAGAGGCACGTCACAACCTCTTCTCACTGCCAAAAGACCAACCTATTCTACAAGATCATTCGGACTGTCCAGAACCCTCTCACTGCCAAAAGACCAACCTATCCTACAACTTCATTCAGATGTCCAGAACCCTCTCACTGCCAAAAGACTAACAACTGTCCACAGCCCTGTCCTTCAGTTGGCCGGGCCTATCTTGCTAATAGACTAACCAGCGCTGGTGTGGGTTCCATCCTTTCCAACAGAAGCATCACCAAAGAGGAACGCTGAAATAACAAACGAATCAACCATCTTAGGAATGAATCATGTTAGGACCAGCAATCAAAAGTAAGTGTGACAGAGAAATCAAAATCCTCGGGAGCGAATCAACCATATTAGGAAACAAAGAATTCATGATAGCCACACATACCTGCATCAGCAGCAAAGGGAGGGAGGCTTCTGCCGCACTTGCAACATACTTCTGGCCATGGGATCCCGATATCCAAGATTTCATTCCGAGTATCCAGGCCCTTAGCACCTCCGGTATAAAAACTCAGCCAATCACAACGGCTCATACCAACGAGAAACACACCAAAGCCACCAACTTTAGTCAGGTTGACCTTCTTCTGATCTTGAGGCTTTTCCCCACCACTTCTCTTATCACCGCCTTCATCCCCACCCTTCATCACTCCGAGCTTCTCAATCTCTAGCCTGATTTCATCATTGCGGATCTGTGCCATATTCTCCTTGTGCGCCTGGCGGGTGATCTCCGTTTGCAATTCATGACTCAATTCCCTTTCCCGTTTGCTAGCATCTTCACGCAACTTGCGATTCTCGGTTTCAAGCTGACCTACTTTCTCAGTAACTGAACTCAGCTGTTCTTTTAGCAACTCGATCACACCTTGATGCTTTTCTGATTTCCCCTCGGCCAACAGAAGGAACCCAGTAACAGCCACTCCACCAATCAAGAAATGGTGGGAGCTCTGGAGACATAGAGTTGGAAGTGAATACATAGAAATTACATCCTTAAGAGCATTGTGGAAAAAAAGGTTCTCTCTACTCCATCTAGTGGCTTGGCATCAATTATACACATACATGTACTGTGTAAAATAAATTCAGTAATTCCATTGATATGAAAACAACATTCTACAATTTTACGCAGGCTGATTCTGATAAAAATGATGTCTACAAAAAACATACCAGAGCAGTAAAAGATGTATAAAAAACCAAAAGAGAGGATTCAACCAAACACTATACAAAACTACATCATGTTTTTGTACAGATTACTATACTGAAATTCCGTGAACAACTATACTATCAGCAACAACATGTTAGAACTATATCAACAACTACACTGCCCTATTTAAAAAAGACGTAAAAAATGAACACATAAAAGAACACTGCATTGGAAGTAAAAAAAAACATTTCTGATTGAAGCATGGACGACAAAAATCATGATCATACTTCAAACATTTAACTGTATGGGTGGGAAATCTGATGGTTGAACAGCGATTGACTTTGGCAAAAAATCAGCGGCTAGTTGAATTGCTTAATTTCGGAATTGAAGCTAATCTCTCGGCTAACCGAATTGCTTACTGCTACTGTGGATGAAAGATTGCAGCAAGAGAGCAAGCAAGCAACTCAGCACAAAACAGATGCAACCTAACTAGTCTCATGGCAAGTACTTAGTACCAAGCAGCAACAACAAACAGGCACGGCGCAGGGTGCAAAAACATAACGGTGCAGAGGATATGCAAGGAGAAAATATGTGGAGAGAGGCGAATCAAATTACACACCATCCCGAACCACACACAACACATCTATGTGTAGCTGGTACCTCGTATGTCCGTCCTTAATTTCTACTAATTACTACACAGAACTTCCATGAACTACATCATGTTGTTGTACAAATTACTACAACAAATTTCCATGAACTGTACTGTCAGCAAAAAACCCTGCTAGAATTACAACAACTACACTGAACCTATTTAAAAAAGATAGAAAATGAACACATAAAAGAACACTACATATACTCATCTATTTTCCTCAGTTTTTAAACAAAAAATGGACAAACATGAACTGCAGCTACTGATATGGTCTACTGCCAAACATGAACTGCAGAAAAAAGAAAAAGGAGAGGGAATTGGTTAGGGTTCAAACCCAATACTGATCCACCCCCATCCCACCTATCAAAAAAGCCCCATTGATCCCCACCATCAAAATCTGCCACTGATCTAATAACGCAAGGTGAAACAAAGTGACTACAACCAGAAAATCATCACACACATCTGCTTAAAGAGAGCAAAAAAGGGATCTAGCCACATAATATACCCACCCCACTGAACTTACCATTTTCAAATCCCCACACATTTGACAGAATGTGCACCGCCCCTCCTCTCCTCTCAGGAGAAAAGATAGGGCTGCTGAGAGCAAGCCCACAAGGCCACAACCGAGACAAACACATGCCCCCCCCCCCCCAGCGGCACCAACTGACAAGCCCTAGCTCGTGAAAAAAAAACCAACAATGGCCTGCCCCATCTCGAGTGGAAGTCACACATGGGCAACTAGCGCGAGAGGATAATATCAAGTTGCACGAATTTTGAAGACAAAAAAAAATCAACTTCTCGGACCGGCCCCGAAGGAGCCAAGCTGTGACACCAGATAGGCCACGGCCACCACGGCCATGAACATGGCCTGACAAGGTCGGCCGCTCGGACCAAGAAGGCGATGAACATGGCCATGGGAACCGAGGCCATGGAGGTTGCCTCTTCTCTTGAGATGCAGATGCAGATGCAAAAAAGGAGAGCCCTTTGGTGAGACTAGTAAGCGTGCACGTGCAACGCACGTCTCAACTAAAATACATATGAAATATAATAACTTTATCACTATCACTATTGCAGATGAGCTCGGGCTCAGATTCGAATTTTCGTGGTACATAGATGTTTGTCTTGTATTAGAGACATCACTATCACTGTTTGTCCTATAATGGACATAACTTCATAGCATGTTCTTCTAAGATTTTTCATCATTGCATCCAATTTTAACTAAATATGAGGTATATTGTTTCCAATTAAAAAAATATCAAGCTTATTTTCTTCTATTTGGTTCCTATGAACGGGTCATTACAGTAGCCACCGAAAATAAATAAAAATTGATATGCAAGTGTGTGTGTAGAGGTAATGGAAATAAGTGAAAGCCGATCTAATGATATAATTCATCAAAGTTCTAAGATACAAGCTTGTGCATCTAAGGAACACAAACATTGTTGTCACAACCTTTGAAAATTATGAAGGTGCCATAAGCCGATGATCCTTGGTTATAAAGATGACAAAATACACATGAAAATATGTAATATCATTTGAAACTTGCACTATGTAAACTGAATTTTATCTGAACTAAAATTGACTGAAGTTTCAAGTTGTGCTACCATCGACTGAATTTTACCCATTGAAGGAAAAAACTTGCAGAGTACTACATACCACGTTGTCTTACCATTGTGAAGCAATCATCAGTGGCATCACAGAAAATCCATCACTTCAATAAGGAGAAATAAAATAACAAAATGTAAGTATGTAGTATTACTATGGCCATGAGGCGAGGCGAGTCTTGAGCAGCTAGAAGCAAATGATGCGGTCCTGCCTCAGCAACCTCAAAGACCATCCTCCTCCACTTGGACAACCGCTCACCGTCCATGTCATCGACATTGACCGCAGCTTCGTGTTCCGCACACCCAATCAACTCTGGCAGCCATGGAGGCGACGACGGCTTCTGCCTTGTATGTTGTGCGTGGTACCAAGCAGAGTTGCATTCTTCCCCATCCATAAAGGCAACCAGATGTTGCGGTGAATAATGTCCACTCTGCAATAAAACTAAGCAATAATAGTCCAAACCGTAAACAGAAGAAGAATTAGGAATAATGTTGGTACCATGGCTAAAGATGTCAATCTAATGAACTAATTCACCATCAATTTGGTTGGTCAAGAACCATCAAGTAAATAGAGTCGTGAACAATAAAAACATAATCCTTCTGAACCGACTAACCTGAATACGTTTTCTTAACTCTAAGATGAGCATTAAATATAAGCTTTGGAAATGAATTGACTCTTCAAAATAAAAGCGACGTTGCCAATTATTGATATGACAAGCATCTTGATGTATACAACCAAAAATCAAAATAATTTCGTGTAGCCTATTCTAAAGTATGCTAATAAAAAAGAAGACAAATTTCTATGTACACCAACAGAAGGTACACATATGTTTATTCCATTTGAGATTACAACAGGGATGGTCTTTACAATCATGTCTCCACTTGAGAACAGTAGTTTATAAGAAAAGAAGTACAATAAACAAATATATATTTAGTGAGGAAGCAATACATTAGAACTGAATCAATTGATAACAACATATAGTGAATGCCTGGAAATGCATGTGTACACATAACTATTGACAGGAACAAATCCAATTTTATGACTTAAAATCTATTAAAATAAAAACACTCCCTTTGCTTTGGCAAGATACTCCAGATATCCATTAAAATAATCATATATCGACTATAAGTCGCCTACACAAAGAAACATCTGGACAGCTAGTAGAAAGAACAAAGTAGTCTTGAAACACAAGGTAGCTTAGAACCACAAGCACTACAGATAAAAAATATTGAGCATTAACCTCTATATGTCGGGGACAAATGAAAGGGATATATCTCATAGAATTTTGAATTTATATTTATAGCAAAATTCAATACATGTCAAAATTTAGTAGCTTCAGAAAAATATACGATTGATACACATAATTTTTGCTTGTGCTTACAAACAATACAAATTGGCAATGTATGTCAGACTGCAAGTACATTACAGGCAGGTAAAAGCATCTTACAGAGTTGTTTATGTTAACAGGAGCTTAATTTGTGAAGCGTTTGTCAAGCGCCCAAGAAAATAACATGAAAATAGATGGAAGCACACATACCACCGAGGCTGGGTGGAATCTTGTCAGTGCTGAACGCGACCTTCGACGCACAATAGACTGCTCGAAGGACCTGAATAATATCCATAATACCTGAATCTTTTTAGAGATATACGGCATGCCTCTAAAGTATCAAAATGTATTTCGGACGTTCGTGGTTTCTCTGTGTGTACTTTGCGGTGTGACTCTAGAAAAACTTATGTTTGCTCTTTTAATAGTAGTAGAGATATTTTGGGACTGAGGAAGTATCACCCAATCCGATGTAGATGAGTGATGCGTTCACTGGATCTTCTCGTCCGACGATTTTGATGTAGTTTCCGCATAATAAAACATTCTCTGAAGAAATATATTTTGCACAATAAAACATTCTCTGAAGAAATATTCAGCACAATAACACATTTTCTGAAGAAATATGCTGCACAATAGATTATAGTTTCTGCACGATAGCTAAAAAAAATGCACAGTAGCTCAAAACATCAGCACAACGACACATTCTCCATGATATCACTGCACATGTCGTGTGCATATATCAGACCAATGGCCTTTTTGTAGTGAAGTGTATCAACTTTCTTTTGTTTGCAGAGTGCATCAAGTAGAACATCATCTTCCGTGTGCTTGTAATTGCCACTTGACTGTACCAGTGAGAGACCAAATACAGATTTCTTTGAAAGTGCATCAAGCACACAACACGCCAGCAGCAAAGCATCAAACAACTCCACTTCTAAACAAGGCCTTGAATCAAGTATCAAACAGCACACAAGCATTTATTCAAGACACACATAGATCCATCATGAGCTATTCAACGCATTCTGGAAACTGCACATGTTTAACCGGCAGTACCAGGGAGCAGCAACAAACTACAACTGTGTAGAACATCTGACTCGTTCCTAGTGCACATACACGCGCCACCGCTGAATGCCCAACTCAAACCTGCTTAGCTCTGGGAAGATGGTTGGTTCTGCACTTCTGCCACAAAGGCCAGCTCACGCGGCGCTGTTCAGCCCTAGCCGAGAGACGCCTCCAAGATCAGGGATAGAGATTGTGGGGTAGACTTAGTCCATCACCCGTGTGTGCCCTTCCACTTGTCATCGACCTTCAGCCGCCGCACCCCCTTCGGCAACCGACCCCGCTCCCTCAACCCCTCTTGCCGCGCGTGCCCTACAGCGGCCGCTGGAGACAACAAATACAGGAGGAGCACATTGAGCGATGGACATGACAAAGGCAAGAGTGCTTATCTGAACCCGTTGTCGTGCTCTCGTGCAGAGACCGCCGTGCTATCGTCTGTTCATTGAATTTCCCATGCACAAACAACACAAAGAAGGATTGAGAGGGAGAAAGATGGCATGATCGCTACCTTCCAGGCACCGATGGATGGAGCGGCCCCTTTGCCGAGGAGATAGTGGTGGAGGAGGGCGGACTGGCAGCAGGGAGCACATCGACGGCGGTGAAGACACCAGTGTGGATCTCGAACCGGTAGGGGCTCCGCGCTGCAGGCACACGCGCAGCGTTTTTCGCCGGCGGCCACGCCGCATGCGTCCATGTCCCTAGCGGTGGCCGACAACATGACGCGCGCCACTACAGGTCCATCATGGACGCGAACGCCGGGTGGCCGATGGGCGGCCTTCAAGTGCAGGCCGAACGCAGCCGAGCATGCTAGGACGTCCCCGTGAAGCCGCATGGGTATTCGGCGTCTATCCCAGGTCGTGGCCACGGAGGCGACGTTCACGACGACCGTGCCCAGCGGTGCGTCATCGGCGGGCCGTACCGTTCGGCGAGGCACCATAGGGATCCGGCGGCATCTTGCCTACGACGTTGAGGAGCTAGCCGATGATCGGAAGCGGCCACGCCCAGGACCCCAGGTGGAACCGTAGAAGGTGGCATCGGGATCTGAAACAAATCTGCGCAATGTTTAAAGTGAAGGGCTGCATGCATACCTCCGTTAATGTCTCAAGCTTTAATTGACTTCCTTGCATGCAGGGTCATTAGTTAATCATCATCAAAGAAAAAAGGAAACCGCTCTAAATTTGCTCCTGGGATGTAGCGATCGTTGGGTGCTGGGTTGTCTGGCATGACGTGCAAGGGCAGGTCTGCCGGCAGAACATTTCATCTCAACCGTTGAACTCACAGATGTAACATGGGCAGTTGGATGTGATTTAGCCTGCTAGATCGGACGTTCGTGGTTTCTCTATGTGTACTTTGCGGTGTGACTATAGGAAAACTCATGTTTGCTCTTTTAATAGTATAATAAATAATAATAAATAATAATAGAGAAGAGGAGAGGAGTCTGCCACGCGTTAAGTAGTCTGCCACGGGGACAAAATAACGGAAAGACCCGCCGTAATTACCGTACCTACCGTCTACAGCTTTTTTTTCGTTTTTTTTTTATTGACGGGCGACCGCGTGGGTGGAGGAGGCTCAGCTCACTCCCAGTCCTACTCAGCAACCGCACGCACGCGGTCATCCTCGGACTATTTCCCTGTTTGTTCGTGGCGGCGGGCTCTCTGTAAAAAGGCCTGACGTCCACCCCAGATCTACCCACTGACACCGCATCCGGCCACCAGCCGTTGGATCATTCCTCCCAAGATCCGACGGCCCGCAACTGCTCGAGGGAAGCACGCGATCCGTGTGCTCCGTCCCCATTGGTTCAGACCTGCTTGGTTGGTTTCTTATTTGTTTATTTCTTTATTATTATTTGTTTGTGTGCACGTATAATAGTCCTACGTGACAGCTCCACAACTTGTATTGTTCGTGCGTATATTACACAAAAATACGTGTTCCCAGCCTACGAAGAAAACTAGTGCACTATATACGTAACACGCGACGCCAGTGTCACAACTCACAAGCACCACCAAGCAAATCCCTGCGAGACCGTCTTCTTCGCCGGAACTCCTACTCCTTCGCCGTCGACACACCGACGAAAAACAAATGCCGGACCCTCTACACCTCGTTACCTCATCGGCCTGCCCCTAGCTCCGCCGAGCCTGCAGCGCCGCCACGGCAGGGTAAGGATTAGAGCATCTACACCGCGCACCCTAAACCGCCCCAAACGTCTGGCGAACACCCTAGTCATTGACCGGGCGCAAAAAACCGATCCAACCAGATGCCTTAAACCGGTCTCAAACGTCCGAACCTGTCCGGCGCCCTTCCTATCCAACCCAAACGTAGAGTGGATATGGGGAGGCTCTGGCGTGCCCAAGCGCATCCGTCACGTAGGCTTGGCCTAGCCTGGCAAACATGTGCCCTGTTAAAATCCCCATCCGGAAAACTCTAGACACCTGTCAATTCAAACTTCGCTTCACTCCCCGCTCCGCCCACACCACTTCTGATCCTATGCGATCCGATTCAATCACCAGCGACGGAAGCAGTGCTGGCTCCAGTGGACAATCCGACGGCTCGAGCATTGATGTGGAGGAGGGCGCTCTTCGCATCAGGTTGAGGCGGTCGCTACTCGAGCAAGGCGGCGCCGGTAGCGGGGGATCTTCTTCCTCAGCGCCCATCGCATGTCGACGCGGCGTCGACGATGTTGCAGCGCGTAGCTCCGGCCACTCCGCTCCCGTCCTTCAGGTATGCCGCCAACCACCCTCTGCTCTGGGAAGTAGTACCCGGCCACTTTTGGGTCCTCATACCCACGTCGGCGCCGGCGCGCGCAAGGACGTCCATGTCCGAGGCACGAGCAGCCCGCCGCGAGCGACAACGGGCGAGGGAGAGGACGACAGGGGTCGGGGAGGCGCTAACCGCACACGCGGTCGATCCCGATGTCGTGCTCCTCACGTCGGTCCTCCGCTGCTCTCTCACGACGACAGAGACGGATGTGCGGTGCCTCCACCACGCCATTGAGTTGTCGGAGCGCGAGGCAAATAAGGACGCGGCCGCGAAGGCGAAGACGACCTGTCATGCGAAGGAGCAGGGTCGTCGGGTCGAAGCTGCAGCTCGTACTCCGACTTAACGGACGACTCGACCTCCAGCTCCCACGACGACGCACCACCACACGTCGACGCATACATGGAGGAGGGGCGCAACCGCATCGACGACCGAAAGGGGAAGGGGCCGGCGAGGAAATCACCTTTTCCTCCGCCCTTCCCCATTTTATTTATATTTAAAGTAGTTTGTAGTATGAATTTGCATTGTCCGCCGATGAACAATGCTCTTTTTGTCCGGCGATCCGATGAACTGTGTGTTGATCGTGTTTTACGTAGCGTTGCATGGGTTGTATGGGTTTAAGGTTTCGAATATGAAGGACACGGATGTAGAAGCCAAAACATATGAGGCATGGCCAATCAGTGCTTGCGGACCCGCTCGCCCGCGTTCGTAGACATTTGAGGTGCCGGATTTACCAAGTCCGGTTTGTAGATGCTCTTAGTCATGCATTTAGTCCAAGCTAGTGTGCATGTCAATATGTGGTCACGTACACGGTGCAAAGCTAGTCAGTAGTGTTAGCTTAGGAGAGCGGCGCTAGAGCACACGAGCTCGCCTGCTCCCGCTTGGCGTACCAATTGGACAAGGACACATTGGTACCTGTGTATTGAATGCGATCGTAGGGGAGGAAAAGGTGCACAGCGTGCAACAGTATCATACGGCGACTTTGCCGTTTGATTTAACGACAACAACTTGACGGTACACCGCACCGTTTGGTACAGGACGCAGTTGTCGGTGCATAACGACTGAGGACCAGCGGCTTGGAGCAGTGTTGGTGCATGCATGCAAGGGTGGATTCCAGCTTTTCCTTCACGTATGTGATGAATCTGTGTGCATGCATGGTATCGGCTGATGCATGTTCTTTTATCTCTACTTGTACTCCATCTGGTCTTGACAAACTCAGGTGTTCTTCGTTGAATGGATGGATTTCAGAGACAAACTTGATGTGCCTGTCGTTGCAAGTCCATTTCGCCAAGACAAACTTGATGTGCCTGTCGTTGTACGTAGTATGTAGTACGTGGGATTTTTGTTTGCTAGATTTAGGAGATTAAATGGGAGAGAGGTGGATGCAGAATGACTAATCTGAGGTGTGATCGGTCACTATTCACGGACGCGTCCGCTCGCGTCCGCGGACGTTTGAGGGACCAGATTTGCAAAGTTCGGCTGTAGATGCTCTAAATTGATTTGCCTGATGTTCCTGTCTACACGTGGGCCGTGACGGCAGTTATTCAATCATAACAATAGTTTGAATGTTTGGGTCGCTCATGCAACAAAAAATAATGGCAAACGTGTTTTTAAGTTTCAAAATGTTAGTGCAAATAAAGAATGTTCATGAATTTCCCAAAAATGTTAATAGTTTAATAAAAATGTTTGTGAATCAGAAAATTTGTTCGTGAATTCAAAAAGGTTCGTGTATTTGAAAAATATTGTTCGCTTATGCAAAAACTATTTGTGAATTCGATAGATGTTGGCGGTGAATTCAAATAATGTTCGTGGTCGAAAAAGTGCGAATACGAAATGTGTTCACAGCAAATTCAAGAAACATTGGTGAATTCAAAATATGTTCAAGTATTCTAGAAAAATGTTTAAGTATTCATTTTTTTGAATTCGAATATAGTTTGCGAATTCAGAAATTTCATGAATTCGTCAAGAATTCAGAAACAATTCATGTACTCAATTTTTTGCACGTACTCAAACATTGTTCGCAGATTCAAAAATTACATGCGAATTCAAAATATGTTCGCAATGAATTCATAAAATGTCCTTGGTTTCAAACAATCTCCGCGAATACGAAATAAGTTCGTGGCGATTCCAAAAATATGTTCAAGTATTCTGCAAAAAAATTGTTCTTGTATTCAAGAAAACTTCTGAACTCAAATATATGTTCATGAATTCAAAAATATTTGAGAATTGGAAATATGTTCGCAGAGAATTAGAAAAACGTTCATGAATTCCATAAATGTTCATGGTGAATTCATAAGATGTTCATGAATTCAATAAATGTTCGTGCGCAAAATAAAAAAATACTCCTAAATTCATAAAATGTTCACATATTGAAAAAACTGTTTGCAAAATAAAAAATGTTAGCGTCTTCAAACAAAATCACGGATTGAAGAAAATGTTCACCACTACAAAAAATGCTCACCGATTTGAAACATGTTGGCGGCAAATTCAAAAAAGTTCGGGAGTGCAAAAATATGTTCACGTATTCAAGAAAGAATGTTCACGTATCAAAAAAAGTTTCACGATTGTAATATTGTTCACGAGTTCAAAAAAGTTCGCAAATAAAAAATATGTTCAAGCATTCAAGAAAAATGCTCATATATTGCTTGAACATATTGCAATGGCAGCATGCTCACGTCTTGCTCACGTCATTCGAGAAGACGGAGCTGCTTTTCCTAATCGCCAGCTTGAAGATATTCGCGTGTTATATTGCGAAGGCAGCGTGCTCACGTCATGTTCAAACATTGGAGAAAAATGCTCATGTATTTGCGAAGGCAGCATGCGCTTGAACAGGGCCGCGGGCACAAGACGGAGCTGGCCTCCTGTGCCAGGACGACGTTACGGAAGCTCTGTTGGATAACTCAGTGCAACAGTAAATCAATATCTGGCCCACTGACGTAATGGTGTCGTGTCTATCATAAAAGAACGGTAGACAATACCGGGAGCAGGCGAGGACGAGCACTCTTGTGAAATCTCGTGTTAGCTAGCATCATCATGTATAACGTTCCATAAAGTCCAAGCGGCAAGGATGTGGTGTATATTTTTTTTCCATGATAAAACATGTCTCATTCATATCATCATAAAGTTTAAAGTATAAATCATGTAAAGATCGATATGATAAAATTAAAAAGACAATAGAATATCTCTGAGCTTGATATCAACGTCCATCACCTACTTCTGGCACCACCACATGGTCGTTTGCCCGTTCTATTTGTGGGGTACGGATTCATTAGAAGGATCATGGCGGATAGCTCCGGCGACTTAGGGACTACCTCGCACCAGGATACCTTCCCCTCGTCGCCTCCACACTAGCAAAGGTAAGTCAAGAAGCGAACTTGGTGCCCTTGGTACCAACACCCTATATGTGCCAGAAAAATCACAAAATTCTGGACTTTTTTTTCTAAATTAAATATGATCAACTATTGTACTTCCTCTGTTTATTTTTATAAGTCCTTTCAGACAAGTGGAATTGAGCTGTTTTGCACATGGGTTAATTACACAAAACCACAACTCCAGAGTAACTTATAACACTTCACCACAACTTTTGAGTTCATGTCAACTTACAACACTTTACCACAACTTTTGAGTTGTTTTAACACAAAACCACAACTTCTGAACTAATTCTCAACATTGAGCCCAAATCTATCAGTCAATTTCTTTTAATAGCCAATCTGGTTGATTGGGCCCACATGTTAGGACCTAAGTAGAAAAAAGGTGGCATGTGCGCACCTCCTATGCAGCCTACCATTTCCTCCTCTTGACATCCCGTACCCGGTGTTATGAACTCCATCAACCCATTGAGCAGGGAGATGGGTGTTGGTGGGCTGGTCAAAATTCTACCACAGGACGATCACTCCAAGCATCCTCGATGGCGAGGTTCCTAGTGTCGCAAAGCCGTGCCCATATGTCACTGTCGCTGGCGGTGGAGTTCCAAATGATCTCGACGTCGTAATCAGTGAGGATGAGCACGTTGTCGTGAAGCATGAGGTTGCAGCCCTGATTGTGCACAACGTGGCGGCATGGATGTGCTGGCAGCGCCCGTTCGGACTAGACATATAGGTCCTGGGGAGGATGAGCGCGTCTCTACAGCCGTGGAGCACAAGGCAGGAGCCTTGTCTATGCATGACGCGGTATAGTGTATGTGCTAGCCGCGGCTGTCCAGACGACAACATGGTTGGGCGGAGTGCGCTAGACGAAGAAGGTGAAGACCGTGGATTTTCTTTTCTTTTCTGGGGTAGATGGCGCAGAAGATGCAGGTGAATGCGCAGAAGATGCAGGAAGGTATAAAGAGAGTTTATGCACCGACAAAAGTTGCGCGACACGAGAGATTCTAGCAATGGTGGAAGGGTGAGAGTACGTGCGTATAATCCATGGACTCAACATTAGTCATAAAGAACTCATATACTTATTGTAAAAGTTTTATTAGCCCTCGAAGCAAAGTACTACTCGCATGACCCTAGGAGGGAAGTTGGTAGGAGTTAACTATCGTGCACCCCGATTCAAACATCACAAAAGGATTTCAATTAAGGATAAATCATGCTCCGACCTCACCCCTAATGTTAGCGGACACCACTTTACATGCGTGAGGATGTACTTGCGTAAAGACTTAATTCCCTTAACAACATTATTAATACTCAACTTTGGCTCATAAATAACATTGAACTTATTACCTCCTTGCTAGCCCAGTGTAACACTTACCGCAATGTTGTCCGTCTCATACACGACCTCAAACGGTTGATCCCAATTTGGAGGCCTGATGACAGGAGTCATGATCAAAGCCCGCTTCAGCCTTTTAAGGTTGTCTTCCATTCCTCATTAGACACAAAAGGGATGCTCTACTAGAAGAGGTTAGCCAAAGGTTTTGAAATACTGGATAAAATTATAATAAAACGTCTATAAAGCCAGCATGCCCAAGAAAACTCGGTATCCCTTTTATGTCTCATGGGTACGGTAACTTTTCTATTGCAACCATCTTTGCTTTATCTACCTCGATATCCTTTTTGGATACCTTATTTCCCAATGTAATTCCTTCGTTCATCATGAAGTGACCGAGGGTTTTACCCAGGCCTGGGCCTCCGGAGAGTAATACCCTACATCTTGCTTATTTTTGTTGTTCATGTTGGAGGGTACCTTGTGCGAGGGACTTACAATGGTGTATGAGATTGCTACTGAGAATTTCTATCAGAGAGCATATGGGGACGAGATCCCCCTAGCCTCCCCTTATACACACGATGGAGGCTATGGTTTATAGGTAGGAAGATGCGATCTTGATCGTCACCGACCTAGGCTTGGAGAGCAAGAAGGTCTATGGCATCCTCCTTAGGGTTTCCTCCGATCCCTGGGCCTCGTGGGCCCTGGGCAAGCCTGCTGTCGGGTTCCCTTTGGTGAGCCACCCCTGGTGTATGACACTGTTACCAGTTGCATGGATCATCATCTCACGGGGACTTGCATTGGTCTAGAATCTTCAATAATATAAAAAGTGTTCCTGATGTATTAGAAAATGTACAATGATGTATATATAATTTTTTTAGATGTATACAAAGAATATAAAATATGTATGGAAAAACGTATACATAAAAAAATATATGTTTAAAAATGTTCATCTTCTATGTGAATTTTTTTTGAAAATAATATAAAAAGTGTTCCTGATGTATTAGAAAATGTACAATGATTATGGAGAAAGTAGATATTAAAAGATATAAGTTTTTTAAAATTATAATTATATAATTGGAAAATGGTAAACATGTATATAAAAAACGGTTCTAATATATATAAATAATGTATAATGTGTATGGAATAGACAGACACAAAAACTATAAGTTTTCAAAAATGTTATCATGACCTTGGACAATATTAAAATTGTGTATAAAAATGTTCCTCATTTGTACAAAAAATGTCGAATGTGTATGTATAAAGTTGAAATCCATTTTGAAAAAAATTACTATATATTTGAAAAAAATATTCAATGCATAATTGTTTCAGATGTACACAAACTGTTTCATTTTTTGTTTCTAAAAGTGTCTATAGAATATTCCTATCTGTACGAAAAGAGAAAGAAGAACCAATCAAAAGCAATAAAAAGGAGAAAAAACAGTGCAAAACAATGAACTAGTGAAAACCGAGAAAGAAACAAAGTAAAACAAATAATACCGATTAAAACCAAGAAAGAAACAAACAAAACGGAAGAAAAATAAAAAGTAGGAAAAAAACCATTGAATACAGAGAAAGAAACAAAAGAAAACCGAAAAATAAAGAAAAATGAACGAAAAGAAGAAAAAAAATCAATGAAAACTGAGAAAGAGCAAAAAAATGGTGAGAAAAAGAAATAGAACAGAAAACCATGTAGAAATAAAAAATTTTTGGAAAAAACAGAAAACAAAAACTGGAGAAAAGCCATCAAACAACTCGATCAACGAGAAAACCAGAGACCGAACAAAAAACACAGAAAACGGGCTGGTCCAGAAACAACGGGAGAGCGGTCCACACCCTCTCCCTCCAATAAGCGACCCTGAATCCTATTTTATGCCACCAGCGTCACTTAAAGGAGATTCAGCAAAGCGGCGCACACCCTCCCTTCCATAAGGTAGCTACCTGGGCCGGTCCATGTAGGTTTCTTTCACTTGTTCGCTCATTTTATCTTCATTTTTCGTTTGCTTTTTTATTTTTAGTTTTTTTCATTCTTTTTCGATTTTTCCTTTTACAATTTCGTGATCTTTTCAAGTTTTTTGCCAACTTTTTTCAAACTAGGTAATTGCTCGTGCATTGCAAGGGGATATATGTCATACATTGGTGATAGTATAAATTTAGTGAGTTTACGCGATCACCATGATTTACATGTCATTTCATAGTTAATGTGATTGTGTGTAAAAAAAGGACTTTCGCTACTGATTAAACTGCCACCCGGCTTATAAAAAATAGTATGACTTTATTTGGTAAGACAATAAGAAGTGGGATAGTTTAGGCCCGTCTCAACTACTAATATTTACTTTCAGGAATTCCACAAGGCACATAAACTTGGAAAATTTGCACACTATGAATATTACTAAAAATACTTCATCTCCGTACATGAACCACATGTAAGATCTAATTCTCGATAAAAAATGTATGAAGGAATTATCCTGATATCTGGGACAAATATCCATGGACTCTTTTTTAGGGTCAAATATCCATGGTCTGAAGGAATGGGAAACTGGTAACCCATTCGAGTTCGGGTAAACTACCTGCTAGATATAGAATCCGTAATTTTTTAAAATTACCTAACTTTATCAATGTATCTCGAAATGTAAAGTAATAAACATTATCAATCACTTGTGTGATACTATCGTTATCTTTATTACTGTTATATTATACTCCCTCCGTCACAAAATAAGTTTCATTGCTTTAGTACAAATTATTATTTATATACTACTTAAAAAAAATGCAAGGTTCCCTCTCCCATCTCCCATCTTAGGTCAAGTGTTTCATCCGACCTCCCGCACCCCTCCACCAGGTATGCTCTGTTTCCATCCTCACCTGTTTTTCCACCTCATACCTTCAAGTAATCATCTACCCCTAGCTCGCCTCGATCAGGTTTTCTATCTAGCCGGTTAACTTTGTGCTGCGTTTGAAGGGTTGGGAGGACGCATCGAAGGCAAATAGGTAGGGGTAATTGTAGTCGGTTGTAGCAAAAACAGGTCTGACAGGTGGGACTGGAACATTTTGTTTTGGAAAAATATAATTTTTTAAATTTTTTACATTTTAAAAAACGTGATAATTTTTTAAAAGTGAATATTTTTTAAAATATCCAAAAGTTTCTTGAATATTTTATTAAATAAATGAAAGAAAAACCAAAAATAAAACTAAAAGAAGGATAAAGAAAAAACAAAGAAATGAAATAAACAGGACCGGATCCTGGAGGTTCCTAACCTGGTAAAACAGGCCAGGAAACTTCCATAAGGTTCCAAAACCGATGGCTTTTTCCCCAATAATACATCATCCTATGGGCCAGCCCGAGGAGTCCCCTCTTTGCATTTTTTCTTCTGTCTCAAAAAGGAAAAAAGAAAAGAAAGGGAAACGTGTTGTGCTTGGGCTTTGGAGTCGGCGTAGCGAGGAGAAGGAAACGCAGACCGAAGGAAAATCTACCGAAATTTCCAGATCGTGTTAGTTTCCTAGCCTTCTCTGAGTAGTAGTAGTATTGGCTAGCTAGCTAATCTATATATCCCTACCTATGCACCCTGTAACTTGTAAACCGTGAGTTGAAGAAATATAAACACAAGGCTTTCTCCCCAAGTAGTATTGATCGATCCATGGCGGCGGCGCTTCGACACGTTGCGAGGAGGCTCATGGCGGAGCAGCGTCGCCAGCTCTTCTCCCCAAGCAGACTATTCCACACCCGTGAGGTAACTTACGAAATCTTTTACCTCATGATTTTAGGTAATCCATTGAACATGTTTCAAGTAATCCGTTGAACAAGGGCAAGGCCCTTCTCCTTTTTAGATATCCATTGATGGCGACCGAGCCAAGCATATACTAGTAGTAATATATATTGGCTCCATCTATCTATATACACTAAGTATAATTATGTGACTAGTTGCTACACCTGCACCCTATGCATGCATACATATCGAACTCACTTAATTGACAGACAGAATAGTATTCTTCTTAATTATTTATTACCAATCACAACCAGTGCTTACTTAATAAAGATGATGCAAACTAAGTATATCGATTATTACCTCTGTATGAATCAAGCATGCGCGCAAGATCAACGACGGGCTATATAGGGTGGCGCAGAAGAAAGGAGAGTTGTATGATTTGTTACCGAAGGCGAAGACGAATCCCGAGGCTATTGATGAGCATGACATGCAGCTACTCAAACTAATTCCCCATTTTCGACGACAACTCGTTCCAGAAGTAGATGAAATTCTCTGGTACGTACAATATCAGAGGATCAAGCAAGATGCAGGCAGATACAAAATCACTTGATCTGTTTCTTCCCTAGTTTCCTGTTGTTTGATAGGAGTTGATATTATCTCTTTTGACCTGCAGGCAGAGGGAGCGGTTTGCTACAAGGGTTAACAGTGTGGTCGAAGGAATTGCCAGGACGGCATTCTACATTGGTATTACTGCTTTGGCATATGGCATCACCCACGACAAGGAGGTAAAAGACCAGACCATTGACAAGGAAAGCCAGTGAAGACAAGATCGAAAATTTAGAACCAAAGATGGCCCCAGCCTGTTTTCTGTTTAATTATGATGTGCAATTTGACTAACTATATCACTATGCTATTTTTATTGTATCGTGTGACCATGCTATGCTATTATGACATCAAATATGGCCCCTCAAATGTCGACAATGACCGGCCACACTGCAAATTTTCTTTCGCACAACCAAATACCTCAATTAGCAAACCTCAAATCCATACAAACACATGCATTGTAAACTATCTCTACGATGCAACAAAAATCGTCTAGAAACTACATTAGCACATGCCATTGGACTACCAGAAATTGACATTTTTATCCACATACTAGCTATGGACAAAGATCATGCACGGGTGCCCTTGCCCTTGCCCTTCCTGACGTCCTTACCATCTTTCTCGCAGAAGTAGCGCTCGAAAACGCAATATGAATCATGACGGATCTGCTCATCACTGGAGCTCCAGGACCCGTCGCTATCCTCCTTCTCCTAGTCATGGCAGTCCATCCATGGCACGAACCGCCCGGTTTTCTCTTGGGTGAGGGCGCGTGTGTTCCTCCTCTGTTGTTTCTGTAGGATGCAGGCATGGATGGCTTCCTCCTCTGTGGCAGCGCCCGCCGCCGCCTCCTCCACCGCCATTTCAGCAGTGAGGCTGGCCTCGGCCACCTGCATCCTCTCCTCCCCATGGCGGGCAGATCGGTCCCTGTAGCACTCATACGCCGGCTGACCGGAGACAGGGTAGCTAACGGAATGCGAGCCTCCAGCCCTGGTGGATCCGGCCGCTCGTTGCGCCGAAGCAATGGATTCACATCAGACAGATCCCGTTGTCGGTCGAGCACACTTCTTCCGAGAGCGGCGGAGGGTGATGCATCAGAGGTCTGGGTTTAAGTACATTGAGGTTGAGAGGGAGAGGCTAGGGCCTTTACTGATTAGTGTCATCTTTGTATAGGTCCAGTCCTAACAATCATGTATAGCCCAATGTAATGTTACCTCTGATTTCTTTCAGTCAATATTACTACTCATGCTTACTGATCTGTGTCTGTCATTTATGTATAGAACCAGTCTTAACAACCATATATAGTCCAATCTAATGTTATCTCTGATTTCTTCAGTCAGTATTACAGTTCATGCTTACCAACGTTATCTTTTCTTATTAGTGTGCATTAGGAGTATTCTAATGCTCGATTGCTTCTTTGGAGTGCAAATGAAGCTGGTACCTTGGGAGGTGAAGAATAAGAAGCTTTATTGCTTTTGTAAAACTTGCTCTGCATAGGAGAGTGTTGGTACATTTTTGGCTTTATTGCTTTTGTGCTACTTTGCAAGTATGCGTGTACCTGCCAGTATAAGGACGTCGTACGCGGAGTTTCTGCTCCCAGGCTCATCTGCACCCGTCCTCAGAAAAAAATTCAAAACAAATACTAGAAAAATTCAAAAAAAATCCAATTTTTTTTGTGTGGTAGATAATTTGACACGTGAGGTCCGCTCCAAATTTCAACTCATTTGGACATCCGAGCAGCTCTCGGCAAAGAAGACAAAATCAGGGTCTGTAAAAAAGTTTAGTGTTCACACACTGTTCTGATCTGATTTGTCTTTTTTGCCAAGAGCTACTCAGATGTTCAAATGAGTTGAAATTTGGAACGGACCTCACACATCAAATTATCTACCACACAAAAAATTGGATTTTTTGAGTTTTTCTAGTAGTTGTTTTGATTTTTTTTCTGAGCGGGAGCAGATGAGCCTGGGCACTGAGTTGTATTTCCGTAAATATTTTTGCAACTCACAGTGTTGTTTCTCTAAATGATCAGATTTTATTATATTTTCCCTTTGTTTTCTTTCTGGTGGTACGTAGTGAATTGTTTGCTCCTAGATGTGGGATTTTCAAATCTAGGCAGTTGGTGAGGAAACAAAGTTGGTGAAAATATCCAAACTAGACAAAATAATAGAAACATTAAGCACAGAATGTGCTACTGCTAAATTAGCTGCCTGAAAACATTACAAAAAATTGCAACTCCACAGGCAAATGGATGATTCTGTGAGAAATATAGCTATATTGTGCAGTAACAAGATTTCAAAAGCAGAAGAACAGAAAGAGAACTCTAATCTGAAGGTGTGAAGGCTTATCTCTTTTTAATAAACAAATCTGGCATCATAAATAATAAGTAATGTCTTTTTTGTTAGTTGACTGATTTGTTTCCTCGAATTAATATAAAAAAATTGAGTCAATTACACCGGTGATGCTAGAACTTGGCGCAAATGGTCATTTTAGTATTAGAACTTGTGGTGTACATTGAAGTGGTGCAAAAACTTGGCTTAGACGTGCAAATACGGTGCTAATCGCGTTTGTATATGCAAGGACCGGTGATGAGGCAAGCCAGCGTGGCTTAGGGCCCACCGTCAGTGACTGCATGGTGAAGGGCGACGGGTGACGCATTCTTTTTACAAAATACGCCTCAGCTTTTATTTTATTTCTCACATAAAGGCCGTCGCACTAGGATTCAAACTGCGCCCTCGGTCTAAGAGACACGCGCGTCTAGCCAACATACCAAGATAACATTTGATGTTCTGCATGGATCCTACACCTATATATCTTTTGGCTAAACAACATAAACTAAAAAATGTTTAAACCTTGGTCACTGGTTCGATTCCCACACAGTGCTATTTTTAATTTTATTATAAAACATGTGATGTTTCCCTGACAAATGGGACCCATCCAATGCCACACATATAAATTACTGTACATCTGAGAAAATAAAAGTAGAAATTCAAGTATTTCTTTATGCAAAAAATGTGCGCAACCATTCCCTTCACCATGCAGTCACTGACGATGGGCCCTAAGCCACGCTGGCTTGCCTCATCACCGGCCCGGCATATACAAACGCGATTAGCACTGTATTTGCACGTTCAAGCCAAGTTTTTGCACTACTTCGATGTACACCACAAGTTCAAGCACTAAAGTGACTGTTTGCGCCAAGTTCTAGCACCACCGGTGTAATTGACTTGAAAAATTCTGCCTCAGTTGGTCTTTCGAACCAGGAGCCGATGTGCATGTTTGTAAGCTTTCTTTTGATTCGAGTTGGATAGTTGTAGTGTTTTATATTCGTCTTTAGCTGCTTCAACTGTCAAAATTAAAATTGCTGGGAATCCCAACAACAAGGAAATATCTGTCGCCAATTCCTCTTCTAACAGTGCAAGCTACGTACCCTGAATCGAACAAGATTTTTTGTCAAGCCCACCACATGTGTTGACCAGGTCACGAAGACCGTCATCGGTTCCGACGAGAACAAAAAGGCACCATAGTGCACCGCTGATCTCCCGGAAGAAGGTCGTAAACACACTCACGTCTCTTGTGCAAAATATTACCATGACACGCTAATAGAATAGTATAAAATGTCCCTAAAAAAGAACAGTATGGAAAGGTGTTTGCCTATGGATGATGGATACATGTCTAGACCAAATAATGCAATACTTTTTCTCAAAAATAAATAAAAACAATGCAATACTTTTTCCCACTTACCGTTGTTTACTTGTACATAGTGCCTTGTAATCCTTATGTGATGTGTGGGAGATAAGGGAGCATTTTGTATGTACCGACTCAAGTACAACATCAAGAATGAAGATCCTCATCCAAAATTACTATTATTAAACTATAATTTTTAAACACTACAACTCTACTACCCCGGCACGGAGTGGAAATGGGGGTACATAAGCACTTAAATAAGCGGTAGTGAGTGTGGTAGTAGAGAACGGTAGTACCACACAAGCGGTACTACCGCCCTACTGCCGCTAATTCCTTTGGGCTACAGAGAAGACAACGGTAGTGGGGTGGTACCGCCGGAGCGGTACTACTACCCTACTACCGCCCTACTATCGTAAATGCAAATAAGACCACAGTTGTCCAAAGATAAGCGGTAATGCCTGCGGCACTGGACAACGGAAGTACCGCTCAAGCGGTACTACTGCTAGGGTGCTTCCAAATAGCCCAAGGCAGAAAACAGAGGAACTCCAAAGTAGCGGGAAGGGCTATGTGGGTGCATAGGGTATGTGTCCTTGTTGATTCCAACCTTTTCAAAGTAGACCTCCTCTTAATAGTATGGTTTTCTTACGACTCAAATCGACCAAAAAAGAAACGCCGAAGATAATCGTCTTCAATATTATCATCGAGGGGAATAAACCATCTTGTGCCATATGATAGAATATCTGAAATTATCAATGCACACGATTAGTCCGCAAGACACATTGACATCAATCACCAAAACTACTAAGGGATAAATATGCCCTAACACTTGGCTCCAAAGTTTTAATTGGATGATAACCACTAAAATCTAACAACCAAATCACATGTGTATATTCACCTTTACATGGACCTAGCATTTTTTTATACTAGTGCGGATAATAGGATTACATTATCCGCCCGCCCAAAAAGAAGCAATGTGTCAGAGTTGAATCCGGCGGATCTCGCATAGGGCATCCTGAGCTAGTGATCTTAGCTAGATAGTAACGGGATAGAGGGACACAATATTTTACCCATGTTTAGGCCCTCTCGAAGAAGTAAAACCCTACGTCCGGCTTGTATGTATTGATTGTGATGGAGTACAAGTTATAGGATGGGCTTCCTCGAGATCGTATGCGAATGAATCTAACTTCTAGGATGTCTCAAAAATATCGAATATGATCTAGCGACTAGCGTAGCCTCGGTTTATGTAATACAATCGAGGCCTAGGATAACATGAGCCCTTGTCTTGTGCGCCAAGTCTTGTGGAATCTCCCCTATATGTGTCATGGGCCACTCCAAGTGGCACGCTAGTGAACCGCCACGGGGGTCCTCGGCCCGGCCCTCTTGACCGGGACACGACATGGTGAGTAACCCCTAGTCTAAGACACCATCACAATGTACTTGTTGGTTAGATTTCCAACAAGTACGAAATTTGAAAATCATATTGCGTGGATCATCATCTCATTGGGACTTACATAGGACGCAATATCAATAAAGATAATTCTTTTACCATATATTCTAGAGCTCTCTAGCATGATATTTAATAACACTACACACACAAAGAGAGAAAAGGTATAATACTATATATAATCCATGCAAATTTGCAAAGTAGCAAACGAAGGCATGCGATTTTATCTTTTGTAATCTTTTCACATCTAGAATAATTTAAATTCGCAATGTTTATATTTCCAACAAGTAAGAAATTTGCAGAGCCTATTTCATGGATCGTCATGTCATGGTGACTTGCATTGGACTCAAATCCTCAATAATGATAATTCTTTTATCATACATTCTAGAGCTCTCTACCATGACATTTAACAATAAAACACACACACACACACACACACACACACACACACAGAGAGAGAGAGAGAGAGAGAGAGAGTATTATATTATAATCAATGCAAATTTGCATATTAACAAGCGAAGGCATGTAATTTTAATTTTTTCACAGCTAGCACAATTTGAAGTCATAATGTTTACAAAAGAAAAAGGAAAAAGAAGTAACATAATTTTTACTATAAAAATGGTTTCAGTTTATCGTGGATGTTACTATCAACAAGTATAAGAGTTTTCTATGAATTTTACATGTTACAAGTATAAGAGTTTTTCCTAAATGATCTTGGCCATTGGAAACTGACGAGGCCTGTTGATCAAAATTAAACATATAAAACTAATGCCAACTACTCAAAACAACCGAGCGCAATAAAAAAGACATGGTGTATATCAACTCATATAGTTATCATGAGTATCTACTACATTAAAAAGAAATTTGTACCATGAGGCATCACATCAGAAGTCTGACCAGATGAAGTATCTACAAAACATGAACGTAAAGTGAGTGAATCAGAGCAATCAAAACACGTGGTGTATAGCAACTCATATAGTTACCATGAGTATCTACAACATTAAAAAGAAATTTATACCATTAGGCTCAACTGGTTCTCCGGCAGACAAAAGTAGCATTCCGGCTGTAGCAGCACTGGCACCAAATACATAATAAGAATCCTGAAACATGGAACACGAGCAATGTTACTTGAATATTCAAGCAACCATTTCAGCAAAACCGATGCTAGCTAATTCAAGCAGAAGGGCAGGGTCTCAAGTTGGAAGCAAATCTTTTGGAATCACTGAAAATTCATGAAGCTACGGAGCTAACAAACCTCATCATGTAATGCACTCATTTCTAATTCTACATGTGTTTCTATGTGAATGCTACAGGAAAAGTAGCAACCTAGGGGATGAAAAAACATTTATAGATGAGTGAAGTAAAGAGCATAATTGGTTCGATGCCAAAAGTTGACATGCCAATAATTGGCAAATGCCAAATGTTGGCTAGTGATTGATTGGCTACCAATTTTTCTTGTCTATCTTACAAAAAGTTGCCAATTGTTGGCCACTTTTGGTTTTGCCAAATGTTGGCATCAAACCAAATGCATGAAAACAGATTGAAAAAAAGGTGTTATATGAACATCTAACCTCGGGGAGAGAGATCTTACAAGTAGGGACACCAAGGTGGGACTGGCCTGGTAACATAATGTTGGGGCTGCCCAGTTTACGAGAAGCTTCTGTGATGATTCCTTTCATGCTAATATGTGAAACAGACAGGCTGCAGGTGATGAAAAGTGATCAAAGCATCAGTTGCAATTCACAGAAAGTACTATGATGCATCACAAGGGATCAAATAATCAGAAAGGCAGTAAATCAACAGATGCAGTTCCTAAACTGGGTATGACCGACACTATAGAGTGTACTATGATGCAACACAACGCATCAAATAATCGGCAAGGGAGCAAATCAATAGATGCAGTTCCTAAACAGGGTATAACCGACACTACACAGAGTGTACTATGATGCACAAGGCACCAAATAATCAGCAAGGCAGCAAATAAACAGATGCAGTTCCTAAACCGGGTATGACCAACACTACACAGAGTGTACTATGATGCATCACAAGGCACCAAATAATCAGCAAGCCAGCAAATCAACAGATGCAGTTTCTAAACAGGGTATGAATGACACTAATCAGGCACCAGATCATCATGTGCAGTTCAATTATGGGGTAAGAGGACCAACCAGCCCATCTGTGAAACCATGTTACGTGCAGCACGCATGAGTTGGAGGCTGTGGGTGTCGGTCTGAGTGAAGATGGAGGCGAGGAGGGGAAACTCTGCCTCCCCTGCAGCCATGGCCGCCGAACGGAGGGCAGATGCCACCATCGTTGTCCTGCAAATCAACCATAGAGCAGAGCCATTGGGGTAAATGGACGGAAACCTAGATCACCTGAGAAAACAGGGCGGAATTTGACCTGACGACCGAACCCTAGATTGACCACCCTGACTTGGAATCGGGACCAGAGGAGGAAGTCTTACCCATCAGGATTCGCTTCCCCCAAGATCATCCTCAAGGGCGGTAGGTCGGCCAGCGCCTATGGGTAGTACGACCACTCCCGCAGCAGCTTCGAGGCGGCGGCTGATGTCTTCTATGTAACTTTATTCTTGTAGACTCGTGTTGGGCCTCCAAGCGCAGAGTTTTATAGGATAGTAGCAATTTTCCCTCAAGTTGATGACCTAAGGTTTATCAATCCATGGGAGGTGTAGGATGAATATGGTCTCTCTCAAACAACCCTGCAACCAAATACAAGAAATCTCTTGTGTCCCCAACACACCCAATACAATGGCAAATTGTATAGATGCACTAGTTCGGCGAAGATATGGTGATAAAAGTGTAATATGGATGGTAGAAATATATTTTTATAATCTGAATAAATAAAAACAGCAAGGTAGCAAGTGACAAAAGTGAGCACAAACGGTACTGCAATGCTTGAAAACAAGGCCTAGGGTCCGTACTTTCGCTAGTGCAATCTCTCAATAGTGCTAATATAATTGGATCATATAACCATCCCTCAACGTGCGATGAAGAATCACTCCAAAGTTCCTATCTAGCGGAGAACATAAGATGGAATTGTTTGTAGGGTACGAAAGCACCTCAAAGCTATTCTTTCTGTTCGATCTATTCAAGAGTTCGTACTAAAATAACACAAAGCTATTCTTTTCGTTCGATCTATCCAAGAGTTCATACTAAAATAACACCAAAGCAAATTCAGATTTATAATATTCAATCCAACACAAACAACTCCAAAGAGTTCCCCAAGATTTCTACCAGAGAAACAAAGACGAGAACATGCATCAACCCCTATTCATCGATTATCCCAATGTCACCTCGGGAATCCACGAGTGGAGTGCCAAAAAATATATCAAGTGAATCAATACGATAACCCATTGCCACCACGAGTATTTAATTTCAAGACATATATCAAGTGTTCTTAAATCCATAAAAGTATTCAATCTGATAACAACGATATCTCAAAGGGAAAAACTCAATTCATCACAACAAGATAGAGAGGGGAAAACACCATATGATTCGACTATATTAACAAAGCCCGCGATACATCAAGATCGTGACATCTCAAGAACATGAGATAGAGAGATTGAACACATAGCTATTGGTACAAACCCTCAGTCCCGAGGGTGGACTACTCCCTCCTCATCATGGTGGCCACCGGAATGATGAAAATGGCCACCGAAGATGATTCCCCCCTCCGGAAGGGTGCCGAAACGGGGTCTAGATTGGTTTTCAGTGCCTACAGAGCCTTGCGGTGGCGGAACTTCTGATCTAGGTTAACCCCGAGGGTTTCTGGAATTTTTGGTAATTTATAGGGTAAAGAGGGGGTGCGGGAGGCCACAATATAACTTCTATGTGAATATGAACAAACATAAATCATTATGTTGTCTTCCTTGTCCAACGTCAACAATTTTGGCATATAATATATTTTGATGGGGGCTCACAATCACAAAAGATTTCCATGATAGTGTATTTGCATGTGAAAGTTCTCTTCCTTCCACTAATCATTCATGAATTGCTTGTATGACCAATATTGTGATTGTCAAGCTTCAAAAGATTTCACTTTCTAAACCCAATATGAAGGTACCAATAGGCATGATATGAACCTATAATTTCAACTTCATGATATTCAATTCATTCATACTCATAGGATGTAAGCGAAGCACAAGAGTAAATGACAAGCCACTCCAAAAAGATATAAGTGAAGATCAATCGAGTAGTTGAGTAAATAGGTAGCTATGTGAGGACTCTCACTTATTTAAAACTTTCAGATCTAAGTATTTTATTAAAACAACAAGCAAAACAAAATAAAATGACAATCCAAGAATAGCACACATCATGTGAAGAAGCAAAAACTTAGGCTCAACCAATACTAACCGATAATTGTTGAAGAACAAATGTGGGATGCCTACCGGGGCATCCCCAAGCTTAGATGCTTGAGACTTCTTAGAATATTAACTTGGGATGCCTTGGGCATGCCCAAGCTTGAGCTTTTGTGTCTCCTTAATTCATCTCATATCACCGTTTCCCTAAACCTTAAAAGCTTCATCCACACAAAACTTGACAAGAACTCATGAGATAAGTTAGTATAAACCAATGCAAAAACCTTATCATTCTCTACTGTAGAAAATAACTAAAATTATTATTCAACATTGCATACTAAATGCCTCTGCATATTTAATACTCCTATCCTCAAATAGAATAATTAAACAAGCAAACATATGCAAACAATGCAAACATAACAGCAATCTGCCAAAATAGTACAGTCTGTAAAGAATGCAAGAGTATCAATACTTCCCTAACTCCAAAAATTATGAAAATTTACCACATTGTAGAAAATTTATCATATCTTACTGTGCAAAAAGTTTCAACATTTTATCATATTTTTGACTTTTCTAGGGAATTTTTGCAACATCGATAAACTTTCTATTTCGAAACAGCAACTCATAAACTTGCAAAAACAAGCATGGTAAAGGCCATCCTTGGCATTTTTATTGAAAAGAAGGATGCAAAACATTATTCTAAATAACAGAAAGCAAATCCTAACAAGAAAATGAAGCTCCAAGCAAAACACATATCATGTGACGAATAAAAATATAGCTCCAAGTGAGGTTACCGATAATGTTGGAGACGAAAGAGGGGATGCCGTCCTGGGCATCCCCAAGCTTAGTTGCTTGGATCTTCCTTGAATATTACCTTGGGGTGCCTTGGGCATCCCCAAGCTTAGGGTCTTGTCACTCCTTATTCTCCTCATATCGACATCTCACCCATAACTTGAAAACTTCAATCACACAAAACTTAACAGAACTTCCTGAGATAGGTTAGTATGATAAAGAGCAAACCATTTCACTTTGGTACTTTCAAAGACAAGATTCATAATTGTTTCCACACAATGCCTAATGTATCATATCATTTTCACACATTATATTGAGTAATATAAGCCATAGAAACTAGGAAACAAGCAAACTATGCATTGAAAACAGATTCTGTCAAAAAAAGAACAGTCTGTAGTAATCTGTACTCCAACCATACTTCTGCTACTCCAAAAATTCTGAAAAATTAGGAAAACGTAGATAATTTGTATATCTATCACCTGTCAAAATTTTGGATCAAAAGCACGTTCCAGTGAACTTTGAAATTTCCTGGACTGAGAGCAAAAGTTTCTGTTTTTGCACAAATTCAAGCCAACTACCATCCACACTATCCCAAAGGCTTTACTTGGCACTTTATTGAAACAAAAGCAATAAGACATGATTAATAAAGTAGCTTAATCATGTGAACACATAAAAATAGTAGGTAAAAGTGTTGGGTTGTCTCCCAACAAGCGCTTTTCTTTAGTGACTTTTAAGCTAGGCATGATGATTTCAATGACGCTCACATAAAAGATATGAATTGAAACACAAATAGGGCATCATGAAGCATATGACTAGCACATTTAAGTCTAACCCACTTCTTATGAATAGGGATTTTGTGAGCAAACAATTTATGGGAACAAAAATCAACTAGCATAGGAAGGCAAAACACACAACTTCAAAACTTTCAACACATAGAAAGGAAACTTGATATTATTGCAATTCCTACAAGCATAAGTTACTCCTTCATAACAATTTTCAGTAGCATCATGAATGAATTCAACAATATAGCTATCACATAAAGCATTCTTTTCATGATACATAAGCATAGAAATGTTGTTACTCCCCTCATAAGCAAATTTATTATCATTCATAGTAGTGGGAGCAAACTCAACAAAATAACTATCATGTGATTGAAAATTAAAATCATGATGACAGGTTTCATGGTTATCATTATTATTTATAGCATACATGTCACCACCATAATAATCATATATAGGAACTTTATTGTCATAATCAATTGCAACATCTTCCGAAATAGTGGATTCATCATTAAATAAAGTCAAGACCTCTCCAAATCCACCTTCATCAATATAATCATCATAAATAGAAGGCATGCAATCATTATAACAAATTTGCACATCAAATCTTGCGGGACTAAAAATATCATCTTCATCAAACATAGCATCCCCAAGCTTATGGCTTTGCATCTCATTAGCATCATGGATATTCAAAGAATTCGTACTAACAACATTGCAATCATGCTCATCATTTGTACCAAACATTCTATTGAATTACTCTTCTATCCAATGAGCACAATTTTCCTTTCCATCATTTTCACGAAAGACATTATAAAGATGAATAATATGATGCAACCTCAATTCCATTTTTTTGTAGTTTTATTTTTATAAACCAAACTAGTGATAAAACAAGAAACTTAAATATTCGATTGCAAGATCTAAAGATATACCTTCAAGTACTCACCTCCCCGGCAACGACGCCAGAAAAGAGCTTGATGTCTACTACGCAACTTTATTCTTGTAGACTCGTGTTGGGCCTCCAAGCGCAGAGTTTTGTAGGACAGTAGCAATTTTCCCTCAAGTGGATGACCTAAGGTTTATCAATCCGTGGGAGGTGTAAGATGAAGATGGTCTCTCTCAAACAACCCTACAACCAAATACAAGAAATCTCTTGTGTCCCCAACACACCATATACAATGGCAAATTGCATAGGTGCACTAGTTCGGCGAAGAGATGGTGATAAAAGTGTAATATGGATGGTAGAAATATATTTTTATAATCTGAATAAATAAAAACAGCAAGGTAGCAAGTGACAAAAATGAGCACAAACGGTATTGCAATGCTTGAAAACAAGGCCTAGGATCCGTACTTTCGCTAGTGCAATCTCTCAACAGTGCTAATATAATTGGATCATATAACCATCCCTCAACGTGCGACGAAGAATCACTCAAAAGTTCCTATCTAGCGGAGAACATAAGATGGAATTGTTTGTAGGGTACGGAACCACCTCAAAGCTATTCTTTCCGTTCGATCTATCATAGAGTTTGTACTAAAATAACATCAAAGCAAATTTAGATTTATAATATTCAATCCAACACAAAGAACTTCAAAGAGTGCCCCAAGATTTCTACCAGAGAAACAAAGACAAGAACATGCATCAACCCCTATGCATAGATTACCCCAATGTCACCTCGGGAATCCGCGAGTTGAGTGCCAAAACATATATCAAGCGAATCAGTATGATACCCCATTTCACCACGAGTATTCAATTGCAAGACATATATCAAGTGTTCTCAAGAACACGAGAGAGAGATTAAACACATATCTACTGGTACAAATCCTCAGCCCCGAGGGTGGACTACTCCCTCCTCATCGTGGTGGCCGCCGGGATGATGAAGATGGCCACCGGAGATGATTGCCCCCTCCGGCAGGGTGCCGGAACGGGGTCTAGATTGATTTTTGGTTGCTATAGAGCCTTGCGGCGGCGGAACTTCTGACCTAGGTTGACCCCGAGGGTTTTTGGAATTTTTGGAAATTTATAGGGTAAAGAGGGGGTGCGAGAGGCCACCGAGGTGGGTACACCTTACCTGGGCGCGCCTGGGCCCCCAGGCGCGCCCTGGTGGGTTGTGCCCCCCTCGGGGCACCCCCCAGGTGCTGCTCTGGCCCATCTTGGGTGTTCTGATTCATCAAAAATCTCCAAAAAGTTTCGCGATGTTTGAACTCCGTTTGATATTGATTTCTTGCGATGTAAAAAACAAGCAAAAAAACAGCAACTGGCACTGGTCACTAGGTCAATAGGTTAGTCCCAAAAAATGATATAAAGTAGCTATAAAATGATTGTAAAACATCCAAGAATGATAAAATATCAGCATGAATACTTCATAAATTATAGATACGTTGAGACGTATCAGCGGCACGGAAGTTAGTTGCCATTGCGAGCGGATCGGACGAGTGGCGCTTCCTTCTAGGGTTACCCGCTTCGCGGCGGCGCGCGCGGGGGGTGGGGGGGGGGACAGATGGGGGAGCTTACTTGGCATTGGCAGTGGGTATTTTAGGGATGGCACCGGGCTGCCACTTGGCCTGCTCGAGCCAGACGCCATTTGTCCTGCCAGGTGCCGGCGGGTTAGAGGCGACCTAGTCCCATTGCAGTTGGGAAATGGCAACCGGCTCGAGCCGGCCAAGTGGCGGCCCAGTCCATCGCCAGACCTCAGGGTTGAGCGGAGGACAAAAAAAAGGTGACGGTGCTGGGCCACTTGTCAACCAAAAAAAGTGGGCTAAAATCAACGAAAAAGAAAGTTGTCTAAAATGTTGCAGGATGGTGAGGCTAAATCAACAAAAAAAAAGTGGGCTAAAAACTTGCAGGATGGGGATTCTATCACGGGACGTCGGGGTAGAGAGGAGGGCGCGCCATCCAACCGACCGGCCTCGGATTTGTGTCAAAATGTCAACCTGGCTTTAATTGATCATTCTGCAATGGCCACGCAAGGAAACCTAGATAAATTTTTACAGATCACATCCTGGCAAATAAAAAAATCAACAAGAGATCCAAATTGTTGTGAATACCGAACAAAAGATCTATACCGAGCATGTTGAGATCTAAAAAAACAAAGAAACTTACCGTGCCATGGCTAAATCCTAAGGGCCTTGGCCATATGACGCATCTCGTTGTGAATATGCAAGTAAGACCTGGGCATGCCATGAACACCATGGCCATGGGCAAGGCCTAAGAGGTCACACGAACCTCAGAGTCCTTGGTCGTGTGGCCGTGGAATCCTGCTTGCCATAGGACGCAGCTCCTTCTCTTCTCCAAGATGCGATACATCGTGAAGTGGAATAGTGGATGGCCGCCAAGGCTTCAAGGACATGATCTCCAAGCCTGTTGAGAGGACACTAATAGAGAAATGCTTATACACAGGAGCTCACCAGTAGTGCTTTTAGAAGGATGCGCTGCTGCTAAATAGCAGTAGAGCTTGGGCAGAACACACGCTGCTACTATGAGCATAGCAGTAGCACTGTAGCTAGAAAACATGCTACTACTACTATTGCCAGACCGTTCTAGGTAGGCTAGGGATACTAGTAGCGCTCATTCGTTAAAAGCGCTACTGCCATTAATATTAGCAATAGTGCTTTTTCTCTAACCAGCGCTACTGCTAAGCGCCTTATCCAACCGGTCGTGTGTGTCCACTCTCCCTCTCCACTCTCACTCTCGCTCCCCTGCACCCCCGTCGTCCGCCACCGCCGCCGTTCCGCGACCACCGTCGTCGCCTGCCGCCGCCGACGCACCTGCTCCTCCTCCACTAAGGTAGTCCCTCCATCCCTCCTCCTTCCTCCTCCTCCTCTCTCCTCCCTCCTCCTCCTCCCTCCTCCCTACCGCGCCCCTCCCTCCTCCTCCGGCTGCCCCCTCCTCCCTCCTCCCTCCTCCTCCCTCCTCCTCCCTACCATGCCCCTCCCTCCTCTCTCCTCCCTCCTCCCACCCCCTCCTACCACCTCCTCCTCCGGCCGCCCCCTCCGCCCTCCTCCCCCTCCTCCTCTCTCCTCCCTCCCCCTCCCCCACCCCCTCCTCCCTCCTCCTCCTCCCTCTTCCCTCATCCCTCCCTACTGTTCTTGTATAATGTAGTTTTTTTACTGTTTTTAGTAAGTGTTTAATAGAAATAGTTTATTTAATTAGGAAGTGGTTAATAGAACTAGTTGAATTAGTAAGAAAATTAATTATTTTTATTTATAGTAAGTGCTTAGTTGAACTAGTTGAATTAATAGAACTAGCTTATTTTTAGTAAGAAAATTTAGGTATATGAGATTTGATGATCTAATTAAAAATTTACTATGAAGTAGTTTATTTTTAGTAATAAAATTAATAGAACTAGTTTATTTTTAGTAAGTGCTTAGTTGAACTAGTTGAATTAATAGAATTAGTTTATTTTTAGTAAGAAAATTTAGGTATATGAGATTTGATGATCTAATTAAAATTTTACTATAGAACTAGTTTATTTTTAGTAAGAAAATTAATAGAACTAGCTTATTTTTGGTAAGTGCTTAGTTGAACTAGTTGAATTAATAGTACTAGTTGAATTTATGTCATTATTACTTCGTCATCAAAGAATGCTATATGAGATTTGCTGATCTAATTAAAATTTTACTTAGTGGAATATGCAGGCTTTGTAGAGTCGTGTCTCCTTGGAGTGATCGTCATCCGAGCTACCTCTACTTACTCTACACCCGAGTCGGTGAGCTAAAAGTCCACCTCCTCCTTCTCCACTCCTCGGTGTTGAATAAAGTAGAACTAGGGAATTTAGTTATGCTTCTTAACCAAATGAAGTGTTCGGGTTATAAGATATATTGAATTTTTTTGTCAATATTGAACCATTGAAATGCAATGAGCACCAGTTTATGCTCATGTGCGAAGTGTTGATTCATTTCTGAGTGGCCTATGTTTTGCCGGAGTGTTGATTCATTTCTGTTCCGGCAAATTTGAGGCGCTTGATATTTCCTATTTTAGCAGTGGTCATACCGAATTTTTTTCGTGAATTTAAGCATGACTTGTGCAAGAATATGTAGGAAATATCGAGTGCCCCGGATTTGCTAAAAAGAGAATTAAACGACATTTTGAGTTGACTTTAAGTCTGTGGGAGCTCCATACATGACAGTCAAAAAATCAATGAGGGGGAGTCTCCACCATATGTGAGAGAAGAAGAATGCCGACTGTTGTCGTGGGGGTTGCTTCTCCTTCTTCTCTTTGTGCTAGACCTTTGTTATGCACTAGGGGAAGAAGGAGTAGCGACCATCATCAACGGTTGAAAAATCGGTGAGGGAGTGTCCACCATATATGAGAGAAGAAGAATGTCGACTATTGTCGTGGGGGTCGCTTCTCCTTCTTTTCCTTGTCCTAGATATTTGTAATGCACTAGGGAAAGGAGGAGTAGCGACCGTCACCGACGGTCGCAATATTAGAGAGGGAGTGCCCACCATATACGTGAGATGAGAGTTTTGGAAGGAAGACTCGACAGACCTAAAGTCAACCCGTTGCATATTGAGTAATAGTGATCTGTGTGTTGAGTTTCCTGGCAGTTGCCTTCGGTCGATTTTCAATTAATGTTTAACCTATGAACATAGGAAATGTCCGACCAAGAAGGGAATTCGTTATGTGCGAATACTGCGAAGACGAGCGCGGCTGTGCGACAAGCCTCACCTAGTTGGTGGTAGGCGCTTCAGCATCATGCTGGATGAGAACTTCGAAGTGGATACAGTAAGTCACAATGACAAGTCTTTTTTCATAATTAAGCATGACTTCTGCTTCTTTTGCTTCAACTTATAATTTTATTTTTATTTTACTATTCTACTAGCGTATCCCTTGCGATGCAAGAATGCATGTCTTGGATAAGCTTGGTAGATATGACCGTCCACTGTCCCGGGGCTGAACTAAACTGCGAGGAGATAGGTCATTATGTTTCATGGCTTGAGGATCTTGATACTATCAAGACAGGTTATTTTCCCGGACTTTGACATATTAGTACTCAAAAGGTGCGATCACTAGTGTGCGTATTGAACTACGGTCACATCTATTTAGGAAAGATGGTAAGACTTTTACTATTTGTCCTCAGTGCATCTTTTGCATACATTATTTTTTAAGCTAAATTTCATTGCTAAGTATGTTACTACGATGTTCTTCAATAGGGACTCCCGATGAGTGCTGTGCCTCGTTGGATCGAGCCTAAAGGTCGCATGATAATGGTTAGCTTACGGCCAATATATCCTGCATTGCACATGAGTGCATTCATCATTTTTCAAAGCGAGCAAGTCTTAATAGTCAAAGACTGGAGAAAAATTGTGAAGGATCACAGTAGAGAAGTACTAGGGGGCAGCAATAAGAAGCGCATCCCACAATTAGGAGACAGGTTCATCTGCATGCTCCAATATGATGAAGCAGGAGTGCTACACATGTTTTATGCTATTTTACCTAAGAGAGAGCAGCAGGAGTGATTAGCTAGCTAGAATGAGTTTGAAGATGATGATGTGATATACTATGACTATGATGATTAAATAGCTAGTGTTGGTGGTAATGACTATGATGATTATTATTAGCTAGTGTTGGTGGTGATTAGATAGCTACCGTAGCTACTGTTGGTGGTGATTAGCTAGCTAGAATGAGTTTGAAGATAATGATGTGCTACACTATGACTATGATGATTAAATAGCTAGTGTTAGTGGTAATGACTATGATGATGATTAAATAGCTTGTGTTGGCAGATTAGATTCAAGTGGAGGCAACATGTGGTGCACATCGAAAGTACTACTAATGCAAACTAGATCAAGTTTCGATTAATAGTATACTTTCGACATGCACCACATGTTGCCTCCATTTGAACCTAATCCACCTTCATTTCACACACTTTTGTATATACTAACTAATCATGGTCATAAAATCATATGATGAAAGTACTGTATATAAAACCAATACAAATACAGCGAAAATAAGCTGCAATTTCAAAAATACATGAAAAATAAGCAGTAGCGCGTTTCAAAAGAAACGCTACTGCTACTTAGCACTATCAGCAGCGCTTTTCCAACACGAGCGCTACTGCTAACTAGGTGCCAGCGCTACTACTACAAGATAGCTGTAGTGCCTTACTGGTAGCGCTTGTAAAAGTGCTACTAGTAGCTCTAAAACTAGGGCTACTACTAGGGTTTTCCCTAGTAGTGGGAGGTGGTGTTTCGACCGTGTTCTTCCCAGATGTGGAAGACGAGACCTAGATTCGTACCAGTAGCCTCTAGGTTTGGGATAATGGGAGGGGCAACAAAGGGGGGCTGAGGGCACCGTTTAAGTAGTGCGGGTCGTGATACGTCTCCAACGTATCTATAATTTATGAAGTATTCATGCTATTATATTATCTGTTTTGGATGTTTATGGGCTTTATTAAACACTTCTATATTATTTTTGGGACTAACCTATTGACCCAGAGCCCAGTGCCAGTTCCTGTTTTTTCCCTCATTTCAGTGTTTCGAAGAAAAGGAATATCAAACGGAGTCCAAATGGAATGAAACCTTCGAAGAAGTTATTTTTGGAAAGAAAGCAACCCAGGAAACTTGGAGTGCACGTCAGGGGATCAATGAGTAAGGCACGAGGAAGGGGGCACGCCCACCCCCCCTAGGCACGCCCTCCACCCTCGTGGGCCCCTCGTGGCTCCCCTGACGTATTTCTTCCTCCTATATATATACCAATATACCCTAAAACCATAGGGGAACAGAAGAGATCGGGAGTTCCGCCGCCGCAAGCCTCTGTAGCCACCAAAAACCAATCAGGACCGTGTTACGGCACCCTGCCGGAGGGGGGAACCCTCACCGGTGGCCATCTTCATCATCCCGACGCTCTCCATGACGAGGAAGGAGTAGTTCACCCTCAGGGCTGAAGGACGTCTCATCCCGTGAGTTGATCTTGTGATCATTAAGATGATGCTAAGTTGCTCGAACCTCAAGAAGATCGATTCTTCTAATACTCTCCCTTTCTTCTTGTTGTCATGTTGGATATCAATGGAGTTCTCAGAGCAAGATATCGAGACAAAGATGATGATCGAGTCAACGTTCTTATGAAGTGCAACCTGGATCGTGAAGATTGTGTTAGCTTTGTGTCCCCTCTGTCTTCTTACCTCACGTCTTGAATCTCGGGACGAGATTCTTGTTTAGTGGGGGTGAGTTGTCACAACCCTAGATTAATGCTTGTAATTAGTGGCATTGCATCCATGCATCATGTACACATTTTGTTAAACTTGAAATGGGGGATGATCAAACCCCTAGCACCAAAACAATGCAACTAGGCCCAACTATAAAATCTTTTTCAATGAACTCAAAATGCCCTTTAAAAATGTTCATCATTTCTGGATTAAGGTGGCAGCATCTACCATAAATGGTTTACATTTTTGCAGGACATATGTGGGTTTTGAATTAAATCTCCAAGTATTTGAATTTGGGCATTTAAATACTATAAATATTTGAAATGCTCAAATAATTCTGGAAACAATTTGGGGCTGTTGGAAATAATTCAAATAGTGCCCAAAATATATTTTAGGATTTACGGAAATGTTTAGTATTTTTACGAAACCTAAAACAGAAATGAAAATAGAAAACAGAAACTAAAATAAGGAAAACAGAGAGTGAGAAAGTTACCTCGGCCTTACCTGGCGTCACCAACCGGCCCAGCACTGCAGCTGGCCGGCCCAGCCCACCACCGCCTCCTCCTTGTCGTCTTCCTCCCCAGCCAGGAGGACGGAGGCACGTGTCCGCCCCGCGCCGGCCACCTCCTCCCTCCCTGCCTGCCTGGCTCCTCCCTGGTGCGCCTAGACGATGCCACGGATACGCCTAGACGATGACACTGATGAAGAGTTATACTATCTTCAGAAGTGCCAGGCAAGCAAAACCCCCTTGTTCATTCCTATACAATACCACTCTCTCGCTCCTACTCTCTTTTACTCCATTAGGACAACAACGATTCAACTATTACTTGTTGCGGTAGTTGAACCCCTTATCCTCTGCATGACCTGTCATTGCCACAGTAAATAGATGAAACCCACTAGCACGAGTAGGAGTTGTTTGAGCCCTGATGTGCCTACTCATTCCTTCTTGTTTGTCACTCCTGCTACTGCTTAGAGTTGAGTCAGGTCTGATTCATCGGGGATGAATTGGAATGGTGATGAACATGTCCTACCGGGTGTGAGGTAAGTGTGTGAACATGATTTGGTAAAGGTATCGATGAGAGGCCATGTAGGAATACATGGTGGGTTGTTTCATTGGAACCGTCCTTAAGCACTGAGATCTGTATGTGTGATTTAAGATTCAGCTACTACCATGCATTGGGCCCGAAACCAATGGACCCTCTCGGCTTCTTATCCACCATTGTCCTCTATCCAGGAGTTGCAAGTAGTTTATGGTGTTTGTAGTATGCTGGAGGCGGTGCACAGCGCTGACCCGAGGGGTGCGCTTTGATGCGGTAGGCACGTGGCCGGGCATGCCGGGCGCCCATTTGGTGTCTCGGGACCCTATACACATCGTTCGGGGCCGTATGTGGAAACCTCGGCCGGACTCCCTGCGGATGGAACCTGAATAGGCGATAAACCTGGACTAGAGACTTGAGTGTTTAGGTAGGCCGTGGCCGACACCCTCGCTGGCCTTCCGCTTGAAGGTTGCCGAGTACAGGTCGTGTAAACGGAGATAAGTGGTGAGAGCGTGTGTGAAGGAGTACACCCCTGCAGGGTTAGCATCATCTATTCGAATAGCCGCGTCCACCGTAAAGGACTACTTGGTTGTCTATACAGTTCATAGACAAGTGAAAGTGGATACTCTAAAACTCGCAAGATAAGCATGAGTGCTATGGATGGCCTTCTCGTAGGGAGACGAGAGCGGATCCATAGTGGTGTATTGATACGGTGAATATGTGGACTCGTGTGCGCCACCTCAAAAGAGTTACTTGCAATCATAGTTTAGGATAGCCACTGAGTAAAAGCTGGCTTGCTGCAGTGAAACTCCACCACTCCGTTTGTTGATACTGATGCATATGTAGCTAATTCTGATGTAAGTCTTGCTGGGTACATTTGTACTCACGTTTGCCTATTTCATGTTTTCGAGAGAGACGTCAGTCTCGCTAGTAGTTCCATGTGGACTTCGACCTTTAGCTTGATACCTCAGCTACAATCTTGTGCCCTCGGCAGGATCTGGTAGATAGTCAGGCTTCTCAGCCTTTTTCATTTGTAGATCTCTGTACTCAGACATGTTAAGCTTCCGCATGTGCTTTGACTTGTATGCTCTGAATGTTGGGTCATGAGATCCATGTTTGTAATATTTCGCTCCTTGAAGCCTAATGAATAAATACTTGAGTCGTAGAGTTATGTTGTGATGCCATGTTGTATTTGCACATATCGAGCATATTGTGTGTATGATTGAAATGCTTGGTATGTGTGGGATCCGACAACCTAGTTGTTTATCCTTGGTAGCCTCTCTTATGGGGAAATGTAGTCTTGTGCTTCCATGAGTCATAGTAGTCCGCTATAGCCCGGTTCACCGGAGTCCTGCTAGCCAGTACTACTGCTTCGGAACACTTGACTGGCCGGCATGTGATTCACTTCGTTCCTGTGTCTGTCCCTTCGGGGAAATGTCATGCGGTGATATCCGGAGTCCTGCCTAGCCTGCTACAGCACGGTTCACCGGAGTCCTGTTAGCCCAGTGCTACAGTCCGGATTCACACGCTGCTGACCGACATGCTTGATGTTGATTCATGTATGCATTTTCTCGTAAGTTAGTGCCACTTTGGGTTCACAACTAGTCATGTCGGCCCGGGTTCTCTGTCATATGGATGCTAGCGACACTATCATATACGTGAGCCAAAAGGTGCAAACGGTCCCGGGCCATGGTAAGGCGACACCCGTGTGAATACAGTGCGTGAGGCCGCAAAGTGATATGAGGTGTTACCGGCTAGATCGATGCCACTTGGAATCGGGGTCCTGACAGCTTTGGTATCAGAGCCTGACTGCCTGTAGGATTACCAAGCCAAGCTGGTCGAAGTTGAGTCTAGAAATGCTTTAGTTATATAAGGGAATTGATTGTGGAAGGGAACGTAAGGCTATTTTTACTCCTTATACCTCATGCCCTCTGATCTGAGTCACCCTCTTCCTTTCTACGGGGATTAAGAACTAGGCCTTATCATCTATCTATTATGATGACGAGTTCTATGTTAGAGACTTATAGGATTGTTGGTTCCAGGCCTCAATTCAGTTTCTACTACTTCCACGTGTTGTAACTTGATCTCAGAACTTTGATTTTGTGATGTTAAGTGGTTATGCCACCATTTTTCAGGACGTCTCAAATCTTTTTGAGCATTTACAGCCGTTATGCTGTCCGAGTCATTCCAGGTCTCTAAATAGTCTGATGCATTTGCAAATCCCTTCTTTCCGCTCCCGATGTCCCTTTGGGCCAGTTCAACCACACTAATCGGGGAGTTGAGGTACTCCATTGCCTCGACATAAATGTTGGAGCTATTATTATGACCCTAGGTGTTTTAGGGAGTCACCTGGTAATCTAGCCATGTTTCATGTTCCCGGTGTGATGATTCTGGCCACCATTCTCGAAAGCATCCCGTGATGCCATTTAGTTAGTAGGCATTCTATTTCTGGGTTCTTGAACCCAAGACTCACTCTACTTAATTCGTGTAGATAGTGTTGTTCGTTCCTTTAGGATATTAGTAACCTTGCGATAGCCCTCGAGGTCCGTGGTATTTCCTTCTTCCAAATACCATGAACCATTAAGGCAAAAGTTCTTTGAACCAAAATATCACAATCAGAGTACTCTTGAGGAGTTCTCCATTCTACATTTTGAATCTGCCAGTTCTACCTTTCTGCATGGGTTATCTAGAAGAAATGTTGAGCTTTGCTCGACATACTAATCTATGCATCCACAACTCAGAAAATCATATGATCTTTGAGTTGTCCCTCATTAGTTGTTTTCTGACCTCCGTCTATCAATTGATAATCAGGGGTAATTGTGCATCCGTGTTATCGATGCTTATTATTCTTGTGGTCCGTTAAGCCATTCTATTTCAGAATGACTAGGAGAAACAAACTCCAGTACCTCATCCATATCTAGGATTGGGTCAAAGCAGTTGTATTCCGCAGATCAAAATGCCAATCCAGCTTTTGATTCTGTTCCACCTGGAGTGTTACCATCTTTATGTCAAGAATGTCATGAGAATTGCACCACCTCTTATGGATTCTTGACGCAGTGATACTTCTCGCTATCATTATTCATTCCTCGGTCCCGAGTTGTTGTAACTGGATTGCTGACAAGTGAACTATGATGTGTGAAATCGATACTCCTAGCAACCTCGTTGCTTGGTAGTTAATGGACAATAATCTTATCCTTAGCGTGTTGATTATTGAATCATCACCCTAAGCTTTATCGTGCTAGCTAGCTAGTCCTTATTTCCGATGCACTCTTCAATCAATGAGTTAGGATTATTCAATTCCTTGCTTATTTGATCATATCGTCTTGCTCTGAAAAGCAAGATTGTTCTCGAGCTTAGTAACATATCGGTGGTTCGTGATGTTCCGAATATCTTCTCGAAAGTATTACCAGGTTGTCTCCTGACCGCTATGTTGAGTTCGTGATCTTGTTGGTTTTCCTCCAAACCACCCATTCTCCAAGAATCCGTGTGGATACCCCTGAGCTAGTTGGTTAAGCCAAACAACAACTTGGAGAGTTGGAAGATAAAATCTTGTCTAACTTAGTTCATGTTAAGGGATATCTTTTTTTTGTGAGTGTGTGTGTGTGTGTTGAAGAAAGATGATATCTTCATCAGTTGGTCCTCGTGATCAGTTGTTGGATCTATTGTCTTGTAAAAACTTTGACTTGAGTATGGGCTATCGTCAAGTCAAATCAGAACCAACGATGTTCGTAATGTTGTCTTACTCGTGGTTGATCCCTCGAGCATACACCATTACATCTTTTGGTCTGACCAATGCTATCACCATGTTCACATGATGGTGGAAGTCCAGTGATATGGAAATTCTGATGAGTTGCTGTTGAGTCCATCAGCAGCATTCTGTCTCCCCCATGAGTCATGTTGAACATCAACCTAGTGTTGGAAACTTTGTAAGCAATGCCTTCGTGTTCCGTTCATGAAGCTTATGCTTGGATGGAAGAAGTGACTTCCTTGAATTCATATGCATTTGATGCAAGTTGCCGTCGTGAGTTCGAGAAAGATTGTTCTGTTTCCTTTGGAATCATCCCAAGTCAGTTATGCAAGTGCGAAGGCATTCTATGGTTTGGTAGATTAATTACCTCCATTCCATATGTATTCCCTAGCACACCAAGCCACTGAATGACTTGTTCAAGGATAAGAAGTTCATCGATAAGTGCACAAGGACTTCGATATCCTCGATGATGGTTCCCTACCAGAACTCGGTAGTGTTTTGTTGTAAGACTACTGTGTGGTCATGCTTGTCTGGAATAGCGTGTTCACATGGGTGTAGCAGAACCGGTTCATGTTTTGGAGCTTGCTATCGTAGTTCATCTCCCGAGAATCTCACAACGTTATCTCGTCGATTTGTGTTGCAACTCTTCTTTTCAGACGTGTGAGTCTGAAGTATCTTATTTCTAACCAGATCTGAATCTCAGGCAGATATGATGGTTGGAACACTCCCAACATTTGCATTTTGTTCCCAGCTTGCACCCCATCGTGCCAATTTTTCCATGGGATGCCTTCTCAACAGTTGTTGTCCAGGTTCATCTTCAAAGGTGGACTTACCATGAGTCCCATCCATTTCCGATGATAAGCAAAAATCATCCATTTCGTTGTCTTCAACAAGGTAGTCCACATCATCCATTCTAGCCCGAGTGTGCCATTTTTCCGAACTCTTTCAAACGGTCGTTTATGAATTCCCTTAGGCTGGTATAGAGAGTTCCAATGATCTCTATACCAAAAATAATTCTTTTTGCCACTTAAGGGAATAATTTTACGAGTCACCTCTCCCAAGGTGCCCCGTTATGGGATCATGGTAATTGTTTCCTGAATACTTTGAAACCCTCGTCAAAATTGTTTCTTCCGTCCCTCCTGATGCATGTTTTGCCTCTCAGCTCCAGAGATGTTTCTAAGTCTCATCCCGTGAGTTGATCTTGTGATCATTAAGATGATCCTAAGTTGCTCGAACCTCAAGAAGATCGATTCTTCCAAAATTCTCCCTTTCTTCTCGTTGTCATGTTGGATATCAATGGAGTTCTCAGAGCAAGACGTCGAGACAAAGATGATGATTGAGTCAACGTTCTTATGAAGTGCAACCTGGATCGTGAAGATTGTGTTAGCTTTGTGTCCCCTCTGTCTTCTTACCTCACGTCTTGAATCTCGGGACGAGATTCTTGTTTAGTGGGGGTGAGTTGTAACAGCCCTAGATTAATGCTTGTAATTAGTGGCATTGCATCCATGCATCATGTTCAAATTTTGTTAAACTTGAAATGGGGGATGATCAAACCCCTAGGACCAAAACAATGCAACTAGGCCCAACTATAAAATCTTTTTCAATGAACTCAAAATGCCCTTTAAAAATGTTCATCATTTCTGGATTAAGGTGGCAGCATCTACCATAAATGGTTTACATTTTTGCAGGACATATGTGGGTTTTGAATTAAATCTCCAAGTATTTGAATTTGGGCATTTAAATACTATAAATATTTGAAATGCTCAAATAATTCTGGAAACAATTTGGGGCTGTTGGAAATAATTCAAATAGTGCCCAAAATATATTTCAGGATTTACGGAAATGTTTAGTATTTTTATGAAACCTAAAACAGAAATGAAAATAGAAAACAGAAACTAAAATAAGGAAAACAGAGAGTGAGAAAGTTACCTCGGCCTTACCTGGCGTCACCAACCGGCCCAGCACTGCAGCTGGCCGGCCCAGCCCACCACCGCCTCCTCCTTGTCGTCTTCCTCCCCAGCCAGGAGGACGGAGGCACGTGTCCGCCCCGCGCCGGCCACCTCCTCCCTCCCTGCCTGCCTGGCTCCTCCCCGGTGCGCCTAGACGATGCCACGGATACGCCCTCGACCCCCTCCACCTCTCCCCTCTCAGGACCCTTTCCCCCGCCTCTGCTCCCTTCCCGCAGCACCACCGAGCGCGGTCGCCGCCGCCGCTCGCCGTAATCACAGCCACCATGCTCCTCGCGCTCACTCGACCTGCCAGGGAGCTCCGCCTCGACTCTCTCGTCCTCTCCACTGACTCACGCATCCTTGGCTGCCCTACATCGTCGTCCTCGCCATCATAATCACTGACGGGCGCCCGAGATTACCACCGTTGATTCGCCGGCCACAACGCTTCCCCGACGTCGCCGTCACCTCTACTAGCCCCGTAGTGAGCTCCTCTCCAGTTCCCCCTTGTTCTCCTCCTCTAGCTCGTCCTCTAGCAGCTGTCACCGCCAGAGCCGTGAGCTCAGTTCCGCCGTCCATGGCACCGCCGCGGCCACAACTCCTGCCGCTCGTGTCGGAGCGCATCAACGTGCTCAGGAGGCCCCCAGGAGCCTAACCCACACACTCACTCGCCCTACCGCGCACCGTAGCACCATCCCCGCTTGCACCAGAGCTCCGGCCGCCACAGCTGAGCTCGTCGGTGTCAACTCCGACCACCCCAGCACCCGCTGTTGCCACTGTCCGACGCGCCTCGTCGCGCTGGTCCCGCAGAACCCATCTGCACGACCTCTCATCGCTGGAAACGGCCGCACGAGGACCTCCGCCGTGCCCTGCTTAGCGCCGGCGGCTAATCGTCGTTTAGCCGACGTGGCCGTCATTAGGTTAGGGGCTAACTAATCCTTTTGGATTAACATTAGGCACTGACAGTGGGACCCACGTTATTAGGTTACTAGTTAACCAAAATAATTAGGTTAGTTAATAAAATCAGTGGACCAACGCGTCAGCATTGACTGTGCTGGCGTGGCCTTTAACCGGTCCCACCTGTCTATGACACTAACCTGTCCTGAGTCACTGACCAGTGGGCCCCACTAGTCAGGTTTGACCTGGACCGCCCCGTTGACCTGCTGACGTCACGGTGGCGTAGTACTAATGCAGTAACTCTTTTCTGGATTTATTCTTATACAAGAAATTCCAGAAAATAGCCAAAACTTCTAAGTATCATAGAAAATCAACCGTAACTCCAAATGAAATAATTTATATATGAAAAATTATGAGAAAAATGGAATCTATCCATCTGTGTCATTTTCATGCATGACAAAATAAGTTATACCTATTGTATAACTGAAAACATGGTAATGGCATTTAAACCCTCACATATGGAGTTTGAATTTGAACCTAGGGTTCAAACCAACTCCATTTAACATGTTGCTAGATGCATTAGCTCGAATCACATCATATTGCCATGTCATGATCGTGCATCATATTGTCGCATTGCATTGATTGTGTTCTTTCTCTGTTGCCGGTGTTTGTCCCCTCTCAGTAGACGTGGTTTCGACGATGAGTTCGATCACACCGATGAAGAGTTATACTATCTTCAGAAGTGCCAGGCAAGCAAAACCCCCTTGTTCATTCTGATACAATCCCACTCTCTCGCTCCTACTCTCTTTTACTCCATTAGGACAACAACGATTTAACTGTTACTTGCTGCGGTAGTTGAACCCCTTATCCTCTGCATGACCTGTCATTGCCATAGCAAATGGATGAAACCCACTAGCATGAGTAGGAGTTGTTTGAGGCCTGATGTGCCTACTCATTTCTTCTTGTTTGTCATGCCTGATACTGCTTAGAGTTGAGTCAGGTCTGATTCGTCGGGGATGAATTGGAATGGTGATGAACATGTCCTACTGGGTGTGAGCTAAGTGTGTGAACACGATTTGATAAAGGTATCGATGAGAGGGCATGTAGGAGTACATGGTGGGTTGTTCCATTGGAACCGTCCTTAAGCAATGAGATCTGTATGTGTGATTTAAGATTCAGCTACTACCATGCATTGGGCCCGAAACCAATGGACCCTCTCGGCTTCTTATCCACCCTTGTCCTCTATCCAGGAGTTGCAAGTAGTTTCTGGTGTTTGTAGTATGTTGGAGGTTGTGCACAGCGCTGACCCGAGGGGTGGGCTGTGATGCGGTAGGCACATGGCTGGGCATGCCGGGCGCCCATTTGGTGTCCTGGAACCCTGTACACATCGTTCGGGGCCGTATGTGGAAACCTCGGCCGGACTCCCTGCGGATGGAACCTGAATAGGCGATAAACCTGGACTAGAGACTTGAGTGTTTAGGTAGGCCGTGGCCGACACCCTCGCTGGGCTTCCGCTTGAAGGTTGCCGAGTACATGTCGTGTAAACGGCGATAAGCGGTGAGAGCGTGTGTGAAGAAGTACACCCCTGCAGGGTTAACGTCATCTATTCGAATAGCCGCGTCCACGGTAAAGGACTACTTGGTTGCATATACAGTTCATAGACAAGTGAAAGTGGATACTCTAAAACTCGCAAGATAAGTGTGAGTGCTATGGATGGCCTTCTCGTAGGGAGACGAGAGCGGATCCATAGTGGTGTATTGATATGGTGAATATGTGGACTCGTGTGCGCCACCTGAAAAGAGTTACTTACAGTCATAGTTTTGGATAGCCACTGAGTCAAAGCTGGCTTGCTGCAGTCAAACTCCACCACCCCCTTTGTTGATACTGATGCATATGTAGCTAGTTCTGATCTAAGTCTTGTTGGGTACATTTGTACTCACGTTTGCCTATTTTATGTCTTGCAGAGAGACGCCAGTCTCGCTAGTAGTTCCATGTGGACTTCGACCTTTAGCTTGATACCTCAGCTACGATCTTGTGCCCTCGGCAGGATCTGGTAGATAGTCAGGCTTCTCAGCCTTTTTCATTTGTAGATGTCTGTACTCAGACATGTTAAGCTTCCGCATGTGCTTTGACTTGTATGCTCTGAATGTTGGGTCATGAGATCCATGTTTGTAATATTTCGCTCCTCGGAGCCTAACGAATAAATACTTGAGTCGTAGAGTTATGTTGCGATGCCATGTTGTATTTGCACATATCGAGCATATTGTGTGTATGATTGAAATGCTTGGTATGTGTGGGATCCGACAACCTAGTTGTTTATCCTTGGTAGCCTCTCTTATGGGGAAATGTAGTCTTGTGCTTTCATGAGCCATAGTAGTCCGCTACAGCCCGGTTCACCGGAGTCCTGCTAGCCCAGTACTACTGCTTCGGAACACTTGACTGGCCGGCATGTGATTCACTTTGTTCCTGTGTCTGTCCCTTCGGGGAAATGTCATGCGGTGACATCCGGAGTCCTGCCTAGCCTGCTACAGCCCGGTTCATCGGAGTCCTGTTAGCCCAGTGCTACAGCCTGGATTCACACGCTGCTGAATGACATGCTCGATGTTGATTCATGTATGCCTGTCCTCGTAAGTTAGTGCCACTTTGGGTTCACAACTATTCATGTCGGCCCGGGTTCTCTGTCATATGGATGCTAGCGACACTATCATATACGTGAGCCAAAAGGCGCAAACGGTCCCGGGCCATGGTAAGGCGACACCCGTGGGAATACCATGCGTGAGGCCGCAAAGTGATATGAGGTGTTACCGGCTAGATCGATGTGACTTGGAATCGGGGTCCTGACAGGAGCTCTCCTCTTCCCCACCGTGGCACATCCTCTCTAGGTCGCCGGATCCAGTGCCATGCCGGCCACGGCCAGAGTTGGAGGAGCTGTTGTCTACTACCTTTCCCTAAAGCGGTGAGCCCTCTACAAAGGAGACGACGTCATCTCGTCGTGTACACAGCGGGGGTTAACGGCGGAGCAGAAGCCCGCGCCCCTACTCCCCACCGCGCCATATCCTCTCCAGGTCACCGAATCAGGCGGAGATCCCTGCCAGCCGATGATGAATCATACCCTTCATATATATACATCCCCACCCCCCTCAAGAGAAATCTGGAGGCAAGAATAGGTTTAAGTTCTCCCACGGCTGCTCTTCTAATTTTTTACTTAAATTAGGTAAAGATTTGCTTGTTCTCTCTCTGCAATTCAAATGTGCTAGACGATTGAAATACTGAACCTCATTTGGTTTAGAGAAATAAATAATTCACACAGATAGTAGAATACTTAGACGGCTTTGAGAAACTTTGGTCATTAAAACTGAGGATATATGAGTGAGCGTAGAAGAACACAAGTCTATTCAAAGCAACATAATGTAGTAGTTACTTAACAGGCCAGATTAGTTTCTGTAGTTACCTATTTTTGCTCTGTCAAAGTGTAAGATAATGTTCATCTCAATCCGAGAGGTGTAACTGATCATGCCATCTAATAATGGTATCGATGTTTGGCTTTGTTTGGCGACTGGAATTTTCTATGACGAAAAGTTACTGGTTATGGTACATCAGAATCGACAAACTCTACAGGGTTTAAGCAAGTGGTACTAAAAAGTACTTCTAGAAATTTACAATGCCTAGGTGGTTTGATGTTCCATGTTCATCACTTTTGTGAATACTTTGATAGGACTAAATGAATAACAGAACCCTTTGTGCTCTATATGATTTACCGAGAGGATTGGGCTAGGAGTTATTTTAATTTGTATGTTAGGACAAAGATGATTCAGTGATGAAATTACAGTTGCTAATTCAATGTATAGATCCTACTCTATACACATTGACATTCTTATCAGCAATTTAATATGTCCTATCTTTTTGACCTCGGAACAGTAGGTGAGCCCCCTATGGTATTTTAATATGACCTATCTCATTCGCCGTTATTTCTGCTGAAGATTATTTGAAATTATCAGGCAGTGGCCCTCTTCAAGTCCTACTTTGGTGGAACTTTTGATCAAGATGCTATCAGGAACAACTTGGTGCTAATATACAAACTTCTTGATGGTAAGGGCACATCCAGTTTTGGACTTTGCTTGCTGCTTCACTTTCCACCATGGAATGTTTTTTATTTGTAATATTGACTCTGTGCAACAGTGCAGAGATTATGGACTTTGGTTATCCTCAGAATCTCTCACCTAAAATTTTGAAGTTATAAATAACCCAGGAACGCGCACGGTCGCCATTTTCCTCCAAGGTCAGAAGTATATGAATAATGAGTCTGCTGTATTGGATTTACAAAAATAATTATGTATGTTCCTATTTATTTTCTAGGTAAGTAACTAAATCACATATCCTTTTCTCTATATTGATAGCCTTCAGATAAGCCTGTTCTAAATGCGACCCTGCAAGTTACCGGTGTTGTTGGTTGGAGAAGAGATGGTATTGTGTACACGAAGAATGAGGTATTTGAATTAAATTATAGGGAGGCTTCAGTTGTATTCAGAAAAAAAAACATAGCACCAACATTTATAATGGTCCTAGGTTCCTACCAGAGCGGGGACTACTAGCAATGCCATCATCCTACATACATTTTAAAATGCATCTCATTTCTAATACATATTGTACATGAACCAGCATTCGTGTTAGAACAATGGCCCATATTTTCCTCTGTTTTTGTTTCTTTGTTGTCTTTAATGTCATCTCATTTTCACATTCTGTTCTTCTCGCATGTTAGGTTTTCTTGGACATTATTGAGAGCATAATCCTTCTAATGTCTTCTAAAGGGATTTTATGGACCATCAAATTTTACTTATCTGGTCTGAGGTTTCTCGTGTCTTTCCTGTTCAGCTATTTTATGTCCATTGTGTATATTTCTTACATTTCTGCAGGGCGTGTTCTATGATGTGACGTGACTGGAAAGATTCCGATGAAGTGTTTCCTTTATGGAATGCGCCTATCTGAAGTTGGGAATAAATGCCAAAATTTAAATGGCTTAGTAACATCATTTTTTTCTTTGGGATGTGTGTCTCCTATTGAGTGTCATGACTCTTGGCATTCTTATATTCAACATAAAAATGTATTCATAGCTTTTTCAGGCTATTGGCATTCTTATATTCAGCATAAAAATATATCCATAGCTTTTTCAGAGTACGCATAAATGCTCAATAAACTATTGCATATAATTTTAATTAAGCGACATGTGAGAATTTTTCTGGTTATAACCTTTAAGAGGAAATTAGTTTATTTTGGTAGTATGTGTCTCCTAACTTGAATGAATGCAAACTTTGTATGTTAAGGTTATAAGCACGCTTACTTGGATGGTTGGATGCACAAACCTCTAACCACATTAGTGAACTACAGTGTCATTTTTCTGGCCCTGTAAAATTGTAATTATGCATATTCAATGCGACATTTGCACGCTGTAATTCTATATTCGGTGCTAATATGCTTGCTACCATGTTGGTCTTCTGAAGCCTTCATCTCTGCAGGGTCATACTTTTGATTTTGGCACTTAGAAAACTACATGTTGTGCATTGGAGGAGGTAGCCCCTGGACTGGTGAAGACGTGAAGGGCGACACGAGGAGGCTTGCGGTGGTTCCAGGAGCATCTCTTCGACAAGTAGTAGTGCACTACGTTGGACAGCTACCAACCGAGACGGCCGGCTGCCTCACAAGGACACCATTCCTGGTCTTGCAGTCCTGGAGCGGTGAGCATCTGAGCTTCCGTCGCCGATCTGAATAACAAACTTGTGGCTCTCCTTAGCGTCACTGATTGAAACATTAGCAACAACAATACTTGCTTCAGGTGTGTGCTCCTCCAATCAATATATTTACAACTGTGTGTCACACGCTATTTATTGATGAAATTCAGGATAGACACCTTAGCGTCACTGATTGTAGCATTGTCCATCTAATCTTCCTTTTTCTGTTCATAATACTTGATGTGTCTGATTACTAGGCTTAAGGAGTAAAGAACGGCAAGCATGGATGACACAGGGACAACACCTGCTCCAAATTTGAAAAATCCAGGAGGTTTACAACAGGCATGCAAGGTCCTCGAGAAGTTCAAGTAAGTGCTATACGTGACGTAGAGGAGAATGCTATGTAGGACATGCACATGTAGTTGGTGCTTCTAAAGAACGGCACAGGTTTGGATCAAACGCTGGGAGAATACAAAAGGTGTAATTGCATAAAGTTTACTACTGTAATAGATCCAGGTTGCAGTGATGAAGAGGACAATGATGTGTAGGACATAGTGGTCGTTACTTCTATAGATTCAGAAGGATGCAAGTTCAGATCAATTGTCGAGATGATACAACAGGTGTTGCACAAATTTTACATACTACATTGGGTGATTTGTTTGGCATTCATTCTCTGTTATGCCTGATGCATGTGTCTTAAGCCTACTAATAACTTTTTGGATCAATGGTAAATCTACTGAACAAACTCCTGTCTTATCCCTATTGTGTGTCTTAAGGTTAATCTATTCATGGTTAGTTTTCCTTACTGTACAAAGGTCTTCTCTTTTTTGTATATTTTCTCTTCTCTGTCCTTTACGGTAATATAGACCGTGCTCACATTGTTACAGCTTGCAATTAGTTCTAGATTTGTTCATGAGTGTCATTCGAGGTCAGAGTAAATATTTTGGCAGAGTAAACAATGATGGAAGTGTCATACAATTTCGTCTTATATAGCTATAACAATTTGGATACATATTTTTATCTGATTAACTTGCACTTCTGCACCACCATAATAAGCGAGGGAGATCTGCCTCTTTGTTTTCAATTAATGTGAGAACTTCTAGCCTTCTAGAACAAGAGTGGTAGCTTCTTTAACTTTGTGTTGTAAGAAATATTGTATTTGGTCAGTCCAGGATGAAAATCTACTTATTAACTTTGTTAATCTGGTTACAGTCAATCTAGGGGGTGCTTCTTTTGCTTCGGTATTTATCAGTAATATTGGTAGTTCTCTATAGTACTCTGTATTAGTTTTTACCTCTTTGTCCTTCATGATTGCTTAGTTGCATTGTTTTTGCTTCTGACTATAATGTCTGCTACAGATGATAGCGCCATTTGATAAACGTTTGGAAATTCAAGCCTGGTCTTGTTCCGCAACATGTGACCTTCTACTTCTTAATGGACTTTAAGTTTTAGTCACCCTTATATCGTTAGGTAATATAACAAGGTTATTGTTTAGATCATATAATCAAGCATGTCTGCTTATCGAAAAGTTAAGCTTTCCCACCTTGCACGCAACTGCTACCATTATTGCTTAGAAGAGGCAGCTTAGTGATACAATCTCTTGACTATAAGGCAGTTAGTGATTGCCATGTTTGTTGAATTAAAGTTTCACCTGTCAGATCAGTTTACACACATTGAATTTTACTTAGTGTGCCTCTAAGGTTTTACCTTCTGCAAAGCTATAGCACCTACAGGTGATCCGCTTTTTCTTCTTCTAGATCCCCCTGTGTGTGTATAATCGACAGACATTGTCCTTCTAATTTCTTTTTCTAGTAGATGATTGTGGACAAAGTTTCCAATCCATGCCTTTTTGCTATACTATTTTTTTTGGGTGATGCAGCATAAGTTATATAATTGCTGCACTTAAGTAACTGATTTATCTGGCAATAGATTGTCACAATGATAGCTCTAACCTTTGTGCCAACAATCTGAAAATTGTAGCATTATGCTTTAATATTTTTTAATGTTCTTTAGGTGGTTGTTTCTCAGAAGTAGCACACTTGGCATAGCTTTTCAGAAGACAACAGTTCAGTAGGAAGCAGATGAATGAAACATTTTCGTTGTTTTCTACTCCATTGTTATGTACAAACACACAAGTGATGCTTAAACATTTTGTTGCTATTTATCCTTTCATGAGCCGGATGTGCCATTGACGGCGGTGGCAAGCTTGGATTAGTTGGATTCAGAAGGTGGATTGAATTACCAAGTTGTTTTACCACCATGATATTTTTTAAAAAATTTGAACATTGCTTCAATTTGTGAATAAATTAAAAAAACACTTTCTTGCATTTCTTAATAAATTTTCAAAATCATGCAATGAAATGTGAACAAAATATGGTCATAGCTATTGAAGATTATGATTTTTTTTCTCCCGTTGCAATGCACGAGCCCTTTTGCTAGTATATTCTAAGCATGAATGAAAGTTGACCATTGGAGGTGCAATAAGCACGAATAGCTAGGTACGTATGTGTACGTAATTCTTCTAGCTGACAAGTATGTGTGACTACTATCTTGAAGGAAAACTCGAAAATATGCAAATACCGACACATGCACGCACGCGCACACATGCTCACAAAAATAAAAATATATAATATGAGAATATTTTCATAATGAATCTAATGGGGCAAAATTTATATTAGAGATATCGATGTATTTGCATATACAATTGGCTAAACTTAACTTTGACAAAAACTTAGAATTTCAACTATTTCGGAACGGGCATATATATATATATATATATATATATATATATATATATATATATATATATATATATATATATATATATATATATATATAATCTGTACTACTACCTCTCTCTCAATTTACAAGGCATGCGCGTACCCATAGGTCAATAATTTGACCAACCTAATAGAAGTCATATATTACAAAAACATACCATCATAAACTTTAGATGTTCTATTTTCAAACGGTATAATTTTTATGTTATATAGTTTATATTACGGTGATAAAAGTGGCAACCTAGGTATACGCGCAGGACTTGTAAACTGAAACGGAGGGAGTACTTAAATTCATTTACCTGACAGGCAGACAGAGGAAGGTGATTCGTTCAACCTTCTATTCCTTTACTAAGCATCATTCATTGAAATTCGCCTTGATTGTCCCACCTTTTAGTGATTTACCGAATAAACTTATATTTTCTTTGGTAACTCAATGGTAAATTATTACAAAATAAAATGGTAAAGTATGGGCAGGTAAATCACAGTAAGGATTTGATAAGCATTTGTTTACACATTCACATTAATATGGATTGTTAAATCACAGACTAAATTACTAGTAGAATATTTATACCCCGTTGGAACACACGGACAATTACCCCGTTAAAATAAAGTTTCTAGTGGAGCGAGAAAGGAAAAGAAAAAAAAGGACAAAAGAAGAATAAATGAAATTCGTCAAAGGGTGGATGAGTGGGTCTTATTGTAATATACTCCCTCCGTCCGGAAATAATTGTCATCAAAATGGATAAAAGGGGATGTATGTAGATGTATTTTAGTTCTAGATACATCTTTTTTTATCAATTTTGATGACAAGTATTTCCAGACGGAGGGAGTAGATTTTTAGGATTCCTTTTAATATAGTTTTTTTAGGCAATATAGGTTTTCTTTCTCAAAAAAATTAATATATATATTTTTTAGAAATATTTTGTCAATATAGATGGGCTGGGCCTGCTGTCCGGGTTACTAAACGGGCACGGCCCCCTTCCCCCTGGGTGGATTATCCACAGAGACTATGGATCCCGTCCCCTTCTTCTTCTTCTTCCCCAGGTATATAGCTAGGAACCCTAACCCTAATCGCGCTCCGATCCCCAAGGTACTTCTATTCTTTGAACCCAGCCCAATTAAGGCGGTTACTGATTCGTCCCCCCACTCTGTTCCTTGCAGGCCTGCGATGATGGCGGCTTCCATCCTCGCGGCGGCGACGAGAATCCTGCGTCCGGCGAGGTTTCCAGGAGAGGGGGTTCGCCGCCTCGCCGACACACCGCATGTATCTTCCTACTCCTTCCCCGTCCCATCTCCGGCTAGTTAGATCTGTGGCCCGACATCTGATTGTTGCTCTGATTATATTGGTGGAGGCCCTCTGCTCTTCTTTCCAGACTATTATCTATCATCATCATCACAGGGATGGCATGCACGGGTATCCTTAAAACAGACATTGTTTTGATTGATTTCCGTTTTGTACAAGATCAACTGCCTAGCATGAATGAATGCCTTGATATTTTAATTAAGTTGACATCTCCAGCTAGCTTTATATCTTGCATCTACCATTGGTGGATGGTCTGATCAACTGCCTAGCATGAATCTGTTGTTATTTTCGTCCCCAACTAGTTCTATAGTTTGTTGTACCATTGATAGATAATCAACAACTGCATAGCATGAATGGATGCCTTGATCTTTCGGTAAAAATCCAATGAGTTCTATATTTTACTGTGCAAGATATAAGGTGTGTTTGCTATAGGTGGACCGCATCTCTTGTCAAGATTGTTATTTAGTCATCAATTCTCAATGCTGCTTATGTGTTTCCAGCATTCCGTGTCCAACCATGCATCTCAAATCAAGCATAAGAAGGAGGAGTTGTTCGATCTCATCTCCGAGGCTGAGGCGGATTCTGTAGCCACCTGGTTTGACAAGCTTCTGCTTAAGGATCTCTCCACACAAGTCGAGCCTAGACCATTTGACCCTCGATGGTACAATATCAACCATACAGACAGATATCTGTTCTATTTCCTCTGCTACACAGGAGTTCATATGTAATTCTTAACATCTCATTTCACCTACCTGTAGGCGCAAGATAATTGCAACCAAGGTGGTGACCACTTATGCTTTTGTGGCAGGTTCTCTTGTTACTTCTGGTCTCATTCTTGGCAGTTTGACTGATGGTCCTGAAATAGTAGAGTGCAACGGGCATCTTGTTAATGCTCAGAGTCTGCACGTGCTAAAAGGATACCAGCAAGATGGATATCAGCCTGTTCCTACTACTGGGGGAGTGTACAACGAAGAGGAGCTGCAGAAGCAAATGGGTTGAAGACGAAATGCATCTTGTTTGATTGAGAAGCAAGATGGATCAGTTTTATTCCAGCACTATATTTTTTTTCTCAAATATGCACGAGTGTGTATACTATATTATAAAGAGAGGAATGGGGTAAAGAGCCCCTCCACGTCAGTATTTACATGTTAGATTACATGCACACGACACCACCCTTACTTCCACCACACGCACTACCTAAGTTGTTGTTCCTGTTCTAGCCCACCTTTCTATTGCATCAAAGAATTTGTCAACCCCGCTTGCTTCCACACTCGTCCCTCCTTGCCTATCCGAAGTATGACGTAGTTCCAGCACTATATTATGTATGTATGTCTCTTCAAATATGTCTACGATCTGCCACCAAGAACTTGATTGGTATTATTACTGGATGATCTCTATGATCTTGTAAAGAGATGTTTGTGATGTTGTTGACATGGTATCTTATCCTTTCCGTTTGAGAAAGCTGTATGAATCGAGTTGGAACATTATTACTTGATGATCTGGGATCACATTGTAAGATATTTGTGATTTTGCTAACATGATCTGTTCCATTAAATTGTACGAAATGGAGTCTTATCATTGTTTGATGGATGCTTGAACAGCAGTATGAATTGTTGTAGGGCTGACAGGGAGTCATCACTGTAGGCAATAGCATGCGCCGTGGTAAATGGTGATCCTTTTTTTTGCTACGAACTTGGGAAACTTTATTGCACAGCTAGCATATGATTACAATCTGCCCGCAGGCCACTAAGAAGAAAAGGAGGACAGCTCTCAAGCCAACAGTCTGAAACCAATAAGGAACAGGCCCGTTTAGCACAAGAGTCTGCCAAAAAGTTTGCCTCCCTTGGGACATATCTAACTGAAAAAGAGATGAAAGAAGAAGATTTCTCCCCAATGTCTAGTAAAATAGGCGCAACAATTGACCTCGAACTGTCACGCGATAACCAGAGGTTGACACCTCTAAACAATCTACTTCCATCAGCACATGTGAGAAGCCACGCAGCTGAGCGAAGATGACTCCTTCCCGTAGAGCTAAGGCCTCCGCAACGAGAGGATCTGTCACTCCCGGGAAAGGTTTGCTCCAAGCTCCCATGAACGAGAGGTGAGATCGAGCTATCCCACCCCCTCCCGCACACCGAGCTTCGTTGTTGATTGCGCCATCCGTGTTGATCTTGATCCAACCCACATCCGGCGTGCGCCACTGTGCTCCTGCCACACCACTCTTAGGCTTCGGAATATCAAGCATTAAGAGATCATCACGTATTGTCTTTACCGCCTGGACGGGATCATAGCCGACCTTATCATGAGTCCATCGGTTCCGATCTGACCATATCGCATGCATGACCGTTATAATTTTGCATCTGTCTTGGTCTTGTATGATCGCGTCCATCAACACATCCCTTGCCCACGTGGCAGGGTGTAACCTGGGTAGCTTCAAACCCAAGAAATCTCGGGCTGCTGCCCAAAAAAGTTTGGCATGTGAACAGTTTATCAGTGCATGTCGCAGATCCTCCACTGAAGCCTTGCATAAATCACACACTGTCGTCGTCCGAATATGCCGATGCTGAAGGGTAGCATAGTCTGGTAGGATTCCACGCAAGACCCGCCACCAGAAAATACGGAATCTAGGAATAACCTTTAGTTTCCACAAGGCAATCCACATGGGTCTATCTGACATTGAAGACTCCGTTATCGTTCCTTCCTCTAGAGCTAAGCGCTCTTTTCGAGTCACTAGAGCACGATAAGCCGTTTTAATAGAGTAGACACCGGACCTTTCCAAGTCCCATGCAAGATAATCCTCACCACCAGGCACTCTCAGCGGTATATTCAGAATTGCGTCCGTGTCTGGTGCAAGAAAATTTCTTCGAACTAAGTCCATATCCCACGTACCTGTCTCCTGATGAAATAACTCAGAGACACGATTAATAGGATCGTTCCCAATGCGGCCCATTGGCCTGAGAGTAGCCGTGTTTGGGATCCATCGATCCGTCCAGATGGAGATAGATTCCCCATCCCCAACTCTCTTGATCAGTCCTTGTTCCAACGCAACTCGACCTGCAATAATAGCTTTCCAAGTAGCAGACGCCGAACGAGGTGCGGTAGCGTCCATGAAGCTGCAGTTTTGAAAGTACTTGCCTTTCAGAACTCGAGCACACAAAGAGTCAGGGTGTGTCATTAGCCGCCACCCGTGCTTACCGAGTAGGGCTAGATTAAAGAGTTCAAAGTCACGAAAACCCATGCCTCCTTCTTGTTTCGAAACAGAGAGATTCTTCCAAGAGAGCCAATGAAGGGATCTCCTATCGATGTCACTGCTCCACCAGTATTTAGCCATGGAAGAAGTTAGTTGTGAGCAGACCCCCTTGGTCAATTGGAAGCAAGACATGCTGAACATAGGGATGGCTTGGACCACAGATTTGAGCAAGACTTCCCTCCCTGCACATGCCAAATTCTTCTCTGACCAACCTTGCATCTTTGTCCGGCTTCTCTCACCAATGTGAGAAAAACTTCCACTAGTGATCCTTCCGACCGCTGTTGGTAAACCCAAGTAGCGTTCAGTAAAGGCTTCAACATGTATCCCTAGTGCATGTTTAATCTCAGCCCTTAAAGGCGGTAATGCATTAGGACTGAAATAAACGGCACTCTTCTCCCGGTTTACTGACTGTCCAGAACACTCAGCATAAATCCTGAGAATATCATTCAAACAATTTGCACTTTGCACCTTTGCATTCATAAAGATTAGACTGTCATCCGCAAAAAGCAAGTGATTCACCCATGGTGAGTGGACGCCCACCCTAATTCCTCGATCAATATATGCACCACCATAGTAATTCATTAAGGATGTGAGGCCCTCTGCACACATAAGAAAGAGAAAGGGAGATGCTGGATCCCCTTGTTGCAACCCTCGGGAGGGTGTGAAAAACGGCAACAGTGATCCGTTTACCTTAACTGTGAATCTGACTGAGGTGACACACTTCATGATGAGCCGCACAAACCTGTCACAGAAACCCAATCTGACTAGCATCGCCTCCAAGTAATGCCACTCGACCCTTGATGATGGTTGAGATGGATGCTGATGTCGGTCTACGGCAAAGGCCATTTCTCCACCAGCCAAGGTTGCATCTTGATGAGCTGTGTGAATCACCTTCTTTCACAGCAGCGACAATGTGCTCCTGCACGTCACACCTCGGGCACCCAATTGAAGATGGCTTAGTGTCAAATGGTTTTACTTTTATTAGGATTAAATATTGTTTTGTTGTGGGCATGTGAGTATAATATGCTTATACTAGAAAAATGTCTGTGCGTTGCAACGGGATATAAATATTCTACGCGTTAGTACGTTAGGTTGTGATTTAGCTACCCATGATATGCGATTTGTGTGAATAAATGTTCATCAAATTATGTCAGTGATTTACCTTATATTTTGATCAGAAGTGATTTACCTGCCCATAGTATACGATTGTGTAAATAAATATTCATCCAGTTCTGCCGTGATTTACCTTATATTTTGATCGCAAGTTTGGCAAATAAATTAAAATGAAATTGGTTCAGAAGGTAAGTAAATTAAGATGATTGATTATTATACGGGGAAGGATAGACAAAGGGGTGGTGGGAAGAAGGGTGAAATGGAACCTTACGTTCTTTTTATGTAAGTAGAGATTGCGGGCTACTTGACAAGTTATCTCACCGGTCGTATGTCATTTCTGTTGGTAGATGGCAGAAATGGTTCAAGAACACAGGCCTAATTAAGAAACAACTACATGGTGTAGTTGATCTATATACAAAAGGTGGAGAACTTATGTACTGCATTGTATTGTCATACACTTTTATTCAAAACATGTAAAAAACACTTTGTCATTCAGAATATCATTGTGTAAAGTAGAAGGAAATATCTCTGTACAGATGGGGGGTAGTTGTGTGCCTCACGGTTCCGTCTCTCATACAATAAATATATCATGTTATCGCATGCCCATTCTGGAGTGTTATCTAGAATGATTTGGATTTCTTATGTCAAAGTGAAACTAGCTAATGTACATCCCTTCCCACCATGGAGGTTGCTAACACATAGAAAAGGTTGCCACGGGCAGTGCGGAGACACTCGTCCCCAATGCAAAAGGAAGACTTGGATCTTCCCTAGTACTGATGTGCTCACATGAAGAACACATCTTGAAGATCGATTGATTGATAATATGTCTTACAATGAATGCCTCGTGTGATGCACGATCACAAGTATGAACTAGAGGAAGATGAACTATGGTGGTCATGGTGGCTATGGAGATGGAAAATCGCAGTGGTTAGGGTTGATGAAGGGGATGAAGATGGCTCTGTTCTAGCTTCACTCACGGACGTTCTGTTGACATTTTGGCATGGTCCTCTTTACAAAAGTTGTTCATGTGGCCGAGCAGCCTCGTAATCCACGCTCATACGGGCGGCCGCGGTCGTACGAAATGTCATGTTTCACTCTATTTCTACTGGTGTGCCTCCTCCATATTTCTTATGTCTCCTTTTTCACTCCTTTCCATGTTGACACGTGATTTCTTCCCTTTTTACCCCATTTCATGTGGAAACACATCACAACAGAATTTGTGGAATCCTTTGCATTCATTAGTCATTAGTAGAAATATCGGAGCGAATATCTCGGTTTAAACGAAGGGTGAATGAGTGTAAAAATATCACTCGTCACATGTAGCAAAGGAATGAGAGTGAATGAAGGAGCCAACTTTAATGGATCATGATTCAGTATGCGTTATCGGGTCACTTTGATGTCTAAGTGTTAGATATGTCCACCCTACGTATCGGCGCGTGTGGGTTATTTCGCTGTTGGGGAAGGGGGTAAAGTGGTTTGTTCGCTACTGGGGGATTCGACATGTGTGGGTTATTTTTCTTCGTGTTTTTGTGAGGGGTGGCCCGACTTGTTCATTCTGCACTGACTAATCAGGTAGCATTTTCGGCGTCTTCCTGTTGAACTCCACTTGTAGTGGATTCACGGTAGAATACTGATACGTCTCCAACGTATCTATACTTTTTGATTGTTCCATGCTATCATATTATCCATCTAGGATGTTTTATATGCATTTATATGATATTTTATATGATTGTTGGGACTAACCTATTAACCTATAGCCTAGTGCCAGTTTCTGTTTTTTCCTTGTTTTTGAGTTCTACAGAAAAAGAATACCAAACAGAGTCCAATTGACGTGCCAATTTTTGATGATTTTTTACGGACCAAAAGAAGCCCCCGAAGTAAAATAGTTGGTCTAGAAGAGTCCCGAGCCATCCACGAGGGTGGAGGGCACGCTCCCCTACCTCGTGGATGACTCCGAGACCCCCCTGACGTGAAATCGACGCCAAAAATTTCAATAAATACAGAAACCCCCGAAAAGAAACCTAGATCAGGAGTTCCGTCGCCGCAAGCCTATGTAGCCACCAAAAACCAATCGGGACCCTGTTCTGGCACCCTGCCGGAGGGGGGATCCATCACCGGTGGCCATCTTCATCATCCCGGCGCTCTCCATGACGAGGAGGGAGTAGTTCACCCTCGGGGCTGAGGGTATGTACCAGTAGCTATGTGTTTGATCTCTCTCTCTCTCGTGTTCTTGATTTGGCACGATCTTGATGTATCACGAGCTTTGCTATTATAGTTGGATCTTATGATGTTTCTCCCCCTCTACTCTCTTTTAATGGATTGAGTTTTCCCCTTGAAGTTATCTTATCAGACTGAGTCTTTAAGGATTTGAGAACACTTGATGTATGTCTTGCGTAGGATACCCGTGGTGACAATGGGGTATTCTATTGATTCACTTGATGTATGTTTTGGTGATCAACTTGCGGGTTCTGTGACCTTGTGAACTTATGCATAGGGGTTGGCACACCTTTTTGTCTTGACTCTCCGGTAGAAACTTTGGGCACTCTTTTAAGTTCTTTGTGTTGGTTGAATAGATGAATCTGAGATTGTGTGATCCATATCGTATAATCATACCCGTGGATACTTGTGGTGATATTGGAATATCTAGGTGACATTAGGGTTCTGGTTGATGTGTGTCTTAAGGTGTTATTCTAGTACGAACTCTAGGATAGATCGAAAGGAAAGAATAGCTTCGTGTTATTTTACTACGGACTCTTGAATAGATTGATCAGAAAGAATAACTTTGAGGTGGTTTCGTACCCTACAATAATCTATTCATTTGTTCTCCGCTATTAGTGACTTTGGAGTGACTCTTTGTTGCATGTTGAGGGATTGTTATATAATCTAATTATGTTATCCTTGTTGAGAGAACTTTCACTAGTGAAAGTATGAACCCTAGGCCTTGTTTCGAAGCATTGCAATATCGTTTACGTTCACTTTTATCATTAGTTACCTTGCTGTTTCTATATTTGCAGATTACAAAAACCTATATCTACCATCCATATTGCACTTGTATCACCATCTCTTCGCCGAACTAGTGCACCTATACAATTTACTATTGTATTGGGTGTGTTGGGGACACAAGAGAATCTTTGCTATTTGGTTGCAGGGTTGTTTGAGAGAGACCATCTTCATCCTACGCTTCTCATGAATTGATAAACCTTAGGTCATCCACTTGAGAGAAATTTGCTACTGTCGTGCAAACCTCTGCACTTGGAGGCCCAACAACGTCTACAAGAAGAAGGTTGTGTAGTAGACATCAAATACCGACCTGTAGCCGCTGTGGGTGAGCCTACGTAGAGAACGAAAAGATCGGGCATTGAAGATCCAAGACAACATGAGCACCTCTCAGAAAACCGATATAGCTAGGCGTTGTGGCATTAGTTATAACACCATTGTTGGGAGGCAACTAAGTTGAGATATTGTAATCCTTTGGGTGACGAAAACAATGCATAGGAAGGTTTTCAAGACAGATACATGAGTCAATCGGGTCTACGCATGTGTGTGCTACTTGTGGGCTGCGTTGGGATTTCCTCGAAGAGGAAAGGATGATGTAGTACAGTAGATATAAGTATTTCTCTTAGTTATGAAACCAATGTTATCAATCCAATAGGATAATCAAGCAACACTATGTAAATAACACCTACACACAAACAACAAATACTTGCAACCCAACGCGTAGAGGGGTTGTCAATCCCTCAACGGTTACCAGCAAGATTAAACAATATAGTTTTTATAGATAGATCAAACAAAAATACAAAATAAAAGAAATAAAAGAAATTGCAACAAGGTATTTTTAGTTTTAATATATGATAAAAGACAGACCCAGGAGCCATAGTTTTCACTAGAGGCGTCTCTCATAAAAATAGCATACGGTGGCTAGATAAATTACTGTTGGGCAATTGACAGAAAATGATATCCAATGCAGTGATCATGTATATAGGCATCACTTCTGAGACAACCGAAACGATTATGCATCTACTATTATTACTCCACACATCGACCGCTATCCAGCATGCATCTAGTGTATTAAGTTCATGGAAAACGGAGTAACGCCTTAAGCAAGATGACATGATATAGATAAGACAAACTCATGTATGAAATAAATCCCATCTTGTTACCATTAATAGCAACGATACATGCGTGTCATGTCCCTTTCTGGCACTGGTTTGAGCACCGCAAGATCGAACCCATCACAAAGCACTTCTTCCCATGGCAAGATAAATCAATCTAGTTGGTCAAACCAAACCAATAAATCAGAAAAGAAATACGAGGCTATAACAATCATGCATAAAAGAGTTCAGAGAAAACGCAAATAATATTCCTGGATGAATCTGATCATAAACTCACAATTCATCGGATCCCAACAAACACACTACAAAAAGTCATTACATCAAATAGATCTCCAAGAACACCAAGGAGAACATTGTATTGAAGATCAAAAAGAGAGAAGAAGCCATCTAGCTACTAACTATGGACTCATAATCCATGATAAACTACTCACACATCATCAGAGGGTGGCAAGGATGATGAAGAACCACCTACGTGATCTTTTCCCTTTCGGCAGAGTGCCGAAAAAGGCCTCTAGATGGGATCTCGTGGTTCTGGAACTTGCGGCGGCAGAAGAAGTATTTCACGGACTCCTTGGTAGGTTTCCTGATTTTAGAGTATTTATAGAGGCAGAGTTAGGTCGAATAGAGGCTTGTGGGCCCCACTATGTACCAGGGCGCGCCCTGGTGCCTAGTGGGCCACTCCTTTGTTTTCTCGTTCTTTTCCGAAGCTTCCAGGGTCCCTTATTGTCAGAAAAAATCTTCAAAAAGTTTCGTGGCATTTGGACTTCGTTTGATACTGATATTCTGCAAAGGCAGAAACAAGCAAAAAACAACAACCGGCACTGGGCACTAAGTTTTTTTGCGAGGTAAAAGGATCGTATTAATCAAGCAAGATTAGTACAATCTCGATGGAAAATGGCGCCAATTTCATCATGTCCTTGGCGAAGCCACACAACAGTGTGTGGTTTAGAGATCCCTAGCTGGGCTAGAGCATGACTAGCTTTATTCTTACTTCTACTAACATGTGATAACACATACTCACGGCCAAGTGCTAGAAGCCTCTTAGCTTCATCAACTAGTGCAGCAACGGGGGATCTATTTTGCTCACTGTCACCAATCATGCTTGCAGCAATGGTACTGTCAGTTTCCGAAATGAATGGCAGCGTAGACCACTCTAGGGTGACAGCGATTCCTTCCATGCACGCAGCTACTTCTGCCTCCAGAGCACTTGCACATGTGGTCAGTAGTCTGCACGATGCAAAGATTATAGCTCCATTGTTGTCACGTAGGATCATCCCAACTCCTCCTATACCATCAGACTCGTGCCACAACATTCAGCTTTGCCCAGCCATCAGGTGGCTTCTCCCATCGTTTCGGTGGCCTAGTACATTCAGCGGGGGTGACCGGCATCTTCAGACGAGCTTTGATGTTACGTCGCTGAACCACCATCTTCCCTTTAGTAACATCCTCATGTTGGTGTTGCTGGATGCAGTGTACGCTCTGCATGTAGCTGCTCAAGAATCGACAGGAGGCATGTACTGGCGGGACTGGCTTGTTGTGGACGACTTCGTTTCGGACATGCCAGCTACGCCGGAGTGTCATGATCACCGGCAAGCGCCGCTCTTCAGTGCATTGGTTCATCAGATGTAGAGCCCACTCCGTGCCTGAGTTGACGACGTCCTCGAGGCGAGGCATACATTCAGTACTTGCCATCGCCTTCCAAAGCATCCTTGCAAGCGAACACCTGCACATAGCATGGTATGTATCCTTGGATTCCATGCCACACAACTTACACATATTAGTGATCTCCAAATTTCTTTTTGTTTTATTTTCCATCGTCGCTAGAGAATTAGTGATAAGACGCCACACAAATATGTGTACCTTCGGGGGAACAGGACACCCCCACACTGCCTTCCAGACGGCACGAGTGCCGTCCGGTGCCCTGTTCGTTGCACCCACAATGGTGCTAGTAGAAAGGCCGGTGCCGAGGTGGTATGCACTGCGGACAGTGAAGACGCCTCGCAGGTCCGATGCCCATGCTAAAACGTCCTCCAGTTGGTGCGGCGATGCTTTGACCTTGAGGATGCATGCAGCATCGACGGGGTTGAAATGTCGCTGGATTAGCTTTGGGATCCAACACCCCCTCCCATCAAGCAGCTCACTGACGCTGTGAAGATGACAATTGCCACGCCCCATGATAGGTCTGTAGGATGGCGGACGTGGCAGCCAGGGGTCGCGCCATATCCGCACCTGCTCACCGTTAACCACACGCCAGATGATCCCTTTTTTCAACAAGTCCAACCCATGTTGGACTGCCTGCCAAGTGGGTAAAGCATTACCTAAAAAGACAGTGTCCACTAGGGAACCGTTAGGATAATATTTAGCTTTTAGGACCATGGAACATAGTGCATCCGGTTTTGTGAGTAGCCTCCAAGCTTGACGTGCTAGAAGAGCTTGATTGAAAACTCGAAAGTCATGAAATCCGAGCCCTCCTCTTCCTTTTTGTTGGATTATTTTCTCGCATGATTTCCAATGCGTTTTCCTTTTCCCACCTTTGGATCCCCACCAAAAGTTTATGACCCATCTCGCGAGGTCATCACAAACAGAGGCCGGAAGCTTGAACACACCCATGATGTAGGTTGGTATGGCCGGTGCCATAGCCTTTATGATTGTTTCTATACCCGCCTGAGATGAGTATCTCCCCACTCCATGATCCTTTTTGTGAGACTAGCTTGCAACATTTGAAATTTACCCCTGTGCATTCTGCGATCCGGGGTTGGTAATCCAAGATACTTCCCTTCAAATTCAGAGTTTGTAACAAGAAGTTCTTGCCTAATGGCTTGCTGTACATGGGTTGGGCAAACATCTCTAAATTGAATGGAGCACTTCTGTTGGTTGATGAGCTGACCAGTAGCTTGTGCATATCTATTAATCACATATTTTATGTACTGAGCTTGTTCTTGGTTTGCCTTAAAAAACAACAGTGTATCATCTACAAACAGTAAATGTGATATGGCAGGAGCTCTTGGGCAAACCTTTAAAGCTTGGAGACTCTCATTTTCTATTCCTTGTCTGAGTAAGGCAGAAAGTCCATCAGCAACAAATAGGAACAAAAATGGTGAAAGTGGGTCACCTTGCCGAAGTCGTCGTGACGGTGCAAACGAATCTAAGATGGCGCCACTAAATTTCATGGAGTATCTCACCGAGGTCACACATGTCATAATCCACTGTACCCATTGGTGAGCGAAGCCCAACTTCAGCATCGTTTGGTTCAAGAAGACCCAATCCACTCTATCATATGCCTTAGAAAGATCCAACTTGTATGCACAGTAACTCTTATCCGTTCTCTTTTCATGTATATCATTGACCCCCTCTGGCATCACCCCTGTACGAAAAAATTCCTTTACTGCGTGAGTGATCTCTTCCTTTAAGGTTTGCCAATTCCGCTGAAGCCATCAATGCCAGGTGCCTTCAGTGGCCCAATTTGGAAAAGACTATCAGCTATCTCCTTGTATTGTTCCTTCTAGCATGCCAAACAGCCCTTCGGTGAAAAAAGTTTGTGTTTCTGTCCCCATCACGCAACCAGTCGACGCGAGATCTTTGCAACCACATTCGGTACGAGAACTCATTCATATGATCCTGCACTTTACGTGTCTCCACCTTTTATTGATTTACCGAATAAACTTATATTTTCTTTGGTAAGCCAATAATATATTTTTTAGGATTTCTTTTAATATAGATTTTTTTAGAAAGATTTTTTAATATAGATAGGCTGGGCCTGCTGGCCGGGTTACTAAACGGGCGCGGGCCCCTTCCACTGGGTAGATTATCAACAGAGACTATATATCGATCCCGTCCCGTTCTTCTTCTTCTTCCCCTGGGTATACTAGTAGAACGCCCGTGCATTGCTACGGGCTATGCATATAAATAAATAAAAAATATTAAGGTTGTCTTGGTCGGCACCCTTGATCCCTCTAAACCCGCCACCAACTCTGGCGCTCGCGACTTTCTGCCTAGCCACACTTGAATATGTTAACCCCTGCCTTTCCTCTGTCGGCAATGACGCGATGTTATTGTTGTTCTTTTTCCTCCCGCCACTGCCTTTTTTTGTCCACCCTGCAAAACCGCCCACCTTTCTCTTCCTAACCCCCAGCCACTGCCACCCGCAATTGCCAAGTGCTGACGCTCATTGCTTCCCGGCCCAAGTCACTGCCGCCAACGCTACCCACAATTGAGGAGTGCTGATGCATTCCGCTTTGCCGCCCCGTTGCCCAAGTCCCTGCCTACATCATACGTTGCTACGGGAGACAAAAATCGTCGATGATCGTCATATTGTCCACCTATTCTCGATGAATATGATCAATCCCAAGTCAATGAGTGCCGGAGCTTCCCACGAATGCTTGGAGGGGCAAAAGACTTTTAGGATCCCGTGCACATCAAGCAACATTGTCAAAAAAATTATCATTATAGGACATTTTTTTTTCCTTTCCTTCCTTCTCAACCCACATATCAAGTAACCAATTCTGGTCAAACATAGTAATGTATGAATTTTTATATGATTGTAAGAATGGCACTGACCGAGACATTCTAAGAATGCCATTTTCTGTGAATAATCTCAAGCAACTACCCCCTCTGTCCCAAAAAGCTTGTCTTAGATTTGTGTAGAAACGGATATATCTAGACATGTTTTAGTGTTAGATTCATCTGTATCTAGATAAATCTAAGACAAGATTTTTAGGATGGTGGTAGTATAATTTAGTCCATATGCATAACCTTTTCAGCATGCATAGAGCAATGACACACATTATGCCAGTAGACCTCAGCCGGATCATCTTTGTGTGCATGTTGAACTTAGTACTATATATATACAGCTAACTTGAATGATAACAAATATTTGCACACAAATAAGATGGATGTTTTAGTATAACTGAAGTATACCCGGCACGAAAAAGAGAACTGAAGCATACAAATGCACAACAGGAAAAGCGCACTTCCATTTACTTGGCAGAAACTCCTAAATGGTTGTATCTTAACATAAGTAAGCAGAAGCACTAAATTGTACATAGGAGAGGAGAAAGACACTGTTAAAAATTTGGATAGTCCCAAACCGCAGCTAATGAAAGTCCAGGTGCCGTGGATAGTAAAAGAATGGAAGGATTTTTTTCTCTAGCACACATTTCTTATCCTCTCTCTTTTGCTTTTTCTTTCTTTTACTCTCAACTTCTATTTGAGAGAATCTTTTACTCTCAACTTAATCACACCATAACTGAACTACAACTCTGCAAGCCCAGACTGCGAGCCCAAGTTTCTATCTCACGCAGGAGCGGGTCACAAGACATCTTCGTTCTTTCATTGAACCGAACCACACCACAGACTGAACTGAGCCCCCAAAAAAAAGACTGAATCGCGCCCAAGTTCTTGTCTCACAAAAGCAGGTCACGCCGGTGCAGATAGTTTAGGGGGGCTGAGGCAGAAAAGGAAGGCAGCATAGGTTGGGCTAGCCTGTGAGCTGTGGCATAGAGATGGGGAGGAGCGAGAAGGCTGGTAGAGAGCACGGTAGTTGGTGGTGAAGGTCCGTCAGAAGCGCGGACTCTGCACACTTTGCCGCTGTGCAATGTCGGCATCGCCCGTGCGCCGATGCGGATGCAGTCTACCACGGGTCCATTTTCTGATGGAGTCTTGCAATGCTTCTTCACTATGTACAAAATACACCATCTATTTAGAAACAGATGAAGTACATACTGCATGATCAGTTGGTCACACACCTCAAGAATCAATACATCAGGTCACCAAAACATGAGAAAATGATCTTTTAAACATGACGACGGGTGAAAAATGCAATAGTACATTGATCTTCTAAATTCTGCAACAAACTCTCAAATTGTTTTTTTTTCATTCTGAATCTGTAGAGAAAATAGGAAGCTCAGGCTACTCACCAAAACCTGACATTGAAGTCCACACCTATGACAAGCTTATATACCATCAGCATGAGGCACCTTCTCCCCTGAGTCTGAATACAGAAAGATAGATATGGAAACAAATCAATTATCTTTATAGCTTTCTACCCCAATGGCTTTTTATTAACATTCAGAAGACGTTTTCAGTACTGATTCTTCTAACTTGCAGTTGCCCACAACCCGTCGCAAGTAACTGGGGAGAAAGAAGGCATCCAAATATGGATTGCTAGTAAAAACAAAGAATCACGAGCGTACTTTTGGCTCTTGGAAACCCACATATATGAATATGAGGGAAAGAGAGAGGCAACCTAGCAGCTAGCTCAGCCAGCAATGGTAGTTGTCGCTGATTCTTGCTCCTCCTGGTCAATGCTAGTCTCCTGCCTCAAGCAGCTTCTCATGCAGCCAACAACAATTCAGAGATATAAGATGACAGATAACAGAAAACCAGAAAGCAAGACGACGACACAGTGAAAAATGTTCAGATTGCAATTCGTGTATACCAAGCTATGCTATGCATTTTGGCATTAGTTATGGAACCACGCACATATTTTCATTTAAATAAAAGTAGTACTCAAGGTCTGAATTCAGTTTCAGAGAACAAAGCACGCATACTGAAGTTCGATGACAGGTCGACCGAGGTTGTCCCTGCAGGGCACCTTGTCGGACAGCGCTGAACTTGTTGCCGGTGATGTTAGGCACTGGGGGGACAGCACGAACAGTAGAATCGGCGGGAACGGCCCGACGAAGCATTGTTAAAAGCATTCATACAGAATATAATCTTCTAGCATGATAACAATAACAAAAAATACAAATGCAATAATCCACCAAATGTTGGAAAGCATTGTTACTGAATATGTATTCTAATCTTTGATAAATAGAGAGCTGAAACCATTGATCGCATGCAAGAATACAGGAGGAGGAGGTGCACAACTACATGTAGGGCGTGCATACGCCGCCAAACTGCGCAACCTAAAAATCTTGAGAAAATGTAGCACCTTTTCCAAAATGTAGTCATGAGCAAAACCAAAAGCAAGCTGCTGCAGCAGAAAGCACTACCATTAGTTCTCAGTCATGTTCAATTAGTTTTGTTGTGCCTCTTAGTTCTGAATAGCTGCATTTTACTGTTCTCTAACTTACTGTGATCAATCATAAGTTCATAACTGAGAAATGACCACTTCCCTGTGTTCTGATTTGGCTCTGAGCCATTGTACTGATATAGTGATATCATTACATGCTCACTTTCTCCAGCTCCCCTGATGTCCCCCATGGAATGAAATTGAAAACGTATCTGGCAACCCCAGCTACGTATTAGCTTTTGAGCACCAGCTAGGAAGAAAATACAAAGTACCTAGGTCAGTGTTTCTTGTATATCCTTGTCTATAATTTGAAAGATTATGTACTCTGCTACTTGGAAACATGTTACTGTCACAGCCCAGCCTATGATAGCTCGGTATCTTAGTCATTTTGGTTATGCACTGGGCCTATCAGTGTGTTAGCCTTTTGTTCCTAGAATATGTGACTGGGAATGCAGGCCTTAGTCTGGCCTTTTGGGGCATATGGAGGCGTGGCTTTAAGGAGTTGTACCTCAAGCGAGTAGAGAAGTGAATAGTGAGATGATGAACTCCTCTATATCCCAACTGCTACCTCTGTTCTCCCTTCCGATCTAATAATAATAGATCGATTCTAGATCAACTGGTGTTTGGTGTCCTGCCATCATCATAAGATCGTAACAGTTACTCGAGCAATTCTTTTGAGGTTCTCCAACTATTACTGGAAATGGAGTTGTCCATCTCAAAACACATTCCTTCACTGTATTTATGTTTTTCCACATTTGCAGCAAGGGAACCTAAGAAGTATATGTATTCCCTATAAATGGTGGATAAACTTATACACCAACATGCTACAACATACCATTGTGTCAACTTCACAAAAGAATTGTTTGCTCCTTGAACCTATAAATGGACAGCCTATGGATAATCTATATTTCTTTTGATAAAACCATACGCAAGGAAACTGAACTTCTATGCAAAAAACTGAATGATAGATAGTCTATACTAATTTATGTTGTTGATTTTGGAGATTGGAGCAGAGCAAGGTCAGGAACGAGAGAGAGAGAAGAGGATTTTTCTGGAAAACTCTGTTTCTTTCATCTCTCCAGTCTAGGTATATACATGCACATTCCAACCCTTCTACAACTTAACTATTACATCTCAGTACTGCCAACACTCCCCCTCAAGATGGGGCAAATATATCTATCAGCCCCATCTTGTTACATAATTTTTCAAACACTGCTACATTGACCCCTTTTGTTAATACATCGGCAAGCTGGTCTACAGTTTTGACAAACCCAACCTGAAGTGTCCCCTCATCTAGTTTTTCTTTGATAAAGTGTCTATCAATTCCCACATGCTTTGTTCTATCATGGTGAACAGGATTGTTTATCAAGTTGATAGTGGCCTGATTATCACAATATAGTCGAAGAGGTGCAGCTTCATATAACCTGAGTTCAGCTAGCAAGAATTTAAGCCACATTAACTCACATAAACCTGAGGCCATTGCCCTAAACTCTGCTTCTGCTGTAGACCGTGCCACTACGCTCTGTTTTTTACTCCTCCAACTAACCAGACTACCACCTAGAAACATACAGTAGCCTGAAGTGGACCTTCTATCGTCCAAGCACCCCGCCCAATCAGCATCGGTGTAGCCTTCTATCTTCAGATGTCCATGGTTTGAGAACAAGATGCCTTTCCCAGGACAACCTTTAAGATACCGCAGAATCCTATTTGCTGCATTTAAATGACCAGACCTAGGGTCATGCATATATCTGCTCACTATGCTAACTGCATATGCAATGTCTGGCCTTGTGTGTGACAAATAGATTAGGCGCCCAACTAATCGTTGGTATCCTCCCTTATCTACAGGATCACCAAAGTCTGCTACAATCCTATGGTTTTGTTCAATTGGTGTATTAATTGGTTTGCACTCGAGCATTCCAGTTTCAGCAAGCAAGTCAAGAACATATTTTCGCTGTGACAGGTAAATACCTTTGGCCCCATAAGCAACTTCAATTCCGAGAAAGTAATGCAAATACCCCAGGTCTTTAACATCAAATGATCTTGCTAAAGTCTTCTTTAGGCACCTTATCTCTTCATCATCATTTCCTGTAATCACAATATCATCAACATAGACAGCGAGTATAGTAATCTTATTATTACGGTGCCTAAAGAAAAGAGTGTGGTCTGCATTGCTCTGTTGATATCCTAGGGAACACATCTCCTTGCGTAACCTTCCAAACCATGCTCTTGGTGACTGTTTGAGGCCATAAAGGGATTTCTTCAGTTTACACACTTTACCTTCTGTCTCATCACTATTAAACCCTGGAGGAATTTCCATATAAACCTCTTCCTGCAAGTCTCCATGGAGGAATGCGTTTTTAACATCCATTTGAAATAATTTCCACCTGTGGTTTGCAGCTATTGATATCATTGTTCTGATGGTATTCATTTTTGCTACTGGAGCAAATGTTTCATCATAATCCACCCCATAAGTCTGGCTATATCCTTTCGCCACTAACCTGGCCTTGTATCTCTCTACCTTCCCCTCAGGTGTTTGCTTCACAGTGAACACCCACTTGCAGCCCACAATTTTCTTTCCCGCTGGAATTGTGGTAAGAACCCAAGTATTGTTTTTATCAAGTGCTCGCATTTCTTCCAACATTGCTGCTCTCCACCTCGGATCTTTCTTCGCCTCTTGCCAATCACGAGGTATAGGAACCGTGGAGTCTAAAGCAGCTATAAATGATCTATACTTAGAACCCAGCAACGAGTATGAAACATGGTTAGAGACAATATATTGGGACAATTTTGAGGGTAACTTCCCAACAGCATTGCGAGTTTTCTTTCTAAGGGCAACTGGAACATCTAGATCGTCATATGAAGAGGATGCACCATCATGTGAAGCTGAAGGGTGTGAAGCTGAGTCATGTGGGTCGGCCTGTCCTTGGGCTTCATGATCATGTCCCGAAGGGATGATTTCTTCCTCTCGAGCATGCTTCTCCTCGGTCTGATGCCTTCGTGTGTACACTTGAGGATGTTGTTCTTCATTTGATTTTGGCCACCGTGAATCTCTCTGTAGTGTATCTTGTGGCCCCTCCTGTCCCTGTATTTGCTCGATTTCCGATGTGTTAGTGTCTTCAGCCGGTATCACTCCAATTATCACCTCTTGATATGCTCCATTATTGTCTTTCTCCTCCCTCTCTCCCCCTGCCGCACATTCTGCGTCAGAGATGTCATTAGAGAACAAATCAGGGAATACATCAGTTAAATCAGTTGGTTCCCCATAAAATGGTTCATGCTCTCTAACACACCACATCCATACTCACAAACATCCTCCTTTCAGATGGACACCAGCATTTATAACCCTTCTGCTTACCAGAATAGCCAACAAATATGCACTTTAATGCCTTAGGATCAAGCTTACTAACTGAAGGTCTATAGTCCTTTACAAAACATGTACACCCAAATACCTTTGGGGGAACCACATATGTAGTTTTCCCTGTGAGACACTCAATTGGCGTCTTGTAGTCAAGTACCCTGGATGGCATCCTATTCATCAAATATGGTGCAGTCTGTTGGGGAACGTTGCAGAAAATTAAAATTTTTCCTACGGTTTCACCAAGATCCATCTAGGAGTTCATCAAGCAACGAGTATTCAGATTAGATAGCATCTACATACCACTTTGTAGATCGCAACGGAAGCGTTCGAGTGAACGTGGATGAGGTAGTCGTACTTGCCGCGATCCAATTCACCGATGATCTAGTGCCGAACGGACGGCACCTCCGCGTTCAACACACGTACGGGACGGGAGACGTCTCCTCCTTCTTGATCCAGCAAGGGGAAGGAGAGGTTGGGGATGAAGGCTCCAGCAACAGCACGACGGCGTGGTGATGGTGGAACTGCAGTACTCCGGCAGGGCTTCGCCGTGCTCAATGGAGGAGGAGGAGGTGTTGGAGAGGGAGAGGGAGGCGCCAGGGCAATGGGTGATCAGCCCCCTCTCTCCCCCCCCTTTATATAAATCTTTACCTCCGGACCATTCCGAAACTCCTCGTGACGTCCGGGATCTCATCCGGGACTCCGAACAACATTCGGGTTACTGCACATACATATCCCTATAACCCTAGCGTCACCGAACCTTAAGTGTGTAGACCCTACGGGTTCGGGAGACATGCAGACATGACCGAGATGGCTCTCGAGCAATAACCAACAGCGGGATCTGGATACCCATGTTGGCTCCCACATGCTCCACGATGATCTCATCGGATGAACCACGATGTCAAGGATTCAATTAATCCCGTATACGATTCCCTTTGTCAATCGGTATTTTACTTGCCCGAGATTCGATCGTCGGTATACCAATACCTCGTTCAATCTCGTTACCGGCAAGTCACTTTTCTCGTTACCGTAATGCATGATCCCGTGATCAAAACACTTTGATCACATTGAGCTCATTGTGATGATGCATTACCGAGAGGGCCCGGTGATAACTCTCCGTCAAGCGGAGTGACAAATCCCAGTCTCGATCCATGTCAACCCAACAGACACTTTCAGAGATACCCGTAGCATACATTTATAGTCACCCAGTTACGTTGTGACGTTTGGCACACCCAAAGCACTCCTACGGTATCCGGGAGTTACACGATCTCATGGTCTAAGGAAAGGATACTTGACATTGGAAAACTCTAGCAAACGAACTATGCGATCTTATGCTATGTTTAGGATTGGGTCTTGTCCATCACATCATTCTCCTAATGATGTGATCCCGTTATCGATGACATCCAATGTCCATAGTCAGGAAACCATGACTATCTGTCGATCAACGAGCTAGTCAACTAGAGGCTCACTAGGGACATGTTGTTGTCTGTTATTCACACATGTATTACGATTTCCGGTTAACACAATTATAGCACGAATAAAGACAATTATCATGAACAAGGAAATATAATAATAATGCTTTTATTATTGCCTCTAGGGCATATTTCCAACAGTCTCCCACTTGCACTAGAGTCAATAATCTAGTTACATTGTGATGAATCGAACACCCATAGAGTTCTGGTGCTGATCATGTTTTGCCTTAGGGAGAGGTTTAGTCAACGGATCTGCAACATTCAGATCTGTGTGCACTTTACAAATCTCTATGTCTCCATCTTGAACATTTTCACGAATGGAGTTGAAGCGACGCTTGATGTGCCTGGTCTTCTTGTGAAACCTGGGCTCCTTTGCAAGTGCAATAGCTCCAGTGTTGTCACAGAAGAGCTTGATTGGCCCCGACGCATTGGGTATGACTCCGAGGTCGGTGATGAACTCCTTCACCCAAATTGCTTCATGTGCTGCCTCCGAGGCTGCCATGTACTCCGCTTCACATGTAGATCCCGCCACGACGCTTTGCTTGCAACTGCACCAGCTTACTGCCCCACCATTCAAAATATACACGTATCCGGTTTGTGACTTAGAGTCATCCAGATCTGTGTCAAAGCTAGCGTCGACGTAACCTTTTACGACGAGCTCTTCGTCACCTCCATAAACGAGAAACATTTCCTTGGTCCTTTTCAGGTACTTCAGGATATTCTTGACCGCTGTCCAGTGTTCCTTGCCGGGATTACTTTGGTACCTTCCTACCAAACTTACGGCAAGGTTTACATCAGGTCTGGTACACAGCATGGCATACATAATAGAACCTATGGCTGAGGCATAGGGGATGACGCTCATCTCTTCTATATCTTCTGCCGTGGTCGGACATTGAGCTGAGCTCAATTTCACACCTTGTAACACAGGTAAGAACCCTTTCTTAGATTGATCCATATTGAATTTCTTCAATATCTTATCAAGGTATGTGCTTTGTGAAAGACCTATGAGGCGTCTCGATCTATCTCTATAGATCTTGATGCCTAATATATAAGCAGCTTCTCCAAGGTCCTTCATTGAAAAACTTTTATTCAAATAGGCCTTAATGCTGTCCAAGAGTTCTATATCATTTCCCATCAAAAGTATGTCGTCTACATATAATATGAGAAATGCTACAGAGCTCCCACTCACTTTCTTGTAAACACAGGCTTCTCCATAAGTCTGTGTAAACCCAAACGCTTTGATCATCTCATCAAAGCGAATGTTCCAACTCCGAGATGCTTGCACCAGCCCATAAATCGAGCGTTGGAGCTTGCATACCTTGTCAGCATTCTTAGGATCGACAAAACCTTCCGGCTGCATCATATACAATTCTTCCTTAAGAAACCATTAAGGAATGCCGTTTTGACGTCCATTTGCCATATCTCATAATCATAGTATGCGGCAATTGCTAACATGATTCGGACGGACTTCAGCTTTGCTACCGGTGAGAAAGTCTCATCGTAGTCAATTCCTTGAACTTGTCGATAACCCTTAGCGACAAGCCGAGCTTTATAGATGGTCACATTACCATCCGCGTCTGTCTTCTTCTTAAAGATCCATTTATTTTCTATGGCTCGCCGTTCAACGGGCAAGTCAGTCAAAGTCCATACTTTGTTTTCATACATGGATCCTATCTCGGATTTCATGGCTTCCAGCCATTTGTCGGAATCCGGGCCCGCCATTGCTTCCTCATAGTTCGAAGGTTCACCGTTGTCTATTAACATGATTTCCAAGACAGGGTTGCCGTACCACTCTGGTGCGGAACGTGTCCTTGTGGACCTTCGAATTTCAGTAGGAGCTTGATCAGAAGTATCTTGATCATAATCATTAATTTCCTCTCTAGTCGGTGCAGGCACCTCAGGAACGATTTCTTGAGTTTCGCCATTTTCCTGTTCAAGAGGTAACACTTCATCAAGTTCTACATTCCTCCCACTTACTTCTTTCGAGAGAAACTCTTTCTCTAGAAAGGATCCATTCTTGGCAACAAAGATCTTGCCTTCGGATCTGAGGTAGAAGGTATACCCAACAGTTTCTTTCGGGTATCCTATGAAGACGCATTTTTCCGACTTGGGTTCGAGCTTCTCAGGTTGAAGTTTCTTCACATAAGCATCGCATCCCCAAACTTTTAGAAACGACAGCTTAGGTTTCTTCCCAAACCATAATTCATACGGTGTCGTCTCAACGGATTTCGACGGAGCCCTATTTAAAGTGAATGCGGCAGTCTCTAAAGCATAGCCCCAAAAAGATAGCGGTAAATCGGTAAGAGACATCATAGATCGCACCATATCTAATAGAGTGCGATTACGACGTTCGGACACACCATTACGCTGAGGTGTTCCAGGCGGCGTGAGTTGTGAAACTATTCCACATTTTCTTAAGTGTGTGCCAAATTCGTGACTCAAGTATTCTCCTCCACGATCTGCTCGTAGAAACTTGATCTTTCTATCACGTTGATTTTCAACCTCACTCTGAAATTCCTTGAACTTTTCAAAGGTTTCAGACTTGTGTTTCATTAAGTAGATATACCCATATCTACTCAAGTCATCAGTGAGGGTGAGAACATAACGATAGCCACCGCGAGCCTCGACACTCATTGGACCGCACACATCGGTATGTATGATTTCCAATAAGTTGGTTGCTCGCTCCATTGTTCCTGAGAATGGAGTCTTGGTCATTTTACCCATAAGGCATGGTTCGCACGTGTCAAATGATTCATAATCAAGAGACTCTAAAAGTCCATCTGCATGGAGCTTCTTCATGCGTTTGACACCTATGTGACCAAGGCGGCAGTGCCACAAATATGTGGGACTATTGTTATCAACTTTAACTCTTTTGGTACTCACATTATGAATATGTGTATCATCACGTACGAGATTCATCAAGAATAAACCATTAACCATCGGAGCATGACCATAAAACATATCTCTCATATAAATAGAACAACCATTATTCTCGGATTTAAATGAGTAGCCATCTCGAATTAAGCGAGATCCGGATACAATGTTCATGCTCAAACTTGGTACTAAATAACAATTATTGAGGTTTAAAACTAATCCCGTAGGTAAATGTAGAGGCAGCGTGCCGACGGCGATCACATCGACCTTGGAACCATTCCCGACGCGCATCGTCACCTCGTCCTTCGCCAGTTTCCGTTTATTCCGCAGCTCCTGCTTTGAGTTACAAATGTGAGCAACTGCACCGGTATCAAATACCCAAGAGCTACTACGAGTACTGGTAAGGTACACATCAATTACATGTATATCACATATACCTTTGGTTTTGCCGGCCTTCTTGTCCGCTAAGTATTTGGGGCAGTTCCGCTTCCAGTGACCACTTCCCTTGCAATAAAAGCACTCAGTCTCGGGCTTGGGTCCATTCTTTGGCTTCTTCCCGGCAACTTGCTTACCGGGCGCGGCAACTTCCTTGCCGTCCTTCTTGAAGTTCTTTTTACCCTTGCTCCTTTTGAACTTAGTGGTTTTATTCACCATCAGCACTTGATGCTCCTTCTTGATTTCTACCTCTGCTGATTTCAGCATAGCATACACCTCAGGAATGGTCTTTACCATCCCCTGCATATTGTAGTTCATCACAAAGCTCTTGTAGCTAGGTGGAAGCGACTGGAGGATTCTGTCAATGACCACTTCTTACGGAAGATTAACTTCCAGTTGAGTCAAGCGATTGTGCAATCCAGACATTCTGAGTATGTGCTCACTGACAGAACTATTTTCCTCCATCTTACAGCCAAAGAATTTGTTGGAGATCTCATATCTCTCAACCCGGGCATGAGCTTGGAAAACCATTTTCAGCTCTTCGAACATCTCATATGCTCCATGTCTCTCAAAACGCTTTTGGAGCCCCGGCTCTAAGCTGTAAAGCATGCCGCACTGAACGAGGGAGTAATCATCGCATCGCGACTGCCAAGCGTTCATAACGTCTTGTTGTGCAGGGAGAACAGGTGAGTCACCCAGCGGTGCTCGTAGGACATAATCTTTCTTGGCAGCTATGAGGATGATCCTCAGGTTCCGGACCCAGTCCGTATAGTTGCTACCATCGTCTTTCAGCTTGGTTTTCTCTAGGAACGCGTTGAAGTTGAGGACTACGTTGGCCATTTGATCTACAAGACATATTGTAAATATTTAGACTAAGTTCATGATAATAAAGTTCATTCAATCAAATTATTTAATGAACTCCCACTTAGATAGACATCCCTCTTCCAGTCATCTAAGCATTACATGATCCGAGTCAACTAGGCCGTGTCCGATCATCACGTGAGACGGACTAGTCAACATCGGTGAACATCTTCATGTTGATCGTATCTTCTATACGACTCATGCTCGACCTTTCGGTCTTCCGTATTCCGAGGCCATGTCTGTACATGCTAGGCTCGTCAAGTCAACCTAAGTGTTTTGCGTGTGTAAATCTGTCTTACACCCGTTGTATGTGAACGTTAGAATCTATCACACCCGATCATCACGTGGTGCTTCGAAACAACGAACTGTCGCAACGGTGCACAGTTAGGGTGAACACTTTCTTGAAATTATTATGAGGGATCATCTTATTTACTACCGTCGTTCTAAGTAAACAAGATGCAAAACATGATAAACATCACATGCAATCAAATAATAAACGTGACATGATATGGCCAATATCACATAGCTCCTTCGATCTCCATCTTGGGGCTCCATGATCATCTTGTCACCGGCTTGACACCATGATCTTCATCATCATGATCTTCATCATCGTGTCTCCATGAAGTTGCTCGCCAACTATTACTTCTACTACTATGGCTAACGTGTTTAGCAATAAAGTAAAGTAATTTACATGGCGATTCTCAATGACACGCAGGTCATACAAAATTAAAGACAACTCCTATGGCTCCTGCCGGTTGTCATACTCATCGACATGCAAGTCGTGATTCCTATTACAATAGCATGAACATCTCATACATCACATATAGATCATTCATCATACATCACAACTTTGGCCATATCATATCACAAAGCACTTGCTGCAAAAACAAGTTAGACGTCCTCTAATTGTTGTTGCAAGTTTTACGTGGCTGAATTAGGGTTCTAGCAAGAACGTTTTCTTACCTACGTTAAAACCACCACAACGTGATTTGTCAACTTCTATTTACCCTTCATAAGGACCCTTTTCATCGAATCCGCTCCAACTAAAGTAGGAGAGACAGACACCCGCCAGCCACCTTATGCAACTAGTGCATGTTCGTTGGTGGAACCGGTCTCACGTAAGCGTACGTGTAAGGTTGGTCCGGGCCGCTTCATCCCACAATACCGTTGAAGCAAGATAAGACTAGTAGCGGCAAGAAGAGTTGACAACATCTACGCCCACAACAAATTGTGTTCTACTCGCGCAAGAAGAACTACGCATAGACCTAGCTCATGATGCCACTGTTGGGGAACGTTGCAGAAAATTAAAATTTTTCCTACGGTTTCACCAAGATCCATCTAGGAGTTCATCAAGCAACGAGTATTCAGATTAGATAGCATCTACATACCACTTTGTAGATCGCAACGGAAGCGTTCGAGTGAACGTGGATGAGGTAGTCGTACTTGCCGCGATCCAATTCACCGATGATCTAGTGCCGAACGGACGGCACCTCCGCGTTCAACACACGTACGGGACGGGAGACGTCTCCTCCTTCTTGATCCAGCAAGGGGAAGGAGAGGTTGGGGATGAAGGCTCCAGCAACAGCACGACGGCGTGGTGATGGTGGAACTGCAGTACTCCGGCAGGGCTTCGCCGTGCTCAATGGAGGAGGAGGAGGTGTTGGAGAGGGAGAGGGAGGCGCCAGGGCAATGGGTGATCAGCCCCCTCTCTCCCCCCCCCCCCCCCTTTATATAAATCTTTACCTCCGGACCATTCCGAAACTCCTCGTGACGTCCGGGATCTCATCCGGGACTCCGAACAACATTCGGGTTACTGCACATACATATCCCTATAACCCTAGCGTCACCGAACCTTAAGTGTGTAGACCCTACGGGTTCGGGAGACATGCAGACATGACCGAGATGGCTCTCGGGCAATAACCAACAGCGGGATCTGGATACCCATGTTGGCTCCCACATGCTCCACGATGATCTCATCGGATGAACCACGATGTCAAGGATTCAATTAATCCCGTATACGATTCCCTTTGTCAATCGGTATTTTACTTGCCCGAGATTCGATCGTCGGTATACCAATACCTCGTTCAATCTCGTTACCGGCAAGTCACTTTTCTCGTTACCGTAATGCATGATCCCGTGATCAAAACACTTTGATCACATTGAGCTCATTGTGATGATGCATTACCGAGAGGGCCCGGTGATACCTCTCCGTCAAGCGGAGTGACAAATCCCAGTCTCGATCCATGTCAACCCAACAGACACTTTCAGAGATACCCGTAGCATACCTTTATAGTCACCCAGTTACGTTGTGACGTTTGGCACACCCAAAGCACTCCTACGGTATCCGGGAGTTACACGATCTCATGGTCTAAGGAAAGGATACTTGACATTGGAAAACTCTAGCAAACGAACTATGCGATCTTATGCTATGTTTAGGATTGGGTCTTGTCCATCACATCATTCTCCTAATGATGTGATCCCGTTATCGATGACATCCAATGTCCATAGTCAGGAAACCATGACTATCTGTCGATCAACGAGCTAGTCAACTAGAGGCTCACTAGGGACATGTTGTTGTCTGTTATTCACACATGTATTACGATTTCCGGTTAACACAATTATAGCACGAATAAAGACAATTATCATGAACAAGGAAATATAATAATAATGCTTTTATTATTGCCTCTAGGGCATATTTCCAACACAGTCATCACTGCTTCACTCCACAAAAATTTAGGAACATTCATAGCAAACAGTATACACCTTGCAATTTCTAGAAGGTGCCTATTTTTCCTCTCTGCTAGGCCATTCTGTTCAGACGTCCTAGGACAAGTGGTTTGATGTATAATTCCATAATTCGATAGATAACCATCAAATTCCATATTCACATACTCGGTACCATTATCAGTACGAAGTGTCTTCACACATGCATTATACTGAGTTCTAATTAAATTATGGAAGTCTTTAAAGCATTCGAACACATCACTTTTGTTTCGCAAAACATAGACCCAAGTCATTCTAGTGCAACAATCAATAAATGTGACGAAGTAGCGATATCCATTTAAAGATACCACTCCACTAGGACCCCACACATCAGAATGAATAGTTTGTAGGGGTACATTACTTCTATTATCGGACGACAAGTAAGAACTTCTAGTTTGCTTTCCAAACTGACATGCATCACATACCAATTTCTCCTTGCTGACCTTAGAGTACAAACTAGGATATAACTGACCCAACGTGGCAAAAGATAGATGTCCCAACCGGCGGTGTTGAAGTAGAAGTTCTTCTAGTGCAGAGGTAGGTACAGTAGCAGCCACCATAGGGGGGATATTGCTGTCTAAGTAATATAGTCCATCACGCATGCTCCCCATCCCAATCTTTCTTCCAGTCCCAAGTTCCTGGAACATACACCACGTGGGAAAGAATATAGCAACACAATTCAGTTCCTTAGTGATGCAACTTATTGACAAAAGATTAATTGGAAATGCAGGAACATGCAATACATCAGAAAGAGACATATTTGGGCTGCACTTGACCATTCCGGACCCGACAACCACTTGAGTAGAACCATCAGCTAATTTTACAGTTCCCTTCTGCTGATCAGAAACATAATTATAGAGCTCCCTACTGGAGCCAGTCATATGTCTAGAGGCACCAGAGTCAATTAACCATTGTGCAATTGCTGCAAAATTATCACCACAACCTACGGTATAAGAGAGGTTACCAGAGAAGTTTGCTGATGAAGATGGTGCATGTGCCTCTGTAGACCGCCCGTCTCCAAGACTCAAATTCTTGAATTGATGCCACTTCTCTAACTCATCTGCAGTCATCTCAACGACAGTGCATGTGTTCGCCCTTCCTGATGGATACACACCTCTTCCACGGCCACCATCGCGTGCATTAGAAAAATGACCACGACCTCTACCATGCCAATCTTGGCCTCTACCACGGCCTCCCCCAGTCAACTGTGGACATGCTACCTTTAGGTGTCCCGGTTGGCCACACTCAAAGCACTTTTTTTCATGAGGGCTTATTTCAACTCTCTGCTCTGTAGCGAGAAATGCTGAGTGTTTTTGTGACACGCCCTGTCCAACTGAACCCACTACCTCCAGTTTCAACCGCGTTTCTTCACTTACAATTGCAGAAATTGCATGCTCAAGACTTGGCAGCTTCCCACTTCCATAAAGCGCTGCTCTTCGATTCTCAAACCTGGGATGAAGGCCATTTAAGAAGTGCCTCACACGTCTCCTCTCAGTCCACTTATTATATTTCTCAGCACACTTACCACATTCCATCTCAACAGGATCGTAGTAGTCAAGGTCACTCCACAATCTTTTTAGTTCCGACACATACTCCACAACAGTCCTTTCTCCTTGGCTCAGCTCCTGCAATTCCTTCTGAATCTTACATGCTAACATCTCATTTCCCACTCCTGAATATGTTCCCTTCAGGAGCCTCCAAATTTCTGAGGCATCCTTAATCCTCTCCACTTGTTTTGCAATTTGAGATGAGACTGAGCTCAACAACCACGCCCTAACCAGTGCATTGGTCATCCTCCATTTTTGGCCTTCTTTTGAACCTTCTTCCTCAGGTTTCTCTACTGTCCCAAGAATGTACCCTTGCAATTTCCTTGAAAATAAGATGGTTTCAGCATGCTCAGCCCAACTGACATAGCTCTCTGGACCCTCTAACTTTACATGTGGCATCTGCAGAGGGTGTATTTCTTCCTTCATCTCAACATCTTATTTTGAGCTGGTGGCTTGTTTGTTGATTGCTTCCAATAGAGCACTATACTTTTCGTCCATTGCCTGCAATACAGCAGCAAGCTCACCAGCAGTAACTGCCGCTGGAGCACTACCATTGACAGCCATACCTGCAACAAGTCCTCCAAGCCCTCACCTTGAACTTTGATTTGAATCTGTCCCCAATCTTGTCTCTGCCCAGGGCCACCACCTACACCACTCAAGGTTGCTGCCGGGCACCCTGCTCCACCACAGCCACCGCCGGCCGCCCTGCTTGCCGCAGCCAACCAGACCCGATCTGGCTCTCCACCACAGCAAATCCGGCCCCAACACCTCCATCGTAGCCTTCCAGCAGCCCCCCGCTATCAATCCGCGAGACTCCTGCACAGATCCTCGTCATGCTCCGATACCATGTTGTTGATTTTGGAGATTGGGGCATAGCAAGGTCAGGAACAAGAGAGAGAGAAGAGGATTTTTCTGGAAAACCCGGTTTCTTTCATCTCTCCAGTCTAGGTATATACATGCCTATCTTACATTCCAACCCTTCTACAACTTAACTATTACATCTCAGTACTGCCAACAATTTATAATACCCTCAGAATCAAAAACATGTATAATATACTAATATCTTGTATAGACAAAACACTGCCATTAGTTCCACACTTCTAGTGCGTGTTGTAGACATAGAGAAGACAGTCGTTTACATTGCGGTATTTTAATGGTTGCTAAAAGAACAAACACCTTAAACTACAGAGGGCATAAACAACAATGAACACCTAGTCATAGAGGCAACACTCACCAGCAAGCAAGCAGGGCACGCCCAACGCAACCGTCTTGACTCTTAACCCCTTCACTCACTTCTTCATCGTGTAGTTGAACTGCTTCCACCCCAGGCATCGTCCTTGAGGAGCTCAAAGCTCAGCTAGAAGAACGTATTCTTTGAGGTCCCACCGAATGCACCAATACACCGGATACAGCAGGCGTGCCCTACATGCACCATCCGATCATGAGGTTATCAGGCTGTTAGATCAAAAAGTATTAGTTTGTAAGAGATACACTAATTGATATAAAATAAAATCAATATTCATCGATCTGAGTCTCCAACAAGTATGAAAAAGTAACTCTGAATTGCTAAAAAATAAGAACGAAACTCTTAATTGCTTGAGACAAACTGAAAAGGGTAAACTTGTGACTGTTTGCCAATAAAGTTTCCATCTCCTGTGAATAGATGGAGGGAGGTAGCAAAGATCGTAACTTAGTAGAAGTGGTGGAGAGAGAGGGCCGGATCCAGCAGCAAGGTGGGGGAGACCGGATCTGCAGAGAGGCAAGGAGGGGAGAGATCGACAGACCTAAGCCTGCGGTGGTTTCCACGTGTATCCTTATCCCCGGTGGCAGCGGCGGCTCCCATGTACTCGGCAAGGACGCTGGTGGAGACCATGGGGTGGCGGCACAGAGGGGGCAGCAACCCATGGAGAGGAAGCTCGATGAGCCTACGACCAGCGAGGAGAGGGAAATGCCGGGCGCACATGAGGATGATGGTGAGGCCGTTGCTGGCGACGTACGGGTGGGCGGCGGCGGCGGCATGGCCAGGGCGACTGCGTCCTAGGGAGGGAAACGAGAGCGGGTTAGGGTAGGGCTTTACGCGGCGGCGGCGGCGTATGGGATGACTCGGGTTTTTTTGTGCCCGTGTGTGAAGAAGAAGAGGTAAATGCACCGGTGGTACATAAAGTTGCTTAGGATGTGCAGTTTGGTGCCTAATGTTGCAAAATACGGAAAAATGGTGCCAAAACTTGTTTTTGCGAGCACATACGATGCAAATCAGGCCTGCGAGCGTATCCTAACGCATGGGGCCACTGTCAGCGGCTGGCGCGTAGCGTTTTACAGATACCCCCTAAGTTTGTACTAGTCGCAGGGTAAGAGCGTGAAACGGCGGGAGTACAGCAGGCTTCTACTAGTAGCGTTGTCATGTATCTATATCAAAAATCTGGTCGTAGCTCACTGGTAGCTAGCACGACTCTTCTCTGCCTAGGTCCTGGGTTCAGGCCACCCAAATTTTATATATCAGTTTTTTTTGTTGCAGAACTACATATAGTGCATCACACTTATTGCCAGAAGAACATACAGTTCAAATGTTTATAGTGAAAAATCATCTGTAAAACAGCAAGAACATATTGTTCAAATGCTTACAGTAAAAATCATCCATAAACAAGTTATATTCATTTTGTAGAGGAAGATTGCATTATACATAGCAACATCACAACCATCACAGACGTCACAGATAGCAACAATATTGCATTAATAAAAGGACAAGGTTCGATAGCACAAAAGGGAAGGTTCAGAAATGTACTAGTAATAGTAGTGCATCAGTTGAAATGCTTCAGTTGTTGCTCATCTACTTGAACTATAGTGAGAGAAAATGCTGCCAATCATCATCTAGAGGTGCATTATGTAACATTAGCCATGTCATCTCCAAGAGGGAGGTTGTACAAGCCAGGAGCTGCTGCTCTTGCTCGTCTAGCATTAGTTGCACTTGCTCCTGTAGCATTAGTTGCATTTGCTCCTCTTCTAGCATTTGCATTTGCTCCTCTTGTAGCAGTTGCACTTGCCCCTCTTGCAGCACCTCCTCTTGTTCCCCTCCCAGCCCCTCTTATTGTTCCTCTGCCAGCACCAGCCCCTCCAACGAATGCAAACTAGCTAGCTAGCCGCTTCAACGAATAACGACCATGCACAAGGATGCGGGTTGTTGCGAGCAATTGGCAAAGAAGATATGGACGAACGACCGTGCACAAGGATCAGGGCTGTTGCGAATAATTAGTGAAGAAGAGGACGGGCGACGGACTCGCATTCTTATCGCTGATCGCATTCTACACTGAACGACCATGTTAACTGAAAGTGTTCTAAAATAGAGTTAACTGAATCTGTCAAAATATTGAGTTAAATCAAAGTGTCCAATGCATAGCTCTGTTAACTCAATTTTGAACTCAAAGTTTCCAGATTTATGTTACCCAAAATATTCCCCTGAATTACTATCAAATGCATCTATCCACAAATTCAGTAAACTGAAACTGTCCTAAATTTCAGAAAACTTTAAGTTAAATCATGCAGTCCAAAAATTCAGTTATTTGCACAAGTAAATCAACATGTATTTGTCGGCTCAGTTAACACATTGTTGACCATGTCAACTAAAATTACATCTCCATGCCCTATTTTCAGCAGTACATATGTTTCTCATGTTGGTCTTCAGCACAATCAAATGGAAAAGTTACAGCCTTTAAACACCCTACTGAACCCTAGAACAAATCTGGTATTTTGCCCATCGAATCCATACTGGATGAACACCTACTCAACTCACAACACTCGCAACATGGAAGATACATGTAAAATCAGATTTCCATGGCACGATCTTTTTGCCCTAACCACAGGGGCAGAGAGGGTTAAGAGACAGCACATACAACATATACAGAGGAGGAAAAAGAACTCGCCATAGTGTGCTGCAGCTTCGTCGGGCCGCCGATGGCGAGGCTCCCCTGTCATCGCTGCCACCCACTATGCTCGGCCGTCGCCACGTCCGTCGCCGCCTCGAGTTGATCGGGGAGAGAAGGAAAGAAAGATGGGATGCGAGGAGGCGAGCGTTCTGAGTCGATCCTGGGACCAAATCGCAAAAATGAAACGACAGCCGTCTCCCGCCGTTTCAGGGTTTTTTCCCACGATTAGTTACAAAGTTAGGGGGTATCTGTGAAACGCCACGCGCCAACCATTGACAGTGGCCCCATGCGTCAAGATACGCCCGCAAGTCTGATTTGCACCGTACGTGCTCGAAAAAACAAGTTTTGGCATCACTTTTTCGTATTTTGCAACATTAGGCACCAAACTGCACATCCTAAACAACTTTATGTACCACTGGTGCATTTACCTCGAAGAAGAATGACGTAGAAAAACCAACATGATGGGACTGTGGTAATGTAGGACGAAATTTAACCGGCGGAGACTACCAACTGACACATTAGAAGTAGAGATCCGTTGATTTGGCTAAGGTAGGAAAGAATCTATTATTTGTTTGCTAAAGCAAATTGCATTAGTGGGAGAGATCCGTTGATTTGGCTAAGATAGAAAAGAATCTACTCCCTCCGTTCCTTGATATAAGGTGTATAGATTTTTGAGAAAAAGTCTGAAATATAAGGTGTATTGCGTTGCACCACTCGTTCGGATATATTTTTTAGGGATTTGATTACATTTCCTTATATCATGTAAGCTCCTCTATTTTCTCATGTCAATTAGTCATCTGTAATCTCACTCAAAACTTGTGAAATTTTTCCTTCACGTGCGTTCTTTAATTTCCGTGCCAAAAACTATACACCCTATATTTAGGAACGGAGGGAGTATTATTTGTTTGCTAAAGCAAATTGCATTAATGGGAGAGATCTGTTGATTTGGCTAAGGTAGGAAAGAATTTATTATTTGTTTGCTAAAAAAAATTGCATTAATGAGAGAGATTTGTTGATTTGGCTAAGGTAGGCGGTTTTTGCGGTTCGTGGCGGCTCAGTGTGAGGTGGGGCGAGATACCAAAAAAATCATGGGAGGTGGGACGAAAAAAAACTGGGAGGTGGTAGTTGTTCCTGGTTAACCTACGAAATTTCGTAGATTTTTTTTAGGACGAAAAAAAAACCAGTGAAGGTGGGACGAAAATTGACCGGCGGAGACTACCAACTGCTGCATTAGAAGTAGATAGCGAGAAACCCTAACCCTAATCGCGCTCCGATCCCAAGGTAGCTCGAATCTTTGAACCCAGCCCCATTTGGGCGGTGACTGATTCGTTCCCCCACGCTGTTCCTTGCAGGCCTGCGACGATGGCGGCTTCCATCCACGCGGCGGCGACGAGGATCCTGCGTCCCGTGAGGTTTCTAGGAGAGGGGGTTCGCCACCTCGCCGACACACCGCAGGTATCTTCCTACTCCTTCCCTTTCCCATCTCCGGCTAGCTAGGTCTGATCGGTGGAGGTCCTATGTTCTTCTTTCCATACTATTATCTATCATCACAGGGATGGCATGCACGGGTATCCTTAAAACAGACATCCTTTTGATTGATTTCCGTTTGTACAAGATCAACTGCCTAGCATGAATGACATTTTGGTAAAAGTTGACATCTCCAGCTAGCTTTACATCCTATATCTACCATTGGTGGATGATCTGATCAACTGCCTAGCATGAATGTGTTGTTATTTTCGTCTCCAACTAGATCTATACTTTGCTGTACCATTGGCAGATGATCGACTGCCTACCATGAATGCTGCCGTGATACATCTTTTGGTCTTCCAGCTAGTTGTGTAGTTTGTTGTACCATTGGTTGATATTTTGGTAAAACTGACATCTCTTGGTCTGCAGCTATTTTTATAGTTTGCTGTACGATTGGCAGAGCATGAATGAATGCCTTGTTCTTTCGGTAAAAATCGACATCTCCAGCTAGTTTTATATACGGAAATGTTAACGCCCCGCACGTGTGGCCGTTTGCATCTCGCCCACACGCGTGGATCCGCGTCCGTTCGTGAGCGCACGAATCTTAGCATATTTCTAGTGCCACGTAGGACTGGCCTGGTGTGTGGGCGTTCAACCGGTCGCCCACACGGCCGTTTCACCACACAGGAGGGGCTGGTGTGTGGGCGTTCAGCAGTTCGCCCACACGTCACTTTGCACGCACACACACAAGGCCTAGTGTGTGGGCATTTGCCATCTCGCCCACACGCCCGTCTCCCCTCCCACACATAAGCTGCTAGTTGTCATGTGTTTTGCAGTGCACATGGCAACTGCCCCTAGTGCGCTTTATAAGCAGGTGACAACTCTTTTTTTTACCCGAGTTTGCCATGTGTTTTGTAGGGTACACGGCAACTGCCTAGTATGCACGTAAGCAGATGGCAACTCTCGTTTACCGAGTTGCCATATGTTTTTGCATGGTACATGACAACTGCCCTAACGTGCACGTAAGCAGATGGCAACTCTTCCTTTTTACATGGCAACTGCCCTAGCATGCTTGTGAGCACATGGCAACTCTCTCAACTGCCTAGTGTTAGTATGTGGCAACTCCTAAAGTTATGAAATCATGGCAACTACGTTAGATCAGACCATACATGGCAATTGCAGTTGAGCAACCATGGCAACTGCAGTTGTCCGACATGGCAACCGTAGTTCAGCGACATGGCAACTGCAGTTAAACGAACATGGACGAGGGTCTGGACCATGGCAACTGCGGGCGCGCGGTGACCGTCACGCGTGGCGTGCGGGACCAGGAGGTACGAGGCCTGACATACGGGCGTGTGGGCGTTATCAACTTCGCCGCGTGTGAGAGGGATCGGGAGGGGGAAAAAGAGGCGTGTGGGTGCTAGTTGTTTTGCCCACACGTAGATGTGTGGGCTGTTCCTCTTATACACCACACAAAATGTGTGGGCGGACTCCCTAACGCCCACACGTGTGGCACTTATCGGCGTCCTTTATATATAGCTGTACCGTTGGTAGTTGATCAACCTCCGCCTAGCATGGATGCCTTGATACATCTTTTGGTTTTTATGGTTTGCTGTGCCATTGGCAGATTATCAACTGCCTAGCATCAATGTTGTGATATTTTTGTAAAAATCGACTTGTTTTGGTCTCCAACTAGTTTTATATTTTGCTGTGCCACTGGTAGATGACCAACTGTCTAGCATGAATGTTCTGATATTTTGGTAAAAATCATCATCTTTTGGTCTCCAACTAGTTTTTTTATTTTGCTGTGCCATTGGCACATGGTCATTTTTTGTTAAAATCCACATATTTTGGGTCTCCAACGAGTTCTCTATTTTTCTGTGTAAGATATAAGTTGTGTTCGCTGTAGGTAGACCGCATCTCTTGTCAAGATTGTTGTTTAGTCATCATTCTCAATGCTGCTTCTGTGTTACCAGCAATACGGATACAAGGCTGCCTGGGAGAAAGGATACCACCGTGCAATTCAAATCAAGCAGCTGAAGGAGGAGCTGTACGATCTCATCGCCAAGGATGTGGCAAACTCTGTGGCTTCCAAGCCTGACAGGCTTCTTCTCAAGAGGCTCTGCACCCAAGTCGAGCCAAGACCAAATGACCCTCAATGGTACAGTGTCAAGCATATGCAGACATAGATATTTGTTAGTATATTTTCCGTCTGCTACAAGAGTTTGTATGCAACTCTTACCATTTCATCCTACCTACCTGCAGGCGCAAGTTAACTAGGAACAAGAACGTGCTTGGTTATTGTGTGACGACTGGTTTTGTTGTTAGTTCTGTGCTTGCTGTTTCTGGCTTGACTAGCCGTCCAAAAGTAGCCAACTATGGCGGGTATCTTGTTACTACTGAGAGTGTGCCCATGCTACAAGAGAGACTACGCAAGGAACCTGGATATTAGTCTGTTGCTACTGCTGGGGGGATGCGCAAGCAAGAGAAGATGCAGAAGCAAATGGGTTGAAGATCTTGTTTGATGGAGATGCAATAAGAATATCACTTCTATTCCAGCGCTATGTTGTTATGCATGCCTGTATATATGTATGTCTTTTGAAACATATGTCTTGTGATGATGTGTCATCCAACGCAGGCCTTTCCTCGTGCCATCTCCCTGCTCGCATGAGCTCGGCGCCATGTTCCCCTCCTCTGCACGTCGCGAGCCTGACCGAGAGGAAATGACCGATTCGACCGTTTCTAGCGGGTCTGGTTGAGAGGTGTTCTAAACATCGTGCGGGCCAAAATTTGGATGCAACACCGTGTGGGCCTTGTTCGGTTTGCTGCAGGTTACCAAGCAGCCCCAACGTGAAGCAGCCGATGCATAATTGATCAGTGTAGTACTTGACTTGTGTCTCGACGGAGTAAATGAGCTAACTCTGAGAGCGTTAAGAGCATCTTCAGCCGCGCCTCTAGAACGGCCACCTCAAGCGATTTTTTTGTGCCGGCACCGAAAAACGGCTCAGTCGCGCCCCCAGGATGCCGAATTCCGTCGGCTTGGCCCATTTTCGCGCCCGGCGCTCGCAGGCCGAACTCGGCGCACTGGGGGCGCTCGGGGGCTCCGGCGCAATGGAGAAGTGTTCCTGGGGCCACATTGGTAGGCGAAAAGTCAAGCCACCCGCCCAGATTCGCCTCCTACCCCCTGCGCTCGGCCGCCACCCTGCCGATCCCGGCACCGTCCACCGCCCACCGCAGCTAGGTAGACCATCTCCCGCCGGGAAAAAGAAGGGGTTTCGCCGAGGCAGCCTCTTCGCCGCCGTCCGGGCACCTTTTCCGGCGTTCCGGCCACACAGGGCCTATACACCGACGGGCTTGCACCCACCTCGCCCACCAGGTGTTCGGTGAATTGCCCGGCCCGGCGATGGACTCTGAAGATGAGGAGGCGCTCGCGGCGTTGCTGGATGAGGAAGCCGAAGCCGACGTCCAGGAGCAGGAGCATCTCATGGTGCTCGCCGGCCTGCTCGCGAGCAGTGAAAAGCCACGGCGAGGTGGCTCGGCGCTTGGGCGGTGAAAGCAAAGAACCGGCATCGTCTGGAAGGCTACTGTCATGGTTCTAAGTCTGACAGTAGAATAGGGGGTAGGAATGGAGAGGCAAGATCCTAGCTATGGAGTAGTTGTATACGCAAGATGTTTACGAGTTCAGGCGAGGAAGTAACAGCCCTACGTCTCGGATCTCAGAGGCGGTCGACTGTATTATGTGCGTATGAGTTACAGGGGTGCGAACCCTTTACACTGAGGAGGGGGGTGGTGTTGGGGAACGTTGCAGAAAATTAAAATTTTTTCCTACGGTTTCACCAAGATCCATCTATGAGTTCATCTAGCAACGAGTATTCAGATTAGATAGCATCTACATACCACTTTGTAGATCGCAACAGAAGCGTTCGAGTGAACGTGGATGAGGTAGTCGTACTTGTCGTGATCCAATTCACCGATGATCTAGTACCGAACGGACGGCACCTCCGCGTTCAACACACGTACGGGACGGGAGACGTCTCCTCCTTCTTGATCCAGCAAGGGGGGAGGAGAGGTTGAGGAAGATCCAGCACGACGGTGTGGTGGTGGATGCAGCAGAACTCCGGCAGGGCTTCGCTAAGCAACTACGGGAGGAGGAGGAGGTGTTGCAGGGAGGAGGGAGGAGCCAGGGCATAGGGTGCGGCCACCCCTCCCTCCCCTCCCTTTATATAGGCGCATTAGAGGGGGGGAGGGCGCAGCCTTGCCCCTTCCTCCAAGGAAGGGGTGCGGCCAAGAGGGGGGAGGAGTCCATCCTCCCCAAGGCACCTCGGAGGTGCCTTCCCCTCTTTGGACTCTCCCCTCTCCAAGTCTCCTTGGCGCATGGGCCCTTGGGGCAGGTGCCCTTGGCCCATGTAGGCCAGGGCGCACCCCCTATAGCCCATGTGGCCCCCCGGGGCAGGTGGACCCCCCCGGTGGACCCCCGGGACCCCTCCGGTGGTCCCGGTACAATACCGATAACACCGAAACTTGTCCCGATGGCCAAAATAGCACTTCCTATATATAATTCTTTACCTCCGGACCATTCCGGAACTCCTCGTGACGTCCGGGTTCTCATCCGGGACTCCGAACAACATTCGGGTTACTGCACATACATATCCCTACAACCCTAGCGTCACCGAACCTTAAGTGTGTAGACCCTACGGGTTCGGGAGACATGCAGACATGACCGAGACGGCTCTCGGGCAATAACCAACAGCGGGATCTGGATACCCATGTTGGCTCCCACATTCTCCACGATGATCTCATCGGATGAACCACGATGTCGAGGATTCAATTAATCCCGTATACGATTCCCTTTGTCAATCGGTATTTTACTTGCCCGAGATTCGATCGTCGGTATCCCAATACCTCGTTCAATCTCGTTACCGGCAAGTCACTTTTCTCGTTCCGTAATGCATGATCCCGTGATCAAACACTTTGATCACATTGAGCTCATTCTGATGATGCATTACCGAGAGGGCCCGGTGATACCTCTCCGTCAAGCGGAGTGACAAATCCCAGTCTCGATCCATGTCAACCCAACAGACACTTTCAGAGATACCCGTAGTATACCTTTATAGTCACCCAGTTACGTTGTGACGTTTGGCATACCCAAAGCACTCCTACGGTATCCGGGAGTTACACGATCTCATGGTCTAAGGAAAGGATACTTGACATTGGAAAACTCTAGCAAACGAACTATGCGATCTTATGCTATGTTTAGGATTGGGTCTTGTCCATCACATCATTCTCCTAATGATGTGATCCCGTTATCGATGACATCCAATGTCCATAGTCAGGAAACCATGACTATCTGTCGATCAATGAGCCAGTCAACTAGAGGCTCACTAGGGACATATTGTTGTCTGTTATTCACACATGTATTACGATTTCCGGTTAACACAATTATAGCACGAATAAAGACAATTATCATGAATAAGGAAATATAATAATAATGCTTTTATTATTGCCTCTAGGGCATATTTCCAACAGTCTCCCACTTGCACTAGAGTCAATAATCTAGTTACATTGTGATGAATCGAACACCCATAGAGTTCTGGTGCTGATCATGTTTTGCCTTAGGGAGAGGTTTAGTCAACGGATCTGCGACATTCAGATCCGTGTGCACTTTACAAATCTCTATGTCTCCATCTTGAACATTTTCACGAATGGAGTTGAAGCGACGCTTGATGTGCCTGGTCTTCTTGTGAAACCTGGGCTCCTTTGCAAGTGCAATAGCTCCAGTGTTGTCACAGAAGAGCTTGATTGGCCCCGACGCATTGGGTATGACTCCGAGGTCGGTGATGAACTCCTTCACCCAAATTGCTTCATGTGCTGCCTCCGAGGCTGCCATGTACTCCGCTTCACATGTAGATCCCGCCACGACGCTCTGCTTGCAACTGCACCAGCTTACTGCCCCACCATTCAAAATATACACGTATCCGGTTTGTGACTTAGAGTCATCCAGATCTGTGTCGAAGCTAGCGTCGACGTAACCTTTTACGACGAGCTCTTCGTCACCTCCATAAACGAGAAACATTTCCTTAGTCCTTTTCAGGTACTTCAGGATATTCTTGACCGCTGTCCAGTGTTCCTTGCCGGGATTACTTTGGTACCTTCCTACCAAACTTACGGCAAGGTTTACATCAGGTCTGGTACACAGCATGGCATACATAATAGAACCTATGGCTGAGGCATAGGGGATGACGCTCATCTCTTCTATTTCTTCTGCCGTGGTCGGACATTGAGCTGAGCTCAATTTCACACCTTGTAACACAGGTAAGAACCCTTTCTTAGAGTGATCCATATTGAACTTCTTCAATATTTTATCAAGGTATGTGCTCTGTGAAAGACCTATGAGGCGTCTCGATCTATCTCTATAGATCTTGATGCCTAATATATAAGCATCTTCTCCAAGGTCCTTCATTGAAAAACTTTTATTCAAGTAGGCCTTAATGCTGTCCAAGAGTTCTATATCATTTCCCATCAAAAGTATGTCATCTACATATAGTATGAGAAATGCTACAGAGCTCCCACTCACTTTCTTGTAAACACAGGCTTCTCCATAAGTCTGTGTAAACCCAAACGCTTTGATCATCTCATCAAAGCGAATGTTCCAACTCCGAGATGCTTGCACCAGCCCATAAATCGAGCGTTGGAGCTTGCACACCTTGTCAGCATTCTTAGGATCGACAAAACCTTCCGGCTGCATCATATACAATTCTTCCTTAAGGAAACCATTAAGGAATGTCGTTTTGACGTCCATTTGCCATATCTCATAATCATAGTATGCGGCAATTGCTAACATGATTCGGACGGACTTCAGCTTCGCTACCGGTGAGAAAGTCTCATCGTAGTCAACCCCTTGAACTTGTCGATAACCCTTAGCGACAAGCCGAGCTTTATAGATGGTCACATTACCATCCGCGTCTGTCTTCTTCTTAAAGATCCATTTATTTTCTATGGCTCGCCGTTCAACGGGCAAGTCAGTCAAAGTCCATACTTCGTTTTCATACATGGATCCTATCTCGGATTTCATTGCTTCCAGCCATTTGTCGGAATCCGGGCCCGCCATTGCTTCCTCATAGTTCGAAGGTTCACCGTTGTCTAACAACATGATTTCCAAGACAGGGTTACCGTACCACTCTGGTGCGGAATGTGTCCTTGTGGACCTTCGAATTTCAGTAGGAGCTTGATCAGAAGCATCTTGATCATCATCATTAATTTCCTCTCTAGTCGGTGCAGGCTCCTCAGAAATGTTTTCTTGAGTTTCTCCATTTACCGGTTCAAGAGGTAACACTTCATCAAGTTCTACTTTCCTCCCACTTACTTCTTTCGAGAGAAACTCTTTCTCTAGAAAGGATCCATTCTTGGCAACAAAGATCTTGCCTTCGGATCTGAGGTAGAAGGTATACCCAACAGTATCTTTAGGGTATCCTATGAAGACGCATTTTTCCGACTTGGGTTCGAGCTTTTCAGGTTGAGGTTTCTTCACATAAGCATCGCATCCCCAAACTTTTAGAAACGACAGCTTAGGTTTCTTCCCAAACCATAATTCATACGGTGTCGTCTCAACGGATTTCGACGGAGCCCTATTTAAAGTGAATGCGGCAGTCTCTAAAGCATAGCCCCAAAAAGATAGCGGTAAATCGGTAAGAGACATCATAGATCGCACCATATCTAATAGAGTGCGATTACGACGTTCGGACACACCATTACGCTGAGGTGTTCCAGGTGGCGTGAGTTGTGAAACTATTCCACATTTTCTTAAGTGTGTGCCAAATTCGTGACTCAAGTATTCTCCTCCACGATCTGCTCGTAGAAACTTGATCTTTCTATCACGTTGATTTTCAACCTCACTCTGAAATTCCTTGAACTTTTCAAAGGTCTCAGACTTGTGTTTCATCAAGTAGATATACCCATATCTACTCAAGTCATCAGTGAGGGTGAGAACATAACGATAGCCACCGCGAGCCTCAACACTCATTGGACCGCACACATCGGTATGTATGATTTCCAATAAGTTGGTTGCTCGCTCCATTGTTCCTGAGAACGGAGTCTTGGTCATTTTACCCATGAGGCATGGTTCGCACGTGTCAAATGATTCATAATCAAGAGACTCTAAAAGTCCATCTGCATGGAGCTTCTTCATGCGTTTGACACCTATGTGACCAAGGCGGCAGTGCCACAAATATGTGGGACTATTGTTATCAACTTTCACTCTTTTGGTATTCACACTATGAATATGTGTATCATCACGTACGAGATTCATTAAGAATAAACCATTAACCATCGGAGCATGACCATAAAACATATCTCTCATATAAATAGAACAACCATTATTCTCGGATTTAAATGAGTAGCCATCTCGAATTAAACGAGATCCAGATACAATGTTCATGCTCAAACTTGGCACTAAATAACAATTATTGAGGTTTAAAACTAATCCCGTAGGTAAATGTAGAGGCAGCGTGCCGACGGCGATCACATCGACCTTGGAACCATTCCCGACGTGCATCGTCACCTCGTCCTTCGCCAGTCTCTGTTTATTCCGCAGCTCCTGCTTTGAGTTACAAATATGAGCAACTGCACCGGTATCAAATACCCAAGAGCTACTACGAGTACTGGTAAGGTACACATCAATTACATGTATATCACATATACCTTTGGTTTTGCCGGCCTTCTTGTCCGCTAAGTATTTGGGGCAGTTCCGCTTCCAGTGACCACTTCCCTTGCAATAAAAGCACTCAGTTTCGGGCTTGGGTCCATTCTTTGGCTTCTTCCCGGCAACTTGCTTACCGGGCGCGGCAACTTCCTTGCCGTCCTTCTTGAAGTTCTTTTTACCCTTGCCCTTCTTGAACTTAGTGGTTTTATTCACCATCAACACTTGATGCTCCTTCTTGATTTCTACCTCTGCTGATTTCAGCATAGCATATACTTCAGGAATGGTCTTTACCATCCCCTGCATATTGTAGTTCATCACAAAGCTCTTGTAGCTAGGTGGAAGCGACTGGAGGATTCTGTCAATGACCGCTTCTTCCGGGAGATTAACTTCCAGTTGAGTCATGCGGTTGTGCAACCCAGACATTTTGAGTATGTGTTCACTGACAGAACTATTTTCCTCCATCTTACAGCTAAAGAATTTTTCGGAGACTTGATATCTCTCAACCCAGGCATGAGCTTGGAAAACCATTTTCAGCTCTTCGAACATCTCATATGCTCCATGTCTCTCAAAACGCTTTTGGAGCCCCGGCTCTAAGCTGTAAAGCATGCCGCACTGAACGAGGGAGTAATCATCGCAGCGTGACTGCCAAGCGTTCATAACGTCTTGTTCTGCAGGGAGAATAGGTGCATCACCCAGCGGTGCTCTTAAGACATAATCTTTCTTGGCAGCTATGAGGATGATCCTCAGGTTCCGGACCCAGTCCGTATAGTTGCTACCATCGTCTTTCAGCTTGGTTTTCTCTAGGAACGCGTTGAAGTTGAGGACTACGTTGGCCATTTGATCTACAAGACATATTGTAAAAAATTTAGACTAAGTTCATGATAATAAAGTTCATTTAATCAAATTATTTAATGAACTCCCACTTAGATAGACATCCCTCTTCTAGTCATCTAAGTATTACATGATCCGAGTCAACTAGGCCGTGTCCGATCATCACGTGAGACGGACTAGCCAACATCGGTGAACATCTTCATGTTGATCGTATCTTCTATACGACTCATGCTCGACCTTTCGGTCTTCTGTGTTCCGAGGCCATGTCTGTACATGCTAGGCTCGTCAAGTCAACCTAAGTGTTTTGCGTGTGTAAATCTGTCTTACACCCGTTGTATGCGAACGTAAGGACCTATCACACCCGATCATCACGTGGTGCTTCGGAACGACGAACCTTAGCAACGGTGCACAGTTACGGAGAACACTTTCTTGAAATTATTATGAGGGATCATCTTATTTACTACCGTCGTCCTAAGTAAACAAGATGCAAAAACATGATAAACATCACATGCAATCAAATAATAAACGTGACATGATATGGCCAATATCACATAGCTCCTTCGATCTCCATCTTGGGGCTCCATGATCATCTTGTCACCGGCTTGACACCATGATCTTCATCATCATGATCTTGATCATCGTGTCTCCATGAAGTTGCTCGCCAACTATTACTTCTACTACTATGGCTAACGCGTTTAGCAATAAAGTAAAGTAATTTACATGGCGTTTCTCAATGACACGCAGGTCATACAAAAAAAAAGACAACTCCTATGGCTCCTGCCGGTTGTCATACTCATCGACATGCAAGTCGTGATTCCTATTACAATAGCATGAACATCTCATACATCACATATAGATCATTCATCATACATCACAACTTTGGCCATATCATATCACAAAGCACTTGCTGCAAAAACAAGTTAGATGTCCTCTAATTGTTGTTGCAAGTTTTACGTGGCTGAATTAGGGTTCTAGCAAGAACGTTTTCTTACCTACGTTAAAACCACAACATGATTTGTCAACTTATATTTACCCTTCATAAGGACCCTTTTCATCGAATCCGCTCCAACTAAAGTAGGAGAGACAGACACCCGCCAGCCACCTTATGCAACTAGTGCATGTTAGTCGGTGGAACCGGTCTCACGTAAGCGTACGTGTAAGGTTGGTCCAGGCCGCTTCATCCCACAATACCGCTGAAGCAAGATAAGACTAGTAGCGGCAAGAAGAGTTGACAACATCTACGCCCACAACAAATTGTGTTCTACTCGCCCAAGAAGAACTACGCATAAACCTGGCTCTGATACCACTGTTGGGGAACGTTGCAGAAAATTAAAATTTTTCCTACGGTTTCACCAAGATCCATCTATGAGTTCATCTAGCAACGAGTATTCAGATTAGGTAGCATCTACATACCACTTTGTAGATCGCAACAGAAGCGTTCGAATGAACGTGGATGAGGTAGTCGTACTTGCCGTGATCCAATTCACCGATGATCTAGTACCGAACGGACGGCACCTCCGCGTTCAACACATGTACGGGACGGGAGACGTCTCCTCCTTCTTGATAAAGCAAGGGGGGAGGAGAGGTTGAGGAAGATCCAGCACGACGGTGTGGTGGTGGATGCAGCAGAACTCCGGCAGGGCTTCGCTAAGCAACTACGGGAGGAGGAGGAGGTGTTGCAGGGAGGAGGGAGGAGCCAGGGCATAGGGTGCGGCCACCCCTCCCTCCCCTCCCTTTATATAGGCACATTAGAGGGGGGGAGGGCGCAGCCTTGCCCCTTCCTCCAAGGAAGGGGTGCGGCCAAGAGGGGGGAGGAGTCCATCCTCCCCAAGGCACCTCGGAGGTGCCTTCCCCTCTTTGGACTCTCCCCTCTCTAAGTCTCCTTGGCGCATGGACCCTTGGGGCAGGTGCCCTTGGCCCATGTAGGCCAGGGCGCACCCCCTATAGCCCATATGGCCCCCCGGGGCAGGTGGACCCCCCCGGTGGACCCCCGGGACCCCTCCGGTGGTCCCGGTACAATACCGATAACACCGAAACTTGTCCCGATGGCCAAAATAGCACTTCCTATATATAATTCTTTACCTCCGGACCATTCCGGAACTCCTCGTGACGTCCGGGATCTCATCCGGGACTCCGAACAACATTCGGGTTACTGCACATACATATCCCTACAACCCTAGCGTCACCGAACCTTAAGTGTGTAGACCCTACGGGTTCGGGAGACATGCAGACATGACCGAGACGGCTCTCGGGCAATAACCAACAGCGGGATCTGGATACCCATGTTGGCTCCCACATGCTCCACGATGATCTCATCGGATGAACCACGATGTCGAGGATTCAATTAATCCCGTATACGATTCCCTTTGTCAATCGGTATTTTACTTGCCCGAGATTCGATCATCGGTATCCCAATACCTCGTTCAATCTCATTACCGGCATGTCACTTTTCTCGTTCCGTAATGCATGATCCCGTGATCAAACACTTTGATCACATTGAGCTCATTCTGATGATGCATTACCGAGAGGGCCCGGTGATACCTCTCCGTCAAGCGGAGTGACAAATCCCAGTCTCGATCCATGTCAACCCAACAGACACTTTCAGAGATACCCGTAGTATACCTTTATAGTCACCCAGTTACGTTGTGATGTTTGGGATACCCAAAGCACTCCTACGGTATCCGGGAGTTACACGATCTCATGGTCTAAGGAAAGGATACTTGACATTGGAAAACTCTAGCAAACGAACTATGCGATCTTATGCTATGTTTAGGATTGGGTCTTGTCCATCACATCATTCTCCTAATGATGTGATCCCGTTATCGATGACATCCAATGTCCATAGTCAGGAAACCATGACTATCTGTCGATCAACGAGCCAGTCAACTAGAGGCTCACTAGGGACATATTGTTGTCTGTTATTCACACATGTATTACGATTTCCGGTTAACACAATTATAGCACGAATAAAGACAATTATCATGAATAAGGAAATATAATAATAATGCTTTTATTATTGCCTCTAGGGCATATTTCCAACAGGTGGCTTATATAGAGTTCGCCAGACCCCTCGAGCCCTCAGTTATGTAGGGATTAAAGTACATTAAGATCGGGGGTTACTGGTAACGCCCCACATAAAGTGCTATGATGACCATAAAAGCAATGACCGACCGTTTGTGTGCAGACTGACTTTAGATCTCCTGGCGGTCGAGTGGTTGGCTTCGTGGTCGAGTGTCTTCAAGTCCGTCGAGTGGAACCCTTCCAGGTCGACTGAAAGGTGTTTTCTTCTAGAGATGTCCTTGGGGAGGGTATCTTGGACAGGCCCATGACCCTACCCTAGGTACATGACTTCATCATTAGCCCCCGAATGTACCGAGGTTTGAGTGGGGAAGGAGTTGAACATACTTCCGACCCATTCTTGTGCTGCGAGTGTGTCTTGTTTTGGATCAATGAACTTAGGTGACGGCATCAACTTCTTTTTCATTCGCCTTGATCAATTCTTTGTATCCATCGAGTGTGTTTTTCGTACTTGGAGAACTCCGAATGACAGGACGGAGGAAATCTTCTGTCTGACGATTTGCTCTGCGGCGCACGGATTTAGCGGGATTCAAATTTCGGGAAGCGAGCAGGACGGAGGAAGCCGCAGTAATCGGACGGGATAAGGCAGGGACGCCTCGATCTCCGCGCCACCTTTTTCGCCACGTATCGCGCGGGCGACTGTTGCGGGATTTGACAGGATCGCCTGGGCCTACCGGTCAGTCACTCAGAAGCAACCTCATATAAGGCCCCGGATGGGGGTTTTTGAACAGTGCGCTCACATTTTCTCCTCTCTTCTCCAGATTTATCCGCCGCGTTCGCCTCCATCTCAGCGCTGCTGCTCCGTGCACGTTTCGCTGGCAACGATGGTGAAAGAGAAGACGGCCGCTTTGGAGCGGGCGAAGAAGGCGACGGTGAAGGCGAAGGGAAGGGCGACCAGTCGGGGCGGATCTTCGTCAAGGGCCGGCTTGCCGCAGGGCTGGATCCAGGGCAACTGGATCCGCTCGATGATCCGTCAGAAAGATCTTGACGACATGGCCGATGAAGGACGGATCCCCCATGGATCAGCGCGGCTCCCGGGGAAGGAGTCGGAGCCGCAGCCTCAGGAGGGTGAGTGTGTTCTCTTGGCCACCCATGTTGATCGCGGGTTTTCTCTGCCGCCTCACCCTTTCTTTCGGGGATTTTTGAACTTCTTTGGGGCACAACTTCACCACCTCACTCCCAACTCCATCGTGTATCTTGCTGCTTTCGTGTCTTTGTGCGAGAATTTCTTGGGCTGTCGGACTCATTGGGGTCTTTTCAAGCACATTTTCACCTGTCGCTCCCAGACGGTGAAAAAGGCCAATCCGAGTGATGAGAGAACCCAAGTGATTCAGATGTGTGGGGGTCTTGGGGTTCAAATGAGAGGAAAAAGTTCTTTTCCGGCCATGATCTTACCCGAGTCAGCCCGTGGATGGCAGTCGACTTGGTTCTACTGCAAGGACCAGCCGACGCCAGGGCAGTCGACTGGACTCCCTCCTTTTTCCATGGACTGAGTGAGCAAGCCATCATCTTTGAAGGTGATCCTGGAAGAGAAGGCGCAGGTTAAGGTGTTGGTCGAACGCGTTGTCCAGCTCATCCGAGACGGAGTGACTGGCATGGATCTCTTGGAGGTCTTCCTCCGACGATGCATCCAGCCGCTTCAAGCTCGAGACCATCCGATGTGGTTGTACTCCGGCACTGAAGACACCACTCGGATCCACCCGGAGGAGGTCGAGGATGCCATGCTGGAAAGGTGTCTGGTGAGCATCATAGGAAACAAGGACAACCCTCGAGGAGCCAGGAGGATTCCTCCACTCGACCAGTCATTCGAAGTAGACAAGGTCCAATCCTGCATCTTTGACTGTGATCCTGCTTTCTCCATCCTGTTTGCTTAAAATCGGTCAACTGACTTTTGTCTTGTTTGTTGTTTTCCAGGCCATTACTGAGATGTACTCAATGCCCAACGGGGCGCAAGAACATGTCGAGGAGGAAGAGGGGAGCGGAGGTGAAAGTCAGGAGGAATGGCAATCTGATGGTGAGGAGGACGAAGATGACAACAGCTCTGGTGAAGAGGAGGAGGAGGAAGAGGAGGAAGAAGTCGACCCTCCTCGTACGGAAATGCGATCCAAGCTCACCCATGACCTCGCGGTCGAGCGTGGCAAGGCTACCGCGCCTGTCGGGCAGTCGACGAAACGCCCTCGGACGACCTCTCCGTCGCCGACTGAAAAAGCGACGAAGCAACCCCGAGCGACGCCATCAAAACCGACGAAGGCTCTGCCCAAGATGAGGATGGCTATTCCCACCATTTCCGGGTAACAGCAGAACTTGTGTTTTCTTGTTTAGCATGGACATACTTTTGGTCGACTCGTTGACTGATCAACTGATTTCTGAAATCTGCAGCGCTGCTACCTCCGAGACCTCAGCCAGGAACGAAGACCAGGAAATGGAAGATGCTGCCACCTCTAACCTTGGTACGATCTCTGTAGTTTTGCTTGTGGTCGATTGGATTTCCGTTTTTAACTTTGAATCTTTCCTGTAGTCCCACCTCATGTCATTGATCTCCTGATGATGACGATGAGGCGTCGCTGAGGCGGAGGAGGACTAAAAAGGCGCCTGCTGGCAAGACTGCTCAGGTTGTATCAGTGCCTGAGACGCTGGTTCATGAGGGTGCCAACATCACTCGGACTTCTGTGTCTTTCGCTGTGCCGCTGACGAGTGTCCGGCCTTCATCATCGACTGTTGATCCGCCCTCCCTTTTCACCACACACGACGTCCCAGAGGACCAAGTGGGTGCTGCTAAGGAAGCTATACGCCAGGCGGGGATCGTGATGGAGCAAGTGAAGGTGGTCCGGGAAGCCAGCCAGGCGGCCTATGATGCTAGCTCAGCTCTTCAGAACAACGTCCAGGTTAGTTGGTCACCGCTTGTTCTATTAGGATATGCTACCTGAAGACTCTTCTTTCTGAAGATCTTCATATCTGTACACCCACTGGGTGTGTCAATTGAATTTTTGGATTGGTGGGGGCACGCTGAGTGCACCCACTGGTTGTAGTCCCCGAGACTATGGTGGACTGCTGGCAGTCGACTGTAGTCTTTATACTTTGAATTTCTTTGCTAACTTCTTCACTCGGTCTGGTCGGACCATGTCGAATGGTGTCACATCCCTAGTTCTGGTGATGCTTAGTGCTTGCATTAGAGTGTTGCATCATGTTTAAATTCTATTAAATTTGAAATGGGAAATGTTTCAAACCCTAGCACTAAAGCAAATTCAAATAGATGCAAATTAAAAATGGAATTTTAACTAACCCAAAATGCTTTTCAAAAATGTTCATGGCCTTTGGAAAATGTTGCAAACAACAACCAGAGGTGATGCACATTTTTGCTATACATTTTGGATTTTTGAATGAACCCATATGTATTTGAATTGGAGCTGTTTAAAATAATATAATTATTTTGAAGGCTCCAAAAATGTTGGAAATTGGTGAGGGCCTCTGGTATATTATAACCAGTGGTCACAAGGAATCTCAACATTTCTATAACTGTGATAGTATTTATTTTAAGTCAAAAACAAATGTCAGAAATAGAAAAGAAAACAAAAATATGGAAAACCCTTACCTGGGCCACTTGCTGGCCTGGCTCTGGGCCGGCCCACCTGGCCCATGCCAGTCACCTCCTACCTTTGCCAGTAGGCAGAGGAGGGGGGACAGCGCACCGCCGCCGAGCATGCGCGAGGCCACCTCCTGCTTCGCCGTGTCGACGCCTCCTTCTCCCTATCCCCGCGCCTGTGGACGCCTCGACCCCCCCCCCTCCTCTCACTCGCTCCCTGGCCTCTCTCCTCCTCTCTGCTCCCTCTCCCGAACACGCCCGAGCGCCGCTGTCGCCGCCGCTCGGCGTTGCCGTGCCCACCACCGTCGCCTTGCCTACTCGAGCTATCCAGAGCCTCCGCCACCTCTCGCTTCACCCCTGCACCGAAGGAAGGAAGCACGGAGGCCCCGAGCAGCCGCCATCATCATCGTCTTCAAGCTTCGGCTCCGGCGCCCTTCTCCGTCGATTCGGCCACTCCGGCGCGCCCCCGAGCCCGCTAACCATCCCTGCAGCTCCGCGGTGAGCCGTTGAACCGATTCCCCCTTGCCCCGTCGTCCCTCGCGTGCTCTAGCCCCGATCCCCAACCATGCCAAAGCTCCTCGCCGCCGGCATGGCGCCGCCGCGGACACCGGCCCTGCCGCTCGTGTCCGAGCTCGTCAGCGTGCTCAGCGAACCCCCAGGAGCACGTAGCACCCTCCGGTTTCTCCTCTGGTGCACCGTAGCATCACCACCGCCTGCACCCGAACTCCGGCCGCCGCGAAAGCGGACACCGCCGTCGATTTAGGTCGTCTCCGGCGACCCCTCCAGCACCAGCCGACGCGGACGAGGCTCAGGGTTCCAACGGTCCAATCCGCGGCCAAAACCGAGGCCTGTGGGCATTTTCCGAAGCCCTCCGCCGCGCCTGTCGTCGTCGGCGTCGAGTCGCCGGTGGGTTTGACCCCGCCGGCCTGGGTTTGACCCCGCTGACCGGGTTTGACCCCGGCTGGGCCCAGTTGACCCCTCTGGCTCAATGACAGGTGGGCCCCGGCCCTGCTAATTAATTAGGATTAGTATTAACTGTTTTAGTTAAACTAATTACACTGACACACGGGACCCACAGGTCAGATTTGACCTGGACCGCGCCCCGTTGACCTGCTGACGTCGTGATGATGTCAGGCTGACGCAGTAATCCTTTTCTGAATTTAAATAAATCTTAAATGATTTGTTTAATTCAAAAAATATCCAAAACTTTGAAAAATCATAGAAATTAATCTATAGCTCCAAATGAAAAGATTTATATATGAAAAATTATCAGAAAAATTCAAGGAATCCATCTGTACCATTTTCATGCATGTTTGAACAATGTTTGTCCTCTGTTTTGGACAAAACAAATAAAGGACATTTAAATAATCATATATGGAGTTGGATTTTGAATCATGTATTCAAACCAACTTCATTTAAATCATAGCTAGATGCATTAGCTCAAATCACAGCATATTGCCATGTCATGATCATGCATCATATTGTGGCATTGCATTGATTGTGTTCTTTCTCAGTTGCCGGTGTTTGTCCCCTCTCGATAGACGATGTGCCGACGATGAGATCGATGACACCGATGAAGAACTATATTATCTTCAGAAGTGCCAGGCAAGCAAAAACCCCCTTGTTCATTCCGATAACGTCCCACTCTCTCGCCCCTGCTCTCTTTTATTGCATTAGGACAACAACGATTCATGTGTTACTTGCTGCGGTAGCTGAACCCCTTTATCCTTTGCATGACCTGTCATTCCACAGTAATTAGATGAAACCCACTAGCATGAGTAGGAGTTGTTTGAGCCCTGTTGTGCCTACTCATTCATGCTTGTTTTTCATGCCTGCTACTGCTTAGAGTTGAGTCGGGTCTGATTCATCGGGAATGAATTGGAATGGTGATGAACATGTCCTACTGTGTGTGAGCTAAGTGTGTGAACACGATTTGGTAAAGGTATTGGTGAGAGGCCATGTAGGAGTACATGGTGGGTTGTCTCATTGAAGCCGTCCTCAGGAACTGAGTTCTGTGTTTGTGATCCATGAAACAGTTACTACCACGCATTGGGCCCGAAACCAATGGACCCTCTCGGCTTCTTGATCACCCTTGTCCTCTGTCCAGGAGTTGCAAAGTAGTTTCTGGTGTTTGTAGTATGCTGGGGGCCGCACGCAGCGCTGACCGTAGGGGTGGGCTGTGTTGCGGTAGGCACGTGGCCGGGCAGCCGGGCGCCCGTTTGGTGTCTCGGACCCTGTACACATCGTTTGGGGCTGTGAGCGAAACTCCGGCCGGATCTCCTCATGGATGGAACCCGAATAGGCGATAAACCTGGACTAGAGACTTGAGTGTTTAGGTAGGCCGTGGCCGACACCCTCGCTGGGCTTCCGCTTGAAGGTTGCCGAGTACATGTCGTGTAAACGGCGATAAGTGGTGAGAGCGTGTGTGAAGAAGTACACCCCTGCAGGGTTAACATCATCTATTCGAATAGCCGTGTCCGCGGTAATGGACTTCTGGGTTGCCTATATCAGTTCATAGACAAGTGAAAGTGGATACTCTAAAATACGCAAGATAAGCGTGAGTGCTATGGATGGCCTTCTCGTAGGGAGACGGAAGTGGATCCATAGTGGTGTATTTGGATGGTGAATATGTGGACTCGTGTGCGCCACCTCAAAAGAGTCGCTTGCAGTCGTAGTTCAGGATAGCCACCGAGTCAAAGCTGGCTTGCTGCAGTCAAACTCCACCACCCCCTTTATTGATACTGATGCATATGTAGTTAGTTCTGATGTAAGTCTTGCTGAGTACAATTGTACTCACGTTTGCCTATTTTATGTTTTTGCAAAGAGACTTCAGTCTCGCTAGTAGTACCGCTTGGACTTCGACGTTTAGCTTGATACCTCAGCTACGATCTTGTGCCCTCGGCAGGATCTGGTAGATAGTCAGGCTTCTCAGCCTTTTCCATTTGTAGATGTCTGTACTCAGACATGTTAAGCTTCCGCATGTGTTTGACTTGTATGCTCTGAATGTCGGGTCATGAGACCCATGTTTGTAATATCTCGCTCTTCGGAGCCTAATGAATAAATATTTGGAGTCGTAGAGTCTTGTTGTGATGCCATGTTGTATCTACTCATATCGGGCATATTGTGTGTATGATTGAAATGCTTGGTATGGGTGGGATCCGACTATCTAGTTGTTTATCCTTGGCAGCCTATCATATGGGGAAATGTAGTCTAGTGCTTCGGAGCGATAGTAGTCCGCTACAGCCCGGTTCACCGGAGTCCTGCTAGCCCAGCACTACTGCTCGGAACACTTGACTGGCCGGCATGTGATTCACTTCGTTCCTGTGTCTGTTCCTTCGGGGAAATGTCACACGGTGACATCCGGAGTCCTGCCTAGCCTGCTACAGCCCGGTTACCGGAGTCCTGTTAGCCCAGTGCTACAGCCCGGATTCACACGTTGATGACCGACATGCTCGATGTGATTCATGTATGCCTGTCCTCATAGGTTAGCGCCGCTTTGGGTTCACGGCTAGCCATGTCGGCCCGGGTTCTCTGTCATATGGATGCTAGCGACACTATCATATACGTGAGCCAAAAGGCGCAAATGGTCCCGGGCCAGGTAAGGTGGCACCCGTGGGAACACCGTGCGTGAGGCCACAAAGTGATATGATGTGTTACATGCTGGATCGGTGTGACTTAGGATCGGGGTCCTGACAAATGGAATCTTGGAACCGGTGGGGGCATGCTGAGTGCACCCACTGGGTGTAGTCCCCGAGACTATGGTCGACTGCTGGCAGTCGACTAAAGTCTGAAGAACTCTTTTTTTTAGATCATGATGATACCGTGGCTGACTGCTGACAGTTAGGTATGGTTTTAGGATCATAACCTTTTTGCCTCTTTCGGTCGACTGATCGAAACGAATCAGTAAACCAGTGGGGGCACGCTGAGTGCACTGGGTGTAGTCCCCGAGACTACTGTTGAATATTTTGATTCGGCTGTAGTCTTAGAAATGCTACGATTTTTTTCTTAGTCACTCGGAAGCGACCTATCTTTGATGTTTGTCGATTGACTCTTCGTAGAAATCCTGCGAGCTTGTGGCTAGCTATACTGAATTGGAAAACAAACAGATCCAGCTCAACCTTGACTTGAAGCTTGCTCAGGAGAACTTGCAGAAGGCGAGAGACGAAGCAAAAGGTATGGCTGGTGAGAACTTGACGACTGTCTTTATCTTTCTGCCCATTCCTAATTCTGATCTCATTGTCATTTTGCAGATAAAATGGAGGAGGATCTGAAGAAGAAGAAGGACCATGACCTTGTTGAGGCGCAGAAAATGGCTTTGGACAAAACAAAGCTCGCGGAAGAAAGACTGACTTCAGTCGGTAAACTTGAAGAGGAGAACGCCAAATTGAAAGCTGCTCTCGACGCGGCCAACAAGGAGGTTAGCCGACTGAAGAATGACAAGATAGCTCTGAGTGACAAGGCTGGCGAACTGGCGGGGAAGAAGAACGATCTGGAGGCTTATCTGGGAGGGCTCGCCAAGAAGTTATTCCTCATGCTTGAAGGTAATCCCTTTTATTCGACTGACTTGTTATCACCGACTCATCATAGAACCGTTAGCTTGAACTCGAGTTGCGTTTACAGAATTCTGCCAGAACTTCGAGGAGGAGACCAGTCGAGTGGAGACAAGCCTGGACCCCATCAACTCTCCTTTGAAGGATGAAGCCGCTATGAACGTGCTCCGACTGGAGTCTCGTGTTGCTGGTGTGGTGGACTACCTCGCTCGACTGAAGGTTGCGGTGTCGCGAATCGACTCGACACTCTGGCCAGGCGAGATGTTGGAAATATGCCCTAGAGGCAATAATAAAAGCATTATTATTATATTTCCTTGTTCATGATAATTGTCTTTATTCATGCTATAATTGTGTTATCCGGAAATCGTAATACATGTGTGAATAACAGACAACAACATGTCCCTAGTAAGCCTCTAGTTGACTAGCTCGTTGATCGATAGATAGTCATGGTTTCCTGACTATGGACATTGGATGTCAATGATAACGAGATCACATCATTAGGAGAATTATGTGATGGACAAGACCCAATCCTAAACATAGCATAAGATCGCATAGTTCGTTTGCTAGAGTATTCCAATGTCAAGTATCCTTTCCTTAGACCATGAGATCGTGTAACTCCCGGATACCGTAGGAGTGCTTTGGGTGTGCCAAACGTCACAACGTATCTGGGTGACTATAAAGGGATACTACGGGTATCTCTGAAAGCGTCTGTTGGGTTGACACGGATCGAGACTGGGATTTGTCACTCCGCTTGACGGAGAGGTATCACCGGGCCCTCTCGGTAATGCATCATCATAATGAGCTCAATGTGATCAAAGTGTTTGATCACGGGATCATGCATTACGGTACGAGAAAAGTGACTTGCCGGTAACGAGATTGAACGAGGTATTGGGATACCGACGATCGAATCTCGGGCAACTAAAATACCGATTGACAAAGGGAATCGTATACGGGATTAATTGAATCCTCGACATCGTGGTTCATCCGATGAGATCATCGTGGAGCATGTGGGAGCCAACATGGGTATCCAGATCCCGCTGTTGGTTATTGCCCGAGAGCCGTCTCGGTCATGTCTGCATGTCTCCCGAACCCGTAGGGTCTACACACTTAAGGTTCGGTGACGCTAGGGTTGTGAAGATATGTATATGCGGTAACACGAATGTTGTTAGGAGTCCCGGATGAGATCCCGGACGTCACGAGGAGTTTCGGAATAGTCCGGAGGTAAAGAATGATATATAGAAAGTGCTGTTTCGGCCATCGGGACAAGTTTCGGGGTTATCGGTATTGTATCGGGACCACCGGAGGGTCCCGGGGGGTCCACCGGGTGGGGCCACCTGCCTCGGGGGGCCACATGGGCTCTAGGGGGTGCGCCTTGGCCTGCTTGGGCCAAGGGGAACCAGCCCTAAAGGCCCATGCGCCTAAGGGGGGGAAACCCTAAAGAGGGGGGGCGCCCCTTGCTTGGGGGGCAAGCCCCACCCTTGGCCGCCGCCCCCCTAGGAGATTGCATCTCCTAGGGCCGGCGCCCCCACCCTAGGGGGCTATATAAAGTGGGAGGGGAGGAGGGCTGCGGAACCCCTTGCCCTGGCGCCTCCCTCTCCCTCCCCAACACCTCCTCCTCCTCCGTTGAGCACGGCGAAGCCCTGCCGGAGTACTGTAGTTCCACCATCACCACGCCGTCGTGCTGCTGCTGGAGCCATCTTCCCCAACCTCTCCTTTGCCTTGCTGGATCAAGAAGGAGATGTTACGCTGACCGTACGTGTGTTGAACGCGGAGGTGCCATGCTTTCGGTGCTAGGATCTCCGGTGATTTGGATCACGGTGTGTACGACTACTTCATCCCCGTTCGTTGAACGCTTCCGCTCGCGATCTACAAAGTGGTATGTAGATGCAATCTCTCTCTCCCATGACTCGTTGCTAGATGAACTCATAGATGGATCTTGGTGAAACCGTAGGAAAAATTTTGTTTTCTGCAATGTTCCCCAACAGTGGCATCATGAGCTAGGTCTATGCGTAGTTCTTCTTGCGCGAGTAGAACACAATTTGTTGTGGGCGTAGATTTGTCAACTTTTCTTGCCGCTACTAGTCTTATCTTGCTTCAGCGGTGATGAAGCGGCCCGGACCAACCTTACACGTACTCTTACGTGAGACCGGTTCCACCGACTAACATGCACTAGTTGCATAAGGTGGCTGGCGGGTGTCTGTCTCTCCCACTTTAGTTGGAGCGGATTCGATGAAAAGGGTCCTTATGAAGGGTAAATAGAAGTTGACAAATCACGTTGTGGTTTTGACGTAGGTAAGAAAACGTTCTTGCTAGAACCCTAATTCAGCCACGTAAAAACTTGCAACAACAATTAGAGGACGTCTAACTTGTTTTTGCAGCAAGTGCTTTGTGATATGATATGGCCAAAGTTGTGATGAATGATGAATGATCTATAGGTGATGTATGAGATGTTCATGCTATTGTAATAGGAATCACGACTTGCATGTCGATGAGTATGACAACCGGCAGGAGCCATAGGAGTTGTCTTTATTTTTTGTATGACCTGCGTGTCATTGAGAAACGCCATGTAAATTACTTTACTTTATTGCTAAACGCGTTAGCCATAGTAGTAGAAGTAATAGTTGGCGAGCAACTTCATGGAGATCATGATGATGGAGATCATGGTGTCAAGCCGGTGACAAGATGATCATGGAGCCCCAAGATGGAGATCAAAGGAGCTATGTGATATTGGCCATATCATGTCACGTTTATTATTTGATTGCATGTGATGTTTATCATGTTTTGCATCTTGTTTACTTAGAACGACGGTAGTAAATAAGATGATCCCTCATAATAATTTCAAGAAAGTGTTCCCCCTAACTGTGCATCGTTGCGACAGTTCGTTGTTTCGAAGCACCACGTGATGATCGGGTGTGATAGATTCTACGTTCACATACAACGGGTGTAAGACAGATTTACACACGCAAAACACTTAGGTTGACTTGACGAGCCTAGCATGTACAGACATGGCCTCGGAACACAGAAGACCAAAAGGTCGAGCATGAGTCGTATACAAGATACGATCAACATGAAGATGTTCACCGATGTTGACTAGTCCGTCTCACGTGATGATCGGACACGGCCTAGTTGACTCGGATCATGTAATACTTAGATGACTAGAAGAGGGATGTCTATCTAAGTGGGAGTTCATTAAATAATTTGATTAAATGAACTTTATTATCATGAACTTAGTCTAAAAATTTTAAAATATGTCTTGTAGATCAAATGGCCAACGTAGTCCTCAACTTCAACGCGTTCCTAGAGAAAACCAAGCTGAAAGACGATGGCAGCAACTATACGGACTGGGTCCGGAACCTGAGGATCATCCTCATAGCTGCCAAGAAAGATTATGTCCTACGAGCACCGCTGGGTGACGCACCTATTCTCCCTGCAGAACAAGACGTTATGAACGTTTGGCAGTCACGCTGCGATGATTACTCCCTCGTTCAGTGCGGCATGCTTTACAGCTTAGAGCCGGGGCTCCAAAAGCGTTTTGAGAGACATGGAGCATATGAGATGTTCGAAGAGCTGAAAATGGTTTTCCAAGCTCATGCCCGGGTCGAGAGATATGAAGTCTTCGACAAATTCTTTAGCTGTAAGATGGAGGAAAATAGCTCTGTCAGTGAACACATACTCAAAATGTCTGGGTTGCACAACCGCTTGACTCAACTGGAAGTTAATCTCCCGGATGAAGCGGTCATTGACAGAATCCTCCAGTCGCTTCCACCTAGCTACAAGAGCTTTGTGATGAACTACAATATGCAGGGGATGGTAAAGACCATTCTTGAGGTATATGCTATGCTGAAATCAGCAGAGGTAGAGATCAAGAAGGAGCATCAAGTGTTGATGGTGAATAAAACCACTAAGTTCAAGAAGGGCAAGGGTAAAAAGAACTTCAAGAAGAACGGCAAGGAAGTTGCCGCGCCCGGTAAGCAAGTTGCCGGGAAGAAGCCAAAGAATGGACCCAAGCCCGAGACTTAGTGTTTTTATTGCAAGGGAAGTGGTCACTGGAAGCGGAACTGTCCCAAATACTTAGCGGACAAGAAGGCCGGCAAAACCAAAGGTATATGCGATATACATGTAATTGATGTGTACCTTACCAGTACTCGTAGTAGCTCTTGGGTATTTGATACCGGTGCAGTTGCTCACATTTGTAACTCAAAGCAGGAGCTGCGGAATAAACGGAGACTGGCGAAGGACGAGGTGACGATGCGCGTCGGGAATGGTTCCAAGGTCGATGTGATCGCCGTCGGCACGCTACCTCTACATTTACCTACGGGATTAGTTTTAAACCTCAATAATTGTTATTTAGTGCCAAGTTTGAGCATGAACATTGTATCTGGATCTCGTTTAATTCGAGATGGCTACTCATTTAAATCCGAGAATAATGGTTGTTCTATTTATATGAGGGATATGTTTTATGGTCATGCTCCGATGGTTAATGGTTTATTCTTAATGAATCTCGTACGTGATGATACACATATTCATAGTGTGAATACCAAAAGAGTTAAAGTTGATAACAATAGTCCCACATATTTGTGGCACTGCCGCCTTGGTCACATAGGTGTCAAACGCATGAAGAAGCTCCATGCAGATGGACTGTTAGAGTCTCTTGATTATGAATCATTTGACACGTGCGAACCATGCCTCATGGGTAAAATGACCAAGACTCCGTTCTCAGGAACAATGGAGCAAGCAACCAACTTATTGGAAATCATACATACCGATGTGTGCGGTCCAATGAGTGTTGAGGCTCGCGGTGGCTATCGTTATGTTCTCACCCTCACTGATGACTTGAGTAGATATGGTTATGTCTACTTAATGAAACACAAGTCTGAGACCTTTGAAAAGTTCAAGGAATTTCAGAGTGAGGTTGAAAATCAACGTGATAGAAAGATCAAGTTTCTACGATCAGATCGTGGAGGAGAATACTTGAGTCACGAATTTGGCACGGACTTAAGAAAATGTGGAATAGTTTCACAACTCACGCCGCCTGGAACACCTCAGCGTAATGGTGTGTCCGAACGCCGTAATCGCACTCTATTAGATATGTGCGATCTATGATGTCTCTTACCGACTTACCGCTATCTTTTTGGGGCTATGCTTTAGAGGCTGCCGCATTCACTTTAAATAGGGCTCCGTCTAAATCCGTTGAGACGACACCGTATGAATTATGGTTTGGGAAGAAACCTAAGCTGTCGTTTCTAAAAGTTTGGGGATGCGATGCTTATGTCAAGAAACTTCAACCTGAAAAGCTCGAACCCAAGTCGGAAAAATGCGTCTTCATAGGATACCCTAAAGAAACTATTGGGTATACCTTCTACCTCAGATCCGAAGGCAAGATCTTTGTTGCCAAGAATGGATCCTTTCTAGAGAAAGAGTTTCTCTTGAAAGAAGTAAGTGGGAGGAAAGTAGAACTTGATGAAGTGTTACCTCTTGAACCGGAAAATGGCGAAGCTCAAGAAAATGTTTCTGAGGTGCCTGCACCGACTAGAGAGGAAATTAATGATGATGATCAAGATACTTATAATCAAGCACCTACTGAAATTCGAAGGTCCACAAGGACACGTTCCGCACCAGAGTGGTACGGCAACCCTGTCTTGGAAATCATGTTGTTAGACAACGGTGAATCTTCGAACTATGAGGAAGCAATGGCGGGCCCGGATTCCGACAAATGGCTAGAAGCCATGAAATCCGAGATAGGATCCATGTATGAAAACAAAGTATGTACTTTGACAGACTTGCCCGATGATCGGCGAGCGATAGAAAATAAATGGATCTTTAAGAAGAAGACAGACGCGGATGGTAATGTGACCATCTATAAAGCTCGGCTTGTCGCTAAGGGTTATCGACAAGTTCAAGGAATTGACTACGATGAGACTTTCTCACCGGTAGCGAAGCTGAAGTCCGTCCGAATCATGTTAGCAATTGCCGCATTCTACGATTATGAAATATGGCAAATGGACGTCAAAACGGCATTCCTTAATGGTTTCCTTAAGGAAGAATTGTATATGATGCAGCCGGAAGGTTTTGTCGATCCTAAGAATGCTGACAAGGTGTGCAAGCTCCAACGCTCGATTTATGGGCTGGTGCAAGCATCTCGGAGTTGGAACATTCGCTTTGATGAGATGATCAAAGCGTTTGGGTTTACACAGACTTATGGAGAAGCCTGTGTTTACAAGAAAGTGAGTGGGAGCTCTGTAGCATTTCTCATATTATATGTAGACGACATACTTTTGATGGGAAATGATATAGAACTCTTGGACGGCATTAAGGCCTACTTGAATAAAAGTTTTTCAATGAAGGACCTTGGAGAAGCTGCTTATATATTAGGCATCAAGATCTATAGAGATAGATCAAGACGCCTCATAGGTCTTTCACAAAGCACATACCTTGATAAGATATTGAAGAATTTCAATATGGATCAATCTAAGAAGGGGTTCTTACCTGTGTTACAAGGTGTGAAATTGAGCTCAGCTCAATGTCCGACCACGGCAGAAGATATAGAAGAGATGAGTGTCATCCCCTATGCCTCAGCCATAGGTTCTATTATGTATGCCATGCTGTGTACCAGACCTGATGTAAACCTTGCCGTAAGTTTGGTAGGAAGGTACCAAAGTAATCCTGGCAAGGAACACTGGACAGCGGTCAAGAATATCCTGAAGTACCTGAAAAGGACTAAGGAAATGTTTCTCGTTTATGGAGGTGACGAAGAGCTCGTCGTAAAAGGTTACGTCGACGCTAGCTTCGACACAGATCTGGATGACTCTAAGTCACAAACCGGATACGTGTATATTTTGAATGGTGGGGCAGTAAGCTGGTGCAGTTGCAAGCAGAGCGTTGTGGCGGGATCTACATGTGAAGCGGAGTACATGGCAGCCTCGGAGGCAGCACATGAAGCAATTTGGGTGAAGGAGTTCATCACCGACCTCGGAGTCATACCCAATGCGTCGGGGCCAATCAAACTCTTCTGTGACAACACTGGAGCTATTGCACTTGCCAAGGAGCCCAGGTTTCACAAGAAGACCAGGCACATCAAGCGTCGCTTCAACTCCATTCGTGAAAATGTTCAAGATGGAGACATAGAAATTTGTAAAGTACACACGGATCTGAATGTCGCAGATCCGTTGACTAAACCTCTCCCTAAGGCAAAACATGATCAGCACCAGAACTCTATGGGTGTTCGATTCATCACAATGTAACTAGATTATTGACTCTAGTGCAAGTGGGAGACTGTTGGAAATATGCCCTAGAGGCAATAATAAAAGCATTATTATTATATTTCCTTGTTCATGATAATTGTCTTTATTCATGCTATAATTGTGTTATCCGGAAATCGTAATACATGTGTGAATAACAGACAACAACATGTCCCTAGTAAGCCTCTAGTTGACTAGCTCGTTGATCGATAGATAGTCATGGTTTCCTGACTATGGACATTGGATGTCAATGATAACGAGATCACATCATTAGGAGAATTATGTGATGGACAAGACCCAATCCTAAACATAGCATAAGATCGCATAGTTCGTTTGCTAGAGTATTCCAATGTCAAGTATCCTTTCCTTAGACCATGAGATCGTGTAACTCCCGGATACCGTAGGAGTGCTTTGGGTGTGCCAAACGTCACAACGTAACTGGGTGACTATAAAGGTATACTACGGGTATCTCTGAAAGCGTCTGTTGGGTTGACACGGATCGAGACTGGGATTTGTCACTCCGCTTGACGGAGAGGTATCACCGGGCCCTCTCGGTAATGCATCATCATAATGAGCTCAATGTGATCAAAGTGTTTGATCACGTGATCATGCATTACGGTACGAGAAAAGTGACTTGCCGGTAACGAGATTGAACGAGGTATTGGGATACCGACGATCGAATCTCGGGCAACTAAAATACCGATTGACAAAGGGAATCATATACGGGATTAATTGAATCCTCGACATCGTGGTTCATCCGATGAGATCATCGTGGAGCATGTGGGAGCCAACATGGGTATCCAGATCCCGCTGTTGGTTATTGCCCGAGAGCCGTCTCGGTCATGTCTGCATGTCTCCCGAACCCGTAGGGTCTACACACTTAAGGTTCGGTGACGCTAGGGTTGTGAAGATATGTATATGCGGTAACCCGAATGTTGTTCGGAGTCCCGGATGAGATCCCGGACGTCACGAGGAATTTCGGAATAGTCCGGAGGTAAAGAATTATATATAGAAAGTGTTGTTTCGACCATCGGGACAAGTTTCGGGGTTATCGGTATTGTACCGGGACCAACGGAGGGTCTCGGGGGGTCCACCGGGTGGGGCCACCTGCCTCGGGGGGCCACATGGGCTCTAGGGGGTGCGCCTTGGCCTGCTTGGGCCAAGGGGAACCAGCCCTAGAGGCCCATGCGCCTAAGGGGGGGGAAACCCTAAAGAGGGGGGGCGCCCCTTGCTTGGGGGGCAAGCCCCACCCTTGGCCGCCGCCCCCCCTAGGAGATTGCATCTCCTAGGGCCGGCGCCCCCCCCCTAGGGGGCTATATAAAGGGGGAGGGGAGGAGGGCTGCGGAACCCCTTGCCCTGGCGCCTCCCTCTCCCTCCCCAACACCTCCTCCTCCTCCGTTGAGCACGGCGAAGCCCTGCCGGAGTACTGTAGTTCCACCATCACCACGCCGTCGTGCTGCTGCTGGAGCCATCTTCCCCAACCTCTCCTTTGCCTTGCTGGATCAAGAAGAAGGAGACGTTACGCTGACCGTACGTGTGTTGAACGCGGAGGTGCCGTGCTTTCGGTGCTAGGATCTCCGGTGATTTGGATCACGGTGTGTACGACTACTTCATCCCCGTTCGTTGAACGCTTCCGCTCGCGATCTACAAAGTGGTATGTAGATGCAATCTCTCTCTCCCATGACTCGTTGCTAGATGAACTCATAGATGGATCTTGGTGAAACCGTAGGAAAAATTTTGTTTTCTGCAACGTTCCCCAACACGAGATGCTTCAAAATGACCTCGAGTCTTTAATGACTCGACTAAATGACGTTCCAAGTCGAGTGCAGGAATGGAAAAAGTCTTCTGCCAGGTGTGGTGCCGATGTTGCTCTGTCCCTGGTCCGTGTTCACTGCAAGGAGGCGCGAGAGGAAAAGCTGGTGTCCATCAAAGTTGCCAATACCAAGAAGTACGACTTCCAATCTTTCATGGAGACCTTCATTGCTGCTGCCACCCGGATTGCTGATGGAATCGACCTGGACCAGTTTGTCGCGCCTTCCAGTCCTCCACCTGAGGAGTAAAAAAACTTCTATGTTTCGTCTTAAATTTGCCTTGGAATGCCGAGTGGTTTTGTAACCGATAAACTTTTACAGGCTTGACGCCTGAGCACTTCTGAATCCGTAGGATGTTATCTGAACTTGGCTTATCATTGAATATGCTTTCATTTGCCTTCGAGCGAACTTTGTTCTTCACTCGGAAGATACTTTAGTGCTTGAGACGCATCCCTGAGGTGGAAAATCCAGTCGACCTGCACTTCATCATTCTTGCAGGTAGGGATGGAGCACAGATTACAGTCGACTTGCGTCCTTGCGGATCAGGATGAAGCGCATGTTGCACTTGTGGCGCAGCTCCGAAGGAGAAGGTGGCAGTCGACTTGCACCTCGGCGTCCTTGCGGATCGGAATGGACGGCACGTTGTACTTGTGGCGCAGCTCCGAAGGAGAAGGTAGCAGTCGACCTGCACCTCGTCGTCCTTGCGGATCGGAATGGATTTCATACTTAGGCGAGTACTCGGACTGCAGCTAAGCCTCCGAGTGGGTGGGTTGCTCTCCACTCGGTAGGATTTTTAAATACCTAGGCGAGTACTGGACTGCAGCTAAGCCTCCAAGTGGGAGGTTTGCTCTCCACTCGGTAGGATTTTTAAATACTTAGGCGAGTACTGGACTGCAGCTAAGCCCCCCGAGTGGGAGGTTTGCTCTCCACTCGGTAGGATTTTCAGATACTTAGGCGAGTACTGGACTGCAGCTAAGCCCCCGAGTGGGAGGTTTGCTCTCCACTCGACAGGATTTTTCAAACTTAGGCGAGTAATGGACTGCAGCTAAGCCCCTGAGTGGGAGGTTTGCTCTCCACTCGGCAGGATTTTTCAAACTTAGGCGATTACTGGACTGCAGCTAAGCCCCCGAGTGGGAGGTTTGCTCTCCACTCGGTAGGATTTTTGTGGCGTAGCTCCGAAGGAGAAGGCAGCAGTCGACCTGCACCTCGTCGTCCTTGCAAAGCGCACATTGTATTAAATACTTAGGCGAGTAATGGACTGCAGCTAAGCCTCCGAGTGAGAGGCTCGCTCACCACTCGGTAGGATTTTAAACACTTAGGCGAGTACTTGGACTGCAGCTAAGCCCCCGAGTGGGAGGCTGGCTCACCACTCGGTAGGATTTTAAACACTTAGGCGAGTACTTGGACTGCAGCTAAGCCTCCGAGTTGGAGGCTGGCTCACCACTCGGTAGGATTTTAAACACTTAGGCGAGTACTTGGACTACAGCTAAGCCTCCGAGTGGGAGGCTGGCTCACCACTTGGTAGGATTTTAAACACTTAGGCGAGTACTTGGACTGCAGCTAAGCCCCCGAGTGGGAGGCTGGCTCACCACTCGGTAGGATTTTCAAGTACTTAGGCGAAACGGATTCACAGCTAAGCCCACGAGTGGGAGGCTGGCTCACCACTCGGTAGGGATTTTTTTACAAACTTAGGCGAAACGGATTCGCAGCTAAGCCACCCATTGGGGGGGTTTCTCATGTAAACAAAAGATAATAACAATCACTGGGAAAATTATAACATTCTTGACTTTGATAAACAAACTACAGAGGTACTTTTATTACATCTCATCCGAGTGAGTACTTAAGTATAAAAGGGGCGGAGCAGCTCCGCATTCCAAGCTCGAGGCTCATCAATCTGGCGATCGACGTTGTAAAGATGGTATGCTCCATTGTGGAGAACTCTGGTGACGATGAAGGGACCTTCCCAAGTGGGAGCGAGTTTGTGTGGTTTCTGTTGATCCACTCGGAGGACCAAGTCTCCTTCTTGGAAGGCTCGACTCTTCACATTTTTGGCATGGAATCGACGCAAGTCTTGCTGATAGATAGTCGAGCGGATCAGGGCCATCTCTCTCTCCTCTTCTAGGAGGTCGACTGCATCCTGCCGGGCTTGTTCCGCTTCATCTTCAGAGTAGAGTTCGACTTGAGGTGCATTGTGAAGCAGGTCACTCGGCAGAACTGCTTCAGCTCCATAGACCAGAAAGAATGGAGTTCTCCCAGTCGACCGATTAGGAGTGGTCCTCAATCCCCAAAGAACTAATGGAAGTTCGTCGACCCACGCTCCTGCTGCATGCTTGAGATCACGCAACAGTCGGGGTTTCAGTCCTTTGAGAATTAGACCGTTTGCTCGTTCTGCTTGTCCACTCGACTGGGGGTGAGCAACTGAAGTGTAGTCGACTCGCGTGCCTTGAGAGGCGCAAAAAGCTTTGAACTTGTCGGAATCGAAGTTTGACCCATTGTCAGTGATGATGCTATGCGGAACTCCATATCTGAATATCAACTCTCTGACAACAGTGCACGCATCGAGATTCTTGATAGGCTTAGCTTCGATCCACTTAGTAAACTTGTCGACTGCCACTAGCAAGTGAGTGAAGCCACTCCTGCCAGTTCTCAATGGTCCAATCATATCCAATCCCCAAACAGCGAAGGGCCAGACGAGTGGAATGGTCTTCAAGGCTGAAGCGGGTTTGTGTGACATATTGGAATAGAACTGACATCCTTCACACTTGTCGACTATTTCCTTCGCCATTTCATTTGCTCTTGGCCAGTAAAATCCCGCTCGGTATGCTTTAGTCACAATGGTCCGAGAGGATGCATGATGACCACAGGTCCCTGAGTGGATATCATCAAGAATTATCTGACCTTCTTCTGGTGTTATACATTTCTGGCTGACTCCAGTCACGCTTTCTCTGTACAACTGTCCCTTGATTACAGTAAAGGCCTTGAATCGGCGGACGATCTGTCGAGCCTCTTCTTCGTTCTCCGGGAGCTCTTTCCTTAGGATATACGCGATGTATGGCACTGTCCAGTCGGGAGTGATGACCACAACTTCCATGATCAGGTCGACCACAGCTGGGACCTCAACTTCAATCGGATTAGTGACACTTTTTGGCTGTGGGGCTTCTTCGGTGAAAGGATCCTCTTGAACTGACGGTGTGTGGATGTGCTCCAAAAACACATTACTGGGAATGGCTTCTCTCTTGGACCCTATTTTTGCCAAATCATCAGCAGCTTGATTTTTCAGTCGGGGTATATGATGAAGCTCTAACCCCTCGAATTTCTTCTCCAGCTTTCTCACTGCATTGCAGTAACCAGTCATGGCTGGACATCTGACGTCCCACTCCTTCATCACTTGATTAACCACCAGATCTGAGTCGCCATAGACCATGAGGCGACGAACGCCGAGTGAAATGGCCATACGCAACCCATACAAAAGTGCCTCGTATTCTGCTTCATTGTTAGAAGAATCAAAGTGGATCTGGAACACATATCTGAGCTTATATCCTCGTGGGGAAACCAACACAACCCCAGCACCGGAACCATTCAGCATCTTAAAACCATCAAAGAACATGGTCCAGTGCTCCGAGTGACCTTGAGTCGGTAGTTGCTATTCAATCCACTCGGCGATAAAATCTGCTACTGCTTGGGACTTGATGGCTTTCTTTGCCTCAAACTTGATATCAAGAGGAAGGAGTTCAATCACCCATTTCGCCACTCGACCAGTTGCATCTCTGTTGTGCAGAATCTCTGACAATGGGGCGTCGCTGACGACTGTAATGGAATGGTCAGAGAAGTAATGAGCAACCTTCTTTGTGGTCATATAAATCCCATAAACAAGCTTCTGATAATGAAGGTATCTTTGCTTTGATGGGGTCAACACTTCAGAAAGATAATATACTGGGCGCTGAACTTTGAAGGCTTTTCCTTCTTCTTCCCGCTCGACCGTAAGTACTGTACTGACGACTTGTCCTGTGGCTACAATGTAAAGCAGCAAAGGCTCCTTGCTGATTGGGGCAGCAAGCACCGGCTGGGTGGAGAGCAGAGCTTTTAGCTCTGCAAACGCTGCATCAGCTTCGGGAGTCCACTCGAACTTGTCTGACTTCTTCATCAGTCGGTAAAGAGGCAATGCCTTTTCACCGAGACGAGAGATGAATCGACTTAAAGCGGCCAAGCATCCAGTAAGCTTATGGACATCGTGCACATGCACAGGGCGTTTCATTCGGAGTATAGTACCAACTTTTTCTGGGTTGGCGTCGATTCCTCGTTCGGAAACGAGAAAACCAATTAACTTTCCACCAGGAACTCCGAATGTACACTTTGATGGATTAAGCTTGATATCATACCTCCTGAGATTAGCAAATGTTTCAGCAAGGTCAGTCAGCAGGTCGGAACCCTCCCGTGACTTGACCACAATATCATCCATGTATGCTTCCACATTCCGACTGATTTGAGTGAGCAAACACTTCTGAATCATCCTCATGAACGTGGCTCCGGCATTCTTGAGGCCGAATGGCATGGTGACATAGCAGAAGCACCCGAATGGAGTGATGAAAGCTGTTTTGATCTCGTCGGGTCCATACAGACGGATCTGATGGTAACCGGAATAGGCGTCTAAAAAAGACAACCGCTCACATCCCGCAGTCGAGTCGACTATTTGGTCAATGCAGGGGAGAGGAAAATGATCTTTCGGGCAGGCCCGATTGATATGTTTGAAGTCGATGCACATGCGAAGTGACTTGTCCTTCTTGGGGACCATGACAACATTGGCGAGCCACTCGGAGTGGTAAATCTCTCGGATAAACTCTGTTGCTAAGAGTCGAGCCACCTCCTCGCCAATGGCCTTTCTCTTCTGGACGGCGGACCGTCGAAGATGTTCTTTGACAGGTTTAACTTTTGGGTCGACTCGTAGACGATGCTCAGCCAGCCCCCTGGGAACACCCGGCATGTCAGCAGGCTTCCATGCGAAGATGTCCCCGTTCTCACGGAGGAACTGGATGAGCGCTTCTTCCTATTTGGAGTCGAGTGATGTTGAGATATGGGTCGGAGCAGCATTGGGGTCGGTCAGATGAATCTGAATCGGTTTTGTCTCACCAGACGACTGAAATGCTGATTCCATAGCGGGCTTCTTGGCTCGCAACAAATCACTCGGGTCTGCAGTTTTCTGGTATTCCTGCAGCTCTACCACTGCCATCTGAGCATCAGCGATCTTAGAGCCTTTCTGAAAACACTCTTTTGCTTTCTTCCGATTGCTAGTGACAGTGATCACACCTTTGGGGCCTGGCATCTTTAGTTTGAGGTATACATAACATGGTCGAGCCATGAAACGTGCATACGCCGGCCTTCCCAGAATAGCGTGATAAGCACTTTGGAAATCCACGACCTCAAAGGTCAACTTTTCTTTACGAAAATTCTTGGAATCACAAAAAACCACATCGAGAGCAATTTGGCCGAGTGACTCAGCCTTCTTTACAGGAATGACTCCATGGAAGCTCATGTTGCTGGTACTGAGTCTGTACATCGGAATGCCCATCCCTTTCAACGTCTCTGCATACAGTATGTTCAGGCCACTGCCACCATCCATCAAAACTTTAGTTAGTCGAGTGCCTTCGACGACTGGGTCGACCACCAAAGCTTGCCTCCCAGGGGTGGCTATGTGCGTCGGTTGATCAGACTGGTCGAACGTGATGGCGGTCTGAGACCATTTCAAATAATTGGGTGTCGCCAGAGCGACCATATTCACTTCTCAGTTGATAACTTTCAATCGACTTTTGCTTTTAACGTCAGCAAAAATCATCAGGGTGGAATTGACCTGGGGGTATCCACCATCACTATCTTCCTTGTCCTCAACTTTGCCCGACTCCTTTTCCTTATCCTTGGGCTGCTTCCCCTGGAACTGCTGAATCAAGAGCCGACACTGTCGAGTGATATGCTTTGGGTAAATGAGTTTACCCTCTTCATCTTTCTTTGTGTGAATGTGACATGGCAAGTCCAATACATCATTTCCATCTTGGTCTTTCACCTTTTTGGGGTTCCAAGGCCCCTTGGATTTCCCCTTAAACTTTCCTGGAGTCACGGCCAAGGCTTCTCCAAGAGCAGCTGGCTCGGCTTTCCGCTTCTGCTTCCGACTGGAGTTCCCTCCCCCGATTTCATTAGCGGCTGACTTGTACTTGCCACTCCGGAGCCGATCCTCTTCTTCACCATTGGCATACTTGGTGGCAATCTCCATCATTCGACTCAGGGACATGTCTCCGGTCCGACCGAATGTCAAACTTAGCTCTCTGTTCTTAACGCCTTCCTTGAAGGCACAGACTGCTTGGTGATCAAATACATTTTCTACCATGTGATGTAAAGTGATCCACCTCTGGATGTAATCCCTCAGAGTCTCATTCGACTTTTGCACACAAGATTGCAGCTCTGTCAACCCTGCTGGTCGCTTGCAAGTTCCTTCGAATGTTCTGACAAACACTCGGGCGAGATCTTCCCAAGTGTAAATGCTGCTGGGTGCCAACTGATTCAGCCATGCTCTGGTCGAGCCCTCCAACATAAGAGGTAGGTGTTTCATGGCCACCTCATCATTGCCGCCGCCAATCTGAACAGCCACTCGGTAGTCCTCAAGCCAAGTATCAGGCTTGGACTCACCAGTGAACTTACTGACTCTAGTCGCCAACCTGAAGTTGGGAGGAATCACCGCGGCCCTGATGGCTCTGCTAAAACACTCTGGTCCTGAGACGTGAACTCTGCTGCTGGTGGGCACATCTCTGTCATGGCCTTCTCGGTGAGCTCTGTTCCTGTCGACCAAACCTTGAACGATAATGGATCTCGCATCAAAGCCTGGTTCTCTGGGGTCGACTGGAATCCTTCGCCCAACACTGTGTTGGCGTCTGTCATCCTGTTGTCGAGGAGCGTATGATCCACCCCTTGGGGGAGGGGTGGGCACTCAACGTCGATCATTGCGATCGAATCGGTGCTCATACTGCTCGCGGCTCTTGTACTGATCATCATGCCGGCCCCCATGTTCCTCACGCCTCGGGGGCGATCTCGGACTATGGGCCGAATGGACTGAATTCGCAGCGACAGATCTGTTGTGAATCCTATTTCGTGACTGCGATACAGCTGAATTTTGATCTCCTGCTGCCCCGGAGTAAATCTCTGATCTGTAGCAAACCTCTACCAGCCTCTGACTGGGAAGGCTGAATCGACTCTGCTATACGGGCTGTAGCTGCTAGATTCTAAATCGGAGTTCGATATACCTGAGTCGATGGTGGAAAGAGTTGACGTCGACTGGAGTCTGGAACCCGTTGCCGCGCGCGCTCGTCGAGTGCTCGCTGGAGGTTCCTCCAAGGCACGAGCCTCGAGGGTTTCTCCAACGATAGGAGTGTGTAACACATCCATGTCCGGCGGCGAAGTTCTTCCCTCTGCAGCGAAGTGAGGGGCTCGGGTTGGTACTCTTCATGAACCTGCGCCGGATTGCCTCCTCCGTCACCTCCGTCGGCGCGGGGAAAGCCAGGAGGACTGCATGGTCCATCGACCATCAGAACCTCCGCCGCTGGATCACTGCTGTCGCACTCGGATGCAGTCTCTGCGGAGCCAGTCGACGGATCGAACAGGCCGTAGAGAGATTCGTCGGGCTCGATTGCCACGACTTGGGGAGTGGCCGACTGGCAGGCCACCGCGTGCCTCACCCACCGCTGAAGCCTCGACCGACCGGAGCGCTTGCGCCGGCGGGAGACTGGGAGGGAGGACGGTACAGGAGTCGACCGATACTGGGTCGACGGTTGCCGCAGGAGGATGTCGCGGACGCACGCGCGAAAGTGCGTTGCCCCGCGGACGGGAAGCGCGTCGATGTCGAGTGGAGCCTCCTGAAGCCAAGCGGAGTCGTCGGCGATGAACGTGAGCGCGCCGAGACGGATCTCGCGGCCCTCAACCAAAACTCCACCTGAAACCATGATGAAGGAGATCGGAAAAATCCCAACTTCTCCAATAAATCGCTAAGACACTTGCCCCACGGTGGGCGCCAACTGTCGTGGTTCTAAGTCTGACAGTAGAATAGGGGGGTAGGAATGGAGAGGCAAGATCCTAGCTATGTAGTAGTTGTATACGCAAGATGTTTACGATTTTAGGCCCTTCTCAGAGGAAGTAACAGCCCTACGTCTCGGAGCCCGGAGGCGGTCGACTGTATTATGTGCGTATGAGTTACAGGGGTGCGAACCCTTTACACTGAGGAGGGGGTGGCTTATATAGAGTTCGCCAGACCCCTCCAGCCCTCAGTTATGTAGGGATTAAAGTACATTAAGATCGGGGGTTACTGGTAACGCCCCACATAAAGTGCTATGATGACCATAAAAGCAATGACCGACCGTTTGTGTGCAGACTGACTTTAGATCTCCTGGCAGTCGAGTGGTTGGCTTCGTGGTCAGTGTCTTCAAGTCCGTCGAGTGGAACCCTTCCAGGTCGAATGAAAGGTGTTTTCTTCTAGAGATGTCCTTGGGGAGGGTGTCTTGGACAGGCCCATGACCCTACCCTAGGTACATGACTTCATCAGCTACTGCATGCTCTACTCAGACTACTTCACCGACGCTCCATTGCATGGTGAGAAAACATTTCGGCGCCGTTAACGGATGAGCCGAAAGCTTTTCCTCCGGATTTGGCACTCTTTCTTTGGTATGGCAGGAACTCACATTGACATCAACGTCCTGCAGTGCTCCCCAGTCTTTGCCAAGCTTGTTGAAGGTCATTCTCCTCCGGTGAACTTCAAGGTCAATGGACGGCAGTACAACAAGGGGTACTATCTAACTGATGGCATCTATCCGAGATGGTCGACATTTGTGAAGACCATCTCAAACCCTGTGCCAGGAGGCAAGAACGCCTGGTTTGTGAAGATTCAGGAGGCTTGTAGGAAGGATGTCGAGAGGGCATTTGGTGTGCTCCAATCTCGATTTTCTGTTGTCCGGTTCCCTGCTTAGACCTGGTCGAAAGATCAAATGTGGGAGATCATGACTTGCTGTGTCATCTTGCACAACATGATCATTGAGCGAGCAGGACGAGCCGGTGTTTGACACTGAACCATATTACAGGCAGGGTCCTCTTGCCCAAGTTGATCACCAGCTACCGGCAAACTGGACTGTCTACCTCAATATGCGTCAGGAGATCCGAGACCCACAGGTGCATCAAGAACTGCAACATGATCTGGTGGAGCACCTATGGAGGCTCAAGGGTGAGGCCGGGAATGACGTGTGATGAAACTTCAGTCTTTATTTGTTAAACTATATAATTTGTATTGAACTATTTGACGACGTGAACTATTTGTTGAACTATTTGATTTATGTGATGAAACACGCCGAACTATGTGACGAACTAATTGGTTTCTATTTGTATGCGAAAATTAACGCCGAACCGCGCCGAATATGGGCCGATTCAGGCAGATATCGGGCCGTTTTTGGACATAATTGGGCCGAAAGCTGGGCCGAAATCGGCGCCTGGGAGCGCCCTGGGGGGGCGACGGCTGGGTGCCGAACCGCCCCAGCGCCGAGTTTATCGCCCGCGCACTCCCAGGCCGCTCTTTTTCGGTGCCCTGGGGGGCCGAACGACTGGAGATGCTCTAATAAGATGCGCGGCTCATTGGTCCTATCCAAGAAAAAAAATTGCAAGACAGAGAGAAAGGGGAATATAAATGGTAGGGTGAAACATTGTGAATTTGGGTTGCCATGCCATCACTGACGGCCGTCCCCATCTACTCCCTCCGTCCGAAAATACTTGTCATCAAAATGGACAAAAAGGGATGTATCTAGAACTAAAATACATCTAGATACATCCCCTTTTATTCATTTTGATGACAAGTATTTCCGGACGGAGAGAGTACCAAATTTTCGCGTCAAACAGCTCTTAACTGAGCGTTTGGTGTTTTTGGCAAAACAATGAGTGTCGGCGGTATTCTACAAGAAAAGGAAATAGTGCAAGGCGGCGTTTTTTTTTTAAAATAATGCGGCCGTAATTGTAGTGGTTTTATGCAATTTATTCCTTTTACTTTCATTCATGCTATTGTCAGTTCCCTTCTTTCAGCATGAACCCATACAGGAGACGGCCAGATGAAGAAATCTCTCCTCCCACACTGGATCTGCACCTTGTTTTTGCATCTCCACCGTTGGATTATCATCACTTCCTTAGGCCTTGTTCGGTTGCATTGGGTTTGAGGAGGATTGTGAGGGAATAAATCCCCAGTAAGTCAAATTCCTCCCCCAATCCCCCTGGGGAAGGGATTAAACGAACAAGCCCTCAGTTTGTGCAGCGTGAGCCGACCAAAATACCATTGCCTCCTTTCCACTTCCTGTCAGAGAAGGCGCGCTCGGCTGGGGAAGAACGTCCTGACTGATTTGGGCAGTGTGATCATGGAACACATGCTCAGGTTGGGAGGAGGAATGGCGACTGATTTGGGCAGTGTGATCATGGAACACATGCTCAGGTTGGGAGGAGGAATGGCGACTGATTTGGGCAGTGTGATCATGGAACACATGCTCAGGTTGGGAGGAGGAATGGCGACTGATTTGGGCACTGTGATCATGGAACACATGCTCAGGTTGGGAGGAGGAATGGCCAACAGGGCCTCACAGACGACAATGCATAGCACAGATAAGCATTCATCCAACAATTGAATAAGACTCATTCCCATACAATTTGCTCGAACAGAAAGGATAACGTACCATGTCAGCAACATCACAAATTATCTTACAAATGCCATCCCAGAGCATCTAGTAATAATACTACCAAGTTCTAGACTGAAAGGATAACATACCATGCCAGCAACATCACATATATCTTGCATTGCCATCACAGATCATCCAGTTATAACACTACTCAAGTTCTAGACTGAAAGGGTAACATACCAACCATGCCAGCAACATCGCACATACTCCCTCCGTTCCAAAATAGATGACCCAACTTTGTACTGGTCATCTATTTTGGAACGGAGGGAGTATCTTACAATGCAATCACAAATCATCCAGTTATAATACTACTCAAGTTCTAGGTGGCAGATCATAGATAGATAGATATTTACATAATGATAGTGCTGGAATGGAACTGATATTGTCTTGCTTCTCCATCATCGCAGAGATGCATTTCGTCTTCATTCAACATGCTTTAGGAACAGGCTGATATCCATATTGCTCATCTATACTCCCTCCCTCAGCAGTAGGGATAGGCTGGTATCCATATTGCTTGCTCATTCCCTCTGCCGTAGCAACAGGCTGATATCCATCTTGCTTGCTCACTCCCTCAGCAGTAGCAACAGGTTGATATCCAGCTTGCTTGCTCACGCTCTCAGCAGTAGCAACAGGCTGATATCCAGCTTGCTTGCTCACTCCCTCAGCAGTAGCATCAGGCTGATATCCAGCTTGCTTGCTCACTCCCTCAGCGGTAGCAACAGGCCGATGTCCATATAGCTGGTGTAGTCTCTCTTGTATCATAGGCACACTCTCAGCAGTAACAAGATAATCACCATACCTCACCATTTCAGGACGAGAAGCCAAGGCACAATAAGTGACGGCAGAAGTAACAAGAATACCCACTGACGCAGTCCATTTGAACACCGTCTTCCTTCTAGTTATCTTGCACCTACAGGTACATGGGATGAGATGATAAGAATTACTATATATGAACTCCTGAAGCAGAGGAAAAACAGAACAAATGTCTATGTATGCATATGGTCGATACTACACCATTGAGGGTCCTCTGGTCTAGGCTTGACTTGTGTAGAGAGATCCTTGAGCAGACTCCTGTTCAGCCAATAGGTATCAGAATTGGGCTCAGCGCCGGCAATGAGATCATACAGCTGCTCCTTCCTCTGCTGGATTTGCGACGCATGGTATTCACTTAAGACACGGGTTCCTTCCTCGTAGGTGCGGGTGGATTTAGAAAGCTGGAAACACAGAAGCAGCATTGAGAATTTGATGACTACAAAATAATCTTGACAAGACATGTGGCCTACTAAGAGCAAAAATACCTAATATCTATAGTTGGGTGATGACAAAAAAAATCAATTTTACCCAAGTATCAAGGGCGTTCAAGCTAGGCAGTTGATCATGTACCATTGGTGCAGCAAAATATAAACCTAGTTGGAGACCAAAAGATGTTGATTTTTACAAAAGTATATCAGGGGCGTTCAAGCTAGGCAGTTGATCATGTACCATTGGTGCAGCAAAATATAAACCTAGTTGGAGACCAAAAGATGTTGGTTTTTACAAAAGTATCAGGGGCGTTCAAGCTAGGCAGTTGATCATGTACCAATGGCACAGAAAATTATGATAAAACTAACTGGAGATCAAACGATGTAAACCTTTGCTAAAATATCAGGGGCATTCAAGCTAGGCAGTTGATCATGTATTGATGGCGCAGCAACTTGTTAAACTCGTTAGGGACCAAACTATGGCGATTTTACCAAAAATATCAAGGGCGTTAAAGCTAGGCAGTGGATAATGTACCAATGGAAATCAATCAATAAGGTGCCCGTTTTAAGGATAATCCAAACGATGTCGATTTTACCAAAAATATCAAGGGCGTTCATGCTAGGCAGTCGATCATGTAACCAGTGGCAATCATCAATCAATAAGGTGCCTGTTTTAAGGATAAGCGTGCATCACTGCCTGTGACTGTGATAATAGCATGGGAAGAAGGAAGGGAGGGCCCTGCTCCACGAATCAGAGCAACAACAGGAGATGGGACGGGGACGGGGACGGGGACGGAGAAGATACCTGCGGCTGGGTGCGGAAGACCCGGCGAAGCCCCTCCCCTGGATGCACCGCCGGACGCAGCATCCTCGTCGCCGCCGCGCGGAGAGAAGCCGCCATCGCCGCAGGGCCTGCAAATCGATCACCGACGAGTCGAGAAATCAGGCCGGGGAGGGAACCTACCATGCGGATCGGAACTACCGGTTAGGGTTAGGGGTCGGGACCTACCTTGCGGATCGGAGCGCAGTTAGGGTTAGGGTTCCTTGCGGATTCCGCCGCCGAGGAGAAGAAGGGGACGCTTTTGATCCATCGGGCAGTGCTCTCTGTCCCTATCTACCAGGGAAAGCGGGCCGCGCAAGTATATTGTAGCCTCGCCAGCAGGCCCGGCCCAGCACATCCATGAGAACGAGACCCACTCTCAAGAGCTATATCTCGCTACCACTCTTTTCTCAAAAAAAAGAGCTATATCTCGCTCAACACGAGATGGTAACTCGTCTCGCCCAAGGCGAATCAACCTGTGGTTGAGTTGGTTAGGTGGACAGTGGTATCCCCAACCCACCAGGGTTCAAATCCTGGTGCTCGCATTATTCCTGGATTTATTTCAGGATTTCCGGCGATGCGCTTTCAGTGGGAGGAGACGTTCCCGTCGACGACGAGGCGCCTACGGTGACTTCGTAAATCTCAAGATTATATGCCGGCTAAGTCTTTCGGAGGTGCTCATAGGGGTAGGATGTGCGTGTGTGCGTTCATAGGGATGAGTGTATGCGCGTGTATATGAGCGCTTGTGTCTGTACTGATGCTCAAAAAAAAACTCGTCTCGCCCAAGGATTTTCCTCTCCTGTCGTTTTCAGGCTCGGCCACGTTTAGAATTTTTTCCCCTTCGCCTCGCTTCACGTTCGCTCGATCGCTGTCATGTGCGTGGGTTTCGTCCGGTTTTCTTTTTCTTTTGTTTTCTTTGCGGGAAAAGCTTGTGGTCACCCGGCGGATCTTTCCGCGCGCGTCGTCCGTCTCCCTGAGCGTTCGATCTGTTGTTGATCGGACGGTCACGTGTCACCTTCACCTACTTCACATTCTTGCAACTTCATCTTTGTTTCAGAATCATTTCTGCAACTCGACACTTGCTGCAAACAGACTACATGGCTAAGTACGCTCGTGCTCGCTCGTGCTCGCCACCGGTCTGCTCTAGCAGCCGTCATTCGGCGGCGAGGCGGGCCTTCGCCGCCCCACTTCCATGCCTCCGCTTTTCTTTCAGCGCCTCACTTGTCGCCGGCTAGGCAGTCGGCCGCCCTGCCACTCACATCTCTCCTGCCCTGCATCGCGCCAAGCCACCACCCGACGTCGGTGACAACACCTCAGATCCGTGCGGCCCGGTCATCGTTCCAGCAGCGCGCAGCGCGGCGCATGGCCTCGCCGTCAATGATGTCGGTGTCAGGGGAGCCCTCCCTGCCGATCCGTCCCAGCACTGAGTATATTTTTTCTGAAACAAAGCCCTTGCTGCAATAGTTGTTTCTGAAACAAAGCTCTTGTTGCAAAGTGGGATCATACGCAGAGATATTTTTGCAACTGCACCAATGTTTCCGAAACAATGCTCTTGTTGCAATAGTTACCGATGTGTTTCCGAAACAAAGCTCTTGTTGCAATAGTCACTGTTGTTTCTGAAACAATAGTCTTGTTGCAACGAGGAACTGTGCGCTGAGCAATCTAGATCGCACGGCTCGCCAGGTGGCGGATCTTTTAAAAAGATCCGCTGGCAGACGCGTAGCACTCCCCTTTCTTTGCCGGTTTTCTACGATTTCTTCTGTTTTTCACAGTTTTTATTGTTTCTATGTATCTCCTCCTTTCCTTTTCTTTTTTCTTTGTTTTCTACCGGTTTTGTTCGTTTCTTTGTCGGATTTCCCCTCCCCTCCTTTTTTCTTAGAATTTCCTCGGTTTTCTTTCTTTCTTTCTTTCTTTCTCCGTGTTCACCCGATTTCTCTTCCGTTTTCCTTTTATGTGTTTTTCTTTATGGTTTTCATTGATTTTCAAACCTTTTCTTTATTGATTTTTTTATTGCTAATAAACCCAAACTAAACCACATTATGGGACCTACTACAGTAGAGGTTATCAACTTTATCAAGAACTGATACAATATAAAGTTAAACTAAAATTTCTTAATCCGAAGACCTAGTTCTTATAGACAATGGCAAAAGAAAATATCTCTTTAGATACTATATTAACTTAGTACCAGCACCCCGCAGGGAGATACTACCTACTATATTATGTCACACAATTCCCAATGGTGTAAAGATGAAAGACGGACACAATTTCAGGCTTTCAATTCAAATAGGGCTCCTATCTCCTAATCAACACTTAAGCATAGTACCTTTCCAGCCTTTCTCTAATATGTCATAATTAATAAGGACGTGTGCAATGGAGACATATCATCCATGGTAATCCTAACCAAATAAATGGCATGGAAAATGTGGCAAAGATGTAATAAGGTTCTGGGTAAATGAATTTTCTCTCCATATAAACTTTCTCCTTTTTACTTCTTCCTTTGCTCCATCTTGTGGTTTGAAGAAGCAATGGAGAAAAAATGGTGTATGCACACTGTAAGGAGCTTGAGAACAGAGAAATGCCATCACCAGTACCAAGGATATAAATACTTGGAAATTGTAACAATTGTTGTCTGATACCTGGAATAAGTTTTTTTTGATAAAGGGCAATTTTATTATCTCAAAGGTAGCATCAAGCGGATACAAAGCATTATGAGTAACACCCGGCCTTGCATAACTAGGATGCACGCGGCCCAATATAAAGGTCTGACAAAAAATGATGAAAAAAAACCGACAAATCGGCAACAGTAGAGCCCTATAGACCAACACTATGCCTATGTCGATGGAGTTGGTGGATCGATCTGAAGGTTATGTTGCCACCCATGTTGGGAAAAAACCCTCCATAGCCACCTGCTCCAATCGCATACACACCGCTTTGAACAGCGGTTGGTCCTCCGGTCGTCGTAACATAGACCACATATGTAGCAATTGCGTACACCGGAAAATAACCTGTGGAGGAGAAGCATTTCTTCCATTAAAAACAAAATCATTTCTACATAGCCAAAGCGACCAAATTAAGGCATACGCTCCCACCCTTATTAGCGTTTTGAACCTATTTGAAATACTGTCCAACCAATGACCAAAAATATTGGCAACAGTTGTGGGCGGATACAAATTTGACGCTATTTGGATGACTGACCACGTAGAACGTGCAAACTTGCATTGGAAAAGGAGGTGTTTGATTGTCTCGTCATGAGTACAAAAACAACACTTCTTACTCCCTTGCCAGTTGCGTCGTGCGAGATTATCTTTGGTTAACACAACCCCTCTACGAAGATACCACATGAAAATTTTCACTTTTAGTGGAATCTTGGACTTCCAAATTTTCTTGTTATTACTCACTGGTACCTCAGAATGTGTGAGCGCATGATACATAGAGTTTACAGTGAAAGACCCTGGTGTAGTAAGGTTCCAGCGAAACACATCCCGGCCTTGTGTCAGGTTAATCGAATCCAGTCGGGATAAAAGATTATGCCATGACACAAGTCGGAGGCCAATCAAATCCCACCTGAACGAAATATTTGGCGGGAATGAACTGAGCACTTGCGCAATAGTATTATTCTTATCGCGAACAATGTTGTATAAGCCCGGATATTGTTCTCGGAGACTGGCATTTCCTAGCGAGATGTCTTCCCAAAAACGAATCTCTGGCCCATCCTTTATCGCGAAAGACCCAAAGCGAAAGAGATGTTTCTTTGCCGCCATTAGGACAGCCCAAAAGTGCGAATCGCCAGGTTTCCAAAATGCCTGTGACACCGCCTTTTGACCTAGATACTTGTTGTGCAGCATGGTTTGCCAAACACCATCCTCGGTAAGAAGTTTGAACAACCATTTACTGAGTAGGGCCTCATTTTTGACCTGCAAGTCATGAATTTCGAGCCCTCCTTGGTCTTTCGGCCTACAAAGCACGCTACATTTGGCTAGCCTGTATTTTTTCTTTTCACCGTCTCCTTGCCAAAAAAATCTGGATCTGAAATAATCCAGTCTTTTTAGGACCCCTTTTGGGAGTTGGAAAAAAGAAAACATATAGAGAACGATATTTGTGAGGACAGAGTTAATCAAAACCAGCCGTCCTCCAACTGAGAGTAGTTTGCCTTTCCAACTACTCAACCGTTTCTCTAGACGCTCCTCTACATGCTTCCACTCCGCAATGGTAAGGCGTCGATAATGAATCGGTATTCCCAGATATTTAATCAGGAATTGTCCATGTGCGCAACCAAATAGGTCAGCATAATCGGCCGCCGCCTCAACGGCTTCTCCAAAGCAGAACAATTCGCTTTTATGGAAGTTTATTTTGAGACCCGACATTTGCTCAAACGCTGTAAGCAAGAGTTTCAGGTTTCGAGCCTTGTCCAGATCATGTTCCATAAAAAGAATTGTGTCATTGGCGTATTGTAAAATAGAGAGGCCACCATCCACAAGGTGTGGCACTACTCCTGCAATCTGGTCGTCCTGCTTGGCATGCTCAATCAGAATCGCCAACATGTCAGCGACAATGTTAAATAACATTGAGGACATGGAGTCACCCTGTCGTAGTCCTTTTTTTGTCTGAAAGTAATGGCCTACATCATCATTGACTTTGATGGCCACACTACCTCCAGTTACAAAATTGTGGATCCACTGGCGCCATTTATCGGAGAAACCTTTCATCCTTAGGGCCTGTTGAAGGAAAGACCACTTGACCTTGTCATATGCCTTTTCAAAGTCAATTTTGAATATCACTCCACTCATGTTTTTTCGGTGCATCTCGTGGACGATCTCATGCAGGATTACTACACTATCTAGTATATTTCGTCCTTGCATAAAGGCCGTTTGAGATGGACGGACAACACGGTCAGCTATCAAGTTTAACCTATTCATAGCCACTTTGGTGAAAATCTTGAAGCTAACATTAAGGAGACATATGGGTCTGAACTGCTGAATTCGTTCAGCCTCCTTAATCTTCGGCAACAAAACAATCTCGCCAAAATTTATTCTGAATAGATCAAGTCGATCGGCATGAAGACAATTGAACAACTCCAAAAGGTCAGCCTTGATGATATCCCAGAAATTCTGATAGAATTCTGCGGGGAAACCATTAGGGCCTGGAGCTTTGTTGTATTCCATTTAGAACACCGCCGCTCTCACCTCCTCTTCTGAGAAATGTGCTGTGAGGATATCATTCTCTTCTGCCGTGACTTGTGGAATATCATCTATCCGGGTCTCGTCAAGGGTGACATTCCCTTCATCCGACGCTCCGAACAGAGATTTGTAATAGCTGGTGATATAGTTTTTGAGCTCCCTTTGACTTTCGATCCGCCCCTCATCCTGTTGGAGACTATGAATACATTTCTTCCTATGTCGACCATTGGCGAGCAATTGGAAGTATCTTGTATTACTATCTCCCATTAGAATGAAGACAGCTTTGGACCTCTGGTAGTATTTGATCTCCTCTTCTCGCAGAAGACGGGCAACCTTCTCATTAGATTGGTTTTTCAATTCAATCTCATGTTGAGATAAGATGCGGGTCTCTGCAATTTTGTCGAGGTCATCAATGATGGTACAAAGGCGCTGCTTTTCTTTTTTATATAACCCATTGATGTGTTTCGCCCATCCAGAGAGGTGTTGCCTCATGGCCCTTATTTTATAATTCCATCTCTGAATCGGTGTACGACCAATGGCTGGCCTCTCCCAAACTTTCTTGATTATTTCTACAAAACCTTCCCGGTGCAGCCATGCCAATTCAAATTTGAAAGGGTGGCAGGAAGAATGACTCGTAGAATTAGAATCAAGAATGATTGGCGCATGATCCGATAATGCCTCGATTCTCTCTAGGGCTCGTACGGTTACCATAGGAAATTTTAGCTCCCATTCGGTATCCATGAGTACCCTATCGAGCTTCTCGTACGTTGGCACAGAACGGTTATTAGCCCAAGTGAACTGCCGCCCCGACATACAAGCCTCCCGAAGGTCCAAACTATCAATCACAGCATTGAATAGGAAAGGCCAGTGAGTGTCGAAGCGGTCATTATTTTTTTCTTCCTGGTACCTAAGGATATTGAAATCCCCTCCAATAAGCATTGGGTACGGGTTATCCTTAGCCATATTCACCAGTTCACGAAGGAAAGCGGATTTATGCTCATCTTGGGCAGCCCCATAGACTGCGACCAGGCTCCATGTAAAATTATCAGCCTTGTTTCGTAGGTGAAATTTGATATGAAATTCACCGGTCGAAAAGGCCAACAAGTCCATTGCCGTGGTCTGTATCCCAAGAAGGATTCCTCCGGACCTTCCACGAGCTGGTAGACTATGCCATGTGTAGTCGAAACCACCAGATAGGTGAGCGAGGACGTGCGGGCGGAAGTCATATTTACCAGCCTCAGAAATTGCCACAAAATCCAATTCGTGTTCTCGCCCACAATCAATGACGTGTTTATGTTTAGCCAAGTCTGAGAGACCTCTGCTATTCCAAAACATGCCTCTCATGTGGAAACTCGGATTGGTGTGAAATTTTCGCCTTCTTGGGCGGTTTTTGTTTCTTTTTATAGGATTGTGATTTAGATTTCCGCAAAGATGCTGTGAAGTCACAAAACATGGACCCAGATCTTGCGTCATCCAAACCAACCTCGGTAATATCACCAACCAAGTGGGAGACTAGCGGACCATCATATTTGGCATCCGCTTCATCCTCCTCCTCGGTTTCGGGGTTAGATAGGGTGTTATTACACTTCGGAGAAACCTTTAAACGGTCAATCTCCATGTGTTTAAGTGCCCCAACCGACAATTTAATTTCTTTATCGTTCTTTCCCATAAATACATCAACATTATTTAAGCTATTATTAATGCGAGTATCTGAAAAAGAAAGAAAAGATTTAGCGGACAGGGTACCTGGCGTGGGGTCCAAATTTCTCACGGCTTGGCGGCGCATCGCCTTCGCTAGAGAGTGCTCATCAGTCGTAGAAGAACCATCAGCGGAGGTGGCATGACGGTTACTACGTCGGAGAGGCGAAGCAATCCCTCCAGACATAGTCGCCGTCGGTGTCGTCGGCTTAGCCGTCGGGGTCCGTAATGTCCCAGATGTCGGTGAAGAGGGACGCGCCGACGGTCCAACCGGAACGGTAGCAACGGGCGTCGCGGCAGTACCATGCGCATGAACCGCTGCTGGACCGAGTGAACCACAGCGACCGGAGAACATGCTGGTGCAGTCGACTCAGACGGTGTCGAGGAACCTCGCACACAAACCGATGTAGCAGCAGCTGCGTGCACTGCTGGCGCCGTATCCTTGCCCATAGCTAGCTGCCCGAGCACCGGGACTGGGTTGCTGCATGCGTTGCATGCTGTGCAGGCGCGCCCCCAGCCACATGCATGTGGGCGACGGGCTCATGCACCGTGCCCACGGCTAGTTGGCCATGCAGGGAGCTAGCCATGGCCACTGCATGCTTCTTCGGTGCACATGCATCCATGAGCGAGCTTGCAGCACACACAACCGTGGCTGCCTCTCCCTCCGGCTCCACAGTCCTCTGGATATCTTGACCATCAGTGTGTTCTGCATGTGTCATACTCGGAAGGACTGCATCAGGGTGTTGCACAGTACTAACAGTAGAAGTTTGCATAGACACCACATTAGTGCCATATCTAGCCCCTGACGATGTATTGCCACTATCATTTTGAAGTGTTTTTAGCTCTCTTGGTAGCATCCCTGTCCGGCATATCCTCATCTCGGTTAGCACCGTCATCATGTTCATCATGGCCCTCCCAAATACGAGGTACGAAGTCAGCATCCGGGACATAGTCGTCCTCCTCGAGCACGTACCGGAACTCATACCCATTTAGCTTGACGTAAACATCAGAGGAGACTGAAGCTTCATTACTCCCATCCTGCTTGGCGAAAATATCTTTAGAATGCACAGCAACTTGGATTCGCACAATACCGTGACGCCGCAAGCATAACAAGTCAACATCCTGTGTTGCGCCAATAACGGATCCAACCGCCCACAGACCAAGGAAGTGGCGGAGAGGGGGTGGGACGCCGGTGACATGAACCCAAACTGGTTGTAACGGATGTAAGGATCCAGCCTCCTCGACTTTCCATTCACTAAAAGAGATCTTCACATCATGTGACTTGACATTGTACTCAAAAGCTGCCACTCGCTGCAAAACCTCTATGGAAGGGAAAGACACCAAGAAAGAATCGGCCCCATGAGGAATGGCCTCCCACTTCCAAGAAGTCTGTAGGGAGACGATTTTAGCGACCTCGGCCTCCACCACAGCGGCAGTCAAAGAACCATCAGAAATCTTAACCAAAGCTGTCGGCAAAGATGGGGGTGCAAGATGTTCCTTGAACAGTGAGTCCGGCAACTGAACAAACATAGCATTGAGTATTCCGTGTCCACCGAGCGATGCGCAAGGCCTAGGTTGCTTGAGTACAGTGCAGCGGTGGAGGGGATGCTTGTAGTTGTCACATATATAACAATAGTGAACCGCTGTGCAGTCCTTGGACATGTGCTTGTCGCACCTGCACTTGAAGCACCATAAACCAGTTCTTTTACCTTTCACAAGCTGCCCTGCCATGTTTGTCATTTGTTATGTACTATTCAGTGTCAAATTTGTCATTTTTATATCTTGAGCAATGTTTCAAATTTTGATTCAAATTTTTATGACATCTTACATTGATGTTGTGCCAATGCACTAATTTTTTTACGGATTTTTTTGAACATTTTTGAATGTGTAACGGGGGATCGGTGCACCGGTAGCACCAATTGCCCCGGTGCACCAGATACATTCCCGCCCTGCCATAGCACCCGTGGCTGTAGAGCCAGAAGCATCGACAGTGGAGTCTTGAACTTGATGGGCCGGCACGGCCGGCGCTGCCGCCGGTGGAAACACGGGTGTTGGGAGCGCAGCCGGGGGGACTGCAGTGGCAGCAGTGGCATCGCGGCGACCCCCCTTGCGCTTGCCGTTGGAACGGCGAGAGGCCCCTTGTGCCGGCTGGTATCCGGCGCCGAAAGTTACCGGAGCTTGCGCCAAAGCTGCGGCCATTGGAATGGCTGACGCAGCCGCAGATGCATGGGATGAAGGCGCGCCAAAACAGAAAGGTCCGGCGGACGCACCAAAGCCAGCGGAGCTCCCCGGTGTTGATGCAGCGGGCGGAAGAGGAGCTGCCTGTCCCGAGCCCTTGGGCGGCTGATTCGGACGGCCGGACATGGTTGACGATCTTCCCAGCAACACTTGGGCGAAGGAAGGCGGCGGCTCGGGACGAGTAGTGTTGGATGATGTGGGGGCAGCGGACGCGGTAGGGTTACGTATTCCTGATGGTCTCGTTGTTAGATCGATCCATCGCATTGTACGGCCCAGGCGCAAGGCCGGTTTTGGCACGTCCAACACCTTGGCCCCGTCCCCACATGGTAGCGTAATTTGATTTTGAATCCCGTCTCCATCTTGATCCGCAATCAGCGCCGGCCGATCAGCCACCGCCGCCGACGTCGGTTCCGGGAGGAAGTCAGCAAGCGCCACCGGAAGCAGGGGTCGCGGCCTCGGCAGCGGGCCCTTCCATGGGCGCATCTGCACTCCACGGGAGGCCGCCCGCGCTGGCGGCCCGATAGCGAGGTGCTCCGGTGAAGACCTGCGACCAGAAGATTGGACATTAGAAGAAACTGGACTATCTCTCACCTGCCTCGATTGGGACGAGGTTGACGACGAGCCTCGCTCCCAAAAACGCGACGCCGGTGTGGGATACCCGACATCCGCCCAGAATTCTTCCGCAATCTCCTCCTTCGTCTTCCTCCTCCTGGATTTCACAGTAGACCATTGCCCACCTTCGTCACACTCAGCACCAGAGAGAGCCGCGTCCGTAACCTGACTCGCCAACACCAAGCAATCCACCTCCACATCCACTTCCGGTTCGTCCCCTTCGACGGCCAGGACCTCGAACCGTGATCCCGGCCTTTGCGAAGTCGACGCCGGAGAGTGAGCCTTGGGCGATAGATCACCCGGCGCAAGGGTGAGCCGGCGCCGATCCGGGTGCACGCGGTGACCAACGTGCACGACGCAGTCGAGCAGTACCATCTCGGACCCCGGCGCGACCCATTCCCCGTCGCGAAGCAACCTTCCTTCCTCGACCTTGCCATCGACATTCCTCAGGAAGAGGAAGTTGTGGGGGCGATCGAGCCAGAGGGTTTCGGGACGCCAGTCTTGCCTACCGTCGAGGGCTGCAGTAGAGAACGTCGCCGTCCACCGCAGCGGAGGCGGAGTCTCCGGCGGTCTCGGCATGCGTAGTCTCCGTCACCGTCTCACGGTTAACATCACCCAAGTATTCTTTACCCTATCCCGCTGACTGAGCTCTCTTGAATGGATCTTGCTGGCCGGATGGGGTTGGTTCCTCAGCGACAGCAGCTCCTGGAATAAGTATCATCCATCATTTGGTCAAAGGATGTGTTTTGTAAATTATTGTTACTTGGCTTTGAATTGAGTAAATTAAAGAGTCTAGAAAACATTATGAAATGATGTGATGTACTCCCTCCGTTCCTAAATGTAAGTCTTTATAGAGATTTCACTAGGTGGACTACATACGGAGCAAAATGAATGAATCCACATTTAAAATGCATCTATATACATCCGTATGTAATTCATAATGAAATCCCTACAAAGACTTATATTTAGGAACGGAGGGAGTATGATTGATAAAAATGCTATATAGACAGATAAAAGAAAGAAGGCAACATGCTGAATGGTGTGGTAATTCCATAAATAAATGGTCGCAAGCGCCATCTAGAGAGTTCACTGTGGGTGTATTTTGGAGAATTACCCTTCTTTAAAAAAAAATAAGTATGAATACATAGAGCATACTTTAGGATAGAATCATCTGTCCCGTGCAAATGGTTCAGTCTGTTGCAAACCAATGTGCAATAACCGTAACAAGAACCTGATATACAGAAATGAAATCAAATTGTTGTTGTAAACTAGGAGAACTTGTCAAACTTACAAACAAATCAAACTAAAGTACCAAAATCAATTCACTGTGGAAGGTGGTCTGCTTAGAATACAGTTGATGCCAATCTTCTTGCATTGTCACTAAAAAGAACAAATAACAAACTTTGATCAGTTCAAAGTAAAAAGGAATCATAGACTAAATCTATATCTATACCTACTACTAAAGCAAGGTGCGTTTCTTCAATATTTTCATCCATTCACCGCTGAAAATAATTTTTTCCTATCCGAGGTGGTACTAAATTTTTGTTCATCTCTCAACTAGAAAGACAAAAAATGTGTCCAGAATTCCGCAATTGGGCCAGGCGCACTCCAGCCCAACAAAGCCAACCCCGTAATTATCCTGCCCATGCGTTGGAAAGACCTTATTTGACGCACACGGCAATGAATAGTTGAAGGTACGCACAGGTCAAGACTGGGCCGACCCGTTTTTGATTTTTCATTGTTCTATTTCTGTTTCTATCTTCCTTTTCCAATTCCTCTCTCTATACAGATACATATACCTACTAATAAAGCAATATGCATTTCTCTAATTTTTTAATCAGCTCACCACCGAAAATAAGATTTTCCTATCCGAGGTGGTACTACTTTTGTATGCATCTGTTTCATTTTCCTTTTCCCCTTCTTTATTTTTATTTTTCCATGAAATAAAGTATATAAAATATATTCATAATTTCAATTCTTGTTCAAATATTCAAAAAACAGCATTACAAAATTTTATTCCTGTTTTGTAAAATAGTAGAAACTTAAGAAATCTGCTTTCAGAATTTCCTCAACATTTAAAAAATGTTGCCATTTAAAAAATCTATTTCAGAATTGTTCAAGATATTTTTATAAAATTAATATTTTATAAAATGTTCCAATACAAAAAATATTCCTGTTTTAATTAAAAGTTCACAAAAAAATTAATGTTTGCGTCTAAGAAAACACTTTTAAAAATTGTTCTGAATGTTCCCCCTTGAAAAAATCAATAATGTTGTGTTTCTATAAGAGGTTCATGTTTTCAATTTTTTTTTCAATTTTAGTAAGTATTCCAGTTTCTAATTTTGTTTGTGTTTTTTGAAAATTATATGGAATTTTCAAGAAAAATGTTAAAAGTGTCCAGGCTTTCAATTTTTTAACCTTTCCAAGAATATCCGGCAGGTCATATTTCTTTGAATGTTAAAAAAATAAAAAAAAACAAATCAGACACTACCGTATTTTCTTAAATATTCGCGCTGGCCATTGGTTAGCAGCGCACATTTGTTCGATCCTGGTCGGATATAAATTAAAAAAATTATGGGCATGTGCCAATAAAAGAGAATATGTGGTTTCCCTCTAATTAGAAAAAAATGTGGATACGTGAGCGCTAAAATAATCAAAGAGAATAAACCGTCATAATGAAGGGACATTGATACGTCTCCAACGTATCTATAACTTTTGATTGTTCCAGGCTGTTATATTATCATTCTTGGATGTTTTACAATCATTTTATAATAATTTTATATCATTTTTTGATACTAACCTATTGACATAGTGCCCAGTGCCAGTTGCTGTTTTCTGCATGTTTTTTACATCGCAGGAAATCAATATCAAACGGAGTCCAAACGCAGGGAAACTTCTTGAGGGTTTTTTTGGGGCCAGGAGACATTTTCAGTGGGCCAGGAAAGCACCTGGGGGTGCCTCGAGGGGGGCAACACCCACCAGGGCGCGCCTGGGGGCCCAGGCGGGTTGTGCCCACCTCGGGTGCCTCCTGAACCGCCTCTTTGTTCTATAAATACCCCAATATTCCAAAAACCCTAGGGGGGTCGACGAAAATCAATTCCAGCCGCCGTAGAGTCCAGAACCACCAGATCGAATCTAGACACAATCATGGAGGGGCTCACCACTTTCATTGGTGCCTCTCCGATGATCCGTGAATAGTTCTTTGTAGACCTACGAGTCCATTATTAGTAGCTAGATGGCTTCCTCTCTCCCTCTCTCTCTCTCTCTCTCTCTCTCTCTCTCTCTCTCTATTATCAATACAATGGTCTTTTGGAGATCCACATGATGTAAGCCTTTTTTGCGGTGTGTTTGTTGGGATTCGATGAACTTTGAGTTTATGATCAGATCTATGTTTTTATCCATGAAAGTTATTTGAGTCTTTGATCTCTGATATGCATGGTTGCTTATAGCCTCTTATTTCTTCTCTGATATTTGGGTTTTGTTTGGCCAACTTGATCTATTTATCTTGCAATGGGAAGAGGTGCTTTGTGATGGGTTCGATCTTACGGTGCTTGATCCCAGTGACAGAAGGGGAAACGACACGTATGTATTATTGCTATTACGGATAACAAGATGTAGTCTATTTCTACATAAATAGATCTTGTCTACATCATGTCATCGTTCTTATTGCATTACCTCGTTTATCCATGAACTTAATACACTAGATGCATGCCGGATAGCGGCCGATGTGTGGAGTAATAGTAGTAGATGCAGACAGGAGTCGGCCTACTAATCTTGGACGTGATGCCTATATAATGACCATTGCCTGGATATCGCCATGATTATTGAAGTTCTATCAATTGCCCAACAGTAATTGTTTTCCCGCCGTTTGTTATTTTTCTCGAGAGAAGCCACTAGTGAAACCTACGCCCCCCGGGTATCTTTTCATCATACTTGCCTTTGAGGGCTATTTTCCTTTGCATTTATTTTCAGATCTATTAAACCAAAAATACAAAAATACCTTGCTGCAATTTATTTGTTTCGCGATCTATTTATCCTATCTACCACTTTTACCTCACGCTATTTGCCTATCTTGAGGCACCGTACCCAAAAGGGATTGACAACCCCTTTAACACGTCGGGTTGCGAGTATTTGTTGTTTGTGTGCAGGTGCTGTTTACGTGGTGTGAGGAGGTTCTCCTACTGGTTCGATAACCTTGGTCTCATCATTGAGGGAAATACCTATTGTCGCTATACTGCATCATCCCTTCCTCTTTGGGGAAATACCGACATAGTTCTAGCAGACATCAAAAGGAATTTCTGGCGCCGTTGCCGGAGAGACATCATCAACATCTACCAGGTTCCTAATCACAAATCTCATCTCCTTGCAATTTACATTATTTGCCATTTGCCTCTTGTTTTCCACTCCCCCACTTCACAAATATTTGTCGTTTTATTCGCCCTCTTTTTTGTTCGCCTTTTTCTCGTTAGATCTCATGTTTGCTTGTGTTGCCATGTGCCTTCTATTTGTTTGCATCTTTGCTTGCTAAAAATCTATTGATATGGATCCTCATCCACTTGCTAATCTATTCAAAAGATCCAATTATGTTGAACCCATTGCTAGTGAATTGAGTTCACTAGATTATCTTTATGAAGTTTTGCTTGAGATTTATGAATCTGAAAATTGTGATGAAGTGTTAGACGAAGGAATTTCTAAAGTTATTCATGATAGCTCATTTGATGAAAAGCATGATTGCAATGATGGTATTATAAATTCTATTAATGTTAATTATGCTAATGATATGCAAAACCCCAAGTTTGGGTATGCTAATTTTGATATGTCCGCTACTTATTGCAATGATCATGATTGGGGTGATGATGTTTCTTATAATCTTGAAATTTTATTTAAGCCTCATGATGAATATGATATTGATAATAGTGTTTGCAATAATATTGAAGGTGGGTTTGGAAGAGTGTCAACTCTAGGCAATAATGATCCCACTACTTTGGAGAATGATCAATCTTATGAATAAAGAGGGAGTATTATATTGACGATAGATGAAATGGCAAAAAGCTATAGCCAGCAACTAGGTATATTATTAACCATGCTTTAAGAGAAACTACTATGATCAATCGCAAGGGCATAAGAAAATAGATAAAGGAAGGCAACACTCAATCAATATGTATATAGGTGATCTCAAAAAACAAATATGTATATAGGTAAACAATTGTCAATCAAAGAGAGCATCAATGTCCAACGTTGACTATAGATGACATGACAACAATTGTCAGTAGGTACCTATATTATTAACCGTGCTTTAACCCCGCAAAAAAAACGTGCTTTAAGAAAAATTGTTGTGATTAATCCAAAAGCGTAAAAGAATAGATAACGAAAGACAACAATGAATTATTACGTATATAGATAAACACGTGTCAAGCAAAGAGAGCATCAACACATATATACGTAAACACATGTCAAGCAACATGAGCATCAGTGCCCAACACTTCAAACGAGTGGCGTTCGAGCTAGCTTAGCCAACTTAATATAGTCAACACCCGGTCTTCCTGTATATATAGACACACACATACTCCCTCGGTTTTAAAATAGATAACTCAACTTTATACTAATTTTAATACACAGTTGAGTCATCTATTTTGGAATGGAGGGAGTATATAGAAAGGGAGGGGCGAATTCTAGATGTTTTAGCAAATGATGTAAACTTATTTGAAGAGCAATAAAATGCCAGAAGGCTTTTCCTCAAAAAAAAGGGAGGGGCGAATTGGCTTCCGGGAGCATATGCTCCAGGATAAATAGTAAATAAAAAAAAGTAAAATGATTTCAAAAATTCTGATTTTTTTTGTAGTTGTTTGTGTTAGTGTCGCATGCAGAAATTTGTGATAGTTTGCCTCTCCCCGTTCACACACGACACAAAAAATACCAAGTTTGATCCGTCTTCTATGAATATATGATACACATGTTTGTACGTATTTAAAAAATATATATTATTAACCGATGGGGGTGCGCATCGGACAACTGTCTGGTTGAGGTGTCAATTATAGTCCAGAACATAGGCTACATCCAATTAACGTCTTTTGAGACAAGTCTTTCCTAGCACAGCAACAGTAGCGATGCACCCGGTCTTCCATTTGGTGATCAAGAGGTGATTCGCATGTCGCCTTTTTTGGGATAAGCAAGTGCTCAGGTTGAGGAAGGTGTAATACGTAGTGTATATATTGTGCTTTTTTAGTGGAGAGAGGAAGTATATATGTATTTCTGCATTTTTTTTTCTAAAAGAAAAAGACCATAGAAAGTTTTCATGGGTTAGTTCTTTCGGGACTTATGGCTGGCTGTGGAAATAGGCTGCCCCTACCCAACTTACTAATAAGCCCAGTCTAAAATTTTATTTTAGAAGCCTAGTAGTTAAGAGATAAGCATTTTGGGTACCGAGCTACATGGAGGCCTTAATTTTTTATTTAAGAAATTCAAATATTTCAGATTCAGAAAATTCTAAAAGAAATACACATGTATATAAGGATGTAATGTATATGTGTGTAAAATTGCAGAATTAAATAGCTTGAATTGCGAGCTGCACAAAAATAAAATAAAATAAAATCATGAACTTTGAGGATGTACAATAAATTCGTTTGAAAGCCTCAGATTTAGTTTTTTCTGTGTAGCTCTCATTTTATCATATTTCGACATGAAAGTTTACACACATGTACATTTTGTGTCTAGTTATATGTGTAATTTTTCTTCAGAATTTTTGAAACAGAAAAATTTAAAATTTTAAGTTTTTAAATTAAGTCCTGTATGGAGCTCGGTCTTTGTTTGACATTTTCGAGCAGGATTCTAAAATAAAAATTTAGGTTGGGCTTCCAACAATAAGCTGTGGAGGGGGGCCATATATAAGAACTGGCATGACTCTAAAAAAATTAAAATAAGAACTGGCCCTGAGCAAGAAAAGAAAAGAAAAGAAAAGAAAAGAAAAGAAAAGAAAAGGAATTGGACTGACGGTGGGTCTTATTCTCATGGATGTGCTGGGCCGGGCCTGCTGGCGAGGCTACAATATACTTGCGCGGCCCGCTTTCCCTGGTAGATAGGGACAGAGAGCACTGCCCGATGGATCAAAAGCGTCCCCTTCTTCTCCTCGGCGGCGGAATCCGCAAGGAACCCTAACCCTAACTGCGCTCCGATCCGCAAGGTAGGTCCCGACCCCTAACCCTAACCGGTAGTTCCGATCCGCATGGTAGGTTCCCTCCCCGGCCTGATTTCTCGACTCGTCGGTGATCGATTTGCAGGCCCTGCGGCGATGGCGGCTTCTCTCCGCGCGGCGGCGACGAGGATGCTGCGTCCGGCGGTGCATCCAGGGGAGGGGCTTCGCCGGGTCTTCCGCACCCAGCCGCAGGTATCTTCTCCGTCCCCGTCCCCGTCCCCGTCCCATCTCCTGTTGTTGCTCTGATTCGTGGAGCAGGGCCCTCCCTTCCTTCTTCCCATGCTATTATCACAGTCACAGGCAGTGATGCACGCTTATCCTTAAAACAGGCACCTTATTGATTGATGATTGCCACTGGTTACATGATCGACTGCCTAGCATGAACGCCCTTGATATTTTTGGTAAAATCGACATCGTTTGGATTATCCTTAAAACGGGCACCTTATTGATTGATTTCCATTGGTACATTATCCACTGCCTAGCTTTAACGCCCTTGATATTTTTGGTAAAATCGCCATAGTTTGGTCCCTAACGAGTTTAACAAGTTGCTGCGCCAATGCCCCTGATCTTTTGGCAAAGATTTAGATCGTTTAATCTCCACTTAGTTTTATCATAATTTTCTGTGCCATTGGTAGATGATCAACTGCCTAGCTTGAACGCCCCTGATATTTTTGTAAAAATCAACATCTTTTGGTCCCCAACTAGGTTTATAATTTGTTGTGCCATTGGTAGATGATGGACTGCATTGCATTAATGCCTTGGTATTTTGGTAAAAATCAACGCTCTTTTTGTCTCCCAACTAATATAATATTTTGCTGGACCATTGGTAGTAGTCAGCTGCCTAGCATGAATGCATTGATATGTCGGTAATATCAACATCTTTTCGTCTCCCAACTAGTTTTATATTTTTGCTCTATGTAGACCGCATGTCTTGTCAAAATCAGTTTTTAGTTATCAAATCCTTATCCTGCTTCTGTGTTTCTAGCTTTCCAAATTCACCACTTCCTTGGAGGAGGAACCTCTGTCGCTAGCCCAGCAGCAGAGGGAGAAGCTGTTTTTGGAGCTTAAAAAATCCAACCACTTGCCGGAGGAACACCGTGCGTCGCTAATCAAGCAGATAAAGGAGGAGCTGTATGAACTCATCGCCGACGCTGAGGCCAATTCCGTGACCTCCTCACTGAACAGGAGTCTGCTCAAGGATCTCTCTACTCAAATTGAACCTAGACCACATGACCCTCAATGGTACAATATCAACCATATGCAAACATAGATGTTTTTTTCCTCTGCTACTAGAGTTCATATATATTAATAATTCTTACCATCTCATCCCACCTACCTCTAGGTGCAAGATAACTAGAACCAAGAAGGTGACCAAGTTTGCTGCGGTGGCGGGTATTCTTGTTATTAATGCGCTGAGTTATGGTGGCTTGGCTGACCGTCCTGAGTTAGTGGAGTATGACGGGCGTCTTGTTACTGTTGAGAGTCTGCCCTTGCTACGTGGATTTCGGCCTGCTGCCACTACTGAGGGAGTGAAGAAGCAAGATGGATATCAACCTGCTGCTACTGCTGAGGGAGTGCACAAGCAAGATGGATATCAGCCTGCTGCTACTGCCGAGGGTGTGCACAAGCAAGATGGATATCAGCCTGCTGCTACTACTGAGGGAGTGTACAAGCAAGAGGAAACTGCAGAAGCATGTTGAGTGAGTGAAGACGAGATGCATGTCTTGTTTGATGGAGAAGCAAGACGATATCAGTTAAATTCCAGCACTATATTATGTAGGTCTCTTAACTATATGTCTATGATCTGCCACCTATATATGACTTGGGTAGTATTAGTAGATGATGATCTGTGATGGCATTGCAATATATATCTGTGATGTCTCTGGCTTGGTATGGTATCCTTTCAGTCTAGAACTTTAGTAGTATGGTTAGTTGATGCTCTGTGATGGCATTGTAAAATATTTGTGGTGCTGCTGACATGGTGTATGGTTAGTGGATGCTCTGTGATGGCATTGTAAGATATTTGTGATGTTGCTGGCATGGTGTGTTGTCATTTCCATTTGAGCAAATTGTTTGAACATGAGTCCTTGCTGTAGAAGATTCGTGTTCAAACAATTTGCACAGACCTAGCATGCATGAATTTCCAGTGCTCTAAGGAACCAAGGAGAGCCACTTGCACAGACAAATGAAATCCTTGAGATTTAAACTTTATACCTATAAATTTAACATAGTCATCAGGTAAAAAAAAAGAGACGTATCGTAGTAAAAACAAGCACAACTCAGGGTCTCTCTTTGGGTTAGGTGGTTTTTTTAGCTAACGTTTCTTTTTCTTTTCTCCACTAGTGTGAAACCAAAGGCCAGTTGTGTTCCTATTTTTACTTTCTAAATTATGTAAATATTTATTTACTTATTGTTGAAATTGCGATTTCTGGAGTCAGCGACAATGTAGCGGTGTAAATTGTGAGGAATGGCTTGATGGTTGTCATTTGGTCATTTGGATGACACAGTAAGTCTGTTTGTGATCAGTTTCCTTCTCATTCTGGAGGTAAATAATGCCATCAAGAACCAGTCAATGTAGTGTAGCATTTCAATAAGCCAGAGAAAACATCAAATACTTAAGTCAAAAGGATTCTACTCCCTCTGTCCCATAATGTAAGACGTTTTTCAACACTAGTGTAGTGTCAAAAAACGTCTTACATTATGGGACGGAGGGAGTATTTAACTGCCATGGAACAAAAAATTACACACGTCCGAGGGTTCTAGTACTTATTTAACAAACACATGGATGTGTGTTGACGTATTTTTTTTTTAATCTTGTTTCTTGTCGAGTCATTCATATGCTTTTCTCCTCCTCTCTCTCCCACCAAGCTTTGCCTCTAGCTCTCCACTTCACCATAAGCCAATAAATAAACTAGTACAAGCAAGCTAACTAATCGTCAATGTTACCAGGCAGAGCTAGCACACAAAACTTACAAGATATTTGAGCTGAGCTCAGACACTGTCATGATGAAAACAGAAGTCGCACACTATCAAGAACTAAAATACACGCATGGCAAGGATATTCACTTATATTAGTTGGACGATTCTTAAGATTCTCAACTCAACATGCACATCCCATTAAGATGTTCTACATTCACAATTTTGAACTAATGAAAAGAAATATGAATTTTAAAATGCTAGTACTAATAAATATATAACTCAAGAAGATGCTCAAGATCAACAACAGTAGCATGAGGAAAATGTCTTTACTCAACAAATGCATTAGTTCCAGCTTCCAACTACAGCCAGCCATAAAAACTTGAATCAACAAGATGAGAATTTGAGAAACTGGGACATGGAAAGCTAACAAGGCCTTGGCCCTTGGGAAATGGCAGCGGTGTGTCCTCTCATGACCAGTGGTGCCTCAACATTCTACAAGGGCAGCAACGAGCAGTGGGGTGCACTGGAGCAGCACTGACTGACATCACATGGATGCAAAGCCGGTAACACAAACAGCGGCAGCAGGCGCGAAAGGGAGGAGAGGCAATTACGGACAGACTGGCCTCCTGCATCAACGATACGAAATTCTCATATCCAAGGTATTTTTGGTCCATCAGCAATTATCGTTCATGGAGAGCCTTTTGTTAAAAATAATTATGTAATTAGGGGAAAATCTCCCCTTGCCCAAAACCGTCGTTGCGGTTTGTCCCGCAACCGACGTCTCCCTTCGATCTCCTGGAACCGACGCCTCCTCGAAGGATCGTCGTGTCTCTTCGGGACATATAAAAGGGGGCCTGTAACCATCGATCAAAGGATTCGATCATTCTGATTCAAAATACGTTATCAGCCCGTAGAACAACCAGCGAGAGCAAAAAGGCAACAGAGAAAGGAGAAGAGAGGAAGCACTCGCCGCCGTTTTCTACGGGGACAATCCGATGGAAGAGGAATTATGCCTTGTGGACAGTGGTGCCACAAACTCCATACTGAGGGAGATGAAATATTTCCAAACTCTGAAAAAGACAAATGGAGATATTCTAACTATCGTTGAACGCGATACTGTGATTGTTGGTACTGGACGTGCCATATTCACCCTCCCAAGTGGTACATATGTGACAATTGAGGATGCTTTACTGTATCCCGATTCTGCACGTACCCTAATCAGTTATCGAGATATCCGTAACAATGGTTTTCATATTGAAACCCATGAAGACAACAAAGAGGAGTATCTACTCTTTACTAAAGATGACGGATATGGCAAAAAGGTACATGAGAAAATTCCTTCTCTATCGTCTGGTTTGTACTATACGTACATCAAACCCGTGGAACATGTTGCATACAAAGTAATTTTTCAGAATGTTAACGCATTCCAAACCTGGCATGATCGCCTAGGCCATCCTGGAATAGGGATGATGAGAAAAATTACTAGCAATTCCATTGGTCATAATTTGCTTGAGTCAAAATTTCCTCAATCTTCTGATTTTGTGTGCACATCTTGTGCCACGGGAAAGCTAATTTTGAGGCCCTCGTACCTCAAAATACAAGCTGAACCACTTCAGTTCCTTGAACGTATTCAAGGAGATATTTGTGGTCCCATTCAGCCATTATCTGAACCTTTCCGGTATTTCATGGTTCTGATTGACGCATCTACACGATGGTCACATGGGTGTCTTCTATCCACACGAAACCATGCATTTGCCAAGATAATGAGGCAAGTCATTAAGTTGCAAGCCCATTATCCTGAAAGTCGAATTAAATCAATTCGGATGGACAATGCTGCAGAATTCTCCTCACGTGCTTTCAATGATTATTGCATGGCTTTGGGGATCGAAGTTCAGCACTCTGTTCCATATGTCCATACACAAAATGGTTTGGCTGAAGCATTGATTAAGAGGATCAAACTCATTGCAAGACCTTTGTTGACGAATTGCAACTTGCCAACCTCTTGTTGGGCTCACGCTGTTTTACACGCTGCTGACTTGATACAATTGAGGCCAACTGCATATCACAGTTCTTCCCCTCTGGAATTGGTACGTGGAAATCCTCCAAGCATTTCCCATCTGCGTAAGTTCGGATGTGCTGCATACATCCCGATCTCACCACCACAGCGGACATCTATGGGCCCACACAGGAAGTTGGGGATCTATGTGGGGTACAAATCGTCGTCGATTATCAAGTACCTGGAACCCCTGACTGGGGATATGTTCACAGCCCGTCACGCTGATTGTATATTTAATGAGGAACATTTTCCGGCATTAGGGGGAGATTTCAAGTACCAGAAAGAATGCCCGGAAATTGATTGGAATGCTTATGCCATTTCATCCTCTGATTCACGTACCCAAGAGACCGAACTTCAAGTTCGGAAGATCATTAATTTGCAACATCTTGCAAATAATCTGCCAGATTTATTTACTGATTTGAAAGGTGTTACAAAATCCTTAAACCCGGCCAGAAACGCGCCAGAAAGAGTGGAGGTACCAATAAAAACCACTCAACTCCCTATTCCTAAAAATAGGGGGAGTAGTACGGCCTCTAACACGGAGCATGGCAGCAAAGGAAATCGAGGAAAAAAACCTCGGAGTCAGTAAATGCAGGTCAACTCAACGTTGACAAACACCTGATGGGTAGTATACACCCAGTGGAAGGGCAACCTCCACAACCCAGTTCCAGTGTGCACAAACTGACTGGGACATAGGAACACCCAGACTCGATCGTATTGGGAAATCACGAAGAGTCACTAGGGGTGCAGGAAATTTCCATCAACTATGTTGATTCTGGAGAATCATTTGACCGTAAGACTACGACTGTCGACATATATTTTGCTGAAAAGATTGCAGATACCCTTCTTACTGATCATGATCCAAGGTCTATCGTCGAGTGCCAAAAGCGCTCCGACTGGCCTAAATGGAAGGATGCAATCCAAGCAGAAATCGCCTCGCTTAACAAAAGAAAGGTATTCACTGAAGCAATACCTACACCTCCCAGTGTTTTCCCTGTGGGATTCAAATGGGTTTTTCTCCGGAAACGGAATGAGAACAATGAGGTGGTGAGATATAAAGCAAGGCTCGTAGCACAAGGTTTCACGCAGAAACCCGGCATTGATTTCAGTAATGAGTGCAACCACTTTCCGATATCTTATATCTTTGGTAGTGCAAAATCATCTATCTATGCAGTTGATGGACGTCGTGACCGCATATCTTTACGGGTCACTAGATTCAGACATATATATGAAGGTTCCTGATGGAATCTCTGTCCAAAATAAAAATGCAAAACGCAACATGTATTGTGTAAAGCTGAATAAGTCATTATATGGCTTAAGGCAGTCGGGACGGATGTGGTACAACCGACTCAGTGAGTTCCTTCTTCAGAAAGGTTACTCCAATAGTGTTGATTGCCCATGTGTTTTCATCAAGAAGTCCTCTACAGGATTTTGCATCATTTCTGTGTATGTTGATGATCTCAACATCATCGGCAGCACACCAGACATTGATGAAGCACGCAATCACCTAAAGATAGAATTTGAGATGAAGTATTTGGGTAAAACCAAATTTTGCTTAGGTATTCAACTTGAGCATCTTCCCTCAGGAATCATGGTACACCAATCTGCCTATATCCAGAAAATATTGGAGAAATTCAATATGGAAAAATCCTATCCATCTAAAACTCCCATGGTGGTTCGATCTCTAGACGTAGAGAAAGATCCGTTCAGACCAAGGGATGATGGAGAAGAGGTGTTGGGACCTGAAGTTCCATACCTTAGTGCTGTTGGAGCGCTTATGTATCTTGCAAATTGCACAAGACCTGATATTGCATTTGCAGTGAATCTACTTGCTAGACATAGCGCAACTCCCACCAAACGTCATTGGTCTGGAGTGAAGAATATCTTTCGATATCTCCAAGGCACAAAGGATCTTGGCCTATTTTTCCAGTTCCAGAAAAATCAGGACTCTGATGTGATTGGATATGCAGATGACGGCTATTTGTCTGATCCCCATAATGCCAGATCTCAGACCGGCTTCGTGTTCCTACATGGTGGCACTGCTATATCATGGAAGTCTTCGAAACAGACTCTGGTAGCAACATCTACCAATCATTCTGAAATAATTTCATTATTTGAAGCAACATGCGAATGTGTATGGTTTCGCAGAATGATAAACCACATACAACAGTCATGTGGAATGGGTTCGATAAAATCACCTACCATTATCTATGAAGATAATGCGGCCTGTGTTGCCCAGATGCAAACAGGATACATCAAGAGTAATATCACCAAGCATATTTCTTATAAATGGTTTTCCCCCCATAATCTTCAGAAAAGCGGGGAAATAAGCATTCTGCAAGTCAAATCGTGCGACAACCTTGCTGATTTATTTACCAAGTCTTTACCAAATTCTACATTCCAGAAATGTGTTCATGGAATTGGTATGCGAAGACTTAGGGACTTGCAAGTATCAGGGGGAGTCTCTTCTTGAGATATCCTCATTTTAATGACATCACATTATGCTATCTTTCTTTGTGAGTATATGTTTCAGGATCTCATCAAAGATTTTATGAAGAACTTTTGAAGGAGAATCTTTTGAGATGATAGAGCTTCCCGGACAATCGTGAAGATGATCTACATGGTCAAGCGTAGATTAGGGGGAGTGTTGAAAATAATTCTGTAATTAGGGGAAAATCTCCCCTTGCCCAAAACCGTCGTTGCGGTTTGTCCCGCAACCGACGTCTCCCTTCGATCTCCTGGAACCGACGCCTCCTCGAAGGATCGCCGTGTCTCTTCGGGACATATAAAAGGTGGCCTGTAACCATCGATCAAAGGATTCGATCATTCTGATTCAAAATACCTTTGCCGGAGAATGCTTCATCTGGAAGGATGGTTATTCCTAGAATAGTTAATACCTTAGAATGAATAGTAAAAATCCAATGTCATAGCAAGACAGACTTGTACAGATAATAGATATGCGTATATCAAGAACAGTACTCCCTCCCTCCGTTCATTTTTATAAGTCATTTTAGACAACTAAAATTGACCTATTTTGCATGCTGTCTGAAATACCTACAAGGACTTATAAAAGTGAACAGAGGAGTAGTATCTTTTCTCCTTAAAGTTCAACGTATTTGTAGAAATGATACGATCAATGCAAAAAATGGTTCTGCTATATGCAATCTTTATGAAGCCATTATGAACTTGTATTTATTAACTTGTAACAAAGATTAGCATCTCTAATCTCTAGTAGGTAAATAAGATGGCCACAACCAGTTGCAACCAGGACCCACAAACACGCAATGGGCATTTCAAATTACAGTGGAAAGATAAATTGATTAATGTGAATTAAAATTTGTTTGTATTTAGCATTGGCAAAGACAGAGCACGTGCTGGCATGGATCTACTTACTCTGATGAACAAGTGTCTCTCAAGTCCATACACATTAATATTTTGATGAACAAGGACATTATTTTGTAGGTAAAAATAAAATACTACAGATATTTTAAGTTTGGGAGTCAAGAAATAAGCAGAGTAAACGATACAGAATGTTATGGTGCTATATAAATTACAAGTACAATATGCAGACAAGAATTGAAAGGAATACACACATGGAGCTCCACTGTACTGAAAGTGGATAGTTTATCAACAGTAAGTACACCATCTGATAAGTCTAACTCGAGATAATCTGGCTAAACGACGCCATGTGGCTGAACCTACCAGCTATTAAGAGCAACAAAAAATTTAGTGCAATTAAAGATTGGCATTCAGTTTGAAAGAACAAGACGGAAGGATGATTGGAACTTGTTTGCAGCAAGTTGACACATTTTATTCCACTGCTAATTGTGACTGGTTTTGCTGCTCTTCCTTATAGAGGGAGGGGGGGGGGGGTTGCTTCAAACAATTTCACATAAGCATGAGCACAAGAAGGCACCAGTGGAGATGCAAGATTTCTCATCTACCGTATTTGTACTACTAAATTGCTAGCACATGGCACCAAAATAGACAAAAGTTGTATCATCTTATCTTAGCATGGACTAGGAATCACCAAACCAGGAACCAACATATAAAACACCATTATCAAGATACGATGATATGAAAGTGAAATCTGGATATGAAGGTTCAAGTCCAGTTCCAGTTCCAGTTCCAATTGGGTAAATGTGTGTAGTGCATATATATTCACCATTTGACCAGCGTGTAGTTTAAGTAATAGATGGTCCTGCTTACGATGTGAGAGCGTCTGTCCTGTTTAATAATCACTAGTAGATCGCATTCCGGCACTGAGTTGATCTCCGTCCTAGGCTTGTCAAAGATGGTGATCGTCGCTTTGCTTTGCTTTTGAAGTGCATCCTTGCTGCCGAGTTGCTTGATCACTTCGGAGGCCATTGGATGTGTGTGCAAGTGCAATGAGGATTTATTTAGTTTTTTGAAAGGCTGATAATGGAATCGAGGACACGCTTTTTTGTCCTGCCATGGACAACTTATGGCACTGATGAACTAGTACTCCCTCCGTCCGGAAACTTGTCATCAAAATGAATAAAAGAGGATGTATCTAGATGTATTTTAGTTATAAATACGAGATAATTGCATCTATACTCCTTGTAGTCGCTAGCGACGTCCAACTTGGTCCTGAAACTTGCGTATTGCTTCAATACGGTCCCGGTACACGAAAATACGTGGTCAATATGGTCCCTGAGGTTGAAATTGCTCCAGCGTCGACGCGGAGCTTGGGAGGTAGTCCATGAGCGGATGCAGATTGTGGTCTGCATCGACGACATCTGAAAGACGGAACATGTGCTGGGTTCGTGATTCGTGGATGGCAGGTATGGTTTCCTTCTGCGACGTCTTAGTCGCGGTGGGGTGCCAGATCTGGAGTTTGATGGCGTGTCCGGGGTGTTGCCCCGGTCTGATTCGTTCAACGGTAAAGGCTTCACTTTTGGTGAGCCACCTTGGAGGTCCGCAAAGCTGCATATCAGCGATGGAGCCGCGTCGAGCTCGGGTGAGGAGGTGATCCATCATTATTTTCTTTGGTGGCTGCCGTTGTGGTGCCGGAGGCAGGTGATGGGCGTTGGTGTCAAACTCAGAAATGTTCTGCTAGCTTTTCAGTTTTGTCATGTCGGTTCTTACGTGACTTGTACTTTAATCTTTATGATATGAATGAGACACGTATTATCATGCCAAAAAAAACACCGTCCTGGCTCTACACATTGTATGCGTATCTCGTATTTGTGTAGGTGACACGGGCCGGCTAGGGCAACATTTGTATAAGGCCCATATGTCAGTGGGCCGAGAAAAAAAGAAAAAAAAAGCACACTGCAGGAATTTGAACCTGCGACCTGTAGCATGTTGTTGCGGGAGCAAGCCACCAGAACAAGCACGTGATCTTTTACATATAGGGATGCACATTGTATTATATGATGTTCTTGTCTTTTAAAAAACTTCGTGAATTTATAAAACATTAATGGGTTTTTTATAAAACGTTCATCGGTTCAAAAAATATTCAAGATTCAAAAATAAAGGTTCCTGGCTACAAACAATGCCCACGAATATGTAAAAATATATTCAAAACAATGTATGGGAATGTAAAAAAACAATATTTTAAAAAATGTTCACTGATTAAAGACAATATTCATGAATTAAAAAAATGTTCGTCACAAACAAAAACAGTTTCTGAATATCAATTTTTTCCCAAATTTGGAGAAATGTTCGGCTATGCATAAAACCTTGTTGACGAGTTCTAAAACAATGTACACGATTTCAAAAATATGTTTGTGAATTCAAAAAATATTCATGAATTTGTAAAAAAATCATGATTTGAAAAATATTCGCAGTTTCAAAAATTCTGTATGTATTAGGTGCAGGGGGATACCCATGGTATTTTTTAGTAAACAAATGGATTTTACTGCCTGAAAAATTCTAAAATTGTATGTATATGCATGTATAGTAGTGCAATATTTCAGTGCTTGTATGTGAGAGATACAAAGAACATAAATACATGAAAAAAGACTTGCTGAAGAAAAAATCATCAAAAATGCTAACATTATTTTAAATTCTGGATCATTTTTTGAAAGGGGTTTTTTTTTGTATTGCTGAACAAGAAATTATAAACAGGAACAATTTGAAAATGAGAAAAATAAATAAAATTGCAAGCGAAAACATTTTTGAAAACTTGTACTACTTTTTATACCATGACCAAATTTTAAAACTTCAAACTATTTTCAAATATGTGATTCGTAAAAAATCTCTGAACTAGTTTTGAAAGCGCTAACAAATGTTGAATACTTTAAACATTATTTTGCAAATTAAAATAAACAGAAAAGGTAGAAAAGAAAAAAGAAACAGAAAAAACGAAAAAGAAAAGAAAGTATGGTTCGAAACCATGTTGACCTTATTAGTAGCATGTACTACTGTTTTTCGCAACAGAAAAAAACAAATACTACTGCCAGCTTAATTCGCTGGCACACGCGTTCTAAAAAACAAATCTGGGCTTGCTATGGTGGATCTTATTTCTCGCTCCCGCTGACATATGGCCCCGTGCTGATGTGTCATACGACAGAATACGGATACGGATGCGTATGCAATGTTGTTTCAACCTCAGGGACCGTATTGACGACCACATATACATATTTTCATGTACCCGGATCGTATTGAAGCAATATGCAAGTTTCAGGACTAAGTTGGACGTCGGACCTTTTTTTATTCATTTTGATGACAAATATTTTCGGATTAAGGGATACAAGGTAAGAATTTAGTTTGACGATTTTCATGTGCGAATTCCTGCATGGCAAGTTGGCAACTCAAGAAAGCTACCTTGACTTGTCACATGTGGTCTTCAAAAACTGAAGCATGCTCCATACTTTAGCCGAAATGCTGGCTTCCTCACAACAATTCGTATATCGCAAATCAGTGGAAATGAAAAGAAAAGAAAAGCAGATTTGACAAGAAGGAATGGTCGTCTACTGGTGCTCAGATTCTACGGGTGTATAGTTGCAACCACCAGCATCACGGGCTTGAATACGTTGAATCATGAAGTGAATTTTGTGTCCTGGGGCAGGATAGCACAAAATGCTCTTTTGCAAGGATGACACACCTCAGAAGGTCAACAGATTCAGATAGTCTCCGAGTCCATTTATGAACGTCAACAGAGGACTCTATGTCTTGGTGCTCAGATTCAGATTGTGGTTGTCTTGGGGCAAAACAGAATAAAGATGGCTCTATGGGCGTACCAGCAGGTCACTAAATCAGAGGAGATTGTAGACTGCAAATATACTCCCTCCGTCCGAAAATACTTGCCTTAGAAATGGTTGAAAATGGATGTATCTATAACTAAAATAGAAAAGGCACAGGAACCATGATGCTAACTGAACAAACGAGATCTTTGTACATTGGATCAAGGCAAGAAGAAACAATCAACAACAGATCAAAAAAGATTGATAAGAGTTGCTGGGTGGTCGGGTCAAAATATTTAACTAACTGGCTGGTTCGACTCTACGAAGGAGCTTGCTATCCTCATAGCAACCCCAAATAAAACAAGTCAAACATTCAATCAAGTGCAACAAGACAGCATTTGATCCAAAGCTATCTACTGCATTCAGAGCATTCAAATCTAAGACAGAGATGGATAATGAAGTGGCAAAATGAGATAGCCAATAGCTTCGGTGCAGCAATACAAGCCTTACCACAGTAGATAAAAACAGCACAACTCAGTACTAGCCTGTCAATAGGCACGACAAGAACGACATATAAGTTTCATTGTGTCCCTCACTCGCTGCGTTCGAGACCACCACAGAAAAGTTTCATCATCCCTCTATCGCTGCAAAAAGAGACCCATTCAACTCTTAGACTCAAACACTCGGCAGAAGCTCAGTTGCCCTTCCTCAGAGCAGCACCCCCCGCACCACGGTCAAGCACAACTGAAACAAGACACAAATGAATCACGTCAAGACACAAGCTATCATCAAAAGTGTGACACTGGATGATGTGGTATGTTCTTCGACAACAAAGGAGGAATGTCAACAACGGTAGGCATACTCACAGGGACCCTCAACAAAGGCAGGCAGCTTGCCGCCACATCTGGAGCAGACCAATGGCCAGGGGACACCACACGGGCAAACCCTGGTCTCAGGAAATTCGTGCTTCAGGTAGGTTTGCGATTTTTCGACCTTAGTCCACAGAAGCTTGAACTCCCCGGCGATGACTTTTTTCCAATCCTCTGCGGTAAGGGAAGACGCATGTGGGATCCACGCTCCCAGAGCTAGCCACATCACTACATTCTTGCTTACTTCATTGTAAATGTTGACTACCATGGAGGGGAACTTCAGGTATCGATAGGCCTTCTGAAACACACCCAAAAAAAAATACCCATCAACCATTTGCAAAGAATTAGAAGAGGTCAACTTCTGAAATACACTACCAAGTTCACTATTTAGCAGACCAAAACTACATATATCACCATTTTATAAGATAGAGCATCAAAACATGAAATGAACGACATCTACAAGATAAACCTTCATTATATAACAGGGCAACACCAGCCAAGGACAAAAATTTCATTAATCTAACAGGCCAACACTATATGTCACCAGTGAAAAGGATCAGCGCATAAAACTAAAAAGGACATGGATAAAATTTCATTTATCTAACAGGCCAACACTATTTGTCACCAGTGAAAAGTATCAGCGCATCAAAACTAAAAAGGACATGGATGAAAACTTCATTATCTAACAGGCCAACACTATTTGTCACAAGTTAAAAGGATCAGCGCATCAAAACTAAAAAGGACATGGATGAAAACTTCATTATCTAACAGGCCAACACTATTTGTCACAAGTTAAAAGGATCAGCGCATCAAAACTAAAAAGGACATGGATGAAAACTTCATTATCTAACAGGCCAACACTATTTGTCACAAGTTAAAAGGATCAGTGCATCAAAACTAAAAAGGACATGGATGAAAACTTCATTATCTAAAAGGATCAGTGGAAAGTACAAGTGCATCAAAACCAGAAAGACATGAATAAAACTTCATTATCTAACACGAGAATGATCAAATCATCCATCTCACCAATTTTTTCAAAGAAAAGAGCGATGTCTAACCTTATGGAGTGCTTCCTTCTCACCCTCCTTCCCAGCCTTGTCACCGCCCTTGGCACCCTTGCTACCCTCCTTCCCGCCTTTGTCACCCTCGCCATCATCACCTCCCTCACCATCATTGCTGCCCTTCTTCTGATTATTTTGCTGTTCCCTCTGAAGCTGAATCCTAGCCAATGTCTCCACATGTGAATTCCGCAATATCAACTTCTGCACTTCAGTCGCCCTGAAGTGCCTCTTCTGCATCTTTACGTAATTTCTGGTTTTCTGCCTCCAGATGGCCAGCTTTCTCGGAGACTGAGCTCAATTTCTCCTTCAGCACTTCTATATCCACTTCAGGCGATGGTTCACCTGATGAAGCATAACAACAGGGTTGAGCATAAATACTCAAACAATAAGCTCACTAAGGGTACTTACAAAACGAGTCAACAACACACAAATAGTATCATTAAACAAATGAGTGACACTGAATCCTGAATCCTACACTAGAGTACTTCCAAAGCACATCAGGAATCTGAAACTGAAACCTGAATCCTAGACTAAGAGCCATAGTTAAGAAAGGCGCGCCTAAGCGAGCTCTTAAGAGCACCTAGGCTCTAGGCGTTGGCAAAACGCATTGCCCATAAGCATGCGCTTTGTTCAGTAAAGCGCAAGGCGGTGGCAAAACGCACAATTAATGCCTAGCGCTTTTTTGAACTATACTATATGCTAAGAGCACTGCCAAAATACGTCGCAATACACAAATCATTACACTAGAGAATCTGAAACTAAAAGAATTTTATACCTTTATCATCATTCTTCTCTCCCTCGGACATGAACACCAAGCCTGCGATGACAGCACCACCGCCCAGGATATGATGCATATCCTGCTGCAAAGTAAAATTCACGTCTGATGAGTAATAAGACATAAGGTGACGATTAAGATGGAAAGGACAGAACATTCAGGGTTCATGCGGTGTCTTTGTTAATAAGCTAGAAATAAAAGCAAACTAGCAAGTTTCTATTCAGGGTTCATACGTCAGGATACACAAATAACCTAGCAAGTTTCTATTCAGCAAGATGGACACACAAGCTAGCAAGTTTCTATTCAGGGCTCATACCTCACACAATACACAAATAACCTGGATGACACAGGCTAAATGCAGAAAGAATTTGAACATCCTCACAGGAAAGCGGCAATGTAGTAAGTGCATACATTCATCACATAAACTGGTTGCAGCTACTGTGCAAAAAAAAAAAGACAGACAAGAAGGATTACAGGACATTCAGGGTTAACCTCCGGGCGCAGCTTAGGCAGATAGTCAACAGGAATAAATGCAGATCCACTCAACTTGTTGCCAGCTTCACGGAGCGTCTCCCCGAGGTTGAAAGGGCTGTGCAGCAAATAACCAAAAACCACACCAGGTTAGATCCACAACAGGAAGAGTGATTAACCGGGCGAGACAAGGGTAAAGTGCCAATACCAGGGGGGGTTTTCCAGCTCTTGGGTTGCGCTGCACGCCCCGAAACGGAAGGTGTTGTAGATGTCACCAGCAAATCCGGCTGAAAGCATAGGTACAAGGCATGTGTAGCCCTCGCACATGGGAACAGCGGCCGGCCGGAGGAAACCGGTCGCAGCAGCACGAAGAGCCATGGTGGCCATCCCACAGCTGGACAAGATTGGAACCAAAGGGGCGTCAACGAAATACGGCCGGAGAAAAGAGAACGCCGGGGACGAACCAGAGGTTGCGAGCGATGCCTTACCTTTCTCTGCGTAGAGTCGCGGTAGCTCGCCGCCGGTCTCGCGCGCGCCGCCGCCGCCTGACGGATCGACGAGGAACAAGGGGGAAGGGGGAAAGGGGTTAGGGTTCCAGGCGCCGGCGCTTCTTATATGCTGCGTCGTGGGACTGGGAGTGGATCGATCGGGGCCTCCCAAAACTCAAAGGGCCCGGTCCAGGATCACTGGGAGATTCGGCGGCCCAGCCCTCCAATCGATCCAGACGGCCTCCCAACCAACCCATCGATTCACTCCATCATCCATTCGGCGGCCCAGCCCTCCAATCGATCCAGACGGCCCGGTAAATGTAAGCTGGTGTTCGTCGGCAGCATTCTCGAAATTGTTCAAATACAGAAAAAAAAGAACAGTTCATAGAAATGCATGGAAGATCGTGAAGAAAAAAATGCTCATCCCGTATGAGAAAATGGGAAATGAAAATGGGAAATATTTAGCCGTCGATAGAAAATTTTGGAAGGTAAAAGAAGACCATTTTTATTCAAGGGAAAAAATAGCATATTGGTCTCCACTAAAAAAAAAAGACCTCGATAATTTAAGCATGCCATCCGAACGTTTTTTTATGGCAACTTCAGTTGTTACCACATGACAACTTTGTTCCAGTTTGATTTTTTGTCAGAAAATTGACATGTTTGTCAACATCGCCTTACCTAAAGTTGCCATGAAAAAGAGTTCGGATTAGCATGCTTAAAAATCAAATGTTCGGGATTTATCTAATCCAAAAAAAAGGTCATTTAGATATGCACAAGTTGTTGCACATCTAAATGGCACAATTAAACATTAAAATTCAACAAAAAATATTATGGGGGCCAAACCCAACAACCATGAAAAAAATCACAAAAGAAAGGATTGTACGGAGAATCGCCTCGGGTTAGAGAGTGTGGTTCGTGTCCCAAGAACAAATCCGTCCTTTAAGAGCAGCTCTTGCAAATACCATAAAAACCGTAGAACCTTCAAATTTATAATATAAATTAAAAACGCACCGAATAAATCCCATAAAATAGCAGATCCAGTAAAAAATTACAGACCCAAAAAAGAAGCCAGAGTTTGAATTCGTCCATGCGTCCGTGCTGAGAAAAAAAAAGTAATAGTGGGGAGAAAAAAGAAAAAAAAATACAGGTTTACGAGATCTGTTCCGCCTGATGCCGAGTGGTGTCGTTTTAGAAGGACCTGCATACAGGATCTGTTAGAGTTTGCTCTTGAAAAAAAATTAAGCGTCCCAAAATTCTTGTTTTAAATTTTTCTAAACATAGATGTATCTATACAAGAATTTGGGACGGAGGGAGTAGATCAAAAAGAAGAATACCTGGGCATGGCCGACATACATGAAAGATCCAGACAGACTTTGGTGATTTAGATAGATCTGATGGACAAATAAGACCATGAACACCATAGCCATGGGCGAGGCCTAAAAGGTCACGCGACCTCAGAGGCCTTGGCCATGGCCGTGGGATACATGCCATGCCATGGGACGCAAGCTCCTTGTCTTGTCGAAGATACGTTACGCCGTGAAGAGGACTCCAAGCCCGGTGAGTTGAACTCCTCGGAGGAGGCATGCATGGAGGTCCGGCGATTGAGTTTTGAAGACCTAGATTCGTGCTATCTAGGTTTAGAGAGAGATAATTGGGGGAGGGGCCTGAGGGTCCGTCCGGATACAAATAAGCCTGAACGACCGGGTCGCAGCTGAAACCGCTAGGCTTAGGCGGCCAGTAGCCCTGTCAGTCCTACATGGCAGCGAGGACCCCACGCCGCAGAGACAGGCCCGGGTGCAACTTATTGCCCGATTTACGTGGTCTGTATGGACGGCCGCGTTGTCCATATACGGCAAGGGGTGGGTCCACGCGCAAACTGCGCCCCAACCTGGACGTGTAAAGCTATGACGCAGCGGATCTAGACGTCCTCCGTTGGATGTCATGCTCCTTCATCCGACGGCCAGCACGCCCATTCAAGAAGCACACGATCCGCGTACTCTCTCCCCATTGGTCATTAGCTGCTTCATGGTAACAAAAATGTACGCGACACATTTTTTAACGCAGTACAGCGCAGACGCTCGTGTATTGGCACATGCATTCATCTTATGAACGCATGCACGTCTTACCCCTTTACCCCTATGAGCATCTCAAAAATGTGAGCCAGTGCATCATTTTAATGATTTATAAAATTGTTACGGACGATTTGATAGTCGATGAAAATGTCTCCTTCCATTAAACGTACAACATAAAAAAATCTAAAAAAAATGCAGACATCAGTGTGTCTTAAGCTCTGCTAAAATGAAGATACTGCAACTATTTCTTTAACCATCGAATCACAAGTTATTGCGCATCTATATGACACTTCATTGTATAGACTTCACACATAATGGTTTCAATTTGCTAAGTTTTTTCAAACCTTTTGAGATTGCTAACTCACCCAAAAAAAAAAGATTGCTAACTGGTAGTATGTGACGCCTCCACGGAATGTAAGGGAAATTCCAACTTGGCGATGTTGATTTTGTTCACCCGTCTTTGTTTTTGTTCGTGTCGGTAGAAGCCACGACCCAATACGGTGTGTTTTGTTGTCCGCTTTGATCATTTTCAGTCAAAATTTGAAAATGGGTTTGCATTCGTGTGGACACGTCGTGAACAACTGCGTGTCGGTGGCACACAACCAATACCCCCCCCTCCTCATCGATTTCGACCTTCCTGCCCTCCTCGCCGTCACCGTCGTCACCCTGCTTTCGTCTTTCTTTTTCGCCACCTCGATGCCCCCACCCAACCACCACACGCGAAGTTGTTTTCACTCTTGTCACCGACGGTGTAGCTCACGGCCCGCACCCCTACACCTCCTTCAACCAAAGTCGTCACCTGCCTCGGCACATCAGCACCACCGCCAGAGGACGTTGAGTTTGACAACCCTGCTCTTGGAATTATCCAGAACGGGGGTCTTCACCGGTCAAGACTCGTCCACACCCGTGATCGTCGTCGTCGCTCACAAGGTGTTCGGTCATATGCCCGTCTTGCTGGTAGGGTACGGATTCATCACTCTGAAGGGATAGCTTGGGCGACTTAGGGAGCACCTTACATTGGGAGCACCTTACATTGGGATCCCTTCCCCTCGTCTCCTTGGGTACCAGCACCCTATATGTGCCGAATAATTTAGCAACTCAAAAAAAGTCCAATAAATACGAATCTTTTTTGAAATATGATCAAGTATTGTATTTATATAAAAAAAAGTTGGTCAAGGAATGATTCTCATTGACTTTAGGGCAAAAAGAACAAAATTTAGGATGGAATAGTACTAGTATACTCCCTCCGTTCCTAAATATTTGTTTTTTTGGAGATTTTAAATGGACTACCACATATGGATGCATATAGACATATTTTAGACTGTAGATTCACTCATTTTGTTCTGTATATAGTCACTTGTTGAAACCTCTAGAAAGACAAATATTTAGGAACGGAGGGAGTATTATATAGCGTTTATTTGTGAATCTTTGACCCATGATAAAATAAAAATCATTATTTGGCGAATCCGAGCACAGAATACTTGATCATGTTTGATTACAAAAGAAAAGTTTTAGAATTCTTTGAACTTTTTTGAATCACTAAATTATTTTTGCATATGGACTGCGCCGTGGTGTACGTACGGAACGCTTTAATGGCCGCCTATTGGGCATGCGACCAAACGCAATGGACAGCGAACACATCACCGACCAGGTAAATACTACTAGTACTAACATACTGATTATATTATAACAAAATATTGTGCAATTTACCTTTGTTCAAACTTGTGGTACGGTGTGCTCTTGTCAAGGCTGGCGACCAAGACTTGTGCGAGAAGCAATGCTGTGTGAAGCTTGCCTGCGGTATCATCAGTTTCTTTCTGCATGAAAGTGAGGAGAGGCCGAGCTCATTCTACCATCGACACTGACCATACAGAATGGAATGATGCTTAGTTGCTTGCCTCGCCGGGGTAGTCCAGCAGTGGCTTCATGCTTTCCGGCTTGCCGCTCAGCTTCCAAGACATGATCCCGGAGACGAACTGCATCCCGTTGCCGATGGACGACGGCGGCGTTAGGTGAGGCGTGGAGAGGTCCAGTGCACCGAAATCAACCTCGAGCGAGTTGTCGTCGCGTGCCCTCAAGAAAACAAACAGCGGGGACTCTGGGCTCGTTTTGTGCTCATCCATCAGGCTATGGTGCTGCTAGGTACGTACAGTATATAAATTAGTGATGCAGTACCATTTGTCATCGTAGAGGGTCTCCCTCCTTGCACTTGCGTACAGTATATAAATTAGTGATGCAGTACCATTTGTCATCGTAGAGGGTCTCCCTCCTTGCACTTGAGGTAGTCGGCGGGCTTGATCTCCTCGACGGAGAGGTCCCCTGATGAACTCCCAGACGCCGGGGGTTCGTCCGGACGGCGAAGGCGACGAGGGAACACGACGTAACCGAGGAAGCCTGGCCCTTGGAGACATGCCTGCAGAACAACAAGGAAGGATCCACCGTCATGCAAGGGTGTTTGCATACGTTTCAGAGAAAGAAAGAAAGAAAGAAAGAAAGAAAGAAAGAAAGAAAAAATGATGTTTGTGTTGTGTTGTGGACTTGTGGTACCTCTGGAAGCAGCTCTTCATCTGGTAGCCCCCGGCTCTGGCGCAGCGCCTCGGGCATCATGGCGGCGACGCTGTCGGACCTCCTGAGGGGCGGGCATGGAGGAGGAGGAGGAGGAGGAGGCCATGGCTGAGATGATCGAGGTGGAGATGGTTTGCCTTGGTGATGATCCTGGCAGGTTTATGTGTTTCACATGAGGATGGCCACCACGCGGCGGTGACAGTGCACGGCGTTGGCGACGGCTCGGCCGCTGTAGGCGGCCAGCACGGCTATGCCCATGATCGGGAGGAAGAGGAGCATGGGGTGGACGTGAACGTCGGCAAAGACCTTCAAGATCCGGTGGCGGACTGCCCCGGCGTTGCGAACGCTTCTTGCCACGCTGCCTGCTACGTGTTCGGTTAAACGCAAGAAGGCAGAGAAGGGTCTCCGGGAGCTCCACCAACGACCATGGCGGAAACAAGGCGTCCGGCTGCTGCCAATCCAGTCGAGCACGTAGGCGGCGCGCGTGCACAGCCTGCACGAGGTGGAGCGGCATAAGAGCTGCGTGGTCCAGTGGCGGCGCCAGTTGGCTGCCGGCGAGCCGAGCGGCGTCCATGGCGAGCAGGAGCTGCAGAGGCGACCGGTGCGCCATGTCCGACAGTGGCGTAGGGCTCGGGCTGCGGGCGGATGAGCGCATTGGAGGGGCCGGTGGCGCCAGCGAGGAGCGCTGCCGTGTGCAAGCCAAAGCCCCTATCCACTTAACAGTATAGTCAAACGGTGTGACATTTCACTGCCATGTCAGCACTTACAGATAGGTCACATCCATCAGATTCTGCGTCGATCGCTACTTATCCAAAAGATTACTGAATGCCTGATGGTTTTGGTGGTTTAATCTAAGGTTTAGAAATAGGGCAGCACTAGGCGCCGGCGGACCGGCGCAAATGGTTCCGCCGGTCGCATCTGGGGCGTCAGATTGTGTTACTGCTCACCATCAGATCAGGCCTCTGAATCGTTTTTTTTCTCAATAAAAATCACGTCCAATCTAAAAGGAAACAACGGTTCCACGGGACACCGCCATGGACGCGCGAGGCCTGACCTTGAAGCATCACCAGGTCGCCGTCGGTCGACGTCCCCCCATCGGTCGCCGTCTCGCCGTCGGTCGACATCCCCCGCCGGTCGCCGTCTCGCCGCCGGTCGCCGTCCCCGCAGCACCCGTCCCGCTTGTCCCCGCAGCACCCGTCCCGCTTGTTCCAATAGGACCTCACCGTAGAACGCCCGGCCCCTTCATCGTTGCAGCAATTAGCCGTCGCCACCGTAGCACCGCTATGCCGTCGGCCACAGCTCTCGGTGTAGCCGCTCGCACCATTGTCAGCATGTCGCACTGGTTGAAGCCTTTTCCATGCCGGTTGAAGCTTTTTTCGTGCCGGTTGAAACATTTTCAACAGTTTGAAGCTTTTTCCCACACTCGTTGAAGCTTTTTCCATGGTTGAAGCTTCCTCCTTCGCCGGTTGAAGCTTTTTCACAAACCGGTTGAAGCTTTTTCTGTTGTTGAAGTTTTTTTTCACATCCGTTGAAGCTTTTTTCTCATGGGTTTGAAGCTTTCTTCTTCGCCGGTTGAAGCTATTTTACACACCGTTTGAAGCTTTTTTCTGTTGTTGAAGCTTTTTTTCACACCCGTTGAAGCTTTTTTCTCATGGGTTTGAAGCTTTCTTCTTCGCCGGTTGAAGCTATTTTACACACCGGTTGACGCTTTTGTCGCACCAGCAGTTGGTGTTGCGGGTTCGAGCAAAACGCCCTCGCCGGTTGCATCACACGGTTGCAGCGGTTGCAGCTCGCAGCTTCCTGTGGTCTCGTAGTCCATGCCCAAGAACTTGCAGGCCATGGACGCGGGCTGCAGCATGCAGCCTCCTCATGAACTGGCTTCACGACAGGCACGACAAAAAACTGAACCTTACGACCAGAGAGGAGGAGAGAGAGGCCAGAGAGGAAGAAAAGAGAGGCCAGGGAAAAGGAGAGAAAAGCAGCTTCATCGTCTATGTTTCGATCTGCCTATGCGTGAGGTGAGAGAAAACATAAAAAAGGAAGATTCGAGGAAGACAACGAAGGGGATAAAGCTCACGAAGGGATAAGGTGGGGTGAGCCCGTTGCTGGGCCGTAGGATTTAACTTGATCCAACGAGCCGCGAGCGACCGGTGGAACGTTCGGCCGGCAGTCCGGCTCCAAACGTTTTCCTTAGAAATAGGGCAGTACTGGGCACCGGTGCACCGACCGAAAATTTCGGCCGGTCCTACCGCGTACACACGATCTGAACCATGGTGCGGCTCCTGTTGGAAATATTAGCACCTTTTCGATTAGATTTATCCACGAGTATACAGTAAGCATCGCATAAAAGGTATGCATCTCATAGCGATATCTATGCATACTAGCACGTACATAACATAGAGTCGAACCATCTATGAGCAGCACATATACGGCTAGCATAAGAACGATCAAACGAGGGATGAACAGATCATACCCTCCGGTTGGCCAGGCTAACGCGACGGCTGCAGCGGCAGCCTCGGCGTCGTTCGTGGCCTTCTTCTTGGCGGCGGCGTCGTCGGCCATGGTGTCGATGCAGGGGAAGTAGTGGAAGCAGAGGCGGACCGAGTTGGGGACGGATCGGGAGCAGTCGCGTCGAGACGCTCCCCAAAAACCTTATTGTCGTTCTCCCGGGCAGGATCTCAAACGACAGGGTTCCGGAGGCACCTGCTCTCCCGACCAACCGTGCACGCGGTCGTCGGGATGGGATCGCCGGAGGCAGCGAGAGGGAGTGAGTGAACCGAACAGTAGATGACGGCTAGGTCATGCGAGAGGGAGTGAGTGAACCGAACTAGGTTACTTCACTGGCCAGAGCCTTCTTATATAGTCCGTAAGGAAGAAAGTCGCGGGCCTTGAGGAAGCCCATGACCGAGTCGGCCCACTCCCGGCAAGGGAGTAGTCGTTCCGGCAACGCAAGTCCCGGCAAGGGAGTCGACGAATCCCGGCAACGCAAGTCCCGGCAAGGGAGTCGACGAATCCCGGCCACGTAAGTCAGCCCAAAGTCTGACGTCTTGGACAGTGGCCCACCTGTTAGCGACTCGTTAATTAATCCCTGATTAATTAATTCGTTCCTGAGCGGCAAAAATAAGCTTCGGCTCGGCTCATTCCCGCAACCTGCAACCCGCAACCCGCGGCGCGCGCGCGTCATGACGAGGCGGGCGGCGGAGGAGGAGCGCGCGTGTACCACTCCTCTTCCCAAGCTCCCAATGGAAGTGGTAGAGCAGCCCTTATAAAGGGGTCTCAACTCTCCTCAACTAGCAAGGTGGGACTAAACTTCCCACCACCTGCCATCTCATACATGGGCCTCAAGATTAACCAGGGATTAGTGTCTTATATGGGCCTAAGCCCATCCATAATCCAACAGCTCCTTGGTCGTAGGGTGCAGCTGTCTGCCATCGCTGACCACAAGTTCACTGTTGCTGGCCACCAAACTACACCACAGAAGATTGTAGCAAATAGTGACGCCAGTTGTAGCAAAACAATGATACAGCTGTAGCAAAAAATCAGTTGTGGTTCCAACTCCCTCGTCGGTTGCAGCAAAAAAGGCATGCGGTTCCAGCTCTGGCTTCGGTCGGTTGAAGCAAAAAAGAATGCTGGCTCAAGCATACTCCGTGAGTCTGGCGCCACCGCTCGCCGCTGGTAGCTTCATCCGTCCATCGCCATTGTAGCACCGCCCAGGTGTCGTTACGGCTCATGTGTGCCCCCGAGAGGTGCTGGTAGCGTGGCTCGCATCCGCCCGAGCGCTTCGGCCGGTGTGTAGAAACGAAGCGTTTTCCTTACTAACATGATGGTTTTCTACAATTTACACGGATATATCTCGTGTTCCTAACACGATCAAGCCAACGCAGTTGACTATGAGAAAGCACACAATTCTTCTTCCTCCTATTGGTACGGAACATAGCGAGATTGAATTATTTTTATTACGAGCTACGTAGAAAAGGGGACAGGTTCGCACCGACCAGCTGATCGGGGCCGATTCCCATTCTTTGTATTTCGTTGGCACCTTTTAATAATATGACCGCGGGCATCTGTCGGATGCAGAGGCCGGGGTTGACCATTTTTTTTAAAAATAAAATTAAAAAATAGTGTCATAGCTACATAGCGCACACTTCATTCCAGTGCATTCATAGTTAGCCTACTTATAATGGAGAGCATCATTTATTAATATCATGCACATGATAGTAGTGTATAATACTACCTTTCTAATGCATATTATTAGAGTAGTATCATAGATAATGTTATTTATTGTCATGCATGACATATTATAGGATAACACTTATTATGATACGGTATCTATCTAGGTTACTCTAACCCTCTCTCTTATTTAATTGTCTGCCATATTAGTTTCTTTGCTAATCCCGAGTGCATGATACCGGCTAAAATACCACTACTATGGCCAGCCTTAGTGGGCCGCCCATCTAGCGGTCGTGTTCGTGGTTTACCATAAGTTTCAGCTTTCGGTTTTGTCAATCTTCCAGAAGCTTTCAATCGTTTTTTTCTTGGTGCTTTCAATTGGTTTTTCTTGTGTTTTCATATTTTATTTTCATTTTCATTTAAATTTTATGAAACCATCAAATTCATGAACTTTTTTAAAATCACAAACAATTCAAATTCATGGAAAATTTAATTCCACTTTTTTTTCAAATTCATGAACGAATTTGAAATCCGTGATCATTTATCATTTATCATAACCATGATGTTTTTTTCAAATCCGTGATTTTTTTAAAAGTTCAGTAACAATTTTCAAATCCATGAACATTTCTCAAAATTTCAAATTCATTAACTTTTTTCAAATGAATATATTTTGAGCGGTCTCTTATATGGGCGCATCGTGTGGAACGCGCCCGCAGAATGGCCTCGCCCCGAGCAACTCTTTTTTGTTTGTTTGTTTCCGTCAACACATTTTTTTCATTGAGCATAAGAAGACAAACGCTTTGTGTGGTATACGGATGGACATCACGCACGGCCCACCTCAGCCCACTTCCTACCCTTCTCTCCTGCTTTTTCCCCCTCTCGTTAAAAATTGGGTTGCACTCAAACAAAAAGTTGGTTCCAGTGCAACGTGAGTGAAACTTACAAAGCTATTCAGCTAAAGTGTCTAAAAAAAAGCTATTCAGCTAAAAAAAACTATACAAAGCTAGTTATTTTTAGGAAAACCATGACACTACCAAATACCCTGGATACAACCGCCCCTACTGATGAAGCACATGCAATTGAAGGCGGTAAAGTAGAACAGGAAGCGGAAACCTCGGACGGCTTGTCCGAGTCAAAGAAGCGGCAACACGAGGAGGACTTGTGTGTGCTCGTCCGCTCATAGTGCTAACCTTCCCATCAATCAAACATCAAGGAGGTCAACAAGTTCCGAGAGCAGAGCCTCTCAGCTTTTGATTATCACTCATATCATCGTCCAACATAACACACCGGGAAGGAATCGTCGAGTTCACTGGGAAGAAGGGTGTTTTTGACCAGTGGCTATGCAAACTGCCATCCAATAATCCCATAGAGCTTCAAGAAGGCAATCTGGCAAGTCTTGTTACGTCAGTTTAAAGACCTCGTGAACGGATTTTCTTTCATTTTAATCTTTAGTTCTCATATATTAGTTATTAAATCTTAGCTATTAACTAGTTCTAAATTTGAAGTTCTACTTATAACAAAAATACTAAAACATCTTGAAGATAAAGTTAGCTTGATATGCCTAATTATAGGATATTTTAAAATAAATTTTCTCCGCGTTGTTTATTTTTGAAAGATACAGACTATCACACTTTTAGCATGACCATGATGCTAGGTTTGTCAAGATGGACATCAAAAGAAGTTTACATAACCCCTTGAATTTTCGCAAATCGATTACATGATCCCCTGAGTTTTAATACCGAGTATTTACCACCTTCAAGCTTAGAAAATTGGACAAATCACCCTTGAGGAGCTTGTGATTTCGTCAACAGGCTGTTGACCTGACAGATAATGCAACAAAGAAAAATGCAATATGAAATGGCCCACTTGTCAACGGGTAGCACCCCTCCCCCATGTTCTATTCTTTCCTCCGTCACCCTTTGACCTTTTCTCCTCATGCTCAACTCCAACAGAGCCGGAAAAGAACGAGCACACGTCGTTGGATTGCGTCGCCAGGGCATCTGCGTTACAGCACACGTCGTTGGAGTGGAGTAATTCTTAAGCACCACACAAGTATGCACACTAATTTATTCTGTCTGCTGCCCAATAAGGTGAACTGGCGAAGTGTTAAATTAACAGTCTTTGGTGATTTGTGTGCGAGTACATGAGAAGCAAGATGAATCGTCTGTCCACTTTCAAATACTTACTGAACTGCTAAATTTCTTCAGACACTGCCCACATATACCCCATATATACACATGTTCTGTTGCAGTCGACGATCTATCTCTGGATTTGAAGGGCGTGATCTGGTTCGTGTCGACGTACAAGGACACACACAACTCCGACGCATACGTACGCCGACCGCCGGCGACACATCAAGTCCAAGAAGCCGTACACCACTGCATGTTGAAGTTGGAGCAGCGGAACGTTTGGTCGGAGCCGTACACAACCGGAGACTTGGGGCCCACGTTTCCGCTATCCTTCGTCCTTGATACTCCCTCCATTCCAAATTACTCGTCGCAGAAATGGATGTATCTAGAACTAAAATACATCTAGATACATCTATTTCTGCGACGAGTAATTCGGAACGAAGGGAGTATTTTGGTAAGAGCAACTCCAACAGTTCCTCTTGAAATCTTCCCGTAAAGGTGGATTTTTTGCCTTCCCGTAAAAGTTAAGAAAAGTATTTTGAAGAGCACTGATATGCGGACGACAGTGCGTACACGATTTTTGGACGACGATCCATTCAGGCCGTCCATGTATGGCAGTAGCCGGCAACACACCACTGGATGAGCCATCGTGCAATGGTCGTGCACAATATTGATCGTGTGCGCGCAGTAGTTTCGTCTTTCGAAATCAACTTTTGTCAGTTCCTTTAATCTTCTTGCGCTAAATGCATTTCTATTTTATTGTTAATTTAATAAAAAAAAAGTAGATGATCTCTAGGACCCGCCAGTCAATGACACCGGCGGGCGGCGGCGTCGGGCTGCACGGGCATGGCGGCAACGAAGGGCGAAGGCAGCAGTGGATGGCATGCATGGTGGCGACGGTGGGCACAGGCGGCATGGAGGGCATGGCGGCGGTGAAGGGTGCATGCGGCAGTGGATGGCATGATGGCGACAGTGGGCGCAGGCAGCGAAGAAGGGCATGGCTGCGGCGACGGAGGGCATGGCAGAGGCGGCGCGTGCGGGCGAGGTGGTGTCGGGCGGTGGGCGGCGACGGAGGGCATGGCAGAGGCGACGCGTGCGGGCGAGGTGGCGTCGGGCGGTGGGCGGCGACGGAGGGCATGGCAGAGGCGGCGCGTGCGGGCGAGGTGGCGTCGGGCGGTGGGCGGCGACGGAGGACATGGCGGCAGAGGCGGGCGGCGGCGGTTGATCGCACGGGCGAGGTGGCATTGGGCGGCGGCAGTGCGGCGACGTTATGGCTTTTTGACGAAGTTTCGGCGGGTCACTGGTGTTCCAATGAGCGGCGCGCGGAAGTTGCAGTCGGGTTGCAATCCTGCCAAAAAGATATGGAAAGGCCATCTTCCCGTAAACCAGGGGAGAAATGACCTCTTTTACGGGATCCTTTAAAGATAAAGCCAGTTTACAAGAACTGTTGAAGAGTTTTTTTTTTGCCCCAACTTTATGTAAACGGCGGTTATTTTAGAGATAGAGGAACTGTCGAAGAGATCTTTTTGCCCCCAATTTTTTGTAAATGGCGGTTATTTTAGAGATAGAGGAACTGTTGGATATCTCTCGTATTTGCCTTGCTCGTTTCATTGGTTAGTAGGCATGTTCGATTATTGTCATCTTCTGTTATTTTTTCATTTTCGTGAATTTTGTACGGTTGCAAAAAAAAACAATCGCTGAATTAAGGGCATTTCTAACCGATTCCTTAAAAGGCCATAAGGGCGTAAAAATTTGGTTATACTCCCTTACGGCGCACCTAGCCGATCCCTAAAAGGCTTAGTGGCGTAAATTTTCTACTTTAACTCCCAATATCACCCAAAATCTCCCTAAATATACTCACTCCCACCACGGCCGAGTAAAAGTGGCACCCCTCTTTCTCCCATCCCTCACGTCGCCCTGTCTCCTGCAGCCTCCATGCCCCGCCACCGCCACCAACGACCGTCCCTTTGGCCGGAATGGATAGGCCGGACCCTTCCCTCACCCCGCCGGCCACCGACACTGGCTTTACGCCGCCAGAAATCACCCACGCGCCGCCGCCGCGCCGAAGAAGAGTTTGGGGGTGAAAAAAACCCACTGGGTTCAAGCTCCTCCTCAGAAAGCTCCAATGGGCTCCGGGCTGGCCACCGCTTCTCCGGCAACAGCGCGTCGCCCTCCCATCGGGGCCAAACAAGCTCGAAAACTGACGGCAGCGGCGGCGGCGGCGCTCGCCGAGGCGGCCACGAAGAGGAGGATGAAGATGACCACAAGAAATGCATTTGGTGTACTTACAAAGAAGAACTTGTGGCAATGGTTGAGACCAAGAAGGTGTTGGCGGCGGAACGCAAAGAAGAGAAAATGACGTGGTGGAATGAGCTCAAGGTGTTGGAGGATGAGAAATGGAAGGCTAAGTTGGAGGCCGAAGAGAGAAAGTTGAAGACGGAGGAGCATATGCTTGCAGTTGAAGAGGCGAGGATTCATGACGCAAAGAATGTTGAAGAACGTGCTATCATGTTCATGAATCCAAACACAATGGATGAAACCGTAAGAAAGGGGGTGGTGGAGGTGATGGTGGGTGTCCGAGGGGGTGGTGGAGGTGATGGTGTTGATGGTGGTGGCCTGGGGGTGGTGGTGGTGTCCGAGAGGATGGCGGTGGTGATGGTGGCCGAGTGGATGATGGAGTGATTTCTTCGCCGAGGACCTCGTTTGAGCGGTGGTGCATGCCATTGGCTGGCTCTATCCATAATATATACATGCTATTTTTGTGATGATTTTGGATCACACATTGTGCTTGAAGTGATGATTTTTGTGTGAACTGTGCATGTTTTTTTTTCAAATTCATGATGACGAAACTATATGTTATGATGGTTATGTTATACATGTTTTAATTTTAATATTCTTATGATGTACATTGTGTAGTGATCGAAGTTGATACGGCTAGGACACACAATATACACAAGTTTAGTTTTTACTCCACCAACTATAGAAGATCGGTTATGTGCAACCACTGAGGGAGTCCTGGATTAGGGGGTGTTCGGCCAGCCGGACTATACTCTCAGCCGGACTCCAGGACTATGAAGATACAAGTTAGAAGACTCCGTCCCGTGTCCGGAAGGTTCTTTCCTTGGCGTAGAAGGCAAGCTAGGCGTGCGGGTACTCAAGATCTCCTACCAAGACAACCGACTCTGTGTAACCCTAACCCTATCCGGTGTCTATATAAACCGGAGGGTTTTAGTCCGTAGGACGAGAATCATTCATTATTCATCACAACCATAGGCTAGCTTCTAGGGTTTAGCCTCCTTGATCTCGTGGTAGATCTACTCTTGTACTACCCATATCATCAATATTAATCAAGCAGGAGTAGGGTTTTACCTCCATCGAGAGGGCCCGAACCTGGGTAAAACAAAGTGTCCCCTGTCTCCTGTTACCATCCGACCTTGACGCACAGTTCGGGACCCCCTACCCGAGATCTGCCGGTTTTGACACCGACATTGGTGCTTTCATTGAGAGTTCCTCTGTGTCGTCGCCTTCGGGTTCGATGGCTCCTTTGATCATCAGCAACGACGAGGTCTAGGGTGAGACTTTTCTCCCCGGACAGATCTTCGTCTTCGGCGGCTTCGCTCTGCGGGCCAACTCCCTTGGCCATCTGGAGCAGATCGAAAGCTACGCCCCTGGCCATCAGGTCAGGTTTGGAAGCTTAAACTATACGGCAGACATCCGAGGAGACTTGATCTTCGGTGGATTCGAGCCACAGCCGAGCGTGCCGCACCATCTCGAGGGACATGATATAGCTCTGCCCCCGAATAGTGCCCTGGAGGCCGCACACGCTCCGGCCCCAACCCTCGATTCGGAGCCCGTTGCGTTCGTTGAGGATGAACGGTTGGGCGTCACCTCAGGGGCTGCGATCTCAAAGGCGATCGAGCCGAACGACAGCCCCGCACTCCGCATGGCCCATGACCTCGAGGAGCCGGACTCTTCCCCGAGTCCCGAAACTCCCTTGCCCCCGCCGATCGAATCGGATTGGGCGCCTATAATGGAGTTCTCCGCCGCGGATATTTTTCAGCATTCACCCTTTGGTGATATACTGAACTCTCTCAAGTCTCTCTTTTTGTCAGGAGAGCCCAGGCCGAACTATGGCCTGCGAGGTTGGGATTCGGACGACGAAGAAATTCAAAGCCCGCCCACCACCCACTTAATAGCCACTGTCGACGACCTAACCGACATGCTCGACTTCGGCTCCGAAGACTTCGACGGTATGGACGACGAAGGAGGAGATGAACAAGAGCCAGCACCTGTAGGGCGCTGGACTGCCACCTCGTCATACGACATATACATGGTGGACGCTCCGAAAGACGGAGATGGCGATGGAACAGCGGAGGATGGCACCTTTAAAAAGCCTCCCAAACGCCGGCGTCAGCGGCGCCGCTCTAAGTCCCGCCAAAGCAAGAACGGTGATTCCGGCACAGGGGATAACACTACCCCAGATAGCGCCGAAGACCACCAATCCCAGCAAGATTCGGCACAGGAAGATGGAGAAGCCAGTCCCCACGAGAGGGCGGCAGAACAAGAGGTTGAGGACGATAACTATATGCCTCCCTCCGAAGACGAGGCAAGCCTCGGCGACGATGAATTCGTCGTACCATCAGACCCAGCCGAACAAGAGCGTTTTCAACGCAGACTCATAGCCACGGCAAATAGCCTAAAGAAAAAGCAGCAACAGCTTCGGGCTGATCAAGACTTGCTAGCTGACAGATGGACAGAAGTCCTTGCGGCCGAGGAGTATGAACTCGGACGCCCCTCCAAAAATTATCCTAAGCACCGGCCGCTCCCCCTGTCAGAGGAGGAAGCACAAGACATGGCAGATCGGCCACCTCGTGGCCGCGACAGGGAAACCTGCCGAACAACCAAACAAACCATGCCCCGCCGCCGCTTTACCAAGGCACGGGAAAACGAGCCAGACCTGCGAAGCGTACTGGAGGATAAGGCAAGGCAAACAAGATCGATCTACGGATCGCGCGGACGCCCAAACTTTCAGTCCGGACAACATAAATCCGGCCGGGCCGAAAACAACAAGCACGGCTCTGCCGAGCTGCGTAATGACATAGCCCAGTACAGGGGCGCCGCACACCCACTATGCTTCACAGACGAGGTGATGGATCATAAAATCCTAGAGGGTTTCAAACCCATCAATATAGAATCATACGATGGTACGACAGATCCGGCAGTCTGGATCGAGGATTATCTCCTCCATATCCATATGGCACGAGGCGACGAACTACACGCCATTAAATACCTCCCACTTAAGCTTAAGGGACCAGCCAGACATTGGCTTAACAGCTTGCCTGCAGATTCGATCGGTTCTTGGGAGGACCTGAAAGCCGCATTCCTTGACAACTTCCAGGGCACTTATGTGCGACCGCCGGACGCCGATGACCTAAGCCACATAATTCAGCAGCCAGACGAATCGGCTATGCAGTTCTGGACACGGTTCCTAACAAAGAAAAATCAGATAGTCGATTGTCCGGACGCAGAGGCCCTAGCGGCCTTCAAGCATAATATCCGTGACGAATGGCTGGCCCGGCACCTAGGACAGGAAAAGCCGAAATCCATGGCCGCCTTCACGACACTCATGACCCGCTTTTGTGCGGGCGAAGACAGCTGGCTAGCTCGTAGCAACAACCTATCGAAGAAAACTGGTAATCCGGATAAAAAGGACCAAAGTGGCAGGTCACGCCGGAGTAATCAAAAGCGACGCGTTAGCAGCGACAACAATGAGGATACGGCAGTAAATGCCGGATTCAGAGGCCATAAATCCGGTCAGCGGAAGAAGCCATTCAAAAAGAATAACCAGGGCCCGTCCAGTCTGGACCGAATACTCGACCGCTCGTGTCAGATTCATGGCATCCCCGAAAGGCCAGCCAATCACACCAACAGAGATTGTTGGGTGTTCAAGCAGGCAGGAAAGATAAATGCCGAACATAAAGACAAGGGGCTGGACAGCGACGACGAGCAGGAGCCCGGGCCGCCGAACAGCAAAGGACAGAAGGGGTTTCCCCCGCAAGTGCGGACGGTGAACATGATATACGCAACCCACATCCCCAAAAGGGAGAGGAAGCGCGCACTACGGGACGTGTACGCGATGGAGCCAGTCGCCCCAAAGTTCAACCCATGGTCCTCCTGCCCGATCACTTTCGATCGAAGGGACCACCCCACTAGCATCCGTCACAGCGGTTTTGCCGCATTGGTTCTCGACCCAATAGTTGACGGATTTCATCTCACAAGAGTCCTCATGGACGGCGGCAGCAGCCTGAACCTGCTTTATCAGGACACAGTGCGTAAAATGGGCATAGATCCATCAAGGATCAAGCCAACAAGGACGACCTTTAAAGGCGTCATCCCAGGTGTAGAAGCCAACTGTACAGGCTCTATAACACTTGACGTGGTCTTCGGATCTCCGGATAACTTCCGAAGCGAAGAGTTAATCTTCGGCATAGTCCCGTTCCGCAGTGGCTATCACGCCCTGCTCGGACGAACCGCATTCGCTAAATTCAATGCGGTGTCGCACTATGCATATCTCAAGCTCAAGATGCCAGGCCCTCGAGGCGTAATCACGGTCGGCGGAAACACCGAACGCTCCATCCGGACGGAGGAGCACACGGTGGCAATCGCAGCGGAGGTTCAAAGCAGCCTTTTAAGGCAACTCTCCAGTCCGGCCGCTAAAAAGCCGGACAATGCAAAGCGCGCCCGGGGCAACCTGCAGCAAGACCAATTGGCGCGTTCGGAGCAAGCGTAGCAATGCAGCCCCAACCCTGGCTACAACTGCATAGCAGAGCTAGTACCTAGAGTACATAATTACGCCCTTAAAATTCCATGGGCACAGGGGAAGGGGCATATTCACGGCATGCCTACAGTACGACGTCAAACGCACTAGGGGCTGCCGGATTCTTTTTCTTACTTTCAGGACTCCACATTCTGGACAACCTGTTCGGCGAGGACGTCGCACAGACGATACAAGACCCAGGACAGCAGACAAAGTAACGCCGCATTATGGAACTTTCAGGTGGTCTCTATTTCGAGCAATATAACTGTATTTAAATTCCGCGGCCTGCGCCTGACTAGGACATGTTATATGGCTTAGCACCTTTTTTCTTCGCTTATTTCACTAATTGTATCGTTCGGCTTGAGTAAACAGCCTTCTTATAAATAATGCATAGCGTTAGTCTATTTTTTGCATTGTGATCTTTTTTATTCGTATGTTTATTTCACAACGTGATGGCACCCGTACACTATGGTACGGCAAACCACTCCAGGGGCTTCATCACCCTTCTTATCTGGTCGTGAAAAGTCCGCACACTTCCATCAGTGCGGCACCCCGAACTTATAGCACTATATGCATCGGCTCCGAGTCATGATTTTGGTCATATGTTGGGTTTGCCCGGCTCCTATGTTTTGGTACCTTACGTTCCGCTCTATCGGCTAAGGTAGCACTAGGAGAACCGCTGCGATTTGCGCCCCAGATCAGGTGGGTGAGCGCCTCAGTGTAGAAAGCTAAAACAGACTGTCATGATAGGGCGTGAGACCGGTCGCTGTTTGAGAGGTTTTTTCGAGTCCTTAAAGGCTTATGCCGTTTTCGAACGGAGAGCTGGTTAAATCCGGCTAAAAGGCGTGGATAGTGCCCCGAATTCGGCCTTCCGAACTAGGGGCTTCGCCGAAATTTAAAATTATAACGTTCTATGGCTAAGTGAGACTGTTCAAGCATTATAGTCCGATTGCCTGGTTCGTTGTGCTGCGGGCCTCCCTCGAAGGACCCAACTATGGGAACAAGAGCCCGCAGGTTTATCCCGAACACCTCAGCACTAGTTGCATGAGGGCAGAAGCCGATGACTCGCCATCTCTCAGTTATTGATAAACGGCCGCACACAAAACAATATTTTAAATTCAAAGCATTGCTTAAAGCGCATACGAACAAGTTTTCGGCGTACAGGATAAAAGCGAACGAGTTCATTGATAGATTACATCATGGGTACATTCATCCGCAATAAGGCGGGATCCGGCAAGAACTTCCTTATAATACATCTCGGGCTTGCGATGTTCTTTCCCCTGCGGCGGACCGTCCGTCACCAGCTTCTCGCCGTCCAGCTTGCCCCAGTGTACCCTTACATGGGCAAGGGCCCTCCAGGCACCTTCGATGCAGGACGAGCGCTTGATGACTTCAAGCCGCGGACAGGCCTCCACCAGCCGCCGCACTAGCCCAAAGTAGCTCCCTGGCAGGGCCTCTCCAGGCCACAGCCGAACTAATAAGTCCTTCATGGCCTGTTCAGCCGCCTTGTAGAGCTCGGCCAGCTGCTTCAGCTGGTCGCTCAAGAGCACAGGGTGTCCGGCCTCAGAATACTGAGACCAGAACACACTCTCCGTCGAGCTGTTCCCTTCGCTCCGGAAGAATGCGGCGGCATCGGATGCACTGCGGGGTAGATCGAAGAACGCCCCTGTAGAACTCCGGATCCGGGTAAGTAACAGGTATTTTACTTTTATGTTCCTACTTTGCATTGAGAATGTCTTACCTGCTGCTATCTTTCTCATCTCCTCCAACTCTTGGAGGGCCCTTTGGGCTTCGGCCTTGGCACTCTTGGTGGCCTCAACGGCGGAGGCGAGTTCGGTGGCTTGCGCTTTCACGTCAAGCTCCAAACCCTCATGTTTTTCCATGAGAGCTTGCAGCTTCTGCTGCACCTCTCCGTATTGGCCGCCGAGCCTCTCTCGTTCAGTGCGCTCCTCGGCCGCCTTCTTCTCGGCCTCGGCGAGCGCCCGCTTTAGGGTCTCCACCTCTGTGGTGACCCCTACAATAGGCAGTTTAATCCTGTTATTTTTTGCAATCAAGCCTCTCTATAGGCATATTTTATTATTGAAGGGGTCATCTTACCTTCCTTCTCCTCGAGCTGCCTCTTGGCAAGACCGAGCTCCTGCTCGGACTGCTCGAAGTCCTTCTTCAGGACCTCCACCTGCGCAGTCAATGCGGCGGCGGATAGTAGGGAAGCCTGCATACGCATATTTGACTTTTCATAGTTAGACTCCTGCGGAATTATTAGATCCTCTATTCGGCTTTTCTTTCCGAACACCGAACAAAGCATCAGGGGCTACTGTCTATGCGGTAATTAACTCAGAATCTTTTTTGTTTACCTGGAAGCCTGTTAGAAGGCTGGTGCAGGCTTCATTCAGCCCGCTCTTGGCGGACTGAACCTTCTGGACCACCGTACTCATAATAGTACGGTGCTCCTCGTCAATGGTGGCGCCTTCAAGCGCCTCCAGCAGATTGTCCGGCGCCTCTGGTTGGACAGAGGTCGCCGGCTCGGATAGCTTACTCCCTTTAAAAGGAGTTCGCCCACCGTGAGCTCGGACGTTGGAGTCCGGCACGGTGTCCGGCTTAAAGCCGGGCTGGGAGCCCTGGGGGGTTTTATCCCCTGTACTCCTGGGGTCCTGAGGATTGCCTTGCGGCTCCTCCAGGACCACCTCCTCCTTCTCCATTTGGCGGGATGCCACTTCGGCATCATCCGCCTCGCGGGGGGAGACCGCGGGAGGAACGGAGTCCATCTCCGACGGATCCAGGGAACCGCCCGACGAAATGTCGAGCGCGTCCCGGGGCGGCCTGCATAATTATGTTTAACTTAAGGGAAAGTTATGGAAAACATCATGAGTTACTCTGATATCCGAATACTTACGATTTCGCCGGACGCTTGGTCCTTTTCGGCCACTCCTCCTCGTCCGCTTGAGCGGCTAGGGAGTAGTTCGGCGGAGGGGTCTTCCTCTTCTTGGACCCCTTAGCCGCCCCCGTCGGGGCAGCTTTCCTCTTCTTACCCTCCCCCGTTGGAGAGGGAGGGATTTCTTCTTCCTCCTCCTCGTTTTCACGAGCGGAGGGCGTCGCAGACTCGTCCGATGACGAGTCCGACATCACCACATTACGGGCACTCTTTCGAGTCCCGGTGGTCTTGATCTTCTTGACCTTCTTTTCCGGTACCACGTACGGTGCCGGAGCCAACAGCTTCTCTAGAAGAGCTGGGGCTTGGTCTCCTGGCAGAGGAGCCGGACAGTTGATCGGTCCGGCTATCTTCAGCCACTGCTGTTAAAGACAAAAGGGAGTTCTTAGAAAATCCCGCGTAGAGTTAATCTACAATGAGGAGCCTAATAAACCTGTGAAAGGGGCGAATGGCTTACCTCCTTAGCATCGCGTTGCGAGCTATATCCGCGATTTTCAGAGGCGGATGTGGGGCATTCGGCGCCTTTGGTTAGCACTTTCCAGACGTCTTCATACGTCGTGTCGAAGAGCCTGTTGAGGGTTCGGTGTTGCGCCGGATCGTATTCCCACAAAGTGAAATCCCGTCGTTGGCACGGGAGGACCAGACGAATGAGCATAACCTGGATTATGTCAACATGCCGGGTCGGCCTGTTCACCAGGGACTGGATGCAAGTTTGCAATCCGGCCACTTCGCTCTCGTTGCCCCATGATAAGCCCGTCTCTTGCCAGGACTTGAGACGCGTGGGGGGTCTGGATCTAAATTCGGGGGCCGCGGCCCATGTTGCGTCGCGTGGCTCGGTGATGTAAAACCACCCAGCCTGCCACCCCTTCAAGGATTCCACAAAGGAACCCTCGAACCAGACGGCGTTGGCCATTCGGCCAGCCATCGCACCTCCGCACTCCGCCTGGGTGCCGGACACCACCTTGGGCTTGACGTTGAAGGTCTTGAGCCAGAGGCCGAAGTGGGGGCGGACGCGGAGGAATGCCTCGCACACGACGATAAACGCCGAGATGTTGAGGACGAAGTTGAGGGCCAGATCGTGGAAATCTAGGCCATAGAGGGAGGAAGACCACCCTCTCCTTAGGCCCAGGGGTGGGAATAAGTTGCCCCGCCTCAGGGAGCCGGTGCGTGATGTCGTTGGACAGATATCCGGCCTTCCTAAGCTTTGTGATTTGCCTCTCCGTAACGGAGGAAACCATCCACTTGCCCCCTGCTCCGGACATCGTTGGAGTGGATTGAGGGCTAGAGGGCGAACTCGGGCGTTGGAGCTTGAGTGCGCAAGAGATGGATAGGCAGAGGAGGAAGAAGGCGTAGGTGAGAAAGGAGGATCTTTATCCCCTTATATAGGCTGATGCCGTTATGCGTCCCCACCTACCTCATAAAACTCGCCTGCCGCTCAAACGCCGTGGTAAATAGCGCGGTTGGGTTACCCACGTCCGTATTAATGAGAATCCCGTTAAAGGGGGCACACGATCTCTGCTTCGACAAGACGTGCCAAGGAAACCGCCTCGTTGAACGTGCTGCGGTGGAACAGTAAAAATAACCCATACAGAAGGCTTGGACGCAGTGTTATGACGCACTGCGGAATACGTCAGCAGATTTGATTTGTGCTTATGTTATTCTCTGTATGGCAATACGTGGAAATTTGTTTTGCAGAGCCGGACACTATTTCTTGGTGTTCATTATCTTCTTGAAGAAACTTGGAGGAGGAACCCGCCTTGCAATGCCGAAGACAATTTGCGCGCCGGACTCGTCGTCATTGAAGCCTGGTTCAGGGGCTACTGAGGGAGTCCTGGATTAGGGGGTGTTCGGCCAGCCGGACTATACTCTCAGCCGGACTCCAGGACTATGAAGATACAATTTAGAAGACTCCGTCCCGTGTCCGGAAGGTTCTTTCCTTGGCGTAGAAGGCAAGCTAGGCGTGCGGGTACTCAAGATCTCCTACCAAGACAACCGACTCTGTGTAACCCTAACCCTATCCGGTGTCTATATAAACCGGAGGGTTTTAGTCCGTAGGACGAGAATCATTCATTATTCATCACAACCATAGGCTAGCTTTTAGGGTTTAGCCTCCTTGATCTCGTGGTAGATCTACTCTTGTACTACCCATATCATCAATATTAATCAAGCAGGAATAGGGTTTTACCTCCATCGAGAGGGCCCGAACCTGGGTAAAACAAAGTGTCCCGTGTCTTCTGTTACCATCCGACCTTGACGCACAGTTCGGGACCCCCTACCTGAGATCCGCCGGTTTTGACACCGACAATCACCGTTAATGAAGTAATTTACTCCACTAACTTTATTCCGTCGAATACTTCCTTAAATTTTAGGGGATCGATTAGAAATGCCCTAACCAAACCAAATCCATGGGTATGTATGCAGATCATCGACCAAATCCTTCCCGATTCACTTAGCGCTTCTCGGTTGAAACTCCATAGAGCAGAGTACAAATGCTAAGGAAGAATGGGTCGGGCTCGTTGTACTTGGCCTTTTATAATTATTTGATTTGATTATTGGGCATCCAAGTTTTATGGATCGACGTTGGAAAGGTTTTTAAGAGCATCTGCTGCCCTCCTCGGCGGGACGAGCTCCTCAGACGGACGTCAGACGTGTAGGACCATCCATCAGGCATCCGACGACAGCCTCGACTACCCTATCCTGTTCGTGGTGTTAGAGGATCTCGTCCCAAAAACCGAGCACGCCATGCACGACGCTTGCTTGGCGCTCTCGTGGTGGCGCAAGCTCGACGGCATGGCAATGGAGGCGGCCGGTGGCTTCATACCTCGCTCGCCAAGAAGCACGGCGACTTGGGGGACTTTCTCGGAGAAGCAGAGCACCGCCGTCGCTGCCGTGTATGGCAACTTTCTCTGTACGTCTTTTTTTTTAAAAAAAAATTCATTCAAATCACGAATCAGTACAAACTAGTTGACCCTTACAAGCACACTGAAACGCAAACACAAAGGACCATGAACACCTAGAGTACCCTAAGACAACCATAACACAAGAAGATCTTCGAAGCCATGTGTCATCATCCCTGAATCTTGAGAGAAGACCCCTGCAGCAGAAGGATCTGCAACCAGTCGCAAACATGTCATCATCTTCGACCACGGTACAATTGCCGCCACGCTGCTTCCTCCTTTCTTGACACCAGCGCTGAGAGGGCATGGACATCAATCCAACACACCTGCAACAGTCGTCGCCATCTTTGGCTTTGAGTACCGCGAAAAATGTCCCTTCCGAAAGAAAGAGAAGTGGGACGTGTAGGTCCATCCATCAGCCATCCGACGGCTGCCTCGACTCCCCTCTCCTGTAGGAGTACCTCTTTGGGGTGCTACTAGAAGATCTCGTTCCAGAAACAGAGGGCGTCAATCGGCCCAGACGGCGGCCCGATGCTTGCTTGGCGCCTCTCGCGGTGGTGCAAGCTCCACGGCGTGGCAACGGAGGCGGCCGGGCACGGGTCTCGTGTAATTGCTTTCTTGGCGTTCTGGTGGCTTCATACCTCGCCCGCCATGAAGCACGACGACCTGGGGGACTTGCTCTGAGAAGCACCGCCGCCGCCGTGTATGCCAACCTTCTCCATGCGACGTTCGTGAGGTCGACACTTCCAACTTGCTCTTCGTGGAGCACACGAACCCTGCTTGGATGGATAGTCGCGCCGCGACGCACAAGGGCGCTGATATGGTTATATGTCTAGGATGTAGGTTGCTTATCAGTGGATGAGGTGATGCATCAGGTCTGATGGAAAAAAGTGGTGTGGTGGTTGTATCCAGACTTCTATTTTCTCAATGAAAATGGGTTATCGAAAATAAAAAAATCCTCGCTAACGCGCGCAACAACGAGGCTGCCACTAGAGTTTTTTCCCGACGGAGAAGGAGCTCGGCCGCGGTGTCATTGGGAGCATCGGCGTCGGACATGGTGAACTGGTGACAGTCCGTGTGGTAGCGCACAAGATACGGTCGGTGAGAGCAGCCTTGGAGGAAGGAGACCACGCGACGAGATGTCCATTGCGTGCATGCCGGCGTTCGAGGCGCTGGTGCTACTGCTGACGATCATTCAGTGGCTTGGGTAACAAGAACACATGGCGACACATCCACTGTGCATCCGGCGGGCGGCAAGGTCTCGATTAGATGCAGCCAGCGATCATCGATCAATGAGGGGTTCTATATGAATGATCTGCACTGCCACATGCGGTGGCGCCATCCTCTTCGGCGTGCAGAACACAACAATGTCTTTTTTTTTTCGAACCGGGCTTTTCCCCTTTCCATTATTTTCATAACGGAAATACAATGTCTAGGAATCTGAAACTAGAAGGGTTAGGGAAAGAAGAAAAACGAGTCCGGGGCAATAACAGGAAACCCACCATCTGCGCCTGTCATCAGGAACAACAGATCATGGGGCGAAAACCTATTATCACCCGAAACTGCCTACAGGAGCTAGAAAAATATCGCAGATATTACAACCGCACATCACCAGGACAAAGCCAAAGTACCAACAATAACCAGAAGAAACTACAGCGATTCCCGCAAGCAAAGATCCAGCAGAACATCCTTCGCAAATGACGCCGAGCCCAATCTTTCTTCAGCTTCAGTCGCGCCCGTCCATGTTTGGCGCCGGAGGAAGTCCACACAGCAGCATCATCTGGGTAGTATTTGCTTTCAGCATCTCCGCGCCCTTCTTCAACATCTCTTCCATCTCAGGTTTCTGAAGACCTGCCCAATATATTAGAAAGGCACAAGCTGTGAACACGATCTCAAAAGGAGAATTAATCCATTTGTGTTCGAAAGTAGCTCTGTTCCGGGCTAGCCATATGGCCCAGCATATGACACAACAATGTCTTGTGACGGCCTTCTCAACTTCCATGCGCAGCTCACTGTCGGAGCGATGCACAAGGCACCGTTGCTCGTGATGAGATTTCAGTCCTTGGAAGGCCCCATGGCGCTCGACGTCCGTTGCCCCGCCCGGCGAGGGAGGACGACAGCCAGGATACCTTAGAGCATCCACAGTCGAGCGTCTCAAACCATCCTCAAATGTCCGACAAAGAAACCCCGACTCAACCGGGCATCTCAAATCCGCCTTAAACGTCTGCGTTGATTGACACTTCTCATATCCATCCTAAATCTAAGGCGGATATGGGGAGGCCCGAACTCGTCCGTCACGTCAGACTTGTGCGCGAGTCCCCCAGAAATCATCCGGAAATCCAACGGTCTGATGGGCATCACCTCTGATGGAGCTGTGAACGCCGCTCCGGCTCATCTCCCGAGGCCAAAAGTCTGGCTATTTAAGTTGAGCGGTGTCCTCTGCTCTAGACACATCCTCTTCCTCCCTCTCCGCGCCACTAGCCCGAGCCCATTTCTCTCCGTCTCCTGCTCCTTCATCCCTCACCGTCTGCCTTCATCATAGCCCGACAGAAGAAGACCACTTACGCTATGCTAACACCGGAGCGCCGCTTCCCGATGCAGGAGGAGATCGCTTCGGGGTTCCTTTATCTTTTTTCCTCGCCTACGAATAGTTTTGGGTTATATGACTTTGCTAGTTGGCAACATGTTTTCGTGTGTGTGAGAGTTGGTGTTGGTTGTGTGGATTCTAACTATGCAAAGACCTGGTAAATGCGCTCATTGTGCTATGTATCTTCTTGATGGTGCATTTTGAGGTACTCCTTCCATTCACTTTTATAAGTCATTTCAGGCAAGTGAAAATGGACTGTTTTGCATGCTGTCTGAAATGTCCTCAATGCCTTATAAAAGTGACCAGAGCGATTAATACATTTTATTATAAAAAGCAACTAACCTACTATTGACTAAACCTGTAAAAAAAGCGGGTGTGGAAACATAGACTCAAGGTTTAGGAGGAGACGGTGGCCCGATCGAGAAGAAACAACGCGTGCTACCACTAGTTGTTGTCTTGTTGGCTCTGGATTCGAACGCCTGGCTTCGATCACACGTGACGTGCGTGCATGGAGAATCACGTCGCCGGCCGCAGACAAAAGATCTGATGTGGGCCACACGGCATGCATGCGCATCAAACAGCGGACGTGGCACAGGATCGAGCAGCCGAGGTTCATCGTGGCTGCCACGCTGGGGGAGACGCGTCCGACGGAAGACGCCTCCTGAACGAGAAGGCGCATCCCAGATTTCATCCTGCGCATGTGCTTGTAGTAGTACTACTTGTTCATCGATCGCATTTCTTGCCCCCCATCCCGATCCATGTGCCGCAGCAGGCACGCACGTGCACGCGTATCCAAGTCAAACCTAGGTTCTCCTAAAAACAAAGTCAAAGCTAGGTTTTGAATCTTACTTTCTTTTGAGGGGGATTGAATCATATTTTCTTTCGAGGGGAATGAACCTCTAAATTTTGGAGCATGATTGGTTTAATGCCAAATGTTGACATGCCAATATTTGGTAAATACCAAACGTCGCTCAATGATTGGTTGGCTATCAACATTTTTTTGTCAATCTCACAAAAAGTTGCCAATATCCTTTTTTTGGTAAATTTTTTGATTTATTCGTTTTCAATCACGGTAGTACAACGAACACTATAACGCTGCGTTTGGATGTCTGTATTGGAGGCCTCTGTATTGTATTGGTTTCAATTCCAATTCAGCCAGGAAACTGTAATGGACATGAATACGAATTCGGTTGTTTGGATGTATATTGAATTGGGTCACAGAATCGTCATGAGGTTTCAATACAGAAACATGTTTGGATGTCAAACACTGGAATTGCATAGCAACATTAGTATATTATGCATTAAAACAGTAAACAGTAGTTGTATGACTATAATTGGATGATTATATAGTAAAAATTATCATCAAATATTTTAGAAATCGAGGACGACATCATTTAATATTGACACACACAAAAAATTACACCAACAAAGTGTAATACATCTAGTTTAAATAGGTGTCTCAAATTCTCAACGACACATAGTTCCAAATCCAACCTGCAATAAGAGGATACATCGACAAAAGGACTGGGAAGAAAAAGAAACATAACTGGCTGCCTGGAGCTAGGGAACAAGGGTGTTGGAAGAAGGGGCTGGTTGGAGCCAGAGAAGAAGGCGGGTCAGGAGGTGGCCCGAGGGAGAGGAGATGTGCACCGGCAGTGGGCCACCGCACGGCTGGGAAGGAAAGGAAGGGTCGGCGCCGGAGGGGACTGCCGTCGTTCGCATCAGATGCGATCTGTCCGCGGCGAGCAGGGGCGGAGAGAACGGGAAGGGTCAGCACTGGAGGAGGGGAAGGGACAGCGGCAGAGGAAATAGGGAACGGAAGGCGGGCACCATACCTACGCCGCCGCGGTGGATCTGCCAGGGCGCCACCGTCGATCTGCCAGGGCGCCGCTCTGCTCTCTCGAACCCTTCTGTCTCGTGGCGGAGGAAGAAAGAAAGCCCGAAGCGTTTTGTTTTGCGGGAGCGAGGCAATTCAGGAGAAATCGGAGGTCCAGGCCTCTGTATTGGCGCGATGGGTGGGCGCGTGCAAGCGAAAACGCCCACGTATTCGTTTCCGTTTCAGAGTGTTATTTTAGAGTACATCCAAACGTCTGTATTGGGGTTAGACCAATACCAAATCCAATTCAACGGCCCAATACGGACATCCAAACGCAGCATAAATAATAAAAAATACATCCAGATCTGTAGACCACCTAACGACGACAGCTGAAGACGAGCCGCTGTCATCGTCTTTCCCTCGCCGGAGCCGGACAAAACTTGTTGTAGTAGACAGCGGAGAAGTCGTCGTGCTATGGCCCCATAGGACCAACGCAATAGAACGGCAACCGCCGCCGGTGAACAGTACTCCCTCCGTCCTTCAAAGAGTGTACTTCCAACTTTGTTGGAGGGTCAAACTAATTCAAAATTTGACCAAGTTTGTGCAAAATTATATCAATGTTTGTGAAACCAAATATGTATATAAAAATATATTTTATCATGAATGTAATGCTAGTAATTTGATGACATGAATGTTGGTGTATTATTGTATAAATACGGTCAAGCGTAAAAAAAAGTTTGACTTTCCAACAAAGTTTACAGTATATCGGTTGAAGTAGATTCTTCTTTTCTCTCAAAAAACCCCTTCCCAAACTGTACAAGCTTCTTCCAAAGCATACGGCTTTCTCGAGTACACTCTTTTAAGGATGGAGGGACTAGTGTAGAACAAAAAGATCAAATATGAAGACACTCAAACGTAGACAAATGACGACTAGATCCGAGCAAGTCCATCAAAGACAGATCCATCGATGAAGTTGCCAATATTCGGATAAGTAAAAAAAGGATTCCTAATAAAAATTCTAAAAGTTAACTTTAAAAAGATACCATCCAAATTCATTTATTTGAGCCACTAAACTATAAGCTTCACTGCACTATTTCACGAAACTACATTCAGGACACATAGTTCACCAATTCTTCACGAGACAACTTATCCAAATAAGACGAGAAGGATAATTATACGCTTCAACGGAAACACAACTTCCTTGACATCTACTACAAGTGCAGTCGATACTTGCATCATCTCCTTATTGTGTTCATTGCCATCTTCCTGAACACTTTTGTCATTTTCTCTGTTGACTTTTTTTGACCTGCACGCCTGCTTCTTCTCTGCCTCCACATGAATAAACTTGCACATTGCTTGAATGCAAGCAACTTGTTCAACAACATTCATTAGACTTCTCTGGATAAATAGATCAATGTATTCTCCTTCCCAATATAAAAATAATATTAGGCCAACACCGAGCTCATCACATTGCTTCAATGCAAGCAACAACAACCATGTGAGCACTTACTCTATCCTTTTCACATTTTGTCATTTGAGAAGTGAGTTGAATGTTATAGATGCTTCCATTGTGAACGAGACACTCACTTGGGTGCATGCAAGGGCATGAGCTATTATGTCTAATCCTTGATATCACTCTTATCATGAGCATTTCATATATTGAATACTTTGCTCCCTTGTATTGCATGTAACCCTTGTAGGTACTTGGATATGTACTAGTTCATAAAGCTTTCTCTCAACATTCATATCTAGAGCAAAGGAGATTGAACCAAGTATCTATACCTTTGGTGTGATTAAGGAACAAGACAACTGAAACATATCCTTTGACACTTTATGACTCCATGCTTCACTCTTGTCAAAATGGATACACATGTGGGTCCTTGCAAAACTAATCCATTTAAGAAGATGAGCTACAAATGAAAGGATCACTCCAATTTTCACTCCATGAGCATCCACCTCAAGTTCAACTACATGAAGGATATCCACATCAAACCAGTGTAAGTTCTCACATCTTAGAGAAGTTTTACTCAAAGACATGAGTAAATGAACTCAACAAGATGTGAATACATTGAAATGCTTAAATGAGAAATGGCAACCCCATTTTGAGCTTAACGGTGAGTATGACCTATGATCAAGTGATCTCATTTGACTCCTGAGTCAACATACTCTAACATAGGTGACTTAGTCGCCCCCCCCCTCTAGATGAAGTTCTCTAGTGTTCTCTTGCTACTTCTTGAGCTTACGTCGGTTTTTCCCTTGAAGAGGAAAGGGTGATGCAGCAAAGTAGAGATACGTATTTTCCTCAGTTTGAGAACCAAGGTATCAATCCAGTAGGGGGTACGTACAAGCAAGTCTCCAATCTATGCACATGCACAAGCAATCAAACACTTGCACCCAACGCGATGAAGGGGTTGTCAACCCCTCTATGGTCACTTGCAAGGATGAGACTGATAAAGATAGATATAAAAGATTACTAAAAGGTAAAATAAAGTAAACACAAATAAATTGCAGCAAGATATTTTTGGGTTTTTGGTTTTGTAGATATGAAAATATATGATGGAAAATAGACCCGGGGGGCATAGGGTTCACTAGAGGCTTCTCTCTTGAAAGAAAACTTAAGATGGGTAAACAAATTACTGTTGAGCAATTGATAGAAAGTGCAAAGTTATGACGATATCTAAGGCAATGATGATGAATATAGGCATCACGTCCGTGACAAGTAGACCTACTCCTGCCTGCATCTACTACTATTACTCCACACATCGACCGCTATCCATCATGCATCTAGAGTATTAAGTTCATAAGAATGGAGTAACGCCTTAAGCAAGATGACATGATGTAGAGGGATAAACTCAAGCAATATGATATAAACCCCATCTTTTTATCCTTGATGGCAACAATACAATATGTGCCTCGCTACCCCTACTATGTCACTGGGTGAGGACACCGCAAGATTGAACCAAAAACTAAGCACCTCTCCCATTGCAAGAAAAACCAATCTAGTTGGCCAAACCAAACCAATAATTCAAAGAGAAATACAAAGATATCAAATCATGCATATAAGAATTCAGAAGATACTCAAATAATACTCATAGATAATCTGATCATAAATCCACAATTCATCGGATCTCAAAAAACACACCGCAAAAGAAGATTACATCAGATAGAAGTCCACAAACATTGAGGAGAACATGGTATTGAAGATCAAAGAGAAAGAGAAGCCATCTAGCTACTAACTATGGACCCGTAGGACCCGTAGGTCTGTGGTAAACTACTCACACATCATCGGTAGGGCAATAGGGTTGATGTAGAAGCCCTCCATGATCGAATTCCCCTCCGACAGATCGTCGGAAAAGGTCCAAAGATGGGATCTCACGAGAACAGAAGCTTGCGAGGGCGGAAAAGTATTTTGGTGGACGCTTCTATTGGTTTCGGAATATTTTAGGATTTATATATATAGCTGAGATTAGGATCGGGGGACTCCCGAGGGGCCCACAAGCCAGGGAGGCGCGCCCTGAGGGCTTGTGGTGCCCTCGGGACTCTTCTAGCCCTCTCCCCAAGTCTTCTGGTCCAAGAAAAATCATCGCGAAAGTTTTATTCCGTTTGGACTCCGTTTGATATTCCTTTCTGAAAAGGTCAAAAACAAGGAAAAACAGCAACTAGCAATGGGCACTAGGTTAATAGACTAGTCACAAAAAAATGATATAAAATAGTATGGTAATGCATATAAAGCATCCAAGATAGATAATATAATAGCATGGAACAATAAAAAATTATAGATACGTTGGAGACGTATCATCTCTTCATTTGCATTTCTTTTTTCTAGAGTGTTTCCTTTTTATTAAAATAAATACATAAAAATATATAGAAAAAACTTCACCTAGATCTCTTTCTTTTTTGTGTTCTTTTGCTTTTTGTCAATTTTGGTTCAATTAATTGCAAATATTATTCCAATTCCTTGCAAATCCCTGTGAAAACTCTTTGCCTAGTGAGCTGAGTTGATTCAATATTCTCTATGTGTTGAACTTGGTCCCACCGACATGAAACGCATCGACGTCACCGAAGTGTAGTTAACACTACAACCTAGTTCATAGGTACAACCGATAATGACTGCTTGGGACTCAACGATGTGGCCTCTTTGTGTCGGCCTAATTTCGGATACACCGATTGGCACAACTCGGCGTCACCGTTCTCACAGCCTAAAGAATATATAATCAAGTTTTTTTTCTCTTTATCCCTTCTCTAGCTCAACTCAATGATTCTTTCCCTTTGCTTGCATCTACAACTACATAATGCCTAGTTGTACTTCTCCAGGACCACACTCACTTGACTCATAACCTTGAAGCCAGCCCTTCTTGGAAACTGATGTCAAGGGGGGGAGATTGATAACCCACAAGTATAGGGGATCGCAACAGTTTTCGAGGGTAGAGTATTCAACCCAAATATATTGATTCGACACAAGGGGAGCCAAAGAATATTCTCAAGTGTTAGCAGTTGAGTTGTCAATTCAACCACACCTGGATAACTTAATATCTGCAGCAAAGTATTTAGTAGCAAAGTAGTATGGAAGTAACGGTAACGGTAGCAAAAGTATTTCTTGGGGGTTTTGTAGTGATTGTAACAGTAGCAACGGAAAAGTAAATAAGCGAAGAATAATAAGTGAAAAGCTCATAGGCATTGGATCGGTGGTGGAGAATTATGCCGGATGCGGTTCATCATGTAACAGTCATAACATAGGCTGGCACAGAACTAGCTCCAATTCATCAATGTAATGTAGGCATGTATTCCGAATATAGTCATACGTGCTTATAGAAAAGAACTTGCATGACATCTTTTGTCCTACCCTCCTGTGGCAGCGGGGTCCTAACGGAAACTAAGGATATTAAGGCCTCCTTTTAATAGAGTACCGGATCAAAGCATTAACACATAGTGAATACATGAACTCCTCAAACTACGGTCATCACCGGGAGTGGTCCCGATTATTGTCACTTCGGGGTTGCCGGATCATAACACATAGTAGGTGACTATAGACTTGCAAGATAGGATCAAGAACTCACATATATTCATGAAAACATAATAGGTTCAGATCTAAAATCATGGCACTCGGGCCCTAGTGACAAGCATTAAGCATAGCAAAGTCATAGCAACATCAATCTCAGAACATAGTGGATACTAGGGATCAAACCCTAACAAAACTAACTCGATTACATGATGAATCTCATCCAACCCATCACCATCCAGCAAGCCTACGATGAAATTACTCACGCATGGCGGTGAGCATCATGAAATTGGTGATGGAGGATGGTTGATGATGACGATGGCGACGATTCCCCTCTCCGAAGCCCCGAACGGACTCCAGATCAGCCCTCCCAAGAGAGATTAGGGCTTGGCAGCGGCTCCGTATCGTAAAACGCGATGAATCCTTCTCTCTGTTTTTTTCTCCCCGGACGTGAATATATAGAGTTGGAGTTGAGGTCGGTGGAGCACCAGGGGGCCCACGAGGCAGGGGGCGCGCCCTTGGGGGGGGGCAGGCGTGCCTCCCACCCTCGTGGATAGGGTGTGGGACCCCTGGCCTTGATTCTTTCGCCAATATTTTTTATTATTTCCAAAAATAATCTCCGTGAAGTTTCAGGTCGTTCCGAGAACTTTTGTTTCTGCACAAAGATAACACCATGGCAATTCTGCCGAAAACATCGTCAGTCCGGGTTAGTTCCATTCAAATCATGCAAGTTAGAGTCCAAAACAAGGGCAAAAGTGTTTGGAAAAGTAGATACGACGGAGACGTATCAGAGATGCACATGAAAGCTTATTTTCAAATCTCTTCCATATCAAAAGGCACATCCTAAGGAAGAGAGATGCATTTCTAAAAGAGGAGGGAACCTACATGTTTCTAAGAGGGGAGAGGCATGTTGTTAATACAAGTTGAGTCTAGTTCTACTTTGATTTTGTCTATACATACCCTACTCCCATTATTCAATGATAGATTCAGGGGGGAGGAAGTTCAATTTTGGTTGAGAAAAATCCTTGAAATTTTATTGCAAATCTTATAAAGTCCATTTAGGGACATGTCTATATCTACAGAAGTACTCACCTAGCGATGCTCATCTAATACATGTCATGCATCCCGGTCTTGGTACTCTTGTGGATCTTGTGGCTCATTTCTTGTTGATTTTTTGTGTGTTATCTAACCTTGTTTTCTCAAGCCTATTTCTTCAAGAACCAGTTTAAGAACCCCAAGGTAAGTATATGCATCTCACTCATGTACATAATGATCTCTTGCTTGTTTTTTTTTGAGAAAAATGATCTCTTGCTTGTTGCACATATTGTTTGCAAGAAGGAATCATGGACATGTAGGTACATCTTTCATCATACTGCTCTGATGCATATTGCTAAGATACGTGTAACTCATTACTCATTCCTTCCTGTTGTGCATTCACATCTCTTTAGCTTCTATCAACATGATTACACACTTGTAAGGGGAGCTTATGCATGTTACATGTTCTTTCAAAGCGTGAATGTAATATTTACTATATTCTTACCTGAAGCTTTGATGTCTGTTGTTATCGTTTACCAAAAGGGGGGAGATTGAAAGCACATTTGCTCCCTTGGCGGTTTTGGTAATTAATGTCAACATACATATTGTTGGATTAATACTTTTACCTAGTATATTTCAGACAAGGTCAACAACGGCATGGCAAGGACATGAGGATGTGGACCCCTTCAAAATGTCAAGGACAAGAATTTGGTTACTCCAAGACTCTACATTTTTGGTTTAGTGATCCAAGATCACATGGAGTCCCTTAGGAAAGCCAATACTATTAAAAGGAGATGAGGTATTGTTGATGAGGTTGTTGCTCAAGTGCTTAGTGATATTGCTCCAAAAACACTCAGTCATTTTCTCAAAACACATTTGTCCAAACCCTAATTTCCTATCTCGTTCCCACCACAAATATCCCATCCGGACCCACCGAGATGACCACTATAATTGCCATTGCCAAACCCTAGCAATTCGGGTTGACCGAAATGGATCTCGGTCCCACCGAGATGCCTTGACCAAGTTCATGTGATGACATAGTTTCACTTCGGAATCACCGAGTTGAAACAATCAGAATCTCCAAGACCGGGTTCTGCCCTAGCCATTGCACTTTGGTCCCACCGAGTTGTTCCACTTCGGTCCCACCGAGGAGCCCGACGTTCATATCTTTTACATTAATCGGTCTCACTAAGTTTTATATTCGGTCTCACTGATTTGGGTAAAAAGTGTGTAACAGTTGGATTTTGGGTGAATGCTATTTATACCCCTCCACCCACCTACTCTCAAAGAGAGCCATCAGAACAAATCAGAACTTCCACCATTCATTTTCTGAGAGAGAACCACCTACTCATGTGTTGAGATCAAGAGATTCTATTTCTACCATTTGAACCTTGATTTCTAGCCTCTTCAAGTTGCTTTGCACTCCAATTCTTCTCCTACCCAAGCCAAATATGTAAAAGAGAGATTGAGTGTTGAGGAGATTATCATTTGAAGCACAAGAGTAAGTGATACGTCTCCAACGTATCTATAATTTTTGATTGCTCCATGCTATATTATCTACTGTTTTAGATATTATTGAGCTTTATTATTCACTTTTATATTATTTTTGGGACAAACCTATTAACCGGAGGCCCATCCCAGAATTGTTGTTTTTTGCCTATTTTAGAGTTTCGCAGAAAAAGAATATCAAACGGAGTCCAAACGGAATGAAATCTTCGGGAACGTGATTTTCGGAACGAACATGATCCAGAGGACTTGGACCCTACGCCAAGAAACAAAGGCGTACCCCCCTTGTTCCTCGCTGTTGTAGCTGCTTCAGCTGCTGCGGGGCCTCGCCCCCTTGTCACTGCTCGCCGGTGGTCACCCGCCGTGCCACACCATACATCCCGCCATCGGCGCGCCACCGCCCTGCTGCTTCCTGACGCAGCCACCTCCGCCGCCGCGGTCATCTCCCCCCCTTTCGCCGCCTCCCCTGGCTCTGGCCGGCGCCGGCGCCGGCGTGCGTCGGGCCTGCTCGATGCCCCCTCGGGCACCCGTCCGTTTGGACGCCCGCACCAGCGCCCGTGCCCACTATGGCCCCCTGGGCCAATGACAGGGGGGCCCTACCCCCATAGAACGTTTATAAAAAAAGGAGAATTAAAAATAAAAATAATAATAATAAAATAATAAAAATGATTTAATAAAGTTAATTATTAATTAATTAATTATCTAATGAATTAATTAATTCGGTTTAATTAATTTAATTAACTAGTTAGGTTAATTAAAAAGTAATTAAATTAGCCTAAACCCTTATTAACTCTAGTCAGTGTATGACAGGTGGGTCCCACTGGACCCACTGGTCAGGTTGACCAAGTACTCTGTTGACTGCTGATGTCAGCATGACATCATGCTGATGTCATTAATCTGTTTTTCGAATTAATTTAAATAAATAATTAAATTCCAAAAATTTATAAAACCTTTAGAAAATCATATCTTTTAATCCGTAACTCGGATTAAAATATTTTCAACATGAAAGTTGCTTAGAACGGCGAGACGAATTCGGATGCGCAGCCCGTTCATCCACCACGCATCCCTAACCTATCCAACTCGCAACTTTCCCCCTCCGGCTCCTTCGCCCGAAAACGCGAAACACCGGGGATACTTTCCCGGTTGTTTCCCCCCTTCACCGGTATCGTCCCATACCGCGTTAGGGCACCTCTAACGCCGTTACTTGTCATGTCATGCATCACTATGCATCTGCTTGCTTAAATATTTATTGTTTCTTCCCCCTCTTCTCTCGATAGACACCGAGACCGACGCTGCTGCTACCCAATACGACTACGGAGTTGACGACCCCTCTCTCTTGCCAGAGCAACCAGGCAAGCCCCCCCTTGATCACCAGATATCGCCTACTCTCCTCTATACTGCTTGCATTAGAGTAGTGTAGCATGTTACTGCTTTCGTTATTCCTATCCTGATGCATAGCCTGTCTTTGATACTGCTGTTGATACCTTTACCTGCAATCCTACTTGCTTAGTATAGGATGCTAGTGTTCCATCAGTGGCCCTACACTCTTGTCTGTCTGCCATGCTATACTACTGGGCTGTGATCACCTCGGGAGGTGATCATGGATATATATTATACTATATACATGATACATGTGGTGACCAAAGTCGGGTTGGCTCGAGGAGTACCCGCGAGTGGATCTTTGAGGCGGAGCGGCAGGGCAGTTCGGGGCTACCTGGGTGTGAGGTGAGCCTGGCCCTGTTGGCGTTCGCGGATACTTAACACGCTTAACGAGATCTAGGTATTTGATCTGAGTCTGGCCATTTGGTCTATACGCACTAACCAACTACGCGGGAAAGATATGGGCACTCGGCGTCGTGGTATCAGCCGAAGCACTTTTTGACGTCAGCGACTGAGTGGCGCGCGCCGCATTGGATCGTAAGCTCGCACTTGTATTAAGGGGGCTAGATCTGCTTCCGTCCGCGTACGCAACGTGCAGGTGTGCTCAGGGCGATGGGCCCAGACCCCTGCGCGCATAGGTTTAGACCGGCGTGCTGACCGCTCTGTTGTGCCTAGGTGGGGCTGCGACGTGTTGATCTTCCGAGGCCGGGCATGACCCAGGAAAGTGTGTCCGGCCAAATGGGATCAAGCGTGTTCGGTTATGTGGTGCACCCCTATAGGGAAGTTTATCTATTTGAATAGCCGTGTCCCTCGGTAAAAGGACGACCCGGAGTTGTACCTTGACCTTATGACAACTAGAACCGGATACTTAATAAAACACACCCTTCCAAGTGCCAGATATAACCCGGTGATCGCTCTCTAACAGGGCATCGAGCAGGGGATCGCCGGGTAGGATTATGCTATGCGATGCTACTTGGAGGACTTCAGTCTACTCTCTTCTACATGCTGCAAGACGGAGGCGACCAGAAGCGTAGTCTTCGATAAGACTAGCTATCCCCCTCTTATTCTGGCATTCTGCAGTTCAGTCCTCTGATATGGCCCTTTACACATATATCCATGCATATGTAGTGTAGCTCCTTGCTTGCGAGTACTTTGGATGAGTACTCACGGTTGCTTTTCTCCCCCATTTCCCCCTTTCCCTTCTACCCGGTTGCCGCAACCAGATGCTGGAGCCCAGGATCCAGACGCCACCATCGACGACGACGACTACTACTCCGGAGGCGCCTACTACTACGTGCAGCCCGCTGACGACGACCAGGAGTAGTTAGGAGGATCCCAGGCAGGAGGCCTGCGCCTCGTTCGATCTGTATCCCCTGTTTGCGCTAGCCTTCTTAAGGCAAACTTGTTTAACTTATGTCTGTACTCAGATATTGTTGCTTCCGCTGACTCGTCTATGATCGAGCACTTGTATTCGAGCCCTCGAGGCCCCTGGTTTGTACTATGATGCTTGTATGACTTATTTTATTTGTAGAGTTGTGTTGTGATATCTTCCCGTGAGTCCCTGATCTTGATCGTACACATTTGCGTGCATGATTAGTGTACGATTGAATCGGGGGCGTCACATTAAGCTTGGGGATGCTTGATACGTCTCCAACGTATCTATAATTTTTGATCGCTCCATGCTATATTATCTACTGTTTTGGACATTATTGGGCTTTATTATTCACTTTTATATTATTTTTGGGACTAACCTATTAACCGGAGGCCCAACCCAGAATTGCTGCCTTTTGCCTATTTCAGAGTTTCGCAGAAAAAAAATATCAAACGGAGTCCAAACGGAATGAAACCTTCGGAAACGTGATTTTCGGAACGAACATGATCCAGAGGACTTGGACCCTACGCCAAGAAACAAAGGAGGAAGCCACGAGGTAGGGGGGCGCGCCTACCCCCAGGCGGGCCCTCCACCCTCGTGGGCCCCTCGTTGCTCCACCGGCGTACTCCTTCCTCCTATATATACCTACGTACCCCCAAACGATCAGAACAGGAGCCAAAAACCTAATTCCACCGCCGCAACCTTCTGTACCCACGAGATCCATCTTGGGGCCTGTTCCGGAGCTCCGCCGGAGGGGGCATCCATCATGGAGGGCTTCTACATCAACACCATAACCCCTCCGATGAAGTGTGAGTAGTTTACCTCAGACCTTCGGGTCCATAGTTATTAGCTAGATGACTTCTTCTCTTTTTTTGGATCTCAATACAATGTTCTCCCCCTCTCTCATGGAGATCTATTCGATGTAATCTTCTTTTGCGATGTGTTTGTTGAGACCGATGAATTGTGGGTTTATGATCAAGTTTATCTATGAACAATATTTGAATCTTCTCTGAATTCTTTTATGTATGATTGGTTATCTTTGCAAGTCTCTTCGAATTATCAGTTTGGTTTGGCCTACTAGATTGATCTTTCTTGCAATGGGAGAAGTGCTTAGCTTTGGGTTCAATCTTGCGGTGTCCTTTCCCAGTGACAGTAGGGGCAGCAAGGCACGTATTGTATTGTTGCCATCGAGGATAACAAGATGGGGTTTTTATCATATTGCATGAATTTATCCCTCTACATCATGTCATCTTGCTTAAGGCGTTACTCTGTTTTTATGAACTTAATACTCTAGATGCATGCTGGATAGCGGTCGATGAGTGGAGTAATAGTAGTAGATGCAGGCAGGAGTCGATCTACTTGTCTCGGACATGATGCCTATATACATGATCGTACCTAGATATTCTCATAACTATGCTCAATTCTGGCAATTGCTCAACAGTAGTTTGTTCACCCACCGTAGAATACTTATGCTCTTGAGAGAAGCCACTAGTGAAATCTATGGCCCCCGGGTCTATCTTCATAATATTAATCTTCCAATACTTAGTTATTTCCTTTGCTTTTTTACTTTGTTTTTATTTTACTTTGCATCTTTATCACAAAAATACCAAAAATATTATCTATCATATCTATCAGATCTCACTCTCGTAAGTGACCGTGTAGGGATTGACAACCCCTTATCGCGTTGGTTGCGAGAATTTATTTGTTTTGTGTAGGTGCAAGGGACTCGCGCGTAGCCTCCTACTGGACTGATATATTGGTTCTCAAAAACTGAGGGAAATACTTATGCTACTTTGCTGCATCACCCTTTCCTCTTCAAGGGAAAACCAACGCAGTGCTCAAGAGGTAGCAGTAAGGAGTTCATCACCAACACAACATCTATTACCTTTTAAAGAATGGTGTCTCCTAGATCGGTTAAGTGTCACTTGGGAGCCTTCAAGATGTGGAGTTGAACCAAGAAGTTTGTAAGGGCAAGGATATCGCATACTCTCATGAAGATCTACCTGAGTGAGGCTAGTCCTTCATGGACGGAGGCCATGGTGAAATAGACAAGTTGCTTCTTCATGGATGGAGCCCTTCTTGGACTCGCGCAACCGTTACCCTCCGTGGGTTGACGTGGACACACGATAGCACCACCTATCGGGACCACGTAAAAAATATTCGTGTCTCCATTGTGTTTTCAGCTGCTCATACTCTTGCCATGCTTGTGTAGAATGCCTTGTGTGCCTATTAACATGTGCTAAACTATACCTTAACTTGAAGGATTTTAAAAACTTCAACTTTGACTTGTGAAGGGTCAAATCACCCCCTCTAGACCCCTCTTCTCGATCTTTCACTCGCCACTATCATTATTCGAGTTTCTAACTGCTAGTTCCTGGACAATAATTTCTCTTCTCCCTTGCTAGCTACCGTGAAATTCTTCGACACACAACTATTAAGGACATGCGAAGCACGTCTAAAGCTGATTTGATAATCAGGAAGATGTGCAGAGAGGCCCGGTCGGTGCTCAGAGGTCACTATTACCGAGCATGCACTAGTAGCTATGGATGTATCAAGGAAAACATTAGAAAGACTTGGGAGCTAGTCCCAAATGGCATCTGGATATTTGATTAAAGCCATAACCATCTTGACTATCCACGCAGAAGGCGATTGTGTTGTCAGATCGAGAGGTGCCCGGGGATGATCGAGCTTCTGACTGATGGTATGAGCTGAACACTACAAGATATCCAAACCGGTGGAAAGAAGAGGAGCTATAAAATCACGTGATTAAGATCAAACCCGCGGGAAACAAAGAACCATTTGTAAAAATAAAAATCTATACCTTAGACCCATTTTTCAGGTAGTTATGCTTCCATCACGACCCCTCCCCATATATCACTTTTTAATAAGCATCCATAACTATTTATAATAATAAACTGATGCCAACTAAAATTAAATTGCCGTGCTATGAAAATTGCACACTCGAACCAAAAAACAGCTCCAACACAACTAAAGCATGCTCGAGTCCGAACACGCCTAACCGAAAACCGACAAAGCCACGTGGCCCCAAACCGCTCGAGATTCCATCGAAGTTGGGTGCCACCCTCTCCCGCGCCAAGACTTAAACCTTTAGAATCTTCCATATCTCAAAGTCACGCCTCACAATCACTCGCGCTAGAATATAATCCCTCCGCCCCAAATTAGTTCTCTTAGATTTGTCTAGATATGGATGTATCTAGACACATTTTATTGTTAGATACATCCGTATCCAGACAGATGTAAGACAACCAATTCAAGACGGGGTAATACTTTCCACCGCCTCCAAAGCCCATGTCGAAGCTTCACCTCAATCTCGCTCACATCAAAATCCAGACTCTTCGAAGAAACCTCGTTAGGCCCGCGGGAGCCACATCTCACCATTGCTCATTCCAAATTCAAAACTTATCCGAAGCCAAGCTCAAATCAAAAGAACACAAAGAGAACAAAGTTCGAACGAAGCCGTGCCGAGCCAGGAAACCCCTGCCCGACCGGTCGGTCCGTCGGTCGGGTCGGGCCGGACCCGGACCCGGACTCGAGACCAGACCGCACACCGCAGCCGGCCACGGCCACGGCCACGACCCACGAGGGAGAGGCCGGGAGGTGGGGCCCGACTCTGACAGCGATCGAAATAAAATACACGCGCTGCCTCCCTCCTTGTCTCTCTCCTCTCGCCTGGCCCCCGCCCGTCCCCCGCCCGCTTTCCAACCCCGCGCGCGCGCCTCTCCGGCGACCCTCCGCGCCCCCGCGCCGCCCGCCTCGCCGCCGCCCGTCGCCCCGCCGCTCCCCCGCGGCGCCCGGAGGACCCCTTCGACCCCGCCCCGCGCCGCGCCCCGCCCCGCGCGCCTCCGCCCCAAACCCTAACCCTAGCTCCGCGGGCCGCGGCCCCCGAGGTACGTCTCACGCCCCATTCCTCCTTCCCCCGGCCCCGCGCCGCCGCCCCGGCCGCGCCCTCCGCGCCGTGAAATGCCCGCCGGGCCGAGGGCCGCCGGCCAGGTCCGTGATCAGGCCCCGGCCACATTTCACACTGACGCGCCCGTGTTCTCCCAGCCTCTGACGGGGGGCGCGGCTGGAACGTCGCTGCCGTGCCCTAAATAATGCCCGCTTCGCGCCTTCAGCGCCGTGTAGTTAGTTTTAATTGCGGCATATACCCTAGCAGGCAGCGGGCAGAATCGGGGTGGTTTCCCTGGATGTGTAGGTCGATGTCCGGCACATGTGCACATATGTCGTTCGTTCGAGGCGCCTCACCGCTACCCGGCGCTGTGCAGTCGCGGCATGGCGTGCGGGCAGAACTGTGCTGTCCGAGTGTTGCCGTTACGCCGAAGCATCACTTGCTGTGTAACTGCGACGCTGCCTGTCATGGCACCCTTTGCAGACAGAATTGTGCTGTGCTGTTTTTCCCTTGGATATATAGATAGATACCCGAAACGTGTCCCAATGTTACCGTACCGCCGAAGCATCACTCGCTGTTTAACTGCGACGCTGCCTGTCATGGCACGCTTTGCAGACAGAATTGGGCTGTGCTGTTCTCCCCTTGGATATAGATAGATACCTGAAACGTGTCCAGATGTTACCGTAGCGCCCAAGCGTTACTTGCTGTTTAATTGCGATGCCGTCGTGCCATACTTTGCAGGCTGATTTGGCGGTTTTCTCCTTGGGTATAGACAGATGCCCGGAACGTGTACAAATATTACCGTAGCGTCCAAGCGTCACACGCTGTTTAATTGTGATGCCTTCCTGGCACGCTTTGCAGGCCGAATTGGGCTGTTCTTCCCTTGGATATAGATAGATAGATAACCGGAACGTGTCCAAATGTTACCATAGAGCCAAAGCGTTACTCACTGTTTAATTGCGATGTTGTCGCGGCACAGTTTGCATGCTGATCTGTCCTGTCCTGTTTTCCCCCCCTTGGATATAGATACATACCCAAAATGTACTACCTGTTGTCGACCAGCCCAACCGTTGTCGTTATTGCTGCTCTATGCTTTGCCTTTTCTGTTTATTTACATTTACGTTCTGTCTGTTTCTCTCTTCTATTGCAGCTATTGCCTGTGGCGGTTTGCGGGAAGATAACCGTCTCGTCGCAGACGCCCTGTCTGCGTAATTTCGCCGCCGAATCTAGCGGTGTGTGAGCGATGAATTCTTTGGCTGCTGCGCTACTTTGAAGACTCAGCCTGAGCCGCGTTCTATGGGTGGAATGATTGAATACGGCGTTAGTGTCAGTACCAAGTCTTCACCACGCAGTGTGGCCATTGAAAAAGCTCAGGAGGAGCTCAGGTGGGCTACTGATATAAGATTTCCCTGCATTTTTCTCTGGATGGTTGAGTATGGCTGGTGTATGACTTACAGTGCAATTATGAATTTCAGGCAGGAGTATGATGTCCGTGAAGAACGGAGGAGGGAGCTGGAATTTCTGGAGAAAGTAAGTTTGCAGGTTATCTTCCAGATTGGATATTGCTGTTCCCTTGCTCTAATTACTCCTATTTTTTTACAGGGTGGCAACCCATTAGATTTCAAGGTTGACCGTGTAGAATCAATCAGTGTGCAGTCCACTTCTCTCACAGCGGAACAAAATGTGATAAGGTAATGATTGCTTCCTGATCCCGATGTAGCATTTGATCACATTGCCATGAGTTGATTTAGAAGCCTCTTTTGTGCTGTCAATTGCATTGCAGCGAAGCTAAAGGCAGCTTTACGTTTGCTGCATCACCTCGTGGGGATTCAGTTGAGAGTAGTGGCAAACCAGGAAGTTCACTGTGTCGCGAAACCAACACAGCAGATAATCTTATGCTTTTTGGTGGTAATAACAATGGCGTTGTGAAGGAGAAAGTTGTAAAGAGAGGATCCAGAAGAGCTAATGTAGCTCAACCCAGACAGTCTTCTGAGGGCCACAACAATGTAAAAAGAGCTGATGATTCTGTTTTGTCACGCCTTGGAGTGAAGAGCCAGGCATATGTTCGACGCAACAGGTCAAAGCAATGTAGGGAGAGTGCTAACGTGACTTCTGTTACATCTCCTGTGATTCCTGCTACAGCTTCAGAACCAAAAGATGCAAGGGGTGTGGTCAAGGAAAAACGAGCAGATGATCTTGGTGTATCCTACGGTTCAAATTTAAACCAGGCAGGACAAAAGTGCGACAATGGGCCGAATAAAGCTTCTGACAAACATGTTACAATTGAGTTGAATGGGATTCAAGCCGTCCGCAAAGGCCACCGCATAGTAAAGATCGAACCGGTGGAATATGACGAAATGGTGCCCAATTATGTGAATCGCAATCAGCAGCCTGATGAACGTGGGAAGATAGCTGAAGAAGGTGCATCAATAGAACCCCCTGATGCTACTTCAAAAGCCGTTCTCAGGTCATCTTATTCTAGCGCATGCACACATGATAAGACAGAAACATGTGCTGCTGCTGAGAAGGTTGGCAATAATCACCTGGAGGAAGATATGGCCCAAGTCCATGTAGGTGAACTGGATAACAGCAGTATGATTCCTGTCTCTGCTGTCCAAGCTGCCACTTTGCACAAAAATGTGACAGATCCATCTTGTGAAGACATTGCCAGTACTATTGACAATGGAGCAGATGATAATAATCCAGTTCCAATGAATATTGATGGAAAATCGCATGAAGACCCGGACATCAGTGGTATTTCTAGCAAGGCTGGTGGACAACCGGAAGGTTCTAGCAGGCCTACTTCCGTGATTGGAAGTTCTAGTCCTGTACCACCTGAAGTTAGTACTCGTGCCCGTGTGAAAGTTGAAATGGAAACTTTTGATGATGCAATGGTTGTACAGAAGGATACAAGCTGCTCATATCCAGGACAAATTGTGAACAATAATGGAGGTCCAGGTTTGGAGAGGATTGACAGTTGTCATGGGGATTCTAACTCCGCCCGTCCTATCGTTATAGGCTCTGCTACTTTGGTTGATTCTACACCATCATTAAAAACTGATGGGTCAAAGGCGGAGAGTGAGATTAAAAGAAATGGAGAGAGCGTCAATAAGATGACAGACAAGGAACACGAAGATTCTATCCTTCGAGAAGCTCGTCTTATAGAGGTACTGTTAGCTTTTTTTTAACCCTGCAATATTAGTCTTGTTCTTACAAGAGTTAAGATAATTTTGTACAATAGGTGAGTCTCAAGAGAGCTTGTGAACGATCTCCATGTAATATATCTTTAGAAAGGAGGAGAAAGGGTCACTGGGATTTTGTCCTCGAGGAGATGGCTTGGATGGCCAATGATTTCATGCAGGTATTTTCTAACTATTCTTTCTATTTCTTTCTCAAACTTGCATGGAGGCACACTGAATCTGGTCGCTATCATTTCTGAAGTACTTGTACATTTTTGTCTTATGTAACAATGGGCCCCAAACTTATATTGAATTGCCGCTTAGGTCAGCTCCCTAAACTTGCAAAACTGTGTAACTTGGGTCGTTTACACTTTAATAACTTAGCTAAAGTGCAGTGGTTATGCAGAAGTAAATATTTGGCAATGAAGTTGATAATTATGGGTACGTCTGGGTTGGAGCCTAGAACAGCCCAGCAAAATAATTGGCGTTGACCCGAGCGCCGGACACACGTTGGATGGGCACCAACTATTTCACTTGCTAAGGCTCTTGCACCTCTCCAGTTCATCTCCACGCCAAATTGTTGGGCAGACAGCAGCAGCCAAATCGTTTGCCAATATATTGGCGTGCCATCATAGGTGGGGCTAGCCTGGGCAGCATCCAAACAGACCCTATGTGACTTCAGTTTACTGCATCGATCGTCCACAGACCAACTTAAACGATCCGTGTCTGCGTAGATTGGTGTTAGCTTGGTACATTCGTCCAGTTGACATGCCGCCACTTTTAGATAAGAAAAATTCATTGTACCTGCAAAATGCCATATGGATCTTTGATTTGATTGAACTGTATCAGTATTGCACCTCTATTTTACTCGTATGTTCAACAGTTTTAGCTAACCTATAATAGTTCTAATGATCTAAAATGACACAATTAGCTTGTTTTGTGTGTACTAGTACAAATTTAGGGGCCTGCCGAATTAATTTTCAGATTCGGGGATCTTAGTGATACTTCAGTTCTAGTTTAGACCTCTGATCCAGTCTACTCATTTTTTTAGAGTTAGCCATGTTGTCCTAGTGCAATCTGACGGTCTGATTAACAGGAACGCCTATGGAGAATTACAGCTGCATCTCAAGTGTGCCATTGGATTGCCTCCGATGGTCTGGCCAAGTTTGACCAAGCAAGCATTCTCAGAAAGCAGAAAACTGTCAGTAGAATTCTTGCAAAGGGTGTCATGAGTTTTTGGCGTTTAGCTGAGGCTGTCATAACTACTGTTGGAACAGCTAAAGTGATGCAAAAAAATAATTCAAATATGCTAGGAGAGACAAAGCCTACTGGAACCAAAGCTGAGAAACAACAGGTATGTAAAACTAGTTCCAAGCAACATTTTGTCGCGGTTTGTGTTTATATGTTTTCATGACATGGCACATGTTCCTTCTTAGTACCAGTATATTGATGGATCTTTCTGGCAACTGAGTAAAATTTAATTCGTTAACAGTTTCATCCTCATAAAATCATGTCTTGAGTACTCTATTGGAATATAGCTCACATCAGGCATCACCTGATCCTGATGTGTCTAAGATCTGTGACGTTGACATTATCTGTCAATTTGTATAGGGCAATGAAAGCTTGGAAGCTGAACAGTCTATACATCCTCTTCGATCTCATATTCAGGATTATGCAGTTCGATTTCTTGAATATAGCAGTCAGGCTTCTGATTCTGCTGTGTTGACTGAAGCACCACCTACACCTGACAGGCCGAATGACTTCGGCATCTTGAAAGTGTCTGATCAACTTTCACAGGTTACTTGCCACAACTTTCTGTAGTGTTGGTGATTAAGTTTCAGTACTTCCTTTTTGCAAGACATCTCATGCTAAGTGTCCTAATAAATACCTGTAGGCACAGTTACCCCTGTCTCCAACTAGCAACATGTATGCATTTAACTCAGCAGCGTTGTTTTCTGTTTTTCTTTCCTCTGTAGGGAAGTCTCTTCTACACAGTACCACCTGGTGCAATGCTGGCATACAGGGAGTCCATGGAATCTCTTTTCATGTATCATAAGGTGAATATAAGCTTTATGCATGCTTCTCAAGACTCATAATGAATATACTCTGCTTTTTTTTCCTTTTAGTTTCTTCCTTATGTTTGTCACCTACATGGACTGACAGTATCAGTGTAAGCAATAACATAATTTGTTTCTTCCGTCTTGTTTTACCTTACCGGAGTACTGTATGAACCACACCATGGACAGACACATATATTTAAGCAATTAACAAAACAAGACATTTTAGCACTTCCATGGCCCAAATTGCTGCCCGTGGAGGTCTTCTGTTTCCATCACTGTATGAGAAAACCCTCTGAATTTCTTGTTATCTGGTTACATTTAGTTCATGCTTTGAAGTTCTGTACTGCCTGGATGCCAAGAGAAGTTTTCTAGCCGTTTTTATTTTTTAGACATTACCCAGCGCCACAGAGTTCTTTAATTTTTGTCTGCAGCACTTTATTTTTGGAAATATGTTTAACAGAGTTAATAATTGCAGAAAATTGGCAACGCTGGACTTCGTTATGATTATGAGGCATCTGCATGTGATTCTGCTGCAGGTATTATTTATCAGTACCTCAATTTTTTCCTATCGTATTTGTATGTGTCTCATGCTCTTACTAATGCTTTAGCCTTCTATATTTTGTTTCAGGGTGGGCTCAGGATAATGTCTATGAGGATGAAGGCGAGGCTTCTACTTATTTGTCACAAAAGGGTCACAAGAAGAAACACAGTATGCAGCAGAGGATTAATGGTTCAAGACCATATGAAACTGACGTGTCTTATGATCCGCGCTTGGAAAGCAAGGCAGGAAACCGGCAGTTTGTTTCAAATGGCAAAAGACCTTCATCTTTTGTTGGAATTCCTACAAAGCGCATCCGCACAGCCGCCAGACAACGAGTTGTAAGCCCATTTCCTGCTAGTGCTGGTGGGACTCCCCAAGTCACAAGTAAAACAGATGTTTCAAGTGGAGACACAAACTCCTACCAAGATGATCAAAGTCCATTACATGGTGGGTCCTCGGCGTGGAAAAATATGGAATATGAATCAACAGGTGATTTTGACAGACATGATGGTAGCGAAGCATGGACTAAAGCTAACAAGAAGAAGAAACAAAAGAACCCAGGATACAAGACTGCTCAAAATACAGCCAATTCACGTGCCGCTGCTGTAAAGGTTAAATCCTTAAGCATGCTCCCCATTTATTGCTGCTTGGGATGTTTTATCGGAGTAATCTTTTTTTTTCTTCTGATGTTTCAGGGACGGATCTACGATCAGAGATCGCAAGTTAATCAATATGAGCAGGTCCTTTTTTTTCCCAGTTGTTGATATCAGTTGCTGAGATATTTGTTTATTCCTTTTTAGTTTTAGTTTAGTTTGGTTAGACTCAACACTGAAAAACACTTCCTGTGCAGAAGGATTATCTGAAGAAGAGACCAGAGACCCAACAATTTTATTCAAATGGAACAATTGGTACTTCCATTATCTCTTTATATACATGGCACACTTGCGGCCTATGTCATACAAGAATTAACTATCTGCTCTTCATGTATTTTGAGAGAAAACTTAAATAGCTCCTAACATGTGGATGAATGTCATTTTTTAATGTTAAAATAGTTGCAAATGGTGGTCAACATGCTTCTAAGAAGCTTAAAACGATGAAGCAAGGAATATATATCAAACAAGAACCTTCTCAAGTTCCATCACAGATGAGCAATATGGCGCCTTCTAATAAAATTATAAAGATCATCACTAATAAGGACCGTGGGAGAAAAGTGAAAGCGCTAAAGGTATTATCATCTCTCTACATTACAGTCACATTCCTTTCTCTTTGTTTGCGTATACACTATATGGTCACCATCGATGAAACCTTGTCATTTGGGCTGGAAGGGAGGTTTGACCGGTTCTGCTTCCATTTATTTTTCTTTATATACCCTACTCTGCTGGAGTCGTGCAAGAATAAGGTTTCATTTGATATGCTCGGCAGTCCTTTTGCTACCAGCAGTAGAGAAACATGCTACTCTTAGATATGTTACTGACTAGTCAGGATAGGTCCAGCTCAGGTTAGATAAGCAAGCTGTATTAAGCTGTAGTTGTTTCAGTTGTGTCGTAGAATAACAAGATATAAATTAGAAAACTTCATTGAGATATATTGATTGGTAGATGAAATACTTTAGTTTGTTGGACATTCTTGTGGTCTATATATTTCCCTGTTGGTCCTTTTTGGTGTGCAACTGGATTATAGGACGAGATGATAGTTGAAAGTCTCTTTTGTGATTAAGCATCATAGTGTATGGGTAGCACATCCTGCACACGGTTAATTTTCTATGTTGCTTACTGAAATGTTGTATGCTTTTGGCAGATGTCTTCTGGTGGTGGATGGTCAAACTTCGAGGATCAGGTTCTTGTTTGTTTGAATTAGTAACTTTTCCTCTTTCCACTTCAGTTTGTGGTAATGACCCAAATATCTTAAATATTGCAGGCTCTTGTTGTCCTTGTCCATGACTTGGGTCAAAATTGGGAATTAGTAAGCGATGCAATCAATAACATTGTGCAGTTCAAGGTAGTTTCATGACTGGGATAAAACCTTTTTCTATGTCGTATATTCTTAATCATATTGTTCAAACATGTAGTATGAACTTTGATTTCTTTCCATTCCCTGGTTTCTGAGTATTTTTATTGGTTGGTACCATTCAAAGCAAGTTAGGCTTCAATTGTATTGTCACTCTTTGCTGTAACTGTATCTTTTCTTTACTCTAAAGATTAGATTCTGTGGTCTTAAATTTTATCATAATAATTTTAGACACTGTTATTCATCCATAAATACATTTTCTGAGTTCCCTTTTTTTATGTAAGCAGCAGTAAAATTTATGAGTTCAATTGTATCCTATTTATGCAGTCTATACATAGACAACCTAAAGAATGCAAAGAGCGCCATAGGGTTCTTGTGGATAAAAGTTCTGGTGATGGTGCTGACAGTGCAGAAGACTCTGGTTCATCTCAACAGTATCATTTCACCATACCTGGCATTCCACAGGCATGTTAATAATTTCTTTTAATAGCATTTACTGCTTGACAGGGAGCACATATATAGAGTACACAGATATGCTGTTAAACCTTCAATGTTCTCTCTTTGATACTTACCTTTTCAATCTATGGGCTATGGTAAATATTCTTCTTTTTGAGGAAGCACAACAGACTTCAATTATCTAACATTGATCTTCTTATGCCCATCAGGGTAGTGCCAGGCAGTTGTTCCAGCGACTACAAGGACCATTTGAGGAAGAGAATCTTAAGTCACATTTTGAAAAAATTATGCTCCTCATGCCAAAAGTGCTATCCAGGCGTAGACAGGTTCGCCTTCTATCTTTCTTCAAGGCCTCATACTTCAGCGGTATAATGTAACTATCTTTGTAACTTTTAAGTTATATTTATAGTGGAGGTCGAGTAAATCTTGGTATTTCTTGTTCTTTGTGAAGTCGGGTAGTTATTGCGTCATATTGTATTAGTTTTAGAATCATGCTTGTCTTTGTTTTACATGCATAATAACAGCTATAATATGACACATTAGTGGACTTTCTCAGTGCACTAGTATTTTTACAATAATTAGAATAATCTTTATGTTCTGTGAAATGCAATTCATGTACCTTTGTTTTGCTGCTCTTACGTATACTGGTATTTTTCATTGTTGCTTATCTTCATGCTTTTCTTGTGCCTTAGGTTAATAGCCGGGAGCTGAAGCCGATCGTACTACCACATAGTTCTCATGTTGTTGCACTTACACAAGCATGCCCGAACAACTTATCCGGGGGCATTTTGATGTATGTGATTGTTGCTTTGAACTCTTCTTTGGATCTCACTTCCAGGAAATTGCCAGGATTTTTTCTTTCTTATATGCTATTTAATTTCTGTCATTTATCTTTGTGGTCTTGTCTATCTGTTACAGGCCACTTGATCTGTGTGATGTAAATCTGAGCCTCGATGCAGTCACACCTGGCAGCGGAAACCAGATTTCTCATACAAACGGGATGACACTGTCGAATCAACATGGTTCTGCTGGTCCTACTACCACTCCTACTCCCAATCCAAATTCGAGGTTACCAGGGTCTCCTGGTATGGTTCTGGGCAGCAACTTTTTGCCACCTTCAACACTGAGTGCTCCTTCTAGGTAAATGTTTCAAGTATCCTTCCTAGTAATTGCAGATATTATATGGAGTGCACGATAAATTTAATTTACAATGTTTTTTCTTGTTTCATGCAATTTCTGCTACAGGGATTCTCAGAAATATGGTGTTCCTAGACCAGCCTCTATACAGGGTGATGAGCAACAGAAGATTCAGTATAACCAAATGCTCAGTGGTAGAAATCTTCAGCAACCTGGAGCTGTTCCTGCAACAAGTCCTGGTGCTCGTATGATGCCTGGTGCTCATGGTGTTGGAATGATGACAGGGGTAAATCGAGGTATGCCTGCAGTCAGGGCAGGCTTTCCAAGAGCTGGTTCCCCAGGAATGCTGAATATGGCATCGACAGGAAACATGCCACTCAAAAGTGTGCAAGGAGTGCCAAATGCCATGTCTCCCGCTGGAAATTCTATGATGAGGCCACGCGATCCTATGCAGATGCTTCGTGTGAGTTTCCTTTTCTCTTTCATATTATTGAAACATCTAAATTGTTTACTTTCATGCATAAACAATTGCCTAAAAGCGCTTGTTTTTTATCTGTGGTAAAAAAATTCCATCCTTCAAGCCGTGTATGTCTTAAGTTCAGATTCACGAGTGTTGCTTGCTGTTTGTTCTTGCACAAGCTTTCGTTTACAAAACTTTGTAAACAAAGGGCAGTCCTGCCAGTTTAAAAAGTTTTCTGTGGAAAACAGTAGCTTCTTGTCGTAACCAACACAATTAATTATGTGACAAGTCTCTACATGTTTGAAACCTGCATAGTCTCTGTTATGTCAAGGTCATGTTTATTGCTACGTTTTGAGTTACTAGTTGCCTGCTTAGAAAATATTCCCTTGGTTAAGTAAATGAAAGTACCTTTTTTATGAAATATTTGCTCATATCATTTTCAGACACCTATTTGAAGCACTTGTATGTCTTAGTGGTAGGACTGCCCTTTGTTTACACTGCATGACTGTCAACTACTAAAACAAGGTTTATTTACTAGTCATGCCACTTTGACATTAGATGGTTATAATAAGGTGACTGTTGTCCAATATTCACTGAACGAACTATGAAGCTTAAAGCCTTAAACTAGGAGTACTAAACTTGGCAGTTGTGAAATACTAACGTGATTCAGAGTGCTGATGGGATACTTCCTTTCTTTCAGCCTGGTCAGCAGCATATGGCGAGGCCGGAGCACCACATGCAGGTTTCACAGGGAAATAGTCAAGCTGCCCATTTCAGCAACATGAATCCATCATTCTCCAAGGCTGCAGCTCCTTCACCTCTTCAGCAAACCCAAAGGCCACATCAGATGTCACAACCACTGAACATGTTGGGTAACCCGCATCTTTCTCAGACGCAAGGAGCCAGCCATCCAAGCCCACAGCAGCAGCCATATTCTACTATGCCTATGCAGCTGGCTAAGGAAAGGCAATTTCAACACCGTTTGGTGTCTCAACAGCACAACAGCCTTCCTGTCGCAGGCGTGGTACCTGGTGTGCAGAACGGACCGCAGATTCAGCAGCAGAACCATGCATCTCCGGTCACTTCAACCCCTTCTTCGCAACCACTGCATCAGAAGCAGCAGTCTGCACAAAGCCCAACAGATGGCTCTGCACTTGCCAATCGACCTGCCAATGCTACAGAACCTAAGCAGAAGAAACAGCAGGGTCAGCAGCAGCCTAGGCAGAATCAACAACAGAGGAACCAAGCTAGCCAACAAGCTAAGCTTATGAAGAGTCTAGGACGAGGAAACAGCACGGTGACACCTCAGACTCCTGCAGCCGACGCAACTCCACCCAGTGCTGTTCCTACAGCTTTCAAGAAACAAGTTCCTGACAGAAATCTGATGCAACATGGGCAAGGGTCCTCCGCCGGTAATAAAGCGTCAACAGCAGTTACACCTCAGCCTGGGAATCAACATAAGCTATATGCCTCAGTGCAGCAGCCTCCAAATATCGGTAACCAAGGCTTGGTGCAGGGTCCTCCTAGTCACACCGTCTTCGGTGCACAACCGCCCCCACTCCATTCCAGGTACCCGGTGACCACGCAGCAGCGGCCGATGAATCCAGCACAGAACAACATCCAGAGAATGATGATGCAACAAAGCCTCCAAATGAAGCCCGACTCACAGATGGACCAAGTCCAGCATAGTCAGGCGATTCCAGCTACGCCTACATCTCACAGTTCAGAGGCAGGCAGTCCTGGGCTTTCAGCGCATGACCCAGCTGCAGTTACATCGACATCTAAGCCGCTCAACTCCCCAAAGGACAATTTTGCCGGGAACGAAACTTCAGTGCCGCCGTCGTCTAGCCAAGGCATGCTGCAGAGGCAGATTTCAGGTGGAACATCATCCAGCCAAGGCATGCTGCAGAGGCAGATTTCAGGTGGATCAGGCATGCTGCAGAGGCAGATTTCGGGCGGACCGCTGCCTGTGCATGGACAAGAGGTGAGTGGGTCGTGGCACCACCAGCAGCTGTCTAGGCCGCACCTGCCTCCTCCGCATCATCAGCAGCAGCCTCAGCTCCAGCAGAGACCAGTTGGTCCAGGCAGCATGTATGCTCCCCCAAACCCAGGGTCAGGTGCTCCGGGCAGCATGTATGCTCCCCCAAATCCAGGGCCGGGCTGACGGAATCTCGACACCGGCTGGTCGTATGCATGGAGCATCCCTTGTCTCTGAAATCCAAAGTTACTGTACAGGTACGCACTTGTTCCCCTACCAACTTGTGTTTAAATTTCCCCGCCGACTCGTCGGCATAGGTTGTGCCTATTATCTGGCAAACTGATGTTTTGACGTTTCGTGTGTTTGTCAGGTGTCGGACCAATGTATGGGATGGAATGGAATGGAAGCCGCCGCTGACAGTGGTCCTGAACAAACCGACTTTTTGCTGTTTTGTTGTTAGGTGGTAGATAAGTAAGATGATTTGGTCACCCCTCCTTTCTGAGGTTGGTCGGCTGCAGTCAGTCAGTCTAGATAAGTGAGTGAGATAGATTTGATATGATGATGGTGGTATGGTAGCTGGTGTTGGAGGTGGAGGAGGAAGGAGGAGGTGCTTGTTGCGTGCGACAGCTAACATTTGTTTTGTTTTCGGTGTCTCTGTCGGATGGATGATAACCGGAAGGAACCCGGGCCGGCTGTACATGCTGCTGCTGCTTATGCTTCTTGGTTGGTGGTAGAGTCAGCGTCTCTTGAGCAGTGACTGTATAAATTTGTTGTCGTTTTAACTTATAACAGTGGTACAACAAGCAAGTTGATTAAATGTGACAGTGAATAGTTGAAAGAGTGCCCCCGTTTGCATTGGATCCATCTATCTATCGTTCAGCAGTGCTGCTGTAATCTACTTGTACCTCACCCGTCCCGGCAAACGGCTGAGCTGAAATGAGCTGAGCGGCTGTTCCATGCAGTACTATTTTCCTGCTCAGTCCAGATGCTCAGCCAGCGGTGAAGATAAACTGATGAAAGCGATATCTGTACAGTACAGATAGATAGGGGAGCTTCCGCTGGATAGAGCCTTGGCTTGGCAGATGCGCAGCGGTGAAAGTAAATCAAGGAAAGGAAAGCGATATCTAGTCTCATCCCCGAACCCCCACCAAGTTCCACATCCACCATCTCTCTGATTGTTTCTTGTCGCCGCCATGGCCGCCCACGGCAAGCCCAAGCCAAAGCCGCCCGGTGCCCCCGCGCCGCCGACGGCGGCAGAGGCGAAGAAGGGCTTCATGCGCCGGATGTTCCCCTTCCTCCTCGCCGTCAACGTCTTCGTCGGCGGTCAGCACCCCTTCCCGATCTCACTCCCCTCCTGCTATACTGCTACTCCGCGTGTGTAACTGCTAGTGTTCTCTCGGAGAGATCCAAGACGCCGGCCATGGCGGCCTCCCACTGTTGCAATCCATCCATTTCCCCGATGGGGTTTGCTGCTTGTTTCTTTGGTTTACTTTATAGTATTAATCACTCTCCACCATCTCACATCCCCTGCTTGGCAACCTGCAGCCTACATGCTCGTCAGGACCTACTACAAGGACTCCCCGGCCAAAACCGCCGACTCTGCTTCTGCAACTCCAACGGCGTCCACCTCGCCTGCCGCCGCCGAGTCCCCTGAGCCGCCGGTGGCAACGCCCGCCAAGGTGCTGCCGCCGATCCCTGAGGACGAGCAGCGCCGGGTCTACAAGTGGATGCTGGAGGAGAAGCGCAAGGTGAAGCCGCGCGACGCTGCCGAGAAGAAGAGGCTGGATGACGAGAAGGCCCTGCTCAAGCAGATTATCCGCGCCGACACCCTCCCGGTGCTCTGAGACCGGATGAATGGATGAAGCTCACCACCAGATTGATCGATGTTGCTGTTTGTGTCTGTCGTTGCTTTGCCTCATGTCTCTCTTCTCTGCTAAAGAGAATGGTTTGGTTGGACTCTTTAGTTAGTTGATTGTGTCGATGGTGGTACTGTTATTATCATCTTATAAGTTAGTTCGATGCCGAGAGACCGATCTCGAGCTGCTTTATTTGTGTGGATGCAGACACACTGCTCTTCTTGCTTGTGTTGCCCTGTGCTTCTTCAAGATAAGGATTTGGTTCGTCTAAAACGAGATAGTCAACTTGATTGATTAATGTGTCACAAGTTTTTGCTGTCTTCTGTGGATGTGGATGCAAACTGATTCTTTTTCTAGAATATGCACGAGCGTGCATATCATATATTGATAGAAGAAGAGTAGGATAGAACCCTCCACCCAGGTTTACATACACCTGGTTACAAACACCTGATGCGAACTGATTCTTTGTAGTAGCGAGCTTGAGGTGTTTCCTGTGGGTTTACCCTTCCTTTACTTTTCTCTCTTCTGTCTTCTTACATTGATGCGTCGGCCCAGCCTATCTATTTCCATGCCAGCAAAATTAAAATACAATGCACTCTTGCTGAAACTTTCAGCACAAAAACTAAGGAACTGCAGCTGGCCCGGGGCACAATTTTGTTTATTCAGTTAAATAACTGCAGCCCGGTGCAAGTGTGATCAGTGTCTGTATGAGTGTGAATGTAGGTGTCTGATAGCAACATCAGGAGCCAAAATTGAGCTCCTCCGGTGGCCCCAGGAGGCCTTGCTGGTGGTTACAGATAGCCACACATCCAAGCTGCCCTGAATAACATCCACTAGCTCGGTCCTTCACGCTCAAGATCAGAATTGGAGGGCTTCTGGTGCAGCACCAGGCAGGCGCTCAACAAGGATGCCGGGCAGCATCCGAATCTCAGGCGAGTCACCCCCCCCCCTCCCCCCTCTCCCTCTTCTGATTTGCAATATTTTTATTCAAAACTTCAGTATGAATCAAATAACATACTCTTGTGCTGGAGGCGAGAACTGACGGTGTTCGTTTTTTATTTTGCTGTGCAGACATTCAGCCACCGGTCACCGCTCCACTCTTCCTGCAAGGTTAGTTGGTGTCTTCTGATCTTTTTCCCTTACTTCACACTTCCTGTTTGCTAATGTCGATCATTTTGGATGCAGTTAATGTAGGGAAAAAAGAGTACAGCGGAGACATAGGGCAACATGGATTCTCCCTGTAAGCCCATTCCCATATCGCCTTTCGCTGGTTCTTGCTTGCGTTTTACTCCCTCCATCCCATAATATAAGAACGTTTTTTACTCTACACTAGTATCAAAAACGTTCTTATATTATGGGACAGAGGAAGTACCTTTCTAATTCCACAAAATGTGTATCGAGAATGTATCTCACACCAAGATGATAATATCTGCAGTCCTCTTACATCGATTCGTGATAGCATGGTGATGACGCTGTACAATGCAGACAAGGAATTGGTATCCAAAACAGGTTTATTTGTTGTTGCTTCATTAAGCCTTTCTTCTGTTTATCATCTGCACACCTGTCAATTAACGTGCGTCGCAATTTTCTGTAAATCATCATCACAGAGGTGAAGACAAAGTTGGTTGTTGAGTTGGGAACCATGGATGCTGTTTTTACTCTTGATAGTGGAGGGACAATTACTCTCCAGTTGCAGTTTTTTCTCAGCGATGAAGATCGCAAGCGCATCCAAGAGATGGTGAGATGCTTCTTTTATGGTTTATTATGCTGTTTCCATGAAAGCTTGAAACTATATTTTTCTTGAAAGGTTCAGTTTAAGTTAAAATATATAGTATATGTGTTTTTACTGTTTCTTTTTATTCAGAGGAACTCTGTGATGAAAAGAAAGCAGCAAGAGCTGCTTGGGAATGGCGATGAACTTTATTTCCAAGGTAATTTGCTATAAATTATATTTTTTTTAAACGCACATTTGGAATTCCATGGAACAAATTGAGCATTAGGTGTGTGTGTGTGTGCGCTCCCTAAATGAAAGGTTCGGAAAATTAGTCACCAGTTAAAATGCAGTTGATATGAACACCATGCAGGAGCTCTGTTTCTTACAAACGGCTTTCAAATTTTATCAGAAGATGGCCCACTGCCTAAAGAGCACGCAGAAGATATCCCCGGCATCCCAAGCAAAGATGACCAACTGACGCTTCCGAAGAGCATGTCGTTGGATGATCTGAAAAAGAGGGCCGTCTTCTCCGAAACAAGTGTAGATTCTGACATGGTGGCTTCAAAGGACCTACCGTTGCAAATTGGTCGTAATACTTCGATGCTCGAAGGTCCCATCGACATCGATTCGAAGAAAGGACAGGGTAAACCAACGAGTAGATCAAGCAGTGCGGTGAAGAAGATGATAAGTGCCTTCGAAAGCAGCTCCCCACAGGTTCAGAACCCATCCCTACACAGAGAAATGATCGCCTTGTTGCTTAAATTCTGTCGTCACACACTGAAGAAAGTGCAGATAATATTACACCGACTTCTCAAGTTTGCATGGCCTGCAGGGTCTGCCTTCGGTGCCAAGGATCAGATCAGAGAGCTCGTTGGAAGAGATGCCGTCGGTTTCTTCTTCAGAGACTTCCACCAACCCTTCACGCAAGCCTCCTACTCCTGGTGCATCAGCGGAAGCTCCAGGCCGCACCCCGACAGGTCCCAGGCCTGGGAAGCAAGCCATGATCATTAGCAACAAGAAACCAAGCACATCTTTTGGAAAGACCGGCCCATCAAACACACAAGAAAGCCGAAGACGGAGCTCCAGGCAGAGCGCAGGAGCGAGCGACATGATTCGCTCGGAGAAGCATTCAGCGGAAAAGCGTCGGCGTCGCTCCATCGGCACCTACTCATCGGAGCAGCAGGTGAACCCTTCTGGTGCGACGTCTAGCGTCGCGTGGATCAACCATCCGCACGTCTGCATCACCACTGCGAGCAGGCAGCTGAAAGACATTGTTGACGTCGAGCACCTGAATTCGATGGAGAACTTAGGACAGGTATGATGAAAACTAAACTGGTGTGATGCTAGCTATATGCATGTTGGTGCTTTACTGCCTGTAGCTTCTCCTTGCTACTTGATTCATGCTGATATGCACCGTCATGAACTTGTGGAGCAGGGCACCGATGACGGCGCGGCACGGCGGTCTGACGGTTTCCCAGTGCTGAATGGGTGGTTGATTAATCAGGTAAGTATATACTTACCGCATTGATCTCTCCTCTTGCCGATGCTCGTTTATTGAGAGTCTACCAAAGATATAACCTGGTGATGAAATGGCAATGCAGGGTGTGCGTGGCGTGATAGTGATCATAGCTTGCGGAGCTGTGTTTTTCAACAACAGGTGAAGCAGAGGACGAGTGCAGTTGATAACTTGTAACTAATACGTATCAGAAGCTGCAACCGATGAGGCATTGAGATACAGTGCAATTTGTTTGTGTTGATGGCTTGCTGTTGCTTCATACTCCACCATGATAACTTGCAGTTCAGTTATACAGTAGAAGGGTAGAGCTAGCGTGGTTAGAGAGCTCGTTGAGGGCACATGAAAGCCGACATGAAACAACACGAGGAAGAGCAGCGCCGGGCCTACAAGTGGATGCTGGAGGAGAAGCGCAAGGTCAAGCCGCGCGACGCTGCAGAGAAGAAGAGGCTTGACGATGAGAAGTCCCTGCTCAAGCAGATCATCCGTGCCGACACCCTCCCGGTGCTCTGAAACGAGGCTCGCCACCACCAGACCAGACTGCTGTTATTATCCTCTTACAAGTTAGTGCGATGCCGAGAGGCCCATCTCGAGCTGTTTTATTTATGTGGATTTCTTTGCTTGTGTGGCTCTATGCTTCTTCAACATAAGGATTTGGTTTGTCTCAAACAAGATAGTCAACTGATTCATTGATTCATTCATTCATGTGTCACAAGTCTTTTGTTGTTGTCTCTGGATGCAAACTACTAAGTAGTTCTCTCAAGCTTGAGTTGTTTCCTGTGGGGTTCATATGATTCAACATCACACATTTTTTCCCTTTAGTTTTCTCTGTTGGGTGTTCTTACAGTGATGTGCCAGCCCAGCCTATTTCTATTCCTATGTCACCAAAATTTAAGTCCAATGCAGCATTGCTGAAACTTTCAGTACAAAAAAGAGAGAGATAGAGAGTTACTGAAACAATTTCATTCATTCAGTTTAAACCAAGCAGCCCGGTGTAAGTGTCATTGCCACTGTGAATGTAGGCCTGTGATAGCAACATCAGGAGCCAAAATTGAGCTCCTTGTTAGTGGCCACACGTCCAAGCTGCTTGAATAACACCCACTAGCTTAGCTGCTGTTCCTCCTTCTCCATGCCCTAAGATCAGAACTGGAGGGCTTCAGTGCACCGCCGAGCAGGCACTCAATAGATGCCAGGCAGCATCCGAATCGCAGGCGAGTCATCCCTCTCTTATGACTGATTTGCACTGCTACTTTCTTGTGAAAAAGTTTGAACAAAACATCATACTGCTGTTGTACTGGAAGCAACAACTGACAGTGTTTGTTTCTGTTTTTACTCTTCAGACTTTCAACCGCCGGTCAGCGCTCCTGCATTTTGCTTTTTCTTCATGCACTTTTCATTTGCTAGTGCAACCTGAAGCTGTTCCTGGAACAGGTCTTGCTGGTCTTGATCCTATGATGCCTGGTGCTCCTGGTGTTGGAATGATGACAGGGGTAAATCGAGGTATGCCTGCAGCTAGGGCAGGCTTTCCAAGAGCCAAATGCTGAGTATGTCATCGACAGTAAACATGCTACTCAAACGTGTGCAGATGGTGAGTGCCAAATGCTGTGAATGTCATGTTTGCCTCTGGTGAGGCCACACAATCCTATGCAGATGTTTCGTGTGAGTTTTCTTTTCTCTTTCATATTATTGAAACATTTAAATTCTTTTACTTTCATGCATAAACATTTTCCTAAAGCGCATGCTTTTTTATCTATGGTCAACACTTCACAAGGAGGAGAAATTGGAATACCTGAAAACTGGCAGTGATTCCTTCTTTTCGAGGTAGTAGCTGCCTGCTTAGGAAATATTACCTTGGTTAAGTAAATGGAAGTTCTTTTTATTCCTTCAAAAAAAAAATGGAAGTTCTTTTTAGAAAAATCTGCTCATATATCATCTCCGTACACCGTTTTGAAACACCTGTATGTCTTAGTGGCGTAAGTGTTTTTGGAGTGCACGACTGTCGACCACTAAAACACGGTCTATTTAGTAGTCATGCAGCTTTGACATTACACGGTTAATAAAGTGACTCTGTTGTCCAATCTTCACTAAAGCTTAAACTAATAAACTTAACAGTTATGGAAAATTAACTTAATTTCCTCAACCTTAATCTGGATTAATGTGATCCACAGAGTGCTGATAGGATACTCTGTTTCTTTCTTTCAGCCTGGTCAGCAGCATATGGTGAGGCCGGAGCACGACTTGCAGGTTTAACAGGGCAGCAGTCAAGCTGCCCATTTAAGCAGCATGGATCCATCATTCTCCAAGGCTGCAGCTTCTTCACCTCTTGAGCAAACCCCAAGGAACCAGCCATCCAAGCCCACAGCAGCAGCCATATGCTACTATGCCTATGCACCTGGCTAAGGACAGACGATTTCAACACCGTTCGGTGTCTCAAGATAACAACAATCTTGCTGTAGCAGGTGTGGTACCCGGTGTGCAGAACCATGCATCTCCGGTCACTTGAACCCCTTCTTCGCCACCATTGCATCAGAAGCAGCAGTCTGCACAAAGTCCATCAGATAGCTCTGCACTTCCCAGTCGACCGGCCAAATGTACTGAACCAAAGCAGAAGAAACAACAGGGTCAGCATCAGCGCAGACAAAACCAACAACAGAGGAATCAAGCTAGTCAACCAGGAAACATGCATGGTGATACATCAGGCTCCTGCAGCCGGCGCCTCTCCAACCAGTGCTGTTCCTACGGCTTCCAAGAAACAGTTTCCTGACAAAAAATTGACGCAACGCAACATGGCCATGGTAACAAAGCGTCGATTTCAGTAACACCTCAGCCTGGGAATCAACATAAGCTATATACCTCGGTTGGTAAGCCTTGTCAGGTTGAGGTTTATGTGAACGATCGATAAACTAACACTGAATTCAGAGACGAGAAGTAGCGCTCGAAGAATACCAAACAACCAGCAACAGCTGTCTAGGCCGCATCTGCGGCCTCTGCATCATTAGCAGCAGCAGGGACATATGCCCCCCCAAATCCAGGGTCAGGTGATGGAATCTCGATATTGACCCGTCGTTTACATGGAGCAATTGCACCCAGCTCTTATATGGAATGGATGCTGCTGCTGCTGCTGTTATTCAGATGGTAGCTGATTCGCTGCCCGCTCAACAGTCGAGCCAGCGTGTTCCTGTTAGTGGATTCATTCTTGTTGGAGTTGCAATCTCGCTCCCCCAAACTTACAATGTCCTGGCTGCAGCCTACGTACTCATCAGAACCTCACTGCTTCTTCACTGTGAAAAGTGGCCCTCAGACTGAAGAAAGCAGATGGCCGAACAGGAAACTAGAGCTCCTCAGAAAATGCTATGATTGCATGCTCGAAGGCAACAAGAGCTTCGAGGGAGGAACTCCGGTGTCATTGGCAGCTTCCGACTGAGACAGATTCAGATTCAGACCAACCTGCTTGCGGTCGGCAGTGAAGAGTGAGCCTACTACTCGTGCGTGGCACCTCCGCAATCATGAGTTTTGCTTGCTGTTCGTTATTCCACAAGCTATCTTTTACAAAACTTGTGTAAACAAAGGGCTTGTGGTGAAAACAATGCCACAGAGGGCTTGTTTATGAGCTTTACGGGTTCTGTAGCGATTGGCTGCTCCAGTTTTTGCATGTAACATACTCCCTCCGTTCCTAAATATTTATCTTTCTAGAGTTTTCAAATAAACTATCACATACGGATGTATATAGACATATTCTAGAGTGTAGATTCACTCATTTTGTTCCGTATGTAGTCACTTGTTGAAATCTCTAGAAAGACAAATATTTAGGAACGGAGGGAGTAGTTCTCTACTGCTACTTTTCGAGTTAGTATTTGTCTGCTTAGAAAATAAATATCCCCTTGGTTAAGTAAATGGGATGGGAGTACTAATTTGTTTTGATGAAAATCCGCTCATATCATTTTCACACACCTATTTACATTTTTTTTGGGACTGCACGACTGTCGACTGATAAAACAGGGTCTACTATTTCATGCAGCTTCGACATTAGATGGTTATAATAGTGACTCTGTTGTCCATTCTTAATATAACTAAGCAAACTATTAAGCTTAAAATGTTAAACTTGACAGTTATGGAAAATTAATGTGATCTACAGAGTGCTGATGGGATACTTCCTTTCTTTCTTTCAGCCTGGTCAGCAGCATATGGCGAGGCCGGAGCACCACATGCAGGTTTCACAGGGAAATAGTCAAGCTGCCCATTTCAGCAGCATGAATCCATCATTCCCCAAGGCCGCGGCTTCTTCACCTCTTGAGCAAGCCAGTGCTGTTCCCACGGCTTCCAAGAAACAAGTTGCTGACACAAATCTGATGCAACATGGGCAAGTATCTTCCGCTGGTAATAAAGCGTCGATTTCAGCAACACCTCAGCCTGGGAATGAACATAAGCTACATACCTAACCTCGGTGCCTCAGCCTCCAAATATCGTAACCAAGGCTTGATGCAGGGTCCTCCTAGTCATACCGTCTTCACTGCACAACCATTGCATCCTGTTGATGATGAGGATGCAAGAAAGCATCGAAACGAAGCGTGACCGTAGGATGGATGCACAGATCAACCACACCTATATCTCGCAGTTCAGAGCAGGCAGTTCCGGGCTCCATCCATAAACCTGCAGAAGCATGAGGCATCATAAGTGCATGTGTCAGGCGGCCCCATTCCTGATAACTCTGAAGAATTCGACAATTGGCTGAGTTTAACTCAAGAAACAGGACCCAAATCCAGGGCCAGGTGATGGGTTCTCGATGTTGGCTCATCGTTTTCATGGACAACATCATTTATGAATCTCAACTTGCTCAACTTGCTGCAGTGCAGCAAAGGGAAGCCGTGATTCTTATGCACCAGGTGGACTGCTGGAGCTGGACTGCACGGAGACAGTGAGAAAGCTACAAAGCGAAGCTTTAGATTGCTCTATCTACGATGCTATATTGGTGTAGGATATTAAATGTCAGTTATCTGAATCTGCCGACTATCGATCGTGTAGCGTGGTGCCGTATATCGGCCAATGTGTGTGCACACGTCGCAAAGGCTGGATGTAATGCACCAACTAGTATGATGCTTGCTCCTCCAGATTTGACTGTACTTGTGCTGGGTGAAGACCGTGATGGGGTTTTAAGCCGCTGAATGTTGCCCGCCTTTTTCTCGAAAGAAAAGAGGAGATTACTCACTCATACAGGAACATGGTCACATATATCTCTACTCTTATAAAAAACAGAGTTGGTGATGATGGTGTGCCTGCCATCCTGCAATATAGGCCGTCCGATTTATATCTGACGGATAGGAAGGAAACTATGGCAATTTTGCAAAAAGATACCCACACCCCTCTCCACATTTGCAAATAAGGTCTTCTCTTGTTCATCCTTTTCTCCCACAACATAAAGTACTCATACAGATTCATCTTGATTTTCCGTACAACGCATGGGCATCTTGCTAGTATTATCCCAATATATAGGATTAGGATAGGTGGTGCTAATTTTCTTTCCTAGTAGCAAACAGCCCATGGTGTATTATTGTTTCACTGACTGATGTTTCCCAAGGATCCATTCATAAATCTGCATAATATACTCTCCTTGACGGCCAAAAAGTTGAAGTCCATGAGCTCTGCTCATCTACAAGACCAATTTGGCTAGGGACTTTGACGGTGGAGGGGCACACATTCAGAGGCAAACTTTTTTCGCGAATACGCAAGATGCGTATCATTCCATTGATAGGTAGCATTCAGATGCAAACTGAAGATGACGAGTTTAGGTTTGGCTGATTTAGATTTCTCTGGTTGAAGGAGGGTGATTGTTGTAGCTCGAGGTTTTTCCATTTGAAAAAAGAAGAAAGGAAACAATTGTTGATACGACTGAACTTTTGGACCAGCAGCAACAAGGAACGTGTCTGGGAGCACTTACTGCCATGGTCTGCTGGCCACTTATCATCTCTAACCTCGTCACCAAAGCTCAACAAGTTTAAGAAGGCGAGTGTAAGTGTTAAGCTCGTCACGGTTCAGTTTCGTCAGTTAAGTCTGTTACTAGTTCTTTTCTTTGTTTCTTCATTCATCAGGAAATAACTTTTGCAGCTCTGGGGTGCGCCTGTGCTAAGCCAGAGCGAGTCTTCCATTTCCCAATTCATGATAATGTGGACTGACCTGGTGGCGGCGCTCCAGTATCACATTGGACAAAGAAAAGGCGAAATTTTGGGGGTCGACGCTGGAGCAATTATGGGCCCAATCCTTTTCGTCAGTCTGAACTCGCAGTTTTTTGTTTTTATTTCGCATCATGACTCATGAGAGAGTAATTGGGTACACCATCCACCTCAACCGCTTTAATCTTGTACTGTATTTCTGAAGCTCTATAATGGTAATAATCTTGTATCTTCATCTCACAAGACAAATCGATTAATTCCCCCCGCCGCGGTTGTTCTTTCTTTTTAACCATGTTCCTGAAAAAGGATTCTCTTCAAGCATGGTTAGTTGCTGGTCAGGTTTCAGACTCTTTTTACACTTGGATAAATAAAACTCTCAGCCTTTTTCAGTTTGGTTGAACTCGGCCTTTTCCAAGTAGCAGCAACCAGATCAGTGAAACCGCTCCGGAATTTCCAGCTGTTGTCGAACCTGAACATTTTAGCTCTTGGAATATTAGTGGAAGCTTTGAAAATTCAGTAACCGTCAGTAAAAGATAAATAAGGTTACTGAAACTGCTGCACCTGGGGCTTAAAATTTCATTCATTCAGTTAAAACCTTGCAACCCGGTGTAACCTGTCAGTGTCTGTAGGTCTGTGATAGCAACAGCAGGGGACAAAAATTAGCTCTTCCAGGAGGCCTTGCTAGTGGTTGTTACAGACAGCCACACATCCAGGCTGCCTTCAACAACATCCACTAGCTTAGCTTCTGGCTGCTGCTCCTCCTCCTTCCCCATGCTCTCCAAGATCAGAATTGGAGGGCTTCTACGCACCACCGAACCATGCCGGGCAGCATCCGAGTCTCAGGCAAGTTTATCATCCCTCTCTTATCATCGGCAAATATTAATTTATTCTTCTTCCTGTAAAAAGATACGAACAAAAGATAATTAATGCTCTCCTCTTTACTGAATGAAAAGCAGCGTCGCTGCTGCGTCTCGTCAAAAAGAAAAAGAGATCATACTGCTCTATCTTTTGCTGTGCAGACATTCAGCCACCCGTCGCCGCTCCACTCTTCTTGCAAGGTTGGCTGCTGCCTTCTGATTCCACCCTACTTTTCCTGTTTCCTCGTTTTCTGCTTGCTAATTAATGTCATCGCTCGTATGTAAACTTCGTTTTTTTTGGATGCAGTTAACCTTGGGAAAAAAGAGTACAGCGGATATATAGGACAAGATGGCTTCTCTTTGTAAGCCCATTTCCATGCCGCCTTCACTGATTTTTGTTCTCTGTTCACCTCTCCATTTCCACAAAATGTGCGTCGAGGCTGCGCTTATTATGCCCCCAAGGAAAACTTCGAAGCTATCTCACGCCATAAATTTATAAATGTGCAGTCCAGTTACGTCACTTCGTGATAGCATGGTGTTGTCGCTGTACGATGCAGATAAGGGATTGGTATCCAAAACAGGTTTCTTCTGTTAGTTTGTTATAGTAATTAGTAAGCCTATCTTATACTACCTCTGTACCGAAATACTTGTTGGTGAGGAGAAGTAGCACAAGTTCCCCCAGCGACAAGTATTGTGGTACAGAGGGAGTATTTATCATAAGCACACGTATGATCTGATGATGTGAATTATGGTCTCATGTAAATCACAACAGAAGTGAAGACACGGTCGATTGTCGAGCTGGGGAGCACGGATGTTGTGTTTAGCCTTGATAGTGGAGGGCAAATTGTTCTCCAGTTGCAGTTCTTGCTCAGTGATGAAGATCGCAAGCGCATCGGAGAAATGGTAACATGCCAATTTTTATGGTTCACGCTGTTTCCATGAAAACTCAGAAAACATCTTGCTTGAAAGGTTCATCTTAAGTTAGGGTATTACTACTCATGTTTATACTATGTCATTTTATTCAGAGGAACTCTGCGATGAAAAGAAAGCAGCAAGAGCTGTTTGGGAATGGCGATGAACTTTATTTCCAAGGTAATAATATTCATTACAGTTTGTGTTGCACTGCAAGCATACATTTGGAGTTCCATGGAACAGGCTGTAATAAGCATAAGGGTGTGTGTCTGTCTCAGCTTGCCCCCTAAACAAAAGGTTCCGAATATACAAATTCAAGCCTTAGCACTTCTTAAATTTCTGTCTCTGCATTCTGAATGCTGGTTTGCAAAATCAGTTAATGAGGAAGTATTCAGTTGACATGACCAACATGTGGGACTTTTCTTTCTTTTTCGAATTCTACCAGACAGCACACCACCTAAAGACCAGGCAGAAGAGATCTCCGACATCCCAAGCAAAGAAGACCCACTCATGCTCCGGAAGAGCATGTCGATGGATGATCTGAAACGGAGGGCTGTCTTTTCCGAAATAATCATAGGTACGAATATGGCGTCTCCAAAGAACCCGCCTTTGCAAACTTCGACGTCCGAAGGCCCCATTGTTGACATAAAGGGTCTACCGCCGAAAAGTGAGATTGGCTCTAAGAGAGGGCAGGGTGAACCGGAGAGCAGGTCGAGTAGCGCGGTGAAGAAGATGATCAGCGCCTTCGAGAGCAGCTCTCCGCAGGTTTTTCTGAACCTGAACCCACCTTTATTATACAGTGAAAATATTGGTCTGTCTGTTGCATAATTTCCGGCTCCCACATTATGGAAATGAAACTTTGATTCTATCATGGCTTCTAGGGACTGCCTTCGGTGCCAAGGATCAAGTCGGTAGGGTCGTTGGAAGGGATGATGTTGGCTTCGACCAATCCTTCAGATTCAGAGAGGCGGTCAGGAAGGCGCGCTACGATGATCATCAGCAACAAGAAACCAAGCGCGTCTAGACCTGCCGGTTTGTTGAATGCTCAGGAGAGCAGAAGACGGAGTTCCAGCAGGCGCGACAGAGCAGCCAAGACGAGCAGCATTGGGGAGGGTGCAGAAAAGCAAAAGCATCATCGTCGCTCCATCGGTCCAATGCATCCGGGCGCGACATCTAGCATCGCCTGGACCGGCCACCCCCACATCTGCATCACCACCGCGAGCAGGCAACTGAAAGACCTCATCGTGCTTGAGCATCTGAATTCGATGAAGAATGCAGAACAGAGCGCAAGGGAAGAAGACACTGAGCAAGTGCGAAATCTCAGATAATTAGTTAGTGGTGTTAAACTGTTGGTGCCTGCTTCATCCTGACTGACTGACATCATGAACTCGCGGGCAGGGCATGAGCAACGACGACGCGGTGGGCTCTAAGCGGCGGCGATTTTACGGGTTCCCGACACTAAATGAGTGGCTGATCAACCAGGCGAGCGTTTGACCGCTTCCCTCTTTATCTGTGTGGCATTGATTTGAATTGCTAATCTAATTGGCGAAATGCCGATGGGGATGCAGGGGGTGCGCGGCGTGATCGTCATCATAGCCTGTGGTGCGGTGTTCCTCAACAACAGGTGAAGGAAGGAAGAAGAGGACTTGATACAAGAAGTTGCGGTCGATGAGATTTTGCTCTAGTTAACACTTGTTTGTTGGGAATGCACCGAAGAGTTTTTCTTTCTTTGGGCAATGAAACAAGAGATTAGGGAGTGAAAGGTATGTAAAGACAACATGATTCTTTCCTGCAAAAAAAAAAAGACAACATGATTCTAGAGTAACTCTCTAACACACCCACGAGTGCCTCATTATCAAGGCTCTCAAGCACACAATTTCAATCATTGTTGCTGAAACTTTTGTTTTCACGCGACCGTATTGTGCCAAATAAGTGATCATGTATAAGGTTTCATGATGGCTTAATTTTGGGTACTATGGACCAATATATTTATCTATTCTGAACTCTTGTGATCAGCACCCGTTACGTTTTACCACATGCACACACATCCAAGAGAAAGTTGAATAATATTCAATATAGCGTTGCGTGAGATGTGGGTGGAAGTATATACATACATGCATGCATACATACAATATAATAAAATAGGTCTGTCTACGTCACATCTAGATGTGAGATAATACCTCACACCTAACATGACATCATCTTAGTTGATTTTTTAGCACTTGTTTGTTGCTTTTTATTTGTTTGTCATTTTTCAATTTTTGTTGTTGTCCAGCTCACCGTAACTTTTGTTTTTTGAGAATCACGCAACATGACTAAAAGAGGGCCACCCAGAGCATGCTCGCATGGGCCGGGTTTACTGCACCTCCGTGCTCGCTAAATGTATGACTATGGGATCCTACCTTCTGTAGCCTGACGTATACACTACTCCCTCAAAAAAAAAGTATGCAGTAGTACTCCCTCAAAAAAAATTGTATGCTCAGTACTGTGTTCAAGGAAAAAAAGTATGCAGTAGTACATTTTGTATTTTTTCCCTTCTTTTTTTTTCTTTTTATAATTTTTCCTTTTTCTAGTTCTTCTGGTTTTCTTCCAGTCTTGTTTTCTTTTTTGTAGTTTTCTGTATTATAAACATTATTCTAATATATGTTGAACATTTTTAAAATAGTCATCAAATGAAATCCAGCGACCACTTTTGAGTTGTGAGGATGATCACCAAACTCGGAATCCCTCCCCTTCTAAATCGGGGGTGGACTGTTTGTCGTCGTCTACCTGTTGTCCCTGCGCCGTGGTCAGTGCGTTCACACCAATCATCACTGCACCGAGAGAGAGAGAGAGATCGTAGAGGGCATGGGGGCGACCGGCGGCTGTGTCCTCCGCCATGATTAGTTTGTATTATGGAGTATCTTAGTTCTTAATTATGGAGTATCTTAGTTCGTGATTATGGAGTACACTACCTAGTACTCCCTCCGTTTCAAAATATAGTGCGCCCGCGTTTCCCGAGGTCCAACTTTGACCATAAATTTAACCAACGAGACCAACTGCGGCGGGAGAAAAAATTATATAATTAAAAACTTCTTTCAAATACGAATTCATTGATATAATTTTTGCTCCTGCCGCAATCGGTCTTGGTAGTTAAATTTACGGTCAAAGTTGAAGCACGTGGATAGAGGAAGCACTACATTGTGGAATGGAGGTAGTACTTAGTATCCATTGAATAAATACAAACTTGGTTAAGTGTGTCGAGGAGGGGGGGGGGGGCTAATGTCAACACTATTACTCCTTCTGTTCCAAAATAGATAACTCGATTTAAAGTTAGTACAAAGTTGAGTCATCTATTTTGGAATGGAGGTAGTATTATATAGGGTAACTCCACCTCCGTCCTCTCTACTAACCCAGTCAACTGTGATGAGAAGGTGGCATCCATGCTTGACGAATTCTGGTTGACAGACTTTGCACGCTCTCTCTCTCTTTCTGTGTGTGTATTCGTCACCCTAGGTGAGAGCATCTCTAGCAGAACCATGTAATGCTGACTCGTAAAATTCGTTTACAGTTCGCGAAAAACGTGTTTTAAGGGTCGGTTTTAGCCGCGGCCAAACATACCCCACAAACGTAAACTGTAAAACGGAATATTCACTTATATTCTTTCCCCACGTCTTCTTCTTCCTCTCGCCCGTGTCCATGGTCAGCTAGCTTCCTCCCGCGAAATCGACGAACAGGACACGAAACTGCCAAATACGAAGCCATCGGTGACCGAATACGAAGCGCATGAAGCGGCCAATCCAGGAGCTAGCTAGCTCCTCCGTCGGGGTAGCCAAAGCTAGCAGCTAGCTCAGCTCGAATGAATCGATCCAGGAGCGAGCGAGCTAGCTCGGCTCAAATCGATCCAGGAGCTAGCTAGCTAGCTACACCGTCGCCGTAGCGAGAAACGTGGCCGGGGCGGGTGGCGGGCGGGCGGGCTGCCGGCGCCCGGGGGGGGGGGGGGGGGGGGGACGGCGGACGCGGACGGGCTGCCGGCGTTCGCGGCGGCGCGGACGAAGCATGCGAAAGTTTCCGTGGCAGTTGGGCTCCCGCCAACTGCATTCTCTTGATACAGGGCACCGTAGACGCGGACGCGAAAACTATGTTTTTGCGGATCGGGAGGACTTTTTTACCGCACCCCTTAAAAATTTTTACAGTTCGGTGGAATATAAGGGGTCTATTCGGGCTATTTTTTTTGTCCGAAACTGAGAACTGACGGTTCACTGAGATATACGGGTCTGCGAGGGATGCTCTGAGGAATTCTTATTCCTCACCCCACCCATTTCACGAGCCAGGCAAATCACACACGCGCCCACACTTATGTTTCATAGGCTGTAAACTTATGGCACCCAATGACAGTGACATGAAACGTAAACTTACGGGCGTGGACTTGACGATGCACATGTGACCATAGTGAATTTAGACAGGCGAGGTAATTTTACAGCGTGGAGGTTAATTTACATGGCGACTTAATTCGGTTGATCCATGCGCCAGGATGCAACTATTTCTTAATCTGGAAATCATGCAACACTTGTGGACCCCCTGTGTATATATATTACCTCTATCCGCACGAGCTCTAGCAAATGTGTCGTTGTTCTGTTGTGTATTCCCTTTAATGGAAACCATAATTTCCAGATTAAAAAAAAAAAGAAGGGCGAGATGGGCGGCTCATGCATAATCCCCAAGACCAGATAACTTAATTAGCTAACTATGTGCCGATGTGCGAGTCATAATTAGGTGGCAGGGACAAAAGTTTCTGATCAGACGTATAAGAACTCGATCCCCCTCAAAAAGAAAAACCTTCCAGAGAAGCTGTTCCATGAAGCACAAGCTCTAGTGTGTCTGGTTGATCACTGCTTGTCTTTCTCACTGTTTAAAGAAAATACTATGCTAGACGTATGTGAGCATGGTTCAAGAATCAAAAACCAATTAAAATGATAGTATATTTGTTCATCCAGCTTATGGTGAGTTATGTCAATGTGTTTTACCCATGAGTATGCATGACGTACACAGACCAATGGACGTGGGAAAACCTACAGGTATATCCCAACACGGTGCCATGTTTTATTTGCACAACCACAATAAAGAGAAATTGCCCTGCATCTTCAAGTCCCTTACAAACACCCTCACCCCCCGCGCTTTCATGGCAGAGCCACCATTCCTCTCTTTCCTGGCAAAATTCAGAAAACAGAGAGCAAGTACGAGATTACTGGTTAACTAAACTTGCAATTAAGAAGAAGAAAAAAAAAATCGATTTTCCTACAAAAATACCAGATTCTTCACACTTGGTGAAAACATTCCTACAGTTGTATTGTGTGATGTATTTCGTCTCACCCACCCACCTGGGTCACGAGTCCCAATTAATTTAAGTCTCACCCACCCCGCATGCACTTTGCCCTGCTTTCCTTATCCCCTTCTCCTCGTACGTACTGATCCTTGATCGGCATCCATGGCGGCCTCTTCCTCCTCCAAACCTCAACTAGTATTACCTGTCAGAGTCTATCTCTCACATATAATGCGCACAAAAGGAATGGACTCTACCTACCTGGTGCCGTGTCGAGAATCACCCGAGATGTGAGCCCTTCACTCTCATTATCTGAACCGATGATTATTCTGACTGGTTCGTGCATTTCCTAACACAAGTAAGAAGCCACGATCACACGCTGAATGTAACGCAAGCGCAACTTTTCAGTCTACTGCACAAGCACATATGCAAAGTTACAGCTGCAGCTTCAAGCATGTTCCAGGCTTCCAGCAGTAAATTCACTGGTATACTTTTTGTTCCAGTAAATTCAGTCGTATACCTTTTTTCGGAAGCACATTGGCCATGAACTGTAAGCAGTATCGCAACAGGTGTTTCCTTTAACTGTTGAAAGCATTTGTACCTAAACTAGTCAACGACTGAGTTTGCTTGAGGTATCCTATACCTTCCTAGCTGGCTCTTGGGGGTTGACTTTCGATTCAACACATCTTTCTGTGTAGGTGCTAGCCTGTAGCTTGTACCAAACTATATGAGCTGCTTTTAGCCTTATCAGAATCCAAAACCTAAAAGGGACATAATGACTAAAACACTCAAGACCTAGCAGTCTTGATGATGCTAAAACGCACAAACCAAAAGGACCACCACGCCTACCAGAAATCCACTATCCATCCCCGCACATTTCTAGAAGAAAAAAATAGTGCAAAAAACAAAAAAAAAACCATTCCACTGCTCAATGCTGAAAACCCTTGCATGCATGGTAGGAGGCGGAAACTGAATCATTGTAGAGGCGAGTGCAGATCGGGGGAATCAAGTCATTGCAGGTGTGCAGTGCAGTGCAGTGCAGGCTGCAATCAACTTACGACATGGTCGGCAGAGAAAATTCCTAGTTTGGCGCCCATCGGTTTTTCATGGATCAATTGTTGAAACGTTTTAACCATGGAATTTAAGCTTACCATAACAACAGTTGCATTGTCTTTAAGTGGTCTTTAGGCACGGGCCTTTCTTTGCCTACTGGCACCGTTATGTTAACACCAGCGCCATGCTTCAGGCCGACAAACATGCCACTAAGAATTGTTGAAATATTAGGCCGACAAACATGCCCCTGAGAATTTGCATAGATATGCTTAAGGCAGCGCCATTATGTGTAGATGTGTCTACCGTTTGCATAGTATGTGCTTGTCTAGATCAGATCATCAGAATCAGTATGTTGTTAATTCTGTCTATGCCATGCTAGTGATTTGTTTATGGATTAAATTAGTCAAAAAATTGCCTACTATTCAACAAGAATGAGATATTACAAACTTGTAAAATAGCAATGTTCACATCCAGTGTTAGTAAATGGTGATCCGGATGTAATTTTTATCTCCCATTAATGAAAATTCATTAGGACAAGGAACATATTTTTGACCATCTAGAAAAGCATGAACTGAATTGACTCTGAATTCATAACACTAGCAGATTATTCAGAGGGAAATGCAGGGGATACTACTGAACTAAAGGATAGCACTAGCACAGTGAGCCTAATCAAAAAGAGAATACTGAACCACACAAACAAACAAGGCTACCTACAACTACTGATCCACTATCCATCCCCCCAATGCAATGTGAAATTGTAGATCAAAGAAAATTAGATGTGAAATCATTAGGGCGTGTCTAGGGCTCATCTAGATGTGACATAACTATGTCACATCTAAATTGATTTCATCATCTATTTGTAGCCCCATATAATTTTTTTTAAGTCGTCCAGCTCGGTACGATCTTCTCCCATCGACGCCTCCCGCAGACACGTGAATTGGGCCAGCCCGGGTTTCGTGTCCCTATTAAAAAATCGGCAAAAAATTGTCTCCAATTGGTTCCAAACTCCAACGCTAGAACTCATGGAAAGCTGCTCCGCACACTAACGAAAGGACCTAATTAGTACTTACTTCGCTACAAAGGAGGTTCAGTCTAATTTAAGTTGTCTATCCAGCTTCCAGCGTACCCAGGAAATTATGGTTCTCGCTGCACTGTTTTTCTTTTTTTCCTTTTGGTTTATGTTAGTGGTCTTTTGTCCGGGTATTGTTTTTGGCTTGCTGTTCTGGCTCTTTTTATTCATTCTGGTTCTTATTCCCTTTTGGGAAACGTTTGGAGCCGGCGGACCGGCCAAAGCTTCGGCCGGTCGCTCGTGTGCCGCTCGATCGCGAAGGGATCTAGCGCTAGGATGTCTCCCGATCCCCGTTTTTCGTTGTTTGTTTTTCCTTTCCTCGGCCCACCCACGTGCCCTAGGCCCACCACGACTGTTTATTTTTCTCTCATCCTATCTGGTGCGTCGTACTCTGCCCTTCGTTATCTTCTTCCCCGCGTGGTCGTCTTCAAGCTCCTTCTCCACAAACCGCTCGTTGAAAAGCTCCGACATGGGGGGTGGGAAAAGGAGCTGCAACTGGAGCCCAGCGAAGATGCATCTGTGGGAGAATCACCACCGGCGAGCTGCGACCATGGCGGCCCCATGCTGGAACCAGCGTCGCGGCATGCTGGAACCAGCACCATTTTTTGCTACATGCATTCATGGCGGAACTACAATCCGCGACGGCGGAGACGAGTTTTTGCTGCAATCGTCATTAGTTTTTGCTACGACCGGCGAGAAATTTTGCTACATCCACTCATGCCAGAGATGCGATCGGCGAGAAATTTTGCTACAACCACGTTGCGTTTGTGCTACAATCAGCCTCTCATTTTGCTACAATCACCTGCAACCGGCGGGGTCACCATGCTCGCCGGTTGCAGCTTTTCGAGAACATGGATGAAGCTTTTCAATGTACAAACACTTTCAAACTAAAAAAGCTGGAACCGTTACCAAAAAAGCTCCAACCTTAGATGAAAAAAGCTTCAACCAAAATATGTACAAAGTTTTCAATCAGGCATTGCTCCATAGAAAAAGTTGCAAACGTTCACAGATAAGCTTCATTTGTAGTTGAAAAAAGCTTCAACCCACGAGTAGTCCAAGCAACATTCGGCGAGGATGGAAGTCGTGGGTTTCATGCTACATGCTACAAGCGGTCCTGGATTTTGTTACGACCGCTGTCGCATCCAGCTACATCTGCAGTCATGGTTTGCTGCATCGAACAGCGATGCTTTTTTTTTGCCGGAAGCGAAGCTGGATTTTTTGCTGGAACGGGGGTGAGGGAGAGGTTGCAACCGTGAGGTATGTGACCGACGAGCTGCGACTGGACGGGCATGAGCAGCGGCAAGCACGCCGGCGAGCTGCGGCCGTCGCCACCGAAGCTACGAGCGTCACCGCCGAGAGCTGCAACCACTGGTGCAGCTATTACATGGGTTGAGACGGCGACGAGGACGGACGGCAAGGGTGGGGACCGGCGACGAGGATGGCCGGCGAGGGCGGGGACCGGCGACGGGGACGGCCGGCGAGGGTGGGGACCGGCGATGCGGACGGCCACTGGAGAGCGCGCGGGGCTGATGAGATGCGGAGGGTCCTTTTCTCGCGAGCCTGAAGAAAAAAGATGACCTGGATGGATAAGGATCTAGCGGCTTGGGAGGGGCCGATCGGGCGGCTAGGGTAGGACCGGCCGAAACGTTCGGCCGGTGCGCCGGCGCCTAGTGGTGCACTTCCCTTTTTGCCTTCTTTTGTTTTTATTCCTTTTTTTATTTTCTTTTTTTCCTTATGTAAATCTACTTTTTCACACATGATTTTTTTTAAAAGTTTGATGAACATTGTTTCAAACACAATGATCATTTTTAAATATACACTAATTTTCTTTGTAATATACGATCAACATTTTTAATTGCACAATGAATTTTTTATATATGAATTAGTAATTTTCAAATTTACAGAGAACATTTTCTCATACACGGTGAACAATCTTTGTAAAGAGGTAAACATTTTTTTAAATGTACACTGAACTATTATGTAATATATGTTGAAAATATTTTCAACAGTAATCGAATGCATTTTCTGTTCATTTTCCTAGATAATCACTTACTCAAAATTTTACAGCAACATTATATCATTTTTTTCGTCTGGCTTTTACCTTTTAGAAATATTGTCAGATTAACATTTTAGTTTCGAGAAAATGAACGTACAAACAGTCAAAGCACTTATGAAAACGGTAAATAAAAAAATAAAAATGAAAACAGTCAGACACAGCAGTCAGGAAAATGAAGGTAGAACGCATGCTAGAAACAAATAATATAGTGCACTAAACAGGAAACAAGGGTCTAAAGAACTAATATCAGCGGAGTAACTGAACATTACTTCAAAAATTGCAAAGCTTCGAACACTTTTTAAATTTAAGAACATTTTTCGTCAAACGTGAGCCATTTTTAAAATTTTTCTGAACATTTTTCAAAGCAGTGAAGGAATTTTTACAATTTCTGAACATTTTTTGAATTTGTAAACAAAAATTGAAATTCAGAACATCTGTTGAAATTTTCAAACAAATTGAAGGAATGGTTTTTGAATTGGCAAAGAATTTTCTTAATTCAAATATTTTTGAATTGGTGAATAAACTAGTCTTATATACAAAAGGATATGTCTCAAAAGGGTGTGTCTCATTTGTATACAACTATGAGATTTCAAAAATTATGGGAAACTAAATCAATGGATTGGGAACTAAAAATCATACAAATCGTGGCTTTTAAAATAATAACACATGAAAACTTAGGTCCCTTTGACTCAGTTGCCTATCTTTCAAAAAATAAATCAAAAAAATGGTCGAAGATGTGCTTGCAACTGGGACATTTGAAAAAATGGGTTGGGATCAAAAAATAAATAAAAATCAAACAATGTTGGGAGCTAAAAATGGCAACAAAAAAGAAAGAAAAGTGGACTAGTAACTGCCAGGGTCGGGGCACTCATTTTGTGTATTGACGATGGAATTGTACCTGACATAAAAATTGGTCGCTCACCCGAGTTGAAGGTTGTTGTGAACTAAGGCAAAAAATAAAACTACGTGCCTAATTGCAAGTCGTTGGTGGACTTGCAACTCGAGCGAATAATAAAAAGGATGACCTATTCACAAAAAATGAGGGTGGGCTTATAACTAAGGAAATAAATAAAAAAGGTTGAAAAAGCCCGTTTGCATGTAGAGGGCGGGCTTGCAACTAGGAGTGGAGAACAACAATGAGCCGGTGCTAGTTGTAAAACAAGAATTTACTTGCAAACCGAGGCAGCAAAATTCTTTTGAGGTCAATTGTGAGTTGAGGGTGGATTTGCAACCGGGACAAAAAACGAAACTATAGGCTCGGTTGGGAGTTAGGTTGGACTTGTAACTGGGACAAGTACACGAAACTATAAGACCAGTTCCGATTCGTGGGTGGACTTGCAACTGGAACAACTACGAGCCTAATTATGAGTCGAAGTGGACTTGCAACTGGGATGAAAAACAAACTACAATCCGCGATTTGAGGGTGGACATACAACAGGGATAACAACTAAACTACGGGCCTAGTTACGAGTCAAGGGTGAACTTGGAACTAGGACAAATAAACAAACTACAATACCATTTATGAGTCAAGGGTGGACTAGCAACTCGGACAATAACAAACTACAAAGTCCAGTTGCGAGTTGAGAGTGTACTTGTAATTGGGATAAAAAAACAAAACACATGCTCATTCATGAGTCGAGCGTGGACTTGCAACTGGGACAACTAAGAGCCCAATTGCAAGTCGAGGTGGACTTGCAACTAAGACAACTAAGAAACTACACCCAGTTGCGAGTCAAGGATTGACGTGCAATTGGGATGAAAAAACTATGGGCCTAGTTGCGAATCAAGGGTGGACCTGCAACTGGGATGAAAAACTGAACACATGTCGAGTTGTGAGTTAAGGTGGGCTTGCAACTGGATGCAAAAAACTATGGGCCTAGTTGCGAGTCGATGATGGAGTTGCAACTGGGATAACTACACAAAATTACAATACGAGTTGCCAGTCAAGGGTGGACATGCAACCCGATAAACACACAAAACTACGATACAAGTTGCGAGTCGAGGGTGTACCTGCAACTGGGACAACAAAACTATGGGCCTAGTTGCAAGTCTAGGATGGAATTGCAACTATGAAAACTATGAAACTACGAGCCCCATTGCGAGTCCAGGGTGAATTTGCAACTAGTGAAGGAAATATGCCCTAGAGGCAATAATAAAGTTGTTATTTTTACATTTCCTTATATCATGATAAATGTTTATTCATGCTAGAATTGTATTAACCGGAAACGTGATACATGTGTGGATACATAGACAAAACACTGTGTCCCTAGTAAGCCTCTACTAGACTGGCTCGTTGATCAAATATGGTTAAGTTTCCTAACCATAGACATGTGTTGTCATTTGATGAACGAGATCACATCATTAGGATAATGATGTGATGGACATGACCCATCCGTTAGCTTAGCATATTCATCGTTCAGTTTTATTGCTATAGCTTTCTTCATGTCATACACATATTCCTTTGACTATGAGATTATGCAACTCCCGGATACCGGAGGAATACCTTGTGTGCTATCGAACATCACAACGTATCTGGGTAATCATAAAGATGCTCTACAGGTATCTCCGAAGGTGTTTGTTGGGTTGGCATAGATCGAGATTAGGATTTGTCACTCCGAGTATCGGAGAGGCATCTCGGGACCCTCTCGGTAATACACATCATAAGAAGCCTTGCAAGCAATGTGACTAATGAGTTAGTTACAGGATGATGTATTACAGAATGAGTAAAGAGACCTGCCGGTAACGAGAATGAACTAGGTATGAAGATACGGACGATCGAATCTCGGGCAAGTAACATACCGATGACAAAGGGAATAACGTATGTTGTCATTATGGTACGACCAATAAAGATCTTCGTAGAATATGTACTCCCTCCGTCCAAAAATACTTGTCATCAAAAAGAATAAAAAGGAATGTATCTAGATGTATTTTAGTTCTAGATACATCCCTTTTCATCCATTTTGATGACAAGTATTTTTGGACGGAAGGAGTAGGAACCAATATGAGCATCCAGGTTCCGCTGTTGGTTATTGACCGGAGAGGTGTCTCGGTCATGTCTACATAGTTCTCGAACCCGTAGGGTCCGCACACTTAACGTTCGATGACTATTTTGTATTATATGAGTTATGTGATTTGGTGACCGAATGTTGTTCGGAGTCCCGGATGAGATCACAGACATGATGAGGAGTCTCGAAATGGTCGAGAGGTAAATATTCATATACAAGACGATGATATTCGGACACCGGAAGTGTTCCAGGTACATATCGGAGTACCGGGGGGGGGGGGGGTTACCGGAACCCCCCGAGGGAATAATGGGCCTTATGGGCCATAGGAGGGGAGCACACCAGCCCACAAGGGGTGGTGCCCCCCCTAAGGAAGGAGGCCTAATAGGAGAAGGAGGAGGGTGTTCGGCCCCCCTTTCCTTCCTCCCCCTCTCTTCCCTTTTCCCCCTTTTGGTAAAAGGAAGGGGGGGGGGCGAATTGGACTAGGGGCCCAAGTAGGATTCCTCCTACTTGGGGCGCCCCAAGGCTGTTCCCCTCCCCCTCCCCCTCCCACCTATATATACGTGGGGACGGGCGCCTAGAAGACAAACCAACAATTGTTAGCCGTGTGCGGGGCCCCCCTCCACAGTTTACGCCTCCGGTCATATTCATGTAGTACTTAGGCGAAGCCCTGCGCGGATCACTTTACTATCATCGTCACCACACCGTCATGTTGAAGGAACTCTCCCTCGACACTTTGCTGGGTCAAGAGTTTGAGGGACGTCATCTAACTGAACGTGTGCACAACTCGGAGTGCCGTACGTTCGGTGCTTGTTCGGTCGGAACGAGAAGAAGTTCGACTACATCAACTGCATAGTCAAACGCTTCCGCTTTCGGTCTACGAGGGTGTTGGGGAACGTTGCAGAAAATTAAAATTTTTTCTACGGTTTCACCAAGATCCATCTATGAGTTCATCTAGCAACGAGTATTCAGATTAGATAGCATCTACATACCACTTTGTAGATCGCAACGGAAGCGTTCGAGTGAACGTGGATGAGGTAGTCGTACTTGCCGTGATCCAATTCACCGATGATCTAGTACCGAACGGACGGCACCTCCGCGTTCAACACACGTACGGGACGGGAGACGTCTCTTCCTTCTTGATCCAGCAAGGGGGAAGGAGAGGTTGAGGAAGATCCAGCACGACGGTGTGGTGGTGGATGCAGCAGAACTCCGGCAGGGCTTCGCTAAGCAACTACGGGAGGAGGAGGAGGTGTTGCAGGGAGGAGGGAGGAGCCAGGGCCTAGGGTGCGGCCACCCCTCCCTCCCCTCCCTTTATATAGGTGCATTAGAGGGGGGGAGGGCGCAGCCTTGCCCCTTCCTCCAAGGAAGGGGTGCGGCCAAGAGGGGGGGAGGAGTCCATCCTCCCCAAGGCACCTCGGAGGTGCCTTCCCCCCTTTGGACTCTCCCTCTCCAAGTCTCCTTGGCGCATGGGCCATTGGGGCTGGTTCCCCTTGGCCCAAGCAGGCCAAGGCGCACCCCCTAAGGCCCATGTGGCCCACCAAGGCAGGTGGCCCCACCTGGTGGACCCCCGGGACCCCTCCGGTGGTCCCGGTACAATACCGATAACACCGAAACTTGTTCCGATGGCCAAAATAGCACTTCCTATATATAATTCTTTACCTCCGGACCATTGCGGAACTCCTCGTGACGTCCGGGATCTCATCCGGGACTCCGAACAACATTCGGGTTACTGCACATACATATCTTCACAACCCTAGCGTCACCGAACCTTAAGTGTGTAGACCCTACGGGTTCGGGAGACATGCAGTCATGACCGAGACGGCTCTCGGGCAATAACCAACAGCGGGATCTGGATACCCATGTTGGCTCCCACATGCTCCACGATGATCTCATCGGATGAACCACGATGTCGAGGATTCAATTAATCCTGTATACGATTCCCTTTGTCAATCGGTATTTTACTTGCCCGAGATTCGATCGTCGGTATCCCAGTACCTCGTTCAATCTCGTTATCGGCAAGTCACTTTTCTCGTTACCGTAGTGCATGATCCCGTGATCAAACACTTTGATCACATTGAGCTCATTGTGATGATGCATTACCGAGAGGGCCCGATGATACCTCTCCGTCAAGCGGAGTGACAAATCCCAGTCTCGATCCATGTCAACCCAACAGACACTTTCAGAGATACCCGTAGCATACCTTTATAGTCACCCAGTTACGTTGTGACGTTTGGCATACCCAAAGCACTCCTACGGTATCCGGGAGTTACACGATCTCATGGTCTAAGGAAAAGATACTTGACATTGGAAAACTCTAGCAAACGAACTATGCGATCTTATGCTATGTTTAGGATTGGGTCTTGTCCATCACATCATTCTCCTAATGATGTGATCCCGTTATCGGTGACATCCAATGTCCATAGTCAGGAAACCATGACTATCTGTCGATCAACGAGCTAGTCAACTAGAGGCTTACTAGGGACATGTTGTTGTCTGTTATTCACACATGTATTACGATTTCCGGTTAACACAATTATAGCACGAATAAAGACAATTATCATGAATAAGGAAATATAATAATAATGCTTTTATTATTGCCTCCAACTTTAGTTGAATCGAATTTGACTGCGGCCGGTCCTTGTTGAAGGTTAAAACAACAAACTTGATAAATGACCGTTGTGGTCTTGATGTGTAGGTAAGAACGGTTCTTGCTAGAAGCCCGTAGCAGCCACGTAAAACTTGTAATAACAAAGTAGAGGACGTCTAACTTGTTTTTGCAGGGCATGTTGTGATGTGATATGGTCAAGACATGATGTGATATACGTTTGTACCATCCCAAATTTCCTATTTGGAATGTTTTACAATTATAGCTAAGCATCTATGCATATTGTTTGAAATTGAGTGGCATTTGATTTATTTCAGAGGCTTTTGGGTTTGTTGCAATTTGAATTCAAATTGGCAGTTGAATTTATTTCAAATCAATGCCTGACAAATACTTGAGCAAAAGTATGAGAGGAGTAAACATGACACTCCAAAAATGTCAGAAGAAAAATATTGCCAAAAAGTTTGATTTCAAATTGAATCTTATTTGGGATTTTCAGAAACTGTTTTTTTGTTTGAGTTTTGCCTCTGGAATAATGTCCACGTTGTAGGATTAATTCCCCTGAGAATTTTGATATATATATGTCCTGTATAAAAAGATTATAGATTTCTCTATATTTTCTTTTCCTCCCTCTGTCTAATTCAAAAAAAAAAAGCCGGGCGCCAGGCCAGCAAGCCTAGCCACCCGGGCCGCAGCCCACTAGCCAGGTGCCAGCCTAGTCGCCCGCGCAGGCCGCCCACCAGCGCTGCTCCCACGCACGCTCGTGAGAGAGATCTCACGTAACTCCTCCCTCACGTATCTCTCTCTCTCTCTCTCTTTTTTTCTTTTTTCTTTTTTTCCTTTATCTTATTTTCTCCTCTGACCGTGGACCCCACCGCGTTATCTCCTTCCTCGCAAACAACCTGCGCCGCGTATCTCGCTCGCCGCCTGACGCACGGCTGCATCCGCGCCCTCGCCAAACCCTAGCTAAAATTCTTCCCCTCGCTCAAGTAACACGCCCTATAAATACCCCTACCCGTCCTCTCGCGATCCCCTTCAAATAACCATCTCTAAAACCCTCCACAGCCGCCGCCATCTTCATCCCGATCTCGTTCTGTTTGCCGCAGTTCATCGCCGCACCCGACGCCGGTGAGCACCCCTTCGAGCCCTCCTTCCATCCACGCACTGCCGTCGTCCAGGCGCACTCCCTTGACATGTTTTTGCCCTCTTTTGTCAACTATAGGGGGCAAACCAAGCTCGTACGTCGACCAGCGGAGCTACAGAGCGCCCACCGCTGTCACCATCGCCCTGCTCGTTCCCGTCATCGCCAGACGCGAACTCCACCACCCCCGCGATGCCCTCGCTTCACCGCATCCGTTCAGCCACTCCACCGACGCCCGCGACCGCCGGAATCGCCGCCCCGTTCGACGCCGACCGCCGCTCCGCCTCTGTGCGTCGTCCACTTCGCTGTAAGCGAGCGTTTTTTTCCCTTTTAGATCGAACCGTTAGATCGGTTTAGTAACTCGTTTTTTTAGATGGTTTTAGTGTACGGTTTTTTTGGGTTTAGATTTAAAACCGGTTCACCGGTTTCTTTTAGTTATACATTGTACGCGTATGTTAATAAACGACCGAGCGCTGTTTAGTTTCAGATCGCACCACCCCAAGCCCAATAGCGCCCATTAGTTTTTTTTGTGTTATTTACGTTCTGTTTTAAAAACAGAAAAGTTCCAATCTTGTAAAATCTGTTTCTCTTAGGTTATTTAATATTTTTAGTTGATTCTTTTTTTCCTAGTTTGCAAATTTGTTGTAGTTTCTGTAGAAAATATGTTTAGACATGTATGGATTATTATAAATAGTTTTATATTAGATTTAGAAAGATTAGTTGTTCTGCCATAAATTGAGTTAGGATTATTGTTTTTTAGTGATTCTTTTTGCTACTGCTTAGTTTTGACCATGCCTAGCAGTAGGAATTTATTTGGGTATTTTAGATTTAATAAAAAAATAGTTTTAGTCGAAATCAAGTTTTTCTTGTTTATTTAGCTAGCTACTGTTTACCTACTGTTCTAGTTAGTATTTTTTTTTATTTTTTTATTATTCTATAGTTTATTTTCGATTAGTTTCTGTAGCTACAGAGGATGAACTTTTATTTACAGTATAATAAAAATTTATTTTCTTTGCTAGGATTGTCTTAGGCATAATATGAGTTCTATAATAGCTTTTAATATGATTCTTTTTGCTCCTAGTTTGTATGACGTTTTCCTTGCTGTTAGTTAGCAAGATCCATGCTTAGGTTCTGTTAAGAAAAGTTTTAGTTGTGTAAAACTATTTCTTAGTTGTTGCTTGATGTAGTGAAAACCTTGATTTGTTTTTTCCCAAGTTTTTCTTTGGTTTTGGTTTGAGTGCTTGGGTGTTTTACTTCAACTTGCTGTTATGTTATATTGTGCTATACTTATTTATGCTATTGTTTGACTCGGTAGAATTTCCGGAGTGCGAAGCCTGCTATTACGAGTCGCTAGCTTTTGAAGACCGTCAGCCAGGCAAGTCAATTGATCATGTTTTACAATACCTATGATTTTATTGCATTAGAATTATACCTCCCCACCATGCAATCAGTAGGAGAATTTTGTTAAGTTATGTTCTTGAGTAGTATCATGAGGTAGGATGAACCCAATTCCCCTTTACCATTGCCCGGGACGATGTAGTTTATTTTGCTATGCTCGTAGACGGGGTTGGTTGAGTGATTCATAAGGGAGATGTGAGAGTCAAGATGATGATAACCCCATGACTTCAAGCTCAAGATGGACTTCAAAATTCACTACTGGGTGGAGGACGGTTGACGGGCACCCTGGAGGAATCAGCGGATGGCCGGGATGCATGGAGAAGCGCCATGACATCTTGCGGAAAGCTTCACCCAGCCACGAAGAGACGGATGGATACACCTTGACCGGAAGCTTACCTGTGCAGCCGCAAGCCATTATGGGCTCTAGCTGGGTTGACCCTAGGCGTGACTCTGGACGGACGGTGCCAGCAGATGTAGAAGAACGGTAGGATATGGATGGGCACCGGCAGTGCCCAGAGAAACTCTACGGAAGACCCTGTTTCGTTCGTCCCGTCTTCAAACACCAGGCAGTGCGAAGACATAAAGGAGGGAACGATTCTTGCGGGTAAAGTGCACAAGACTCCGCAGAGTAACAACCTAATCGATTAGCCGTGTCCCCGGTTACGGACAATTTGAGCCTCTGGAAATTGGAGTATTTCGGAAATCTCAACACCGAACTTAATAAATTAATTGAGGGGTTAATTAATAATTGGGAATGAGACATTGGTTGGCGGAACCATATCAACAACAACCAACATTTTTGTAGTAATTGCAAGCAAGCCCTTTGTTATAGAAAAAAAAACTAGCTTTTTTGCAAAAACATAAAACTTAGAGCCCCACAGCCAAATTGCATATAGTATTAGTAATTTTATTGTTGTTCTCTTTTCATGACTTGCCGGCATATTCAAAATGCTGACCTACACGGCTGCAACGTCTTATGTTGCAGAGGAGTTTTCCGATCAGGAGTGAGGCTACGATCCACGCTTGGCGATTGCCCTATGGAGTCGGATGGACTCGCTATTCGTCTACGCTTCCGCATCATTATTTAGTTTATTTCTCATGAGTTGGCCTTCGGCCGAATTTATTATGATGTAATAAAGACTCGATATGAGAATCGTGTAATAAATTCAGGTGTGATTGAACCTTGAATCTTTGCATCAATGTACTGTGTGTGCCAGCATGATCTTGGGATGGTACAGCTACACAGAGACTTGACCGATTTTGGGTCGGGTCGCTACAACGTTGTTGTATGAGATGATCATGTTTTGTAAAAGTTATCGACAACTGGCAGGAGCCTTATGGTTGTCGCTTTATTGTATGAAATGCAAATGCCATGTAATTGCTTTACTTTATGCGTTAGCGATAGTTGTAGAAGCAATAGTTGGCGAGATGACCACGACGCTATGATGGAGATCAAGGTGTCAAGCCGGTGACGATGGAGATCATGACAGTGCTTTGGAGATGGAGATCAAAGGCACAAGATGAAGATGGCCATATCATGTCACATATTTTGATTGCATGTGATGTTTATCTTTTATGCATATTATTTTGCTTAGTACAGCAGTATCATTATAAGATGATCCCTTACTAAAATTTCACGGTATAAGTGTTCTCCCTGAGTATGCACCGTTGCGACAGTTCGTCGTGTTGAGACACCACATGATGATCATGTGTGATAGGCTCTACATTCACATACAACAGGTGCAAGAAAATTTTGCACACGCGGAATACTCAGGTTAAACTTGACGAGCCTAGCATGTACAGACATGGCCTCGGAACACTGGAGACCAAAAGGTTGAACGTGAATCATATAGTAGATATGATCAACATAGAGATGTTCACCATTGATAACTACTCCATCTCACGTGATGATCGGACATGGTTTAGTTGATTTGGATCACGTATCATTTAGATGACTTGAGGGATGTCAATCTAAGTGGAGTTCTTAAGTAATATGATTAATTAAACTTAATTTATCATGAACTTAGTTCTGATAGTTTTTGCATATCTATGTTGTAGATCAATGGCCCGTGCTACCGTTTCCTTGAATTTTAATGCGTTCCTAGAGAAAGCTAAGTTGCAAGATGATGATAGCAACTACACGGACTGGCTCCGTAACTTGAGGATTATCCTCATTGCTGCACATAAGAGTTATGTCCTTGATGCACCGCTAGGTGAAAGGCCTCCTGCAGGAGCAGATGCTGATGTTATGAACGTCTGGCAAGCTCGATCTGATGACTACTCAATAGTTCAGTGTGCCATGCTTTACGGCTTAGAATCAGGACTTCAAAGACGTTTTGAACGTCATGGAACTGAAGTTAATATTTCAAGCAAATGCCCGAGTTGAGAGATATGAAGTCTCCAACAAGTTCTATAGCTGCAATATGGAGGAGAATAGCTCTGTCAGTGAACACATACTCAAAATGTCTGGGTATCATAATCACTTGACTCAGCTGGGAGTTAATCTTCCAGATGATAGTGTTATTGACAGAGTTCTCCAATCACTTCCACCAAGCTACAAAGGCTTCGTGATGAACTATAATATGCAAGGGATGGATACGACAATTCTGAGCTCTTCGCTGTGCTCAAAGCTGCGGAGGTAGAAATCAAGAAGGAGCATCAAGTGTTGATGGTTAACAAGACCACTAGTTTCAAGAAAAAGGGCAAAGGAAAGAAGGGGAACTTAAAGAAGAATGGCAAGCAAGTTGCCACTCCCGAGAAGAATCCCAAGTCTGGACCTAAGCCTGAAACTGAGTGCTTCTACTGCAAAGGGACTGGTCACTGGAAGCGGAACTGCCCCAAGTATTTGGCGGATAAGAAGGATGGCAAAGTGAACAAAGGTATATTTGATATACATGTTATTGATGTGTACCTTACTAATGCTTGTAGTACCGCGTGAGTATTTGATACTGGTTCGGTTTGCTCATATTTGTAACTCGAAACAGGGGCTATGGATCAAACGAAGATTGGCTAAGGACGAGGTGACGATGCGCGTCGGGAATGGTTCCTAGGTCGATGTGATCGTCGTCGGCATGCTACTTCTACATCTACCGTCGGGATTAGTTTTAGACCTAAATAATTGTTATTTGGTGCCAGCGTTGAGCATGAACATTATATCTGAATCTTGTTTAATGCGAGACGGTTATTCATTTAAACCAGAGAATAACGATTGTTATATTTATATGAGTAATATATTTTATGGTCATGCACCCTTGAAGAGTGGTCTATTTTTGTTGAATCTCGATCGTGGTGATACACATATTCATAATATTGATGCCAAAAGATGCAAAGTTGATAATGATAGTGCAACATATTTGTGGCACTGCTGTTTAGGTCATATTGGTGTAAAGCGCATGAAGAAACTCCATGCGGATTGACTTTTGGAATCACTTGATTATGAATCATTTGATGCTTGCGAACCATGCCTCATGGGCAAGATGACTAAAACTCCGTTCCCCGGAACAATGGAGTGAGCTACTGACCTATTGGAAATAATACATACCGATGTATGCGGTCCGATGAGTGTTGAGGCTCGCGGCATATTTTTTGACCTTCACAGATGATTTGAGCAGATATGGGTATATCTACTTGATGAAACACAAGTCTGAAACATTTGAAAAGTTTAAAGAATTTCAGAGTGAAGTGGAGAATCATCGTAAGAAGAAAATAAAATTTCTACGATCTAATCACAGAGGCGAATATTTGAGTTACGAGTTTGGCCTTCATTTAAAACAATGTGGAATAGTTTCACAACTCACACCACCTGGAACACCACAGTGAAATGGTGTGTCCAAACGTCGTAACCGTACTTTATTAGATCTGGTGCGATCTATGATGTCTCTTACCGATTTACCACCATTGTTTTGGGGTTATGCATTAGAGACAACTGCATTCACGTTAAATAGGGCACCATCTAAATCCATTGAGACAACACCGTATGAACTGTGGTTTGGCAAGAAACCTAAGCTGTCATTTCTTAAAGTTTGGGGTTGCGATGCTTATGTGAAAAAGCTTCAGCCTGATAAGCTCGAACCCAAATCGGAGAAGTGCGTCTTCAAAGGATACCCAAAAGAAACTGTTGGGTACACCTTCTAGCACAAATCCGAAGGCAAGATCTTTGTTGCTAAGAATGGATCCTTTCTAGATAAAGAGTTTCTCTCGAAAGAAGTGAGTGGGAGGAAAGTAGAACTTGATGAGGTAATTGTACCTTATCTCAAATTGGAAAATAGCTCATCACAGAAAACCGTTCCCATGATGCCTACACCAACTAGAGAGGAAACTAATGATAATGATCATCAAACTTCAAATCAACTTACTACCGAACCTCGTAGGTCAACCAGAGCACGTTCCGCACCACAGTGGTACGGTAATCCTGTTCTGGAAGTCATGTTACTAGACCATGGCGAACCTACGAACTATGAAGAAGCTATGATGATCCCAGATTCCAATAAATGGATCGACACCATGAAATCTGAGATAGATCCATGTATGAGAACAAAGTGTGGACTTTGGTGGATTTGCCCGATGATCAGCGACCCATAGAGAATAAATGTATCTTCAAGAAGAAGACTGATGCTGATGGTAATGTTACTGTCTACAAAGCTTGACCTGTCGCAAAAGGTTTTCGACAAATTCAAGGAGTTGACTACGATGAGACTTCCTCACCCGTAGCGATGCTTAAGTCTGTCCGAATCATGTTAGCAATTGCCGCATTTTATGATTATGAAATCTTGCAAATGGACATCAAAACTGCATTCCTTAATGGATTTCTTCAAGAAAAGTTGTATATGATGCAACCAGAAGGTTTTGTCGATCCTAAAGGTGCTAACAAAGTGTGCAAGCTCCAGTGATCCATTTATGGACTGGTGCAAGCATCTCGGAGTTGGAATATATGCTTTGATGAGGTGATCAAAGCATATGGTTTTATACAAACTTTTGGAGAAGTCTGTATTTACAAGAAAGTGAGTGGGAGCTCTGTAGCATTTCTAATATCATATGTGGATGACATATTGTTGATTGGAAATGATATATGATTTCTGGATAGCATAAAAGGATACTTGAATAAGAGTTTTTCAATGAAAGACCTCGGTGAAGCTGCTTATATATTGGGCATCAAGATCTATAGAGATAGATGAAGACGCTTAATTGGACTTTCACAAAGCACATACCTTGATAAAGTTTTTAAGAAATTCAAAATGGATCAGTCAAAGAAAGGGTTCTTGCCTGTGTTATAAGTTGTGAAGTTGAGTCAGACTCAATGCCCGACCACTGCAGAAGATAGAGAGAAAATGAAAGTCATTCCCTATGCCTCAGCCATAGGTTCTATCATGTATGCTATGCTGTGTACTAGACCTGATGTGTGCCTTGCTATAAGTCTGGTAGGGAGGTACCAAAGTAATCTAGGAGTGGATCACTGGACAACGGTCAAGAACATCCTGAAGTACTTGAAAAGGACTAAGGATATGTTTCTTGTTTATGGAGGTCAGAAAGAGCTCGTCGTAAATGGTTACGTCGATGCTAGCTTTGACACTGATCCAGATGACTCTAAATCACAAACCGAATACGTATTTATATTGAATGGTGGAGCTTTCAGTTGGTGCAGTTCCAAGCAGAGCGTCGTGGCGGGATCTACATGTGAAGCAGAGTACATAGCTGCTTTGGAAGCAGCGAATGAAGCAGTTTGGATGAAGGAGTTCATATCTGATCTAGGTGTAATACCTTGGGCATTAGGTCCAATGAAAATCTTTTGTGACAATACTGAAGCAATTTCCTTGGCGAAAGAATCCAGATTTCACAAAAGAATCTGAATGTGGCAGACCCGTTGACTAAGCCTCTTCCACGAGCAAAACATGATCAACACCAAGACTCCATGGGTGTTAGAATCATTACAATGTAATCTAGATTATTGACTCTAGTGCAAGTGGGAGACTGAAGGAAATATGCCCTAGAGGCAATAATAAAGTTGTTATTTTATATTTCCTTATATCATGATAAATGTTTATTATTCATGCTAGAACTGTATTAACCGGAAACTTGATACATGTGTGGATACATAGACAAAACACTGTGTCCCTAGTAAGCCTCTACTAGACTTGCTCGTTGATCAAATATGGTTAAATTTCCTAACCATAGACATGTGTTTTCATTTGATGAACGGGATCACATCATGAGGAGAATGATGTGATGGACATGACCCATCCGTTAGCTTAGCATATTGATCATTCAGTTTTATTGCTTTAGCTTTCTTCATGTCATATACATATTCTTTTGACTATGAGATTATACAACTCCCGGATACCGGAGGAATACCTTGTGTGCTATCAAACGTCACAACGTATCTGGGTGATCATAAAGATGCTCTAAAGGTATCTCCGAATGTGTTTGTTGGGTTGGTATAGATCGAGATTAGGATTTGTCACTCCGAGTATCGGAGAGGCATCTCTGGGCCCTCTCGGTAATACACATCATAAGAAGCCTTGCAAGCAATGTAACTAATGAGTTAGTTACAGGATGATGTATTAAGGAACGAGTAAAGAGACCTGCCGGTAACGAGATTGAACTAGGTATGAAGATTCCGACGATCGAATCTCGGGCAAGTAACATACCTATGACAAAGGGAATAACGTATGTTGTCATTATGGTACGACCAATAAAGATCTTCGTAGAATATGTACTCCCTCCGTCCAAAAATACTTGTCATCAAAAAGAATAAAAAGGAATGTATCTAGATGTATTTTAGTTCTAGATACATCCCTGTTCATCCATTTTGATGACAAGTATTTTTGGATGGAAGGAGTAGGAACCAATATGAGCATCCACGTTCCGCTGTTGGTTATTGACCAGAGAGGTGTCTCGGTCATGTCTACATAGTTCTCGAACCCGTAGGGTCCACACACTTAACGTTTGATGACTATTTTGTATTATATGAGTTATTTGATTTGGTGACCGAATGTTGTTCTGAGTCCCGGATGAGATCACAAACATGACGAGGAGTCTCGAAATGGTCGACAGGTAAACATTCATATATAGGATGATGATATTCGGACACCGAAAGTGTTCTGGGGTGTACCGAGTACATATCGGAGTACCGGGGGGGGGGGGGGGTTACCGGAACCCCCTGGGGGAATCATGGGCCTTATGGGCCATAGGAGGGGAGCACACCAGCCCACAAGGTGTGGCGCCCCCCTAAGGAAGGAGGCCGAATAGAAGAAGGAGGAGGGGGTTCGCCCCCCTTCCCTTCCTCCCCCCTCTCTTCCCTTTCCCCCCTTCCGGTAAAAGGAAAGGGGGGGGGGGCGAATTGGACTAGGGGCCTGCTACCTCTTGAGCATGCATTGGTTTTCCGTTGAAGAGGAAAGGGTGATGCAGCAAAGTAGCGTAAGTATTTCCCCCTGTTTTTGAGAACCAAGGTATCAATCCAGTAGGAGACTACATGCAAATCGCCTAGTACCTGCACAAACAATCAAGAACCTTGCAACCAACGCGATAAAGGGGTTGTCAATCCCTTCACGACCACTCGCAAAAGTGAGATCTAATAAAGATAATAAGATAAATAGTTTTGGTATTTTTGTTGTATAGATTGGAAGATAAAGATTGCAAAGTAAATAGTAAACTAGAATTGTAGATTGGAAACTTATATGACGTAAAGTAGACCTGGGGGCCATAGGTTTCACTAGTGGCTTCTCTCAAGATAGCATATATTACGGTGGGTGAACAAATTACTGTCGAGCAATTGATAGAAAAGCGCATAGTTATGAGAATATCTAGGCATGATCATGAACATGGGCATCACGTCCGTGTCAAGTAGACCGAAACGATTCTGCATCTACTACTATTACTCCACACATCGACCACTATCTAGCATGCATCTAGAGTATTAAGTTCATAAGAACAGAGTAACGCATTAGGCAAGATGACATGATGTAGAGGGATAAACTCAAGCAATATGATATAAACCCCATCTTTTTATCCTCGATGGCAAGAATACAATACGTGTCGGTTCCCTTTCTGTCACTGGGATCGAGCACCGCAAGATTGAACCCAAAGCTAAGCACTTCTCCCATTGTAAGAAAGATCAATCTAGTAGGCCAAACTAAACCGATAATTCAAAGAGACTTGCAAAGATATCAAATCGTGCATATAAGAATTCAGAGAAGAACCAAATAATATTCATAGATAATCTTGATCAGAAACCCACAATTCATCGGATCTCGGCAAACACATCGCAAAAGAGTATTACATCGGATAGATCTCCAAGAACATCGAGGAGAACTTTGTATTGAGATCCAAAGAGAGAGAAGAAGCCATCTAGATAATAACTATGGACCCAAAGGTCTGTGGTAAACTACTCACACATCATCGGAGAGGCTATGGTGTTGATGTAGAAGCCCTCCATGATCGAATCCCCCTCCGGCAGATCGCCTGAAAAGGCCCCAAGATGGGATCTCACGGGTACAGAAGGTTGCGGCGGTGGAAAAGTGGTTCCCTAGATGTTTTCAGGGTATAAGAGTATATATAGGCGAAAGAAGTAGGTCGGTGGAGCTACGAGGGGCCCACAAGGGTGGGGGCACGCCTACCCCCCCTGGGCGCACCCTCCAACCTCGTGGCCGCCTCGTTGCTTCCTTGACTTCCACTCCAAGTCTCCTGGTTGCATTTGTTCCAAAAAAGATCCTCGCGAAGGTTTCATTCCGTTTGGATTCCGTTTGATATTCCTTTTCTGCGAAACACTGAAATAGGCAAAAAAAACAACAATTTGCACCGGGCCTTCGGTTAATAGGTTAGTCCCAAAAATAATATAAAAAGGTATATTAAAACCCATTAAACATCCAAATCAGATAATATAATAGCATGGAACAATAAAAAATTATAGATACATTGGAGACGTATCAAGCATCCCAAGCTTAATTCCTGCTCGTCCTTGAGTAGGTAAATGATAAAAAACAGAATTTTTGATGTGGAATGCTACCTAACATAATTTTCAATGTAATTCTCTTTATTGTGTCATGAATGTTTAGATCCAAAAGATTCTAGACAAAGGTTTAATATTGACATAAAAATAGTAATACTTCAAGCATGCTAACCTAACAATTACGTCTTATCAAAATTACATAGCCAAAGAAAGCTCATCCCTACAAAATCATATAGTTTGTCCATGCTTCATTTTTGTCACACAAAATGCTCCCGTCATGCACAACCCCGATGACAAGCCAAGCAATTGTTTCATACTTAGCCTTTTCAAACTCTTTCAACTTTTACGCAATATATGAGCGCAAGCCATGGACATAGCACTATGGGTGGAATAACATATGATGATGGAGGTTATGTGAGAAGACAAAAAAATGAGGAAGTCTCACATTGACAAGGCTAATAAACGGGCTATGGAGATGCCCATCAATTGATGTCAATGCGAGGAGTAGGGATTGCCATGCAACGGATGCACTAGAGCTATAAATATATGAAAGCTCATCAAAAGAAACTAAGTGGGTGTGCATCCAACTTGTTTGCTCACGAAGACCTAGGGCATTTCGAGGAAGCCCATCATTGGAATATACAAGCCAAGTTATATAATGAAAAATTCCCACTAGTATATGAAAGTGACAAAATAAGAGACTCTCTATCATGAAGATCATGGTGCTACTTTGAAACACAAGTGTGGAAAAAGGATAGTAACATTGCCCCTTCTCTCTTTTTCTCTCATTTTTTTGTTTGGGCTTCTTTGGCCTCTTTTTCTTTATTGGGCTTCTTTGGCCTCTCTTTTTTTCGTCCGTAGTCTCATCCCGTCTTGTGGGGGACTCATAGTCTCCTTCATCCTTTCCTCACATGGGACAATGCTCTAATAATGAAAATCATCACACTTTTATTTACTTACAACTCAAGAATTACAACTCGATACTTAGAACAAAATATGAGTCTATGTGAATGCCTCCGGCGGTGTACCAGGATGTGCAATGAATCAAGAGAGACATGTATGAAAGAATTACGAAGGTGGCTTTGCCACAAATATGATGTCAACTACATGATCATGCAAAGCAATATGACAATGGTGGAACGTGTCATAATAAACGGAACGGTGGAAAGTTGCATGGCAATATATCTCGGAATGGCTATGAAAATGCCATAATAGGTAGGTATGGTGGCTGTTTTGAGGAAGATATAAGGAGGCTTATGTGTGATAGAGCGTATCATATCACGGGGTTTGGATGCACTGGCGAAGTTTGCACCAACTCTCAAGGTGAGAAAGGGCAATGCACGGTACCGAAGAGGCTAGCAATGGTGGAAGGGTGAGAGTGCGTATAATCCATGGACTCAACATTAGTCATAAAGAACTCACGTACTTATTGCAAAAATCTACAAGTCCTCAAAATTAAGCACTACACGCATGCTCCTAGAGGGATAGATTGGTAGGAAAAGACCATCGTTCGTCCCCGACTGCCACTCATAAGGAAAGCAATCAAAGAACACCCCATGCTTCAAATTTGTCACACAATGTTTACCATACGTGCATGCTATGGGACTTGCAATCCTTAACACAAGAATTTATCAATTCCACAATTTCCCAACTAGCATGACTCTAACATTACCACCTTTATATCTCAAAATAACTATCAAGTATCAAACTTCTCGTATTATTTAATGCACTCTATATGGAAGTTTTTTATTATACCCATCTTGGATTCCTATCATATTAGGAATAATTTTATAGCCAAAGCAAATTACCATGGTTTTCTAAAAGTCTCTCAAAATAATATAATTGAAGCATGAGAGATCAATAATTTCTATAAAATAAAACCACCACCGTGCTCTAAAAATGTATAAGTGAAGTACTAGAGCAAAACTATCTAGCTCAAAAGATATAAGTGAAGCACATAGAGTATTCTAATAAATTCCGATTCATGTGTGTCTCCCCCAAAAGGTGTGTACATCAAGGATGATTGTGGTAAACTAAAAATCAAAGACTCAAATCATACAAGACGCTCCAAGCAAAACACATTTCATGTGGTGAATAAAAATATAGCCTCAAGTAAAGTTACCTATAGACGAAGACGAAAGAGGGGATGCCTTCCGGGGAATCCCCAAGCTTAGGCTTTTGATTGTACTTGAATTTTACCTTGGGGTGCCTTTGGCATCCCCAAGCTTAGGCTCTTGCCACTCCTTGTTCCAAAATCCATCAAATCTTTACCCAAAAACATGAAAACTTCACAACACAAAACTCAAACAGAAAATCTCATGAGCTCCGTTAGTATAAGAAAACAAATCACCACCTTAAGGTACTGTAATGAACTAATTATTTATTTATATTGGTGTTAAACCTACTGTATTCCAACTTCTATACGGTTCATACCCCCCGATACTAGCCATAGATTCATCAAAATAAGCAAACAACACACGAAAAACAGAATTTGTCAAAAACAGAACAGTCTGTAGCAATCTGTATCAAACTTATACTTCTGTAACTCCAAAAATTATGAAATAATTTGGTGGACGCGAGGAATTTGTCTATTAATCATCTTCAACAAGAATCAACCTTAAATCACTCTCCAGTAAAAAATGGCACCTAATCTCGTGAGCGCTAAAATTTCTGTTTTTTACAGCAAGATCATAAAGACTTCACCCAAGTCTTCCCAAAGGTTCTACTTGGCACAAACACTAATTAAAACATAAAACCATATATGAAAAGAAGCTATATGAAATATTTATTACTAAACAGGAACAAATAGCAATGAACAAAAATAAAATTGGGTTGCCTCCCAACAAGCACTATCGTTTAACGCCCCTAGCTAGGCATTGATAATTTCAATGATGCTCACATGAAAGACAAGAATTGAAGCACACAAAGAGCATCATGGAACACGTGACAAACACATCTAAGTCTAACATACTTCCGATGCATAGGAATCTTATAGGCAAACAAATTATCATAGCAAGCAAAAACTAGCATATGCAAGGAAGCGGAAAGAAACAATAGCAATCTCAACATAACGAGAGGTAATTTAGTAACATGAAAATTTCTACAATCATATTTTCCTCTCTTATAAAAATTACATGTGGGATCATAAGCAAATTCAACAAAATATCTATCACATAAAATATTTTCAACATGATCCACATGCATGCAAATTTGACACTCTTCCAAAATAGTTGGATTGACATTAACTAAAGTCATGACCTCTCCAAACCCACTTTTATCAAAAATACCATAAGATTGAACATTCTCCAAATATGTGGATCTAAAGTTGACACTCTTCCAAACCCACATTCAATATTATTGCAAACACTATTATCAATCTCATATTCATCATGGGGCTTAGATAAATTTTCAAGATCATAAGAAGAATCAACCCAATCATGATCATTGCAACAAGTAGTAGACATAGCAAAACTAGCATCCCCAAGCTTAGGGTTTTGCATATTATTAGAACAAATGACATCAAGAGAATTTATAGTAAGATCATTGCAATCATGCTTTTTATTCAAGGAGCTATCGTGAATCTCTTCATAAATCTCTTCATCACAATTTTCAGATTCATGAATTTCGAGCAAAACCTCATAAAGATAATCTAGAGCACTCAAATCACTGGAAATTGGTTCATCATAATTGGATCTCTTAAAAAGATTAGTAAGGGGATGAGGATCCATAAACTTTTTGCAAGCTAAGATGCAAGCAAAAAGAAGGCACATGGTAACATAAGATCGAACGGAAGGAGGGCGAAGAAAAGGCAAAGGTTTTCTAAAATCGTTTTAGAAGTGGGGGAGAGGAAAACGAGAGGCGAATGGCAAATAATGTAATGCAAGGGAGAAGAGTTTATGATGGGTACTTGGTATGTTTTGACTTGAGCGTAGATCTCCCCGGCAACGGCACCAGAAATCCTTCTTGCTACCTCTTGAGCATCCGTTGGTTTTCCCTTGAAGAGGAAAGGGTCATGCAGCAAAGTAGCATAAGTATTTCCCTCAATTTTTGAGAACCAAGGTATCAATCCAGTAGGAGACTACATGCAAATCGCCTAGTACCTGCACAAACAATCAAGAACCTTACAACCAACACGATAAAGAGGTTGTCAATCCCTTCACGGCCACTTGCAAAAGTGAGATCTGATAAAGAGATAAATATTTTTGGTATTTTGTTGTATAGATTGGAAAATAAAGATTGCAAATTAAATAGTAAACTATAATTGTAGATTGGAAACTTATATGACGTAAAGTAGACCCGGGGGCCATAGGTTTCACTAGTGGCTTCTCTCAAGATAGCATATATTATGGTGGGTGAACAAATTACTGCCAAGCAATTGATAGAAAAGGGCATAGTTATGAGAATATCTAGGCATGATCATGAACATAGGCATCACGTCTGTGTCAAGTAGACCAAAACGATTCTGCATCTACTACCATGTACAGTCATATCCTTATTCCTATCGGTTGTTGACCATGTTGACAACATCGGAGGGCGGCGTCGTGGTGAGGCCTCCCTCCGATGTTGTTAACAGCGAACCAAGGCGGAGGACGATGGTGATGCCTCGGACGGGAACGAACAGGAGCCAAGGAAAATGCGCAGAGTTTTAGGGTGCGATGGGGCCATGATGCGTGCGCGGCAGCACAGCTAGCCGTGGGAGGCGGGAGCAGGCAGTCCCGCCGGCGCTGGTTTGGCTTTGGCGGCTGGAGGAAGAAGAGACTGAAGAAACACGATAGACGTTGAATGTCAATCCAACGGTCAAGGTTGGCACAATTGTTTGTTGGCTAAGCCGACACCAAGTAGCATACTTTTTAATATATAGGAAGAAAAGAAAAACTGGTCGCCTGATAACATTCCCGAAAGTGCGATCGTTTGATCTTGCGTCACAACTAAAACTATGAGGAAAATCCATTTGTCTGCTGTCCTCCTCCCAGGAAACGTTCGCCACATAAGTGACAAGCACCCTTGGTTTTCAACCGAGAGGTCTTAGGCTCGAGTCCCAGGAACTCTCAATTTTGTCCTCTTTCCTTCCTCGCAAAAAAAAGAAAGAAAATCAAAGACTTGAGAAGGCGTACAGAACAAGCTAGTGTACCAGTAAAGAGATGTTGCTGAGTTTTAGAAAAAAGAGAGACGTGCTCTTGTAGCTGGTTCGAATCCAAACCTAGACTATGACTATATATGGTGCTATGCTACTCTGCAAGTAATGAAACTGGCATATCCAACATTCACTTATCCTCTTCTTTACTTGCTCTTCCTAGCATCAGAAGCTCTGGCCACAGAAACCATGTCCGCTGGTTGCTCGTCCATCTGCTCTTTAGCAGGCAATAACCAGATATGCATCAAGTTGCCACCCGTACCATCGCCTGTGGGTCTCATCACACCCCCGCCGGCACATGCACCGCAGCCGGTTGCTCATCGCAACTCGCTGCCATTGGTGTGGTACCACTGCTACAAATCTCGCAGAGTCATGCGTCGCATCTCAACCACAATCCTCAACCCTGGCCAAGTCTTCTACAAATGCCTGGATCATGGGGTAATAATATGGTTAATTGTTGTTCTACTGCTTTCAGTTGCTGATTTTTTTAATAGATTGGTTGATGATCTTCCAATTTGATTCGTGCAGAAAAGGGAAGATTCATGTGATTTGTATTTCTGGGAAGTTGCTGATGTGGGGGAATGCAACTACGCTGATTATTTGGTTAGCCGAGGAATCCCAATACCAGCAGGTTGGGGTGTTGGACAAGTAACTGAAGGAACAGTAGAAGAGGAAGATGTAGAGCAGAAGGTTAAAGATGCAATTCCTCCGATCATGGCCAAGCAACAGCTGCTGAACGGCCTTGACAGCAATGAGGAGATGAAAGATCTTGTGAAGATAATGGGAAGAATCAATGTGCTGTGTGGGATGATTGTCTCTTTATTTGAAGTGTATGTAGCACTCGTGATGTATTCAGTGGCTATGACATGAGCACTTTGCTGAAACTAGTAATGAAAGAAACCTGTTTAGCAGGCTGGGCGTAGTGTTGTGAACATCTAATGATTTCTATTAACGGATATCGGGGGGGGGGGGGGGATATCCCCTTTTGCTCATAAATAAATAAATAGTAGATGCCCTTTTGTTAATAAATAAATAAACTAGGATAGGCCCTATCGGGTCTGCTTTGTTCCCATTCGAAGACGTTGAGCAAATTGCAGTCCAACAGCAAACTATGTCATCAAATTCAATTTTCACAGCCAAATATGAGTACAACTAAAAAACAATGTCATCATGTTTTAGTCATCATACAATGACCAAACACAAATCAACATACATAATAAGTGATGTTCTCACAGCAAAATACTACTAAACAACAAGTTCATCAGGTTTCAGTTGTCATAACAAACACAATTTCACATAGTAGCTAAAAAAGTCTCCTGACAGGAAAATATGACAAAAGCAATCTAATCATCATCCGCAGCAGCAGCGTTAACATGTTCGCCATGTGTATCAGTCTGAATCGTAATTCCCCACAGTGTCATCTTCTTCATCATCCTTAATGTCCTCGAACGTTGGCTTCTTCTTGATCAACTCTTGTATGTCCACAACACAATGGGCAATCTTTTCGCCAGCACCATTGACATGATGGTTCTCAAAGATGTTAGGAACATCTGCGGAACCTTGTACATCAGGAGCAGTGTAAGCATCATCTTGTTGTGCAACTTCATTAGACGAATTCCTCTGCTCAAACCTTTCCAATACTCTCCAGTCATCGCTACATACAAATGTGTCTTCCAAGAAAAATATATGTGTTGCTTGATTTGCCAAAATAAAAGGCTCGTTGGTTTGGTACACTGCCTTAACATTGATGGATTTGAAATAATCATCAGCTCTGGTTTTTGCGATCCTAGAAAACAGGTTATACCAACGACAGTACAATAGAACCACACACTGATGAACCTTGAAACTAGAGATATACTTGTAGCGATCCGACCTCAGATGGTCAAATCTCCTTGCATAAGTGTCATCCCTGGATCGGTAATGCTAACACACACAGTACGTGAAGGATTTATAACAGAGTGCAATCACACACTTATTAGATCGAATGTCTCAAAAGAGAACTTATTACAATAAATATGGCTTAAGGCCATCTAAATAAGATAACAGCGGAAGGCTTGGAAGATAAGTGAGTCCATCAACTCCAACGGCATAGCTGAGTGCACGACATTGACCTAGCGCACCTAACTCATCGTCTGAAAAGTCTGCAACATAATACGTTGCAGCCCGAAAATGGGTCAGCACATGGAATATGCTGGCATAGTAACACAATAGTGAAGGAAATATGCCCTAGAGGCAGTAATAAAGTTATTATTTATTTCCATATATCATGATAAATGTTTATTATTCATGCTAGAATTGTATTAACCGGAAACATGATACATGTGTGAATAGATAGACAAATAGAGTGTCACTAGTATGCCTCTACTTGACTAGCTCGTTGATCAAAGATGGTTATGTTTCCTAGCCATAGACATGAGTTGTCATTTGATTAACGGGATCAAATCATTAGGAGAATGATGTGATTGTCTTGACCCATTCTGTTAGCTTATCACTCGATCGTTTGGTATTCTGCTATTGCTTTCTTCATGACTTATACATGTTCCTATGACTATGAGATTATGCAACTCCCGTTTACCGGAGGAACACTTTGTGTGCTATCAAACGTCACAACGTAACTGGGTGATTATAAAGGTGCTCTACAGGTGTCTCCAAAGGTACTTGTTGGGTTGGCGTATTTCGAGATTAGGATTTGTCACTCCGATTGTCGGAGAGGTATCTCTGGGCCCACTCGGTAATGCACATCACTATAAGCCTTGCAAGCAATGCAAGTAATGAGTTAGTTGCGGGATGATGTATTATAGAACGAGTAAAGAGACTTGCCGGTAACGAGATTGAACTAGGTATTGAGATACCGACGATCGAATCTCGGGCAAGTAACATACCGATGACAAAGGGAACAACGTATGTTGTTATGCGGTTTGACCGATAAAGATCTTCGTAGAATATGTGGGAGCCAATATGAGCATCCAGGTTCCGCTATTGGTTATTGACCGGAGACGTGTCTCGGTTATGTCTACCTAGTTCTCGAACCCGTAGGGTCCGCACGCTTAACGTTTCGATGACAGTTATATTATGAGTTTATGTGTTTTGATGTACTGAAGGTAGTTTGGAGTCCCGGATGAGATCGGGGACATGACGAGGAGTCTCGAAATGGTCGAGACATGAAGATTGATATATTGGAAGCCTATGTTTGGATATCGGAAGTGTTCTCGGTGAAATCGGGATTTTACCAGAGTACTGGGAGGTTACCGGAACCCCCCGGGAGGCTTATGGGCCTTAGTGGGCCTTAGTGGGAAAGAGAGGGCAGCAAGGGGCGCGCCCCCCTGGTCCAAACCGAATTAGTGGGGCAAGGGGGCCGGCCCCCCTTCCTTGTCTCTTTCCCCCCTCCCCAATCCTATTCCAACTAGGAAAGGGGGGAAGTCCTACTCCCAGTGGGAGTAGGACTCCTCCTGGCGCCTCCTCCTCCTGGCCGCTGCCCCCTCCCCTTGGCTCCTTTATATACGGGGGCAGGGGGGCACCCCTAGACACACAATTGATTTGATCTTTTAGCCGTGTGCGGTGCCCCCCTCCACCATATTCCACCTCGATAATACTTTGGCGGTGCTTAGGCGAAGCCCTGCGTCGGTAGAACGTCAACATCGTCACCACGCCATTGTGCTGACAAAACTCTCCCTCAACACTCGACTGGATCGGAGTTCGAGGGACGTCATCAAGCTGAACGTGTGCAGAACTAGGACGTGCCGTACGTTTGGTACTTGATCGGTCGGATCATGAAGACGTACGACTACATCAACCGCGTTGTGCTAACGCTTCCGGTTTCGGTCTACGAGGGTACGTGGACACACTCTCCCCTCTCATTGCTATGCATCGCCATGATCTTGCGTGTGCGTAGGATTTTTTTTTGAAATTACTACGTTCCCCAACAATGGCATCTGAGCCTGGTTTTATGCGTTGATGTTATGCACGAGTAGAACACAAGTGAGTTGTGGGCGATATAAGTCATACTGCTTACTAGCATGTCATACTTTAGTTCAGCGGTATTGTGAGATGAAGCGGCCCGGACCAACACGCGTACGCTTACGTGAGACCGGTTTCACCGTTGCGAGCACTCGTTGCTGAAAGGTGACTGGCGGGTGTCTGTCTCTCTCACTTTAGTTGAATCGAGTGTGGCTACGCCCGGTCCTTGCGAAGGTTAAAACAACAGCAACTTGACAAACTATCGTTGTGGTTTTGATGCGTAGGTAAGAATGGTTCTTGCTAAGCCCATAGCAGCCACGTAAAACTTGCAACAACAAAGTAGAGGACGTCTAACTTGTTTTTGCAGGGCATGTTGTGATGTGATATGGTCAAAACATGATGCTATATTTTATTGTATGAGATGATCATGTTTTGTAACCGAGTTATCGGCAACTGGCAGGAGCCATATGGTTGTCGCTTTATTGTATGCAATGAAATCGCAATATAATGCTTTACTTTATCACTAAGCGGTAGCGATAGTCGTGAAAGCATAAGATTGGCGAGACGACAACGATGCTACGATGGAGATCAAGGTGTCGCGCCGGTGACGATGGTGATCATGACGGTGGAATGATGCTACGATGGAGATCAACGTGTCGCGCCGATGACGATGGTGATCATGACGGTGCTTCGGAGATGAAGATCACAAGCACAAGATGATGATGGCCATATCATATCACTTATATTGATTGCATGTGATGTTTATCTTTTATGCATCTTATTCTGCTTAGAACGACGGTAGCATTATAAGATGATCTCTCACTAAATTATCAAGTAAAAAGTGTTCTCCCTGAGTATGCACCGTTGCGAAAGTTCTTCGTGCTGAGAGACCACGTGATGATCGGGTGTGATAGGCTCTACATTCAAATACAACGGGTGCAAAACAGTTGTGCACGCGGAATACTCAGGTTAAACTTGATGAGCCTAGCATATAACAGATATGGCCTCGGAACACTGAGACCGAAAGGTCGAGCGTGAATCATATAGTAGATATGATCAACATAGTGATGTTCACCATTGAAACTACTCCGTCTCACGTGATGATCGGACACGGTTTAGTTGATTTGGATCACGTGATCACTTGGAGGACTAGAGGGATGTCTATCTAAGTGGGAGTTCTTAAGTAATATGATTAAATTGAACTTAAATTTATCATGAACTTAGTACCTAATAGTATCTTGCTTATGTATGTTGTTGTAGATAGATGGCCCGTGCTGTTGTTCCGTTAAATTTTAATGCGTTCCTAGAGAAAGCAAAGTTGAAAGATGATGGTGGCAATTACACGGACTGGGTCCGTAACTTGAGGATATCCTAATTGCTGCACAGAAGAATTACGTCCTGGAAGCACCGCTGGGTGCTAGGCCTGCTGCAGGAGCAACACTAGATGTTATGAACGTTTGGCAGAGCAAAGCTAATGACTACTCGATAGTTCAGCGTGCCATGCTTTACGGCTTAGAACCGGGTCTTCAACGATGTTTTGAACGTCATGGAGCATATGAGATGTTCCAGGAGCTGAAGTTAATATTTCAAGCAAATGCCCGGATTGAGAGATATGAAGTCTCCAATAAGTTCTATAGCTGCAAGATGGAGGAGAATAGTTCTGTCAGTGAGCATATACTCAAGATGTCTGGGTATAATAATCACTTGATTCAGCTGGGAGTTAATCTTCTAGATGATAGCGTCATTGACAGAATTCTTCAATCACTGCCACCAAGCTACAAGAGCTTCGTGATGAACTATAATATGCAAGGGATGGAAAAGACTATTCCCCAGCTCTTCGCGATGCTAAAGGCTGCGGAGGTAGAAATCAAAAAGGAGCATCAAGTGTTGATGGTTAACAAAACCACCAGTTTCAAGAAAAAGGGCAAAGGGAAGAAGAAGGGGAACTTCAAGAAGAACAGCAAGCAAGTTGCTGCTCAGGAGAAGAAACCCAAGTCTGGACCTAAGCCTGAGACTGAGTGCTTCTACTGCAAGCAAACTGGTCACTGGAAGCGGAACTGCCCCAAGTATTAGGCGGATAAGAAGGATGGCAAGGTGAATAAAGGTATATATGATATAAATGTTATTGGTATGTACCTTACTAGTAGTCGCAGTAGCACCTGTGTATTTGATACTGGTTCCGTTGCTAATATTTGCAACTCGAAACAGGGGCTACGGATTAAGCGAAGATTGGCTAAGGACGAGGTGACGATGCGCGTGGGAAATGGTTCCAAAGTCGATGTGATCACGGTCGGCACGCTACCTCTACATCTACCTTCGAGATTAGTTTTAGACCTAAATAATTGTTATTTGGTGCCAGCGTTAAGCATGAACATTATATCTGGATCTTGTTTAATGCGAGACGGTTATTCATTTAAATCAGAGAATAATGGTTGTTCTAATTATATGAGTAATATCTTGTATGGTCATGCACCCTTGAAGAACGATCTATTTTTGTTGAATCTTGATAGTAGTGATACACATATTCATAATATTGAAACCAAAAGATGTAGAGTTAATAATGATAATGCGACTTATTTGTGGCACTGCCGTTTAGGTCATATCGGTGTAAAGCGCATGAAGAAACTCCATACTGATGGACTTTTGGAACCTCTTGATTATGAATCACTTGGTACTTGCGAACCGTGCCTCATGGGCAAGATGACTAAAATGCCGTTCTCCGGAACTATGGAGCGAGCAACTGATTTATTGGAAATCATACATACTGATGTATGTGGTCCAATGAATGTTGAGGCTCGCGGCGGGTATCGTTATTTTCTCACCTTCATAGATGATTTGAGCAGAGATGGGTATATCTAATTAATGAAGCATAAGTCTGAAACATTTGAAAAGTTCAAAGAATTTCAGAGTGAAGTGGAAAATCATCGTAACAAGAAAATAAAGTTTCTACGATCTGATCGTGGAGGAGAATATTTGAGTTACGAGTTTGGTCTTCATTTGAAACAATGCGGAATAGTTTCGCAACTCACGCCACCCGGAACACCACAGCGTAATGGTGTGTCCGAACGTCGTAATCGTACTTTACTAGATATGGTGCGATCTATGATGTCTCTTACTGATTTATCACTATCATTTTGGGGTTATGCTCTAGAGACTTCTGCATTCACGTTAAATAGGGCAGCATCTAAATCCGTTGAGACGACGCCTTATGAACTGTGGTTTGGCAAGAAACCAAAGTTGTCGTTCCTTAAAGTTTGGGGCTGCGATGCTTATGTGAAGAAGCTTCAACCTGATAAGCTCGAACCCAAATCGGAGAAATGTGTCTTCATAGGATACCCAAAAGAGACTGTTGGGTACACCTTCTATCACAGATCCGAAGGCAAGACTTTCGTTGCTAAGTTTGGATCCTTTGTAGAGAAGGAGTTTCTCTCGAAAGAAGTGAGTGGGAGGAAAGTAGAGCTTGATGAGATAACTGTATCTACTCCCTTGTAGGAAAGTAGTTCATCACAGAAATCTGTTCCTGTGACTCCTACACCAATTAGTGAGGAAGTTAATGATGATGATCATGAAACTTCAGATCAAGTAACTACTGAACCTCATAGATCAACCAGAGCAAGATCCGCACCAGAGTGGTACGGTAATCCTGTTCTGGAAGTTATGTTACTAGACCATGACGAACCTACGAACTATGAAGAAGCGATGATGAGCTCAGATTCCGCAAAATGGTTTGAGGCCATGAAATCTGAGATGGGATCCATGTATGAGAACAAAGTGTGACTTTGGTTGACTTGCCCGTTGATCAGCAAGCAATTGAGAATAAATGGATCTTCAAGAAGAAGACTAACACTGACGGTAATGTTACTGTCTACAAAGCTTGACTTGTTGCAAAAGGCTTTTGACAAGTTCAAGGGATTGACTACGATGAAACTTTCTCAACAGTAGCGATGCTTAAGTCTATCCGAATCATGTTCGCAATTGCCGCGTTTTATGATTATGAAATTTGGCAAATGGATGTAAAAACTGCATTCCTGAATGGATTTCTGGAAGAAGAGTTGTATATGATGCAACCAGAAGGTTTTATCGATCCAAAGGGAGCTAACAAAGTGTGCAAGCTCCAGCGATCCATATATGGACTGGTGCAAGCCTCTCGGTGTTGGAATAAACGTTTTGATAGTGTGATCAAAGCATATGGTTTTATACAGACTTTTGGAGAAGCTTGTATTTACAAGAAAGTGAGTGGGAGCTCTGTAGCATTTCTGATAATATATGTGGATGACATATTGTTGATCAGAAATGATATAGAATTTCTGGATAGCATAAAGGGATATTTGAACAAGAGTTTTTCAATGAAAGACCTCGGGGAAGCTGCTTATATATTGGGCATCAAGATCTATAGAGATAGATCAAGACGCTTGATTGGACTTTCACAAAGCACATACCTCGACAAAGTTTTGAAGAAGTTCAAAATGGATCAGGCGAAGAAAGGGTCTTTGCCTGTGTTGCAGGGTGTGAAGTTGAGTAAGACTCAATGCCCAACCACTTCAGAAGATAGAGAGAAGATGAAAGATGTCCCCTCTACTTCAGCCATAGGCTCTATCATGTATGCAATGCTGTGTACCAGACCTAATGTGTGCCTTGCTATTAGTTTAGCAGGGAGGTACCAAAGTAATCCAGGAGTGGATCACTGGACAGCGGTCAAGAACATCCTAAAATACCTAAAAAGGACTAAGGATATGTTTCTCGTTTATGGAGGTGACAAAGAGCTCGTCGTAAACAGTTACGTCGACGCAAGATTTGACACTGATCTGGACGATTCTAAATCGCAAACTGGATACGTGTTTATATTGAATGGTGGAGCTATCAGTTGGACGAGTTCTAAAAAAAGCATCGTGGCGGGATCTACGTGTGAAGCGGAGTACATAGCTGCTTCGGAAGCAGAAAATGAAGGAGTCTGGATGAAGGAGTTCATATCCGATCTAGGTGTCATATCTAATGCATCGGATCCAATGAAAATCTTTTGTGACAATACTGGTGCAATTGCCTTGGCAAAGGAATCCAGATTTCACAAGAGAACCAAACACATCAAGAGACGCTTCAACTCCATCAGGGACCAAGTCCAGGTGGGAGACATAGAAATTTGCAAGATACATACGGATCTGAATGTTGCAGACCCGTTGACTAAGCCTCTTCCACGAGCAAAACATGATCAGCACCAAGGCTCCATGGGTGTTAGAATCATTACTGTGTAATCTAGATGATTGACTCTAGTGCAAGTGGGAGACTGAAGGAAATATGCCCTAGAGGCAATAATAAAGTTATTATTTATTTCCTTATATCATGATAAATGTTTATTATTCATGCTAGAATTGTATTAACCAGAACCATGGTACATGTGTGAATACATAGACAAACATAGTGTCACTAGTATGCCTCTACTTGACTAGCTCGTTGATCAAAGATGGTTATGTTTCCTAGCCATAGACATGAGTTGTCATTTGAATAACGGGATCACATCATTAGGAGAATGATGTGATTGACTTGACCCATTCCGTTAGCTTAGCACACGATCGTTTGGTATTCTGCTATTGCTTTCTTCATGACTTATACATGTTCCTATGACTATGAGATTATGCAACTCCCGTTTACCGGAGGAACACTTTGTGTGCTATCAAACGTCACAACGTAACTGGGTGATTATAAATGTGCTCTACAGGTGTCTCCAAAGGTACTTGTTGGGTTGGCGTATTTCGAGATTAAGATTTGTCACTCCGATTGTCGGAGAGGTATCTCTGGGCCCACTCGGTAATGCACATCACAATAAGCCTTGCAAGCAATGCAACTAATGAGTTAGTTGCAGGATGATGTATTACAGAATGAGTAAAGAGACTTGCCGGTAACGAGATTGAACTAGGTATTGAGATACCAACGATCGAATCTCGGGCAAGTAACATACCGATGACAAAGGGAACAACGTATGTTGTTATGCGGTTCGATCGATAAAGATCTTCATAGAATATGTGGGAGCCAATATGAGCACCCAGGTTCCTCTATTGGTTATTGAACGGAGACATGTCTCGGTCATGTCTACATAGTTCTCGAACCCGTAGGGTCCGCATGCTTAACGTTTCGATGACGGTTATATTATGAGTTTATGTGTTTTGATGTACCGAAGGTAGTTCGGAGTCCCGGATGAGATCAGGGACATGACGAGGAGTCTCGAAATGGTCGAGACATGAAGATTGATATACTGGAAGCCTATGTTTGGATATCAGAAGTGTTCCGGGTTAAATCGGGATTTTACTTGAGTACCGGGAGGTTACCGGAACCCCCCGGGAGGCTTATGGGCCTTAGTGGGAAAGAGAGGGCAGCAAGGGGCGCGCTGAAGGAAATATGCCCTAGAGGCAATAATATAGTTATTATTTATTTCCTTATATATCATGATAAATGTTTATTATTCATGCTAGAATTGTATTAACCGGAAACATAATACATGTGTGAATACATAGACAAACAGAGTGTCACTAGTATGCCTCTATTTGACTAGCTTGTTAATCAAAGATGGTTAAGTTTCCTAACCATAGACAAAGGAGTTGTCATTTGATTAACAAGGTCACATCATTAGTTGAATGATCTGATTGACATGACCCATTCCATTAGCATAGCACCTGATCGTTTAGTATGTTGCTATTGCTTTCTCCATGACTTATACATGTTCCTATGACTATGAGATTATGCAACTCCCGTTTACTGTAGGAACACTTTGTGTGCTACCAAACGTCACAACGTAACTGGGTGATTATAAAGGTGCTCTATAGGTGTCTCCGAAAGTATTTGTTGGGTTGGCGTATTTCGAGATTAGGATTTGTCACTCCGAATGTCGGAGAAGTATCTCAGGGCCTTCTCAGTAATGCACATCACATAAGCCTTGCAAGCATTGCAACCAATAAGTTAGTTGCGAGATGATGTATTACAGAACGAGTAAAGAGACTTGCCGGTAACGAGATTGAACTAGGTATTGGATACCGACGATCGAATCTCGGGCAAGTAACATACCGATGACAAAGGGAACAACATATGTTGTTATGCGGTCTGACCGATAAAGATCTTCATAGAATGTGTAGGAGCCAATATTGGCATCCAGGTCCCGCTGTTGGTTATTGACCAGAGATTTGTCTCAGTCATGCCTACACTGTTCTCGAACCGTAGGGTCCGCACGCTTAAGGTTACGATGACAGTTATTATGAGTTTATGCATTTTGATGTACTGAAGTTAGTTCGGAGTCCCGGATGAGATCACGGACATGACAAGGAGTCTCGAAATGGTCGAGACGTAAAGATTGATATATTGGACGACTATATTCGGACATCGGAATGGTTCCGAGTGGTTTCGGAGAAAACCGGAGTGCCGGAGGGTTACCGGAACCCCCCCGGGAGAAGTATTGGGCCACATGGGCCTTAGTGGAGAGAGAGAGGGGCGGCCAGGGTGGGCCGCGCGCCCCCTCCCCCTCTGGTCCGAATTGGACTAGGAGAGGGGGGCGGCGCCCCCCTTTCCCTCTCCCTCTCCCCCTTCCTTTCCCCCTCCTAGTAGGAGTAGGAAAGAGGGGAGTCCTACTCCTACTAGGAGGAGGACTCCTCCTCCTGGCGCGCGCCACAAGGGCCGGCCAGCCTCCCCCCTTGCTCCTTTATATACGGGGGCAGGGGGGCACCCTAGAACACACAAGTTGATCATCGTGATTGTCCCTTAGCCGTGTGCGGTGCCCCCCCCCCACCATATTCCACCTCGGTCATATTGTTGCAGTGCTTAGGCGAAGCCCTGTGTCGGTGTCAAAACCGGCGGATCTCGGGTAGGGGGTCCCGAACTGTGCGTCAAGGTCGGATGGTAACAGGAGACAAGGGACACTTTGTTTTACCCAGGTTCGGGCCCTCTCGGTGGAGGTAAAACCCTACTCCTGCTAGATTAATATTGATGATATGGGTAGTACAAGAGTTGATCTACCACGAGATCAAGGAGGCTAAATGTCGCGACCGGTTTTCCAGACATTAAATTCCAGAAAATGGCCGTCGAGCTCATCAGCCCCAGGATTACTGTTAGCTGATGAGGCACCAACTTGTTACAGAAATTCCAAGCAAGGGTACAAAATATGAAGTACAAGACCATTGTGGCCTATGAGTACAACAAATGGTTTCTAGTGGTTGAGGGCGGAAGCGGTTTGTGGATCACCACGGCTGTGGGACTCCATTTCCCACGGGAACAGCTGACCAGGTTAACTCCTATCTTCACAAGGCTGCTATCACCGTTGCTCAGGTTCCGAGGCGGTCGTCGCAACGCTCCTCTCCAAGCATGCAATCTGGCCAAGACAATAGCCAGGGACAAGCCAGTGAGTACTTTGAATGTACTCAGAAACATTTAGAACACAGATATAATATAACCGTTGATGCTCATGCTTTGCAATGTCCATATACTCACTTAGTTAGTCATAAATAAATGTCTTGATGCATGTAAACAGGTTATTCATATGCAACCGGAAATTTATGCAATGGCCACATAGAGGTAATAAATACGGGGTACCAAGCGAGGGTCTGGATGACTCCTCGAGCGAAAAAATGCAAGGTAGTAAATACTGGTGCCAAACGAGTGTCTGAAAGACTCCTCGAGCGGAAAAATGCAGAATAATAATACTGGTACCAAACGAGTGTCTGAAAGACTCCTCGAGCGAAAAAATGCAGAATAATAATAATACCACAGTCGGGCGTCTGAGCGACACCACATACAGGGCTTAAAAGAAATGCCACAGTCGGGCGTCTAAGCGACACCACATAAAAGGGCTTAAAAGAAATGCCACAGTCGGGCGTCTGAGTGACACCACATAAAAGGGCTTAAAATAAATGCCACAGTCGGGCGTCTGAGCGACACCACATAAAGGGCTTAAAAGAAATGCCACAGTCGGGCGTCTGAGCGACACCACATAAAGGGCTTAAAAGAAATGCCACAGTCGGGCGTCTGAGCGACACCACATAAAGGGCTTAACAGAAATGCCACAGTCGGGCGTCTGAGCGACACCACATAAAGGGCTTAAAAGTTAAATAATCATAGTGAAATATCCCGGAGGTAGAACCATCCCAGAGATATTCGTTGATAACAATAATATCACGGGTTAGTCAACAATAGTAATAATCATAATCATCACTAGTCCCAAGTAGTAGTTCCCGTTCTGGTTTAACCGTTTCACCTCCGAAGACCGACACTAAGACCGTCGCTTGACCCATCCCAGACTGTAGTCCTTAACCATGGACACGGCTATTCGAATAGGTTTAATCTCTGCAGAGGGTGTACTCTTTACCCACGAGTAACGGATTCCTTTAGTCCATCGGGACTAATTCCGCCTACGCCCTTTCAGTTGAAAACACGCCTAACTTGCACACACCAGCTTAACCCATCGGTGTCTGGAATCACCCACGACACTTGTCAAGCAAAACTCTAAGTGGGGAGGCTACAACCTCGCGTAGCATGGGATCAAATTTATATCGCGCGCTCTAAGGGGTGGCCTCCCCTCTCGGTCCCAACCGGAAACACCCATGCCCCCTGACCAGGTGGCATGCCTACCGGCTACAACCGATATCTTCCATCATGGCCTCTCTGTACGGTGTGTGCTGGAAAGGGGTTGACAACTTACTGAACCGTACCCTACTTGCGGCAGGGACGAGTGGTAGCACGAGGCAAGTATGGGGGTTACTGGAACAAGGCTCGATCTGCGGTCGACTCAGGAGGTTATAAGTGCCTGCATGACATGTATATCAAATATAATACAATTGAAGAAATTACCACTCAATGTACCTTACCATGCCATACCGGACATAACCGTCCCGACGAGGACCGGCAACAAGCTCACGCCTACCCAAGGCCGAGACTTTCCCGGATTCCTTCCGGCAGGCATGCAAGACACATGAGGGTGATTGCCATTACAATCATTTCATTTCCAATAGCAAGGAAAACGTTGATATGCTTCCATGCAAGTGATCATGTCACATGAAATATCAATTCCTCCGAAATGAAGTGGTGTTATAAACGTGTCAACCAACACATCAAAAATATTATGCCAGGGTTCAAGATGCTTGCCTTGAAGTTGTGGAGGGGTGAGGTGTTCTCCAGAATCTTTGAAAGTCTCTCCAAAATCCTATTTTTTTAAAAATATATGAATCAACACACATTTCAAAACAGTACAAAAAGTTGTTTTGGAAAATTTTCAAATAAATTTTAAAATAAACTAGATCAAATTTGAGGAAGGTAGGAAAAAGAATCAACTCATTTGGAGTTATATTTAAAAAGTTATAGGCAGTCAAAGTTGTGGTCAAAACTAATTTAAATAAAACAAAAACGTTTCAGAGGGGAATACGCTTTCGGAGCGGGGAGACGTACTGGGGAAAAATTACGCCTTCACTTAAACACATGGACGACGCGGTGTGTCACTGACAGTGGGTCCAGGGGGCCCACTAGTCAGGTTTGACTAGTCTTCTCCCTCTCTTTCCTCTGTCCCGAGCGGAGGCGGAGCTCCGGCGATCGTCGCCGGCGACTGGCGGCTCCTCGCGGGGCTCCGAGGGCGGGGATGGATCCGTTACTCCGAGGCGGTCCTCCCGGTGGTCGCCTGGCGGGTGAGGGCGGAGGGAGCTGCCGGCGGCGTGCTCCTCGGCGGAGGTGGCCTCGGGAGCAAAGTGCCATTGGGGCTGCGGTGGCTCTCGATCAAAATTGAGCAGGGGGAAAGGTTCGCGGAAGGATGAGGAGGCTTCTGGTGGAGAGAGTGGAGAGGGGGAGGTCCTGGTGGCGCCGGAACGGCAGGGGCAGTGGCGGTGGTCGGAGTTGCCGGAGACGGGGAAGAAGATTTCCCTGGGTCGAATGCGGGCTAGGGGAACGCCATAGGGGTGGACTGAGGTCGCCTGCGAGCGGGAATGGGCTCGGGGACTCCTTAAATAGGCGTGGCAAGGCGGTGTCGCGGAGGCCGAGGATAAGCTCTCCGGCGACTGCCATTCTGTAGCTAGGGGCGTCGTGGCGGCGACGAGCGCTAGGCGACACCCTGTGGTTGAGCTTGCGCTGTTACAGGGGCCAGGTGGCGAGCGGGAGGGGCTTGGGTGGCGCTGCACGGAGCAGGGGCTGTCGGCCGACGCCGGCGTGCCGCCAAAAAGCTCTGGCGGTGGCGCTGTAGGGCGCCAGGGGGGTTGGCGTGTAGTGGTTAGGCGGGGAGTGCGCGGCGAAGTTCTCCCGTGCGGGCCAAGGCAGGGGGTTGCGACGCGGCGGCTCGGTTCACGCGGCTGCAATTGGCGCGCTCTGGGCGCGGCCAGAGCACGCTCACCAGCTGCTCGGCGAAATGCCAGGGCAAGCTAGGTGGCTCGGTTGGAGCAGGGGTTTAGCAGGTCTAGGTCAGGGGAAACAGGGAGTCTAGTGGACATGCCTGTTTGATCAGGGGTGCAAGATCATAGTGTAATGACAAGCATCATGCCAAAACAGATCATGCCCACAAGGTGTTTGAAACAATGCCAAGGGCACTTAGGCAAGTCTTGGAGTGGTCAAAAACTCCAGATCAGTGTCTCCTTGGATGCACAAGAGGGTGGTGAGGTTAGTTTGGCAAAAGGACAAACTTGTTAGTGCAAGCTTTGCAGAATTACAATTCTGGACAGGAAATAAATGGCATCATTTCATGAACCAAAATTGCTCCAAAGGGTGCATGCTCCTGGACTAAGGGGGTTGGTAGGGAGGACTATGAGCATGAGAAAACACAAGGTCACTGGAGCAAGAAATAATAGGGTTGCAGTAGAAAACACCAGTCTGGTCCAGAATGAAGATGATGCTGATTCACTCAAAATTTGCAAATAACATCACTGGGTTTTTGCATAAAGTTGAATCATATGGTATCACTAACATCCCATGATTTTGGTAGAGGCTAAAAGAAAATATTTAAAAGGGTTGTAGTGCAAAAAATGCCCACTGGACCAGAGAAGAAATTTAGGTGTAGTGCTCAAAATATTTCATGAAATAAAGGTGTTTTTGCATAAAAGCTATTTAATAACCTCACATGACATTCCAAATTTTGGTGGGAATTTTAAGTGAATTTATCAAATGGTTGTAGTTTAAATATGGCCATTTAACCTAAAAAACCATTTTCAAGAAAGTGAAGATCAAGCAACTTAATTGAGCAATTAGTTGCACTGATAAAAGTAAAGTTTTTTTCTAGAGAGGTTAAACAAGTCCAATAACACATTTGAAAAGTCCACACTTAGGGGATAAACTCCACAATGACAAGGTTAAAGATAAAAAGGGAGCTCATAAAATAAAGTTTTTAAGTCCTGGCAAAAATTTAATTAATAAAACAAGGCCAAATTTTTTTGGGGTGTCACAGAACTACCCCCCTTAAGAAAAATCTCGTCCTCGAGATTTTGTTAAAAGCCGCATAAGAAAGGATTGAATGCAACAAAAAAATAAAGTGGCTACAGTAAGAGGGCAATAAGTGATGAAGACCACAGTGTGAAATACTGGTGCTGCACGGAAAAATCTATGGTCTGAGACAAAATCGAGAGACTACTACACTGGGTATAAATTTAGAATAAAGTCTAAATTTAAATATACGCTGGTCGTACCCGGGAGCATAGTGCTCTCTCTGGCCGACAGGTGGACCAGGGGCCCACAGTCAGCCTCTTCTTCTCCCTCTGGCTCTCTTCTCCCTCTCTCCTGCGTGCTTTCTCCACCGGCGACGCCTAGCGCGCAGGGCATCTAGGCCGTACCGCGGTAGTGCGCGGCGTGCTAGCTGTCGGAGCAGCGTGCACTCACCTCGCGGGCCAGCGCGCTGTCGGCACTGCTCGCGGATTCGCCTCCGAACACCGGCGATCGGGCGACGAGCGGCGTTGGTGGACTTCGCCCACCGTGCACCGAGCTCGAGCTATAAAACGGCTGAGGTGTTTCTCTCTTCTCCTCACCTCTGGCCTTGCTTCTCCCCCTCCTTCCTCTTCCATTTACAGAAGCTCGGGCGAGGCTCTAATGGCGGAGGCGATGCCGGACTGGTACGCGATCTTGATATGCGGAGGGCTGGCGACCCTGCTGGGGCTCTCCGTGCTCCTGTGTGCGATGATCCTCGATGATCGTCGCGATGCTGTTGCTCGGGTGCTGGCTTTCCACGCCGGTGGTGATCACGAGGAGTAGGTGGGATGCCGGGTGCTAACCGTGGTTAGGAGAGGGTTAGCCAGCTGCAACACTGTTGCAAAGTTTTGCAAACGGTGTACGTGTGTGTGTCCGAGTGTTTGCGGTTGTGGGTCAGCTGTTGTGCTTGTGTGAAGTCCACGTCATGAGAAAGTGCCGAAGTATTGACTCAGAAAAAAGATGCCTCACTCCAGGATTATACGCGGAAGAAAACCGTAATGCAACAGAATCACTCATATTAATCGAAATTAATAAAATAACACACTTAAAGCACACACTAAGCTCCACGCACAAGTTACAACACGCAAATAAAGGTTGCAATAATTTACGTAGCAGCGACGTTTACAAAGCAAACGGTAACTGGATGGGGTCCCGAGAAAATGTTTCTGGTACTGAGACACATTCTTCCTCTATCGGAGAAAGCGGATTGACTAGTCGATGCATGTGTCTCTCCTGGTCGGGCCTCAGTGATCTGCCGATGGCGATCTGAGGATTTAAGTCTGCGAGGCTCTGGAGATAACCCATCACGCGTTGGATCAAACTCTCTTGAGCGATGACATACTGGACAAGGTTGGCCAGGACGGGGTCTCTTTCGATTCGCACACCGGGAAACGATGTTACTCCTCCGGGCGCTGCACGGCTCGGGAAGTAGTAATACCCACGCTCGCTGGCATAGGGTACCGCGAATCAAAGGCGAGCAAGTGCTTCGCAAGCCGCAGCTTCCACGGCCATCTGTGGGGTTGGCATAGATTTCCCCACGAAGGAGACCTCTGTTGGGTCCTGGTCTGAGTTTACGGGAGGGATGTGCACTGCTGCCCAGTATCTCGAGGTGGATGAGGTGATCCTCGATTTGAACAGCTCGTACTGGGGTGGCTGGGTAGCGCCCATGGTACTGCAGGTAAAATCCCACAATATCTTAACAAAACTACCCGGGGTTGCATCTGGGGTTCTTAGGTAAATGCTGGGGTTCGGCATGGCGTGGAAATGGTTGTGAGGGTGATGCACAAGGTGAGAGGTGCCTGGCAAGGTCACACGGTGGCCTTTTTATAGCACCGGAGCTGGATCATTTTTACCGTGGTGAATGGTAATGAAATTTCCAGCTCTGATCCGGAAGTCAAAGCCACAAATACACATATTTCACCGAGGTGACGTGTTACTGTGGGGGGGGGGGTTGTCAGGAAGGTTTTTGGTAGCTGCGCCAGGGGTAGCAATCTCACACCGCGCACTGGGCGTTTAGCCAAGGTTATCATTAAAGCAGAGGCATGACAACAAGCAGCGTTTAAACACCAGGCCACATGATTACAAAGCGAGGGTACACTGGGACTCGATACAGCTCGGGTTACTTAGTCTACCTCGTTTACATCCATGCGGGCGTGCCTTGTGGAGGTCGAGGCTTCTACACGGGTCTCGCCGTCGGAATTGACTGGAGTGGGTTGAGGGGCTGCAGGCTCGGGGTAGCGATGGTGGCCATCTCGGGGATTGCTGGCCACAACTCCGTTGGAGTGTGTTCCCAAAATGCGACGTAGCACTTCTGGGGTTATTGCAACACCTTGGCCGATGGCTGGGGTAGACCTCAGGGGCTCGATCGGTTGTCCAAACAGCACGACTGGGTTGTCGGCGTTGGGCTCGTCCTCTCCTCTTGCCGGGGCTCGACGAACCAGCTCTCCACGAGCTGCGATGAAATCAATTGTGACCTGCTCGCACAGTACTTCCAGTGCACTTACATAGCGCACCAGGTGCAACAATGCAGGATTTGTCTCATGATCTCCGCTGGCCACTTGGGGTGATCTACCATACCCTTCATGCCTGGGGTAGTAGTGGAACGAGCGACAGTCAACTCTTGGCGACAAGTGCCGGAGATGAACTATAGCTTCTCGAGCAGCTAGCTAGATGGCTTGTGGCTCAAAGGAAGTGGTCCTTCCGGTGAACCTGTAGGGGCGTTCGGGTGCGAGACCCCTACCGTAGATGTGTACAGTGGCCCAGAATTGACGGCTTTCACCGCTTACGGGCCCTTGGTACACAACATATTCTGGGGGTTCTTCTAATGCATAGGCACGACGGGTGAGGTTTGCGAGTATTGTCACAAAACCTCCAAGGTTGGTCGCTGTGGTCTCATGGTGCACAATAGGACCAGGCATTGTGGCTTGGGTTAGGATAGCGGCCGGGCTGTGCTGGGTCGAGACTAGCGTGCCCTTTTTATAGAAAAAAGGGGACGGAGTCTTCCTTCGCACGCTTGCGAGAAAGGACTATTTAGGGGGCCGGTCACTGGCGCGTGATCGACGGCTAGGCTGGTAGGTTGGGCACCGACTGCAAAAAGGTGTCGGGTCACTGTGGGGCTATCTTGCAGGAGGAGCTTGGCTGCGGGTTTGGTTATGGCTCAGTGGTTTGGCATGCCTAAGTTTATTGAACTGGCTAGGATAGGATTAGCCAATGGTCAGCCTGACTCTGATACCAAGTCTGTCGCGACCGGTTTTCCAGACATTAAATTCCAGAAAATGGCCGTCGAGCTCATCAGCCCCAGGATTACTGTTAGCTGATGAGTCACCAACTTGTTACAGAAATTCCAAGCAAGGGTACAAAATATGAAGTACAAGACCATTGTGGCCTATGAGTACAACAAATGGTTTCTAGTGGTTGAGGGCGGAAGCGGTTTGTGGATCACCACGGCTGTGGGACTCCATTTCCCATGGGAACAGCTGACCAGGTTAACTCCTATCTTCACGAGGCTGCTATCACCGTTGCTCAGGTTCCGAGGCGGTCGTCGCAACGCTCCTCTCCAAGCATGCAATCTGGCCAAGACAATAGCCAGGGACAAGCCAGTGAGTACTTTGAATGTACTCGCGAACATTTAGAACACAGATATAATATAACCGTTGATGCTCATGCTTTGCAATGTCCATATACTCACTTAGTTAGTCATAAATAAATGTCTTGATGCATGTAAACAGGTTATTCATATGCAACCGGAAATTTATGCAATGGCCACATAGAGGTAATAAATACTGGGTACCAAGCGAGGGTCTGGATGACTCCTCGAGCGGAAAAATGCAAGGTAGTAAATACTGGTGCCAAACGAGTGTCTGAAAGACTCCTCGAGCGGAAAAATGCAGAATAATAATACTGGTACCAAACGAGTGTCTGAAAGACTCCTCGAGCGAAAAAATGCAGAATAATAATAATACCACAGTCGGGCGTCTGAGCGACACCACATACAGGGCTTAAAAGAAATGCCACAGTCGGGCGTCTAAGCGACACCACATAAAAGGGCTTAAAAGAAATGCCACAGTCGGGCGTCTAAGCGACACCACATAAAAGGGCTTAAAAGAAATGCCACAGTCGGGCGTCTGAGCGACACCACATAAAGGGCTTAAAAGAAATGCCACAGTCGGGCGTCTAAGCGACACCACATAAAGGGCTTAAAAGAAATGCCATAGTCGGGCGTCTGAGCGACACCACATAAAGGGCTTAAAAGAAATGCCACAGTCGGGCGTCTGAGTGACACCACATAAAGGGCTTAAAAGAAATGCCACAGTCGGGCATCTGAGCGACACCACATAAAGGGCTTAAAAGTTAAATAATCATAGTGAAATATCCCGGAGGTAGAACCATCCCAGAGATATTCGTTGATAACAATAATATCATGGGTTAGTCAACAATAGTAATAATCATAATCATCACTAGTCCCAAGTAGTAGTTCCCGTTCTGGTTTAACCGTTTCACCTCCGAAGACCGACACTAAGACCGTCGCTTGACCCATCCCAGACTGTAGTCCTTAACCATGGACACGGCTATTCGAATAGGTTTAATCTCTACAGAGGGTGTACTCTTTACCCACGAGTAACGGATTCCTTTAGTCCATCGGGACTAATTCCGCCTACGCCCTTTCAGTTGAAAACACGCCTAACTTGCACACACCAGCTTAACCCATCGGTGTCTGGAATCACCCACGACACTTGTCAAGCAAAACTCTAAGTGGGGAGGCTACAACCTCGCGTAGCATGGGATCAAATTTATATCGCGCGCTCTAAGGGGTGGCCTCCCCTCTCGGTCCCAACTGGAAACACCCATGCCCCCTGACCAGGTGGCATGCCTACCGGCTACAACCGATATCTTCCACCATGGCCTCTCTGTACGGTGTGTGCTGGAAAGGGGTTGACAACTTACTGAACCGTACCCTACTTGCGGCAGGGACGAGTGGTAGCACGAGGCAAGTATGGGGGTTACTGGAACAAGACTCGATCTGCGGTCGACTCAGGAGGTTATAAGTGCCTGCATGACATGTATATCAAATATAATACAATTGAAGAAATTACCACTCAATGTACCTTACCATGCCATACCGGACATAACCGTCCCGACGAGGACCGGCAACAAGCTCACGCCTACCCAAGGCCGAGACTTTCCCGGATTCCTTCCGGCAGGCATGCAAGACACATGAGGGTGATTGCCATTACAATCATTTCATTTCCAATAGCAAGGTAAACGTTGATATGCTTCCATGCAAGTGATCATGTCACATGAAATATCAATTCCTCCGAAATGAAGTGGTGTTATAAATGTGTCAACCAACACATCAAAAATATTATGCCAGGGTTCAAGATGCTTGCCTTGAAGTTGTGGAGGGGTGAGGTGTTCTCCAGAATCTTTGAAAGTCTCTCCAAAATCCTATTTTAAAAAAATATATGAATCAACACACATTTCAAAACAGTACAAACAGTTGTTTTGGAAAATTTTCAAATAAATTTTAAAATAAACTAGATCAAATTTGAGGAAGGTAGGAAAAAGAATCAACTCATTTGGAGTTATATTTAAAAAGTTATAGGCAGTCAAAGTTGTGGTCAAAACTGATTTAAATAAAACAAAAATGTTTCAGAGGGGAATACGCTTTCGGAGCGGGGAGACGTACTGGGGAAAAATTACGCCTTCACTTAAACACATGGACGACGCGGTGTGTCACTGACAGTGGGTCCAGGGGGCCCACTAGTCAGGTTTGACTAGTCTTCTCCCTCTCTTTCCTCTGTCCCGAGCGGAGGCGGAGCTCCGGCGATCGTCGCCGGCGACTGGCGGCTCCTCGCGGGGCTCCGAGGGCGGGGATGGATCCGTTACTCCGAGGCGGTCCTCCCAGTGGTCGCCTGGCGGGTGAGGGAGGAGGGAGCTGCCGGCGGCGAGCTCCTCGGCGGAGGTGGCCTCGGGAGCAAAGTGCCATTGGGGCTGCGGTGGCTCTCGATCAAAATTGAGCAGGGGGAAAGGTTCGCGGAAGGATGAGGAGGCTTCTGGTGGAGAGAGTGGAGAGGGGGAGGTCCTGGTGGCGCCGGAACGGCAGGGGCAGTGGCGGTGGTCGGAGTTGCCGGAGACGGGGAAGAAGATTTCCCTGGGTTGAATGCGGGCTAGGGGAACGCCATAGGGGTGGACTGAGGTCGCCTGCGAGCGGGAACGGGCTCGGGGACTCCTTAAATAGGCGTGGCAAGGCGGTGCCGCGGCGGCCGAGGATAAGCTCTCCGGCGACCGCCATTCTGTAGCTAGGGGCGTCGTGGCGGCGACGAGCGCTAGGCGACACCCTGTGGATGAGCTTGCGCTGTTACAGGGGCCAGGTGGCGAGGGGGGGGGGCTTGGGTGGCGCTGCACGGAGCAGGGGCTGTCGGCCGATGCCGGCGTGCCGCCAAAAAGCTCTGGCGGTGGCGCTGTAGGGCGCCAGGGGGGGTTGGCGTGTAGTGGTTAGGCGGGGAGTGCGCGGCGAAGTTCTCCCGTGCGGGCCAAGGCAGGGGGTTGCGACGCGGCGGCTCGGTTCACGCGGCTGCAATTGGCGCGCTCTGGGCGCGTCCAGAGCATGCTCACCAGCTGCTCGGCGAAATGCTAGGGCAAGCTAGGTGGCTCGGTTGGAGCAGGGGTTTAGCAGGTCTAGGTCAGGGGAAATAGGGAGTCTAGTGGACATGCCTGTTTGATCAGGGGTGCAAGATCATAGTGTAATGACAAGCATCATGCCAAAACAGATCATGCCCACAAGGTGTTTGAAACAATGCCAAGGGCACTTAGGCAAGTCTTGGAGTGGTCAAAAACTCCAGATCAGTGTCTCCTTGGATGCACAAGAGGGTGGTGAGGTTAGTTTGGCAAAAGGAGAAACTTGTTAGTGCAAGCTTTGCAGAATTACAATTCTGGACAGGAAATAAATGGCATCATTTCATGAACCAAAATTGCTCCAAAGGGTGCATGCTCCTGGACTAAGGGGTTTGGTAGGGAGGACTATGAGCATGAGAAAACACAAGGTCACTGGAGCAAGAAATAATAGGGTTGCAGTAGAAAACACCAGTCTGGTCCAGAATGAAGATGATGCTGATTCACTCAAAATTTGCAAATAACATCACTGGGTTTTTGCATAAAGTTGAATCATATGGTATCACTAACATCCCATGATTTTGGTAGAGGCTAAAAGAAAATATTTAAAAGGGTTGTAGTGCAAAAAATGCCCACTGGACCAGAGAAGAAATTTAGGTGTAGTGCTCAAAATATTTCATGAAATAAAGGTGTTTTTGCATAAAAGCTATTTAATAACCTCACATGACATTCCAAATTTTGGTGGGAATTTTAAGTGAATTTATCAAATGGTTGTAGTTTAAATATGGCCATTTAACCTAAAAAACCATTTTCAAGAAAGTGAAGATCAAGCAACTTAATTGAGCAATTAGTTGCACCGATAAAAGTAAAGTTTTTTTTCTAGAGAGGTTAAACAAGTCCAATAACACATTTGAAAAGTCCACACTTAGGGGATAAACTCCACAATGACAAGGTTAAAGATAAAAAGGGAGCTCATAAAATAAAGTTTTTAAGTCCTGGCAAAAATTTAATTGATAAAACAAGGCCAAATTTTTTTGGGGTGTCACACTAAACCCTAGAAGCTAGCCTATGGTTTGATTGTGTATGAATATGATTCTGTCCTACGGACTACAACCCTCCGGTTTATATAGACACCGGATAGGGTTAGGGTTACACAGAGTCGGTTACATTGGTAGGAGATCTTGAATATCCGCACGCCTAGCTTGCCTTCTACGCCAAGGAAAGAACCTTCCGGACACGGGACGGAGTCTTCAATCTTGTATCTTCATAGTCCTGGAGTCCGGCGGGAGATGCAGTCCGGCTATCTGAACACCCCCTAATCCAGGACTCCCTCAGTAGCCCCCGAACCAGGCTTCAATGACGATGAGTCCGACGCGCAGTTGTCTTCGGCATTGCAAGGCGGGTTCTCCTTCAAACTTTGTGTACCTGTTGAAATAACGTCCGATTTTTATGATGTAGCGCTGCTTGGCTTCCACGCCCAATAATGGATGTCTTCCATGTGTCAAAAGTATGCGAAAAGCCGGGGCGTTTTAACATTCAAACCCCTGGCCGCATAAACGAGCCGCCTATTTGACGGGATGAGGATTCAGATCCAAATCACACCTCTCCCTTCCGCGAGTTTTCATCAGAGCGCATCCAGCAAAGGCTCATTCCAACATGGCCAGCCATCGCAGCTCCTCCTCTCGCCCTTCCAGTGATAAACCCAGAGAATGGGAGAGCTGCTCCATCCCTCATAGTGAGTTAGTGTCGCTTCAGGCCAAGGGATTTCTCCCTCAGGCCTGCATGGTCTCGGTCCGAGCCGGACTCGCCACCTATAATGGTGGAAAGCAAGCGGAGAACACCCCCAATCCTTCGAAAGGAGAGCGGGTATGCCTCGTCCCTTATCTAGTAAGGGGACTGGGATTTCCAATTCACCCATTCCTCCGCGGGCTTCTGGAGTTCTACAGTCTCCAGCTGCATGATCTCACGCCCGCCTCTATATTACATATTGCGAGATTCGTCGCTCTTTGTGAGCTATTTTTAGGCATCGAGGCTCACTTTGCGCTGTGGAAGAAGATATTCTGCCTGGTGCCCCATTCTCAAAAGGGATCCATATATCAAGTGGGCGGAGCCGAAGTATGGCGCATTGCCGGGTCCGGATACTTGTCCGGAACCCCGAAGAAGGCGTCCGAGGACTGGCCCTCAGAATGGTTTTATATAGACGACGTCCCGCTGCCGGACCCTATCCGGATCGGCCTCCCTGAGTTCAACAATGCTCCACCGAAGAAACGCCTGAGCTGGCGCCCTCGGAGCCCTCAGAGAGAGAATGACAGAGACGTCCTTTACTTAATGGGCCGGATTAGACTGCTGGCTCATTCCGGACTAACCATGATTAAGGTCATGGCCATATGCATCATGCGGGGGGTGCAGCCACTTCAATACAGAAGCCATCCCATGTGGGAGTTCAACGGAGAAGATGACGCCACCCGCCACGGCCGCAAGGGGCCGGACTCGTCCGCCGCTCTAATAAAGATCTTATCCTCTTTGTACAAGGAAGAAGAGGAGGAGTTCCTCCGCGTCGACCCGCAAGGTGGATTTTCCATGTACAATCCCCCGAATTGGGTAAGCAGACAATCGTGCCTTCCCGTTCATTTTATGTCCACGTGATCAAACTCGTAGTCTAACGATTATAATGTAGGAACTGCGCTGGGATGTAAAAGATATAACCAGCCGTCCTCCACAGCCTGAGGACCCTGAACGGTCCCTCGATCCGGACTCCGAAGAGGATCCGGACCTATCGGTGGAGCTCATAGATGGAGTGTTTTACCAGCTAAGCAAGGACAATGCCTTGGTAGCTATCATAGCTGACTACCCTGGGATAATTCCGGCCTCCAAGGTGACAAGCACCGGAGTTTTTATTCCCTTAGAAGGGATTCTTTCATGGATTCCGGTCGTTCTGACAACAACCGTGCATTGCAGGGGAGATTCCCGAGGCGGGAGGCCGACCCTGCAGCAGCTAGCCAACGAGGGGCCGCAGGGCCCCGTGGGGCCAAAAGGAATATAGTCCGGACTGAGATACCGGAGCTAAGGTATGGCGCGCCCTCCCTTTCCCTGACGTTTTACTTATTCAGGGTATATTAACATTCGTGCTATCTTCAGGACAAAGAGACCCCGCCGGACTATTTCCGGAGAGGCTGTCAATCGTGCTTCTACCAGCCAGGCTCCAACGCCCGGCCCGGAAACAGAGGCAAGCGCAAGGCACGCACCGGATGCCCCTTCGTCAAAGGATGCGGACAGGCTGTCTGCCACCAATTCCGAGGTGGAGAGCGCCATGAACCACAGGCGCCGCCGGACAGTCCTTCGCGACGCTTGTTTCTCCCAGGAGGCGCTAGATGCCTTCAATTCGGGAGATGCGTACCTCCGTGCTGCTCAAGATGGTTTAACCAGAGCCACGGAACAATATGTGAAAGACATACAGGTAAGAAATTTTTGGTAAATATAGACATACCAGTAGCCCCCGAGACTTGAAACAGTAAAAATGACTGATTTAAGGATCATATAACATGCAGTTTCTTACCGAGAAGAACACCGCTCTGTCCCAGGAGCTGGAGAGGTGCAAGGCCCAACTAGAGGCCGCACTTAAAGCGGCAGGGGAGTCTAAAGAGATCCCCTCAGGTAAACAATACAACAAAAGATTAGTATTGTGCGGCTTTAAGTGCCCATCTGACAAATAGTATTGCAGACGACGCCGGACTCGATCCGGACAGGCAACAACTTCTACGCCAGTTGAAGGCTGGCGAGAACGTGCTGACAAGGGTGAGGCAGGAGAAGAACAATCTTCAAGATGCCAACACCAAATTGGACGTCGAACTAAAAGATGTTCGAGCCCAATTGTCGGATTCTTTGAAGGAGAATCAACGACTTCGACGCGGCATCTATAGTAAGTGCTTGAACGAACTCTCGAAAAAAAGTTCGACGAGGAAGCCGGTTAACAGTATTATGTTTGTAGGTATGCTGACAGGTCGTCCTGAAGAGGAGATGCCCGGTTCTACGGGTGACCTTCTTCCCGAACTCTCGCAGCTGCATGATAGAGCTCGGCAGGCGATGCAAGGCGTTGTTCGAGCACTATGGCCCTCCTACTCCATGCCCGAAGGCCTTGGAGAGCTTGCAGAGAAGCTGAAAGGAGTTTGGCGGCGCTTCCAATTGTGGAAGAAATTGGCCTGCCGGCAAGGCGCTAGGGAGGCCTGGGCCATGGTGAAGACGCGTTATACCAAGTCTGACCCGAACCGCATGGCGGAGGTCGGACCTGTAGGGCCTGATGGGAAGGAGATCCCTGTAAGCTTAGTGTACGACCAAGTAGAGTTGGCCGCAAAGTATTCCCAGCAGGACTGTAAATTAGACAGCCTGTTAGATGGTATAGAGGAGGAATACAGTCAGTCATAGTGACTGTGTAATTTAAAATTGACATATGTAATGCCTTCTAGCTGGATTGTAGATCGTTTGTCGTTGCCGACCTTTTCGCTTCGACCTCGGGACCTGACGGTCCGGAGTGTGTCCGAATACCATGATGGTTATAGAAGAACCAAGGTATGCATGGTGACCAGGCGTAGGGGTCATTAGTGCTTTATCAGACAAGTGCCCAACTAGTTATGTTATATTACATGGTTAGTAAGAAACATCTTCCAGAGAGAATAGTTCCGTTAAGGGTTCCTTTCGCTGGGGTGGCGTGCCCTAAAGTGCACGTCCGGACTGCAAATGCAGGAAATCATCTGGGGGCATGTAAAAAATAAAAAGGATCATCTTTAGTTCACCGACCGAATATTCCCTTAAGAACGCTAGCTTTCGGCTTCACCCAGTCTGAGGTACACATCCGGCTTATCCGGCAGTAACAATCGCAGAGGTGCTCCCTTTACCCCTAGCCGAACAATCGGGAACGTAGGGGTAAGCACAGGAGCCAGGCAACCCAGCTTGGCCAAAACTTAAGTCATATCGATGCATATAATGGTGAAGAAAAGGTGCATGCGGAAGTCTGACGCACGCGTTGGGTATGAAACCCATATAAGAAAACTTCTGTTAAAGAAGCCCGCAGGTTTAAGAAGCGCGGGTTGCGCGTCACGTAGTGAGCCCGTGATGGATGAGAAGAAAAGAGTAGGAGACAAAGTAAAGAAAAAATAAATAAATGCAAATAATGGACGGAGGAAGGAGACAAACACAGAGTCCGGCGCTAGGCATAGAATCTTCGGAGACGTGTCGCGTTCCATGGATTCGGCTCGAGTCGGTTGTCCGACGCATCTCGCAGGCGGTACGCTCCACCGGTTAGGACTTGGTCGATTATGAATGGACCTTCCCATTTGGGCTTGAGTTTATTCTTTTGCTTGTCCGACAGGCGTAGAACTAGTTCGCCAACATTATAACTTTTGGCCCGTACTTCTCTGCTGTGATATCTTCGAGCCTGCTGTTGATAAAACGTGGAACGGGCTTTAGCCACATCTCGCTCCTCCTCCAGAGCGTCCAGGTTGTCCTGCCGATCAAGCTCGGCTTCTCTTTCTTCGTACATGCGCACTCGAGGTGAGTCATGAATGATGTCGCAGGGCAGAACTGCCTCAGCACCGTATACCATAAAGAATGGTGTGAATCCGGTGGTACGGTTGGGTGTGGTCCGCAGCCCCCAGAGTACGGAGTCGAGCTCCTCTACCCAGTGCATATTAGATTCCTTAAGGGACCGCACTAGTCTGGGTTTAATGCCGCTCATGATAAGACCATTTGCACGTTCCACCTGACCGTTAGTTTGTGGGTGATAGACAGAAGCATAGTCGAGCTTGATGCCCATGTTTTTGCACCATAGTTTTACCTCATCCGAAGTGAAGTTTGTGCCATTATCGGTGATGATACTGTGGGGGACACCATAACGGTGTACGACCCCGGATATGAAGTCTATCACAGGTCCGGATTCGGCCGTCTTGACAGGCTTGGCTTCTATCCATTTGGTGAATTTATCCACCATGACCAATAAGTATTTTTTCTTGTGGGTTCCACCTTTAAGGGGTCCCACCATGTCAAGCCCCCAGACCGCGAAAGGCCAAGTGATGGGGATAGTTCGGAGGGCAGTGGGTGGCATGTGGCTTTGGTTGGCAAAGAGCTGACAACCGACGCATCGTTTGACTAGGTCCTGAGCGTCTGCTCGGGCCGTCGTCCAATAGAATCCTGTACGGAAAGCCTTACTTACAAGGGACCGAGCTGCCACGTGGTGGCCACCGAGTCCGGCGTGAATTTCGGCCAATAGACTCTGCCCTTCCTCTTCGGAGATACACCTTTGAAGGACTCCTGTAGTACTTTTCTTGTATAGCTCTCCCTCGTGGACTTTATAGGCTTTAGACCGCCGCACTATGCAGCGCGCCTCATTGTGGTCCTCGGGGAGTTCCTGCCTGGTAAGGTAGGCTAGGAATGGTTCTGTCCACGGGGCGATGACCGTCATTATTTCGTGGGCTGACTGTGTAATTTTGGTGGCGGAGCCGCCGATTATGTCTGATTGTTCGGCGCCGGATTGCGCGGTTAGGTCCGGGCTGTTGTCCGAGGGTTCCCCCTCCCATGACACAGATGGTTTGAATAATCTTTCTAAGAAGATGTTGGGGGGGACCGCATCCCGTTTTGCTCCGATGCGTGCCAGGACATCCGCTGCCTGATTATTTTCTCGGGCGATGTGGTGGAACTCTAGTCCTTCGAACCGAGCTGATATTTTTAGCACAGCGTTGCGATAAGCTGCCATCTTTGGATCTTTGGCGTCGAAGTCGCCATTTATTTGGGATATCACGAGGTTTGAGTCCCCGCGTACTTCTAGGCGTTGAATGCCCATGGATACTGCCATCCGGAGACCATGTAGAAGGGCCTCGTATTCGGCTGCGTGGTTGGAGTCCGTGTACATAATCTGTAGTACGTATTGGACTGTGTCTCCTGTAGGGGACGTCAGAACAACGCCAGCCCCCAGCCCGGCCAACATTTTGGAGCCGTTAAAATGCATGATCCAATTTGAGTACGTGCCGTACTCTTTAGGGAGTTTGGCCTCTGTCCATTCGGCGACGAAGTCGGCCAGGACTTGTGATTTAATGGCTCGTCGTGGCTTGTAGATCATGTTGAATGGGAGGAGCTCTATGGCCCACTTCGCTATCCGGCTCGTTGCGTCGCGGTTGTTAATAATATCATTGAGTGGTACTTCCGAGGCTACTATTATAGAACACTCTTGAAAGTAGTGTCGCAGCTTTCAGGATGCCATGAACACCGCGTATGCAATCTTTTGGTAATGCGGGTATCGTGATTTACACGGTGTGAGGACAGTGGACACGTAGTAGACTGGCCTCTGAAGGGGCAGTTTGTGTCCGTCCGATGCTCGTTCGACGACGAGCACTGCACTGACAACTTGATGGGTTGCGGCAATGTATAATAGCATGGGTTCGCCGATATTCGGCGCGGCCAGGACGGGGTTTGTTGCCAGGATGGCCTTTATTTCCTCGAGTCCGGCCGTGGCAGCGTCCGTCCACTCGAAGTGTTCGGTGCGCCTTAGGAGGCGATAAAGGGGCAATGCCTTTTCTCCCAAACGGGAGATGAAGCGGCTTAAGGCCGCCACGCATCCGGTAAGTTTCTGTATCTGCTTTAGATCTTTTGGAACATCCAGTTGTGACAGGGCTCGGATTTTGGCTGGATTTGCTTCAATTCCTCTACCGGATACTATGAAGCCCAGGAGCTTTCCGGCCGGGACGCCGAAGACACATTTTTCCGGATCGAGCTTGATGTCGTATTCCCATAGATTGTCGAATGTGAGTCTCAGGTCATCTACTAGAGTTTCGACGTGTCTTGATTTAACGACCACATCGTCTACGTATGCCTCCACTGTTTTGCCGACCTGGTTCGCCAGACATGTTTGAATCATGCGCTGATATGTTGCACCGGCGTTTTTGAGCCCAAAGGGCATTGTGTTGAAGCAGAACGGGCCGTATGGCGTGATGAATGCTGTTGCAGCTTGGTCGGACGCCGCCATCTTTATTTGATGGTAGCCGGAGTATGCGTTGAGGAAACACAGGGAATCGTGTCTGGCGGTGGCGTCGATGATTTGATCAATTCGGGGGAGGGGAAAGGGATCCTTTGGGCAGGCCTTATTAAGGTCTTTGAAGTCAACAGACAGGCGCCAGGATTTTTCCTTCTTTGGTACCATTACCAGGTTTGCTAGCCAGTCCGGGTGTTTTATATCTCTAATAAATCCGGCTTCCAATAGGTTGGCTAGCTCTTCTCCCATAGCATGTCTCTTTGGCTCGGAAAAACGCCGAAGAGCTTGTTTGACAGGTTTGAATCCTTTATGGATATTTAAACTATGCTCGACCAGCCTGTGTGGGATTCCTGGCATGTCTGAAGGGTGCCAGGCGAAAATGTCCCAGTTCTCTTGTAGGAACGCGCGTAGTGCGGCATCTACATCAGGGTTTAGTCCTGCCCCGATGGAGGCTGTTTTATTAGGGTCCGTTGGGTGGACTTGGAATTTGACTATTTCGTCCGCTGGTTTGAAGGATGTGGATTTAGATCTTTTGTCGAGTATCACATCATCCTTATTCACTGTGGATCGCAGCGTTGTCAGTTCTTCGGCTGCGAGGGCTTCAGATAGTGCCTCGAGGGCCAATGCAGCTGTTTTGTTTTCGGCGCGGAGCGCAATGTCCGGATCACTAGCGAGAGTGATGATCCCATTCGGCCCAGGCATCTTGAGCTTCATGTACCCGTAATGGGGTATAGCTTGGAAGACTGTGAATGCCTCTCGTCCTAATATGGCGTGATATCCGCTTTTGAACGGGGCCACGTGGAACATGAGTTGTTCGGACCTATAATTATCCGGAGTGCCGAATACCACATCAAGTGTGATTCTTCCTGTGCAGCGCGCTTCCTGACTGGGGATTATACCTTTAAAAGTTGTGCTGCTTCGCTCAACGCGGTTCCAGTCTATTTCCATCTTTTGAAGGGTTTCCTCGTAGATGAGGTTCAATCCGCTGCCTCCGTCCATGAGTACCTTTGCGAGGCGACAGCCGTCCACTATGGGACTGAGGACCAGTGCGGCCGGTGCTCTGGCTGTTCGGAATTTAGGTTCGTCGCTCGCGTTGAAGGTGATGGCAGTGTTGTTCCAAGGATTTATTGTTGCTGCTTGGTAAACTTCAGTGAGGCTGCGAAGTGCTCTTTTTCGCATATTAGTCGATGCGAAAGTTTCAGAGATTGTAAGGACGGTACTGAAGTTCTCGGGCTGGTTCTCTTCGACCTCTGGAATAAGGAGATCTTCGCCAATTTTGGCCACCTGCCGGAGTATCCAACATGCCCTGAGGCTGTGCGTTGGTGCGGTGTCCGCTGCATTATGAATTTTGCAGGGTCCATCTAACCACCTTTTTAGTACGGTTCCATGTCCCCTAGAGGGTTTTGATTTTTTGTTTAATCCGGACGTCTTACTGTAGTGCGTCCTCTTGATTCGGACGGGATTGCTATTCAAGGCCGGATAATCCCAGAATCTAACTTTGGTTTTCCAAGCGCTTTCCATCGCATAGTACTTTTGCACAATGGACGCCAAGTTGGCAAAACGTGTGATTTTGCGGCGACTTACGGTGTTGAGTATCCCTTTGTCCGTGCAGTTATTGCAGAAGATTGAAATTGCGTCTCCCTCACGGCAGTCCTTTATCCTGTGCATGAGCAGGAGGAATCTGGCCCAGTAATGATGTACTGTCTCTTCTGGCATCTGCCTAACCTGGGAGAGATCGCTTAGGGTTGGGCGAGCGGCACTCATTAAATCTGATGCCTCGCCCGGTTTACTGTTCGGAAGCCGAACAACCTCCGGATTCGGTGATCCGGAGCCTCGGATGTTATCCGGTTTGCTCGATTCTATGTTCGGGCCTCGGATTGGATCCTCCCCTCCGTGGATATCCGGCGTGGAGGGTTCCGGGATTCGGACGTAGCTAGTCCTTAAGATCGATGAGGGGTCGCCGTATTGAGTCTCCACCACAGCAACGTGGTGGGTGGCTCGGGGGGAGTTGATTTCCCTTAGATCGTGTTTAAGCCCAACCTGGTCGTAATTTGTGGCGACCCCCAACGCAGCAATATGATCCAGGAGCTCGTTTACGGAGAAGAGCTCCACCGGATCGAGCTGTTCGGCAGATGCCGGACTTATGTGGAGATTGTTTTCGATGGCCCGAGAGGTCACCGTCGGCGCAATGGCCACAGGGGTGGTCATAAAAAAACCACCCAGCCGGAGGGTCTGGCCGATAGCCAAAGCTCCCTTAGTGACGGTGCCGTCTTTAAAGACGGGAAAAGTCATCCTTCCTGATTACGACGGCACAGAGGAACTCTCAATGAAAGCACCAATGCCGGTGTCAAAACCGGCGGATCTCGGGTAGGGGGTCCCGAACTGTGCGTCAAGGTCGGATGGTAACAGGAGACAAGGGACACTTTGTTTTACCCAGGTTCGGGCCCTCTCGGTGGAGGTATAACCCTACTCCTGCTAGATTAATATTGATGATATGGGTAGTACAAGAGTTGATCTACCACGAGATCAAGGAGGCTAAACCCTAGAAGCTAGCCTATGGTTTGATTGTGTATGAAGATGATTCTGTCCTACGGACTACAACCCTCCGGTTTATATAGACACCGGATAGGGTTAGGGTTACACAGAGTCGGTTACATTGGTAGGAGATCTTGAATATCCGCACGCCTAGCTTGCCTTCTACGCCAAGGAAAGAACCTTTCGGACACGGGACGGAGTCTTCAGTCTTGTATCTTCATAGTCCTGGAGTCCGGCGGGAGATGCAGTCCGGCTATCCGAACACCCCCTAATCCAGGACTCCCTCACCCTGCGTCGGTAGTACATCAAGATCGTCACCACGCCGTCGTGCTAACGGAACTCGTCCCCGAAGCTTTGCTGGATCGGAGCCCGGGGAACGTCATCGAGCTGTACGTGTGTTAAGAACTTGGAGGCGCCGGAGTAACGGCGCTTGGATCGGTCGGATTGGGAAGACGTACGACTACTTCCTCTACATTGCGTCAACGCTTCCGCTTCGGTCTACGAGGGTACGTAGACAACACTCTCCCCTCTCGTTGCTATGCATCACCATGATCTTGCGTGTGCGTAGGAATTTTTTTGAAATTACTACGTTCCCCAACAGTGGCATCCGAGCCTAGGTTTTTATGGTTTGATGTTTTGCATGAGTAGAACACAAGTGAGTTGTGGACGATACAAGTCATACTGCCTACCAGCATGTCATACTTTGGTTCGGCGGTATTGTTGGATGAAGCGGCCCGGACCGACATTACGCGTACGCTTACGCGAGACTGGTTCTACTGCCGTGCTTTGCACATAGATGGCTGGCGGGTGTCAGTTTCTCCAACTTTAGTTGAACCGAGTATGGCTACGCCTGGTCCTTGAGAAGGTTAAAACGGAGTCTATTTGACAAACTATCGTTGTGGTTTTGATGCGTAGGTGAGATTGGTTCTTGCTTCAGCCCGTAGCAGCCACGTAAAACTTGCAACAAACAAAGTAGAGGACGTCTAACTTGTTTTTGCAGGGCATGTTGTGATGTGATATGGTTAAGACATGATGCTAAATTTTATTGTATGAGATGATCATGTTTTGTAACCGAGTTATCGGCAACCGGCAGGAGCCGTATGGTTGTCGCTTTATTGTATGCAATGCAATCGCCTTGTAATGCTTTACTTTATCACTAAGAGGTAGCGATAGTCGTAGAAGCATAAGATTGGCGAGACGACAACGATGCTACGATGGAGATCAAGGTGTCGCGCCGGTGACGATGGTGATCATGACGGTGCTTCGGAGATGGAGATCACAAGCACAAGATGATGATGGCCATATCATATCACTTATATCGATTGCATGTGATGTTTATCTTTTTATGCATCTTATCTTGCTTTGATTGACGGTAGCATTATAAGATGATCTCTCACTAAATTATCAAGAAGTGTTCTCCCCGAGTATGCACCGTTGCCAAAGTTCGTCGTGCCCAGACACCACGTGATTGTTGGGGAACGTAGCAGAAATTCAAAATTTTCCTACGTGTCGCCAAGATCTATCTATGGAGGGACCAGCAACGAGGGGAAGGAGAGTGCATCTACATACCCTTGTAGATCGCTAAGCAGAAGCGTTCAAGTGAACGGAGTTGATGGAGTCGTACTCGTCGTGATTCAGATCACCGATGATCCTAGTGCCGAACGGACGGCACCTCCACGTTCAACACACGTACAGCCCGATGACGTCTCCCATGCCTTGATCCAGCAAGGAGAGAGGGAGAGCTTGAGGAAGACTCCATCCAGCAGCAGCACAACGGCATGGTGGTGGTGGAGGAGCGTGGCAATCCTGCAGGGCTTCGCCAAGCACCACGGGAGAGGAGAAGAACTTGGGAGAGAGGGAGGGGCTGCACCAAAGGCAAAAGGTGTGTCTCAAGAGGCCCTCTACCCCCACTATATATAGGGATCCCAAGGGGGGGGGGTGCGCCAGCCCTAGGAGATCCAATCTCCTAGGGGGCGGCGGCCAGGGGAGGTTTCCCTCCCCCCCAAGGCACCTAGGAGGTGCCTTCCTTCCTTGGGACTCTTCCTTAGGGTTCCCCCTTCACCCTAGGCGCATGGGCCATAAGGGAAGTGGCGCCCCAGCCCACTTTGGGCTGGATCCCTTCCCACTTCAGCCCATGGGACCCTCCGGGATAGGTGGCCCCACCCGGTGGGCCCCCGGGACCATTCCGGTGGTCCCGGTACAATTCCGATGACCCCGAAACTTGTCCCGATGGCCGAAATAGGACTTCCTATATATAAATGTTTACCTCCGGACCAATCCGGAACTCCTCGTGACATCCGGGATCTCATCCGGGACTCCGAACAACATTCGGTAACCACATACAAACTTCCTGTATAACCCTAGCGTCATCGAACCTTAAGTGTGTAGACCCTACGGGTTCGGGAACCATGCAGACATGACCGAGACATTCTCCGGTCAATAACCAACAGCGGGATCTGGATACCCATGTTGGCTCCCACATGTTCCGCGATGATCTCATCAGATGAACCACGATGTCAAGGACTTAATCAATCCCGTATACAATTCCCTTTGTCTATCGGTACGATACTTGCCCGAGATTCGATCGTCGGTATCCCGATACCTTGTTCAATCTCGTTACCGGCAAGTCTCTTTACTCGTTTCGTAACACATCATCCCGTGATCTACTCCTTGATCACATTGTGCACATTATGATGATGTCCTACCGAGTGGGCCCAGAGATACCTCTCCGTCACACGGAGTGACAAATCCCAGTCTCGATTCGTGCCAACCCAACAGACACTTTCGGAGATACCTGTAGTGTAACTTTATAGCCACCCAGTTACGTTGTGATGTTTGGCACACCCAAAGCACTCCTATGGTATCCGGGAGTTGCACAATCTCATGGTCTAAGGAAACGATACTTGACATTAGAAAAGCTTTAGCATACGAACTACATGATCTTGTGCTAGGCTTAGGATTGGGTCTTGTCCATCACATCATTCTTCTAATGATGTGATCCCGTTATCAATGACATCCAATGTCCATGGTCAGGAAACAGTAACCATCTATTGATCAACGAGCTAGTCAACTAGAGGTTTACCAGGGACATGGTGTTGTCTATGTATCCACACATGTATCTGAGTTTCCTATCAATACAATTCTAGCATGGATAATAAACGATTATCATGAACAAGGAAATATAATAATAATCAATTTATTATTGCCTCTAGGGCATATTTCCAACAGTCTCCCACTTGCACTAGAGTCAATAATCTAGTTCACATCGATATGTGATCAACACTCAAGGTCACATCCTTATGTGACTAACACCCAAGAGTTCTGGGTTTGATCATGTTATGCTTGTGAGAGAGGTTATAGTCAACGGGTCTGAAACATTCAGATCCGTATGTACTTCGCAAATTTCTAAGTCATCTTGTAGATGCAACTATTACGCTACATTTGGAGCTATTCCAAACAACTGTTCTACTATACGAATCCAGTTTACTACTCAGAATAATCTGGATTAATGTCAAAGTTTGCATCGGCGTAACCCTTTACGACGAACTCTTTTTACCACCTCCATAATCGAGAAAATTCCTTAGTCCACTAGTTACTAAGGATAACTCTGACCGTTGTCCTGTGATCCATTCTTGGATCACTCTTGTACCCCTTGACTGACTCATGGCAAGGCACATTTCAGGTGCGGAACACAGCATAGCATACTGCAGAGCCTATGTCTTAAGCATAGGGGACGGCCTTCGTCCTTTCTCTCTATTCTGCCGTGGTCGAGCTTTAAGTCTTAACTTCATACCTTACAACTCAGGCAAGAACTCCTTCTTTGACTGATCCATCTTGAACACCTTCAAGATCATGTCAAGGTATGTGCTCATTTGAAAGTACCATTAAGCGTTTTGATCTATCCTTATAGATCTTGATGCTCAATGTTCAAGTAGCTTAATCCAGGCTTTCCATTGAAAAACACTTTCCAAATAACCCTATATGCTTTCCAGAAATTCTACGTCATTTCTGATTAACAATGTTTCAACAACATATACTCATCAGAAATTATATAGTGCTCCCACTCACTTCTTTGGAAATACAAGTTTCTCATAAACTCTGTATACACCCAAAATCTTTGATCATCTCATCAAAGCATACATTCCAACTCCGAGATGCTTACTCCAGTCCTTAGAAGGATAGTTGGAGCTTTGCATACTTATTAGCATCTTTCAGGATTGACAAAACCTTCCGGTTGTATTACATACAACCTTTCCTCAAGAAAAATCGTCGAGGAAACAATGTTTTGACATCCTATCTGCAAGATTTCATAAATAATGCAGTAATCGCTAATATAATTCCAACAGACTCTTAGCATCGCTACGAGTGAGAAAGTCTCACCGTAGTCAACTCCTTGAACTTGTCGGGAAACTTCTTAACGACAAGTCGAGCTTTCTTAATGGTGACATTTACCATCATTGTCCGTCTTCCTTTTAAAAATCCATTTGTACTCAACAGCCTCACGACCATCGAGCCGTTCTGCCAAAGTCTACACTTTGTTTTATACATGGATCCTTTCTCGGATTTTATGGCCTCGAGCCATTCATCAGAATCCAGGCCCACCATCGCTTCTCCATAGCTCATAGGTTCATTGTTGTCTAGCAACATGACTTCCAAGACAGGATTACGTACCACTCTGAAGTAGTACGCATCCTTGTCATCCCACGAGGTTTGGTAGTGACTTAATCTGAAGTTTCATGATCATCATCATAAGCTTCCACCTCAATTGGTGTAGGTGCCACAGGAACAACTTCATGTGCCCTGCCACACACTAGTTGAAGAGACGGTTCAATAACCTCATCAAGTCTCCACCATCCTCCCACTCAATTCTTTCGAGAGAAACTTTTCCTCGAGAAAGGACCCGATTCTAGAAACAATCCCTTATTGCTTTCGAATCTGAAACAGGAGGTATACCCAACTGTTTTTGGGTGTCCTATGAAGATGCAGTTATCCGCTTTGGGTTCGAGCTTATCAGCCTGAAACCTTTTCATATAAGCGTCGCAGCCCCAAACTTTTAAGAAATGACAGCTTAGGTTTCTCTAAACCATAGTTCATACGGTGTCATCTCATCGGAATTACGCGGTGCCCTATTTAAAGTGAATGTGTTTGTCTCTAATGCCTAACCCATAAACTATCGTGGTAATTCGATAAGAGACATCATGGCATGCATCATATCCAATAGGGTGCAGTTATGATGTTCGGACACACCATCACACTATGGTGTTCCAGGCTGTATTAGTTGTGAAACAATTTCCACAATGTCTCAATTCTGTGCCAAACTCGTAATTCAGATATTCATCTCTATGATCATATCATAGATATTTTATCCTCTTGTCACGACGATCTTTCAACTTCACCCTGAAATTATTTGAACCTTTCAATAATTCAGACTCGTGATTCATCAAGTAAATATACTCAACATCTACTCAAATCATATGTGAACTAAGAACATAACGATATCCACTACATGCCTCAGCACTCATTGGACTGTACACATCAAAATGTATTACTTCCAGCAAGTTGCTTTCTAGTTCCATTTTACTGAAAACGAGGCTTTCAGTCATCTTGCCCATGTGGTATGATTTGCATGTCTCAAGTGATTCAAAATCAAGTGAGTCCAAACGGTCCATTTGCATGGAGTTTCTTCATGCATATACACCAATAGACATGGTTCGCATGTCTCAAACTTTTCAAAAACAAGTGAGCCCAAAGATCCATCAACATGGAGCTTCTTCATGCGTTTTATACCGATATGACTTTCGCGGTAGTGCCACAAGTAGGTGGTACTATCATTACTATCTTATATCTTTTGGCATGAACATATGTATCACTACGATCGAGATTTAATAAACCATTCATTTTAGGTGCAAGACCATTGAAGGTATTATTCAAATAAACAGAATAACCATTATTCTCCTTAAATGAATAACCGTATTGCGATAGACATAATCCAATCACGTCTATGCTCAACGCAAACACCAAATAACAATTATTTAGGTTTAACACCAATCTCGATGGTAGAGGGAGCGTGCGATGCTTGATCATATCAACATTGGAAACACTTCCAACACATATCGTTAGCTCACCTTTAGCTAGTCTCCGTTTACTCCGTAGTCTTTTGTTTCGAGTTACTAACACTTAGCAATCGAACCGGTATCTAATACCCTAGTGCTACTAGGAGTACTAGTAAAGTACACATCAACACAATGTATATCCAATATACTTCTATCGACCTTGCCAGCCTTCTCATCTACCAAGTATCTAGGGTAATTCTGCTCCAGTGACTGTTCCTCTTATTACAGAAGCACTTAGTCTCGGGTTTGGGTTCAACCTTGGGTTTCTTCACTAGAGCAGCAGCTGAATTGCCGTTTCATGAAGTATCCCTTCTTGCCCTTGCCCTTCTTGAAACTAGTGGTTTCACCAACCATCAACAATTGATGCTCCTTCTTGATTTCTACTTTTGTGGTGTCAAACATCGCGAATATCTCAAGGATCATCATATATGTCCTTGATATATTATAGTTCATCACGAAGCTCTAGCAGCTTGGTGGTAATGATTTCGGAGAAACATCACTATCTCATCTGGAAGATCAACTCCCACTTGATTCAAGCGATTGTTGTACTCAGACAATCTGAGCACAAGATCAACAATTGAGCTTTTCTCCCTTAGTTTGCAGGCTAAGAAAATCGTCGGAGGTCTTATACCTCTTGACGTGGGCACGAGCCTGAAATTCCAATTTCAGCCCTCGAAACATCTCATACGTTCCGCGACATTTCAAAAAATGTCTTCGGTGCCTCAATTCTAAACCATTTAACATTACCGAACTATCATGTAGTCATCAAATCGTGTATGTCAGATGTTCGCAACATCCACAGACCACGTTCGAGGTCCAGCACACTGAGCGGTGCATTAAGGACATAAGCCTTTTACTGTCAGCATAATAGCTACTATCAACTTTCAACTAATTTTTTCTCTAGGAACATATTTAAACAGTAGAACTAAAGCGCGAGCTACGACATAATTTGCAAAATCCTTTTGACTATGTTCAGGATAAACAAGTTCATCTTATGAACTCCCACTCAGATAGACATCCCTCTAGTCATCTAAGTGATTACATGATCCGAGTCAACTAGGCCGTGTCCGGTCATCACGTGAGACGGACTAGTCAACGTCGGTGAACATCTTCATGTTGATCGTATCTACCATACGACTCATGCTCGACCTTTCGGTCTTCTGTGTTCCGAGGCCATGTCTGTACATGCTAGGCTCGTCAAGTCAACCTAAGTGTTTGCATGTGTTCCGAGGCCATGTCTGTACATGCTAGGCTCGTCAACACCCGTTGTATGTGAACGTAAGGATCTATCACACCCGATCATCACGTGGTGCTTCGAAACGACGAACTTTAGCAACGGTGCACAGTTAGGGGAGAACACTTCTTGAAATTTTTAATGAGGGATCATCTTATTTACTACCGTTGATCTAAGCAAATAAGATGCAATAACATGATAAACATCACATGCAATCAAATAGTGACATGATATGGCCATCATCACTTTGCTCCTTTCGATCTCCATCTTCGGGGCTCCATGATCATCTTCGTCACCGGCATGACACCATGATCTCCATCATCATGATCTCCATCATCGTGTCTTCATGAAGTTGTCTCGCCAACAATTACTTCTACTACTACAGCTAACGGTTAGCAATAAAGTAAAGTAATTACATGGCGTTGTTCAATGACACGCAGGTCATACAACAAATAAAGACAACTCCTATGGCTCCTGCCGGTTGTCATACTCATCGACATGCAAGTCGTGATTCCTATTACAAGAACATGATCATCTCATACATCACATATATCATACATCACATCCTTTGGCCATATCACATCACATGGCATACCCTGCAAAAACAAGTTAGACGTCCTCTAATTGTTGTTTGCATGTTTTACGTGGCTGCTATGGGTTTCTAGCAAGAACGTTTCTTACCTACGCAAAACCACAACGTGATATGTCAATTGCTATGTACCCTTCATAAGGACCCTTTTCATCGAATCCGATCTGACTAAAGTAGGAGAAACAGACACCCGCCAGCCACCTTATGCAACTAGTGCATGTTAGTCGGTGGAACCGGTCTCACGTGAGAGTACGTGTAAGGTTGGTCCGGGCCGCTTCATCCCACAATGCCGCCGAATCAAGATTGACTAGTAACGGTAAGCATATTGAACAAAATAAACGCCCACAACTACTTTGTGTTCTACTCGTGCAAAGAATCTACGCAATAGACCTAGCTCATGATGCCACTGTTGGGGAACGTAGCAGAAATTCAAAATTTTCCTACGTGTCACCAAGATCTATCTATGGAGAGACCAGCAACGAGGGGAAGGAGAGTGCATCTACATACCCTTGTAGATCGCTAAGCAGGAGCGTTCAAGTGAACGGAGTTGATGGAGTCGTACTCGTCGTGATTCAGATCACCGATGATCCTAGTGCCGAACGGACGGCACCTCCGCGTTCAACACACGTACAGCCCGATGACGTCTCCCATGCCTTGATCCAGCAAGGCGAGAGGGAGAGCTTGAGGAAGACTCCATCCAGCAGCAGCACAATGGCATGGTGGTGGTGGAGGAGCGTGGCAATCCTGCAGGGCTTCGCCAAGCACCACGGGAGAGGAGAAGAACTTGGGAGAGAGGGAGGGGCTGCACCAAAGGCAAAAGGTATGTCTCAAGAGGCCCTCTACCCCCAATATATATAGGGATCCCAAGGGGGGGGTGCGCCAGCCCTAGGAGATCCAATCTCCTAGGGGGCGGCGGCCAGGGGAGGTTTCCCTCCCCCCCCAAGGCACCTAGGAGGTGCCTTCCCTCCTTGGGACTCTTCCTTAGGGTTCCCCCTTCACCCTAGGCGCATGGGCCATAAGGGAAGTGGCGCCCCAGCCCACTTTGGGCTGGATCCCTTCTCACTTCAGCCCATGAGACCCTCCGGGATAGGTGGCCCCACCCGGTTGGCCCCCGGGACCATTCCGGTGGTCCCGGTACAATACCGATGACCCCGAAACTTGTCCCGATGGCCGAAATAGGACTTCCTATATATAAATCTTTACCTCCGGACCATTCCGGAACTCCTCGTGACGTCCGGGATCTCATCCGGGACTCCAAACAACATTCGGTAACCACATACAAACTTCCTGCATAACCCTAGCATCATCGAACCTTAAGTGTATAGACCCTACGGGTTCGGGAACCATGCAGACATGACCGAGACGTTCTCCGGTCAATAACCAACAACGGGATCTGGATACCCATGTTGGCTCCCACATGTTCCACGATGATCTCATCGGATGAACCACGATGTCAAGGACTTAATCAATCCCGTATACAATTCCCTTTGTCTATCGGTACGATACTTGCCCGAGATTCGATCGTCGGTATCCCGATACCTTGTTCAGTCTCGTTACCGGCAAGTCTCTTTACTCGTTCCGTAACACATCATCCCGTGATCAACTCCTTGATCACATTGTTCACATTATGATGATGTCCTACCGAGTGGGCCCAGAGATACCTCTCCGTCACACGGAGTGACAAATCCCAGTCTCGATTCGTGCCAACCCAACAGACACTTTCGGAGATACCTGTAGTGTACCTTTATAGCCACCCAGTTACGTTGTGAAGTTTGGCACACCCAAAGCACTCCTACGGTATCCGGGAGTTGCACAATCTCATGGTCTAAGGAAACGATACTTGACATTAGAAAAGCTTTAGCATACGAACTACATGATCTTGTGCTAGGCGTAGGATTGGGTCTTTTCCATCACATCATTCTTCTAATGATGTGATCCCGTTATCAATGACATCCAATGTCCATGGTCAGGAAACAGTAACCATCTATTGATCAACGAGCTAGTCAACTAGAGGTTTACCAGGGACATGGTGCTGTCTATGAATCCACACATGTATCTGAGTTTCCTATCAATACAATTCTAGCATGGATAATAAACGATTATCGTGAACAAGGAAATATAATAATAATCAATTTATTATTGCCTCTAGGGCATATTTCCAACAGTGATGATCGGGTGTGATAAGCTCTACGTCCATCTACAACGGGTGCAAGCCAGTCTTTGCACACGCAGAATACTCAGGTTATACTTGACGAGCCTAGCATATGCAGATATGGCCTTGGAACACGGAGACCGAAAGGTCGAGCGTGAATCATATAGTAGATATGATCAACATAATGATGTTCACCATTGAGAGCTAATCCATTTCACGTGATGATCGGTTATGGTTTAGTTTGATTTGGATCACGTGATCACTTAGAAGATTAGAGGGATGTCTATCTAAGTGGGAGTTCTTAAGTAATATGATTAATTGAACTTAAATTTATCATGAACTTAGTCCCTAATAGTATCTTGCTTGTTTATGTTGATTGTAGATAGATGGCTTGTGCTGTTGTTCCGTTGAATTTTAATGTGTTCCTTGAGAAAGCAAAGTTGAAAGATGATGGTAGCAATTACACGGACTGGGTCCGTAACTTGAGGATTATCCTCATTGCTGCACATAAGAGTTATGTCCTGGAAGCACCGCTGGGTGCCAGGCCTGCTGCTGGAGCAACGCCAGATGTTGTGAACGTCTGGCAGAGCAAAGCTGATGACTACTCGATAGTTCAGTGTGCCATGCTTTACGGCTTAGAACCGGGACTTCAACGACGTATTGAACATCATGGAGCATATGAGATGTTCCAGGAGTTGAAGTTAATATTCGAACAGAATGCCCGGATTGAGAGATATGAAGTCTCCAATAAGTTCTATAGCTGCAAGATAGAGGAGAATGGTTCTGTCAGTGAACATATACTCAAAATGTCTGGGTATTATAATCACTTGATTCAACTGGGAGTTAATCTTCCGGATGATTGTGTCATTGACAGAATTCTCCAATCACTTCCACCAAGCTACAAAGGCTTCGTGATGAACTATAACATGCAAGGGATGGATAAGACAATTCCCGAGCTCTTCGCAATGCTAAAAGCTGCGAAGGTAGAAATCAAGAAGGAGCATCAAGTGTTGATGGTCAACAAGACCACTAGTTTCAAGAAAAGGGGCAAAGGGAAGAAGAAGGGGAACTTCAAGAAGAACAGCAAACAAGTTGCTGCTCAAGAGAAGAAACCCAAGTCTGGACCTAAGCCTGAAACTGAGTGCTTCTACTGCAAGCAGACTGGTCACTGGAAGCGGATCTGCCCCAAGTATTTGGCGGATAAGAAGGATGGCAAGGTGAACAAAGGTATATGTGATATACATGTTATTTATGTGTACCTTACTAGAGCTCGCAGTAGCACCTGGGTATTTGATACTGGTTCTGTTGCTAATATTTGCAACTCGAAACAGGGACTACGGATTAAGCGAACACTGGCAAAGGACGAGGTGACGATGCGCGTGGGAAATGGTTCCAAAATCGATGTGATCGCGATCGGCACGCTACCTCTACATCTACCTTCGGGATTAGTATTAGACCTAAATAATTGTTATTTGGTGCCAGCGTTGAGCATGAACATTATATCTGGATCTTGTTTGATGCGAGACGGTTATTCATTTAAATCAGAGAATAATGGTTGTTCTATTTATATGAGTAATATCTTTTATGGTCATGCACCCTTGAAGAGTGGTCTATTTTTGATGAATCTCGATAGTAGTGATACACATATTCATAATGTTGAAGCCAAAAGATGCAGAGTTGATAATGATAGTGCAACTTATTTGTGGCACTGCCGTTTAGGTCATATCGGTATAAAGCGCATGAAGAAACTCCATACTGATGGACTTTTGGAACCACTTGATTATGAATCACTTGGTACTTGCGAACCGTGCCTCATGGGCAAGATGACTAAAACACCGTTCTCCGGTACTATGGAGAGAGCAACAGATTTATTGGAAATCATACATACAGATGTATGTGGTCCGATGAATATTGTAGCTCGTGGCGGATATCGTTATTTTCTCACCTTCACAGATGATTTAAGCAGATATGGGTATATCTACTTAATGAAACACAAGTCTGAAACATTTGAAAAGTTCAAAGAATTTCAGAGTGAAGTTGAAAATCATCGTAACAAGAAAATAAAGTTTCTACGATCTGATCGTGGAGGAGAATATTTGAGTTACGAGTTTGGTCTACATTTGAAACAATGCGGAATAGTTTCGCAACTCACACCACCCGGAACACCACAACGCAATGATGTGTCCGAACGTCGTAATCGTACTTTACTTGATATGGTGCGATCTATGATGTCTCTTATAGATTTACCGCTATCGTTTTGGGGTTATGCTCTAGAGACGACCGCATTCACGTTAAATAGGACACCATCGAAATCCGTTGAGACGACGCCTTATGAACTATGGTTTAGCAAGAAACCAAAGTTGTCGTTTCTTAAAGTTTGGGGCTGCGATGCTTATGTGAAAAAGCTTCAACCTGATAAGCTCGAACCCAAATCGGAGAAATGTGTCTTCATAGTATACCCAAAGGAAACTGTTGGGTACACCTTCTATCACAGGTCCGAAGGCAAAGACATTTGTTGCTAAAAATGGATCCTTTCTAGAGAAGGAGTTTCTCTCGAAAGAAGTGAGTGGGAGAAAAGTAGAACTTGATGAGGTAACTGTACCTGCTCCCTTATTGGAAAATAGTTCGTCACAGAAATCTGTTTCTGTAGCACCTACACCAATTAGTGAGGAAGTTAATGATGATGATCATGCAACTTCAGATCAAGTTACTACAGAACCTCGTAGATCAACCAGAGTAAGATCCGCACCAGAGTGGTACAGCAATCCTGTTCTGGAAATCATGCTGCTAGATCATGGTGAACCTATGAACTATGAAGAAGCGATGGTGAGGCCAGATTCTGCAAAATGGCTTGAAGCCATGAAATCTGAGATGGGATCCATGTATGAGAACAAAGTATGGACTTTGGTTGACTTGCCCGATGGTCGACAAGCAATAGAGAATAAATGGATCTTCAAGAAGAAGACTGACGCTGATGGTAATGTTACTGTCTACAAAGCTCGACTTGTCGCAAAAGGTTTTCGACAAGTTCAAGGGATTGACTACGATGAGACCTTCTCACCCATAACGATGCTTAAGTCTGTCCGAATCATGTTAGCAATTGCCGCATTTTATGATTATGAAATTTGGCAAATGGATGTAAAGACTGCATTCCTGAATGGATTTCTGGAAGAAGAGTTGTATATGATGCAACCGGAAGGTTTTATTGATCCAAAGGGAGCTAACAAAGTGTGCAAGCTCCAGCGATCCATTTATGGACTGGTGCAAGTCTCTCAGAGTTGGAATAAACGCTTTGATAGTGTGATCAAAGCATTTGGGTTTGAACAGACTTTGGAGAAGCCTGTATTTGCAAGAAAGTGAGTGGGAGCTCTGTAGCATTTCTGATATTATATGTAGATGACATATTACTGATTGGAAATGATATAGAATTTCTGGACAGCATAAAGGGATACTTGAATAAAAGTTTTTCAATGAAAGACCTCGGTGAAGCTGCTTACATATTGGGCATTAAGATCTATAGAGATAGATCAAGACGCTTAATTGGACTTTCACAAAGCACATACCTTGACAAAGTTTTGAAGAAGTTCAAAATGGATCAAGCAAAGAAAGGGTTCTTGCCTGTGTTACAAGGTGTGAAGTTGAGTAAGACTCAATGCCCGACCACTGCAGAAGATAGAGAGAAGATGAAAGATGTTCCCTATGCTTCAGCCATAGGTTCTATCATGTATGCAATGCTGTGTACCAGACCCGATGTGTGCCTTGCTATAAGTTTGGCAGGGAGGTACCAAAGTAATCCAGGAGTGGATCACTGGACAGCGGTCAAGAATATCCTGAAGTACCTGAAAAGGACTAAGGAGATGTTTCTCGTGTATGGAGGTGACAAAGAGCTCGTCGTAAACGGTTACGTTGATGCAAGCTTTGACACTGATCCGGACGATTCTAAATCGCAAACCGGATATGTATTTACATTAAACGGTGGAGCTGTCAGTTGGTGCAGTTCTAAACAAAGCGTCGTGGCGGGATCTACATGTGAAGCGGAGTACATCGCTGCTTTGGAAGCAGCGAATGAAGGAGTCTGGATGAAGGAGTTCATATCCAATCTAGGTGTCATACCTAGTGCATCGGGTCCAATGAAAATCTTTTGTGACAATACTGGTGCAATTGCCTTAGCAAAGGAATCCAGATTTCACAAGAGAACCAAGCACATCAAAAGACGCTTCAATTCCATCCGGGATTTAGTCCAGGTGGGAGACATAGAGATTTGCAAGATACATACGGATCTAAATGTAGCAGACCCGTTGACTAAGCCTCTTCCACGAGCAAAACATGATCAGCGCCAAGACTCCATGGGTGTTAGATTCATTACTGTGTAATCTAGATTATTGACTCTAGTGCAAGTGGGAGACTGAAGGAAATATGCCCTAGAGGCAATAATATAGTTATTATTTATTTCCTTATATATCATGATAAATGTTTATTATTCATGCTAGAATTGTATTAACCGGAAACATAATACATGTGTGAATACATAGACAAACAGAAGGTCACTAGTATGCCTCTACTTGACTAGCTTGTTAATCAAAGATGGTTAAGTTTCCTAACCATAGACAAAGGAGTTGTCATTTGATTAACAAGGTCACATCATTAGTTGAATGATCTGATTGACATGACCCATTCCATTATCATAGCACCCGATCGTTTAGTATGTTGCTATTGCTTTCTCCATGACTTATACATGTTCCTATGACTATGAGATTATGCAACTCCCGTTTACCGTAGGAACACTTTGTGTGCTACCAAACGTCACAACGTAACTGGGTGATTATAAAGGTGCTCTACAGGTGTCTCTGAAAGTATTTGTTGGGTTGGCGTATTTCGAGATTAGGATTTGTCACTCCGAATGTCGGAGAGGTATCTCAGGGCCTTCTCGGTAATGCACATCACATAAGCCTTGCAAGCATTGCAACCAATAAGTTAGTTGCGAGATGATGTATTACAGAACGAGTAAAGAGACTTGCCGGTAACGAGATTGAACTAGGTATTGGATACCGACGATCGAATCTCGGGCAAGTAACATACCGATGACAAAGGGAACAACGTATGTTGTTATGCGGTCTGACCGATAAAGATCTTCGTAGAATGTGTAGGAGCCAATATGGGCATCCAGGTCCCGCTGTTGGTTATTGACCAGAGATTTGTCTCAGTCATGTCTACACTGTTCTCGAACCATAGGGTCCGCACGCTTAAGGTTACGATGACAGTTATTATGAGTTTATGCATTTTGATGTACCAAAGTTAGTTCGGAGTCCCGGATGAGATCACGGACATGACAAGGAGTCTCGAAATGGTCGAGACGTAAAGATTGATATATTGGACGACTATATTCGGACATCGGAATGGTTCCGAGTGGTTTCAGAGAAAACCGGAGTGCCGGAGGGTTACCGGAACCCCCGGGGAGAAGTATTGGGCCACATGGGCCTTAGTGGAGAGAGAGAGGGGCGGCCAGGGTGGGCCGCGAGCCCCCTCCCCCTCTGGTCCGAATTGGACTAGGAGAGGGGGGGCGGCGCCCCCCTTTCCCTCTCCCTCTCCCCCTTCCTTTCCCCCTCCTAGTAGGAGTAGGAAAGAGGGGAGTCCTACTCCTACTAGGAGGAGGACTCCTCCTCCTGGCGCGCGCCACAAGGGCCGACCGGCCTCCCCCTTGCTCCTTTATATACGGGGGCAGGGGGGCACCCTAGAACATACAAGTTGATCATCGTGATCGTTCCTTAGCCGTGTGCGGTGCCCCCCCCCACCATATTCCACCTCGGTCATATTGTTGCAGTGCTTAGGCGAAGCCCTGCGTCGGTAGTACATCAAGATCGTCACCACGCCGTCGTGCTGACGGAACTCGTCCCCGAAGCTTTGCTGGATCGGAGCCCGGGGAACGTCATCGAGCTCTACGTGTGTTAAGAACTCGGAGGCGCCGGAGTAACGGCGCTTGGATCGTTCGGACCGGGAAGACGTACGACTACTTCCTCTACATTGCGTCAACGCTTCCTCTTCGGTCTACGAGGGTACGTAGACAACACTCTCCCCTCTCGTTGCTATGCATCACCATGATCTTGCGTGTGCGTAGGAATTTTTTTGAAATTACTACGTTCCCCAACAAGCGCCCCCCTGGCCCAAACCGAATTGGTGGGGCAAGGGGGCCGGCCCCCATTCCTTCTCTCTTTCCCCCCTCCCCAATCCTATTCCAACTAGGAAAGGGGGGAAGTCCTACTCCCAGTGGGAGTAGGACTCCTCCTGGCGCCTCCTCCTCCTGGCTGCCGCCCCCTCCCCTTGGCTCCTTTATATACGGGGGTAGGGGGGCACCTCTAGGCACACAATTGATTTGATCTTTTAGCCGTGTGCGGTGCCCCCATCCACCATATTCCATCTCGATAATACTGTAGCGGCGCTTAGGCGAAGCCCTGCGTCGGTAGAACGTCAACATCGTCACCACGCCGTTGTGCTGACGAAACTCTCCCTCAACACTTGACTGGATTGGAGTTCGAGGGACGTCATCGAGCTGAACGTGTGCAAAACTCGGAGGTGCCGTACGTTCGGTACTTGATCGGTCGGATCGTGAAGACGTACGACTACATCAACTGCGTTGTGCTAACGCTTCCGCTTTCGGTTTATGAGGGTACGTGGACACACTCTCCCCTCTCGTTGCTATGCATCACCATGATCTTGCGTGTGCGTAGGAATTTTTTTGAAATTACTACGTTCCCCAACAAATAGAGCAATGAACAGAAATAAATGCTATCACTACATGCATATATGGCTCGACGGGAGCGGCCAGAACGGGTGGCTCAGACAGTTGCCGCTTCAAACCTTCAAATGCCTCATTAGCAGCATCACTCCAGACAAAATCATCTGTCTTCTTCATCATCTGATACAAAGGGATGGCCTTCTCCCAGAGACGGCAGATAAACCGGCTTAACACCGCAATCCGGCCTGCCATGCGTTGAGCATTATTGACACACTTCGATTCAGCCAGAGAAGTAATGGCCTTGATCTTCTCTAGATTAGCCTCAATGCCCCTGTTAGAAACCAGAAAACCCAACAGTTAACCTGCTGGTACTCCAAAAACACACTTAGCCAGATTAAGCATCATCTTATAAACCCGGAGATTGTCAAAGGTTTCCTTCAAATCGTCTATCAATGACTCCTTCTGCCTGGATTTCACCACAATATCATCCACATATGCCTGAACATTACGCCCAATCTGATTGTGAAGACAATCCTACAAACATTGCCGATAAGTCGCTTGGGCACTCTTGAGCCCAAAGGGCATAGACACATAACAGAAAGCTCCAAAAGGGGTTATGAAAGTCGTCTTCTCTTGGTCTTTGACTGCCATCTTAATCTGATGATAACCTGAATAAGCATCCAAAAAGCTCAAACGCTCACAACCCGCCGTAGCATCAATAATCTGATCAATACGAGGGAGAGCAAAAGGATCAGCCGGGCAAGCCTTGTTTAAATCCGTGTAGTCCATGCACATGCGCCAAGTGCCGTTCTTCTTAAGTACCAGCACCGGAATAGCCAACCATTCAGGATGAAAAACTTCGATAATAAAGCCAGCAGCTAAAAGCGGGGCTACCTCTTCACCAATAGCCTTGCACCTTTCTTCACTAAACCGCCGGAGAAATTGCCTGACCGGTTGAAATTTGGAATCAATATTGAGAGTGTGCTCAGCGAGTTCCCTCGGTACACCTGACATGTCAGAAAGTTTCCATGCAAAGATGTCCCGGTTCTCACGGACGACCTCAATGAGCGCGCTTTCCTATTTCGGATCCAGGTTAGCGCTGATGGTGAACTGCTTGGATGAATCGCCAGGGGTAAAATCAACAATCTTAGTGTCAGCTGCCGATTTAAACTTCAAAACCGGATCATGCTTTGTAGTTGGCTTTTTTAAAGACGTCATGTCTGCCGGATCAACATTGTCTTTATAAAATTTTAACTCCTCTGTTGCACAAACTGACTCAGCATAGGTAGCATCACCTTCCTCGCACTCCAAGGCTATCTTCCTGCTCCCATGCATTGTAATGGTCCCTTTATAACCTGGCTTCTTAAGCTGCAGATAGACGTAACAAGGTCGTGCCATGAACTTGGCATAAGCCGGCGGCCCAAACAGAGCGTGATACGGGCTGTGGATTTTAACCACTTCGAAGGTTAACGTTTCTGACCTGGAATCATGCTCATGTCCAAAGGCCACTTCCAAAGCTATCTTAGCAATTGGGTAAGCAGACTTACCAGGCACTACGCCATGGAAAATAGTGCGGGATGGCTTAAGATTTTTATCCGTTAACCCCATCCAACGAAAACTCTCATAGTAAAGGATATTGATGCTGCTTCCTCCATCCATGAGCACCTTCGTAAATTTATACCCACCAACCTGGGGTGCCACCACTAAAGCCAGGTGACCCGGATTATCAACCCGGGGCGGATGATCTTCTCGACTCCACACAATGGGCTGTTCAGACCAGCGCAAATAACGGGGAACCGCCGGTTCAACAATGTTTACCGCCCTTTTATGAAGCTTCTGATCCCGCTTGCACAAACTTGTGGTGAAAACGTGGTACTACCCACTGTTCAATTGCTTCGGGTTACTCTGATATCCGAATTGTTGCTGTTGATTCCCCTGACCTGATGTTGCTGATAACCACCTTGATTGCCCTGATTACCCTAATGACCTTGGAACCCTGAGTTTGAACCGCCGTTGCCATAACCCGACCCTTGAGAACCAGAACCTGAACCGCCATTGCCCTAACCCGGCCCATAAATGGAATTTTTAAACTGCTGCATGATGTGGCAATCCTTCCAGAGGTGTGTAGCCGGTCTCTCTTTTGTTCCATGCCTCGGGCAAGGTTCATTCAATATGCGTTCCAAATTCAAACCTGACCCTCCGGTCCGCAGGGGTGGTGTACCTTTCCGACGCTGGCCATTATCCTATGCATTGGTGTTAGCTACAAAATCCGAATTATTATCAGCTTTGCGCTTACCATTACCTCCCTAACTTGCCGGATTATGCTGCTGTCCTCTGCTATGGCCGCTCTTCTTTCCCTTTCCCAGCTTATCCTCATCATACTCGGGGTCCTTGGTACCATCAGAGTCAGCATACTTAACCAGAGCCGCCATTAACTCTCCCATATCATTGCAATGGCGCTTTAGCCGTCCCAACTTTTGCTTGAGGGGCATAAAGCGGCAAATTTCTCCAACATTATCACCGCTGAACTAGGACTGATGCGTTCCGATGAGTGCAAAACAGTTGAAACTCGGCGTACCCAATGGGTTGTTGACTCGCCCTCCTCCTGGAGAGAAGCATCCAGATCCACAATTGACATGGGTTGTTTGCACGTATCCTTGAAATTCTGGATAAACCAGGCCTTCAGCTTAGCCCATGATCCAATGGTGTTAGCAGGGAGCCCCTTCATCCAAGTGCGGGCTGTCCCTTCCAACATTAGGGGGAAGTATTTAGCACAGGCCTCTTCGCTAACATCCAGTAATTCCATGGCCATCTCATAACTCTCGATCCAAGCCTCCGGGGGTTGATCTGCCATGTACTTGGGCACCTTACGGGGACCCTTAAAATCTTTGGGCAAACGCTCATTACGTATAGTTGACACTAAACATGGCACACCCAAATTTCGAAAGGTGACTCCTGGTTCCAACGAAGTGGCGGGACGAACCGGTGCCGTGTATTGAGCCGCTAGCTTGGCCTCTCGCCGCGCTCTGCCTTGATCTACTACATTCTGAGCATCACCCGCCGGGTTATGTCCATGAGCCGGATTATGGTTCCTCCCGCTGCTTGACACCGCCGGCTCCTCAATATGTCTGCTATAACTCGTGCTTGGACGAGGGGTGGAGTGAATCCTGTCGCGACTGTAAGAATAGGCCTGCTGCTGAACCAGCGCTGTCTGAAGGAGCTCTCTAGCTCTCCGTGTCTCGACCGCTGCTGGGGATTCACCTTCCACCGGAATAGCCGCCAATCGGGACGCTGCAGCGATCATGTTATCCAAAGGGTTAGAGTAATGACCCGGTGGTGTCGGCACGTGCTACAGCGGATTATTGTTCTGACGAGGCAGGTCCGTGACGCGTGGCTGAACCAGCGCTCCCGCCCCTCGTGCTCCGTCCCGGTTATGCTCCGGCGGGTTACTGGTCCCCGTTCCTGGCGCGTTGAAGAGATTTCTTGCCTCATAAACCGGCGGCAGACGAGACTGGTGCCTCCTCCTCATGATGTTGTTTGAAGCATTCTGATCTAACATAAGCCGGTACTGCTCTGACTGGACCCGCTACGCCTAAGCCTCCAAAGTGGCCCGCTCTGCGGCTATCCTGGCATCCTCTGCTGCCAGGTCCTCCTTGGCTTGAACTATGTCATCCCGCAACTTTGCGATCTCTGCATTATGCTGCTCCCGATTTGCTGCGGTGACCTCCGCTGTTAGCAATGCTGCCAAGGTACCGAGTAAACCGGACATGACTTGACCCGGCCGGCGTGCAGGGCCTCCTGAATCGGAAGTTAATGCCACCGCGAATGAAGAGTGCTGCACTGGCTGCGTATCGACCATCAAGATTCCAACCCGGTTTGGCGGTTTATAGGGGTCCAGAAAACTGTCACCATCGGAACAGCCCCCAAGCACGCCATCTTGTAGCTGATACAATGACTCAGTTTCACCGGTGGATGACTCGCCGTCAGAATAGATAACTGTTTCGCCATTGGACATCGGTTTATCCTCAAGTTCCGCACCATGAATATTGTTGGAAATATGCCCTAGAGGCAATAATAAATTGATTATTATTATATTTCCTTGTTCATGATAATCGTTTATTATCCATGCTAGAATTGTATTGATAGGAAACTCAGATACATGTGTGGATACATAGACAACACCATGTCCCTACTAAGCCTCTAGTTGACTAGCTCGTTGATCAATAGATGGTTACGGTTTCCTGACCATGGACATTGGATGTCATTGATAACGGGATCACATCATTAGAAGAATGATGTGATGGACAAGACCCAATCCTAAGCCTAGCACAAGATCATGTAGTTCGTATGCTAAAGCTTTTCTAATGTCAAGTATCGTTTCCTTAGACCATGAGATTGTGCAACTCCCGGATACCGTAGGAGTGCTTTGGGTGTGCCAAACGTCACAACGTAACTGGGTGGCTATAAAGGTACACTACGGGTATCTCCGAAAGTGTATGTTGGGTGGCACGAATCGAGATTGGGATTTGTCACTCCGTGTGACGGAGAGGTATCTCTGGGCCCACTCGGTAGGACATCATCATAATGTGCACAATGTGATCAAGGAGTTGATCACGGGATGATGTGTTGCGGAACGAGTAAAAGAGACTTGCCGGTAACGAGATTGAACAAGGTATCGGGATACCGACGATCGAATCTCGGGCAAGTATCGTACCGATAGACAAAGGGAATTGTATACGGGATTGATTAAGTCCTTGACATCGTGGTTCATCCGATGAGATCATCGTGGAACATGTGGGAGCCAACATGGGTATCCAGATCCCTCTGTTGGTTATTGACCGGAGAACGTCTCGGTCATGTCTGCATGTCTCCCGAACCCGTAGGGTCTACACACTTAAGGTTCGATGACCCTAGGGTTATAAAGGAAGCTTGTATGTGGTTACCGAATGTTGTTCGGAGTCCCGGATGAGATCCCGGATGTCACGAGGAGTTCCGGAATGGTCCGGAGGTAAAGATTTATATATAGGAAGTCCTATTTCGGCCATCGGGACAAGTTTCGGGGTCATCGGTATTGTACCGGGACCACCGGAGGGGTCCCGGGGGCCCATCGGGTGGGGCCACCCATCCGGGAGGGTCCCATGGGCTGAACGTTAGAGAACGTAGTAATTTCAAAAAATTTCCTACGCACACGCAAGATCATGGTGATGCATAGCAACGAGAGGGGAGAGTGTTGTCTACATACCCTCGTAGACCGAAGCGGAAGCGTTGACACAACGTAGAGGAAGTAGTCGTACGTTCTCCTCGCGATCCAACCGATCACAGCACCGTTACTCCGGCACCACCGAGTTCTTGGCACACGTTCAGCTCGATGACGATCCCCGGGCTCCGATCCAGCAAAGCGTCGAGGAAGAGTTCCGTCAGCACGACGGCGTGGTGACGATCTTGATGTGTTACCGGCGCAGGGCTTCGCCTAAGCACTGCAACGATATGATCGAGGTGGAATTTGGTGGAAGGGGGCACCGCACACGGCTAAGGAACGATCCGTAGATCAACTTGTGTGTCTTTGGGGTGCCCCCTGCCCCCGTATATAAAGGAGCCAAGGGGGAGGGGCTGGCCGGCCAAGCCTTGGCGCGCCAGAGAGTCCTACTCCCTCTGGGAGTAGGATTCCTCCCCCAAATCCTAGTTGGACTAGGATTCTCCAAGGGGGGGGGGGAGAGAGAGAGAGGGGGCGCCCACCTCTCCTAGTCCTAATAGGACTAGGGGAAGGGGGGAGGCGCACAGCCCATGAGGGCAGCCCTCTCACCTCTCCTCCAAGGCCCATGTTGGCCCATTATGCTCCCGGGGGGTTCCGGTAACCCTCCCGGTATTCCGGTAAAATCCTGATTTCACCTGGAATGCATCCGATGTCCAAACATAGGCTTCCAATATATAATTCTTTATGTCTCGACCATTTCGAGACTCCTCGTCACGTCCGTGATCACATCCGGGACTCCGAACTCCTTCGGTACATCAAAATGCATAAATTCATAATAACTGTTATCGTAACGTTAAGCGTGCGGACCCTACGGTTCGAGAATAATGTAGACATGACCGAGACACGTCTCCGGTCAATAACCAATAGCGGGACCTGGATGCCCATATTGGTTCCTACATATTCTACGAAGATCTTTATCGGTCAGACCGCATAACAACATACGTTGTTCCCTTTGTCATCGGTATGTTACTTGCCCGAGATTCGATCGTCGGTATCCAATACCTAGTTCAATCTCGTTACCGGCAAGTCTCTTTACTCGTTCTGTAATACATCATCTCGCAACTAACTCATTGGTTGCAATGCTTGCAAGGCTTTATGTGATGTGCATTACCGAGAAGGCCCTGAGATACCTCTCCGACAATCGGAGTGACAAATCCTAATCTCGAAATACGCCAACCCAATATGTACCTTCGGAGACACCTGTAGAGCACCTTTATAATCACCCAGTTACGTTGTGACGTTTGGTAGCACACAAAGTGTTCCTACGGTAAATGGGAGTTGCGTAATCTCATAGTTAAAGGAACATGTATAAGTCATGGATAAAAGCAATAGCAACATACTAAACGATCGGGTGCTATGCTAATGGACTGGGTCATGTCAATCAGATCATTCAACCAATGATGTGATCTCGTTAATCAAATAACAACTCTTTGTTCATGGCTAGGAAACATAACCATCTTTGATTAATGAGCTAGTCAAGTAGAGGCATACTAGTGACACTCTGTTTGCTTATGTATTCACACATGTATTACGTTTCCAGTTAATACAATTCTAGCATGAATAATAAACATTTATCATGAATTAAGGAAATAAATAATAACTTTATTATTGCCTCTAGGGCATATTTCCTTCAGTCTCCCACTTGCACTAGAGTCAATAATCTAGTTCACATCGCCATGTGATTTATCAGCAATAGTTCATATCACCATGTGATTAACACCCATAGTTCACATCGATATGTGACCAACACCCAAAGGGTTTACTAGATTCAGTAATCTAGTTGACATCGCTATGTGATTAACACCCAAAGAGTACTAAGGTGTGATCATGTTTTGCTTGTGAGAGAATCTTAGTCAACGGGTCTGCTACATTCAGATCCGTTATGTATTTTGCAATTTTCTATGTCTACAATGCTCTGCACGGAGCTACTTTAGCTAATTGCTCCCACTTTCAATATGTATCTAGATTGAGACTTAGAGTCATCTAGATTAGTGTCAAAACTTGCATCGACGTAACCTTTTACGACGAACCTTTTTGTCACATCCATAATCGAGAAACATATCCTTATTTTACTAAGGATAATTTTTGACCGATGTCCAGTGATCTACTTCCTAGATCACTATTGTACTCCCTTGCTTAACACAGTGTAGGGTATACAATAGATCTGGTACACAGCATGGCATACTTTCTAGAACCTATGGCTGAGGCATAGGGAATAACTTTCATTCTCTTTCTATCTTCTACCGTGGTCGGGCTTTGAGTTTTACTCAATTTCACACCTTGTAATACAGGCAAGAACTATTTCTTTGACTGTTCCATTTTGAACTACTTCAAAATCTTTTCAAGGTATGTATTTATTGAAAAACTTATCAAGCGTTTTGATCTATCTCTATAGATCTTGATGCTCAATATGTAAGCAGCTTCACCGAGGTCCTTCTTCAAAAAACTCCTTTCAAATACTCCTTTATGCTTCACAGAATAATTCTACATTATTTCCGATCAATAATATGTCATTTACATATACTTATCAGAAATGTTGTAGTGCTCCCACTCACTTTCTTGTAAATACAGGCTTCACCGCAAGTCTGTATAAAACTATATGCTTTGATCAACTTATCAAAGCGTATATTCCAACTCCGAGATGCTTGCACCAGTCCATAGATGGATCGCTGGAGCTTGCATATTTTGTTAACACCTTCAGGATCGACAAAACCTTCTAGTTGCATCGTATACAACTCTTCTTTAATAAATCCATTAAGGAATGTAGTTTTGTTTATCCATTTGCCGGATTTCATAAAATGCGGCAATTGCTAACATGATTCGGACAGACTTAAGCATAGATACGAGTGAGAAAATCTCATAGTAGTCAACACCTTGAACTTGTCGAAAACCTTTTTGCGACAATTCTAGCTTTGTAGATAGTAACACTACTATCAGTGTCCGTCTTCCTCTTCAAGATCCATTTATTTTCTTTGGCTTGACGATCATCGGGCAAAACCATCAAAGTCCATACTTTGTTCTCATACATGGATCATATCTCAGATTTCATGGCCTCTAACCATTTCGCGGAATCTGGGCTCATCATCGCTTCCTCATAGTTCGCAAGTTCATCATGGTCTAGTAACATGACTTCCAGAACAGGATTACCGTACCACTCTGGTGCGGATCTCACTCTGGTTTACTTACGAGATTCGGTAGTAACTTGATCTGAAGTTACATGATCATCATCATTAGCTTCCTCACTAATTGGTGTAGTAGTCACAGGAACAGTTTTCTGTGATGAACTACTTTCCAATAAGGGAGAAGGTACAATTACCTTATCAAGTTCTACTTTCCTCCCACTCACTTCTTTCGAGAGAATCTCCTTCTCTAGAAAGGATCCATTCTCAGCAACGAATGTCTTGCCTTCGGATCTGTGATAGAAGGTGTACCCAACAGTCTCCTTTGGGTACCTATGAAGACACATTTCTCCGATTTGGGTTTGAGCTTATCAGGATGAAACTTTTTCACATAAGCATCGTAACCCCAAACTTTAAGAAACGACAACTTTGGTTTCTTGCCAAACCACAGTTTATTTTGTGTCGTCTCAACGGACTTTAGATCGTGCCCCTTTTAACGTGAATGCAGCTGTCTCTAATGCATGATCCCAAAATGATATTGGTAAATCGGTAAGAAACATCATAGTTTGTACTATATCCAATAAAGTACGGTTATGACGTTCGGACACACCATTATGCTGTGGTGTTCCAGGTGGCATGAATTTGTGAAACTATTCCACATTGTTTTAATTGAAGACCAAACTCGTAACTCAAATATTTGTCTCCGCGATCAGATCGTAGAAACCTTATTTTCTTGTCACGATGATTTTCACTTCACTCTAAAATTCTTTGAACTTTTCAAACGTTTCAGACTTATGTTTCATCAAGTAGATATACCCATATCTGCTCAAATCATCTGTGAAGGTCAGAAAATAATGATACTTGTCGTGAGCCTTAATATTCATCGGACCATATACATCAGTATGTATGATTTCCAACAAATCTGTTGCTTGCTCCATTGTTCCGGAGAACGGCGTTTTTAGTCATCTTGCCCAAGAGGCATGGTTCGCAAGCATCAAGTGATTCATAATCAAGTGATTCCAAAATCCCATCAGCATGGAGTTTCTTCATGCGCTTTACACCAATATGACCTAAACGGCAGTGCCACAAATAGGTTGCACTATCATTATTAACTTCGCATCTTTTTGGTTTCAATATCATGAATATGTGTATCACTGCGATCGAGATCCAATGAACTATTTTCATTGGTGTGTATGACCATAGAAGGTTTTATTCATTTAAACAGAACAACAATTGTTCTCTAACTTAAATGAATAACTGTATTGCAATTAACATGATCAAATCATATTCATGCTCAACGCAAACACCAAATAACACTTATTTAGTTTCAACACTAATCCCGAAAGTATAGGGAGTGTGTGATGATGATCATATCAATCTTGGAACCACTTCCAACACACATCGTCACCTTGCCCTTTAACTAGTCTTTGTTCATTCTGCAACTCCCGTTTCGAGTTACTAAATTTTAGCAACTGAACTAGTACCAAATACTAAGGGGTTGCTATGAACACTAGTAAAGTACACATCAATAACATGTATATCAAATATACTTATGTTCACTTTGCCATCCTTCTTATCCGCCAATCACTTGGGGTAGTTCCGCTTCCAGTGACCAGTCCCTTTGCAGTAGAAGCACTTAGTCTCAGGCTTAGGACCATACTTGGGCTTTTTCACTTGAGCAGCAACTTGCTTGCCATTCTTCTTGAAGTTCCCCTTCTTTCCTTTTGCCCTTTTCTTGAAACTAGTGATCTTGTCAACCATCAACACTTGATGTTTTTCTTTGATTTCTACCTTCGCTGATTTTAGCATCGCGAAGAGCTTGGGAATATTTTCCGTTATCCCTTGCATATTATAGTTCATCACGAAGTTCTACTAACTTGGTGATGGTGACTAGAGAATTCTGTCAATCACTATCTTATCTGGAAGATTAACTCCCACTTGATTCAAGCGATTGTAGTACCCAGACAATCTGAGCACATGCTCACTAGTTGAGCGATTCTCCTCCATCTTTTAGCTATAGAACTTGTTGGAGACTTCATATCTCTCAACTCGGGTATTTGCTTGAAATATTAACTTCAACTCCTAGAACATCTCATATGCTCCATGACGTTCAAAACGTCTTTGAAGTCCCGATTCTAAGCAGTTAAGCATGGTGCACTAAACTATTAAGTAGTCATCATATTGAGCTAGCAAAACGTTCATAATGTCTGCATCTGCTCCTGCAATAGGTCCGTCACCTAGCGGTGCATCAAGGACATAATTCTTCTGTGCAGCAATGAGGATAAACCTCAGATCACGGATCCAATCCGCATCATTGCTACTAACATTTTTCAACACAATTTTCTCCAGGAACATATCAAAATAAACATAGGGAAGTAACAACGCGAGCTATTGATCTACAACATAGATATGCTAATACTACCAGGACTAAGTTCATGATAAATTAAAGTTCAATTAATCATATTACTTAAGAACTCCCACTTAGATAGACATCCCTCTAATCCTCTAAGTGATCACGTGATCCAAATCAACTAAACCATGTCCGATCATCACGTGAGATGGAGTAGTTTCAATGGTGAACATCATTATGTTGATCATATCTACTATATGATTCACGCTCGACCTTTCGGTCTCCGTGTTCCGAGGCCATATCTGTTATATGCTAGGCTCGTCAAGTTAAACCTGAGTATTCCGCGTGTGCAACTGTTTTGCACCCGTTGTATTTGAACGTAGAGCCTATCACACCCGATCATCACGTGGTGTCTCAGCACGAAGAACTTTCGCAACGGTGCATACTCAGGGAGAACACTTCTTGATAATTAGTGAGAGATCATCTTATAATGCTACCGTCAAACAAAGCAAGATAAGATGCATAAAAGATAAACATCACATGCAATCAATATAAGTGATATGATATGGCCATCATCATCTTGTGCTTGTGATCTCCATCTCCGCAGCACCGTCATGATCACCATCGTCACCGGCGCGACACCTTGATCTCCATCGTAGCATCGTTGTCGTCTCGCCAATCTTATGCTTCCACGACTATCACTACCGCTTAGTAATAAAGTAAAGCATTACATCGCGATTGCATTGCATACAATAAAGCAACAACCATATGGCTCCTGCCAGTTGCCGATAACTCGGTTACAAAACATGATCATCTCATACAATAAAATTTAGCATCATGTCTTGACCATATCACATCACAACATGCCCTGCAAAAACAAGTTAGACGTCCTCTACTTTGTTGTTGCAAGTTTTACGTGGCTGCTACGGGCTCAAGTAAGAACTCATCTTACCTACGCATCAAAACCACAACGATAGTTTTCCAAATAGACTCCGTTTTAACCTTCTCAAGGACCGGGCGTAGCCACACTCGGTTCAACCAAAGTTGGAGAGACAGTCTTCCGCAAGCCATCTATGTGCAAAGCACGTCGAGGGAACCGGTCTCGCGTAAGCGTACGCGTAAGGTTGGTCCGGATCGTCTCGTTCAACAATACCGCTGAACCAAAGTATGACATGCTGGTAGGCAGTATGACTTGTATCGTCCACAACTCACTTGTGTTCTACTCGTGCAAATAACATAAAACCATAAAAACCTAGGCTCTGATGCCACTGTTAGAGAACGTAGTAATTTCAAAAAATTTCCTACGCACACGCAAGATCATGGTGATGCATAGCAACGAGAGGGGAGAGTGTTGTCTACATACCCTCGTAGACCGAAGCGGAAGCGTTGACACAACGTAGAGGAAGTAGTCGTACGTTCTCCTCGCGATCCAACCGATCACAGCACCGTTACTCCGGCACCACCGAGTTCTTGGCACACGTTCAGCTCGATGACGATCCCCGGGCTCCGATCCAGCAAAGCGTCGAGGAAGAGTTCCGTCAGCACGACGGCGTGGTGACGATCTTGATGTGTTACCGGCGCAGGGCTTCGCCTAAGCACTGCAACGATATGATCGAGGTGGAATTTGGTGGAAGGGGGCACCGCACACGGCTAAGGAACGATCCGTAGATCAACTTGTGTGTCTTTGGGATGCCCCCTGCCCCCGTATATAAAGGAGCCAAGGGGGAGGGGCTGGCCGGCCAAGCCTTGGCGCGCCAGAGAGTCCTACTCCCTCTGGGAGTAGGATTCCTCCCCCAAATCCTAGTTGGACTAGGATTCTCCAAGGGGGAGAGAGAGAGAGAGGGGGCGCCCACCTCTCCTAGTCCTAATAGGACTAGGGGAAGGGGGGAGGCGCACAGCCCATGAGGGCAGCCCTCTCACCTCTCCTCCAAGGCCCATGTTGGCCCATTATGCTCCCGGGGGGTTCCGGTAACCCTCCCGGTATTCCGGTAAAATCCTGATTTCACCTGGAATGCATCCGATGTCCAAACATAGGCTTCCAATATATAATTCTTTATGTCTCGACCATTTCGAGACTCCTCGTCACGTCCGTGATCACATCCGGGACTCCGAACTCCTTCGGTACATCAAAATGCATAAATTCATAATAACTGTCATCGTAACGTTAAGCGTGCGGACCCTACGGTTCGAGAATAATGTAGACATGACCGAGACACATCTCCGGTCAATAACCAATAGCGGGACCTGGATGCCCATATTGGTTCCTACATATTCTACGAAGATCTTTATCGGTCAGACCGCATAACAACATACGTTGTTCCCTTTGTCATCGGTATGTTACTTGCCCGAGATTCGATCGTCGGTATCCAATACCTAGTTCAATCTCGTTACCGGCAAGTCTCTTTACTCGTTCTGTAATACATCATCTCGCAACTAACTCATTGGTTGCAATGCTTGCAAGGCTTTATGTGATGTGCATTACCGAGAAGGCCCTGAGATACGTCTCCGACAATCGGAGTGACAAATCCTAATCTCAAAATACGCCAACCCAATATGTACCTTCGGAGACACCTGTAGAGCACCTTTATAATCACCCAGTTACGTTGTGACGTTTGGTAGCACACAAAGTGTTCCTACGGTAAATGGGAGTTGCGTAATCTCATAGTTAAAGGAACATGTATAAGTCATGGATAAAAGCAATAGCAACATACTAAACGATCGGGTGCTATGCTAATGGACTGGGTCATGTCAATCAGATCATTCAACCAATGATGTGATCTCGTTAATCAAATAACAACTCTTTGTTCATGGCTAGGAAACATAACCATCTTTGATTAATGAGCTAGTCAAGTAGAGGCATACTAGTGACACTCTGTTTGCTTATGTATTCACACATGTATTACGTTTCCAGTTAATACAATTCTAGCATGAATAATAAACATTTATCATGAATTAAGGAAATAAATAATAACTTTATTATTGCCTCTAGGGCATATTTCCTTCACTGAAGTGGGAAGGGATCAAGCCCAAAGTGGGCTGGGGCGCCACTTCCCCTAAGGCCCATGCGCCTAGGGTGAAGGGGGAAACCCTAAGGAGGAGTCCCAAGGAGGGAAGGCACCTCCTAGGTGCCTTGGGGGGGAGGGAAACCTCCCCTGGCCGCCGCCCCCTAGGAGATTGGATCTCCTAGGGCTGGCGCACCCCCCCTTTGGGATCCCTATATATAGTGGAGGTTTTGGGGCTGCCTAGACACGATTTGATCTCTCCCTCCTGGCGCAGCCCTACTTCTCTCCCTCCTCCTCTCTCGCGGTGCTTGGCGAAGCCCTGCTGGATTGCCACGCTCCTCCACCACCACCATGCCATTGTGCTACTGCTGGATGGAGTCTTCCTCAACCTCTCCCTCTCTCCTTGCTGGATCAAGGCGTGGGAGACGTCATCGGGCTGTACGTGTGTTGAACGCGGAGGTGCTGTCCGTTCGGCACTAGGATCATCGGTGATCTGAATCACGACGAGTACGAATCCATCTACCCCGTTCACTTGAACGCTTCCGCTTAGCGATCTACAAGGGTATGTAGATGCACTCTCCTTCCCCTCGTTGCTGGTTTCTCCATAGATAGATCTTGGTGACACGTAGGAAAATTTTGAATTTCTGCTACGTCCCCCAACAGTGGCATCATGAGCTAGGTCTATTGCGTAGATTCTTTGCACGAGTAGAACACAAAGTAGTTGTGGGCGTTGATTTTTTTCAATATGCTTACCGTTACTAGTCAATCTTGATTCGGCGGCATTGTGGGATGAAGCGGCCCGGACCAACCTTACACGTACTCTTACGTGAGACCAGTTTCACCGACTGACATGCACTAGATGCATAAGGTGGCTGGCGGGTGTCTGTCTCTCCTACTTTAGTCGGATCGGATTCGATGAAAAGGGTCCTTATGAAGGGTAAATAGCAATTGGCATATCACGTTGTGGTTTTGCGTAGGTAAGAAACATTCTTGCTAGATACCCATAGCAGCCACGTAAAACATGCAACAACATTAGAGGACGTCTAACTTGTTTTTGCAGGGTATGCTATGTGATGTGATATGGCCAAGAAGAATGTGATGAATGATATGTGATGTATGAAATTGATCATGTTCTTGTAATAGGATTCACGACTTGCATGTCGATGAGTATGACAACCGGCAGGAGCCATAGGAGTTGTCTTTATTTATTGTATGACCTGCGTGTCATTGAACAACGCCATGTAATTACTTTACTTTATTGCTAACCGGTAGCCATAGGAGTAGAAGTAATAGTTGGCGTGACAACTTCATGGAGACACAATGATGGAGATCATGATGATGGAGATCATGGTGTCATGCCGGTGACAATGATGATCATGGAGCCCCGAAGATGGAGATCAAAAGGAGCAAAGTGATGATGGCCATATCATGTCACTATTTGATTGCATGTGATGTTTATCATGTTTTTGCATCTTATTTGCTTAGAACGACGGTAGTAAATAAGATGATCCCTCATTAAAATTTCAAGAAAGTGTTCCCCCTAACTATGCACCGTTGCGAAAGTTCATCGTTTCGAAGCACCACGTGATGATCGGGTGTGATAGATTCTTACGTTCACATACAACGGGTGTAAGCCAGATTTACACACGCGAAACACTTAGGTTGACTTGACAAGCCTAGCATGTACAGACATGGCCTCGGAACACAAGAGACCGAAAGGTCGAGCATGAGTCATATGGTAGATACGATCAACATGAAGATGTTCACCGATGATGACTAGTCCGTCTCACGTGATGATCGGACACGGCCTAGTTGACTCGGATCATGTAATCACTTAGATGACTAGAGGGATGTCTATCTGAGTGGGAGTTCATAAGATGAACTTAATTATCCTGAACATAGTCAAAAGATCTTTGCAAATTATGTCGTAAGCTCGCGCTTTAGTTCTACTGTTTTAGATATGTTCCTAGAGAAAATATAGTTGAAAGTTGATGGTAGCAATTATGCGGACAGTAGAAGGCTTGTGTCCTTAATGCACCGCTCGGTGTGCTGGACCTCGAACGTGGTCTGTGGATGTTGCGAACATCTGACATACACGTTTTGATGACTACATGATAGTTCGGTAATGTTAAATGGTTTAGAATTGAGGCACCGAAGACATTTTAAAATGTCGCGGAACATATGAGATGTTTCGAGGACTGAAATTGGGATTTCAGGCTCATGCCCACGTCAAGAGGTATAAGACCTCCGACGATTTTCTTGGCCTGCAAACTAAGGGAGAAAAGCTCAATCGTTGAGCTTGTGCTCAGATTGTCTGAGTACAACAATCACTTGAATCGAGTGGGAGTTGATCTTCCAGATAAGATAGTGATGCTTCTCCAAAGTTATTGCCACCAAGCTGCTAGAGCTTCGTGATGAACTATAACATATCAGGGATAGATATGATGATCCTTGAAATATTCGCGACGTTTGACACCGTGAAAGTAGAAATCAAGAAGGAGCATCAATTGTTGATGGTTAGTGAAACCACTAGTTTCAAGAAGGGCAAGGGCAAGAAGGGATACTTCATGAAACGGCAAATCAGCTGCTGCTCTAGTGAAGAAACCCAAGGTTGAACCCAAACCCGAGACTGAGTGCTTCTGTAATAAGGGGAACAACCACCAGAGCAGAATTTCCCCAGATACTTGGTAGATGAGAAGGCTGTCGATAGAAGTATATTGGATATACATTATGTGAATGTGTACTTTACTAGTACTCCTAGTAGCATCAGGGTATTAGATACCGGTTCGGTTGCTAAGTGTTAGTAACTCGAAATAAAAGCTACGGAATAAACGGAGACTAGCTAAAGGTGAGCTGACGAGATGTGTTGGAAGTGTTTCCAAGGTTGATGTGATCAAGCATCGCACGCTCCCTCTACCATCGAGATTGGTGTTAAACCTAAATAATTGTTATTTGGTGTTTGCGTTGAGCATAGACATGATTGGATTATGTCTATCACAATACTGTTATTCATTTAAGGAGAATAATGGTTACTGTATTTGTTTGAATAATACCTTCAATGGTCTTGCACCTAAAATGAATGGTTTATTGAATCTCGATCATAGTGATACACATGTTCATGCCAAAAGATATAAGATAGTAATGATAGTACCACCTACTTGTGGCACTGCCATGTAAGTCATATTGGTATAAAACGCATGAAGAAGCTCCATGTTGATGGATCTTTGAACTCACTCATTTCTGAAAAGATTGAGACATGTGAACCATGTCTGTTGGTATATACGCATGAAGAAACTCCATGCAGATGGACCGTTTGGACTCACTTGATTTTGAATCACTTGAGATATGCAAATCATACCACATGGGCAAGATGACTGAAAGCTTCGGTTTCAGTAAAATGGAACAAGAAAGCAACTTGTTGGAAGTAACACATCTTGATGTGTGCAGTCCAATGAGTACTGAGGCACGCAGTGGATATCGTTATGCTCTTACTTCACAGATGATTTGAGTAGATACTGAGCATATTTACTTGATGAAACATAAGTCTGAATTATTGAATGGTTCAAGTAATTTCAGAGTGAAGTTGAATATCGTCGTGACAAGAGGATAAAATATCTATGATATGATCATAGAGATGAATATCTGAGTTGCGAGTTTGGTACACAATTGAGACATTGTGGAAATTATTTCATGACTAGTACCGCCTGGAACACCATAGTGTGATGGTGTGTCCGAACATCATAACTGCACCCTATTGGATATGATGCATACCATGATGTCTCTTATCGAATTACCACTATCGTTCATGGGTTAGGCATTAGAGACAACCACACTCACTTTAAATATGGGCACCATGTAATTCCGATGAGATGACACCGTATGAACTATGGTTTATAGAAACCTAAGCTGTCATTTCTTAAAAGTTTGGGGTCACGACGCTTATGTGAAAAAGTTTCAGGCTGATAAGCTCGAACCCAAAGCGGATAACTGCATCTTCATAGGACACCCAAAACAGTTGGGTATACCTCCTGTCTCAGATCTGAAAGCAATAGGGATTGTTTCTAGAATCGGGTCCTTTCTCGAGGAAAAGTTTCTCTCGAAAGAATTGAGTGGGAGGATGGTGGAGACTTGATGAGGTTATTGAACCGTCACTTCAACTAGTGTGTAGCAAGGCACAGGATTGTTCCTGTGGCACCTACACCAATTGAAGTGGAAGCTTATGATAGTGATCGTGAGACTTCGGATCAAGTCACTCCCAAACCTCGTAGGGTGACAAGGATGCGTATTACTTCAGAGTGGTACGTAATCCTGTCTTGGAAGTCATGTTGCTAGACAACAATGAACCTACGAGTTATGGAGAAGTGATGGTGGGCCCGGATTCCGATGAATGGCTCGAGGCCATATAATCCGAGAGAGGATCCATATATGAAAACAAAGTGTAGACTTTGAAAGAACTACTTGATGGTCGTAAGACTGTTAGGTACATATGGATTTTAAAAGGAAGACGGACAACGATGGTAAATGTCACCATTAAGAAAGCTCGACTTGTCATTAAGATGTTTTCCGACAAGTTCAAGGAGTTGACTACGATGAGACTTTCTCACTCGTAGCGATGCTAAGAGTCTGTTTGAATTATGTTAGCGATTACTGCATTATTTATGAAATTGTGCAGATAGGATGTCAAAACATTGTTTCCTCGATGATGTTCTTGAGGAAAGGTTGTATGTGATACAACCAGAAGTTTTTTGTCAATCCTGAAAGATGCTAACAAGTATGCAAAGCTCCAGCAATCCTTCTAAGGACTGGAGTAAGCATCTCGGAGTTGGAATGTACGCTTTGATGAGATGATCAAAGATTTGGGTTTATACAAAGTTTATGAGAAACTTGTATTTCCAAAGAAGTGAGTGGGAGCACTATAGAATTTCTGATAAGTATATGTTGTTGACATATTGTTGATCAGAAATGATGTAGAATTTCTGGAAAGCATATAGGGTTATTTAAAAAGTGTTTTTCAATGGAAAACCTGGATTAAGCTACTTGAACATTGAGCATCAAGATCTATAAGGATAGATCAAAATCGCTTAATAGTACTTTCAAATGAATACATACCGTGACAAGATTTTGAAGGAATTCAAAATAGATCAGCAAAGAAGGAGTTCTTGGCTGTATTACACGTGTGAGTATTGAGTAAGACTCAAGACCTGACCACGGCAGAAGAGAGAGAAAGGACGAAGGTCGTCCCCTATGCTTAGACGTAGGCTCTACAGTATGCTATGCTGTGTACCGCATCTGAAGTGTGCCTTGCCATGAGTCAGTCAAGGGTACAAGAGTGATCCAGGAATGGATCACAGGACATCGGTCAAGGTTATCCTTGGTAACTAGTGGACTGAGGAATTTTCTCGATTATGGAGGTGGTAAAAGAGTTCGTCGTAAAGGGTTACGCCGATGCAAACTTTGACACTAATTTAGATTATTCTAAGTAGTAAATTGGATTCGTATAGTAGAACAGTTATTTGGAATAGTTCCAAATAGAGCGTGATAACTGCATCTAGGAGATGACATAGAGATTTGTAAAGCACACACGGATCTGAAAGGTTTAGACCCGTTGACTATAACATCTCTCACAAGCATAACATGATCAAACCCAGAACTCATTGCGTGTTAATCACATGGTAATGTGAACTAGATTATTGACTCTAGTAAACTCTTTGGGTGTCAGTCACATGGGGATGTGACCTTGAGTGTTAATCACATAGCGATGTGAACTGGATTATTGACTCTAGTGCAAGTGGGAGACTGTTGGAAATATGCCCTAGAGGCAATAATAAATTGATTATTATTATATTTCCTTGTTCATGATAATCGTTTATTATCCATGCTAGAATTGTATTGATAGGAAACTCAGATACATGTGTGGATACATAGACAACACCATGTCCCTAGTAAGCCTCTAGTTGACTAGCTCGTTGATCAATAGATGGTTACGGTTTCCTGACCATGGACATTGGATGTCATTGATAACGGGATCACATCATTAGAAGAATGATGTGATGGACAAGACCCAATCCTAAGCCTAGCACAAGATCATGTAGTTCGTATGCTAAAGCTTTTCTAATGTCAAGTATCGTTTCCTTAGACCATGAGATTGTGCAACTCCCGGATACCGTAGGAGTGCTTTGGGTGTGCCAAACGTCACAACGTAACTGGGTGGCTATAAAGGTACACTACGGGTATCTCCGAAAGTGTCTGTTGGGTGGCACGAATCGAGATTGGGATTTGTCACTCCGTGTGACGGAGAGGTATCTCTGGGCCCACTCGGTAGGACATCATCATAATGTGCACAATGTGATCAAGGAGTTGATCACGGGATGATGTGTTGCGGAACGAGTAAAAGAGACTTGCCGGTAACGAGATTGAACAAGGTATCGGGATACCGACGATCGAATCTCGGGCAAGTATCGTACCGATAGACAAAGGGAATTGTATACAGGATTGATTAAGTCCTTGACATCGTGGTTCATCCGATGAGATCATCGTGGAACATGTGGGAGCCAACATGGGTATCCAGATCTCGCTGTTGGTTATTGACCGGAGAACGTCTCGGTCATGTCTGCATGTCTCCCGAACCCGTAGGGTCTACACACTTAAGGTTCGATGACGCTAGGGTTATAAAGGAAGCTTGTATGTGGTTACCGAATGTTGTTTGGAGTCCCGGATGAGATCCCGGACGTCACGAGGAGTTCCGGAATGGTCTGGAGGTAAAGATTTATATATAGGAAGTCCTATTTCGGCCATCGGGACAAGTTTCGGGGTCATCGGTATTGTACCGAGACCACCGGAGGGGTCCCGGGGGCCCACCGGGTGGGGCCACCCATCCGGGAGGGTCCCATGGGCTGAAGTGGGAAGGGATCCAGCCCAAAGTGGGCTGGGGCGCCACTTCCCCTAAGGCCCATGCGCCTAGGGTGAAGGGGGAAACCCTAAGGAGGAGTCCCAAGGAGGGAAGGCACCTCCTAGGTGCCTTGGGGGGGTGGGAAACCTCCCCTGGCCGCCGCCCCCTAGGAGATTGGATCTCCTAGGGCTGGCGCACCCCCCTTTGGGATCCCTATATATAGTGGAGGTTTTGGGGCTGCCTAGACACGATTTGATCTCTCCCTCCTGGCGCAGCCCTACTTCTCTCCCTCCTCCTCTCTCGCGGTGCTTGGCGAAGCCCTGCTGGATTGCCACGCTCCTCCACCACCACCACGCCGTTGTGCTACTGCTGGATGGAGTCTTACTCAACCTCTCCCTCTCTCCTTGCTGGATCAAGGCGTGGGAGACGTCATCGGGCTGTACATGTGTTGAACGCGGAGGTGCTGTCCGTTCGGCACTAGGATCATCGGTGATCTGAATCACGACGAGTACGACTCCATCAACCCCGTTCACTTGAACGCTTCCGCTTAGCGATCTACAAGGGTATGTAGATGCACTCTCCTTCCCCTCGTTGCTGGTTTCTCCATAGATAGATCTTGGTGACACGTAGGAAAATTTTGAATTTCTGCTACGTCCCCCAACAAATATATCCCACGAAGGCACGACTCTTGGTGGGCTGAACCCGGGCAGGTCTCGCACGCTGAGCCGTCTCGATGATGTCGATGCAGATGTCCGGCTCAGGGCCCGGTTCGCCGGTCTTGCCAATGAAGACGTGAATTCCACCAAAGGGACACAATATCCGTACTCAATTGAGCCGACCTCGCGGCCCCAGCCTGCGTCGTCGATGTAGAGCTTGCCATGACGACTCTTAGTCATCCGTCCCACAGCGTATCCCTTGATCCCTTCAAAGTTGCCCTTCAAGAACTCGAAACCACTGTGCGCTGGCCCCATGGTGGGCGCCAACTGTCGTGGAAAAGTCACGGCAGATGTCCTAACGCAAGGACTTAGATATGGAGCCATCGCAACTTGGTTAGCTTAAAGGGGTTAAATGGGACAAAGGACACGGGAGTTTATACTGGTTCGGCCCCTTGCGGTGAAGGTAAAGGCCTAGTCCAGTTTGAGGTGGTATTGCTAGGGTTTCAATGACCAGGGAGCGAATCCGCTTTGCCTGGCTCTCGATTGTTGTTCCTTCCCTAAACCGCCGCTGGGTCGTCCCTTTATATACAGAGGATGACGCCCGGCGGTCTACGGAGTCCCGGCCGGTTCATAATCGTGTCCGGCTCGGTCTCTGCCCTTCCTATCTTACAACACAAGTTACATGCCTATGGCGGTTTATATACATGGGCCCTAACCCGCCTTTGGGCTTTGGGCCTTCTACTAAGTCTCATTCATGATGCGCCATCTTCTATGCCTTCATGGGCTTCAATATATGTAAATTACGGTGAGTATGATCCGGCCTCTCCTGGGCGGTTTATACTCAATAGTTATATCCCCAACACCACGGCACCTCCGAGTTTTGCACACGTTCAGCTCGGTGACGTCCCTCTTCTTCTTCTTCATCCAGCAAGACGTCGAGGTAGTAGATGAGTTCCATCAGCACGACGATGTGGTGATGGTGAAGTGATCCTCGCAGGGCTTCACCTAAGCACCGCGAAGATATGACCGAGGGTGTAAACTATGGAGGGGGCGCCCCACACGGCTAGGCAATTGTCTGTTGCGTGCTAGGCGCCCCCTCCTCATATATGTAGGTGGGAGGGAGGGAGGAGCAGCCATAGGAGGCTCGCAAGTAGGAGGAATCCTACTTGGAGTCCCTCCCAAGACGCGCGTCCCCCTGCCATATATAACCGAGGGGGGAGGAAAGAGGCGGAGAGGGAAGGAAGTAGGAATCCTAATCCACTCTTTCCTTCTCCTCCTCATAGGGATGTTGGGGAACGTAGTAATTTCAAAAAATTTCCTACGCACACGCAAGATCAGGGTGATGCAAAGCAACGAGAGGGGAGAGTATTGTCTACGTACCCTCGTAGACCGAAGCGGAAGCATTGACACAACATAGAGGAAGTAGTCGTACGTCCTCCTCGCGATCCGACCGATCCCAGCGCCTTTACTCCGGCGCCTCCGAGTTCTTGACACACGTACAGCACGATGACGTTCTCCGGGCTCCGATCCAGCAAAGCTCTCGGGGAAGAGTTTCGTCAGCACGACGGTGTGGTGACGATCTTGATGTACTACCGACGCAGGGCTTCGCCTAAGCACCGCGACAATATGACCGAGGTGGAATATGGTGGAGGGGGGGCACCGCACACGGCTAAGGAACGGTCACGTTGATCAATTGTGTGTCTTGGGGTGCCCCCCTGCCCCCGTATATAAAGGAGCAAGGGGGGGAGGGCCGGCCGGCCCTAGAGGCGCGCCAAGGGACGGGGAGTCCTCCTCCTAGTGGGAGTAGGACTCCCCTTTCCTAGTCCAACTAGGAGGGGGAAGGGGGGAAGGAAGGAGAGGGAGAGGGAGAGGGAAAGGGGGGCCGCGCCCCCCTCCTTGTCCAACTCGGACTTCTCATGGGGGGGGCCACCTCCTGGCGCAGCCCTCTCTCTCCCCTCGTGGCCCAATAGGCCCATTACTTCCCCGGGGGGTTCCGGTAACCCCTCCGGCACTCCGGTAATATCCGAAACCACTCGGAACCATTCCGATGTCCGAACATAGCCATCCAATATATCAATCTTTATGTCTCGACCATTCCAAGACTCCTCGTCATGTCCGTGATCACATCCGGGACTCCGAACTCCTTCGGTATATCAAAATGCATAAACTCATAATAACTGTCATCGTAACCTAGACACGTCTCCGGTCAATAACCAATAGCGGGACCTGGATGCCCATATTGGTTCCTACATATTCTACGAAGATCTTTATCGGTCAGACCGCATAACAACATACGTTGTTCCCTTTGTCATCGGTATGTTACTTGCCCGAGATTTGATCGTCGGTATCCAATACCTAGTTCAATCTCGTTATCGGCAAGTCTCTTTACTCGTTCTGTAATACATCATCTCGCAACTAACTCATTAGTTGCAATGCTTGCAAGGCTTATGTGATGTGCATTACTGAGAGGGCCCAGAGATACCTCTCCGACAGTCGGAGTGACAAATCCTAATCTTGAAATACGCCAACCCAACAAATACTTTCGGAGACACCTGTAGAGCACCTTTGTAATCACCTAGTTACGTTGTGACGTTTGGTAGCACACAAAGTGTTCCTACGGTAAACGGGAGTTGCATAATCTCATAGTCATAGGAACATGTATAAGTCATGGATAAAAGCAATAGCAGCATACTAAACGATCGAGTGCTAAGCTAATGGAATGGGTCATGTCAATCAGATCATTCAACTAATGATGTGACCTTGTTAATCAAATGACAACTCCTTTGTCCATGGTTAGGAAACTTAACCATCTTTGATTAACAAGCTAGTCAAGTAGAGGCATACTAGTGACACTCTGTTTGTCTATGTATCCACACATGTATTATGTTTCCGGTTAATACAATTCTAGCATGAATAATAAACATTTATCATGATATGTAAGGAAATAAATAATAACTTTATTATTGCCTCTAGGGCATATTTCCTTCAGTCTCCCACTTGCACTAGAGTCAATAATCTAGGTCACATCACTATGTGATTAAAATCGATAGTTCACATCATCATGTGATTAACACCCATAGTTCACATCGCCATGTGACCAACACCCAAAGGGTTTACTAGATTCAGTAATCTAGTTCACATCGCTATGTGATTAACACCCAAAGAGTACTAAGGTGTGATCATGTTTTGCTTGTGAGAGAAGTTTAGTCAACGGGTCTGCCACATTCAGATCCGTATGTATTTTGCAAATTTCTATGTCAACAATGCTCTGCACGGAGCAACTCTAGCTAATTGCTCCCACTTTCAATATGTATCTAGATCGAGACTTAGAGTCATCCAGATCGGTGTCAAAACTTGCATCGACGTAACCCTTTACGACGAACCTTTTGTTACTTCCATAATCGAGAAACATATCCTTATTCCACTAAGGATAATTTTGACCGCTGTCCAGTGATCTACTCCTAGATCACTACTGTACTCCCTTGCCAAACTCAGTGGTAGGGTATGCAATAGATCTCGTACACAGCATGGCATACTTTATAGAACCTATGGCCAAGGCATAGGGAATGACTTTCATTCTCTTTCTATCTTCTGCCGTGGTCGAGTTTTGAGTCTTACTCAATTTTACACCTTGTAACACAGGGAAGAACTCCTTCTTTGACTGTTCCATTTTGAACTACTTCAAAATCTTGTCAAGGTATGTACTTATTGAAAAACTTATCAAGCGTCTTGATCTATCTCTATAGATCTTGATGCTCAATATGTAAGCAGCTTCATCGAGGTCTTTCTTTGAAAAACTCCTTTCAAACACTCCTTTATGCTTTGCAGAATAATTCTACATTATTTCTGATCAACAATATGTCATTCACATATACTTATCAGAAATGTTGTAGTGCTCCCACTCACTTTCTTGTAAATACAGGCTTCACCGCAAGTCTGTATAAAACCATATGCTTTGATCTATTTATCAAAGCGTATATTCCAACTCCGAGATGCTTGCACCAGTCCATAGATGGATCGCTGGAGCTTGCATATTTTGTTAACACCTTCAGGATCAACAAAACCTTCTAGTTGCATCGTATACAACTCTTCTTTAATAAATCCATTAAGGAATGCAGTTTTGTTTATCCATTTGCCGGATTTCATAAAATGCGACAATTGCTAACATGATTCGGACAGACTTAAGCATAGATACGAGTGAGAAACTCTCATCGTAGTCAACACCTTGAACTTGTCGAAAACCTTTTGCGACAATTCTAGCTTTGTAGATAGTAACACTACTATCAGCGTCCGTCTTCCTCTTGAAGATCCATTTATTTTCTATGGCTTGCCGATCATCGGGAAAATCCATCAAAGTCCATACTTTGTTCTCATACATGGATCATATCTCAGATTTCATGGCCTCAAACCATTTCGCGGAATCTGGGCTCATCATCGCTTCCTCATAGTTCGCAAGTTCGTCATGGTCTAGTAACATGACTTCCAGAACAGGATTACCGTACTACTCTGGTGCGGATCTCACTCTGGTTTACCTACGAGATTCGGTAGTAACTTGATCAGAAGTTACATGATCATCATCATTAGCTTCCTCACTAATTGGTGTAGTAGTCACAGGAACAGATTTCTGTGATGAACTACTTTCCAATAATGGAGAAGGTACAATTACCTTATCAAGTTCTACTTTCCTCCCACTCACTTCTTTCGAGAGAAACTCCTTCTCTGGAAAGGATCCATTCTCAGCAACGAGTATCTTGCCTTCGGATCTGTGATAGAAGGTGTACCCAACTGTCTCCTTTGGGTATCCTATGAAGACAAATTTCTCCGATTTGGGTTTGAGCTTATCAGGATGAAACTTTTTCATATAAGCATCACAATCCCAAACTTTAAGAAACGATAACTTTGGTTTCTTGCCAAACCACAATCCATACGGTGTCGTCTCAACGGATTTAGATGGTGCCCTTTTTAACGTGAATGCAGCTGTCTCTAATGCATAACCCCAAAACGATAGTGGTAGATTGGTAAGAGTCATCATAGATCGCACTATATCTAATAAAGTACGGTTATGACGTTCGGACACACCATTACACTATGGTGTTCCAGGTGGCGTGAGTAGTGAAACTTTTTCATATTGTTTTAATTGAAGGCCAAACTCGTAACTCAAATATTTTACTTCTGCGATCATATCGTAGAAACTTTTATTTCTTGTTACGATGATTCTCCACTTCATTCTGAAATTCTTTGAACTTCTCAAACGTTTCAGACTTATGTTTCATCAAGTAGATATACTCATATCTGCTCAAATCATCTGTGAAGGTCAGAAAATAATGATACCTGCTGCAAGCCTTAATATTCATCGGACCACATCCATCAGTATGTATGATTTCCAATAAATCTGTTGCTTGCTCCATTGTTCCGGAGAACGGTGTTTTAGTCATCTTGCCCATGAGGCATGGTTCGCAAGCATCAAGTGATTCCAAAAGCCCATCAGCATGGAGTTTCTTCATGCGCTTTACACCAATATGACTTAAACGGCAGTGCCACAAATAGATTGCACTATCATTATTAACTTCGCATCTTTTTGGTTTCAATATTATGAATATGTGTATCACTACGATCGAGATCCAACAAACCATTTTTGTTGGTGTGTATGACCATATAAGGTTTTATTCATGTAAACAGAACAACAATTGTTCTCTAACTTAAATGAATAACCGTATTGCAATAAGCATGATCAAATCATATTTATGCTCAAAGCAGACACCAAATAACACTTATTTAGTTTCAACACTAATCCCGAAAGTATAGGGAGATTGCGATGATGATCATATCAACCTTGGAACTACTTCCAACACACATCGTCACTTCACCCTTAACTAGTCTCTGTTCATTCTGCAACTCCCGTTTCAAGTTACTACTCTTAGCAACTGAACCAGTATCAAATACCGAGGGGTTGCTATGAACACTAGTAAAATACACATCAATAATCTGTATATCCAATATACCTTTGTTCACTTTGCCATCCTTCTTATCCGCCAAATACTTGGGGTAGTTCCGCTTCCAGTGATCAGTCCCTTTGCAGTAGAAGCACTTAGTCTCAGGCTTAGGACCAGACTTGGGCTTCTTCACTTGAGCAGCAACTTGCTTGCCATTCTTCTTGAAGTTCCCCTTCTTCCCTTTGCCCTTTTCTTGAAACTAGTGATCTTGTCAACCATCAACACTTGATGTTTTTCTTTGATTTCTACCTTCGCAGATTTTAGCATCGCGAAGAGCTTGGGAATATTTTCCGTTATCCCTTGCATATTATAGTTCATCACGAAGTTCTACTAACTTGGTGATGGTGACTAGAGAATTTTGTCAATCACTATCTTATCTGGAAGATTAACTCCCACTTGATTCAAGCGATTGTAGTACCCAGAAAATCTGAGCACATGCTCACCATTTGAGCGATTCTCCTCCATCTTTTAGCTATAGAACTTTGTTGGAGACTTCATATCTCTCAACTCGGGTATTTGCTGAAATATTAACTTCAACTCCTGTAACATCTCATATGGTCCATGACGTTCAAAACGTCTTTGAAGTCCCGATTCTAAGACGTTAAGCATGGTGCACTAAACTATCAAGTAGTCATCATATTGAGCTAGCCAAACGTTCATAACGTCTGCATTTAACCCTGCAATAGGTCCGTCACCTAGCGGTGCATCAAGGACATAATTCTTCTGTGCAGCAATGAGGATAAACCTCAGATCACGGATCCAATCCGCATCATTGCTACTAACATTTTTCAACACAATTTTCTCTAGGAACATATCAAAATAAACATAGGGAAGCAACAACGCGAGCTATTGATCTACAACATAATTTGCAAAATACTACCAGGACTAAGTTCATGATAAATTAAAGTTCAATTAATCATATTACTTAAGAACTCCCACTTAGATAGACATCCCTCTAATCTTCTAAGTGATCACGTGATCGAAATCAACTAAACCATAACCGATCATCACGTGAAATGGTTTAGTCTTCAATGGTGAACATCATTATATTGATCATATCTACTATATGATTCATGCTCGACCTTTCGGTCTCCGTGTTCCGAGGCCATATCTGCATATGCTAGGCTCGTCAAGTATAACCCGAGTATTCCGCGTGTGCAAAACTGGCTTGCACCCGTTGTAGATGGACGTAGAGCTTATCACACCCGATCATATCGTGGTGTCTGCGCACGACGAACTTTGGCAACGGTGCATACTCAGGGAGAACACTTCTTGATAATTTAGTGAGAGATCATCTTATAATGCTACCGTCAATCAAAGCAAGATAAGATGCATAAAAAGATAAACATCACATGCAATCAATATAAGTGATATGATATGGCCATCATCATCTTCGTGCTTGTGATCTCCATCTCTGAAGCACCGTCATGATCACCATCGTCACCGGCGCGACACCTTGATCTCCATCGTAGCATCGTTGTCGTCTCGCCAATCTTATGCTACTATGACTATCGCTACCGCTTAGTGATAAAGTAAAGCATTACAGGGCGATTGCATTGCATACAATAAAGCGACAACCATATGGCTCCTGCCAGTTGCCGATAACTCGGTTACAAAACATGATCATCTCATACAATAAAATTTAGCATCATGTCTTGACCATATCACATCACAACATGACCTGCAAAAACAAGTTAGACGTCCTCTACTTTGTTTGTTGCAAGTTTTACGTGGCTGCTACGGGCTTAAGCAAGAACCAATCTCACCTACGCATCAAAACCACAACGATAGTTTGTCAAATAGACTCCGTTTTAACATTCGCAAGGACCGGGCGTAGCCATACTCGTTTCAACTAAAGTTGGAGAAACTGAAACCCGCCATCCACCTGTGTGCAAAGCACGGCGGTAGAACCAGTCTCGCGTAAGCGTACGCGTAATGTCGGTCCGGGCCGCTTCATCCAACAATACCGCCGAACCAAAGTATGACATGCTGGTAGGCAGTATGACTTGTATCGTCCACAACTCACTTGTGTTCTACTCGTGCAAAACATCAAACCATAAAAACCTAGGCTCGGATGCCACTGTTGGGGAACGTAGTAATTTCAAAAAATTTCCTACACACACGCAAGATCATGGTGATGCAAAGCAACGAGAGGGGAGAGTATTGTCTACGTACCCTCGTAGACCGAAGCGGAAGCGTTGACACAACGTAGAGGATGTAGTCGTACGTCCTCCTCGTGATCCGACCGATCCCAGCGCCGTTACTCCGGCGCCTCCGAGTTCTTGACACACGTACATCACGATGACGTTCTCCGGGCTCCGATCCAGCAAAGCTCTCGGGGAAGAGTTTCGTCAGCACGACGGCGTGGTGACGATCTTGATGTACTACCGACGCAGGGCTTCGCCTAAGCACCGCGACAATATGACCGAGGTGGAATATGGTGGAGGGGGGCACCGCACACGGCTAAGGAACGATCATGTTGATCAATTGTGTGTCTTGGGGTGCCCCCCTGCCCCCGTATATAAAGGAGCAAGGGGGGAGGGCCGGCCGGCCCTAGAGGCGCGCCAAGGGAGGGGGAGTCCTCCTCCTAGTGGGAGTAGGACTCCCCTTTCCTAGTCCAACTAGGAGGGGGAAGGGGGAAGGAAGGAGAGGGAGAGGGAGAGGGAAAGGGGGGCCGCGCCCCCCCTCCTTGTCCAATTCGGACTCCTCATGGGGGGGCGCCACCTCCTGGCGCAGCCCTCTCTCTCCCCTCGTGGCCCAATAGGCCCATTACTTCCCTGGGGGGTTCCGGTAACCCCTCCGGCACTCTGGTAATATCCGAAACCACTCAGAACCATTCCGATGTCCGAACATAGCCGTCCAATATATCAATCTTTATGTCTCGACCATTCCGAGACTCCTCCTCATGCTGTTGGGGAACGTTGCAGAAAATTAAAATTTTTCCTACGGTTTCACCAAGATCCATCTATGAGTTCATCTAGCAACGAGTATTAAGATTAGATAGCATCTACATACCACTTTGTAGATCGCAACGGAAGCGTTCAAGTGAACGTGGATGAGGTAGTCGTACTCGCCGTGATCTAATTCACCGATGATCTAGTACCGAACGGACGGCACCTCCGCGTTCAACACACGTGCGGAAAGCGTGACGTCTCCTCCTTCTTGATCCAGCAAGGCAAAGGAGAGGTTGGGGAAGAAGGCTCCAGCAGCAGCACGACGGCGTGATGATGGTGGAACTGCAGTACTCCGGCAGGGCTTCGCCGTGCACTTACGGAGGAGGAGGATGTGTTGGAGAGGGAGAGGGAGGTGCTAATGACCAGGGGTGCAGCTGCCCCCTCCCCTCTCCCCTTTATATAAGAGTGCCAACGGGGGGGCGCCGGCCCTTGGAGATCCAATCTCCTTGGGGCGGCGGCCAAGGGGAGGTTTCCCTCCCCCCCAAGGCACCTAGGAGGTGCCTTCCCCTTGTGGGACTCCTTCCCATTGAAACCCTAGGCGCATGGGCCCCTTGGGGCTGGTTCCCCTTGGCCCAAGTGGGCCAAGGCGCACCCCCTAAGGCCCATGTGCCCCCCCGAGGCAGGTGGCCCCACCTGGTGGACCCCCCGGACCCCTCCGGTGGTCCCGGTACAATACCGATAACACCGAAACTTGTCCCGATGGCCGAAACAGCACTTCCTATATATAATTCTTTACCTCCGGACCATTCCGGAACTCCTCCTGACGTCCGGGATCTCATCCGGGACTCCGAACAACATTCGGGTTACTGCACATACATATCTTCACAACCCTAGCATCACCGAACCTTAAGTGTGTAGACCCTACGGGTTCGGGAGACATGCAGACATGACCGAGACGGATCTCGGGCAATAACCAACAGCGGGATCTGGATACCCATGTTGGTGCTGTGGAACGTTGCAGAAAATTAAAATTTTTCCTACGGTTTCACCAAGATCCATCTATGAGTTCATCTAGCAACGAGTATTCAGATTAGATAGCATCTACATACCACTTTGTAGATCGCAACGGAAGCGTTCGAGTGAACGTGGATGGGGTAGTCGTACTTGCCGTGATCCAATTCACCGATGATCTAGTACCGAACGGACGGCACCTCCGCGTTCAACACACGTACGGGACAGGAGACGTCTCCTCCTTCTTGATCCAGCAAGGGGGAAGGAGAGGTTGAGGAAGATCCAGCACGATGGTGTGGTGGTGGATGCAGCAGAACTCCGGCAGGGCTTCGCTAAGCAACTACGGGAGGAGGAGGAGGTGTTGCAGGGAGGAGGGAGTGCCAGGGCATAGGGTGCGGCCACCCCTCCCTCCCCTCCCTTTATATAGGTGCATTAGAGGGGGGGAGGGCGCAGCCTTGCCCCTTCCTCCAAGGAAGGGGTGCGGCCAAGGGGGGGGGAGGAGTCCATCCTCCCCAAGGCACCTCGGAGGTGCCTTCTCCCCTTTGGACTCTCCCTCTCCAAGTCTCCTTGGCGCATGGGCCATTGGGGCTGGTTCCCCTTGGCCCAAGCAGGCCAAGGCGTACCCCCTAAGGCCCATGTGGCCCACCAAGGCACGTGGCCCCACCTGGTGGACCCCCGGGACCCCTCCGGTGGTCCCGGTACAATACCGATAACACCGAAACTTGTCCCGATGGCCAAAATAGCACTTCCTATATATAATTCTTTACCTCCGGACCATTCCAGAACTCCTCGTGACGTCCGGGATCTCATCCGGGACTCCGAACAACATTCGGGTTACTGCACATACATATCTTCATAACCCTAGCGTCACCGAACCTTAAGTGTGTAGACCCTACGGGTTCGGGAGACATGCAGTCATGACCGAGACGGCTCTCGGGCAATAACCAACAGCGGGATCTGGATACCCATGTTGGCTCCCACATGCTCCACGATGATCTCATCGGATGAACCATGATGTCGAGGATTCAATTAATCCCGTATACGATTCCCTTTGTCAATCGGTATTTTACTTGCCCGAGATTCGATCGTCGGTATCCCAATACCTCGTTCAATCTCGTTATCGGCAAGTCACTTTTCTCGTACCGTAGTGCATGATCCCGTGATCAAACACTTTGATCACATTGAGCTCATTGTGATGATGCATTACCGAGAGGGCCCGGTGATACCTCTCCGTCAAGCGGAGTGACAAATCCCAGTCTCGATCCATGTCAACCCAACAGACACTTTCAGAGATACCCGTAGCATACCTTTATAGTCACCCAGTTACGTTGTGACGTTTGGCATACCCAAAGCACTCCTACGGTATCCGGGAGTTACACGATCTCATGGTCTAAGGAAAGGATACTTGACATTGGATAACTCTAGCAAACGAACTATGCGATCTTATGCTATGTTTAGGATTGGGTCTTGTCCATCACATCATTCTCCTAATGATGTGATCCCGTTATCGATGACATCCAATGTCCATAGTCAGGAAACCATGACTATCTGTCGATCAACGAGCTAGTCAACTAGAGGCTTACTAGGGACATGTTGTTGTCTGTTATTCACACATGTATTACGATTTCCGGTTAACACAATTATAGCACGAATAAAGACAATTATCATGAATAAGGAAATATAATAATAATGCTTTTATTATTGCCTCTAGGGCATATTTCCAACAGTCTCCCACTTGCACTAGAGTCAATAATCTAGTTACATTGCGATGAATCGAACACCCATAGAGTTCTGGTGCTGATCATGTTTTGCCTTAGGGAGAGGTTTAGTCAATGGATCTGCGACATTCAGATCCGTGTGCACTTTACAAATTTCTATGTCTCCATCTTGAACATTTTCACGAATGGAGTTGAAGCGACGCTTGATGTGCCTAGTCTTCTTGTGAAACCTGGGCTCCTTTGCAAGTGCAATAGCTCCAGTGTTGTCACAGAAGAGCTTGATTGGCCCCGACACATTGGGTATGACTCCGAGGTCGGTGATGAACTCCTTCACCCAAATTGCTTCATGTGCTGCCTCCGAGGCTGCCATGTACTCCGCTTCACATGTAGATCCCGCCACGACGCTTTGCTTGCAACTGCACCAGCTTACTGCCCCACCATTCAAAATATACACGTATCCGGTTTGTGACTTAGAGTCATCCAGATCTGTGTCGAAGCTAGCATCGACGTAACCCTTTACGACGAGCTCTTCGTCACCTCCATAAACGAGAAACATTTCCTTAGTCCTTTTCAGGTACTTCAGGATATTCTTGACCGCTGTCCAGTGTTCCTTGCCGGGATTACTTTGGTACCTTCCTACCAAACTTACGGCAAGGTTTACATCAGGTCTGGTACACAGCATGGCATACATAATAGAACCTATGGCTGAGGCATAGGGGATGACGCTCATCTCTTCTATATCTTCTGCCGTGGTCGGACATTGAGCTGAGCTCAATTTCACACCTTGTAACACAGGTAAGAACCCCTTCTTAGATTGATCCATATTGAACTTCTTCAATATCTTATCAAGGTATGTGCTTTGTGAAAGACCTATGAGGCGTCTCGATCTATCTCTATAGATCTTGATGCCTAATATATAAGCAGCTTCTCCAAGGTCCTTCATTGAAAAACTCTTATTCAAGTAGGCCTTGATGCTGTCCAAGAGTTCTATATCATTTCCCATCAAAAGTATGTCGTCTACATATAATATGAGAAATGCTACAGAGCTCCCACTCACTTTCTTGTAAACACAGGCTTCTCCATAAGTCTGTGTAAACCCAAACGCTTTGATCATCTCATCAAAGCGAATGTTCCAACTCCGAGATGCTTGCACCAGCCCATAAATCGAGCGTTGGAGCTTGCACACCTTGTCAGCATTCTTAGGATCGACAAAACCTTCCGGCTGCATCATATACAATTCTTCCTTAAGGAAACCATTAAGGAATGCTGTTTTGACGTCCATTTGCCATATCTCATAATCATAGTATGCGGCAATTGCTAACATGATTCGGACGGACTTCAGCTTCGCTACCGGTGAGAAAGTCTCATCGTAGTCAATTCCCTGAACTTGTCGATAACCCTTAGCAACAAGCCGAGCTTTATAGATGGTCACATTACCATCCGCGTCTGTCTTCTTCTTAAAGATCCATTTATTTTCTATGGCTCGCCCTTCAACGGGCAAGTCAGTCAAAGTCCATACTTCGTTTTCATACATGGATCCTATCTCGGATTTCATGGCTTCCAGCCATTTGTCGGAATCCGGGCCCGCCATTGCTTCCTCATAGTTCGAAGGTTCACCGTTGTCTAACAACATGATTTCCAAGACAGGCTTGCCGTACCACTCTGGTGCGGAACGTGTCCTTGCGGACCTTCGAATTTCAGTAGGAACTTGATTAGAAGCATCTTGATCATCATCATTAATTTCCTCTCTAGTCGGTGCAGGTACCTCAGAAACGTTTTCTTGAGTTTCGCCATTTTCCGGTTCAAGAGGCAACACTTCATCAAGTTCTACTTTCCTCCCACTTACTTCTTTCGAGAGAAACTCTTTCTCCAGAAAGGATCCATTCTTTGCAACAAAGATCTTGCCTTCGGATCTGAGGTAGAAGGTATACCCAACAGTTTCTTTCGGGTATCCTATGAAGACGCATTTTTCCGACTTGGGTTCGAGCTTTTCAGGTTGAAGTTTCTTGACATAAGCATCGCATCCCCAAACTTTTAGAAACGACAGCTTAGGTTTCTTCCCAAACCATAATTCATACGGTGTCGTCTCAACGGATTTTGACGGAGCCCTATTTAAAGTGAATGCGGCAGTCTCTAAAGCATAGCCCCAAAAAGATAGCGGTAAGTCGGTAAGAGACATCATAGATCGCACCATATCTAATAGAGTGCGATTACGACGTTCGGACACACCATTACGCTGAGGTGTTCCAGGCGGCGTGAGTTTTGAAAATATTCCACATTTTCTTAAGTGTGTGCCAAATTCGTGACTCAAGTATTCTCCTCCATGATCTGATCGTAGAAACTTGATCTTTCTTTCACGTTGATTTTCAACCTCACTCTGAAATTCCTTGAACTTTTCAAAGGTCTCAGATTTGTGTTTCATTAAGTAGATATACCCATGTCTACTCAAGTCATCAGTGAGGGTGAGAACATAACGATAGCCACCGTGAGCCTCAACACTCATTGGACCGCACACATCGGTATGTATGATTTCAATAAGTTGGTTGCTCGCTCCATTGTTCCTGAGAACGGAGTCTTGGTCATTTTACCCATGAGGCATGGTTCGCACGTGTCAAATGATTCATAATCAAGAGACTCTAAAAGTCCATCTGCATGGAGCTTCTTCATGCGTTTGACACCTATGTGACCAAGGCGGCAGTGCCACAAATATGTGGGACTATTGTTATCAACTTTAACTCTTTTGGTATTCACACTATGAATATGTGTATCATCACGTACGAGATTCATTAAGAATAAACCATTAACCATCGGAGCATGACCATAAAACATATCTCTCATATAAATAGAACAACCATTATTCTCGGATTTAAATGAGTAGCCATCTCGAATTAAGCGAGACCCAGATACAATGTTCATGCTCAAACTTGGCACTAAATAACAATTATTGAGGTTTAAAACTAATCCCGTAGGTAAATGTAGAGGCAGCGTGCTGACGGCGATCACATCGACCTTGGAACCATTCCCGACGCGCATCGTCACCTCGTCCTTCGCCAGTCTCCGTTTATTCCGCAACTCCTGCTTTGAGTTACAAATGTGAGCAACTGCACCGGTATCAAATACCCAAGAGCTACTACGAGTACTGGTAAGGTACACATCAATTACATGTATATCACATATACCTTTAGTTTTGCCGGCCTTCTTGTCCGCTAAGTATTTGGGGCAGTTCCGCTTCCAGTGACCACTTCCCTTGCAATAAAAGCACTCAGTCTCGGGCTTGGGTCCATTCTTTGGCTTCTTCCCGGCAACTTGCTTACCGGGCGCGGCAACTTCCTTGCCGTCCTTCTTGAAGTTCTTTTTACCCTTGCCCTTCTTGAATTTAGTGGTTTTGTTCACCATCAACACTTGATGCTCCTTCTTGATTTCTACCTCTGCTGATTTCAGCATAGCATATACTTCAGGAATGGTCTTTACCATCCCCTGCATATTGTAGTTCATCACAAAGCTCTTGTAGCTAGGTGGAAGCGACTGGAGGATTCTGTCAATGACCGCTTCATCCGGGAGATTAACTTCCAGTTGAGTCAAGCGGTTGTGCAACCCAGACATTTTGAGTATGTGCTCACTGACAGAGCCATTTTCCTCCATCTTACAGCTAAAGAATTTATCGGAGACTTCATATCTCTCGACCCGGGCATGAGCTTGGAAAACCATTTTCAGCTCTTCAAACATCTCATATGCTCCATGTCTCTCAAAACGCTTTTGGAGTCCCGGCTCTAAGCTGTAAAGCATGCCGCACTGAACGAGGGAGTAATCATCGCAGCGTGACTGCCAAGCGTTCATAACGTCTTGTTCTGCAGGGAGAATAGGTGCGTCACCCAGCGGTGCTCTTAGGACATAATCTTTCTTGGCAGCTATGAGGATAATCCTCAGGTTCCGGACCCAGTCCGTATAGTTGCTACCATCGTATTTCAGCTTGGTTTTCTCTAGGAACGCGTTGAAGTTGAGGACTACGTTGGCCATTTGATCTACAAGACATATTGTAAATATTTAGACTAAGTTCATGATAATAAAGTTCATTTATTCAAATTATTTAATGAACTCCCACTTAGATAGACAACCCTCTATTAGTCATCTAAGTATTACATGATCCGAGTCAACTAGGCCGTGTCCGATCATCACGTGAGACGGACTAGTCAACATCGGTGAACATCTTCATGTTGATCGTATCTTCTATACGACTCATGCTCGACCTTTCAGTCTTCTGTGTTCCGAGGCCATGTCTGTACATGCTAGGCTCGTCAAGTCAACCTAAGTGTTTTGCGTGTGTAAATCTGTCTTACACCCGTTGTATGCGAACGTAAGGACCTATCACACCCGATCATCACGTGGTGCTTCGGAACGACGAACCTTAGCAACGGTGCACAGTTAGGGAGAACACTTTCTTGAAATTATTATGAGGGATCATCTTATTTACTACCGTCGTTCTAAGTAAACAAGATGCAAAACATGATAAACATCACATGCAATCAAATAATAAACGTGACATGATATGGCCAATATCACATAGCTCCTTTGATCTCCATCTTGGGGCTCCATGATCATCTTGTCACCGGCTTGACACCATGATCCTCATCATCATGATCTTCATCATCGTGTCTCCATGAAGTTGCTCGCCAACTATTACTTCTACTACTATGGCTAACGCGTTTAGCAATAAAGTAAAGTAATTTACATGGCGTTTCTCAATGACACGCAGGTCATACAAAAAATAAAGACAACTCCTATGGCTCCTGCCGGTTGTCATACTCATCGACATGCAAGTCGTGATTCCTATTACAATAGCATGAACATCTCATACATCACATATAGATCATTCATCATACATCACAACTTTGGCCATATCATATCACAAAGCACTTGCTGCAAAAACAAGTTAGACGTCCTCTAATTGTTGTTGCAAGTTTTTTACGTGGCTGAATTAGGGTTCTAGCAAGAACGTTTTCTTACCTACGTAAAACCACAACGTGATTTTTCAAATTCTATTTACCCTTCATAAGGACCCTTTTCATCGAATCCGCTCCAACTAAAGTAGGAGAGACAGACACCCGCCAACCACCTTATGCAACTAGTGCATGTTAGTCGGTGGAACCGGTCTCACGTAAGCGTACGTGTAAGGTTGGTCCGGGCCGCTTCATCCCACAATACCGCTGAAGCAAGATAAGACTAGTAGCGGCAAGAAGAGTTGACAACATCTACGCCCACAACAAATTGTGTTCTACTCGCGCAAGAAGAACTACGCATAGACCTAGCTCATGATGCCACTATTGGGGAACGTTGAAGAAAATTAAATTTTTTCCTACGGTTTCACCAAGATCCATCTATGAGTTCATCTAGCAACGAGTATTAAGATTAGATAGCATCTACATACCACTTTGTAGATCGCAACGGAAGCATTCAAGTGAACGTGGATGAGGTAGTCGTACTCGCCGTGATCTAATTCACCGATGATCTAGTACCGAACGGACGGCACCTCCGCGTTCAACACACGTACGGAAAGCGTGACGTCTCCTCCTTCTTGATCCATCAAGGCAAAGGAGAGGTTGGGGAAGAAGGCTCCAACAGCAGCACGACGGCGTGGTGATGGTGGAACTGCAGTACTCCGGCAGGGCTTCGCCGTGCACTTACGGAGGAGGAGGATGTGTTGGAGAGGGAGAGGGAGGTGCTAATGACCAGGGGTGCGGCTGCCCCCTCCCCTCTCCCCTTTATATAAGAGTGCCAACGGGGGGCGCCGGCCCTAGGAGATCCAATCTCCTTGGGGCGGCGGCCAAGGGGAGGTTTCCCTCCCCCCTAAGGCACCTAGGAGGTGCCTTCCCCTTGAGGGACTCCTTCCCATTGAAACCCTATGCGCATGGGCCCCTTGGGGCTGGTTCCCCTTGGCCCAAGTGGGCCAAGGCGCACCCCCTAAGGCCCATGTGGCCCCCCGAGGCAGGTGGCCCCACCTGGTGGACCCCCGGGACCCCTCCGGTGGTCCCGGTACAATACCGATAACACCGAAACTTGTCCCGATGGCCGAAACAGCACTTCCTATATATAATTCTTTACCTCCGGACCATTCCGGAACTCCTCGTGACGTCCGGGATCTCATCCGGCACTCCGAACAACATTCGGGTTACTGCACATACATATCTTCACAACCCTAGCGTCACCGAACCTTAAGTGTGTAGACCCTACGGGTTCGGGAGACATGCAGACATGACCGATACGGATCTCGGGCAATAACCAACAGCGGGATCTGGATACCCATGTTGTCTCCCACATACCCCACGATGATCTCATCGGATGAACCACGATGTCGAGGATTCAATTAATCCCGTATACGATTCCCTTTGTCAATCGGTATTTTACTTGCCCGAGATTCGATCGTCGGTATCCCAATACCTCATTCAATCTCGTTACCGGCAAGTCACTTTTCTCATTACCGTAATGCATGATCCCGTGATCAAACACTTTGATCACCTTGAGCTCATTGTGATGATGCATTACCGAGAGGGCCCGGTGATACCTCTCCGTCAAGCGGAGTGACAAATCCCAGTCTCGATCCATGTCAACCCAACAGACACTTTCAGAGATACCCGTAGTATACCTTTATAGTCACCCAGTTACGTTGTGACGTTTGGCACACCCAAGGCACTCCTACGGTATCCGGGAGTTACACAATCTCATGGTCTAAGGAAAAGATACTTGACATTGGATAACTCTAGCAAACGAACTATGCGATCTTATGCTATGTTTAGGATTGGGTCTTGTCCATCACATCATTCTCCTAATGATGTGATCCCGTTATCGATGACATCTAATGTCCATAGTCAGGAAACCATGACTATCTGTCGATCAACGAGCTAGTCAACTAGAGGCTCACTAGGGACATGTTTGTTGTCTGTTATTCACACATGTATTACGATTTCCGGTTAACACAATTATAGCACGAATAAAGACAATTATCATGAATAAGGAAATATAATAATAATGCTTTTATTATTGCCTCTAGGGCATATTTCCAACAGTCCGTGATCACATCCGGGACTCCGAACTCCTTCGGTACATCAAAATGCATAAACTCATAATAACTGTCATCGTAACCTTAAGCGTGCGGACCCTACGGTTCGAGAACAATGTAGACATGACCGAGACACGTCTCCGGTAAATAACCAATAGCGGGACCTGGATGCCCATATTGGTTCCTACATATTCTACGAAGATCTTTATCGGTCAGACCGCATAACAACATACGTTGTTCCCTTTGTCATCGGTATGTTACTTGCCCGAGATTTGATCGTCGGTATCCAATACCTAGTTCAATCTCGTTATCGGCAAGTCTCTTTACTCGTTCTGTAATACATCATCTCGCAACTAACTCATTAGTTGCAATGCTTGCAAGGCTTATGTGATGTGCATTACCGAGAGGGCCCAGAGATACCTCTCCGACAGTCGGAGTGACAAATCCTAATCTTGAAATACGCCAACCCAACAAATACTTTCGGAGACACCTGTAGAGCACCTTTATAATCACCCAGTTACGTTGTGACGTTTGCTAGCACACAAAGTGTTCCTACGGCAAATGGGAGTTGCACAATCTCATAGTCATAGGAACATGTATAAGTCATGGATAAAAGCAATAGCAGCATACTAAACGATCGGGTGCTAAGCTAATGGAATGGGTCATGTCAATCAGATCATTCAACTAATGATGTGACCTTGTTAATCAAATGACAACTCCTTTGTCCATGGTTAGGAAACTTAACCATCTTTGATTAACAAGCTAGTCAAGTAGAGGCATACTAGTGACACTCTGTTTGTCTATGTATCCACACATGTATTATGTTTCCGGTTAATACAATTCTAGCATGAATAATAAACATTTATCATGATATGTAAGGAAATAAATAATAACTTTATTATTGCCTCTAGGGCATATTTCCTTCAGTCTCCCACTTGCACTAGAGTCAATAATCTAGGTCACATCACTATGTGATTAACATCGATGGTTCACATCATCATGTGATTAACACCCATAGTTCACATCGCCATGTGACCAACACCCAAAGGGTTTACTAGATTCAGTAATCTAGTTCACATCGCTATGTGATTAACACCCAAAGAGTACTAAGGTGTGATCATGTTTTGCTTGTGAGAGAAGTTTAGTCAACGGGTCCGCCACATTCAGATCCGTATGTATTTTGCAAATTTCTATGTCAACAATGCTCTGCACGGAGCTACTCTAGCTAATTGCTCCCACTATCAATATGTATCTAGATCGAGACTTAGAGTCATCCAGAACGGTGTCCAAACTTGCATCGACGTAACCCTTTACGACAAACCTTTTGTTACTTCCATAATTGAGAAACATATCCTTATTCCACTAAGGATAATTTTGACCGCTGTCCAGTGATCTACTCCTAGATCACTATTGTACTCCCTTGCCAAACTCAGTGGTAGGGTATGCAATAGATCTCGTACACAACATGGCATACTTTATAGAACCTATGGCCAAGGCATAGGGAATGACTTTCATTCTCTTTCTATCTTCTGCCGTGGTCGAGTTTTGAGTCTTACTCAATTTTACACCTTGTAACACAGGCAAGAACTCCTTCTTTGACTTTTCCATTTTGAACTACTTCAAAATCTTGTCAAGGTATGTACTTATTGAAAAAACTTATCAAGCGTCTTGATCTATCTCTATAGATCTTGATGCTCAATATGTAAGCAGCTTCATCGAGGTCTTTCTTTGAAAAACTCCTTTCAAACACTCCTTTATGCTTTGCAGAATAATTCTACATTATTTCCGATCAACAATATGTCATTCACATATACTTATCAGAAATGTTGTAGTGCTCCCACTCACTTTCTTGTAAATACAGGCTTCACCGCAAGTCTGTATAAAACCATATGCTTTGATCTATTTATCAAAGCGTATATTCCAACTCCGAGATGCTTGCACCAGTCCATAGATGGATCGCTGGAGCTTGCATATTTTGTTAACACCTTCAGGATCAACAAAACCTTCTAGTTGCATCGTATACAACTCTTCTTTAATAAATACATTAAGGAATGCAGTTTTGTTTATCCATTTGCCGGATTTCATAAAATGCGGCAATTGCTAACATGATTCGGACAGACTTAAGCATAGATACGAGTGAGAAACTCTCATCGTAGTCAACACCTTGAACTTGTCGAAAACCTTTTGCGACAATTCTAGCTTTGTAGATAGTAACACTACTATCAGTGTCCGTCTTCCTCTTGAAGATCCATTTATTTTCTATGGCTTGCCGATCATCGGGCAAATCCATCAAAGTCCATACTTTGTTCTCATACATGGATCATATCTCAGATTTCATGGCCTCAAACCATTTCGCGGAATCTGGGCTCATCATCGCTTCCTCATAGTTCGCAAGTTCGTCATGGTCTAGTAACATGACTTCCAGAACAGGATTACCGTACTACTCTGGTGCGGATCTCACTCTGGTTTACCTACGAGATTCGGTAGTAACTTGACCAGAAGTTACATGATCATCATCATTAGCTTCCTCACTAATTAGTGTAGTAGTCACAGGAACAGATTTCTGTGATGAACTACTTTCCAATAAGGGAGAAGGTACAATTACCTTATCAAGTTCTACTTTCCTCCCACTCACTTCTTTCGAGAGAAACTCCTTCTCTGGAAAGGATCCATTCTCAACAACGAGTATCTTGCCTTCGGATCTGTGATAGAAGGTGTACCCAACTGTCTCCTTTGGGTATCCTATGAAGACATATTTCTCCGATTTGGGTTTGAGCTTATCAGGATGAAACTTTTTCATATAAGCATCACAATCCCAAACTTTAAGAAATGATAACTTTGGTTTCTTGCCAAACCACAATTCATACGGTGTCGTCTCAACGGATTTAGATGGTGCCCTTTTTAACGTGAATGCAGCTGTCTCTAATGCATAACCCCAAAACGATAGTGGTAGATTGGTAAGAGTCATCATAGATCACACTATATCTAATAAAGTACGGTTATGACGTTCGGACACACCATTACACTATGGTGTTCCAGGTGGCGTGAGTAGTGAAACTATTTCACATTGTTTTAACTGAAGGCCAAACTCGTAACTCAAATATTTTACTTCTGCGATCATATCGTAGAAACTTTTATTTCTTGTTACGATGATTCTCCACTTCATTCTGAAATTCTTTGAACTTTTCAAACGTTTCAGACTTATGTTTCATCAAGTAGATATACTCATATCTGCTCAAATCATATGTGAAGGTCAGAAAATAATGATACCTGCTGCAAGCCTTAATATTCATCGAACCACATCCATCAGTATGTATGATTTCCAATAAATCTGTTGCTTGCTCCATTGTTCCGGAGAACGGTGTTTTAGTCATCTTGCCCATGAGGCATGGTTCGCAAGCATCAAGTGATTCATAATCAAGTGATTCCAAAAGCCCATCAGCATGGAGTTTCTTCATGCGCTTTACACCAATATGACTTAAACGGCAGTGCCACAAATAGATTGCACTATCATTATTAACTTTGCATCTTTTTGGTTTCAATATTATGAATATGTGTATCACTACGATCGAGATCCAACAAACCATTTTTGTTGGTGTGTATGACCATAGAAGGTTTTATTCGTGTAAACAGAACAACAATTGTTCTCTAACTTAAATGAATAACCGTATTGCAATAAACATGATCAAATCATATTTATGCTCAACGCAGACACCAAATAACACTTATTTAGTTTCAACACTAATCCCGAAAGTATAGGGAGATTGCGATGATGATCATATCAACCTTGGAACTACTTCCAACACACATCGTCACTTCACCCTTAACTAGTCTCTGTTCATTCTGCAACTCCCGTTTCGAGTTACTACTCTTAGCAACTGAACCAGTATCAAATACCGAGGGGTTGCTATGAACACTAGTAAAATACACATCAATAATCTGTATATCCAATATACCTTTGTTCACTTTGCCATCCTTCTTATCCGCCAAATACTTGGGGTAGTTCCGCTTCCAGTGATCAGTCCCTTTGCAGTAGAAGCACTTAGTCTCAGGCTTAGGACCAGACTTGGGCTTCTTCACTTGAGCAGCAACTTGCTTGCCGTTCTTCTTGAAGTTCCCCTTCTTCCCTTTGCCCTTTTCTTGAAACTAGTGATCTTGTCAACCATCAACACTTGATGTTTTTCTTTGATTTCTACCTTCGCAGATTTTAGCATCGCGAAGAGCTTGGGAATATTTTCCGTTATCCCTTGCATATTATAGTTCATCACGAAGTTCTACTAACTTGGTGATGGTGATTAGAGAATTCTGTCAATCACTATCTTATCTGGAAGATTAACTCCCACTTGATTCAAGCGATTGTAGTACCCAGACAATCTGAGCACATGCTCACTAGTTGAGCGATTCTCCTCCATCTTTTAGCTATAGAACTTTCTTGGAGACTTCATATCTCTCAACTCGGTATTTGCTGAAATATTAACTTCAACTCCTGGAACATCTCATATGGTCCATGACGTTCAAAACGTCTTTGAAGTTCCGATTCTAAGCCGTTAAGCATGGTGCACTAAACTATCAAGTAGTCATCATATTGAGCTAGCCAAACGTTCATAATGTCTGCATCTGCTCCTGCAATAGGTCTGTCACCTAGCGGTGCATCAAGGACATAATTCTTCTGTGCAGCAATGAGGATAAACCTCAGATCATGGATCCAATCCGCATCATTGCTACTAACATCTTTCAACACAATTTTCTCTAGGAACATATCAAAATAAACATATGAAAGCAACAATGCGAGCTATTGATCTACAACATAGATATGCTAATACTACTAGGACTAAGTTCATGATAAATTAAAGTTCAATTAATCATATTACTTAAGAACTCCCACTTAGATAGACATCCCTCTAATCCTCTAAGTGATCACGTGATCCATATCAACTAAACCATGTCCGATCATCACGTGAGATGGAGTAGTTTCAATGGTGAACATCACTATGTTGATCATATCTACTATATGATTCACGCTCGACCTTTCGGTCTCCGTGTTCCGAGGCCATATCTGTTATATGCTAGGCTTGTCAAGTTAAACCTAAGTATTCCGCATGTACAACTGTTTTGCACCCGTTGTATTTGAACGTAGAGCCTATCACACCCGATCATCACGTGGTGTCTCAGCACGAAGAACTTTCGCAACGGTGCATACTCAGGGAGAACACTTTTACTATGATAATTTAGTGAGAGATCATCTTATAAAGCTACCGTCGAACCAAGCAAAATAAGATGTATAAAAGATAAACATCACATGCAATCATAATATGTGACATGATATGGCTATCATCATCTTGTGCCTTTGATCTCCATCTCCAAAGCATCATCATGATCTCTATCGTCACTGGCATGACACCATGATCTCCATCATCTTGATCTATATCAATGTGTCGTCACATGGTCGTCTCGCCAACAATTGCTCTTGCAACTATTGCTATCACATAGCGATAAAGTAAAGCAATTATTTGGCGCTTGCATCTTATGCAATAGAGAGACAATCATAAGGCTTTTGCCAGTTGCCGATAACTTCAACAAAACATGATCATCTTATACAACAACTTATATCTCATCACGTCTTGACCATATCACATCACAACATGCCCTGCAAAAACAAGTTAGACGTCCTCTACTTTGTTGTTGCAAGTTTTACGTGGCTGCTATGGGCTGAGCAAGAACTGTTCTTACCTACGCATCAAAACCACAACAATAGTTTGTCAAGTTGGTGCTCTTTTAACCTTCGCAAGGACCGGGCGTAGCCACACTCGGTTCAACTAAAGTTGGAGAAACTGACACCCGCCAGCCACCTGTGTGCAAAGCACGGCGGTAGAACCAGTCTCGCGTAAGCGTACGCGTAATGTCGGTCTGGGCCGCTTCATCCAACAATACCGCCGAACCAAAGTATGACATGCTGGTAAGAAGTATGACTTATATCGCCCACAACTCAGTTGTGTTCTACTCGTGCAAATAACATCAAACCATAAAACCTAGGCTCGGATGCCACTGTTGGGGAACGTAGTAATTTCAAAAATTTCCTACGCACACGCAAGATCATAGTGATGCATGGCAACGAGATGGGAGAGTGTTGTCTACGTACCCTCGCAGACCGAAGCGGAAGCGTTGACACAACGTAGAGGAAGTAGTCGTACTTCTTCCCGGTCCAACCGATCCAAGCACCGTTACTCCGGCACCTCCGAGTTCTTGGCACACGTTCAGCTCGATGACGCTCCCCGGGCTCCGAATATAGTCGTCCAATATATCAGTCTTTACGTCTCGACCATTTCGAGACTCCTTGTCATGTCCGTGATCTCATCCAGGACTCCGAACTAACTTCGGTACATCAAAACGCATAAACTCATAATAACTGTCATCGTAACCTTAAGCGTGCGGACCCTATGGTTCGAGAACAATGTAGACATGACCGAGACACGTCTCCGGTCAATAACCAATAGCGGGGCCTGGATGCCCATATTGGCTCCTACATATTCTACGAAGATCTTTATCGGTCAGACCGCATAACAACATACGTTGTTCCCTTTGTCATCGGTATGTTACTTGCCCGAGATTCGATCGTCGGTATCCAATACCTAGTTCAATCTCGTTACCGGCAAGTCTCTTTACTCGTTCCGTAATACATCATCTCGCAACTAACTCATTGGTTGCAATGCTTGCAAGGCTTATGTGATGTGCATTACCGAGAAGGCCCTGAGATACCTCTCCGACATTCGGAGTGACAAATCCTAATCTTGAAATACGCCAACCCAACAAATACTTTCGGAGACACCTATAGAGCACCTTTATAATCACCCAGTTACGTTGTGACGTTTGGTAGCACACAAAGTGTTCCTACGGTAAACGGGAGTTGCATAATCTCATAGTCATAGGAACATGTATAAGTCATGGAGAAAGCAATAGCAACATACTAAACGATCGGGTGCTATGCTAATGGAATGGGTCATGTCAATCAGATCATTCAACTAATGATGTGACCTTGTTAACCAAATGACAACTCCTTTGTCTATGGTTAGGAAACTTAACCATCTTTGATTAACAAGCTAGTCAAGTAGAGGCATACTAGTGACACTCTGTTTGTCTATGTATCCACACATGTATTATGTTTCCGGTTAATACAATTCTAGCATGAATAATAAACATTTATCATGATATGTAAGGAAATAAATAATAACTTTATTATTGCCTCTAGGGCATATTTCCTTCAAGGGATGGCCTCTATAGGGGCGCACCAGGGCTGGTGTGTTCCCTCACTTGGCCCATAAGGCCCATATCTTTGCCGGGGATGCTCGAAACTCCTTTCCGATGACCCGATAAGTAGCCGGTACCCTCCGGAACACTTCCAGTGTCCGAATACCGTCATCCTATATATCGATCTTTACCTCTCGACCACTTCGAGGCACCTCGTCATGTCCGTGATCTCATCCGGGACTCCGAACAACATTCGATCACCAAATCACGTAACTCATACAATACTATATCGTCATCGAACGTTAAGAGTGCGGACTCTACGGGTTCGAGAACTATGTAGACATGACTGAGACACCTCTCCGGTCAATAAAAAATAGCGGAACCTGGATGCTCATATTGGCTCCTACATATTCTACGAAGATCTTTATCGGGCAACCGTTATGACAACATACATTATTCCCTTTGTCTATCGGTATGTTACTTGCCCAAGATTCGATCGTCGGTATCTTCATACCAAGTTCAATCTCGTTACCGGCAAGTCTCTTTACTCGTTCCGTAATACATCATCCTGCAACTAACTCATTAGTCAATTTTCTTGCAAGGCTTCTTATGATGTGTATTACCGAGAGGGCCCAGAGATACATCTCCAATACTCGGAGTGACAAATCCTAATCTCGATCTATGCCAACCCATCAAACACCTTCGGAGATACCTGTAGAGCATCTTTATAATCACCCAATTACATTGTGATGTTTTATAGCACATAAGGCATTCCTCCGGTATCCGGGAGTTGCATAATCTCATAGTCGAAGAAATATGTATTTGACATGAAGAAAGCAATAGCAATAAAACTGAATGATCATTATGCTAAGCTAACGAATGGGTCTTGTCCATCACATCATTCTCCTAATGATGTGATCCCGTTATCAAATGACAACACATGTCTATGGTTAGAAAACCTTAATCATCTTTGATCAATGAGCTTGTCTAGTAGAGGCTCACTAGGGACACGGTGTTTGTTTATGTATTCACACATGTATTAAGGTTTCCGATTAATACAATTCTAGCATGAATAATAAACCTTTATCATGAATAAGGAAATATAAAATAACAACTTTATTATTGCCTCTAGGGCATATTTCCTTATTCATGATAAAGGTTTATTATTAATGCTAGAATTTTATTAATCGGAAACCTTAATACATGTGTGAATACATAAACAAACACTGTGTCCCTAGTGAGCCTCTACTAGACAAGCTCGTTGATCAAAGATGGTTAAGGTTTTCTAACCATAGACATGTGTTGTCATTTGATAACGGGATCACATCATTAGGAGAATGATGTGATGGACAAGACCCATTCGTTCAGTCTCCCACTTGCACTAGAGTCAATAATCTAGTTCAAATCGTCATGTGATTAACACCCATAGTTCACATCGCCATGTGACCAATACCCAAAGAGTTTACTAGAGCCAATATCTAGTTCACATCACTATCTGATTAACACCCAAAGAGTACTAAGGTGTGATCATGTTTTGCTTGTGAGAGAGGTTTAGTCTACGGGTCTGCCACATTCAGATCCGTATGTATTTTGCAAATTTCTATATCTACAATGCTCTGCATGGAGCTACTCTAGCTAATTGCTCCCACTTTCAATACGTATCTAGATTGAGACTCAGAGTCCTCTCGATCGGTGTCAAAGCTTACATCGACATAACTCTTTATCACCTCCATAACCAAGAAATATTTCCTTAGTCCTCTAAGGATAATTTTGACCGTTGTCAAGTGATCTACTCTTGGATCACTATTGTACCCCCTTGTCAAACTCATGACAAAGTACACAATAGCTCTAGTACACAATATGGCATACTTAATAGAACCTACGACTAAGGCATACAGAATGACTTTCATTCTCTTTCTATATTTTGTCGTGGTCGGGTTTTGAGTCTTACTCAACTTTACACCTTGCAACATAGGAAAGAACTCCTTGTTTGACTGTTCCATTTTGAACTACTTCAAAATCTTGTCAAGTTATGTACTCATTGCAAAATCTTATCAAGCGTCTTGATCTATCTCTATAGATCTTGATGCCCAATATGTAAGAAACTTCAACGAGGTCTTTCTTTGAAAAACTCCTTTCAAACACTCATGTATGCTTTCCAGAAAATTCTACATCATTTCCGATCAACAATATGTCATTCACATATACTTAACAGAAAGGCTGTAGTGCTCCCACTCACTTTCTTGTAAATATCGGCTTCACCGCAAGTCTGTATAAAGTATATGCTTTGATCAACTCATCAAAGCGTATATTCCAACTCTGAGATGCTTGCACAAGTCCATAGATGGATCGCTGGAGCTTGCACACTTTGTCAGCACCTTTAGGATTGACAAAACCTCCTGCTTGCATCATATACAGCTCTTCTTTAATAAATCCATTTAAGGAATGTAGTTTTGACATCCATTTCCCAGATTTCATAAAATGCGAGAATTGCTAACATGATTCAGACAGACTTAAGGATCACTACGAGTGAGAAAATCTCATCATAGTCAACTCCATGAACTTGTCAGAAACCTTTAGCAACAAGTCGAGCTTATTGAAAGTAACATTACCATCAGCGTCAGTCTTCTTCTTGAAGATCCATTTATTCTCTATGGCTTGCTGATCATCGGGTAAGTCAGCCAAAATCCATACTTTGTTCTCATACATTGATCCCATCTCAGTTTTCATGGTCTCAAGCCATTTTGCGGAATCTGGGCTCATCATCACTTCCTCATAGTTCGTAGGTTCGTCATGGTCCTCATAGTTGCAGACTAAGGCATAGCCTAGTGGTGGGAAGGGGCTGATGCCTTCCCACCCACCCAGGTTCAAGGCATGGTACTTGCAATTTGGGGTTGTTGCACCAATTATATTGTAGGGGGTTCCCTTACAGTCTTTCTATAAAAAAAAACATGACTTCCAGAATAGGATTACCGTACCACTCTGGTGTGGAACGTGCTCTAGTTGACCTATGAGTTTTGGCAGCAACTTGATCTGAAGATTCATGATCATTATCATTAGCTTCCTCTCTAGTTGGTGTAGGTATCATGAGAATAGTTTTCTGTAATGAGTTACTTTCCAATTCGAGATAAGGTACAATTACCTCATCAAGTTCCACTTTCCTCCCACTCACTTCTTTCGAGAGAAACTCCATCTCTAGAAAGGTTCCATTCTCGGCAACAAAAATCTTGCCTTCGCATCTGTGGTAGAAGGTGTACCCAATTGTTTCCTTAGGGTATCCTATGAAGACGCACTTCTCTGATTTTGGTTCGAGCTTATCAGGCTGAAGCCTTTTGACATAAGTGTTGCAACCCCATACTTTTAAGAAATGACAACTTAGGTTTCTTGCCAAACCACAGTTCATACGGTGTCGTGTCAACGGATTTAGATGGTGCCCGATTTAACGTGAATGCAGCTGTCCCTAATGCATAACCCCAAAATGATAGTTGTAATTTGGTAAGAGGCATCATAGATCGCACCATATCTAATAAAGTACGGTTACGACGTTTGGACACACCATTATGCTGTGGTGTTCCAGGTGGCGTAAGTTGTGAAACTATTCCACATTGTTTTAACTGAAGGCCAAACGTAACTCAAATATTCGCCTCCGCGATTAGTTCGTAGAAACTTTATTTTCTTGTTACAATGATTCTCCACTTCACTCTCAAATTCTTTGAACTTCTCAAATGTTTCAGACATGTGTTTCATGAAGTAGATATACCCATATCTGCTCAAATTATCTGTGAAGGTCAGACAATAATGATACCTACCGCGAGCTTCAACACTCATCGGACTGCATACATCCATATGAATTTTTTCCAATAAGTCACTAGCTCGCTCCATTGTTCCGGAGAACGGTGTTTTAGTCATCTTACACATGAGGCATGGTTTCCAAGTATCAAATGATTCATAATCAAGTGATTCCAAAAATCCATCCGCATGGAGTTTCTTCATGCACTTTACACCAATAAGACCTAAACGGAGTGCCACATATATGTTGAACTATCATTACCAACTTTGCATCTTTTGGCTTCAATATTATCAATATGTGTATCTCTACGATCGATATTCAATAAACCATTTACATTGGGTGTATGACCATAGAAGGTTTTATTCATGTAAACAGAACAACAATTATTCTCTGACTTAAATGAATAACCGTATTGCAATTAACATGATCCAATCATATCCATGCTCAAAACAAACACCAAATAACATTTATTTAGGTCCAACACTAATACCAAAGGTAGAGGGAGAGGCGTACATGGATGACATCGTGGTCAAGTCACGAAAGGGTTCTGACCTGTTGGCCGACCTCGCTGAAACCTTTGCAAATCTCACAAAGTATGATATCAAGCTCAATCCAGCAAAATGCACATTTGGAGTCCCTGGCGGAACGTTACTCGGTTTCTCATTTCCGAACGAGGGATCGATGCTAACCCAGAAAAGGTTGGTGCTATACTCCGAATCAAACTCCCTGTGTGTGTGCATGATGTCCAAAAGTTGACTGGATGTTTGGCCGCTCTAAGTCGATTCATTTCTCGCCTTGGTGAGAAGGTGCTTCCTATTTACCGACTGATGAAGAAGGCTGACAAGTTTGAGTGGACTGATGAAGCTGAAGCAGCATTTGCAGAGCTCAAAGCCCTGCTTTCCACCCAGCCGGTGTTAGCTGCCCCAATCAGCAAAGAACCTTTACTGCTTTACATTGCAGCCACTGGAAAAGTTGTAAGTACTGTGCTCACGGTCGAGCGAGATGAAGAAGGAAAGACATACAAAGTTCAGCGCCCAGTGTACTACCTCTCTGAAGTTTTGACCCCTTCGAAGCAAAGAGATTCACACTATCAGAAGCTTGTGTATGGGATATACATGACTGCGAAGAAGGTTGTTCACTATTTCTCTGATCACTCCATTATAGTCGTCAGCGACGCACCACTATCAGAGATTCTGAACAATAGAGATGCAACCGGTCGAGTGGCCAAATGGGCGATTGAACTCCTTCCCTTAGGCATTGAGTTTGAAAGAAAGAAAGCAATCAAATCCCAAGCAATAGCTGATTTCTTGGCCGAGTGGATCGAACAGCAACTGTCGACTCAAGTTCACTCGGAACACTGGACCATGTTTTTTGATGGCTCTAAGATGTTGAATGGTTCCGGTGCTGGGGTAGTATTGGTATCCCCCCGAGGAGACAAACTCAGCTATGTCCTTCAGATTCACTTTGATTCTTCTAACAATGAAGCCGAATACGAAGCACTTCTGTATGGGTTACGTATGGCCATTTCACTCGGCGTCCGCCGCCTCATGGTCTACGGCGACTCAGATTTCGTAGTCAATAAAGTGATGAAGGAATGGGATGTCAGAAGTCCAGCCATGACAGGTTATTGCAATACAATAAGAAAGCTGGAGAAGAAGTTTGAGGGGTTGGAGCTTCATCACATACCCTGACTGAAAAACCAAGCAGCCGACGATCTGGCAAAGATAGGGTCCAAGAGGGGTGCCATTCCCAGTAATGTGTTCTTGGAACATTTACATGCACCTTCAGTACAAGAATATCCCTTCACTAAAGAGCCCCCGCAACCGAAGAGTGCCATAGATCCGACTGAAGTGGAAGTCCCTGTCGTGGTCGACTTGATCATGGAAGTTTTGGTTATCACCCCCGACTGTAGTACCGTATATTGCATATATTCTCAGGAAAGAACTCCCAGAGGATGAACAAGAGGCTAGGCAGATCGTCCGTCGATCCAAAGCCTTCACAGTAATCAGAGGGCAGTTGTTCAGAGAGAGCACGACTGGAGTCTGTCAGAAATGTATAACGCAAGAAGAAGGTCAAGTGATCCTCAATGATATCCACTCGGGGACCTGTGGTCACCATGCATCCTCTCGGACCATAGTGGCCAAAGCATACCGAGCAGGTTTTTTCTGGCCACGAGCTAATGAGATGGCAAAGGAGATAGTGGACAAGTGCGAAGGATGCCAGTTTTACTCCAACATGTCTCACAAGCCTGCGTCAGCCCTAAAGACCATTCCACTTGTCTAGCCTTTCGCAGTCTGGGGCTTGTACATGGTCGGCCCACTCAGAACTGGAAGAAGCGGATTCACCCATGTGCTAGTGGCAGTCGACAAATTCACTAAATGGATTGAGGCTAAGCGAACAAGAACCTTGAAGCCAGCACTGCTGTTACCTTCATCAGAGAGTTAACCTTCAGATATGGTGTTCCTCACAGCATCGTCACTCACAATGGATCGAACTTCAATTCTGATGAGTTCAGAGCTTTCTGTGCTTCTTAAGGAACACGAGTCGACTACGCCTTAGTCGCTCACCCTCAGTCGAATGGACAAGCAGAGAGAGCAAATGGATTGATTCTTAAAGGCTTGAAACCTCGACTGATGCGTGACCTCAAGCACGCAGCAGGAGCATGGGTTGATGAACTTCCATCAGTCTTATGGGGTCTGAGAACAACTCCAAACCGGTTGACTGGTCGAACTCCGGTCTTCCTAGTCTATGGAGCTGAAGCAGTACTCCCGAGTGATTTGCTTCACAATGCCCCCCCGAGTTGAGCTTTTCTTAGAAAACGAAGCAAAGCAAGCACGCCAAGATGCAATTGACCTCTTGGAAGAGGAAAGAGAGATGGCCCTGATCCGGTCGACCATCTATCACCAAGACCTGCGACGATCCCACGCCAAGAATGTGAGAGGTCGAGCATTTGAAGAGGGAGACTTGGTTCTCCGAGTAGATCAACAGAAGCCACACAAGCTTGCTCCTACTTGGGAAGGTCCCTTCATCGTCACCAGGGTACTCCACAATGGAGCATACAATCTGTACAATGTTGAGCACAAGAGAGACGAGCCCTGAGCTTGGAATGCGGAGCTGCTCCGTCCCTTTTACACTTGAGGATTCAGTTGGCCAGGATGTAATAAAAGATGCATTTTGTAGTTTTGGTTATCAAAGTCAAGAGTTTTTCGATTTATCAAAATGTGTGTTATTGATATTTGTGTCTAAAATCCCCAAGTGGGTGACTTAGCTGCGAATCCGCTTCGCCTAAGTTTTCAAAAATCTTGCCGAGTGGAAGGTCAGCCTCCCACTCGGGAGCTTAGTTGAGAATCCGATTCGCCTAAGTAATCAAAATCCTACCGAGTGGTGAGCAAGCCTCTCACTCGGGAGCTTAGCTATAGTCCAGTACTCGCCTAAGTTATTAAAATCTTACCGAGTGGTGAGCAAGCATCTCACTCGGGGGCTTAGCTGCAGTCCAGTACTCGCCTAAGATATTAAAATCCTACCGAGTGGTGAGCAACCCTCTCACTCGGGGGCTTAGCTGCAGTCCAGTACTCGCCTAAGTTATTAAAATCCTACCGAGTGGTGAGCAACCCTCTCACTCGGGGGCTTAGCTGCAGTCCAGTACTCGCCTAAGTTATTAAAATCCTACCGAGTGGTGAGCAAGCCTCTCACTCGGGAGCTTAGCTGCAGTCCAGTACTTGCCTAAGTTATTAAAATCCTACCGAGTGGTGAGCAAGCCTCTCACTCGGGGGCTTAGCTGCAGTCCAGTACTCGCCTAAGTTATTAAAATCCTACCGAGTGGTGAGCAACCCTCTCACTCGGGGGCTTAGCTGCAGTCCAGTACTCGCCTAAGTTATTAAAATCCTACCGAGTGGTGAGCAAGGCTCTCACTCGGGAGCTTAGCTGCAATCCAGTACTCGCCTAAGTTATTAAAATCCTACAGAGTGGTGAGCAACCCTTTCACTTGGGGCCTTAACTGCAGTCCAGTACTCGCCTAAGTTATTAAAATCCTATCGAGTGGTGAGCAACCCTCTCACTCAGGGGCTTAGCTGCAGTCCAGTACTCGCCTAAGTTATTAAAATTCTACCGAGTGGTGAGCAACCCTATCACTCGGGGGCTTAGCTGCAGTCCAGTACTCGCCTAAGTTATTAAAATCCTACTGAGTGGTGAGCAACCCTGTCACTCGGGGGCTTAGCTGCAGTCCAGTACTCGCCTAAGTTATTAAAATCCTACCGAGTGATGAACAACCCTCTCACTCGGAGGCTTAGCAACAGTCCAGTACTCGCCTAAGTTATTAAAATCCTACCGAGTGGTGAGCAACCCTCTCACTCGGGGGCTTAGCTGCAGTCCAGTACTCGCCTAAGTTATTAAAATCCTACCGAGTGGTGAGCAACCCTCTCACTCGGGGGCTTAGCTGCAGTCCAGTACTCGCCTAAGTTATTTAAATCCTACCGAGTCGTGAGCAACCCTCTCACTCGGGGGCTTAGCTGCAGTCCAATACTCGCCTAAGTTATTAAAATCCTACCGAGTGGTGAGCAAGCCTCTCACTCGGGGTCTTAGCTGCAGTCCAGTACTCACCTAAGTTATTAAAATCCTACCGAGTGGTGAGCAACCCTCTCACTTGGGGCCTTAGCTGCAGTCCAGTACTCGCCTAAGTTATTAAAATCCTATCGAGTGGTGAGCAACCCTCTCACTCGGGGGCTTAGCTGAAGTACAGTACTCGCCTAAGTTATTAAAATTCTACCGAGTGGTGAGCAACCCTATCACTCGGGGGCTTAGCTGCAGTCCAGTACTCGCCTAAGTTATTAAAATCCTACCGAGTGGTGAGCAACCCTGTCACTCGGGGGCTTAGCTGCAGTCCAGTACTCGCCTAAGTTATTAAAATCCTACCGAGTGATGAACAACCCTCTCACTCGGAGGCTTAGCAACAGTCTAGTACTCGCCTAAGTTATTAAAATCCTACCGAGTGGTGAGCAACCCTCTCACTCGGGGGCTTAGCTGCAGTCCAGTAGTCGCCTAAGTTATTAAAACCCTACCGAGTGGTGAGCAACCCTCTCACTCGGGGGCTTAGCTGCAGTCCAGTACTCGCCTAAGTTATTGAAATCCTACCGAGTGGTGAGCAACCCTCTCACTCGGGGGCTTAGCTGCAGTCCAATACTCGCCTAAGTTATTAAAATCCTACCGAGTGGTGAGCAAGCCTCTCACTCGGGGTCTTAGCTGCAGTCCAGTACTCACCTAAGTTATTAAAATCCTACCGAGTGGTGAGCAACCCTCTCACTTGGGGCCTTAGCTGCAGTCCAGTACTCGCCTAAGTTATTAAAATCCTATCGAGTGGTGAGCAACCCTCTCACTCGGGGGCTTAGCTGAAGTACAGTACTCGCCTAAGTTATTAAAATTCTACCGAGTGGTGAGCAACCCTCTCACTCGGGGGCTTAGCTGCAGTCCAGTACTCGCCTAAGTTGTTAAAATCCTACCGAGTGGTGAGCAACCCTCTCACTCGGGGGCTTAGCTGCAGTCCAGTACTCGCCTAAGTTATTAAAATCCTACCGAGTGGTGAACAACCCTCTATCTCGGAGGCTTAGCAATAGTCCAGTACTCGCCTAAGTTATTAAAATCCTACCGAGTGGTGAGCAACCCTCTCACTCGGGGGCTTAGCTGCAGTCCAGTTCTCGCCTAAGTTATTAAAATCCTACCGAGTGGTGAGCAAGCCTCTCACTCGGGGGCTTAGCTGCAGTCCAGTACTCGCCTAAGTTATTAAAATCCTACCGAGTGGTGAGCAACCCTCTCACTCGGGGGCTTAGCTGCAGTCCAGTACTCGCCTAAGTTATTAAAATCCTACCGAGTGGTGAGCAAGGCTCTCACTCGGGAGCTTAGCTGCAATCCAGTACTCGCCTAAGTTATTAAAATCCTACAGAGTGGTGAGCAACCCTTTCACTTGGGGCCTTAACTGCAGTCCAGTACTCGCCTAAGTTATTAAAATCCTATCGAGTGGTGAGCAACCCTCTCACTCAGGGGCTTAGCTGCAGTCCAGTACTCGCCTAAGTTATTAAAATTCTACCGAGTGGTGAGCAACCCTATCACTCGGGGGCTTAGCTGCAGTCCAGTACTCGCCTAAGTTATTAAAATCCTACTGAGTGGTGAGCAACCCTGTCACTCGGGGGCTTAGCTGCAGTCCAGTACTCGCCTAAGTTATTAAAATCCTACCGAGTGATGAACAACCCTCTCACTCGGAGGCTTAGCAACAGTCCAGTACTCGCCTAAGTTATTAAAATCCTACCGAGTGGTGAGCAACCCTCTCACTCGGGGGCTTAGCTGCAGTCCAGTACTCGCCTAAGTTATTAAAATCCTACCGAGTGGTGAGCAACCCTCTCACTCGGGGGCTTAGCTGCAGTCCAGTACTCGCCTAAGTTATTTAAATCCTACCGAGTGGTGAGCAACCCTCTCACTTGGGGCCTTAGCTGCAGTCCAGTACTCGCCTAAGTTATTAAAATCCTATCGAGTGGTGAGCAACCCTCTCACTCGGGGGCTTAGCTGAAGTACAGTACTCGCCTAAGTTATTAAAATTCTACCGAGTGGTGAGCAACCCTATCACTCGGGGGCTTAGCTGCAGTCCAGTACTCGCCTAAGTTATTAAAATCCTACCGAGTGGTGAGCAACCCTGTCACTCGGGGGCTTAGCTGCAGTCCAGTACTCGCCTAAGTTATTAAAATCCTACCGAGTGATGAACAACCCTCTCACTCGGAGGCTTAGCAACAGTCTAGTACTCGCCTAAGTTATTAAAATCCTACCGAGTGGTGAGCAACCCTCTCACTCGGGGGCTTAGCTGCAGTCCAGTAGTGGCCTAAGTTATTAAAACCCTACCGAGTGGTGAGCAACCCTCTCACTCGGGGGCTTAGCTGCAGTCCAGTACTCGCCTAAGTTATTGAAATCCTACCGAGTGGTGAGCAACCCTCTCACTCGGGGGCTTAGCTGCAGTCCAATACTCGCCTAAGTTATTAAAATCCTACCGAGTGGTGAGCAAGCCTCTCACTCGGGGTCTTAGCTGCAGTCCAGTACTCGCCTAAGTTATTAAAATCCTACCGAGTGGTGAACAACCCTCTATCTCGGAGGCTTAGCAATAGTCCAGTACTCGCCTAAGTTATTAAAATCCTACCGAGTGGTGAGCAACCCTCTCACTCGGGGGCTTAGCTGCAGTCCAGTTCTCGCCTAAGTTATTAAAATCCTACCGAGTGGTGAGCAAGCCTCTCACTCGGGGGCTTAGCTGCAGTCCAGTACTCGCCTAAGTTATTAAAATCCTACCGAGTGGTGAGCAACCCTCTCACTCGGGGGCTTAGCTGCAGTCCAGTACTCGCCTAAGTTATTAAAATCCTACCGAGTGGTGAGCAAGGCTCTCACTCGGGAGCTTAGCTGCAATCCAGTACTCGCCTAAGTTATTAAAATCCTACAGAGTGGTGAGCAACCCTTTCACTTGGGGCCTTAACTGCAGTCCAGTACTCGCCTAAGTTATTAAAATCCTATCGAGTGGTGAGCAACCCTCTCACTCAGGGGCTTAGCTGCAGTCCAGTACTCGCCTAAGTTATTAAAATTCTACCGAGTGGTGAGCAACCCTATCACTCGGGGGCTTAGCTGCAGTCCAGTACTCGCCTAAGTTATTAAAATCCTACTGAGTGGTGAGCAACCCTGTCACTCGGGGGCTTAGCTGCAGTCCAGTACTCGCCTAAGTTATTAAAATCCTACCGAGTGATGAACAACCCTCTCACTCGGAGGCTTAGCAACAGTCCAGTACTCGCCTAAGTTATTAAAATCCTACCGAGTGGTGAGCAACCCTCTCACTCGGGGGCTTAGCTGCAGTCCAGTACTCGCCTAAGTTATTAAAATCCTACCGAGTGGTGAGCAACCCTCTCACTCGGGGGCTTAGCTGCAGTCCAGTACTCGCCTAAGTTATTTAAATCCTACCGAGTCGTGAGCAACCCTCTCACTCGGGGGCTTAGCTGCAGTCCAATACTCGCCTAAGTTATTAAAATCCTACCGAGTGGTGAGCAAGCCTCTCACTCGGGGTCTTAGCTGCAGTCCAGTACTCACCTAAGTTATTAAAATCCTACCGAGTGGTGAGCAACCCTCTCACTTGGGGCCTTAGCTGCAGTCCAGTACTCGCCTAAGTTATTAAAATCCTATCGAGTGGTGAGCAACCCTCTCACTCGGGGGCTTAGCTGAAGTACAGTACTCGCCTAAGTTATTAAAATTCTACCGAGTGGTGAGCAACCCTATCACTCGGGGGCTTAGCTGCAGTCCAGTACTCGCCTAAGTTATTAAAATCCTACCGAGTGGTGAGCAACCCTGTCACTCGGGGGCTTAGCTGCAGTCCAGTACTCGCCTAAGTTATTAAAATCCTACCGAGTGATGAACAACCCTCTCACTCGGAGGCTTAGCAACAGTCTAGTACTCGCCTAAGTTATTAAAATCCTACCGAGTGGTGAGCAACCCTCTCACTCGGGGGCTTAGCTGCAGTCCAGTAGTCGCCTAAGTTATTAAAACCCTACCGAGTGGTGAGCAACCCTCTCACTCGGGGGCTTAGCTGCAGTCCAGTACTCGCCTAAGTTATTGAAATCCTACCGAGTGGTGAGCAACCCTCTCACTCGGGGGCTTAGCTGCAGTCCAATACTCGCCTAAGTTATTAAAATCCTACCGAGTGGTGAGCAAGCCTCTCACTCGGGGTCTTAGCTGCAGTCCAGTACTCACCTAAGTTATTAAAATCCTACCGAGTGGTGAGCAACCCTCTCACTTGGGGCCTTAGCTGCAGTCCAGTACTCGCCTAAGTTATTAAAATCCTATCGAGTGGTGAGCAACCCTCTCACTCGGGGGCTTAGCTGAAGTACAGTACTCGCCTAAGTTATTAAAATTCTACCGAGTGGTGAGCAACCCTCTCACTCGGGGGCTTAGCTGCAGTCCAGTACTCGCCTAAGTTGTTAAAATCCTACCGAGTGGTGAGCAACCCTCTCACTCGGGGGCTTAGCTGCAGTCCAGTACTCGCCTAAGTTATTAAAATCCTACCGAGTGGTGAACAACCCTCTATCTCGGAGGCTTAGCAATAGTCCAGTACTCGCCTAAGTTATTAAAATCCTACCGAGTGGTGAGCAACCCTCTCACTCGGGGGCTTAGCTGCAGTCCAGTTCTCGCCTAAGTTATTAAAATCCTACCGAGTGGTGAGCAACCCTCTCACTCGGGGGCTTAGCTGCAGTCCAGTACTCGCCTAAGTTATTAAAATCCTACCGAGTGGTGAGCAACCCTCTCACTCGGGGGCTTAGCTGCAGTCCAGTACTAGCCTAAGTTATTAAAATCCTACCGAGTGGTGAGCAACCATCTCACTCGGGGCTTAGCTGCAATCCAGTACTCGCCTAAGTTATTAAAATCTTACCGAGTGGTGAACAACCCTCTCACTCGGAGGCTTAGTTGCAGTCCAGTACTCGCCTAAGTTATTAAAATCCTACCGAGTGGTGAACAACCCTCTCACTCGGAGGCTTAGCTGCAGTCCAGTACTCGCCTAAGTACGATGTATGCTCCATCCTTATCCGTAAGGACGACGAGGTGCAGGTCGACTACTGCCTTCTCCTCTGAGCCCCGCCACAAGTACAACATGCGCTCCGTCCTTATCCGCAAGGAAGACGAGGTACAAGTCGACTGAGGTCTTCCGACTCAGAACTGCATCTCAAGATTGGTAATAGACCGGGTGAAAAACAAGTTCCACTCGGAGATCGAAACACGAGCAAATGTGGAAATAAACCAAGTTCAGATACGTCTTAAAAGTGTCCCCAGCCATGGACAAAAGAGCTCGGACTTCAAGCCCAAAGGAGTTTATGGTTACAGGATCACTCGGCATTCCGAGGCAAATTTAAAGGATAGTACTCGGGCCCAAGCCCGAAAGAAGTTTCACTATTACAAAACCACTCGGCATCCCGGCGCAAATTTAAAGCAAGGCATAAAGTTTTTCACTCCGCAGCGGGAGGACTAGCAGGTTCCACAAACTCATCCAAGTCGATTTCGTCCGCGATCTGAGTGGCTGCGTCAATGAAAGTCTCCAGGAAGGACTGGAAGTTGAGTTTCTTGGTGTTGGCGACTTGGAGCGCGGCGAGCTTATCTTCCTTCACGTCCTTACAGTGGACCCGGACTAGAGACAAAGCCACATCAGCTCCGCAGTGAGCAGAAGATTTTTTCCACTCCAGCACTCGGTCTGGGATTTGGTTGAGTCGGATCATCAAAGACTCCAAGTCATTCTGAAGGGTAGTGTTGGACCAAAGAGTTGAGTCGACTCGGGAAACTGCCACTTTCAGTCGGGCGATGCAGTCAGTCATGCTCGACAGACGAGACTCCAGTCGGAGCACGTGCATGGCAGCTTCGTCTTTGATGGGGGATTTGATGGGGTCAAAATTTGTCTCCACCCGCCCAGTCTCCTCTTCAAAGTTCGGGAAAAACTCTGCGTGCAGGAATGGAATGTGAGTCGACAGAAGCTTGATGAATCGACAATGAAAAAACAATCGGAAAAAGGTACCTTCAAGCATGAGAGACAGTTTTTGGGCAAGCCCACTCAGATAGACCTCTAGATCCTTCCTCTTCCGCGACAACTCACTGGCTTTATCTGTCAAGGCGTCCTTGTCCTTCTTCAGTCGAGTGGATTCTTTGTTGGCCTCCTCAAGTGCAGTTTTCAGCTTGATGATTTCCTCCTCAAGCTTCCCGACTGAGGCGAGCTTCTCTTCGGCGAGCTTCGTCTTTTCAAGTGCTGCCTTCTGTGCCTCAGCCAGGTCACGGTCCTTTTTCTCCAGAGCTTCCTTCATTTTCTCTGCAAGAGATGACAGTCGAGTGAGAACAAGAGATGGAAAGACAGGACAAAGACAGTAAACTAAATCCTCACCCAACATACCAACTGCTCCGTCTTGGGCTTTCTTCAGATTCTCCTGGGCAAGCTTCAGATCCAAGTTGAGCTGGATCTGCTTCTTCTCCAGCTCGGCATAACGAGCCCCGTGCTCACAAGATTTCTGCAAAAACAAGCAGTCAGTCGACGAGCTTACAGTTCAATTGCTTCCGAGCAACAAAAGGCAAATCCAACAGTTCTAAGACTACTGCCGAATGAAACATCCAACAGTACTCTCGGGGACAACACCCAGTTGGTGCACTTAGCGTGCCCCCACTGGTTCAGATACCACTCGGCAAGGTACGCCTTGGCCGAGTAAAAAAAAGAAGACAAAAGAGTCGAACAATTTTTAGACCGTCGCCGACTGCCCGCAGTCGACCACGGTCTCGGGGACTACACCCAGTGGGTGCACTTAGCATGCCCCCAGTGGTTCAGATACCACTCGGGAAGGTCCGCCTTGGCCGAGTGAAGAATTTTAAATTGCTCAGACCATAGCCGACTGCCCGCAGTCAACCATGGTCTCGGGGACTACACCCAGTGGGTGCACTCAGCGTGCCCCCACTCGAAAGTCAGTAGATTCAACTAAGTCGACCGAAGAAAAAAGGGATTACTCCAAAGAAAAATCAGAAACACCCAGTGGGTGTACAGACCCGAAACGCAGACAGATGAAAAAAAGTCTTGGAAAGAGTTTTCAGATACCATATCCTAACAGGACAAGCTGACAAGTCGGGAAAACATCAACTAGCCTGGACGTTGCTTTGAAGAGCTGAACTGGCGTCGTAGACCGCCTGGCTAGCCTCCCGAGCCACCTTCATCTGCTCCATCGTCAGACCTGCTTGGCGTATGGCCTCCTTGGCAGCCTCCACTTGATCCTCAGGGACATGGTGTGCAGCGAGGAGTGAAGGAGTTTTAGTCAGAAGCGGCACAGCCGACGGCGCAGTCGATGACGAAGGCTGGGTGCTCGTCAAAGGATCAACAATGGTGACCGCGGGTCGAGTGACGTGGCCTCCCTCCTGAGCCGCCGACTCCACCACAGGCGTCGACTGAAGTGCCTTCCCCGCTGCTGCTCTCCTGTCCTTCTGAGTGACCAGGGGCGCTTCATCATCATCATCGGGGAGGTTGATAATTTGACGCGGAGCTGCAGAAAGAAGAATCTAACATGAGAAAAGCAATCGACCGGTAGCAATTCTGACCAACCCTGATAAAGCTGCGAAGAACTGTACCTAGGTTGGAGGTGGCAGCGTCTTCCGTTTCCTCACCCTTGTTCTTCGGGCCAGAGATATCCGAGGTTGCAGGACTGCGGTCGCCAAAATTTCAGTCGGCCATATCGGTGAATCGACCAAGACTCGGTTCACAATAATTGAGGAGTTCAAGTTCAAGATCTTACGCAGAGACAGTGGGGATGATCACTTTGATCCTTGGCAAAGTTTTGGCTGGCTTGGACGATGAAGCCTTCTGTTGCTTTGGCACCTTCTCAATCGGCGTCGGAGAGACTGGTCAAGGGCGTTTGGGTAGCCGGCTGGTCGGCGGAACAACCTTGCCACGATCGTTTAATGGGTGGTGGGCGAATTTGGATCGACTGGCCTTACGAGGCGGGGAGTCGGCATCGTCTTCATCGCTCTGATCGTTGCTGCTCCCTTCCTCTTTGCCGCCGCTCTCGCCGCTTTCCCTCCGCGCTCCCTCCTTCTTCGTCCTCGCTCGGCTTCTGCGCGCCATTCGGCATCGAGTACCACTTGACTATCTCCTGAAAGACAACAAGTAAGATAATCGTCAGTCGACTGATAATCAATAGTAGCATGATGATTAAACAAAGTACTCGACGGCTTTGGATCATACCTTGTCGACCTCGTACTGGTCGCTGAGAGGAACGATCCTCCGGGACCCTCTGGGATTGTCCTTACTGCCGGTGATACACCTCAACTGCACCTCCAACATCTCCTCTGAGATCTCCTATGGGTGAATCCGAGTGGTGTCATTGGGGTCTGTATACAACCACATAGGGTGGTCTCGGTACTGAAGCAGTTGGATGCGCCGCTTGAGGAAGGTCTCCAGCAGGTCCATGCCAGTTACTCCCTCTCGGACATGCTCCACGACCATGTCGACTAACACCTTCACCTGCGCCTTCTCCTCTGGAGCCACTTTCAGAGCAGCAGGCTTTTCCACTCGGGCCAAGGAAAAAGGGGGAAGGCCGGTCGAGTGCTCTGGGGTCGTTTTGTCTTGGCAATAGAACCAGGTCGATTGCCATCCCTGAACTGACTCAGGAAGCGTCATGGGCGGAAAACAACTCTTTCCTCTCATTTGGATCGCCAGACCCCCGCACATCTGGACGACCTTGGTCTTTTCATCACTCGCACTACTAGAAAAACGGCTATAGGTAATATCACTGTTAGTGGCGCACCAGAGATGTGGTGCGCCACTACTATATAGCAGTGGCGCACCACAAACAGGTGCTCCACTAATAGTGACATTACTAGTGGCGCACCAGGTGTGGGGTGCGCCACTACTATTTTTTTGAACAGTAACCAGCCATGCCCAGGCTTACCAGTGGCGCACCAGGACAAGGTGCGCCACTACTATTTTTGATAGTAGTGGCGCACCTTGCCCTGGTGCGCCACTACTATTTTTTTGAACAGTAGCCAGCCATGCCCAGGATTACCAGTGGCGCACCAGGCCATGGTGCGCCACTACTATTTTTGATAGTAGTGGCGCACGTTGCCCTGGTGCGCCACTGGTAAGGCTGGGCGTGGTGGTCCAAAAAAAACATAGCAGTGGCGCACCCCTTCACTGGTGCGCCACTAGTATTCCTGGCTACTAGTGGCGCACCAGTGAAGGGGTGCGCCACTGGTAACCTGGGAGCAGTAGCTATAATTAGGCAGCCACACCTACCACACACTCACTTTCCCCCCTCCACCAAAACAGATTTGGTCTTCTTGCTCCTCCTCCTCACCTCATTTGCACCATAGATTCACCCAAATTAAGTGGTTAAATTTCCTTTTTTTGATAGGTAAGTAAGGGGAAAGCTTTCTTTATGTTCTAGATCTACTTTTCTCTCCGTCTCCAACAACGTACACACTTTTTATGGCCTAGAGATCTACGTATGTTTGTGGTGTTGCATATGTTTGTGTTTGCAGGTACCGGTATTTGAAATGCGATAGTTGCCAATATTTTGCCGGAATGTTGATTCATTTCCGTTTCGGCAAGAATTTGGCACTATATGCATTCTTTTTGGTCCTATTTTTAGGCAAAGTCATGCCAAATTTTTTTTTGTTCTAAAATATCATTTTGCTCTACCCCGCAGGCGACCATGGTCCGCACGATGACCGAAGGCATCGTAAATAGGTTTTTGAGCTCCGCGAAGGCCGAGATGCTTCAAAAGAACGAGACGGAGATAAGATGTCCGTGTCGAAGATGCAAGCTGAAGAGCCTTATTGCGGACCCGGATTCCGGGCAGGTGCGGGACCACTTGCTCTTGCGTGGTTTCATGGATGGCTATCGGTGGCAAGGTGATGAAGATGACTATGAAGTCATCCATGGGGGCCGGGCAAGCAGAAAAAAGGAAGGGCAGCAAGACAATAGCGGCGAGGGCGGGCGAGAAGACGAAGAATCTCCAGGACATGATCACGAAGTAGATGCAGGACTTTTCGAGGTCATGCTGACTGCAGCATGGAATATTTGGATTCTCAGGAATGGGAGGATCTTCAGGGGAGAGCAGGCTCGTTTTGCTACCTGGCGATGCAATTTTGTACATGATATCCTCCTCCTATCCCACAGACTTAACAGTTCTCTTCGAGCGCAATTGTTAGCCTGGGTTAATGCTCTTCTGTAAATCTTCTAGGATAGCTTCTTCTTAACTTATATCTTCTAATTATAGGTAAGTTGTATATATGACTCATTTCTGCTTCGGCACTTTCCCAGTGCTTTGTAATTTGCTGGACTTTTTTTTTATAATAAATGGGCTGTGGGGTCTTACCCCACAGTAAATAGTCAAAAAAAGTAGATGCAGGACACGGTCATCATGTAGAAGATGCCGGACATGATGATGAGGAAGATCAAGACGAAGGGCATGATCATGAAGATGAAGATGCCGGAGCAGACGACGATGGACCATCGATGGGCTGGGTGCATGGCCATCATATTCAAGAGCTGCTTCGCAAGCAGACGGGTAACGCAAGAGCTGCCGCCCGAGAGAAAGCCAAGCTGGATCAACTGGAGACAGACGCGGTTACTCCATTGTATGAAGGATGCAAGCCCGAGGATACCCGCCTGAAAGTAACGCTCATGGCTCTGGAGATGAAGGTAAAACACAAAATGACGGACGCATGCTTCGACGAGAACATGTCATTCTGGCACGAACGTCTTCCGAAGGGGAACAAGTGCCCGACCAGTTTGGAGGAGGCGAAGAAAATCGTGTGTCCTCTGGATTTACCGCACGTGAAATACCATGTCTGCATGAACAATTGCATCATTTATCGGGGCGAGCACGCGGAGTCTACCATATGTCCGGTGTGCGGCGTCACTCGATACAAGAAGAGGAAGAAAGCTCCTCGAAAAGTGGTGTGGTACTTTCCGATCACTCCTCGTCTGCAGCGGTATTTCGCGGATCCTAAGGTAGCAAAGCTCCTGCGTTGGCACGCGGATAGGGAGGAGAAGAAGCGAGAAGATGACGCAAATGATCCGGAGATAGATAAAAAAGACAAGATGCTGAGTCACCCTAAGGATGCGAGCCAGTGGCAAGCGTTGAATTTTGAATACCCAGAATTTGGGAAGGATCCAAGGAACATCGTGCTCGGCGCGAGCACCGATGGAGTCAATCCGTTTGGCAGCCAGAGAAGCACACATAGCACCTGGCCTGTGTTTGTGTGGATGTACAACCTTCCCCCCTGGTTGTGCATGAAGAGGAAGTACATTCACATGAGTATGCTAATTGAAGGGCCGAAACAACCAGGGAACGACATCAATCTGTATCTGGGGCTGCTGAAGGAGGAGCTAGACACGCTGTGGAAAACGCCAGCCAATACGTGGGACGCCGCAGAGAAAGAATATTTCCCTATGAGAGCCGCACTGCTCACGACGGTGCACGACTATCTCGGTTACGGATATCTCGCGGGGCAGGTAGTCCATGGATTTTCTGGATGCGTACGGTGCATGGATGACACAACGTATCGCCAGCTAGATAGAGATCCCGGGTCTTCGAAAACCGTGTTCATGGGACATCGAAGGTGGCTTCGCGACGATGACGCATGGAGAAAACGCAAGGATCTGTTCGATGGTGAAACCGAACCCCAAAGACCCCCACGTACGAGGAGCGGCGAGGAAATAGACGAGCTGTTGAAAAATTGGAAAGAGTGCCCACCGCCGGGAAAGAAGCGAAAGGCGCCAGAGCCGCTGCTGAAGGTATGGAAAACGAGGTCTGTTTTCTGGGACTTGCCGTACTGGAAGATCCTCCGTGTGCCTCACAGCCTTGATGTCATGCATATCACGAAGAACGTGTGCGAGAGTCTGCTTGGTACCCTGCTCAACATGCCAGAGAGGACCAAAGATGGGCCGAAAGCAAGGGCAGACTTGCAAAAAATGGGCATCAGGGAGGAGCTCTGGCGCCCTAATGATGATGATGATGATGATGATGATGATGAGGCGAAGGACACGGAAAGTCATCGCAAAGGCAAAAAGGCCAAGAAGATCGAATATGACTACCCTCCCGCGTGCTTCACTCTAAGTCAGAAGGAGATCGAGCAGTTTTTCACCTGCCTCGTAGGAGTAAAACTTCCTTACGGTTACGCGGGGAAGATAAGCAGATACCTAGACTCAGCCAAGCAGAAGTTCAGCGGGATGAAGTCTCACGACTGTCACGTGCTGATGACGCAGATACTTCCAGTTGCAATCCGTGGGATCATGGACGCGCACGTCCGTGACACGCTATTTGGCCTATGCAACTTTTTCGACGTCATCTCTCGGAAGTCGGTTGGCGTGAGGCAACTCAGAAGGCTACAGGAAGAGATCGTGGTGATACTATGCGAGCTTGAGATGTACTTCCCGCCCGCATTCTTCGACGTTATGGTGCATCTGCTAGTCCATATAGTGGAGGATATCATCCAACTCGGGCCGACGTTCCTGCACAGCATGATGCCGTTCGAAAGGATGAATGGTGTCATCAAAGGATACGTTCGCAACATGTCACGTCCAGAGGGAAGCATAGCCAGGGGCTTTCTGACCGAAGAGTGCATCTCGTACTGCACGAATTATCTAGGCATCGAGAACCCCGTTGGTCTGCCCGTCAACAGGCACCTCGGCAGGCTCGCTGGATGGGGTCACCGCGAGGGTCGCCGCGAAATGCATGTCGACTTCATGGGTCGACTCGCCGACTTTGAAAGAGCAAACCTAGTCGCGCTACAACACATAGACGTGGTCGATCCTTGGGTGGTAGAGCACAAAATCTTTATTGAGAAGACGTACAATGACCGAGGCCAACAGAGGACGGAGGGAGCTATAATCAAAGAGCACAACTCATGTTTCACGCGTTGGTTCAAGGAGAAGCTTCTGTCGTACCCTTTACATGAGGATTCTTCCGCGGAAGAAAAACTCATATTCGCCTTGTCACAGGGCGCCGAGCACAACCTGATGACCTATGAGGCGTACGATATCAACGGCTACACATTCTACACCGAGGAAAAGGACATGAAGAGCGATTATCAGAACTCCGGGGTAACGATGGAATCCTACACCGGTAACGACAAGGACAGATACTACGGAAGGATCGAGGAGATCTGGGAGCTGAGCTACGCTGGAGAGAAGGTCCCGATGTTCCGTGTCAGATGGGCCAAGAGCGTCCTAAAAGAAGACCGGTATTTCACCACCATGGTTATACCCGAAGCCAAATCCAAGACCGCGGGCGCAAACGTCACCGTGAAAAATGAGCCATGGGTACTGGCTTCCAAAGTGGACCAATGCTTCTTCATTACCGACCCGCCAAAGCCCAGTCGTGTTGTCGTGAGGAGAGGCAAAAGGAACATCATCGGAATGGATGGAGTCGCCAATGAGCAAGACTTTGACAAGTACGGCGACCCGAAGATGGAAGATGACGACGATGATGAAGTACCATACACCACAAGAAGAAGCAGGACCACCCTACCTAAAGGACGTCCGTTCAAGAGAAGATCAATTCAAGGGGTTCCGGGGCTAAATTATTCAACCGCGAGGAAGAAGGGCAAGAAGATTGTGAAAAGATAGCTAAGATTGAATCACGACGTGTCGGTCGCGTGTGTGTGTGTGTCAGTGGCAAGCTCAATTATTACATGCAACTAAATTATTACATGTATCACTTGATTTCAACCATTATTAAAGATCTTTTAAACATTATATTACTTTACATGCAAACTCAATCTTAATTTGACGACTGTTATTTCATGTCAATCTTTGATGACTGTTATTTCATCTCACTTGATTTCAACCATGCCATAGCATTGTAAATGATTCTATATTGTGATTGAGTAAAGGAGATGCATTGTAAAAAAATTATACGCCCTACTTTTAGGAATGGAGGGAGTATTAAAATTGCCATGTGTTTATTTTAAAGTGTTTGGATGTTTATCATAAGGTTAAAATAAAATTTTAAAAAATATGCAAAAAGTGGGGTTGCCAGGATTCGAACCTGGGTGGTTCTGTCCATAACCAACGCGCCAACCACTAGGCCATGTGTGTGGTTCTGTCCATAACCACACACACAATTCTTATGACTTTGATATTGAGCTGTTTATGGCGCACGACGTAAAAATGCGCCATTGATATCGATCTGTTATGGCGCATGTCCCCTGGTGCGCCATTGCTAGCTGGCCCTCCCCCTGCTTTCTCTTCTCCCCGCGCCTCCCTCTCCTCCCACTCCCGCACTTTGGACGAGAGCACCCAAATCCCCCCTCCCCGCCGCCCGCCCCCACCGCCGCCGCACTCCGCCCTCTCCCCCACCGCCGCCGCACTCCGCCCTCGCCCTCTCTCCTTCCCCGCATGCTGCCGGCCTGGACCGCGGCCGCGGACGACGACGAGGACGAGGAGGAGGAGGGGGACGTGTGCCGGATCTGCCGCAACCGCGGCGACGACGAGCACCCGCTGCGCTACCCCTGCGCCTGCGCTACCCCTCCTCCAACGCCCTCCTCCGACGACCTCCTCCGACGCCCTCCTCGTGAGTTCCCTTCCTCTCCCTCTCTCTTTCTAGGGTAGTCAAAATTCTAGTCAAACCAAACAGTTGGTATCATGTACATCCATACTCCGAATACTGCAGAGACTGAATTCTGCAGAGACTGCAGGTTCTTAATTACTCCCCCCTAGTATTCTTGTTTGTTCTAAATGCTGGACATAATCTGCTAGCTTTTTTGGGGCACATTACTTCTAACTGATCACATAATCTATACTTGAGTTAGTTTCTGACATCTTGGGTGTTAATCCAGAGAAAGATATCATTGAAGTTCATTGACGGATATTAAAATTTGATACCTGTGTCTGTTTGATTTTTGCAAGGGAAAATTAAAGGATTTGAACCATGTTTAATCTAAAAACACAAAGAACTACAGTACTTTCTTTAACCTCCAAAGTAACTGCCAAAGAGTGCTAGAATTAGTTTATTTTCTAAGGATTTGATACCTGTGTCTGTTTTTTGTAACAAAGTAAACATTTCAGACTTTCAGTGCTGGCCTTACTTTAAGCTATCATACATCAATGTTTGATACGTGTTGTTAATGCTCTACTTATTTTACTTGTCGATGCAGGGTTATGGAAAGGCTCCCGGGGTGAAGAATTGGTTTTGTTGGAGATGGACCTTAAAGGTGCGCCATTGTTCAACTGCCAATTATTTGTTGTTTTCAGTAAGACACAACCCTGTTGAAGTCTCACAATGATTTTTCCGCCTAGGTTTCATTAAGATTTTGTCACCTTGTTGGCAATGATAAAGGCTAATCAGTTTTAAGTTATTTCAGTGTGATAAATTTCTAAATAAGAAAGAAGTTATAGCACTGGATAGGTCGCCAGTCAGAGGTGGTGCTTGAAGGATCAGGCTGGTGAAGCGAACATTGTTCAGCCTACTGGTATGTGCCATTCTTATAGCAAGCTGCGTCAGTTCCAAGCTGCGTCAGTATGGATGTACATGACGCCATCAACTGTTTTATCAAAATTCTAGTCAAACCAGTGAGCTATTAGAAGGAAATATACACTGCAATACTACTGGTAGGTTTATACTACTGTTGTATTTTCTTTAAATGCAGTTATGCTGTTGGTCCTGTTACACTCCTAAAGTTCAGTTCGTCAGACATAAAGTGTTAAGTGGTTACTGTCAGTTGTTCTAGTATTCTAGTGTTCTAATGGCTTGGGTTGAATATCTACCAGTTGGTTTTTACCTAATTATCAATTGATGCTTACTTGTGAGAGAAAAACATGTGTAGTTAATTGAACTGAATGTGATTTCAGTTCTGACAGTGAACTGTCAAGTGTTGGCTAAATTCAGTTATGCAGTGTTGGTTCACTTCTATTACTGGTTATGCAACACTAGAGGTTCTACTCCTAATTGCCCTGGATCCAATGATCCCTAACTATTTAATTACCACTACTGCTACTCCTAAATCCTAATGGTTTGACTATAACCATATCATGTATTAATCAATTAATTCAGCTGGATGTATTTGTTAAGCGTGTCTTATTTACAGATTATAAACTTCAGTGTTCTCTTTGTCGGAACTAATTGAACTCACCTAATGGTTCTTCAGGAGGAGTTTGAGGAGTACGCGGAGAAGACCAAGACGCTGCCCGACACCACCACCAACGAGAGCAAGCTCTGCCTGTTGAAGTAAATCTTCGGGCCCAACAAACAAGCTCCAGCTCCAGGAGAAGGAGGTTTGGTTTCGCTCCCACTCTTACTGTTGTTTCCTGCACTTTGCGAACCTGAGATACTCTGTATTGAACTTGCAACTGGTTTATTTTCTACACCTAATAGGCATGATAGAACTCTAAACTTCTCTCTTATACTACTGTTATGTCTAGTACTAGTGGCAGATTTTCCAATTCCACTGTGACTCAATAAAAACAAGACTATAATCTGAATTTCCAATTAGCATGTGTGTAGACTACTAGTACTAGTGGCAGATTTTCCCTAGGATGGAGTAGATAAGTCAAAAAACTTCACTGAAAGAAGGAACACTTGACAGTATGTGACTTCCCATTCCTTTGAAAAAGAGGCACGTGTTAAGGGAGAAAACTAGTTTTAACTACATTGTACTAGCCACACCATGGTTCTGAAGAAATCAAACCCGAGGATTTAAAAAGCTAAAAAAGGGTAGCTGTCCTACTAAAAATCTAAAAAAAAACTCCATTTTACTTGATAACAAAAACGAATGAACATTAAATGAGATCCATTTTACTGAATAATTCTTTAGGTGTCATAAAAACGGAGATTCAGAAAACGATTGAGACATGCTTAGAGAAACAACTAGTTACTAGTGGCAGATTTTACCTAGGACATGTAAAATAACTCAAAAAAGATAATTGAAGAAAACAAGACTGAATGCGATTTTCCAATTCTGTACAAAAAGCACATGTGCATACTAGTTCTACACTGTATAATTGGGTTTCCTGTTATGTCTAGTTCTACACTTCTACTGGTAGGTTTATACTACTGTTGTATTTTCTTTAAATGCAGTTATGCTGTTGGTCCTGTTACACTCTTGTAGGTATATAAGCACTAGTTATATGGCTACTGCCATGTTCCTATACAGGTTCTTATACTACTTTACTTAAATTATTATCATGGTTCTGAAAGTACACTTGTTCAGAATAGCACCAAGTCCTAGGGCAAACTGAATTCCGCTTCAGTATTGGACAATAGACTTGCTGCTCTGTTATTATACAGATTCAAACATAGTTTCTGTTCACCAAAAGAGTGATGGGCTTGCTGCTCTGTTGTGCCTATATGTAGGCCTTTTTTGTCCATATGAAAGCAGAGGACCATATGGTCTGTGGCCTTTTCATCCATATGAAAGTAGAGGCACATTGTGGTGCTAGTTTGCTGGGTTTTGTCTCCGACCATCGTGTCGTGATGATTTTGCAGGTACCCCGAGAGGCCCTTGAGTTTGCCGGAATGTCGATTAACTTCCGTTCCGGCAAGTTCGGGTACTCCATATGTCCTATTTTCAGCAAAGGTCATGCTGAAATTTTCCGTGAATTTTAGCATGACTTTGCTAAAAATAGGACATATGGGGTACTTGCGACTAATGCATGGGCCGGGGTATCTTAGTACTTAATTAAGTAGGATCAAGAATTAAGTAGGATTAGTTCTGAATAGCTTCTATCAACGGCACTCTAAATGATAAAACCGTAGCTTTTAGGATGCCTCGGTGTCGACAAACCCTAAGTGATGAGACCATGATAATTCCTCACAAACCCTAAATGATGAGATCTTGTTCCTTGACAATAACCAACTTTTTGACCAAACTTTTTTCCTATTTAGAGCGAACATGGCCGACAACGATGAGGCCGGCGGTTCGGGCGGCAAGCCATTCTGGGAGCTGTCCCAGGAGATGGAGGAATACCCTCACCGCTATGAGGACGCCGCGGAAGACACCGATCCCGACTACACAACCCCTAGTGGCGTCGGGGATGACACCACTGATGGTGCCGCCGGGGATGCCACCACTGATGATGGCAGCGAACGCACAGATGGCAGCCAACCGAAGAGGCAACGGAAGGACCGGCGCCCGAACGTGCTCGGCACCGTCAAGGAGGAATTTACTGAAGTGTCCTCCAGTGGGCATCCAACGGCGCCCAAAGAATTAGTCAGTGGGTACGCGGGACAACTCGGGTGCATTGTCCGGAGCACCGTCACGATCAACACCGAGAACCTAAGGCATCGTGAACGAGGGAATTTGCGGATCCTCCTCTTCACGAAGCTGCACGAACGATACAAGTTCCCCGGTGACTTTGCAAACACACGCCTCTCAGGGAATAAAGTGAACAGTGCCGCCCTCACGAAGATGAGCACGGCCCTGGCTTCTTGGAGAGCCCGGGTGAAGAAAATGATTGAAAGAGGTGATAGTTATGAGAAGATCAAGGAGAAAAATCCTTCGATCAGCAAAGCTGACTACCTGGAGCTCAAGACCAAGTGCGAGAGCAACGCATCCGTGGAATCAAGTCAGTGGGGGAAAGAAATGCGGGAATTGAACTTAGGGGTCCACAAACTCGGTCCCGGCGGTTACAGAGTGGCGGAACCTAAATGGGACAAGGAGGACGCGGAGCGTGTCGAGCAAGGCCTACCGCCCCTCTTCGATAAATACCGCCATGAAAAGCAGACCAGGAACTATATCAGAGCCCAGTACAAGGAGGACCCGGTAACAAAGGAGCTTACCACGGATCCGAAGGTGAAGGCGCTTGAGCTTGTTCTGGTAAGGAATACACCCCCGCGTAATTAGCTCCATATGGTTGCATTCTAATTAATGAAGCCAAATTTCTAAATGGTTCACGTTCCTTCCGCAGGAAACTGAAAGCAGTAGCGCGGGGTCTCAGAGCTCCCCGTCTGCCCCTTGGGACACCACTTTAAATAGGGCGTTGAATGTAATGAAACAGAAGGATAAGTTAACTAAGCCGACGTCAGCTGGTCGTGTGGCCGGCGAAGGCTTGTCCACGAAATGGTCGGAATACTATAAGACTGGGCGAAAGGAGAGAAAGACCAGCTTGGAAAGCCAGGAGGTTAAAGAACTCAAGGCAAAACTGGCGCAGATTCCTCAGATAGTCGAAGAGCAAGTGCGAGACCAACTTGGAGCGACGATCACCGCCATTATGCCTACCTTGGTTGAGGGGCTGCGGGGGTGGTTTGTGGGCGGCCAACAGGGGCCGCCCCCGATTCCCAGCTTGACGGGCAGCAACTCGCACAACGCGCCGGCAGTGGTGTCTCCGGCGGAGGCGTCATTGGTGTCTCCGGTGCCGGCGCCGGCATTGGAGCTTGATGCACCCGGGTGTGGGAAGAATACGCCGGCCGGCACCTCGACAGCAAGCGGCCCCTCCGTCACTTGCACGCCCGCCGTTGGCGGTGCCTCGACATTAGCCGAGCTCGACGCCATCACGGTAACTAAGCCTCGGCCGATGACTTCATCTCCTTGCCTTTGACTGGGCATCCCTGACGCCCTACATGTTTTCGCAGGGCGCCGCCAACGAAGTTCCATGCACTCTCCTGCACTTCGTGGACGGCAAGTTGATCGATGTCGCCAAGGCCAAAATCGTTGAACCGGGCAACCGCGTGTTCCACCATAATCCGATGCCACCCACCGTGTATAGGGTTCAACTGGTTCGGGTGCTGCGGGGCTGCGACGACTTGTTACCTCCGTATCGACCCCATGGGGCCGACGAAGAGGATGTGATGACCCTCGGCGCCTGCTTCAACTGGCCATTGCTTTGGCCGAAGAGCCAGATTCGTTTGGGGGCGGGGGTCACCACCCCACAGACAACACCGCCAGTCCTGCCGGCGCCAAGCCATGGCAAGACCGCCGCAACGCTACCGCCGTCAGTTGATCCGGGCATGCATATGGCACAGGATCCGGACGTCGACGACGGTACATTTGTCAACGTCGATGACTACTTCAACGAACATGGTGGGTACGGTGACGAATTCTTGGCGCCTCCTTCTCAAGAACCCAACCCTGCAAAAGTCGATCGCGATCTAGCTGGTACCGCGGAGAAACCCAATTGCAACAGGCGTCGTCTGTTCGGTTCTCAGGAGACGCCTCCAGCTGCCGCCTTCATCGTGACTCAAACAGCCGAGGTGGGAAATATTATCAGCCCCACCACACTCAAGAAGGTGGTCTCTGAGCAGACCTCGATCCCATTACATCAGCAGAAGCCAAAGAAGGGACGGAAAAGAAAAACTAACAAGGGTGCGAGCCAGCCGGCACCGAGTACGATCCGTGCTCAGGACGGGCCACCAATACCTAAGGATATCATGAGGGCGGTGCATGTGGCGGGTAGGCCGATGCTACCGGCTAATCTGCTCAAGGCTGCAACCGGTGCTATGCGGAGTCTGCATGACAGTGTTCTTTCTATGGAGAAGCGGCGTCTCTCCGAGAAAGATGACTTATACCCGGTTTTCGTGGCCAAGGTGCCAGAGGGCAAGGGCTTTGTCGATGGCACCATCGGGAGTATGATCGTCCTGCGGTTTGATGACATCTTCGCTATGTTTAACCTTCATCCGCTGCACTACACCTTCATTCGGCTATTTTCGCTCAATATGGAGATGCAGATCATTAGAGACAAGACCCCGGACATCGTGATAGTCGACCCCTTCTACATGCGTGCCAAGCACTTGGACAGCGCTGGGGACCGGCAAATCGCGAGTTCATACCTCGAAGGCGTCATTATGGCGAACAAAGATAAGGATACCTTCCTCGTGCCTTACTTTCCCGAGTAAGTCATCCCCTCACCGCCCCGTAACATATGATTTCTTAGATTTCGATCGTTCTTTTTTTTTCTAACATTCCGTGTTTTGTGCAGTGACACACGTTGCACACTCATCCTCTTAAGCCCGAAATATTCCACGGCCACGTATTTCGACTCGGACCGTCAGTCGAAGAAAGACTACACAAATATCAAGAAAGTTCTTGATGATGCTCTCCCCGGCTACGCCAAATCTGGAGGCACCTTCAGGAAGGAAATGTGTAGGTACGGCAAGCACGTGTTCACCCACGTAACGACGTTCCCCTGCGTTAAGCAGCCGCCTAGCAGTCAGAAGGATGCCTACTACGCCCTCCATCACATGCGGGCGATCGTACGGGACCATAATCACCTTATGCTACCAAAGGGTCTCCAAGATTGGGCCGCACGCTTGTCGGCAATCCAGGACATGGACATCAGACAAGAATTCTTTCGCATCCAGTCGGAGTTTGCGGAAATCATCTGTCAAGATGTCCTTCGTACCTCGGGGCAGTTCCACCTCAAATATCAACCGTCCAACAGGGAAATAGAAACAACGCTACAAATGCAGGCTGACAACTACCGCACATTCATGACGCCGACGGATGACGGCGGCTTCATCCACGCTCCGGTCCCTGAGTCGAGTCGAAGAAAGTATTGATGGTATATAGTTCTGAAATGTCGATTAGCTCGTGTTGTAATTAAACTTTAATGAACTTGTATGTCTCTTTAGTTTGGAGAGTCGTTCAACTTATATGTAATCGATGCTATTTATTAGTAGGACCATGAACCGTGCTATTAATGTGTTGCTTTTCTCTTCCGATCCTTTTGTTGCATACTTATATATTATCTGTGAATTGCTACTAACGTTTTGTTTGTCTAGTGCATAGAGATGCCATCGTATGTCGTGTACAAGGGTAGGGTTCCCGGAGTCTATGACGACTGGGAGGAGTGTCGGAGACAGGTTCACCGTTTCAGCGGTAACAGTTACAAAGGGTACACCACTAGGGCGGAGGCGGAAGCTAGATACGAGCGCTATCTAGAGGGAGAGAGGAGGGAGCGGAGGAGGAACCGGATGAAGACTAGTTTCATCGCGATGATGCTCATCGTGACCGCAGCTCTCTTCTATGTGATGGTAGTTTAGATGATATCAACTTTGTAATGTGACGACAAACTCGCTACTCGGTCTCGAGACCTAAACTTGTCTAATATTTGAACTTTGTTCGCTATTTCGAATTCGGAGACTAATGTGATGATTTGTATTATGTGCTGTTTATATTCTGTGATGTATTGTATTTTGTAACCTGTGCAAATACCAGAAATGCAGAAAAAAAAAATCCTAGAATTAATAGTAGTGGCGCACCATATTGCACATTAGTGGCGCACCCAGTTAAATAACAGTGGCGCACCCATATGGATATCAGTGGCGCATCAGTAGGGACCCCTGCTGCAATACCAGTGGCGCACCATCTTGCACATTAGTGGCGCACCCAATTAAATAACAGTGGCGCACCCATATGAATATCAGTGGCGCACCCGTATGAATATCAGTGGCGCACCCATATGAATATCAGTGGCGCACCCATATGAATACCAGTGGCGCACTAGGTGGCATACCAATGGCGCACCAGTGGTGCGCCACTGTTATTTGGATTAACAGTGGCGCATCGGAGGTGCGCCATTAGTATTCCTTATTAGTGGCGTGGTATTAGTGGCCCACCCATGGTGCGCCACTAATGGCAATATTGGGTGCGCCACTAATAGCCTTTTTTCTAGTAGTGTCGACGTGACTTTCTTGACCATTTGAGAGCGGCATGTGAAGATGTGCTTGAATAGCCCCCAATGCGGTCGACAGCCCAGGAAACACTCGCACAAGGAAACGAAGGCGGAAAGATAGACTATGGAGTTGGGGGTGAAATGGTGGAGTTGCGCCCCGAAAAAGTTCAAGAACGCTCGAAAGAATGGGTGTGGCGGCAGAGAAAACCCCCGATCCCAATGTGTGGCGAGGAGGACGCACTCACCAGGCTGCGGTTGTGGTTCAGACTCAACCCCTGGAAGTCGTTCCTCTCCCGGAGGAAACAAGCCCTCTCGCGCCATGTCCAGGAGATCATCCTGCGTGATGGTCAGCCGGATCCAGTCTCCCTGGATCCAGCCGCGCGGCAAACCAACCCGCGATGAAGAACAGCCCCGGCTTGGCGCCCTACCCTTCGCCTTCGCCGATGATTTCTTCGCGCGCTCCAGAGCCAGCGTCTCATCCTTCACCATTGCTGAGATTGAAGCTCGGGCGGCGCGGCGAAGCTAGGGCTACAGGGCGCACGGCGGAGGAAGCAGAGGAGTGCGGCAGAGGAAACAGAGGAAGAGGAAGAGAATTGACAAAGCGCTTTATCAAAAACCCTGGTCCAAAACCTTATATGAAGCTGGTGCCGAGTGACTGACCGGTGGTCCCAGGCGATTTCACCGGATCCCGCAAGTGGCGCCCGCTCGATACGTGGCCACAAAGGCAGCACGGGGATCGAGGCGCCCTTGCCTAATCCAGTCCGGTCGTTATGGACACCTCCGCCCGGCACGCTTCCCAATTTTCAAATCCCACTAAATGGACGAACGTCAGAGCAACTTATCGGACGAAAGATTTTTTTCCCGTATCTGCACTCGGAACCCAACAGCAAAAGTCCACTCGACGCAAGTCAAGAATGGATCAAGGCGACTGGAAAAGTAGTCCGTCTCAATAGGACTCTCACAAGACATCGCTGTCCAATTGGAAGCACTTCCAACTCCTTCTCCACTCAAACCCTGAACCATTCGGGGGCTAATGATGGGTTTGTATACCTAGGGTAGGGTCATAGGCCTGTCCTATATACCCTTCCTAAGGTCATCGCCGTAAAGCCAATGGCAGTAGAGGGACATCATCATTCACTCGACTCAAGACATTCCACTCGGAAAGATCGAAGCACTCGACCATGCCAGAAGACACTCGACGCGGAGAAGATTAAAAGTCACTCTACAACAACGTCCAGGCATTTACTCTGTAGTTTTAAGATCATTTATAGTCCTTTATAGCTAGCGTTATCTGTAACGCTCTGTCTTAACTTACATTGAACCCTTGGCGTCGTGGGATGGCTGGGGTCCTGGCGCACTCTATATAAGCCACCCCCCTCCTCTGGGACAAGGGTTCGCACCCCCTGTAACACACATACACATAATCCAGTCGACCGCCTCCAGGCACCGAGACGTAGGGCTGTTACTTCCTCAGAGAAGGGCCTGAACTCGTAAAACATTTGTCAACAACTTCACCGTAGCTAGAACCTGCCTCTCCATCACCTACCCCCCTTCGTACTGTCAATCTTAGTACCACGACAGGTAGCACCAACCGAGACCAATAAGCGTCCACGCATCAGCATTTCAGGGGCTGGGGATTTTGTTTTTTTAAGTGGGGGGGGGGTTGGGGTTAGGGGGTTTTGGGGGGTTAATTTAGGTGTTTCATATATTGTGTTAGCTAGATAATTAATAGAGAGAAGTATGTGTCCTCTCTTATCTCCGTGCTTGGTCGACGCTACATACTAGACATATAGAGAGGACTCGACATGCTAGCTAGTAAGCAAATTAAGGAAACAGAAGATCGTCATGAACATATGCATACAGAGAGAAGTAATATCGACCTCTCCTTCTCCGAGAGATTGGTCGAACAACAATTTTTCGTATATCTATCCGACGCTACTGGCTACATATATACAATATAATATCTCTTACAATATATTCCCTTAATTATATATGAACTCAGGGTGCACATGGTATTCTCCGTCTTTCTCGATCATGTGGTCAAGAAAGAATGCCGCCAATTCCTATTGAATTGCTCGCATGCAATCTGGTGCTAGGAGTTCATCCCGCATCCGAAACATCTAAATTTGAAGAAGGGGGTCCATACATATATACGAATGAATGAAACTCAACACAAATGATGGTAATAAAATAAAATTGTGAATATTATTGCTTACGCACTTCATATTGTTTGTTAGAGTAGCCCCGCTCACAGGTCGTGTGGCGGATGGACTCGCAAACATAGTATCCACAGTAATTATTCCCGGCTTCCTGCCACAACCACTATACAAGAAATAGAGGTCAATCAAAGTGATAAGAAAGCATGCTAAATGGTATTGAAGAAACTAGCGCTTGAATCACTAGGAGACGCGCGGAACTAGCTAGTAGTACTTACTCTTGGGCGTGTAAATTGCAGCTTCTTTGACAGTCCCGGAGCTTTTGAGGTGAATTTTTTCCAAACCCTGCCAGACAAAGAAAAAAATTACTTGATATCAGGAAATGAACAAAGTTGCCGATATGGTGCGATAATGATCGATTTAACTTACTTCTTGAGCATTTGAGTCGAGTCTAAGAAGGTTACTAGTCCCTGCTCAAGCTTAATCTCTAGGAGAATATAGTGGAACCTGCGCACGCATGCATAACACATCAATTACATTACTATAACCTCGACTAATAAGGGAAACCGAATATGCAACAGACAGTAACACTCACTTGAAGTTGTAAGGAAAGAGTATTATATCTTTGTTTTGATTTAATACGAACGATCGTAGCAAGTTGGCCTCGGTTTCTTTAGCATGTTTTGGAACCGTATACTCATCTATGAGATTTGTGTTAATGAACCCAATATCACCGATTTGTCTTTTCTTCAATTCGGCGATCTTCAACCTACATAACATAGTGAGGATAATTATATATACATGCAATGAAAGAGCTGACCTATATATAGAGACTTAATGACAGAAGTAGTACTTACAGAAAGTAGCAAGTGACCGTTAATTTATCGAGGGCCTTTTGATTGAAAAACTCGAAGAACTCCTCAAATGGAAGAGACAACAGTTCAATTCCAACAAGGTCATGCTCCGGTCTAACTCTCAGCATCAAAGTATTCCTCCCCTCAGACTCTCTGCAGGTTTTCATGTACCAATCATGGAATCTTCGCAGCATCGTTGTTAGAGATTTTTCATCTTTGACGAGAGGCTTCCCGTAATGGTATTTGTGTTCGTCCACCTCCAAGAAATCATAATGTATAGAGTCGGGCATGTAATCTCCAAGATTGGTATTGGGAAAAATATCTGGATGATTAGCGACGGTATCGCCAGATACCTTGAGCGGGGGGCATGATTGGTTCGCTTGTTCACCAAGCTGGGCAATTGTTTTCCCAGCTCGTCGTTCTGCTAACCTTCGATCACTGATAGTACTTCCCGACCGCTCCGCTTCGATATATGACCTTTCAATAATGCGATCATAGTTGTTTTTCAAAGGAGACGATGGTGGTTTCTTCAGGGCATCGATAGTGCGCTTTGCTTTGACCAGATCTATCTTCTCCTTCGGAGGTGGATGTTTCTTTTCTTTCACCCCTTCAAAGAAGTCCCTCACTTCTTTTTCCATGATCTTCACGTTTTCTTCCACGGTCCTCTCGTATGGTAACTTCTCTAGAGGCTTGAGAGATGGACCGAATCTGTATTGCCTCCCGCCTCTGGCTGTACTGCTAGACGCCGGAGCAGACGGAGCGGCTGCGGCTGTCTTCTTTCGTGCTTGCTTACGAGGCTGAGGAGAAGGACTACGATGCGCCGGAGCTTCTGAAGCGGCGGCGGATCTCTTCCGCCCTTGCTGCGAGGCGGAGAAGGAGGAGGCTGGCTGCTCGGGCGCGCCGGCGCAGGTGGAGAAGGAGGCGGAGTGCCGCCATGCACTGGAGAAGGAGGCTGAGTGCCCTAATCACTCGCCGAAGGAGGAGGCGGAGTGCCCTGACTCGCCGTAGGAGGAGGAGGAGGGAGAGGCGTCCAGTTCGGAAGGTTGATGAGCTCCTTCCGCCATAGGCATGGAGTCCTTAGAGCAGAACCCAGCCGAGTCTCCCCTTCACCCGTAGGGTGGTCAAGCTCGAGGTCCTCAAATCCGTCCATTATTTCATCCACCATCACCCTAGCATATCCTTCTGGAATCCGCCGGTAGTGAAAAGTTGCGCCAGGTTCAAGAGGTGCAACAGAGCCAACAGCCGCCTTGACTTTCAATTTCAGCCATTGCGTCATAAGGTGGCAATGCTGAGACTCCGTGATAGCATCCACGGGGTAGCTAGCAGGAGCCATGAAGACATGCTCCTGAAGCAGCTCGGTGGAAGCCACGCTGCTTCTCCGCTGAGATGGCGGATAGCTTCGGGGGTAGCTTCGGCAGGTTGCTTGCTGCGAACTGCGCCTTGTTCCTCTAGCGCTTGTACCCTTGCGTGTAACGCCTGTAGTTGGGTCAACTCCTTTTTCTTCTTCCTCTCCCGGCGTTTGTAACCACCTGCGTCTGGAAACCCAGCCTTCCATGAAACGGATCCTGGCGTGCCCCGTGTCCGTCCGGTGTGCTAAGGATTCCCAAGGTCATCTGTGAGCTCATCGTTCTCTCTGTCCAGAACAAACGTCCCTTCCTGCACTTTTTCGATATACTCCTGAAGCTTCGTGATGGGTGTATTCAGCTACTCGTTCGTCCAAACGCACTTCCCTGTTACAGGGTCCAATGTTCCCCCAACCTCGAAGAACTAAGTCCTGCAACGGTCTGGCCAGCGCAATGTCTGTGGTTCGATCCCTTTATCACGGAGGTCACTCTCAGCCTTGTCCCACAACGACCGGGCTTTCAGGTAGCCACCTGACCCCATGAGATGGTGATGCTTCTTCTTTGTAGCATTTATCTTGTTGCTGACATCTTCTCTGCTCTCTCAGATTTCTTTTGGGCGACAAATGTGTACCAGTGATCTTTGATCTTCTCAAATCGGCCGATGAATGCTGGAGTCTGGTCATGCTCGACAAACGTTGATTTCAGGTCATTCTTCCACCTCCTGAATAGCTCAACCATCTTCTTAAGAGCATAAGCCTTGATTAATGGCTCTTTAACTGGCTTCTCCGGATCCTCCTCTGGCGGTAGGGTGAAATTTGCCTTCAGCACTGTCCAAAGACCAGCTTTCTGCCTATCGTTGACATAAGACACCTCAGAGTCTTCATCCTTAGTCTTAAACCATTGCTTGATGCTGATCGGGGTCATGTCCCTAGCAAGAACCCCGCACTGAGCATTAAATGCTTGCTTGGTCCGGAGGGCTTCAATTGGTTGGCCAGCACGATCGATTTCGGTGATCGTGTACCTTTGATCCGAGCACAACTTTCTATTCGGGCCACGTCTCGTTACCGAACTTTTGCTCGACCCAGAGAGCTAGAAAAGAAGAAAGAAGAGAGTTAATATGTGTACATACCAAAAACAATTAATGCATCAATTAGCTATAGTCAGCACATGCTTAATTAATATATATACCTGGCCGGACTCCGTTCGGACACCGGAGCCATCATCGTGGTGTCCTTCCTCCTCCATTCGGTCACCGGAGCCATCATAATCATGTCCTTCCTCCTCCATTCTTCGATCACCGTAGCCTACTTCTTCAGCCTGTCCTTCCAGACCATCGGTGTCGTTGAGAAACGATAACACAACATCACTTCCGGCTGCGATTATCTCCCCCAACACCGCTTCTGTTTCTTTCTCTTGGGGGTGCGGATCCATAGTTTCTGCAAATATTTACAACATGGCAATTATTATTCAAACATGACTGATGGATATATTAGTGGCAAGCATAGAACTAGCTAGCTAATCACAATATGGAATCATATTAGTGGCCTCGACGCTTCTCTAGGGTTTGGGCTGGCCTTGGCAAAGCTTCAAGGGTTTGGGGTGGCCTCGACAACGCTTCAAGGGTTTGGGGTGGCCTCGATTACAACGCTCTTTTAACTTGGTAAATTTGGGTGGCCTCGAGAGAGTTTGTTGGGTAGGGGCGCGGCGGGAGGGGGTAGAAGACCGACATCATTTTTTGTAGGGTTTGGGTGTCCTCGAGAGTTTTGGTCGAGCGAGAGGGCTGGGGGTTGCTCCCGTGGTATAAGTTATCGCGGTCGAGAGGGGGTATATATATCGACTGCCCCTCGTGTCAAAGTTATCGAGGAGGGGGTTATATCGACATCCACGACATACATACATGGGAAAATAATGTTATCAGGGAGGGGGTATATCGACCCCCCCCCCGATCATGCTGAAGTAACCGGGAGGGGGTATATCGACAACGACATACCCGATAAAAAATAAGAAGACGAAGAACAAATAAAAAGAGGAGAAGAAGAAAGGAATAGAGGAGAAGAAGAAAAAATAGAATAAGAAAGGAATAGAGGAGAAGAAGAAAAAATAGAATATTTTCTATTTTTTCTTCTTCTCCTCTATTCCTTTCTTCTTCTCCTCTTCTTTTTCTTCTTTTTTCCTCTTCTTATTTATTTCTCCTCTTCTTCTCCTTTCTTCCTCTTATTAGTTTCCCTTTTCCTCTCCTTCCTTTTCTTCTTCTTCCTTCTTCCTAGCTAGATATATAAAACATTTCTAAAAATGTAACTTTTGCATATATAAAACTTTTTCTTCTTCTTCCTTCTTCCTTCTCTTCCTTCTTTTCCTAAATATATAAAACTTTTCTAAAAATGAAACTAACCTAAAATGTACTAAATCAGAGAACATATATAGACAAAACTTTTCTAAAAATCTAACTTTTGAATATATGAACATATATACAAAGAGAACATACATACATATATACCTTTTTTTAAAAAGCAAAAAACAAATACATATATCCAAAAAATACACGGCGGCGGCGGCGGGACAGGGCAGGGGCGCGGTGCTCACAGCGGGACGCGTCGGGGCAGGAGCAGGGCGGCATGGCGGGCGGCGTCGGTGTTGGGAAACGTAGTAATTTCAAAAAAATTCCTACGCACACGCAAGATCATGGTGATGCATAGCAACGAGAGGGGAGAGTATTGTCTACGTACCCTCGTAGACCGAAGCGGAAGCGTTGACGCAATGTAGAGGAAGTAGTCGTACGTCTTCCCGGTTCAACCGATCCAAGCACCGTTACTCCGGCACCTCCGAGTTCGTGGCACACGTTCAGCTCGATGACGCTCCCCGGGCTCCGATCCAGCAAAGCTTCGGGGAGGAGTTCCGTCAGCACGACGGCGTGGTGACGATCTTGATGTTCTACCGTCGCAGGGCTTCGCCTAAGCACCGCTACAATATTACCGAGGTGGAATATGGTGGAGGGGGGCACCGCACACGGCTAAGGAACGATCTTGATGATCAACTTGTGTGTTCGAGGGTGCCCCCCTGCCCCCGTATATAAAGGAGCAAGGGGGAGGCCGGCCGGCCCTTGGGGCGCGCCAAGAGAGGGGGGGAGTCCTCCTCCTAGTGGGAGTAGGACTCCCCTTTCCTAGTCCAACAAGGAATAAGAGGGGGAAGGAAAGAGAGGGAGAGGGAGAGGGAAAGGGGGGCCGCCCCCCTCCTAGTCCTATTCAGACTCCCCATGAGGGGGGGCGCGCCACCTCCTGGGCTGCTGCCCTCTCTCTCCCCTTAGGCCCACTAAGGCCCAATACTTCCCCGGGGGGTTCCGATAACCCCTTCGGCACTCCGGTTTTCTCCGAAATCACCCGGAACAATTCAGGTGTCTGATTATAGCCGTCCAATATATCAATCTTTATGTCTCGACCATTTCGAGACTCCTCGTCATGTCCATGATCACATCCGGGACTCCGAACAACCTTCGGTACATCAAAATACATAAACTCATAATGAAACTGTCATCGTAACGTTAAGCGTGCGGACCCTACGGTTCGAGAACAATGTAGACATGACCGAGACACGTCTCCGGTCAATAACCAATAGCGGGACCTGGATGCCCATATTGGTTCCTACATATTCTACGAAGATCTTTATCGGTCAGACCGCATAACAACATACGTTGTTCCCTTTGTCATAGGTATGTTACTTGTCCGAGATTCGATCGTCGGTATCCAATACCTAGTTCAATCTCGTTACTGGCAAGTCTCTTTACTCGTGCCGTAATACATCATCTCACAACTAACTTATTAGTTACAATGCTTGCAAGGCTTATGTGATGTGCATTACCGAGAGGGCCCAGAGATACCTCTCCGACAATCGGAGTGACAAATCCTAATCTCGAAATACGCCAACCCAACATCTACCTTTGGAGACACCTGTAGAGCTCCTTTATAATCACCCAGTTATGTTGTGACATTTGGTAGCACACAAAGTGTTCCTCCGGCAAACGGGAGTTGCATAATCTCATAGTCATAGGAACATGTATAAGTCATGAAGAAAGCAATAGCAACATACTAAACGATCGGGTGCTAAGCTAATGAAATGTGTCATGTCAATTAGATCATTCATCTAATGATGTGATCCAATTAATCAAATAACAACTCATTTGTTCATGGTTAGGAAACATAACCATCTTTGATTAATGAGCTAGTCAAGTAGAGGCATACTAGTGACACTATGTTTGTCTATGTATTCACACATGTATTATGTTTCCGGTTAATACAATTCTAGCATGAATAATAAACATTTATCATGAAATAAGGAAATAAATAATAACTTTATTATTGCCTCTAGGGCATATTTCCTTCAGTCTCCCACTTGCACTAGAGTCAATAATCTGGATTACACAGTAATGATTCTAACACCCATGGAGTCTTGGTGCTGATCATGTTTTGCTCGTGGAAGAGGCTTAGTCAACGGGTCTGGTACATTCAGATCCGTATGTATCTTGCAAATTTCTATGTCTCCCACCTGGACCAGATCCCAGATGGAATTGAAGCGTCTCTTGATGTGCTTGGTTCTCTTCTGAAATCTGGATTCCTTTGCCAAGGCAATTGCACCAGTATTGTCACAAAAGATTTTCATTGGACCCGATGCACTAGGTATGAAAACCTAGATCAGATATGAATTCCTTCATCCAGACTCCTTCATTTGCTGCTTCCGAAGCAGCTATGTATTCCGCTTCACATGTAGATCCCGCCACAACGCTTTGTTTAGAACTACACCAACTGACAGCTCCACCGTTTAAAGTAAACACGTATCCGTTTTGCGATTTAGAATCGTCCGGATCAGTGTCAAAGCTTGCATCAACGTAACCATTTACGATGAGCTCTTTGTCACCTCCATATACGAGAAACATATCCTTAGTCCTTTTCAGGTATTTCAGGATATTCTTGACCGCTGTCCAGTGATCCACTCCTGGATTACTTTGGTACCTCCCTGCTAGACTTATAGCAAGACACACATCAGGTCTGGTACACAGCATTGCATACACGATAGAGCCTATGGCTGAAGCATAGGGAACATCTTTCATTTTCTCTCTATCTTCTGCAGTGGTCGGGCATTGAGTCTTACTCAACTCCACTCCTTGTAACACAGGCAAGAATCCTTTCTTAGCCTGATCCATTTTGAACTTTTTCAAAACTTTGTCAAGGTAAGTGCTTTGTGAAAGTCCAATTAAGCGTTTTGATCTATTTCTATAGATCTTAATGCCTAATATGTAAGCAGCTTCACCGAGGTCTTTCATTGAAAAACTCTTATTCAAGTATCCTTTTATGCTATTCAGAAATTCTATATCATTTCCGATTAACAATATGGCATCCACATATAATATCAGAAATGCTACAGAGCTCCCACTCACTTTCTTGTAAATACAGGCTTCTCCAAAAGTCTGTACAAACCCAAATGCTTTGATCACACTGTCAAAGCATTTATTCCAATTCCGAGAGGCTTGCACCAGTCCATAAATGGATCGCTGGAGCTTGCACACTTTGTTAGCTCCTTTTGGATCGACAAAACCTTCTGGTTGCATCATATACAACTCTTCTTCTAGAAATCCATTCAGGAATGCAGTTTTGACATCCATTTGCCAAATTTCATAATTATAAAATGCGGCAATCGCTAACATGATTCGGACGGACTTAAGCATCGCTACGGGTGAGAAGGTCTCATCGTAGTCAATCCCTTGAACTTGTCGAAAACCTTTTGTGACAAGTCGAGCTTTATAGACAGTAATATTACCGTCAGCATCAGTCTTCTTCTTGAAGATCCATTTATTCTCAATTGCTTGCCGATCAACGGGCAAGTCAACCAAAGTCCACACTTTGTTCTCATACATGGATCCCATCTCAGATTTCATGGCTTCAAGCCATTTTGCGGAATCTGGGCTCACCATCGCTTCTTCATAGTTTGTAGGTTCATCATGATCTAATAGCATGACTTCCAGAACAGGATTGCCGTACCACTCTGGTGCGGATCTTACTCTGGTTGATCTACGAGGTTCAGTAGCAACTTGATCTGAAGTTTCATGATCATCATCATTAACTTCTTCTCTGATTGGTGTAGATGTCACAGAAACCGGTTCCTGTGATGAACTACTTTCCAACAAGGGAGCAGGTACAGTTACCTCATCAAGTTCTACTTTCCTCCCACTCACTTCTTTCGAGAGAAACTCCTTCTCTAGAAAGACTCCGAATTTAGCAACAAAAGTCTTCCCTTCGGATCTGTGATAGAAGGTGTATCCAACAGTTTCCTTTGGACATCCTATGAAGACACATTTCTCCGATTTGGGTTCGAGCTTATCAGGTTGAAGTTTTTTCACATAAGCATCGCAGCCCCAAACTTTAAGAAACGACAACTTTGGTTTCTTGCCAAACCATAATTCATAAGGTGTCGTCTCAACGGATTTCGACGGTGTCCTATTTAATGTGAATGCGGCCGTCTCTAGAGCATAACCCCAAAACGATAGCGGTAAATCTGTAAGAGACATCATAGATCGCACCATATCTAGTAAAGGACGATTACGACGTTCGGACACACCATTCCGTTGTGGTGTTCCGGGCGGCGTGCGTTGCGAAACTATTCCGCATTGTTTCAAATGTAGACCAAACTTGTAACTCAAATATTCTCCTCCACGATCAGATCGCAGAAACTTTATTTTCTTGTTACGATGATTTTCAACTTCACTCTGAAATTCTTTGAACTTTTCAAATGTTTCAGACTTATGTTTCATTAAGTAGATATACCCATATCTGCTCAAATCATCTGTGATGGTGAGGAAATAACGATATCCGCCACGAGCCTCAATATTCATTGGACCACATACATCTGTATGTATGATTTCCAACAAATCTGTTGCTCTCTCCATTGTACCGGAGAACGGCGTTTTAGTCATCTTGCCCATGAGGCACGGTTCGCAAGTACCAAGTGATTCATAATCAAGTGGTTCTAACAATCCATCAGTATGGAGTTTCTTCATGCGCTTTACACCGATATGACCCAAACGGCAGTGCCACAAATAAGTTGCACTATCATTATCAACTCTGCATCTTTTGGCTTCAACATTATGAATATGTGTATCACTACTATTGAGATTTAATAAGAATAGACCACTCTTCAGAGGTGCATGACCATAAAAGATATTACTCATATAAATAGAACAACCATTATTCTCTGATTTAAATGAATAACCGTCTCGCATCAAACAAGATCCAGATATAATGTTCATGCTCAACGCTGGCACCAAATAACAATTATTTAGGTCTAATACTAATCCCGAAGGTAGATGTAGAGGTAGTGTGCCGAATGCGATCACATCGACTTTGGAACCATTTCCCACGCGCATCGTCACCTCGTCCTTAACCAATCTTCGCTTGATCCGTAGTCCCTGTTTCGAGTTGCAAATATTAGCAATAGAACCAGTATCAAATACCCAGGTGCTACTGCGAGCATTAGTAAGGTACACATCAATAACATGTATATCACATATACCTTTGTTCACCTTGCCATCCTTCTTATCCGCCAAATACTTGGGGCAGTTCCGCTTCCAGTGACCAGTCTGCTTGCAGCAGAAGCACTCAGTTTCAGGCTTAGGTCCAGATTTGGGTTTCTTCTCCTGAGAAGCAACTTGTTTGCTGTTCTTCTTGAAGTTCCCCTTCTTCTTCCCTTTGCCTTTTTTCTTGAAACTAGTGGTCTTATTGACCATCAACACTTGATGCTCCTTCTTGATTTCTACCTCCGCAGCTTTTAGCATTGCGAAGAGCTCGGGAATTGTCTTATCCATCCCTTGCATATTATAGTTCATCACGAAGCTCTTGTAGCTAGGTGGGAGTGATTGGAGAATTCTGTCAATGACGCAATCATCTGGAAGATTAACTCCCAATTGAATCAAGTGATTATTATACCCAGACATTTTGAGTATATGCTCACTGACAGAACTGTTCTCCTCCATCTTACAGCTGTAGAACTTATTGGAGACTTCATATCTCTCAATTCGGGCATTTGCTTGAAATATTAACTCCAACTCCTGGAACATCTCATATGCTCCATGACGTTCAAAACGTCGTTGAAGTCCCGATTCTACGCCGTAAAGCATGGCACATTGAACTATCGAGTAGTCATCAGCATTGCTCTGCCAGACGTTCTTAACGTCGTCAGATGCGTCAGCAGCAGGCCTGGCACCTAGCGGTGCATCCAGGACGTAACTCTTCTGTGCAGCAATGAGGATAATCCTCAAGTTACGGACCCAGTCCGTGTAATTGCTACCATCATCTTTCAACTTTGCTTTCTCAAGGAACGCATTAAAATTCAATGAAACAACAGCACGGGCCATCTATCTACAATCAAACATAAACAAGCAAGATACTATCAGGGACTAAGTTCATGATAAATTTAAGTTCAATTAATCATATTATTAAAGAACTACCACTTAGATAGACATCTCTCTAATCCTCTAAGTGATCACGTGATCCATATCAACTAAACCATGTCCGATCATCACGTGAGATGGAGTAGTTTCAACGGTGAACATCATTATGTTGATCATATCTACTATATGATTCACGCTCGACCTTTCGGTCTCCGTGTTCTGAGGCCATATCTGTTATATGCTAGGCTCGTCAAGTTAAACCTGAGTATTCCGCGTGTGCATCTGTTTTGCACCCGTTGTATTTGAACGTAGAGCCTATCACACCCGATCATCACGTGGTGTCTCAGCACGAAGAACTTTCGCAACGGTGCATACTCAAGGAGAACAATTTTACTATGATAATTTAGTGAGAGATCATCTTAAAATGCTACCGTCAAACAAAGCAAGATAAGATGCATAAAAGATAAACATCACATGCAATCAATATAAGTGATATGATATGGCCATCATCATCTTGTGCTTGTGATCTCCATCTTCGAAGCACCGTCATGATCACCATCGTCATCGGCGCGACACTTTGATCTCCATTGTAGCATCGTTGTCGTCTCGCCAATCTTATGCTTCTACGACTATCGCTACCGCTTAGTGATAAAGTAAAGCATTACAGGGCGTTTGCATTGCATACAATAAAGCGACAACCATATGGCTCCTGCCGGTTGCCAATAACTCGGTTACAAAACATGATCATCTCATACAATAAAATTTAGCATCATGTCTTGACCATATCACATCACAACATGCCCTGCAAAAACAAGTTAGACGTCCTCTACTTTGTTGTTGCAAGTTTTTACGTGGCTACTACGGGCTTAGCAAGAACCAATCTTACCTACGCATCAAAACCACAACGATAGTTTGTCAAGTTGGTGTTGTTTTAACCTTCGCAAGGACCGGGTGTAGCCACACTCGGTTCAACTAAAGTTGGAGAAACTGACACCCGCCAGCCACCTGTGTGCAAAGCACGGCGGTAGAACCAGTCTCGCGTAAGCGTACGCATAATGTCGGTCCGGGCCGCTTCATCCAACAATACCGTCGAACCAAAGTATGACATGCTGGTAAGCAGTATGACTTATATCGCCCACAACTCAGTTGTGTTCTACTCGTGCAAATAACATCAAACCATAAAACCAGGCTCGGATGCCACTGTTGGGAAACGTAGTAATTTCAAAAAAATTCCTACGCACACGCAAGATCATGGTGATGCATAGCAACGAGAGGGGAGAGTATTGTCTACGTACCCTCGTAGACCAAAGCGGAAGCGTTGACGCAACATAGAGGAAGTAGTCGTACGTATTCCCGGTTCAACTGATCCAAGCACCGTTACTCAGGCACCTCCGAGTTCGTGGCACACGTTCAGCTCGATGACGCTCCCCGGGCTCCGATCCAGCAAAGCTTCGGGGATGAGTTCCGTCAGCATGACGGCGTGGTGACGATCTTGATGTTCTACCGTCGCAGGGCTTCGCCTAAGCACCGCTACAATATGACCAAGGTGGAATATGGTGGAGGGGGGCACCGCACACGGCTAAGGAATGATCTCGATGATCAACTTGTGTGTTCTAGGGTGCCCCCCTGCCCCCGTATATAAAGGAGAAAGGGGGAGGCCGGCCGGCCCTTGGGGCACGCCAAGAGAGGGGGGGGAGTCCTCCTCCTAGTGGGAGTAGGACTCCCCTTTCCTAGTCCAACTAGGAATAAGAGGGGCAAGGAAAGAGAGGGAGAGGGAGAGGGAAAGGGGGGCCGCGCCCCCCTCCTAGTCCTATTCGGACTCCCCATGAGGGGGGGCGCGCCACCTCCTGGGCTGCTGCCCTCTCTCTCCCCTCAGGCCCAGTAAGGCCCAATACTTCCCCGGGGGGTTCCGGTAACCCCTCCGGCACTCCGGTTTTCTCCGAAATCACCCGGAACAATTTCGGTGTCCGAATATAGCCGTCCAATATATCAATCTTTATGTCTCAACCATTTCGAGACTCCTCGTCACGTCCATGATCACATCCGGGACTCCGAACAACCTTCGGTACATCAAAATACATAAACTCATAATGAAACTGTCATCGTAACGTTAAGCGTGCGGACCCTACGGTTCGAGAACAATGTAGACATGACCGAGACACGTCTCCGGTCAATAACCAATAGCGGGACCTGGATGCCCATATTGGTTCCTACATATTCTACGAAGATCTTTATCGGTCAGACCGCATAACAACATACGTTGTTCCCTTTGTCATAGGTATGTTACTTGTCCGAGATTCGATCGTCGGTATCCAATACCTAGTTCAATCTCGTTACCGGCAAGTCTCTTTACTCGTGCTGTAATACATCATCTCACAACTAACTTATTAGTTGCAATGCTTGCAAGGCTTATGTGATGTGCATTACCGAGAGGGCCCAGAGATACCTCTCCGACAATCGGAGTGACAAATCCTAATCTCGAAATACGCCAACCGAACATCTACCTTTGGAAACACCTGTAGAGCTCCTTTATAATCACCCAGTTACGTTGTGATGTTTGGTAGCACACAAAGTGTTCCTCCGGCAAACGGGAGTTGCATAATCTCATAGTCATAGGAACATGTATAAGTCATGAAGAAAGCAATAGCAACATACTAAACGATCGGGTGCTAAGCTAATGAAATGGGTCATGTCAATCAGATCATTCATCTAATGATGTGATCCCATTAATCAAATAACAAATCATTTGTTCATGGTTAGAAAACATAACCATCTTTGATTAATGAGCTAGTCAAGTAGAGGCATACTAGTGACACTATGTTTGTCTATGTATTCACACATGTATTATGTTTCCGGTTAATACAATTCTAGCGTGAATAATAAACATTTATCATGAAATAAGGAAATAAATAATAACTTTATTATTGCTTCTAGGGCATATTTCCTTCAGTCGGGGCAGGCAGGGGCGTGGGGCGGGCGGTGTCGGGGCGAGCAGGGGCGCGGGGAGTGGCGGCTACGTTTGGGCAGAGGGCAGTGGCGATAGCAGCGGCGAGGTGGAGCAGCCCGACGGGGTCGGCGATGACGCGGTGGAGCAGCCTGACGGCGTCGGGGCAGGGCTCGGCGGCGACGGCGATGAGGAGCAAAGTGGGGGCGTCGAGGCGGAGAAGAAGTGATTTTTGCAGAAACTGCTAAGTGTTTTCTTATGTAGACAAAGCATTGGTCCCGGTTCGTGGTGCCAACCGGGACCAATGCCCCCCTTTAGTCCCGGTTGGTGCCACCAACCGGGACCAAAGGTCACTTTTCAGCAGCCCAAAGGGCGGGAAGGAGAGGCCTTTGGTCCCGGTTGGTGGCACCAACCGGGACTAAAGGGGGCATTGGTCCCGGTTGGTGCCACGAACCGGTACCAATGCTCCCCTTTAGTCCTAGTTGGTGGCACCAACCGAGACCAAAGGCCTTGTGCTGCCCCGCGTCAAAAGTTTAGTACCACCTCGCTAGCTGAGAGAGCTTGAGAGTGGTTTATAAGCGCTGCTGCGCCCACCCTCTCATGTTCCTCTCAATTGCAGGCTTTCGGGCCTAACCATACACTGTGTGCATGTGGGCCTACTGGGCTTCCTGCGGGCCTGAATCCTTGCCCATGGTTGGGTTTCTAGTCGTATTCACGTCGTGGAGGCACAATAGGTGGCACTTTTTTTCTTTGTTGCTTTATTTATTTTATTTTGTTTCTTCAAATTTGAATAGTTTAAATTTGAATTCTTTGAAATTTGTGTGAATCACTAGTTTGTGATTAACTTTACTATAAAAATAGATTTTGGAGTGATTCTTTTTCCTGCTATTTAATATTACTATGTTTTATGATTGTATTCAAAAACAGATTTTGTTATTTTAGTTTCTAAAAAAAATCTTTATGATAATGCTTTTTGCTATCAAAGTTTTTAACAAAAACATTCTTTACGAAAATTCTTTTTGCTTTTAATGTTTTTAACAGAGAATGATTTCATAATTTTAGTTGCATAAATTTTATATAATTTTAGTTTCAATAATACTAGAGGTTTATAAAAGCTTTTTTGTTGATTCCTTTTGCTATTGGAGTTTTATAAAAGCTTTTTAGTTGATTCTTTTTCCTATTGAAGGATATTATAGTTTTGTTTTAGTTGATCATAACAGAATATTTTAATTGATTATTTTTAGTTCATTCTTTTTGCTATTAGTTCATGAGCTATAAATGACCCTTAAATTGAAAAGCACTACAAATGAACTCTGAAAAGGTTGAAAGATGGCATGGTATCATCATTTCACCCACATAGCATGTGCTAAAAAGTTGAGAGGGTTACGACAAAAACTGGATCCACTTCGTGTACAAAATGGACAATCTCTTTCGAAGTATCAGTGTTTCGGACAAAAACTCATAAGTTACAAAGGGATTTCATTTTTTTGAACTTATTTGAACTCCAAACTATTTTTGTGTTCAAAATGCACCATTCAAAGCCACATCATCAATTTTCAACCCTTTCTAACTTCAATTGTTATTTTTTCATGCATTTATTGATTTTTTGAGCTATATGAACATGAAATTGAAAAGCACTACAAATGAACTCTGAAAAGGTTGAAAGTTGGCATGGTGTCATCATTTCACCCACATAGCATGTGCTAAAAAAGTTGAGAGGGTTAGGGCAAAAACTGGATGCACTTCGTGTACAAAATAGACAATCTCTTTCGAAGTATCAGTGTTTCGGACGAAAACTCATCTGTTACAATCAGGATATCATTTTTTTCAACTTATTTGAACTCCAGACCTTTTGTGTGTTCAAAATGCACCATTCAAAGACACATCATCAATTTTCAACCCTTTTTGACTTAATTTGTTATTTTCATGCATTTACTGATTTTTTTGAGCTATATGACCGTGAAATTGAAAAGCACTACAAATGAACTCTGAAACGGTTGAAAGTTGGCATGGTGTCATCATTTCACCCACATAGCATGTGCTAAAAAGTTGAGAGGGTTACGACAAAAACTGGATGCACTTCGTGTACAAAATGGACAATCTCTTTCGAAGTATCAGTGTTTCGGACAAAAACTCATCAGTTACAAAGGGATTTCATTTTTTTGAACTTATTTGAACTCCAGACTATTTTTGTCTTCAAAATGCACCATTTAAAGCCACATCATCAATTTTCAACCCTTTCTGACTTCAATTGTTATTTTTTCATGCATTTACTGATTTTTTGAGCTATATGACCATGAAATTGAAAATCACTACAAATGAACTCTGAAAAGGTTGAAAGTTGGCATGGTGCCATCATTTCACCCACATAGCATGTGCTAAAAAGTTGAGAGGGTTAGGGCAAAAACTGGATGTACTTCTTGTACAAAATGGACAATCTCTTTCGAAGTATCAGTGTTTCGGACGAAAACTCATCTGTTACAATCGGGATATCATTTTTTTGAACGTATTTGAACTCCAGACCTTTTGTGTGTTCAAAATGCACCATTCAAAGAAACATCATCAATTTTCAACCCTTTTTGACTTCATTTGTTATTTTTCACGCATTTACTGATTTTCTTGAGCTATATGACCGTGAAATTGAAAAGCACTACAAATAAACTCTGAAAAGGTTGAAAGTTGGCATGGTGTCATAATATCACCCACATAGCATCTGCTTAAAACTTGAGAGGGTTAGGGCAAAAACTGGATGCACTTTGTGTACAAAATGGACAATCCCTTTCGAAGTATCACTGTTTCGGACGAAAACTCATCTGTTACAATCGGGATATCATTTTTTTGAACTTATTTGAACTCCAGACCTTTTGTGTGTTCAAAATGCACCATTCAAAGACACATCATCAATTTTCAACCCTTTTTGACTTCATTTGTTATTTTTCATGTATTTACTGATTTTTTGGCCTATATGACCGTGAAATTGAAAAGCACTACAAATGAACTCTGAAAAGGTTGAAAGCTGGCATGGTGTCATCATATCACCCACATAGCATGTGCTAAAAAGTTGAGAGGGTTAGGGCAAAAACTGGATGCACTTCGTGTACAAAAGGGACAATCTCTTTTGAAGTATCAGGGTTTCGGACGAAAACTCATCTGTTACAATTGGGATATCATTTTTTTGAACTTATTTGAACTCCAAACTGTATGTGCATTTAAATTGCACCATTCAAAGCCACATCATCAATTTTCAACCCTTCCCGACTTCATTTTTTATTTTTCATGCATTTACTGATTTTTTTAGCTATATGACCATGAAGTTGAGAAGAACTACAAATGAACTCTGAAAAGATTGAAAGTTGGCATGGTGTCATCATATCACCCACATAGCATCTGCTAAAAAGTTGTGAGGGTAACGGTAAAAACTAGATGCACTTCGTGTAGAAAATGGACAAACTCTTTCGAAGTATCAAGGTTTTGGACAAAAACTCATCTATTACAAAAGGGATATCATTTTTTTCATATTATTTGAACTCCAGACTTTTTGTGTGTTCAAAATGCACCATTCAAAGCCAGATCATAAATTTTCAACCCTTTCTGACTTCATTTGTTATTCTTCATGCATTTACTGATTTTTTGAGCTATATGACCGTGAAATTGAAAAGCACTACAAATGAACTCTGAAAAGGTTGAAAGTTGGCATGGTGTCATCATTTCACCCACATAGCATGTGCTAAAAAAGTTGAGAGGGTTAGGGCAAAAACTGGATGCACTTCGTGTACAAAATAGACAATCTCTTTCGAAGTATCAGTGTTTCGGACGAAAACTCATCTGTTACAATCGGGATATCATTTTTTTCAACTTATTTGAACTCCAGACCTTTTGTGTGTTCAAAATGCACCATTCAAAGACACATCATCAATTTTCAACCCTTTTTGACTTAATTTGTTATTTTCATGCATTTACTGATTTTTTTTAGCTATATGACCGTGAAATTGAAAAGCACTACAAATGAACTCTGAAACGGTTGAAAGTTGGCATGGTGTCATCATTTCACCCACATAGCATGTGCTAAAAAGTTGAGAGGGTTACGACAAAAACTGGATGCACTTCGTGTACAAAATGGACTATCTCTTTCGAAGTATCAGTGTTTCGGAGAAAAACTCATCAGTTACAAAGGGATTTCATTTTTTTGAACTTATTTGAACTCCAGATTATTTTTGTGTTCAAAATGCACCATTTAAAGCCACATCATCAATTTTCAACCCTTTCTGACTTCAATTGTTATTTTTTCATGCATTTACTGATTTTTTGAGCTATATGACCATGAAATTGAAAAGCACTACAAATGAACTCTGAAAAGGTTGAAAGTTGGCATGGTGTCATCATTTCAACCACATAGCATGTGCTAAAAAGTTGAGAGGGTTAGGGCAAAAACTGGATGTACTTCTTGTACAAAATGGACAATCTCTTTCGAAGTATCAGTGTTTCGGACGAAAACTCATCTGTTACAATCGGGATATCATGTTTTTGAACGTATTTGAACTCCAGACCTTTTGTGTGTTCAAAATGCACCATTCAAAGAAACATCATCAATTTTCAACCCTTTTTGACTTCATTTGTTATTTTTCACGCATTTACTGATTTTCTTGAGCTATATGACCGTGAAATTGAAAAGCACTACAAATAAACTCTGAAAAGGTTGAAAGTTGGCATGGTGTCATAATATCACCCACATAGCATCTACTAAAAACTTGAGAGGGTTAGGGCAAAAACTGGATGCACTTTGTGTACAAAATGGACAATCCCTTTCGAAGTATCACTGTTTCGGACGAAAACTCATCTGCTACAATCGGGATATCATTTTTTTGAACTTATTTGAACTCCAGACCTTTTGTGTGTTCAAAATGCACCATTCAAAGAAACATCATCAATTTTCAACCCTTTTTGACTTCATTTGTTATTTTTCATGTATTTACTGATTTTTTTGGCCTATATGACCGTGAAATTGAAAAGCACTACAAATGAACTCTGAAAAGGTTGAAAGCTGGCATGGTGTCATCATATCACCCACATAGCATGTGCTAAAAAGTTGAGAGGGTTAGGGCAAAAACTGGATGCACTTCGTGTACAAAAGGGACAATCTCTTTCGAAGTATCAGGGTTTCGGACGAAAACTCATCTGTTTCAATTGGGATATCATTTTTTTGAACTTATTTGAACTCCAAACCGTATGTGCATTTAAATTGCACCATTCAAAGCCACATCATCAATTTTCAACCCTTCCCGACTTCATTTTTTATTTTTCATGCATTTACTGATTTTTTTAGCTATATGACCATGAAGTTGAAAAGAACTACAAATGAACTCTGAAAAGGTTGAAAGTTGGCATGGTGTCATCATATCACCCACATAGCATCTGCTAAAAAGTTGTGAGGGTAACGGTAAAAACTAGATGCACTTCGTGTAGAAAATGGACAAACTCTTTCGAAGTATCAAGGTTTCGGACAAAAACTCATCTATTACAAAAGGGATATCATTTTTTTCATATTATTTGAACTCCAGACTTTTTGTGTGTTCAAAATGCACCATTCAAAGCCAGATCATAAATTTTCAACCCTTTCTGACTTCATTTGTTATTCTTCATGCATTTACTGATTTTTTGAGCTATATGACCGTGAAATTCAAAAGCACTACAAATGAACTCTGAAAAGGTTGAAAGGTGGCATGGTGTCATCATATCACCCACATAGCATGTGCTAAAATGTTGAGAGGGTTAGGGCAAAAACTGGATGCACTTCGTGTACAAAATAGACAATCTCTTTCGAAGTATCAGTGTTTCGGACGAAAACTCATCTGTTACAATCGGGATATCATTTTTTTGAACTTATTTGAACTCCAGACCTTTTGTGTGTTCAAAATGCACCATTCAAAGACACATCATCAATTTTCAACCCTTTTTGACTTAATTTGTTATTTTCATGCATTTACTGATTTTTTTTAGCTATATGACCGTGAAATTGAAAAGCACTACAAATGAACTCTGAAACGGTTGAAAGTTGGCATGGTGTCATCATTTCACCCACATAGCATGTGCTAAAAAGTTGAGAGGGTTACGACAAAAACTGGATGCACTTCGTGTACAAAATGGACTATCTCTTTCGAAGTATCAGTGTTTCGGAGAAAAACTCATCAGTTACAAAGGGATTTCATTTTTTTGAACTTATTTGAACTCCAGATTATTTTTGTGTTCAAAATGCACCATTTAAAGCCACATCATCAATTTTCAACCCTTTCTGACTTCAATTGTTATTTTTTCATGCATTTACTGATTTTTTGAGCTATATGACCATGAAATTGAAAAGCACTACAAATGAACTCTGAAAAGGTTGAAAGTTGGCATGGTGTCATCATTTCAACCACATAGCATGTGCTAAAAAGTTGAGAGGGTTAGGGCAAAAACTGGATGTACTTCTTGTACAAAATGGACAATCTCTTTCGAAGTATCAGTGTTTCGGACGAAAACTCATCTGTTACAATCGGGATATCATGTTTTTGAACGTATTTGAACTCCAGACCTTTTGTGTGTTCAAAATGCACCATTCAAAGAAACATCATCAATTTTCAACCCTTTTTGACTTCATTTGTTATTTTTCACGCATTTACTGATTTTCTTGAGCTATATGACCGTGAAATTGAAAAGCACTACAAATAAACTCTGAAAAGGTTGAAAGTTGGCATGGTGTCATAATATCACCCACATAGCATCTACTAAAAACTTGAGAGGGTTAGGGCAAAAACTGGATGCACTTTGTGTACAAAATGGACAATCCCTTTCGAAGTATCACTGTTTCGGACGAAAACTCATCTGCTACAATCGGGATATCATTTTTTTGAACTTATTTGAACTCCAGACCTTTTGTGTGTTCAAAATGCACCATTCAAAGAAACATCATCAATTTTCAACCCTTTTTGACTTCATTTGTTATTTTTCATGTATTTACTGATTTTTTTGGCCTATATGACCGTGAAATTGAAAAGCACTACAAATGAACTCTGAAAAGGTTGAAAGCTGGCATGGTGTCATCATATCACCCACATAGCATGTGCTAAAAAGTTGAGAGGGTTAGGGCAAAAACTGGATGCACTTCGTGTACAAAAGGGACAATCTCTTTCGAAGTATCAGGGTTTCGGACGAAAACTCATCTGTTTCAATTGGGATATCATTTTTTTGAACTTATTTGAACTCCAAACCGTATGTGCATTTAAATTGCACCATTCAAAGCCACATCATCAATTTTCAACCCTTCCCGACTTCATTTTTTATTTTTCATGCATTTACTGATTTTTTTAGCTATATGACCATGAAGTTGAAAAGAACTACAAATGAACTCTGAAAAGGTTGAAAGTTGGCATGGTGTCATCATATCACCCACATAGCATCTGCTAAAAAGTTGTGAGGGTAACGGTAAAAACTAGATGCACTTCGTGTAGAAAATGGACAAACTCTTTCGAAGTATCAAGGTTTCGGACAAAAACTCATCTATTACAAAAGGGATATCATTTTTTTCATATTATTTGAACTCCAGACTTTTTGTGTGTTCAAAATGCACCATTCAAAGCCAGATCATAAATTTTCAACCCTTTCTGACTTCATTTGTTATTCTTCATGCATTTACTGATTTTTTGAGCTATATGACCGTGAAATTCAAAAGCACTACAAATGAACTCTGAAAAGGTTGAAAGGTGGCATGGTGTCATCATATCACCCACATAGCATGTGCTAAAATGTTGAGAGGGTTAGGGCAAAAACTGGATGCACTTCGTGTACAAAATGGACAATCTCTTTCGAAGTATCAGTGTTTCAGACGAAAACTCATCTGTTACAATTGGGATATCATTTTTTTGAACTTATTTGAACTCCAAACCTTATGTGCATTTAAATTGCACCATTCAAAGCCACATCATCAATTTTCAATCCTTTCCGACTTCATTTTTTTTCGTGCATTTACTGATTTTTTAGCTATATGACCATGAAATTGAAAAGAACTACAAATGAACTCTGAAAAGGTTGAAAGTTGGCATGGTGTCACCATATCACCCACATAGCATCTGCTAAAAAGTTGAGAGGGTAACGGTAAAAACTAGATGCACTTCGTGTACAAAATGGACAATCTCTTTCGAAGTATCATGGTTTCGGACGAGAACTCATCTATTACAAAAGGGATATCATTTTTTCATCTTATTTGAACTCCAGACTTTTTGTGTGTTCAAAATGCACCATTCAAAGCCACATCATCAATTTTCAACCCTTTCTGACTTCTTTTCTTATTTTTCATGCCTTTACTGATTTTTTGAGCTATATGACCGTGAAATTGAAAGGCACTACAAATGAACTCTGAAAAGGTTGAAAGTTGGCATGGTGTCATCATATCACCCACATAGCATGTGATAAAAAGTTGAGAGGGTTAGGGCAAAAACTGGATGCACTTCGTGTACAAAATGGACAATCTCTTTCGGACTATCAGGGTTTCGGACGAAAACTCATCTGTTACAATTGGGAAATCATTTTTTTGAACTTATTTGAACTCCAAACCTTATGTGCATTTAAATTGCACCATTCAAAGCCACATCATCTATTTTCAACCCTTTCCGCTTCATTTTTTATTTTCATGCATTTACTGATTTTTTAGCTACATGACCATGAAATTGAAAAGAACTACAAATGAACTCTGAAAAGGTTGAAAGTTGGCATGGTGTCATCATATCACCCACATAGCATCTGCTAAAAAGTTGAGAGGGTAACGGTAAAAACTAGATGCACTTTGTGTACAAAATGGACAATCTATTTCGAAGTATCAGTGTTTCGGACGAAAACTCATTTGTTACAATCGGGATATCATTTTTTTGAACTTATTTGAACTCCTGACCTTTTGTGTGTTCAAAATGCACCATTCAAAGAAACATCATCAATTTTCAACCCTTTTTGACTTCATTTTTTATTTTTCATGCATTTACTGATTTTCTTGAGCTATATGACCGTGAAATTGAAAAGCACTACAAATAAACTCTGAAAAGGTTGAAAGTTGGCATGGTGTCATAATATCACCCACATAGCATCTGCTAAAAACTTGAGAGGGTAACGGTAAAAACTAGATGAACTTCGTGTACAAAATGGACAATCTCTTTCGAAGTATCATGGTTTCGGACGAGAACTCATCTATTACAAAAGGGATATCATTTTTTTCATCTTATTTGAACTCCAGACTTTTTGTGTGTTCAAAATGCACCATTCAAAGCCACATCATCAATTTTCAACCCTTTCTGACTTCATTTCTTATTTTTCATGCCTTTACTGATTTTTTGAGCTATATGATCGTGAAATTGAAAGGCACTACAAATGAACTCTGAAAAGGTTGAAAGTTGGCAAGGTGTCATCATATCACCCACATAGCATGTGATAAAAAGTTGAGAGGGTTAGGGCAAAAACTGGATGCACTTCGTGTACAAAATGGACAATCTCTTTCGGAGTATCAGTGTTTCGGACGAAAACTCATCTGTTACAATTGGGAAATCATTTTTTGAACTTATTTGAACTCCAAACCTTATGTGCATTTAAATTGCACCATTCAAAGCCACATCATCTATTTTCAACCCTTTCCGACTTCATTTTTTTTTCGTGCATTTACTGATTTTTTAGCTATATGACCATGAAATTGAAAAGAACTACAAATGAACTCTTAAAAGGTTGAAAGTTGGCATGGTGTCATCATATCACCCACATAGCATCTGCTAAAAAGTTGAGAGGGTAACGGTAAAAACTAGATGCACTTCGTGTACAAAATGGACAATCTCTTTCGAAGTATCATGGTTTCGGACGAGAACTCATCTATTACAAAAGGGATATCATTTTTTTCATGTTATTTGAACTCCAGACTTTTTGTGTGTTCAAAATGCACCATTCAAAGCCACATCATCAATTTTCAACCCTTTCTGACTTCATTTCTTATTTTTCATGCCTTTACTGATTTTTTGAGCTATATGACCGTGAAATTGAAAAGCACTACAAATGAACTCTGAAAAGGTTGAAAGTTGGCATGGTGTCATCATATCACCCACATAGCATGTGCTAAAAAGTTGAGAGGGTTAGGGTAAAAACTGGATGCACTTCGTGTACAAAATTGACAATCTCTTTCGAAGTATCAGGGTTTTGGACGAATATTCATCTGTTACAATTGGGATATCATTATTTTGAACTTATTTGAACTCCAAACCTTATGTGCATTTAAATTGCACCATTCAAAGCCACATCATAAATTTTCAACCCTTTCTGACTTCTTTTGTTATTCTTCATGTATTTACTGATTTTTTGAGCTATATGACCATGAAATTGAAAAGCACTACAAATGAACTCTGAAAAGGTTGAAAGCTGGCATGGTGTCATCATATCACCCACATAGCATGTGCTAAAAAGTTGAGAGGGTTAGGGCAAAAACTGGATGCACTTCGTGTACAAAATGGACAATCTCTTTCGAAGTATCAGGGTTTCGGACGAAAACTCATCTGTTACAATTGGGATATCATTTTTTTGAACTTATTTGAACTCCAAACCGTATGTGCATTTAAATTGCACCATTCAAAGCCACATCATCAATTTTCAACCCTTTCCGACTTCATTTTTTATTTTTCATGCATTTACTGATTTTTTTAGCTATATGACCATGAAGTTGAAAAGAACTACAAATGAACTCTGAAAAGGTTGAAAGTTGGCATGGTGTCATCATATCACCCACATAGCATCTGCTAAAAAGTTGAGAGGGTAACGGTAAAAACTAGATGCACTTCGTGTAGAAAATGGACAATCTCTTTCGAAGTATCAAGGTTTCGGACGAAAACTCATCTATTACAAAAGGGATATCATTTTTTTCATATTATTTGAACTCCAGACTTTTTGTGTGTTCAAAATGCACCATTCAAAGCCACATCATAAATTTTCAACCCTTTCTGAGTTCATTTGTTATTCTTCATGCATTTACTGATTTTTTGAGCTATATGACCGTGAAATTGAAAAGCACTACAAATGAACTCTGAAAAGGTTGAAAGTTGGCATGGTGTCATCATATCACCCACATAGCATCTGCTAAAAAGTTGAGAGGGTTAGGGCAAAAACTGGATGCACTTCGTGTACAAAATGGACAATCTCTTTCGAAGTATCAGTGTTTCAGACGAAAACTCATCTGTTACAATTGGGATATCATTTTTTTGAACTTATTTGAACTCCAAACCTTATGTGCATTTAAATTGCACCATTCAAAGCCACATCATCAATTTTCAATCCTTTCCGACTTCATTTTTTTCGTGCATTTACTGATTTTTTAGCTATATGACCATGAAATTGAAAAGAACTACAAATGAACTCTGAAAAGGTTGAAAGTTGGCATGGTGTCATCATATCACCCACATAGCATCTGCTAAAAAGTGGAGAGGGTAACGGTAAAAACTAGATGCACTTCGTGTACAAAATGGACAATCTCTTTCAAAGTATCATGGTTTCGGACGAGAACTCATCTATTACAAAAGGGATATCATTTTTTCATCTTATTTGAACTCCAGACTTTTTGTGTGTTCAAAATGCACCATTCAAAGCCACATCATCAATTTTCAACCCTTTTTGACTTCTTTTCTTATTTTTCATGCCTTTACTGATTTTTTGAGCTATATGACCGTGAAATTGAAAAGCACTACAAATGAACTCTGAAAAGGTTGAAAGTTGGCATGGTGTCATCATATCACCCACATAGCATCTGCTAAAAAGTTGAGAGGGTAACGGTAAAAACTAGATGCACTTCGTGTACAAAATGGACAATCTCTTTCGAAGTATCATGGTTTCGGACGAGAACTCATCTATTACAAAAGGGATATCATTTTTTCATCTTATTTGAACTCCAGACTTTTTGTGTGTTCAAAATGCACCATTCAAAGCCACATCATCAATTTTCAACCCTTTCTGACTTCTTTTCTTATTTTTCATGCCTTTACTGATTTTTTGAGCTATATGACCGTGAAATTGAAAGGCACTACAAATGAACTCTGAAAAGGTTGAAAGTTGGCATGGTGTCATCATATCACCCACATAGCATGTGATAAAAAGTTGAGAGGGTTAGGGCAAAAACTGGATGCACTTCGTGTACAAAATGGACAATCTCTTTCGGACTATCAGGGTTTCGGACGAAAACTCATCTGTTACAATTGGGAAATCATTTTTTTGAACTTATTTGAACTCCAAACCTTATGTGCATTTAAATTGCACCATTCAAAGCCACATCATCTATTTTCAACCCTTTCCGCTTCATTTTTTATTTTCATGCATTTACTGATTTTTTAGCTACATGACCATGAAATTGAAAAGAACTACAAATGAACTCTGAAAAGGTTGAAAGTTGGCATGGTGTCATCATATCACCCACATAGCATCTGCTAAAAAGTTGAGAGGGTAACGGTAAAAACTAGATGCACTTTGTGTACAAAATGGACAATCTATTTCGAAGTATCAGTGTTTCAGACGAAAACTCATCTGTTACAATCGGGATATCATTTTTTTGAACTTATTTGAACTCCTGACCTTTTGTGTGTTCAAAATGCACCATTCAAAGAAACATCATCAATTTTCAACCCTTTTTGACTTCATTTTTTATTTTTCATGCATTTACTGATTTTCTTGAGCTATATGACCGTGAAATTGAAAAGCACTACAAATAAACTCTGAAAAGGTTGAAAGTTGGCATGGTGTCATCATATCACCCACATAGCATCTGCTAAAAACTTGAGAGGGTAACGGTAAAAACTAGATGCACTTCGTGTAGAAAATGGACAATCTCTTTCGAAGTATCAAGGTTTCGGACGAAAACTCATCTATTACAAAAGGGATATCATTTTTTTCATATTATTTGAACTCCAGACTTTTTGTGTGTTCAAAATGCACCATTCAAAGCCACATCATAAATTTTCAACCCTTTCTGAGTTCATTTGTTATTCTTCATGCATTTACTGATTTTTTGAGCTATATGACCGTGAAATTGAAAAGCAATACAAATGAACTCTGAAAAGGTTGAAAGTTGGCATGGTGTCATCATATCACCCACATAGCATCTGCTAAAAAGTTGAGAGGGTTAGGGCAAAAACTGGATGCACTTCGTGTACAAAATGGACAATCTCTTTCGAAGTATCAGTGTTTCAGACGAAAACTCATCTGTTACAATTGGGATATCATTTTTTTGAACTTATTTGAACTCCAAACCTTATGTGCATTTAAATTGCACCATTCAAAGCCACATCATCAATTTTCAATCCTTTCCGACTTCATTTTTTTCGTGCATTTACTGATTTTTTAGCTATATGACCATGAAATTGAAAAGAACTACAAATGAACTCTGAAAAGGTTGAAAGTTGGCATGGTGTCATCATATCACCCACATAGCATCTGCTAAAAAGTGGAGAGGGTAACGGTAAAAACTAGATGCACTTCGTGTACAAAATGGACAATCTCTTTCAAAGTATCATGGTTTCGGACGAGAACTCATCTATTACAAAAGGGATATCATTTTTTCATCTTATTTGAACTCCAGACTTTTTGTGTGTTCAAAATGCACCATTCAAAGCCACATCATCAATTTTCAACCCTTTTTGACTTCTTTTCTTATTTTTCATGCCTTTACTGATTTTTTGAGCTATATGACCGTGAAATTGAAAAGCACTACAAATGAACTCTGAAAAGGTTGAAAGTTGGCATGGTGTCATCATATCACCCACATAGCATCTGCTAAAAAGTTGAGAGGGTAACGGTAAAAACTAGATGCACTTCGTGTACAAAATGGACAATCTCTTTCGAAGTATCATGGTTTCGGACGAGAACTCATCTATTACAAAAGGGATATCATTTTTTCATCTTATTTGAACTCCAGACTTTTTGTGTGTTCAAAATGCACCATTCAAAGCCACATCATCTATTTTCAACCCTTTCCGCTTCATTTTTTATTTTCATGCATTTACTGATTTTTTAGCTACATGACCATGAAATTGAAAAGAACTACAAATGAACTCTGAAAAGGTTGAAAGTTGGCATGGTGTCATCATATCACCCACATAGCATCTGCTAAAAAGTTGAGAGGGTAACGGTAAAAACTAGATGCACTTTGTGTACAAAATGGACAATCTATTTCGAAGTATCAGTGTTTCAGACGAAAACTCATCTGTTACAATCGGGATATCATTTTTTTGAACTTATTTGAACTCCTGACCTTTTGTGTGTTCAAAATGCACCATTCAAAGAAACATCATCAATTTTCAACCCTTTTTGACTTCATTTTTTATTTTTCATGCATTTACTGATTTTCTTGAGCTATATGACCGTGAAATTGAAAAGCACTACAAATAAACTCTGAAAAGGTTGAAAGTTGGCATGGTGTCATAATATCACCCACATAGCATCTGCTAAAAACTTGAGAGGGTAACGGTAAAAACTAGATGAACTTCGTGTACAAAATGGACAATCTCTTTCGAAGTATCATGGTTTCGGACGAGAACTCATCTATTACAAAAGGGATATCATTTTTTCATCTTATTTGAACTCCAGACTTTTTGTGTGTTCAAAATGCACCATTCAAAGCCACATCATCAATTTTCAACCCTTTCTGACTTCATTTCTTATTTTTCATGCCTTTACTGATTTTTTGAGCTATATGATCGTGAAATTGAAAGGCACTACAAATGAACTCTGAAAAGGTTGAAAGTTGGCAAGGTGTCATCATATCACCCACATAGCATGTGATAAAAAGTTGAGAGGGTTAGGGCAAAAACTGGATGCACTTCGTGTACAAAATGGACAATCTCTTTCGGACTATCAGGGTTTCGGACGAAAACTCATCTGTTACAATTGGGAAATCATTTTTTTGAACTTATTTGAACTCCAAACCTTATGTGCATTTAAATTGCACCATTCAAAGCCACATCATCTATTTTCAACCCTTTCCGACTTCATTTTTTTTCGTGCATTTACTGATTTTTTAGCTATATGACCATGAAATTGAAAAGAACTACAAATGAACTCTGAAAAGGTTGAAAGTTGGCATGGTGTCATCATATCACCCACATAGCATCTGCTAAAATGTTGAGAGGGTAACGGTAAAAACTAGATGCACTTCGTGTACAAAATGGACAATCTCTTTCAAAGTATCATGGTTTCGGACGAGAACTCATCTATTACAAAAGGGATATCATTTTTTCATCTTATTTGAACTCCAGACTTTTTGTGTGTTCAAAATGCACCATTCAAAGCCACATCATCAATTTTCAACCCTTTTTGACTTCTTTTCTTATTTTTCATGCCTTTACTGATTTTTTGAGCTATATGACCGTGAAATTGAAAAGCACTACAAATGAACTCTGAAAAGGTTGAAAGTTGGCATGGTGTCATCATATCACCCACATAGCATCTGCTAAAAAGTTGAGAGGGTAACGGTAAAAACTAGATGCACTTCGTGTACAAAATGGACAATCTCTTTCGAAGTATCATGGTTTCGGACGAGAACTCATCTATTACAAAAGGGATATCATTTTTTCATCTTATTTGAACTCCAGACTTTTTGTGTGTTCAAAATGCACCATTCAAAGCCACATCATCAATTTTCAACCCTTTCTGACTTCTTTTCTTATTTTTCATGCCTTTACTGATTTTTTGAGCTATATGACCGTGAAATTGAAAGGCACTACAAATGAACTCTGAAAAGGTTGAAAGTTGGCATGGTGTCATCATATCACCCACATAGCATGTGATAAAAAGTTGAGAGGGTTAGGGCAAAAACTGGATGCACTTCGTGTACAAAATGGACAATCTCTTTCGGACTATCAGGGTTTCGGACGAAAACTCATCTGTTACAATTGGGAAATCATTTTTTTGAACTTATTTGAACTCCAAACCTTATGTGCATTTAAATTGCACCATTCAAAGCCACATCATCTATTTTCAACCCTTTCCGCTTCATTTTTTATTTTCATGCATTTACTGATTTTTTAGCTACATGACCATGAAATTGAAAAGAACTACAAATGAACTCTGAAAAGGTTGAAAGTTGGCATGGTGTCATCATATCACCCACATAGCATCTGCTAAAAAGTTGAGAGGGTAACGGTAAAAACTAGATGCACTTTGTGTACAAAATGGACAATCTATTTCGAAGTATCAGTGTTTCAGACGAAAACTCATCTGTTACAATCGGGATATCATTTTTTTGAACTTATTTGAACTCCTGACCTTTTGTGTGTTCAAAATGCACCATTCAAAGAAACATCATCAATTTTCAACCCTTTTTGACTTCATTTTTTATTTTTCATGCATTTACTGATTTTCTTGAGCTATATGACCGTGAAATTGAAAAGCACTACAAATAAACTCTGAAAAGGTTGAAAGTTGGCATGGTGTCATAATATCACCCACATAGCATCTGCTAAAAACTTGAGAGGGTAACGGTAAAAACTAGATGAACTTCGTGTACAAAATGGACAATCTCTTTCGAAGTATCATGGTTTCGGACGAGAACTCATCTATTACAAAAGGGATATCATTTTTTCATCTTATTTGAACTCCAGACTTTTTGTGTGTTCAAAATGCACCATTCAAAGCCACATCATCAATTTTCAACCCTTTCTGACTTCATTTCTTATTTTTCATGCCTTTACTGATTTTTTGAGCTATATGATCGTGAAATTGAAAGGCACTACAAATGAACTCTGAAAAGGTTGAAAGTTGGCAAGGTGTCATCATATCACCCACATAGCATGTGATAAAAAGTTGAGAGGGTTAGGGCAAAAACTGGATGCACTTCGTGTACAAAATGGACAATCTCTTTCGGACTATCAGGGTTTCGGACGAAAACTCATCTGTTACAATTGGGAAATCATTTTTTTGAACTTATTTGAACTCCAAACCTTATGTGCATTTAAATTGCACCATTCAAAGCCACATCATCTATTTTCAACCCTTTCCGACTTCATTTTTTTTCGTGCATTTACTGATTTTTTAGCTATATGACCATGAAATTGAAAAGAACTACAAATGAACTCTGAAAAGGTTGAAAGTTGGCATGGTGTCATCATATCACCCACATAGCATCTGCTAAAATGTTGAGAGGGTAACGGTAAAAACTAGATGCACTTCGTGTACAAAATGGACAATCTCTTTCGAAGTATCATGGTTTCGGACGAGAACTCATCTATTACAAAAGGGATATCATTTTTTTCATGTTATTTGAACTCCAGACTTTTTGTGTGTTCAAAATGCACCATTCAAAGCCACATCATCAATTTTCAACCCTTTCTGACTTCATTTCTTATTTTTCATGCCTTTACTGATTTATTGAGCTATATGACCGTGAAATTGAAAAGCACTACAAATGAACTCTGAAAAGGTTGAAAGTTGGCATGGTGTCATCATATCACCCACATAGCATGTGCTAAAAAGTTGAGAGGGTTAGGGTAAAAACTGGATGCACTTCGTGTACAAAATTGACAATCTCTTTCGAAGTATCAGGGTTTTGGACGAATATTCATCTGTTACAATTGGGATATCATTCTTTTGAACTTATTTGAACTCCAAACCTTATGTGCATTTAAATTGCACCATTCAAAGCCACATCATAAATTTTCAACCCTTTCTGACTTCTTTTGTTATTCTTCATGTATTTACTGATTTTTTGAGCTATATGACCGTGAAATTGAAAAGCACTACAAATGAACTCTGAAAAGGTTGAAAGCTGGCATGGTGTCATCATATCACCCACATAGCATGTGCTAAAAAGTTGAGAGGGTTAGGGCAAAAACTGGATGCACTTCGTGTACAAAATAGACAATCTCTTTCGAAGTATCAGGGTTTCGGACGAAAACTCATCTGTTACAATTGGGATATCATTTTTTTGAACTTATTTGAACTCCAAACCGTATGTGCATTTAAATTGCACCATTCAAAGCCACATCATCAATTTTCAACCCTTTCCGACTTCATTTTTTATTTTTCATGCATTTACTGATTTTTTTAGCTATATGACCATGAAGTTGAAAAGAACTACAAATGAACTCTGAAAAGGTTGAAAGTTGGCATGGTGTCATCATATCACCCACATAGCATCTGCTAAAAAGTTGAGAGGGTAACGGTAAAAACTAGATGCACTTCGTGTAGAAAATGGACAATCTCTTTCGAAGTATCAAGGTTTCGGACGAAAACTCATCTATTACAAAAGGGATATCATTTTTTTCATATTATTTGAACTCCAGACTTTTTGTGTGTTCAAAATGCACCATTCAAAGCCACATCATAAATTTTCAACCCTTTCTGAGTTCATTTGTTATTCTTCATGCATTTACTGATTTTTTGAGCTATATGACCGTGAAATTGAAAAGCACTACAAATGAACTCTGAAAAGGTTGAAAGTTGGCATGGTGTCATCATATCACCCACATAGCATCTGCTAAAAAGTTGAGAGGGTTAGGGCAAAAACTGGATGCACTTCGTGTACAAAATGGACAATCTCTTTCGAAGTATCAGTGTTTCAGACGAAAACTCATCTGTTACAATTGGGATATCATTTTTTTGAACTTATTTGAACTCCAAACCTTATTTGCATTTAAATTGCACCATTCAAAGCCACATCATCAATTTTCAATCCTTTCCGACTTCATTTTTTTTCGTGCATTTACTGATTTTTTAGCTATATGACCATGAAATTGAAAAGAACTACAAATGAACTCTGAAAAGGTTGAAAGTTGGCATGGTGTCATCATATCACCCACATAGCATCTGCTAAAAAGTGGAGAGGGTAACGGTAAAAACTAGATGCACTTCGTGTACAAAATGGACAATCTTTTTCGAAGTATCATGGTTTCGGACAAGAACTCATCTATTACAAAAGGGATATCATTTTTTTCATCTTATTTGAACTCCAGACTTTTTGTTTGTTCAAAATGCACCATTCAAAGCCACATCATCAATTTTCAACCCTTTCTGACTTCATTTCTTATTTTTCATGCCTTTACTGATTTTTTGAGCTATATGACCGTGAAATTGAAAAGCACTACAAATGAACTCTGAAAAGGTTGAAAGTTGGCATGGTGTCATCATATCACCCACATAGCATGTGCTAAAAAGTTGAGAGGGTTAGGGCAAAAACTGGATGCACTTCGTGTACAAAATTGACAATCTCTTTCGAAGTATCAAGGTTTTGGACGAATATTCATCTGTTACAATTGGGATATCATTCTTTTGAACTTAATTGAACTCCAAACCTTATGTGAATTTAAATTACCATTCAAAGCCACATCATCAATTTTCAACCCTTTCCGACTTCATTTTTTATTTTTCATGCATTTACTGATTTTTTAGCTATATGACCATGAAATTGAAAAGAACTACAAATGAACTCTGAAAAGGTTGAAAGTTGGATGGTGTCATCATATCACCCACATAGCATCTGCTAAAAAGTTGAGAGGGTAACGGTAAAAACTAGATGCACTTCGTGTACAAAATGAACAATCTCTTTCGAAGTATCAGGGTTTCGGACGAAAACTCATCTATTACAAAAGGGATATCATTTTTTCATCTTATTTGAACTCGAGACTTTTTGTGTGTTCAAAATGCACCATTCAAAGCCACATCATCAATTTTCAACCCTTTCTGACTTCATTTCTTATTTTTCATGCCTTTACTGATTTTTTGAGCTATATGACCGTGAAATTGAAAGGCACTACAAATGAACTCTGAAAAGGTTGAAAGTTGGCATGGTGTCATCATATCACCCACATAGCATGTGATAAAAAGTTGAGAGGGTTAGGGCAAAAACTGGATGCACTTCGTGTACAAAATGGACAATCTCTTTCGGACTATCAGGGTTTCGGACGAAAACTCATCTGTTACAATTGGGAAATCATTTTTTTGAACTTATTTGAACTCCAAACCTTATGTGCATTTAAATTGCACCATTCAAAGCCACATCATCTATTTTCAACCCTTTCCGCTTCATTTTTTATTTTCATGCATTTACTGATTTTTTAGCTACATGACCATGAAATTGAAAAGAACTACAAATGAACTCTGAAAAGGTTGAAAGTTGGCATGGTGTCATCATATCACCCACATAGCATCTGCTAAAAAGTTGAGAGGGTAACGGTAAAAACTAGATGCACTTTGTGTACAAAATGGACAATCTATTTCGAAGTATCAGTGTTTCGGACGAAAACTCATCTGTTACAATCGGGATATCATTTTTTTGAACTTATTTGAACTCCTGACCTTTTGTGTGTTCAAAATGCACCATTCAAAGAAACATCATCAATTTTCAACCCTTTTTGACTTCATTTTTTATTTTTCATGCATTTACTGATTTTCTTGAGCTATATGACCGCGAAATTGAAAAGCACTACAAATAAACTCTGAAAAGGTTGAAAGTTGGCATGGTGTCATAATATCACCCACATAGCATCTGCTAAAAACTTGAGAGGGTTAGGGCAAAAACTGGATGCACTTTTTGTACAAAATGGACAATCTCTTTCAAAGTATCACTGTTTCGGACGAAAACTCATCTATTACAATCGAGATATCATTTTTTTGAACTTATTTGAACTCCAGACCTTTTGTGTGTTCAAAATGCACCATTCAAAGACACATCATAAATTTTCAACCCTTTCTGACTTATTTTGTTATTCTTCATGTATTTACTGATTTTTTGAGCTATATGACCATGAAATTGAAAAGCACTACAAATGAACTCTGAAAAGGTTGAAAGCTGGCATGGTGTCATCATATCACCCACATAGCATGTGCTAAAAAGTTGAGAGGGTTAGGGCAAAAACTGGATGCACTTCGTGTACAAAATGGACAATCTCTTTCGAAGTATCAGGGTTTCGGACGAAAACTCATCTGTTACAATTGGGATATCATTTTTTTGAACTTATTTGAACTCCAAACCGTATGTGCATTTAAATTGCACCATTCAAAGCCACATCATCAATTTTCAACCCTTTCCGACTTCATTTTTTATTTTTCATGCATTTACTGATTTTTTTAGCTATATGACCATGAAGTTGAAGAGAACTACAAATGAACTCTGAAAAGGTTGAAAGTTGGCATGGTGTCATCATATCACCCATATAGCATCTGCTAAAAAGTTGAGAGGGTAACGGTAAAAACTAGATGCACTTCGTGTAGAAAATGGACAATCTCTTTCGAAGTATCAAGGTTTCGGACGAAAACTCATCTATTACAAAAGGGATATCATTTTTTTCATATTATTTGAACTCCAGACTTTTTGTGTGTTCAAAATGCACCATTCAAAGCCACATCATAAATTTTCAACCCTTTCTGAGTTCATTTGTTATTCTTCATGCATTTACTGATTTTTTGAGCTATATGACCGTGAAATTGAAAAGCACTACAAATGAACTCTGAAAAGGTTGAAAGTTGGCATGGTGTCATCATATCACCCACATAGCATCTGCTAAAAAGTTGAGAGGGTTAGGGCAAAAACTGGATGCACTTCGTGTACAAAATGGACAATCTCTTCCGAAGTATCAGTGTTTCAGACGAAAACTCATCTGTTACAATTGGGATATCATTTTTTTGAACTTATTTGAACTCCAAACCTTATGTGCATTTAAATTGCACCATTCAAAGCCACATCATCAATTTTCAATCCTTTCCGACTTCATTTTTTTCGTGCAATTACTGATTTTTTAGCTATATGACCATGAAATTGAAAAGAACTACAAATGAACTCTGAAAAGGTTGAAAGTTGGCATGGTGTCATCATATCACCCACATAGCATCTGCTAAAAAGTGGAGAGGGTAACGGTAAAAACTAGATGCACTTCGTGTACAAAATGGACAATCTCTTTCGAAGTATCATGGTTTCGGACAAGAACTCATCTATTACAAAAGGGATATCATTTTTTTCATCTTATTTGAACTCCAGACTTTTTGTTTGTTCAAAATGCACCATTCAAAGCCACATCATCAATTTTCAACCCTTTCTGACTTCATTTCTTATTTTTCATGCCTTTACTGATTTTTTGAGCTATATGACCGTGAAATTGAAAAGCACTACAAATGAACTCTGAAAAGGTTGAAAGTTGGCATGGTGTCATCATATCACCCACATAGCATGTGCTAAAAAGTTGAGAGGGTTAGGGCAAAAACTGGATGCACTTCGTGTACAAAATTGACAATCTCTTTCGAAGTATCAGGGTTTTGGACGAATATTCATCTGTTACAATTGGGATATCATTCTTTTGAACTTATTTGAACTCCAAACCTTATGTGCATTTAAATTACCATTCAAAGCCACATCATCAATTTTCAACCCTTTCTGACTTCATTTTTTATTTTTCATGCATTTACTGATTGTTTAGCTATATGACCATGAAATTGAAAAGAACTACAAATGAACTCTGAAAAGGTTGAAAGTTGGATGGTGTCATCATATCACCCACATAGCATCTGCTAAAAAGTTGAGAGGGTAACGGTAAAAACTAGATGCACTTCGTGTACAAAATGAACAATCTCTTTCGAAGTATCAGGGTTTCGGACGAAAACTCATCTATTACAAAAGGGATATCATTTTTTCATCTTATTTGAACTCGAGACTTTTTGTGTGTTCAAAATGCACCATTCAAAGCCACATCATCAATTTTCAACCCTTTCTGACTTCATTTCTTATTTTTCATGCCTTTACTGATTTTTTGAGCTATATGACCGTGAAATTGAAAGGCACTACAAATGAACTCTGAAAAGGTTGAAAGTTGGCATGGTGTCATCATATCACCCACATAGCATGTGATAAAAAGTTGAGAGGGTTAGGGCAAAAACTGGATGCACTTCGTGTACAAAATGGACAATCTCTTTCGGACTATCAGGGTTTCGGACGAAAACTCATCTGTTACAATTGGGAAATCATTTTTTTGAACTTATTTGAACTCCAAACCTTATGTGCATTTAAATTGCACCATTCAAAGCCACATCATCTATTTTCAACCCTTTCCGCTTCATTTTTTATTTTCATGCATTTACTGATTTTTTAGCTACATGACCATGAAATTGAAAAGAACTACAAATGAACTCTGAAAAGGTTGAAAGTTGGCATGGTGTCATCATATCACCCACATAGCATCTGCTAAAAAGTTGAGAGGGTAACGGTAAAAACTAGATGCACTTTGTGTACAAAATGGACAATCTATTTCGAAGTATCAGTGTTTCGGACGAAAACTCATCTGTTACAATCGAGATATCATTTTTTTGAACTTATTTGAACTCCTGACCTTTTCTGTGTTCAAAATGCACCATTCAAAGAAACATCATCAATTTTCAACCCTTTTTGACTTCATTTTTTATTTTTCATGCATTTACTGATTTTCTTGAGCTATATGACCATGAAATTGAAAAGCACTACAAATAAACTCTGAAAAGGTTGAAAGTTGGCATGGTGTCATAATATCACCCACATAGCATCTGCTAAAAACTTGATAGGGTTAGGGCAAAAACTGGATGCACTTTGTGTACAAAATGGACAATCTCTTTCAAAGTATCACTGTTTCGGACGAAAACTCATCTATTACAATCGGGATATCATTTTTTTGAACTTATTTGAACTCCAGACCGTTTGTGTGTTCAAAATGCACCATTCAAAGACACATCATAATTTTTCAACCCTTTCTGACTTCTTTTGTTATTCTTCATGTATTTACTGATTTTTTGAGCTATATGACCGTGAAATTGAAAAGCACTACAAATGAACACTGAAAAGGTTGAAAGCTGGCATGGTGTCATCATATCACCCACATAGCATGTGCTAAAAAGTTGAGAGGGTTAGGGCAAAAACTGGATGCACTTCGTGTACAAAATGGACAATCTCTTTCGAAGTATCAGGGTTTCGGACGAAAACTCATCTGTTACAATTGGGATATCATTTTTTTGAACTTATTTGAACTCCAAACCGTATGTGCATTTAAATTGCACCATTCAAAGCCACATCATCAATTTTCAACCCTTTCCGACTTCATTTTTTATTTTTCATGCATTTACTGATTTTTTTAGCTATATGACCATGAAGTTGAAAAGAACTACAAATGAACTCTGAAAAGGTTGAAAGTTGGCATGGTGTCATCATATCACCCACATAGCATCTGCTAAAAAGTTGAGAGGGTAACGGTAAAAACTAGATGCACTTCGTGTAGAAAATGGACAATCTCTTTCGAAGTATCAAGGTTTCGGACGAAAACTCATCTATTACAAAAGGGATATCATTTTTTTCATATTATTTGAACTCCAGACTTTTTGTGTGTTCAAAATGCACCATTCAAAGCCACATCATAAATTTTCAACCCTTTCTGAGTTCATTTGTTATTCTTCATGCATTTACTGATTTTTTGAGCTATATGACCGTGAAATTGAAAAGCACTACAAATGAACTCTGAAAAGGTTGAAAGTTGGCATGGTGTCATCATATCACCCACATAGCATCTGCTAAAAAGTTGAGAGGGTTAGGGCAAAAACTGGATGCACTTCGTGTTCAAAATGGACAATCTCTTTCGAAGTATCAGTGTTTCAGACGAAAACTCATCTGTTACAATTGGGATATCATTTTTTTGAACTTATTTGAACTCCAAACCTTATGTGCATTTAAATTGCACCATTCAAAGCCACATCATCAATTTTCAATCCTTTCCGACTTCATTTTTTTTCGTGCATTTACTGATTTTTTAGCTATATGACCATGAAATTGAAAAGAACTACAAATGAACTCTGAAAAGGTTGAAAGTTGGCATGGTGTCATCATATCACCCACATAGCATCTGCTAAAAAGTTGAGAGGGTAACGGTAAAAACTAGATGCACTTCGTGTACAAAATGGACAATCTCTTTCGAAGTATCATGGTTTCGGACGAGAACTCATCTATTACAAAAGGGATATCATTTTTTTCATCTTATTTGAACTCCAGACTTTTTGTGTGTTCAAAATGCACCATTCAAAGCCACATCATCAATTTTCAACCCTTTCTGACTTCATTTCTTATTTTTCATGCCTTTACTGATTTTTTGAGCTATATGACCGTGAAATTGAAAAGCACTACAAATGAACTCTGAAAAGGTTGAAAGTTGGCACGGTGTCATCATATCACCCACATAGCATGTGCTAAAAAGTTGAGAGGGTTAGGGCAAAAACTGGATGCACTTCGTGTACAAAATTGACAATCTCTTTCGAAGTATCAGGGTTTTGGACGAATATTCATCTGTTACAATTGGGATATCATTCTTTTGAACTTATTTGAACTCCAAACCTTATGTGCATTTAAATTGCACCATTCAAAGCCACATCATCAATTTTCAACCCTTTCCGACTTCATTTTTTATTTTTCATGCATTTACTGATTTTTTAGCTATATGACCATGAAATTGAAAAGAACTACAAATGAACTCTGAAAAGGTTGAAAGTTGGATGGTGTCATCATATCACCCACATAGCATCTGCTAAAAAGTTGAGAGGGTAACGGTAAAAACTAGATGCACTTCCTGTACAAAATGAACAATCTCTTTCGAAGTATCAGGGTTTCGGACGAAAACTCATCTATTACAAAAGGGATATCATTTTTTCATCTTATTTGAACTCGAGACTTTTTGTGTGTTGAAAATGCACCATTCAAAGCCACATCATCAATTTTCAACCCTTTCTGACTTCATTTCTTATTTTTCATGCCTTTACTGTTTTTTGAGCTATATGACCGTGAAATTGAAAAGCACTACAAATAAACTCTGAAAAGCTTGAAAGTTGGCATGGTGTCATCATATCACCCACATAGGATGTGCTAAAAAGTTGAGAGGGTTAGCGCAAAAACTGGATGCACTTCATGTACAAAATGGACAATCTCTTTCGAAGTATCAGGGTTTCAGACGAAAACTCATCTGTTACAATTGGGATATCATTTTTTTGAACTTATTTGAACTCCAAACCTTATGTGCATTTAAATTGCACCATTCAAAGCCCCATCATCAATTTTCAACCCTTTCCGACTTCATTTTTTATTTTTCATGCATTTACTAATTTTTTAGCTATATGACCATGAAATTATTGAAAAGAACTACAAATGAACTCTGAAAAGTTTGAAAGTTGGCATGGTGTCATCATATCACCCACATAGCATCTGCTAAAAAGTTGAGAGGGTAACGGTAAAAACTAGATGCACTTCGTGTACAAAATGGACAATCTCTTTCGAAGTATCAGGGTTTCAGACGAAAACTCATCTATTACAAAAGGGATATCATTTTTTCATCTTATTTGAACTCCAGACTTTTTGTGTGTTCAAAATGCACCATTCAAAGCCACATCATTAATTTTCAACCCTTTCTGACTTCATTTGTTATTTTTCATGCATTTACTGATTTTTTTAGCTATATGACCGTGAAATTGAAAAGCACTACAAATGAACTCTGAAAAGGTTGAAAGTTGGCATGGTGTCATCATTTCACCCACATAGCATGTGCTAAAAAGTTGAGAGGGTTAGGGCATGGACAACACATAAAACCATTCTGCTTGTTTGCCTCAGCCACTTCGAGAAACATAATTATGTGTGTCTGTCACCGTACATCCATTGTCGGTTCATCTGCATGCATTATATATAATTATGTGTGTGAAAAACCATTACAGATTCACATGGATAGATAAGTGACCAAATTAATAGTAGTTCATCATCACATTAAAACCAAAGTACATACATAGTTCAAATTGAACAACATATAGCTCTCCAGAGCATCTAGTTAAACCATACATTGAAACTATGTAAAACCTTTCGATGCAACAACAAATGCGATCATAATCACAACCAAGGTAACAATTGATCCAACGACATAATGATACCAAGCCTCAGTATGAATGGCGTATTTTCTAATCTTTCTAATCTTCAACCGCATTGCATCCATCTTGATCTTGTGATCATCGACAACATCCGCAACATGCAACTCCAATATCAACTTCTCCTCCTCAATTTTTTTATGTTTTCCTTCAAGTAATTGTTTTCTTCTTCAAATAAATTTAACCTCTCGACAATAGGGTCGGTTGGAATTTACGGTTCAACCACCTCCTAGATAAATAAAATCAATGTCACGTTGGTCGGCATAATTGTCATAAATGATAAATGAACCAAATAGTTATAAAAATTATAATATATACCACATCCGAATCATAGACAGTACTAGGGACGACGGGGGCGGATACCAAAACCATCGTAGTATATAATAAGAAGGAATAATAAAAGTAAGAAAATTAGACAAGTATCTATCTGAAGTAAGAATTTCTTTCTTCCAGAAAGAAGATAAGAAAAAGAGGCTCACCACGGTGGTCCCGGGGACAAGATCGGCACGGGCGATCGACGGTGGTGAAGACGGGGACGGGACGTGACGGACCACTGTCGTGGTATTCTCACGGGGGGTGTAAGACGACATATGCCACAAGGTGGCTTCGTGTGAGGGCAAGACTGCTGCTGATAGGCCCGGGAGCGGGTATGCGAGTAGCACGCGATAGTTAATTTACCCAGGTTCGGGGCTCTCCGGAGAGATAATACCCCTAATCCTGCATGTCTAAGTATATGTGGTATATCTGGTACAGGGTGCTCCTGGAGCTGAATCTGAAAGCAGTGCCACAGGCATTTGGTTTCGTATATGCATGCATACGGCATGCTCTAGTGTCCGACCATGCTCATGGCTCATGGCCGTGAGCAAGTGTGTGCTCATGCGTGTGTGTTAGCTAGCCATCTTGCTAGCTAGCATGCATGAGTGAGGGGGTGCCCCTGGTTGGATGGATGGATGCCCATATATATAGGCATGGCTAGCTTAGAGAGTAAGCTATGTGGTGGCATGGGCAAGGCATGGTGGGGTGTCATGCTTGTCCCCTGGGTCACTTCATAAATAGTGCCAGGGGACAAGTGACACTATACATGATGGCTGAGGTGACATGTGAACAGTGCTCGGGTACAGCCGTCCCGTCGGTGTCTTTTCAGTCTCGGGTCGGGCTGCAGTTGACTTCGGGCAGTCGGCCTGGTGGAGCAGTCGGCAGCCAGCATCCCGCAGCCAGCAGTCGGTAGCCGCCGGGTGCAGCAGTCAGCAGCCAGCAGTCGGCAGCCAGCAGTCGGCAGCCAGCAGTCGGCCTGGCGGAGCAGTCAGCAGCCAGCAGTCGGTAGTCGGCCGGGTGGAGTAGTCGGCAGCCAGCATTCGGCCTGGCGGAGCAGTCAGCAGCCGCCGGGTGGAGCAGTCGGCAGCCAGCAGCCGGCCAGGCGGCCGGATAGTCGGCAGCCCGCAGCCGGCCTGGTGGAGCAGTCAGCAGCCAGCAGCCGGCCGAGGCGGCCGGGCAGTCGGGAACCATCAGTCGGCCTGGCAGAGCAGTCAACAGCCAGCAGCCGGCCTGGCGGCCGGGTAGTCGGACTGAGGGGCTTTGCTAGCCCTGTTGTCTTGAATTATTGTCTTGCCGTCTTCGGGATACCCATTGTCGTGGATTTGTCACGGCAGATGTCCTACTGAAAGGACTTAGTCGTGGAGCCATCGAACGGGTTAGCTTGAAGGGGTTAAAGCGGACGCAAGGACACATCGATTTATACTAGTTCGGCCCCTTCAATGAAGGTAAAAGCCTACGTCTAGTTGTGATGGAATTGATGGGGTTTCGAGAGCTTAGGGAGCAGACAAGCTTCGCCTAAACCTTGAGTTGTTGTTTCTTGTCCTGAACCGTCGCCGGGTCGCCCCCTTATATACACGGGTGACGCCCGTCGGTTTACAGAGTCCCCATCACCGGTTCATACTCGTATTCGGGTTGGTCTCTCCTCATTCCTAACTTACAATACAAGTTTACATACCAGGCCGGTTTACGGCTACAGGTTCTAAACCGACTACAGGCCTTGGGCCCTTATCTTCCTCTTTGGGCTTTAACACCTTTGAACTACTGATCAAGTTAACTCGGCCTGGGTAGGCCGGTTTACGCACAGTAGTAATATCTCCAACATTAGGCCCCAAATTGATTTGAACGGGTTCGCGTCAATCCTTAGCAAAAAATCTTCGTCTTCAACGTCTTCTTGTAGTTGTTGAACCGCTGTGATGTCATCTTCTCTGGTTGCTGTAAACCGGCATGACGTCATCATAAAGATAACATTCATGATACCTTCTCTGTTTAATAGATCCGCAATAACCAAGGCGACAGCTCCGCTTTCGAAATTCGCGGCTCCTGGATTCGCGCGCCTGACTCATGTCTTTTGCCTCATAAATAGGACCGAAGGGTCATTTATTTTTCTCCCCTTCGTCCCCTTTCTCTTCGTCTTCCTCGTGTCGCTAGCCTCGAAGCTCCGCCGCCGTCGCTGACCTCTGCACCGTCTTGGGCCGCTGCATCAACCTGAACGCACCAGAAAACTGCGGCGATCTTCCGCGTCTCCCTCAGCTCCGGTAGGTCCTCTACTTTTCTCGACCTAGATCTGTTCTAGGGTTTCATGTTCTTGCGGTTCTCTATTCACTATTCATACTCATGCTCAGACCTCTGGATAGATCCGTGAAACCCTGCTGTGATTAGCAGTAGCCTTTTAGCATCCGTCTGTAGTTTCATGCTCAAGTTCATAGATCTCACAAATTTTTCTGCTCATTGAATCAATATTGTTCTGCTTTAAGCTTTTAAATATTTTTCCTCTTTTCTGAACTGGCTTCAGATCCACCGTCGTAGAGAAATCTTGTGAAATCTGTTTCTGTACATTTAGCCACTCACAACTTCAATTGCTTTCAATGCTCAGATCCGGCGGTTTAACTTGGCGTAGAATATGTAATGAAATGGTATATACCATTAGTCCCCTTGTTGAACCGCCAGATGTTGTCACCTTGCATAACTCCGGTTTAGATAGAACTGCCTCCGCTTTAACATTGTACATACCGCACTCTTGAACCGGAACCACTTGTCTTGTAGATTTCATCATGGCCAAGCAAATATATGAGTGCAACTGGGTTCCTTCTCGTGTCACGGAAACGCAGCTGAACAATTTAGTTCTGACCGGCGCTTTAAGCAGTAAAAACACCATCCATTGGAGAGTCCCAGGCAAAGAGTGTCCTCCCACACCTCAAGAAGGAGAGGTTGTTGTTTTTGCGGATCACTTGGCCCAGGGTTTTAATCCGCCTGGTTCAAAATTTTATCGGGATGTCTTAGCCAACTTTCAACTTCGTCCACAAGATACTGGCCCCAATTCTGTTACCAATATATGCCACTTCCAAGTGCTCTGCGAGGTGTTCTGTCAAGAATAACCCACTGTTGAACTGTTCCAAGACTGCTTTCACTTAAACCGCCGCACAAAATTTACTGATGGCTCCAATATGGAGCTGGGTGGCGTGGCGATACAGAAAAGGAAAGAGGTCACTTATCCTCATGCGAAACTGCACAGTCATCCCCAGGAATGGAATCACTCATGGTTCTATTGCAAAGACACTTCCCCTGCTGGACAAAATCCTCTGCCTGGCTTTCGTCCGGAACGGCTTAGTAATACACACCCCTTCCCACAAAGGCTATCTGCCAAAGAGAGAAGTAAATATGCTCCTCAGTTGTCCAAGCTCAGAGCCTTCATGGCCAACGGTTTAACAGGAGTTGATCTCGCCCGCTGCTGGATATCATGGAGCATACTGCCTGTTAGTCTGCGCCCTGGTTTGATGTGCGAATATACTGGCCGGGTCGATGACCCACTAAGGCATTGTAACATCCAACTGACCGACGAAGAAGTCACAGAAGCTGTGAAGAAAATGTTGAATGAACCGAAATATGCCTGTGCCCGAACTGGCCTGCTTCCCTTCTGTGCCATCAATAAACCGCCAGCTGTAAGATCTTGATTTTACTTTTACCGAACTTGTCATTGTTGTATTTATCCATTGGTAAACACCTATATTTGAAACAGGGCAATGATCCGTTTTGGAGTAAGAAACTTCCTCAAGAGAAACCGGAGAAACCAACCCGACAAAAGACCAAGGTTGTCAAGAAAACAGCTCATAAGAAGAAAACCACTGCATCTTCCGATCCGGCAGCTGATGATGATGTGGGTAATCCGGACCTTGAGGTAGATCTTGATTCACTAGGCTTACTTTTCACATGTCTTATTGATGATGATATTTGTCAGGATGATGCTGAAGCCAGCCAAGCTGATGTTGCAAAGGTAACTATTCTCTCTCCCGATTCAGATCCTTTGCCTTTGCCAAAACTTCGTCAGGCAAACCGGAAAGTTAAATTTTCTCATCCTCTTGCTTACTTGGATCCCAATTTTCTGATGAAGACCCAGCAGCACGAGGCTCGCTGCACAACCCGGCACAGCGGCCAGGTAGTTACCTCCGCCGGTTTACCAAACAGTCCGGTTCGGAAACGCCGTTCAGAGATCTCTAACCTGCTTGTTAGTTTCCGTCCTAAAGCTGGCTATATCCGCCAGCCTCTTAATCCGTCTGATTCCGATTATCAGGTTACTTCTCATTCATCTTCTGGCGAGTCATTGGCCACTCAACTGCCACCACTGAAAACGGTTCTTGGGTAAGCTGGACTTAACATAACGCTTCTGGTACATCACTTTGGAACTTATGCTGTTTTTGACTCTTTATTTGTCTCTTTCAGGGCTAAACCTAGACCGAGCAAAAAAGCCCGCCTGGATAAAGCGGCCGAGGAAGATGCTGCTCCTGAACCGGATAGAGCACTTGATCTTCAAGCGTCTGTTCGTGAAGATGTACCCAATGATCCACCATTGCAAGATGATTATCTTATTACTGAAGAAAGGCCTATTGATACTTCAGGCCCTATTGACCAGCCTGCCAGCCCCATCCAGATTGAGAGATCCACCAGTCCCTCCAAACCTGCCGATAAACCGACTGCGCCAGTGCAAACCGGCGAGTCTAAAGATGATGATGTTGTAATCACTGGCATTGGCCGTTCAGAGCCAGGGAATCCCGTCGCTTTAGCCAAGCATACTGCCAAAGAAGAATTTACTGCCATGGGCAAAGGCAAGTGGGATGTTGATCTGACGACGTATGCTGCTCTGAATGCCCAAGACCTTCATTCTGGCTATTTGAACCGGCTATATACTAGCCGTGATTATGAAGCTGGTCTGGTGAAGATGATGAAAGAAAAATTTGAGGTAACTTGCATGTGCTTCTTCCTGCTTAGTTACTGCACTCCTATTAACTCTCCCAGCCCCCAAGGGCCGGTTTGTAATCTTGTTTCAAACCGGGACTTAATACAGATCTCAACGCTTTGAGATTCACCAATGTAGCCCCCAAGGGGCGGTTTAACATAGCCTTGTTAAACCGGGACTTTTAAGTAGTTAATCATTATAACATCAGAACTTATTTGAGCAAATAACCATTAGCCCCCAAGTGCCAAGTTGAATACTTGTATTGAGCTTGGGACTTTGTAACCAATTGAAAGATGAAGATCGAATATACAATAGCCCCCAAGTACCAAGTGCATAACTTGATATGTGGTTGGTACTTCAATTCTTGTACCGTTTGGTGAATCATGTGACTGTCTGTATGTTGGCTGAACTGAAGATGAAGGAAAACCAACTCAGCGACCTCCAAGAAAATTTGAAGTCCCAACAGTCTGAAACCTCGAAAGCCAAGGAGGAGCTGACCAGCGCTTTAGGCGTCATGGAGCAGCTGAAGGGGGGTTTCCAGAAAGAGCGAGCTGATTGGGCCACTGAAAAGGCCGCTTTGATGAAGAAAATTGAAAATGCCGAAGCCGCCCTTAAACCGGTGGTAGATGAGCTGACCAATGTAAAGCGGCAAGTACACTCCATGACTGCTACCATCTTTGGTGAGTTCTCTTAATTTATGTAGTAATTTTGACCTTTCTACGACTGGTCCGGTTTACAACTTGTTTGCATATTTTGTAGGGACGCGCATTGGCCACTTGGGGTCAGATGTGCGGATGAAGCTGAAGGCTGCCTATACCCTGATAGAACAGCTATATACTGGTGCGCAACACATCATCTCCACAGCATCCCATAACAACCCGGCGCCTGCCTTGATCCAAGACACCTTGAAGAGACTGTCTATGCTCCCTGCTCGGATTTACGAGCTGAAAAAATTGTTGGAAATATGCCCTAGAGGCAATAATAAAAGCGTTATTATTATATTTCCTTATTCATGATAATTGTCTTTATTCGTGCTAAAATTGTGTTATCCGGAAATCGTAATACATGTGTGAATAACAGACAACAACATGTCCCTAGTAAGCCTCTAGTTGACTAGCTCATTGATCAATAGATAGTCATGGTTTCCTGACTATGGGCATTGGATGTCAATGATAACGATATCACATCATTAGGAGAATGATGTGATGGACAAGACCCAATCCTAAACATAGCATAAGATCGCATAGTTCGTTTGCTAAAGTTTTCCAATGTCAAGTATCCTTTCCTTAGACCATGAGATCGTGTAACTCCCGGATACCGTAGGAGTGCTTTGGGTGTGCCAAACGTCACAACGTAACTGGGTGACTATAAAGGTATACTACGGGTATCTCTGAAAGTGTCTGTTGGGTTAACACGGATCGAGACTGGGATTTGTCACTCCGCTTGACGGAGAGGTATCACCGGGCCCTCTCGGTAATGCATCATCATAATGAGCTCAGTGTGATCAAAGTGTTTGATCACGTGATCATGCATTACAGTACGAGTAAAGTGACTTGCCGATAACGAGATTGAACGAGGTATTGGGATACCGACGATCGAATCTCGGGCAAGTAAAATACCGATTGACAAAGGGAATCGTATACGGGATTAATTGAATCCTCGACATCGTGGTTCATCCGATGAGATCATCGTGGATCATGTGGGAGCCAACATGGGTATCCAGATCCCGCTGTTGGTTATTGCCCGAGAGCCGTCTCGGTCATGTCTGCATGTCTCCCGAACCCGTAGGGTCTACACACTTAAGGTTCGGTAACGCTAGGGTTGTGAAGATATGTATATGCAGTAAACCGAATGTTGTTCGGAGTCCCGGATGAGATCCCGGATGTCACGAGGAGTTTCGGAATGGTCCGGAGGTAAAGAATTATATATAGGAAGTGTTGTTTTGGCCATCGGGACAACTTTCGGGGTTATCGGTATTGTACCGGGACCACCGGAGGGTCCCGGGGGGTCCACCGGGTGGGGCCACCTGCCTCGGGGGGCCACATGGGCTCCAGGGGGTGCGCCTTGGCCTGCATGGGCCAAGGGGAACAAGCCCCAAGAGGCCCATGTGCCTAGGGTGGGGAAACCCTAAAGGGGGGGCGCCCCCTTGCTTTGGGGGCAAGCCCCCCACCCCTTGGCCGCCGCCTCCCTAGGAGATTGCATCTCCTAGGGCCGGCGCCCCCCCTAGGGGGCTATATAAAGGGGGGAGGGGAGGGGGGCAGCCGCACCCTTGCCCCTGGCGCCTCCCTCTCCCTCTCCAACATCTCCTCCTCCTCCGTAGAGCTCGGCGAAGCCCTGCCGGAGTACTGCTACTCCACCATCACCACGCCGTCGTGCTGCTGCTGGAGCCATCTTCCCCAACCTCTCCTTTGCCTTGCTGGATCAAGAAGAAGGAGACGTTACGCTGACCGTACGTGTGTTGAACGCGGAGGTGCCGTCTGTTCGGTGCTAGGATCTCCAGTGATTTGGATCACGTCGTGTACGACTACCTCATCCCCGTTCGTTGAACGCTTCCGCTCGCGATCTACAAAGGTATGTAGATGCATCCGATCACTCATTGCTAGATGAACTCATAGATGGATCTTGGTGAAACCGTAGGAAATTTTTTGTTTTCTGCAACGTTCCCCATCAGTGGTATCAGAGCCAGGTTTATGCGTAGTTCTCTATTGCACGAGTAGAATACAATTTGTTGTGGGCGTAGATGTTGTCAACTTTCTTGCCGCTACTAGTCTTATCTTGCTTCAGCGGTATTGTGGGATGAAGCGGCCCAGACCAACCTTACACGTACGCTTACGTGAGACCGGTTCCACTGACTAACATGCACTAGTTGCATAAGGTGGCTGGCGGGTGTCTGTCTCTCCCACTTTAGTTGGAGCAGATTCGATGAAAAGGGTCCTTATGAAGGGTAAATAGAAGTTGACAAATCACGTTGTGGCTTTCACGTAGGTAAGAAAACGTTCTTGCTAGAACCCTAATTCAGCCACGTAAAACTTGCAACAACAATTAGAGGACGTCTAACTTGTTTTTGCAGCAAGTGCTTTGTGATATGATATGGCCAAAGTTGTGATGAATGATGAATGATCTATATGTGATGTATGAGATGTTCATGCTATTGTAATAGGAATCACGACTTGCATGTCGATGAGTATGACAACCGACAGGAGCCATAGGAGTTGTCTTTATTTTTTGTATGACCTGCGTGTCATTGAGAAATGCCATGTAATTACTTTACTTTATTGCTAAACGCATTAGCCATAGTAGTAGAAGTAATAGTTGGCGAGCAACTTCATGGAGACACGATGATGGAGATCATGATGATGGAGATCATGGTGTCAAGCCCGTGACAAGATGATCATGGAGCCCCAAGATGGAGATCAAAGGAGCTATGTGATATTGGCCATATCATGTCACGTTTATTATTTGATTGCATGTGATGTTTATCATGTTTTGCATCTTGTTTACTTAGAACGACGGTAGTAAATAAGATGATCCCTCATAATAATTTCAAGAAGTGTTCCCCCTAACTGTGCACCGTTGCGACAGTTTGTTGTTTCGAAGCACCACGTGATGATCGGGTGTGATAGATTCTAACGTTCACATACAACAGGTGTAAGACAGATTTACACATGCAAACACTTAGGTTGACTTGACGAGCCTAGCATGTACAGACATGGCCTCAGAACACAGAAGACCAAAAGGTCGAGCATGAGTCGTATAGAAGATACGATCAACATGAAGATGTTCACCAATGTTGACTAGTCCGTCTCACGTGATGATCGGACATGGCCTAGTTGACTTGGATCATGTAATACTTAGATGACTAGATGAGGGATGTCTATCTAAGTGGGAGTTCATTAAATAATTTGATTAAGATGAACTTTATTATCATGAACTTAGTCTAAAATATTTACAATATGTCTTGTAGATCAAATGGCCAACGTAGTCCTCAACTTCAATGCGTTCCTAGAGAAAACCAAGCTGAAAGACGATGGCAGCAACTATACGGACTGGGTCCGGAACCTGAGGATCATCCTCATAGCTGCCAAGAAAGATTATGTCCTACGAACACCCCTGGGTGACGCACCTGTCCTCCCTGCAGAATAAGACGTTATGAACGCTTGGCAGTCACGTTCCGATGATTACTCCCTCGTTCAGTGCGGCATGCTTTACAGCTTAGAGCCGGGGCTCCAAAAGCGTTTTGAGAGACATGGAGCATATGAGATGTTCGAAGAGCTGAAAATGGTTTTCCAAGCTCATACCCGGGTCGAGAGATATGAAGTCTCCGACAAATTCTTTAGCTGTAAGATGGAGGAAAATAGCTCTGTCAGTGAACACATACTCAAGATGTCTGGGTTGCACAACCGCTTAACTCTACTGAAAGTTAATCTCCCGGATGAAGCGGTCATTGACAGAATCCTCCAGTCGCTTCCACCTAGCTACAAGAGCTTTGTGATGAACTACAACATGCAGGGGATGGTAAAGACCATTCCTGAGGTATATGCTATGCTAAAATCAGCAGATGTAGAAATCAAGAAGGAACATCAAGTGTTGATGGTGAATAAAACCACTAAGTTCAAGAAGGGCAAGGGTAAAAAGAACTTCAAGAAGGACGGCAAGGAAGTTGCCGCGCCCGGTAAGCAAGTTGCCGGGAAGAAGCCAAAGAATGGACCCAAGCCCGAGACTGAGTGCTTTTATTGCAAGGGAAGTGGTCACTGGAAGCGGAACTGCCCCAAATACTTAGCGGACAAGAAGGCCGGCAAAACAAAAGGTATATGTGATATACATGTAATTGATGTGTACCTTACCAGTTCTCGTAGTAGCTCTTGGGTATTTGATACCGGTGCAGTTGCTCACATTTGTAACTCAAAGCAGGAGCTGCGGAATAAACGGAGACTGGCGAAGGACGAGGTGACGATGCGCGTCGGGAATGGTTCCAAGGTCGATGTGATCCCCGTCGGCACGCTACCTCTACATTTACCTACGGGATTAGTTTTAAACCTCAATAATTGTTATTTAGTGCCAAGTTTGAGCATGAACATTGTGTCTGGATCTCGTTTAATTCGAGATGACTACTCATTTAAATCCGAGAATAATGGTTGGTCTATTTATATGAGAGATATGTTTTATGGTCATGCTCCGATGGTTAATGGTTTATTCTTGATGAATCTCGTACGTGATGAAACACATATTCATAGTGTGAATACCAAAAGAGTTAAAGTTGATAACAATAGTCCCACATATTTGTGGCACTGCCGCCTTGGTCACATAGGTGTCAAACGCATGAAGAAGCTCCATGCAGATGGACTTTTAGAGTCTCTTGATTATGAATCATTTGACACATGCGAACCATGCCTCATGGGTAAAATGACCAAGACTCCGTTCTCAGGAACAATGGAGCGAGCAACCAACTTATTGGAAATCATACATACCGATGTGTGCGGTCCAACGAGTGTTGAGGCTCGCTGTGGCTATCGTTATGTTCTCACCCTCACTGATGACTTGAGTAGATATGGGTATATCTACTTAATGAAACACAAGTCTGAGACCTTTGAAAGGTTCAAGGAATTTCAGAGTGAGGTTGAAAATTAACGTGATAGAAAGATCAAGTTTCTACGATCAGATCGTGGAGGAGAATACTTGAGTCACGAATTTGGCACACACTTAAGAAAATGTGGAATAGTTTCACAACTCACGCCGCCTGGAACACCTCAGCGTAATGGTGTGTCCGAACATCATAATCGCACTCTATTAGATATGGTGCGATCTATGATGTCTCTTACCGATTTACCGCTATCTTCTTGGGGCTATGCTTTAGAGACTGCTACATTCACTTTAAATAGGGCACCGTCAAAATCCGTTGAGACGACACCGTATGAATTATGGTTTGGGAAGAAACCTAAGCTGTCGTTTCTAAAAGTTTGGGGATGCGATGCTTATGTCAAGAAACATCAACCTGAAAATCTCGAACCCAAGTCAGAAAAATGCGTCTTCATAGGATACCCTAAAGAAACTATTGGGTATACCTTCTACCTCAGATCCGAAGGCAAGATCTTTGTTGCCAAGAATGGATCCTTTCTAGAGAAAGAGTTTCTCTCGAAAGAAGTAAGTGGGAGGAAAGTAGAACCTGATGAAGTGTTACCTCTTGAACCGGAAAATGGCGAAACTCAAGAAAACGTTCCTGAGGTGCCTGCACCGACTAGAGAGGAAATTAATGATAATGATCAAGATACTTCTAATCAAGCTCCTACTGAAATTCGAAGGTCCACAAGGACACGTTCCGCACCAGAATGGTACGGCAACCCTGTCTTGGAAATCATGTTGTTAGACAACTATGAACCTTCGAACTATGAGGAAGCAATGGCGGGCCCGGATTCCGACAAATGGCTAGAAGCCATGAAATCCGAGATAGGATCCATGTATGAAAACGAAGTATGGACTTTGACTGACTTGCCCGTTGAGCGGCGAGCCATAGAAAATAAATGGATCTTTAAGAAGAAGACAGACGCGGATGGTAATGTGACCATCTATAAAGCTCGGCTTGTCGCTAAGGGTTATCGACAAGTTCAAGGAATTGACTACGATGAGACTTTCTCACCGGTAGCGAAGCTGAAGTCCGTCCGAATCATGTTAGCAATTGCCGCATTCTACGATTATGAAATATGGCAAATGGACATCAAAACGGCATTCCTTAATGGTTTCCTTAAGGAAGAATTGTATATGATGCAGCCGGAAGGTTTTGTCGATCCTAAGAATGCTGACAAGGTGTGCAAGCTCCAACGCTCGATTTATGGGCTGGTGCAAGCATCTCGGAGTTGGAACATTCGCTTTGATGAGATGATCAAAGCGTTTGGGTTTACGCAGACTTATGGAGAAGCCTGCGTTTACAAGAAAGTGAGTGGGAGCTCTGTAGCATTTCTCATACTATATGTAGATGACATACTTTTGATGGGAAATGATATAGAACTCTTGGACAGCATTAAGGCCTACTTGAATAAGAGTTTTTCAATGAATGACCTTAGAGAAGCTGCTTATATATTAGGCATCAAGATCTATAGAGATAGATCAAGACGCCGCATAGGTCTTTCACAAAGCACATACCTTGATAAGATATTGAAGAAGTTCAATATGGATCAATCTAAGAAGGGGTTCTTACCTATGTTACAAGGTGTGAAATTGAGCTTAGCTCAATGTCCGACCACGGCAGAAGATATAGAAGAGATGAGTGTCATCCCCTATGCCTTAGCCATAGGTTCTATTATGTATGCCATGTTGTGTACCAGACCTGATGTAAACCTTGCCGTAAGTTTGGTAGGTAGGTACCAAACTAATCCCGGCAAGGAACACTGGACAACGGTCAAGAATATCCTGAAGTACCTGAAAAGGACTAAGGAAATGTTTCTCGTTTATGGAGGTGACGAAGAGCTCGTCGTAAAGGGTTACGTCGACGCTAGCTTCGACACAGATCTAGATGACTCTAAGTCACAAACCGGATACGTGTATATTTTGAATGGTGGGGCAGTAAGCTGGTGCAGTTGCAAGCAAAGCGTCGTGGCGGGATCTACATGTGAAGCGGAGTACATGGCAGCCTCGGAGGCAGCACATGAAGCAATTTGGGTGAAGGAGTTCATCACCGACCTCGGAGTCATACCCAATGCGTCGGGGCCAATCAAACTCTTCTGTGACAACACTGGAGCTATTGCACTTGCCAAGGAGCCCAGGTTTCACAAGAAGACCAGGCACATCAAGCGTCGCTTCAACTCCATTCGTGAAAATGTTCAAGATGGAGACATAGAAATTTGTAAAGTGCACACGGATCTGAATGTCGCAGATCCGTTGACTAAACCTCTCCCTAAGGCAAAACATGATCAGCACCAGAACTCTATGGGTGTTCGATTCATCACAATGTAACTAGATTATTGACTCTAGTGCAAGTGGGAGACTGTTGGAAATATGCCCTAGAGGCAATAATAAAAGCGTTATTATTATATTTTCTTATTCATGTAATTGTCTTTATTCGTGCTAAAATTGTGTTATCCGGAAATCGTAATACATGTGTGAATAACAGACAACAACATGTCCCTAGTAAGCCTCTAGTTGACTAGCTCGTTGATCAATAGATAGTCATGGTTTCCTGACTATGGGCATTGGATGTCAATGATAATGAGATCACATCATTAGGAGAATGATGTGATGGAAAAGACCCAATCCTAAACATAGCATAAGATCGCATAGTTCGTTTGCTAAAGTTTTCCAATGTCAAGTATCCTTTCCTTAGACCATGAGATCGTGTAACTCCCGGATACCGTAGGAGTGCTTTGGGTGTGCCAAACGTCACAACGTAACTGGGTGACTATAAAGGTATACTACGGGTATCTCTGAAAGTGTCTGTTGGGTTAACACGGATCGAGACTGGGATTTGTCACTCCGCTTGACGGAGAGGTATCACCGGGCCCTCTCGGTAATGCATCATCATAATGAGCTCAATGTGATCAAAGTGTTTGATCACAGGATCATGCATTACGGTACGAGTAAAGTGACTTGCCGGTAACGAGATTGAACGAGGTATTGGGATACCGACGATCGAATCTCGGGCAAGTAAAATACCGATTGACAAAGGGAATCGTATACGGGATTAATTGAATCCTCGACATCGTGGTTCATCCGATGAGATCATCGTGGAGCATGTGGGAGCCAACATGGGTATCCAGATCCCGCTGTTGGTTATTGCCCGAGAGCCGTCTCGGTGATGTCTGCATGTCTCCCGAACCCGTAGGGTCTACACACTTAAGGTTCGGTAACGCTAGGGTTGTGAAGATATGTATATGCAGTAACCCGAATGTTGTTCGGAGTCCCGGATGAGATCCTGGATGTCACGAGGAGTTTCGGAATGGTCCGGAGGTAAAGAATTATATATAGGAAGTGTTGTTTTGGCCATCGGGACAAGTTTCGGGGTTATCGGTATTGTACCGGGACCACCGGAGGGTTCCGGGGGGTCCACCGGGTGGGGCCACCTGCCTCGGGGGGCCACATGGGCTCTAGGGGGTGCGCCTTGGCCTGCATGGGCCAAGGGGAACCAGCCCCAGGAAGCCCCCCACCCCTTGGCCGCCGCCCCCCTAGGAGATTGCATCTCCTAGGGCCGGCGCCCCCCCTAGGGGGCTATATAAAGGGGGGAGGGGAGGGGGGCAGCCGCACCCTTGCCCCTGGCGCCTCCCTATCCCTCTCCAACATCTCCTCCTCCTCCGTAGAGCTCGGCGAAGCCCTGCCGGAGTACTGCAGCTCCACCATCACCACGCCGTCGTGCTGCTGCTGGAGCCATCTTCCCCAACCTCTCCTTTGCCTTGCTGGATCAAGAAGGAGACGTTATGCTGACCGTACGTGTGTTGAACGTGGAGGTGCCGTCCGTTCGGTGCTAGGATCTCCGGTGATTTGGATCATGTTGTGTACGACTACCTCATCCCCGTTCGTTGAACGCTTCCGCTCGCGATCTACAAAGGTATGTAGATGCATCCGATCACTCGTTGCTAGATGAACTCATAGATGGATCATGGTGAAACCATAGGAAATTTTTTGTTTTCTGCAACGTTCCCCATCAAAAATCTGCTGCTCGAACTGGTGCTATTAATGCCTTAATCTGGGCGAAAGCATGGGTGCCAGATTTTGATCCTGTTGAAGTGGCGCAAGGCTACCCTCACTTGAAAGAAGATGGCTCAGAATTTAATGAACAAGATTTGAGAGCGATAAACCAGGAGGTGCGCCCTCTAGCTTGCCAATTGGTGGAAGAGGCAGACTTGTCCCATTATCAAGCCCAATATGACCACCAAAACAAGCGCGTGGCTGCACCAATTCCTGAAGCGGGGAATTTGATTCCTCCAATCCGTAAGCATACTTACGCTCCTGATAATGATCAATCATTGCTGATCCATGAAGAAGCTGCCTTTCAAGCCTTAATGGGAATCGACTGGACAACTGTTGATTTCCAGCCACTGGGTAGGGAAGCAGAAGCTAAAGCGGCACAAGACGATCCGCAACCATCAGGCCAAGTAGGCGACCAAGCTTGAACCGGAAGCCGGTTTAACTTAATGGTTCTTTATATTCTGCTGAAAACAGTGATCTTATTTGGGCACCATGTTGCCTTGTAATAGGATAGCCAATACTCTTGCTTTTGATATGCCTTCGTGCCTAGGTACTAGTACTGTTCTTTTGAATGATCAAAGGCTTCAATCTATTTTTCCTGCAACCACAAAATTTACAGCCAAGGCGGTTGTACCGGCAGCCGGTTTATGATCCATATATATATATATATATGCAATGAAATTTGAGGTATATGACCAAATGTTTGTGATACAAAATACCTGCCATTGCTGGGCATGAAGTTGGCTTAGCCAAACTTGAAGCGGAGTTTTATAAACCAACACCGTCAAAGGAGAAAAACAACTCATGTATTCATAATTCCGGTTTACCATGTAAACCGTGCCGTGTTATGATAAACACCCTGCTACTCCGTAATGGGATGTTAGCAAAAAAAGTCAAACCGGGCAAATAATCTCTGTATTAAAAATGGACCGTGTTCCGTCAATTGATAGTTTGAACCGGTTTAAAATGTTGTCGGTTTAAGAATACAACAATTTCAAAGAAATATGTATCAAAGAAAACTTTGAAAACAAAGGCAATGACAAAATCAACTGCAAAAAATAGGCTTATTTGAGCCGATCAGATGGCGTTACCATGGTCGGACATGACCAAGCTCCCTGATAGGTGTAGCTATGGTTCAAGTCAGCCAGGTCCCCAAATGAAACCGTGGCATGTATGCCGATCAAGAGGCGTGGCAATGGTTCGGGTTCGACCAAACCCCCAAGTGACTTTGTGGCCTTAGGCCGATCAAGAAGCGCGACTGGTTCAGACTTGACCATGTCCCCAATTGATCTTGGTGGCTTGCACCTATCAAAAGGTGTTGCATTGGTTCGGACACGACCAAGCCCGCAAGTGATGTTTATAAAATTTTCAAGGGGTAAACCGGAGGCCACTTTAAGACAGAACAACTCCGTGTAACCACGCATGATATAAAAGAACAGATACCCCACTTTAGCTGAGGCTCCGGTTTATTATATTGATCATAATATATACATTGTCATAATATGTACATAAGTAGAGCCGATGGCTCAGGTATAGTAAGGCCGAAGATGAGCTATGTTCCACGGCCTGTTGGTCTCCTCCTCTGATGTACGTGAGTCTTTATGCTCTCGAATATCGATCAGATAGTACGACCCGTTGTGCAGATTCTTGCTGACCATGAAAGGTCCCTCCCAAGGTGGGGATAACTTATGCATATCGGTTTGATCTTGGATGAGCCGAAGCACCAAATCTCCTTCTTGAAAAGTTCTGGTTCTTACTCGGCGACTGTGATAACGACGAAGATCCTGTTGGTAAATCACCGAGCGGGCAGCTGCTATGTCACGCTCTTCATCCAACAGGTCCAAAGCATCTTGTCGTGCCGTCTCGTTGTCCGCTTCAACATAAGCTGCCACACGAGGTGAGTCATGATGAATATCACTGGGGAGAACCGCCTCCGCTCCAGAAACCATGAAGAACGGCGTGTATCCAGTTGATCTATTGGGTGTAGTGTTGATGCTCCATAACACAGATGGTAATTCTTCCACCCAACAACCCGGCATTCTCTGCAAAGGAACCATAAGACGGGGTTTGATGCCTCTCAAAGTCTCTTGATTAGCCCTTTCTGCTTGACCATTGGACTGTGGGTGTGCTACTGATGAAATGTCAATCCGAATGTGTTCACGTTCACAGAACTCCTTCATAGCCCCCTTGGACAAATTTGTACCATTATCTGTGATGATGCTATGTGGAAAGCCAAACCGGAAAATCACTCTTTTGATGAACATAACCGCCGTGGCCGCATCACACTTGCTAACAGGCTCTACCTCCACCCACTTTGTAAACTTATCAACCGCCACCAGGAGGTGGGTTTTTTTATCCTTGGACCGTTTGAATGGTCCAACCATATCCAGCCCCCAAGTTGCAAACGGCCAAGTGATTGGAATCATCCTCAATTCTTGAGCCGGCACATGAGCGCGTCTTGAAAACTTTTGGCAACCGTCACATCGTCTGACCAGATCCTCCGCATCAGCTTGAGCAGTTAACCAATAAAAACCATGGCGGAATGCCTTAGCCACCAAAGATTTTGAACCGGCGTGGTGACCACAATCTCCTTCGTGGATCTCACGCAAAATTTCACAGCCTTCCTCAGGAGACACACAGCGTTGAAACGCCCTGACACACTGCAATGATGCAATTCTCCATTAATGATAGTCATGGACTTGGATCGCCGGATTATCTGTCGGGCCAACATCTCATCTTTTGGTAACTCGCCCCGGTTCATGTACGCAAGATAAGGAAGCGTCCAATCCGGGGTGACGTGAAGAGCTGCCACCAATTGAGCCTCCCGATCAGGAATAGCCAGATCCACTTCACCAGGGAGCTTGACCGACGGGTTGTGCAGCACATTAAGAAAAACATTGGGCGGGACCGGTTTACGTTGAGAGCCCAACCGGCTTAAAGCGTCCGCCGCTTCATTCTTCCGACGGTCCACGTGGTCCACCTGATAACCCTTTAAGTGACCTGCAACAATATCCACCTCGCAACGATATGCAGCCATGAGTGGTCCTTAGAATCCCAAGTGCCAGACACCTGTTGAGCCACTAGATCCGAGTCACCGAAGCACTTAACCCGGCTTAGATTCATCTCTTTAGCCATCCGGAGACCATGGAGCAAGGCTTCATACTCAGCTGCATTGTTAGTACAAGGGAACATTAAGCGGAGAACGTAACAAAACTTGTCACCTCGTGGGGAAGTTAATACGACTCCAGCCCCCGAGCCCTACAATTGCCTGGATCTGTCAAAATGGATGGTCCCATATGTGTGATCCGGCTTCTCTTCAGGCACTTGCAACTCCGTCCAATCGTTGATGAAATCAACAAGTGCTTGAGACTTCACCGCTGTTCGAGGTACATATTTCAACCCGTGCGGCCCAAGCTCTATAGCCCACTTGGCAATCCGGCCAGTTGCTTCCTGGTTCTGGATGATATCACCCAAGGGAGCAGAACTGACCACTGTGATGGGGTGCCCTTGGAAATACTCCTTCAGCTTCCGGCTTGCCATAAAAACTTCATATACCAGCTTCTGCCAATGTGGATACCTCTGTTTGGATTCAATAAGTACTTCGCTGATATAGTAAACCGGACGCTGAGCCGGATGTTCTTTGCCTATCTCCTTCCGCTCCACCACAATAGCCACACTAACTGCACGAGCGTTAGCAGCAACATATAGCAGTAGCGGTTCCTTGTCAATGGGAGCGGCGAGCACATGCGGATTGGCCAATTGCCGCTTTAAATCCTCAAATGCCTTATCAGCAGCTGGACTCCACACGAACTGATCCGTCTTTTTCAACATATGATACAAAGGGATTGCCTTCTCTCCAAGGCGACTGATAAACCAGCTCAACGCGGCAATCCGGCCGGCCACACGTTGAACATCATTAATACACCTCGTTTTAGCCAGGGAGGTGATGGCTGTGATTTTTTCCGGATTAGCCTCAATTCACCTATCGGACACCAGAAAACCCAATAATTTGCTTTTCCGGTACACCAAAAACACATTTGGCCGGATTGAGCATCATCTTGTACATCCTCAGGTTATCAAAGGTTTCCTTCAAATCATCAACCAGAGTCTCCTTCTTCCGTGATTTAACCACAATATCATCCACGTAAGCATGTACATTACGGCCAATCTGCTTGTGAAGGCAATTTTGCACACACCGTTGATAGGTTGCCTAGGCACTCTTGAGCCCAAAAGGCATAGAGACATAGCAGAAGGCTCCAAAGGGAGTGATGAACGCCGTCTTCTCCTGGTCCTTAACCGCCATTTTGATCTGATGATAGCCGGAATATGCATCCAAAAAACTCAAACGCTCGCAACCCGCCGTAGCATCAATGATTTGATCGATACGGGGGAGGGCAAAAGGATCTGCTGGACAAGCCTTATTAAGGTCTGTGTAATCCACACACATACGCCAGGTGCCATTTTTCTTAAGGACCAGCACCGGATTAGCAAGCCACTCAGGGTGAAAAACTTCAACAATAAAGCCAGCTGCCAAGAGCCTACCTACCTCTTCTCCAATAGCTTTGTGTCTTTCTTCGTTAAACCGGCGGAGGAACTGTTTCACCGATTTGTATTTAGGATCCACATTAAGAGTGTGCTCAGCGAGTTGCCTCGGTACACCTGGCATGTCAGAAGGCTTCCATGCAAAGATGTCCCGATTCTCACGGATGAACTCGATGAGCGCGCTTTCCTATTTTGGATCCAGATTGGCACTGATGCTAAACTGCTTGGACGAATCGCCAGGCATGAAGTCAACAAGCTTAGTCTCAGCTGCCGATTAGAATTTCAGGGCCGGAGAGTGGCTTCTTCAACGGAGTCATATCTGCCGGATCAACATTGTCCTTATAAAATTTCAGCTCCTCGGTGGCACAAACCGATTCTGCATAAGCAACATCTCCTTCCTCGCACTCCAAAGCGATCTTGCGGCTTCCGTGAACCGTTATTGTTCCTTTGTGACCCGGCATCTTGAAATGTAAGTATACATAACAGGGTCATGCCATAAACTTGGCATAAGCCGGCCGCCCAAACAGGGCGTGATACGGACTTTGGATTTTTACCACTTCAAACATCAACGTCTCTGATCTGGAATCATGATCGTCTCCAAAGGCTACTTCCAAACCGATCTTGCCAACGGGATATGCTGACTTGCCAGGAACAACACCATGGAACTCCGTATTGGATGGCTTGAGATTTTTATCTGTAAGTCCCATACGACGGAAGGTCTCATAGTACAGGATATTAATGCTGCTCCCTCCATCCATAAGCACCTTTGTGAACTTGTAACCTCCCACCTGAGGTGCCACCACCAGAGCTAGCTGACCTGGATTGTCAACCCGGGGAGGGTGATCCTCTCTGCTCCATATGATTGGTTGTTCCGACCAGCGCAGATAATGGGGCATGGCCGGTTCAACAGCGTTGACTGCCCGTCTCTGAACTTTCCGGTCTCGCTTATCCAAACTGGTGGTGAAAACATTGTACTGCCCACTATTCAACTGCTTCGGGTGGCTCTGGTAACCCGACTGTTGCTGCTGCTGGTTGTAACCACCCTGGTTATTCTGATTATTTTGATTGTTATGTCCGCCCGGATTACCATTAAATCCTGAACCGGAATTTCCTCCACCGTAACCCGGCCCGGACCCTGAGCCACCGCCAGAGCCATGATCATACCGGAAAGCATTAGAATTCTTGAACTCCTTCATAATAAAACAATCCTTCCAAAGGTGGTTTGCTGGCACCTCCTTCGTCCCATGCTTCGGACCGGGCTGATTTAATAGATAATTTAAGCGGTCCGGGTTGGGGCTAGGCGCCCCACTACGATTCGGCGGTTTACCCTTGTGTCGCTGGCCTTTGTCCTGTGCATTGGTGTTAGCCACAAAGTCCATGTTGCCATCTGCTTTACGCTTACCTCCGCGACCATTACCTGCCGCGTGATGCTGCTGACCTTTGGAGTTGCTGTTCTTCTTTCCCTTCCCTGCGTTGTCATCATCAGACTCGGGATCCTTGGTACTATCAGAATCAGCATACTTTACCAAAGCGGCCATGAGGGTCCCCATATCAGTTGAATGGAGCTTCATCCGACCCAACTTTAGCTTTAGGGGCCCAAACCGGCAGTTGCCTTCTAAGGTTATGACCGCGGTGTCAGCGTTGATGCGGTCTGATGAATGCAGAACTTGCGAGACCCGGCGCACCCAATGAGTAGTTGATTCTCCTTCCTCCTGGACACAGGCAGCTAGATCCACTATCGACATAGGCTGCTTGCACGTGTCTTTGAAATTACTGATAAACCAGGCTCGTAACTGGGCCCATGAACTGATAGAATTGGCCGGTAAGCTTTTTAACCAAGTACGGGCCGTTCCTTCAAGCATCATGGTGAAATACTTTGCACACGCTGCATCATCCACATCCAGCATCTCCATGGCCATCTCATAGCTCTCGACCCATGTCTCCGGAGGTTGATCCGCCGTATAATTCGGTACATTGCGCGGGCCCTTGAAATCCTTAGGCAGGCGCACATTGCGTAAAGAGGGGATAAGGCAAGGCACCCCCAAAGAGCTAGAGGTAACTCTAGGCTCGACCGAGGTGGTCGGACGAACCGGCGTAAGCTGACGAGCTTGATACTGTGCTGCTAACTCGGCCTCCCTGCGTGCTCGGGCCCGGTCCACCACCTCCTGAGCATGATCGACACCACCTGCCGGATTGTTACCACGGGGCGCTCCGCGTCGTGCATTACTTGACACGGCCGGTTCATCCATATGCCTGCTATAGCTCCGGCTTGGACGAGGGGTAGAATGGATCCGGTCACGGCTGTACGAATACGCTTCCTGTTGGACCAACGCCGTCCTAAGGAGCTCCTTGACCCGGCGTGTCTCTACCGCCTGCGGCGAATCGCCTTCAATTGGGATGGCCTCCAGCCGTGCAGCAGCAGCGACGAGATTGTCCATCGGGTTGGAGTAGTGACCCGGGGGTGTTGAAACAGCCTGAGGTACAACAATGTTATGACGAGGTAGATCTATCAAATGGGGCTGAAGCGGCGCGCCCATCCCAGGTGCTTCCGACCGGTTTACCACTGGCGGATTACTGGTTCCTGCCCCTAGGGTATTGAAGTGATCTCTGGCCTCGAAGACCGAAGGCAAACGGGATCTATATTTCCTCTTCATGACTTCATGCGACGCGTTCTGATCCAACATGAGCCTGTAGGCTTGCGCATCTAAAGCGGCCCGCTCTGCAGTCATCCTGGCATCTTCAGCTGCTAGGTCCGCCTTAGCCTGAGTGATTTGTTCCCTTACTTTTGCAATCTCCGCGTTGTGGGCATCCTGATCCGTCGGGTTAGCCTCCGCCATGAGCGTAGCCAACGCATCGAACAGATCCGATAAAATTTGAGCCGGCGGGCGCACATGGCCTCCTGCCCCTGCAGCCGTCGCCGCTACTGAACCGGAGGTTATTGCCGCAGCGGTCGAAGAATGAAGCACTACTTGTGTACCGGCCATGAATATTCCAACCAGGTTGGGCAGATCGGAGGGGTCCGGAATACTGTCGCCATCGGAACAGCCCCCAATCCGTCCATCTTGTAATTGATATAGAGATTCAGTTTCTCCGGTTGACGACTCATCGCCGGAGTAGACGACGGTCTCGCCACCAGATTCTGATCCGTTCTCATAACTTCCCCCATGGATGACTCCCACGAAGGCACGCTTCACGGCCGGTTTAACCTGGGCAGGTCGCGCACATTGAGCTGTCTCGATGATGTCGGTGCAGGTGTCCAGCTCAGGGCCCGGTTCACCAATCTTGCCAATGAAAACGTGTATGCCACCAAAGGGGACCCGGTACCCGTACTCGATTGAGCCGGCCTCGGGGCCCCAGCCTGCATCGTTGATATAGAGCTTGCTGCAACGACTCTTAGTCATCTGGCCCACAGCGTAGCCCTCGAGTCCTTCAAAGCGGCCCTCCAAGAACTTGAAACCATCGTGCGATAGCCCCACGGTGGGCGCCAACTGTCGTGGATTTGTCACGACAGATGTCCTAGTGAAAGGACTTAGTCGTGGAGCCATCGACCGGGTTAGCTTGAAGGGGTTAAAGCGGACGCAAGGACACAGCGGTTTATACTAGTTTCGCCCCTTCGATGAAGGTAAAAGCCTACGTCTAGTTGTGATGGAATTGATGGGGTTTCGAGAGCTTAGGGAGCTGACAAGCTTCGCCTGAACCTCGAGTTGTTGTTTATTATCCTGAACCGTCGCCGGGTCGCCCCCTTATATACATGGGTGACGCCCGTCAGTTTACAGAGTCCCAATCACCGGTTTATACTCGTATCCGGGTTGGTCTCTCCTTATTCCTAACTTACAATACAAGTTTACATACCAGGGCGGTTTACGGCTACAGGTTCTAAACCGACTGCAGGCCTTGGGCCCTTATCTGCCTCTTTGGGCTTTAACACCTTTGAACTACTGATGAAATTAACCCGGCCTTGGTAGGCCGGTTTACGCCCAGTAGTAATATCTCCAACACCCGTCGCCAATATCTCCGACAGTAGCCCCCGAGCCTCCGGAGAACTTGGCAAAGTTGGGCGGAGGTTTTTTGGCGGGTGTTCATGGAAATGATCGTGCAAAAGACAAAGTTAGTCCTCGCAGATGTATGAAAAATGATTGCTTTTATCATTGCAAGTTTTATGCGGAGGGTGCCGACTCGGTTTCGTCCGAGCCCCCTTCAATCTTTTTCGTGTTCCCTCCTCTTTTTGGCTTGTGCTCTCGCTTGCCGGACAGCCGCTCTGCGGTCTGTGGCTGAGAGTGGTCCGCGAAGTGGAGTGTACAGTACTCAGACTCTGGGAGCGGATTTAACAGAGCAGATATTTGTAAAGGAAATGGTCCGGTCGCCTGAAGCATTTCTCTTCCCGGACGTTTTTCGCGTGGGGTGACTTCCAGCTTTTGCTCTCGCTAGCCGGACAGCCGCTCTGCGGTCTGTGGCTGAGAGGTGGGCCTTTGGTACTGCACACACTACTAAGCCGTCTGCAGGACAAATCGTCTCAGGCCAAGCGGCCAGCCCCCAGGCCAACTCTGGCTGACACCGAGGCGAACAGTGATGCAACTGTAATAAAATGCGGAGATAGCCCCCGAGAATCGCTCGGGGTTATTAGTGCTTGCGTGGCGCAAAAATATGCGGGTGAGGAGCTCACATTGATTTTCGTGTAGTCGCAGCAGAAGTCGTTTGAAGACAGCCAGCGCGGCTATGCGTCGGTGCACCCGCTGGGTGTAGCTCCCGAGATGTGGGCCGACTACTGAGCAGTCGTGCCGGATCTCCCGGCGACTACCTCGTCTTCTTCCTCGCGGGGGCGCGTCAGCGCACCCGCTGGGTGTAGCCCCCGAGATTCAGGACGACTGCGGAGCAGTCGGGCCGTATCTCCCGGCAACTACTTTATCTTCTTCTTCACAGGGGCGCGTCAGTGCACCCACTGGGTGTAGCCCCCGAGATTTGGGACGACTGCTGAGCAATCGGGCCGGATCTCCCAGCAACTACTTTATCTTCTTCTTCGTCGGGGCGCGTCAGCGCACCCACTGGGTGTAGCCCCCGAGCCTCTGGGAACTCGAGGAGGGTCCGGCCAGTCGGGCTTTGACCGACCAGGAGGCGAGCGGGATGCGGCCGGGCCGGCTTGGTCAGCCGGCCAGGGCGTTCGGGTGGTTGGCAGCCAGTAGTCGACCAGGTGGAGCAGTCAGCAACCAGCAGCCCGCAGTCAGCAGTCGGCAGCCGGCCGGGTGGAGCAGTCTGCAGCCAGCAGCCGGCCGGGTGAAGCAGTCGGCAGCCAGCAGCCGACCGGGACGGCCGGGCAGTCGGCAGCTGGCAGCCAGCAGCCGACCTGGTAGAGCAGTCGGCAGCCAGCAGTCGTCCTGGCGGAGCAGTCAGCAGCCAACAGTCGGTAGCCGGCTGGGTGGAGAAGTCAGCAACCAGCAGCCGGCCTGGCGGAGCAGATGTGGGGAGAGCCATCATGGCCAGGCGCTGGAACGGCCGGGGACGTAGTAAGCATGGGCAAAAAACACCATTGTCTGGGCATGGTCTGAGTGTTGTACGGGTAGTGTGTAGGTAATATCTGGCTTGTGTATGGCTATGCTTTGACCATTGTTTGACTCGCATCTAGCTAGCTCGCAAAGATGGCATGTGGAGGAGAGAATGTGCGTTCCGGCCAGAGCAAGGCGCAGCGCGGAGAGGAGCAGATGCGAGCGGCGCGTGGATGGACACGACCGACCGAAGCGAGGCCCCGCGCGTGGCGCGTGCGTGGTCAGACGGTCGGCGTCGCAGCGGTGGTGATGAAGGCGCTGAGGCCGCCGACGAAGACGCGTCGTCCCGCGCGGCCGCTCTGGGGGCAGGTCGATGTCGAGCCCCTGAGCGCTACCGGAGAGACCGCGCGACGCCGCGGCGGAGGTGATGAAAAAAGGGTCCCGCACGGACTGCGAAACCAGCAGCAGCGCGGTAGCATAGTACCGCCCCACGGTGGGCGCCAAATGTCGTGGTTTCCTCACGGGGGTGTAAGACGACATATGCCACAAGGTGGCTTCGTGTGAGGGCAAGACTGCTGCTGATAGGCCCGGGAGCGGGTATGCGAGTAGCACGCGATAGTTACCCAGGTTCGGGAATCTCCGGAGAGATAATACCCCTACTCCTGCATGTCTGAGTATATGTGGTATATCTCGTACAGGTGCCCCTGGAGCTGTATCTTAAAGCAGTGCCACAGTCATCTGGTTTCGTATATGCATGCATATGGCATGCTCTAGTGGCCGACCATACTCATGGCTCATGGCCGTGAGCAAGTGTGTGCTCATGCGTGTGTGTGTTAGCTAGCCATCTTGCTAGCTAGCATGCATGCGTGAGGGGGTGCCCCTGGTTGGATGGATGGATGCCCATATATATAGGCATGGCTAGCTTGGAGAGTAAGCTATGTGGTGGCATGGGCAAGGCATGGTGGGGTGTCATGCTTGTCCCCTGGGTCACTTCATAAATAGTGCCAGGGGACAAGTGACACTATACATGATGGCTGGGGTGACATGTGAACAGTGCTCGGGTACAGCCGTATCGGCGGTGTCTTGTTAGTGTCGGGTCTTGCTGTAGTTGACTTCGGGCAGTCGGCCTGGTGGAGCAGTCGGCAGCCAGCAGCCCGCAACCAACAGTCGGCAGCCGTCGGGTGGAGCAGTCAGCAGCAAGCAGTCGACAGCCAGCAGTCGGCCTGGCGGAGCAGTCAGCAGCCAGCAGTCGGCAGCCGCCGGGTGGAGCAGTCGGCAGCCAGCAGCCGGCCGGGGCGACCGAGCAGTCGGCAGCCCGCAGCTGGCCTGGTGGAGCGGTCAGCAGCCAGCAGCCGGCCGAGGCGGCCGGGCAGTCGGCCGCTAGCAGTCGTCCTGGCGGATCAGTCAGCAGCCAGGAGCCGGCCTGGCGGCCGGGTAGTCGGACTTAGGGGCTTTGCTAGCCCCATTGTCTTGAATTGTTGTCTTGCTGTCTTCGGGATACCCGTCGCCAATATCTCCGACAACCGCTATACCTAGAAAAATCTCAGTCAAAATGGATCTCAGAGGTCGAGTTTCGAGAGGAGAAAGATTAACTAGTGTGGCTCGTACATTTCATCGAACACCTCATGTGCATAGGAGGTGAGCTAGAGCACCCAAATGCCCTCCCCTCGCCGGCCAGCAAAAAGTAGAGCACTGTGGATTCCTCTGCTCACTGGCGATGGGCTATATATAGGCAACTCATTTGTCCCAGTTCGTGGCCGGAACCGGGACTAAAGCCCATCCTTTTGTCCCGGTTCGAGCCACGAACCGCGACCAATGGATGTGGGCCAGGAGCGAGACCCATTGGTCCCAGTTCGTGCCTAGAACCGGGACAAATGGGTCCAGACGAACTGGGACCAATGCCCACGAAGCCCCAGCCGAGCCCCTGGGCTCATGAACCGGGACGAATGCCCCCATTGGTCCCGGTTCGTGGCAGAACCGGGACTAATGGGCTGGCCAGGCCTCAACCAAAGCCCTGTTTTCTACTAGTGGCTTGTCCTTTGCTACAAAAAGGATTGAGCCACCTTGCTGCACCTTATTTACCTTTGTTACTTGTTACCCGTTACAAATTATCCTATCACAAAACTATATGTTACCGATAATTTCAGTGCTTGCAGAGAATACCTTACTAAAAACCGCTTGTCATTTCCTTCTGCTCCTCGTTGGGTTCAACACTGTTACTTATCGAAAGGAGTATGATAGATCCCCTATACTTTTGGGTCATCAAGACTCTTTTCTGGCACCGTTGCCGGGCAGTGAAGCGCTTCTGGTAAGTGGAATTTGGTAAGGAAATATTTATATAGTGTGTTGAAATTTACTGTCACTTTTTACTATGGAAAGTAATCCTTTGAGGGGCTTGTTCAGGGTATCTTCACCCCGACCAGTAGAGCAAAGAGTTTCTCCTCAACCTATTGAACCTACTGAATCTGAAAATGTTTACTTGAAATTTCTTCGGGTATGATAGAAAAACTGCTAGCTAATCCTTTTACAGGAGACGGAACATTACATCCCGATGAGCACCTAATATATGTGGATAAAGTTTGTGGATTATTTAAGCTTGCAGGTATGCCCGGGGATGTTATCAAGAATAAGGTCTTCCCTTTATCTTTGAAGGGAAAGGTATTGACATGGTATAGGCTATGTGATGATATGGGATCATGGAACTAGAACCGATTGAAATTGGAATTTCATCAGAAGTTTTATCCTATGCATCTTGTTCATCGTGATCGTAATTACATATATAATTTTTGGCCTCGCAAAGGAGAAAGCATCGTTCAAGCTTGGGGGGAGGCTTAAGTCAATGTTATATTCATGCCCCAATCATGAGCTCTCAAGATAAATTATTATTCAAAAAATTTATGCTCGACTTTCTCTCAAAAATCGCTTCATGCTCGATACTTCTTGTACGGGTTCTTTTATGATGAAGACTATTGAATTCAAATGGGATTTATCGGAAAGAATTAAATGCAACTCTGAAAATTGGGACCTCGACGAAGGTAAGGAGTCAGGTATAAAACCTAAGTTTGATTGTGTTAAATCTTTTATGGATACCAATGTTTTCCGTGAATTTATCACTAAATATGGACTTGAGTCTGAGATAGTAGCTTCTTTTTGTGAATCCTTTGCTACTCATGTTGATCTCCCTAAGGAGAAGTGGTTTAAATATAATCCTCCCATTGAAGTAAAAGTAGTTGCACCTATTAAAGTTGAAGAAAAGACTATCACTTATAATGATCCTATTGTTCCTACTGCTTATGTTGAAAAACCACCTTTCGCTATTAGAATAAAGGATCATGCTAAAGCTTCAACTGTGGTTCGTAAGAGTAATGCTAAAACATCTACATCCTCTGAACAAATTAAAGTTGAACCTAGTATTGCTATGGTTAAAGATCTCTTGGTCGATAATATTGATGGGCATGTTATTTACTTCTGTAATGAACCTGCTAGAATTGCTAGACCTGATACTAAAAATAAACATAGAATTGTTGCTGGCATGCCTGTTGTTTCTGTTAAAATAGGAGATCATTGTTATCATGGCTCATGTGATATGGGTGCTAGTGCAAGTGCAATACCTTATTCCTTATACAATGAAATTATGCATGACATTGCACCTGCTGAGATAGAAGATATTGATGTTACTATTAAGCTTGCAAATAGGGATACTATTTCACCAATTGGGATTGTTAGAGATGTTGAAGTCTTGTGTGGGAAAGTTAAATATCCTGCTGATTTCCTTGTTCTTGGTTCCCCACAAGATAACTTTTGTCCCATTATATTTGGTAGACCCTTCTTGAATACTGTTAATGGTAGGATAGATTGCGAAAAGGATACTGTTACTGTTGGTTTAGGGGATATGTCTCATGAGTTCAATTTTGCTAAATTTCGTAGACAACCCCATGATAAAGAATTGCCTAGTGAAGATGAAATTATTTGTCTTGCTTCTATTGCCGTACCACCTAATGATTCTTTAGAACAATATTTGCTAGACCATGAAAATGATATGTTTATGAATGAAAGAAGGGAAATAGATGAAGTATTCCTTAAACAGGGACCCATATTGAAACACAACTTGCCTGTTGAAACGCTAGGGGATCCTCCTCCACCCAAGGGTGATCCCGTGTTTGAGCAACCTTAATCGAGTTTTGCAAATACCTGTGTCAAAAGATGATCAAGATAAGACCACTTTTACTTGCCCTTTAGGTACTTTTGCTTATAGACGTATGCCTTTTGGTTTATGCAATGCACCTGCTACCTTTCAAAGATGCATGATGGCTATATTCTATGATTTTTGTGAAAAGATTGTTGAAGTTTTCATGGATGATTTCTCTGTATATGGAACTTCTTTTGATGATTGCTTGAGCAACCTTAATCGAGTTTTGCAGAGATGTGAAGAAACTAACCTTGTCTTGAATTGGGAGAAGTGCCACTTGATGGTTAATGAAGGTATTGTATTGGGGCATAAAATTTCTGAAAGAGGTATTGAAGTTGATAAAGCTAAAGTGGATGCTATTGAAAAGATGTCGTGTCCCAAGGACACTAAAGGTATAAGAAGTTTCCTTGGTCATGTCGGTTTTTATAGGAGGTTCATTAAGGACTTCTCAAAAATTTCTAGGCCTCTGACTAACTTATTACAAAAATATGTTCTTTTTATCTTTGATGACGATTGTGTAGAGGCATTTGAAATACTTAAGAAAGCCTTAGTTTCTGCACCAATTGTTCAGCCACCTGATTGGAACTTACCCTTTGAAATTATGTCTGATGCTAGTGATTATGCTGTAGGTGTTGTTCTAGGACAAAGAGTTGATAAGAAATTAAATGGTATTCAATATGCTAGTAAAACTCTAGACAGTGCCCAGAGAAATTATGCTACTACTGAAAAGGAATTTTTAGCAGTTGTATTTGCTTGTGATAAGTTCAGACCTTATATTGTTGATTCTAAAGTAATTGTTCACACCGATCATGCTGCTATTAAATACCTGATGGAAAAGAAAGATGCTAAACCAGACTTATTAGATGGGTTCTCTTGCTACAAGAATTTGATTTGCATATTATTGATAGAAAAGGAGCTGAGAACCCCGTTGCAGACAACTTGTCTAGGTTAGAGAATGTTCTTTATGACCCACTACCTATTGATGATAGCTTTCCTGATGATGAATTAGCTGTCATAAATGCTTCTCGTACAGCTCCACGGTATGCTGATTATGCTAATTTTATTGTTGCTAAATTTATACCACCTAGCTTCACATACCAGCAAAAGAACAAGTTTTTCTATGATTTAAGACATTACTTCTGGGATGACCCACACGTTTATAAAGAAGGAGTAGATGGTGTTATTAGACGTTGTGTACCTGAGCATGAACAGGAACAGATCCTATGCAAGTGTCACGCCGAGGCTTATGGAGGACACCACGCTGGAGATAGAACTGCACATAAGGTATTGCAATCTGGTTTTTATTGGCCTACTCTCTTCAAAGATGCCCGTAAGTTTGTCTTGTCTTGTGATGAATGTCAAAGAATTGGTAATATTAGTAGACATCAAGAAATGCCTATGAATTATTCACTTGTTATTGAACCATTTGATGTTTGGGGCTTTGATTATATGGGACCCTTTCCTTCCTCTAATGGGTCTACACATATTTTAGTTTCTGTTGATTACATTACTAAATGGGTAGAAGCTATTCCATCTGGTAGTGCTGATCATAGCACTTCTATTAAGATGCTTAAAGAATTTATTTTCCCGACGTTTGGAGTCCCTAGATATTTAATGACTGATGGTGGTTCGCATTTTATTCATGGTGCTTTTCATGAAATGCTTTCTAAGTATGATGTTAATCATAGAATTGCATCTCCATACCATCCACAGTCTAGTGGTCAAGTGGAATTGAGTAATAGAGAGCTCAAATTAATTTTGCAAAAGACTGTTAATAGATCTAGAAAGAATTGGTCTAACAAACTTGATGATGCATTATGGGCCTATAGAACTGCATATAAAAATCCTATGGGTATGTCTCCGTATAAAATGGTTTATGGAAAAGCATGTCACTTACCTCTCAAACTAGAACATAAGGCATATTGGGCCATTAAAGAGCTCAATTATGATTTCAAACTTGCCGGTGAGAAGAGGTTATTTGACATTAGCTCACTTGATGAATGGAGAAGCCAAGCCTATGAGAATGCCAAAATGTTTAAAGACAAAGTTAAAAGATGGCATGACAAAAGGATACAAAATCGTGAGTTCAATGTAGGAGATTATGTTTTGTTAGACAAATCTCGGTTAAGATTTTTTGCAGGAAAACTTCTCTCTAAATGGGAAGGTCCTTACATTATCGAGGAGGTCTATCGTTCCGGTGCCATCAAAATCAACAACTTCGAAGGCACAAATCCGAAGGTCGTGAACGGTCAAAGAATCAAACATTATATCTCAGGTAATCCCATAAATGTTGAAACTAATGTTATTGAAACAGTAACCCGGGAGGAATAAATAAGGCACAGTTTCCAGAACGTTTCAGTCTCCGAAAAGGAATAGGTACGTGGTACGGTAAGTAAACCGACTCCAAAACAGTTCTAATAGCAATTTTTCTTCATTTTGGAATATTTAAGAAAATAGGAAAATAAGTAGTCTGGGAAGGACACGAGGCGTCCACGAGGGTGGAGGGCGCGCCCTACCCCCTAGGCGCGCCCCCTGCATCGTGGACACCCCGTGCGCTCTCCGGACTCCGTTTTCTTGCACGATACTTCTTTTGGTCGGTAAAATTCATTATATAATCTCTCGAAGGTTTTGACTCCTGTATCACGCAAATTTCCTCTGTTTTTGTTTCGAGTTGTTTTCTGCCAGATCTGTCAAAGCCAGGCATCATGTCGTCTCCCTCCTCCTCCAACAATGAGGGCAACGATGCTTGGCTAATGAAGGTAGAGCTTAAGAGAGAAGAACCAGGGGAGACCAACAAGGATGATGGGATCAAGAAGGCCATGGAGGATCAAGCTCCGGCAGTAGAAGAAGAAGACATCCTTCCACCTCTTTTTACCCCAACTGAGATTGAAGCCTTCAAGATGACTGAGTTAGCTCGTATACAAAACAATTATCTCACATGTGAAAATATTTTGTTAAAGGATCATATCATCGCACTCAAAGGCATTACCCGCAAATTGGAGGATCTCCTACGCGTGATGTGTGACTATCCATCATCACCACCACCTTCTTCACCAGAAAAGGAGAACTGAGCATCTGGTATGGGCACTCCCCTTGGCAACTGCCAAGCTTGGGGGAGGTGCCCTGGTATCGTATCACCATCACACTCCTATCTTTACCGGTTTTCTTAGTTCGATCCTTTTGGTAATATCTTGATCTAGTATAATAAAGTTTTAGTATGATCTAGTTTTGAGTTTTGCTTTATGATCCTTCTATGTAATCGAGTCCGTGAGCTATATACAATAAAGATTAGTGTTGATTCAAGGGCTTGATTGTTTTGCTATGATCTTGAGGGAATAACAAATGAAAGAAAGAATAAAAATAAATAAAGAGATCATATTGATCTTATAAAGAGTAATGACTTCACATATAAAGAGTATGATGAATAAAAGTTGTTGAGGGTTGACAAACATAGTTTTGGTCATTGTTGCAATTAATAGGAAGTAATAAAGGAAGAGAGGTTCTCATATAAATATACTATCTTGGACTTCTTTTATGATTGTGAGCACTCATTAAAATATGACATGTTAAAGAGTTGATGTTGGACAAGGAAGACAACGTAATGGGTTATGTTTTCTTATATCCGAAATAAAGTATATTGTCATGGATCATCCAACATGTTGAGCTTGCCTTTCCCCCTCATGCTAGCTAGTTCTTTGCACTAAGTATAGATACTACTTGTGTTTCCAAACACCAATAAACCCAGTTTTGCCATGATAGTCCACCATATCTACCTATGGATTTTGTAAGATCCTTCAAGTAAGTTGTCATTGCTGCAAATTGCTCCCTAAATATGTATGACTTATTAGTGTGGAGAAAATAAGCTTTATACGATCTTGTGATGTGGAAGCAATAAAAGCGACGGACTGCACAATAAAGGTCCATGTCACAAGTGGCAATATTAAGTGACGTTCTTTCACATTAAGATTTTGTGCATCCAACCATAAAAGCACATGACAACATCTCCTTCCCTCTGCGAAGGGCCTATCTTTTATTTTTTTCTTATACCTTATGCAAGAGTCATGGTGATCTTCACCTTTCCTTTTTACATTTTATCCTTTGGTAAGAACATTGTGTTGGAAAGATCCTGATATATATATATATATATATATATATATATATATATATATATATCCAATTGGATGTAAGGCATCATGAACTATTATTGTTGACATTACCCTTGAGGTAAAAGGTTGGGAGGCAACACTATAAGCCTCTATCTTTCTCTGTGTCTGATTGAAACTCCATACCCATAAGTATTGCGTCAGTGTTAGCAATTGTGAAAGACTAAATGATAGTTGAAATATGTGGACTTGCTGAAAAGCTCTTGCGTTGACTCTTTCAGATGTTATGATAAATTGCAATTCCTTCAATGACCGAGATTATAGTTTGTTAGTTTTCAATGAAGTTTCTGATTCATACTTTACATTGTGGATAGATTGTTACTTGAGCATAAGAAATCATATGACAATATGCATATATGTTGCTGCTCTAAGAATGATCATGATGCCCTCATGTCCGTATTTTATTTTATCGACACCTCTATCTTTAAACATGTGGACATACTTTTCGATATCGGCTTCCGCTTGAGGACAAGCGAGGTCCAAGATTGGGGGAGTTGATATGTCCATTTTGCATCATGCTTTTATATCGATATTTCTTGCATTATGGGCTGTTATTACACATTATGTCAGAATACTTATGCCTTTTCTCTCTTATTTTACAAGGTTTACATGAAGAGGGAGAATGCCGGCAGCTGGAATTTTGGACTGGAAAAGGAGCTAATATTAGAGACATATTCTGCACAACTCCAAAAGTCCTGAAACTCCACGGGAATTATTTTTGGAATATATTAAAAATACTGAGCGAAGAAAGTACCAGAGGGGGGCCACCCACCATCCATGAGGGTGGGGCGCGCCACCCTGCCTCGTGGGCCCCCTGGCAGTCCTCCGGTGGCCATCTTCTGCTATATGAGATCTTTTACCCTGGAAAAAAATCATAAGCAAGCTTTCGGGACGAAACTCCGCCGCCACGAGGCGAAACCTTGGCGGAACCAATCTAGGGCTCCGGCGGAGCTGTACTGCCGGGGAAACATCCCCCTGGAGGGGGAAATCATCACCGTCGTCATCACCATCGATCCTCTCAGCGGGAGGGGGTCAATCTCCATCAACATCTTCACCAGCACCATCTCCTCTCGAACCCTAGTTCATCTCTTGTATTCAATCTTTGTCTCATAGCCTCAGATTTGTACCTGTAGGTTGCTAGTAGTGTTGATTACTCCTTGTATTTGATGCTAGTTGGTTTATTCGGTGGAAGATCATTTGTTCAGATCCATTATGCATATTAATAACCCTCTGATTATGAACATGAATATGATTTGTGAGTAGCTACGTTTGTTCCTGAGGACATGGGAGAAGTCTTGCTATAAGTAGTCATGTGAATTTGGTATTCGTTCGATATTTTGATGAGATGTATGTTGTCTTTCCTCTAGTGGTGTTATGTGAACATCGACTACATGACACTTCACCATTATTTGGGCCTAGAGTAAGGCATTGGGAAGTAATAAGTAGATGATGGGTTGCTAGAGTGACAGAAGCTTAAACACTAGTTTATGCGTTGCTTCGTAAGGGGCTGATTTGGATCCATATGTTTCATGCTATGGTTAGGTTTACCTTAATACTTCTTTTGTAGTTGCGGATGCTTGCAAGAGTAGTTAATCATAAGTGGGATGCTTGTCCAAGTAAGGGCAGCACCCAAGCATCAGTCCACCCACATATCAAATTATCAAAGTAACGAATGCGAATCATATGATCGTGATGAAAACTAGCTTGACGATAATTCCCATGTGTCCTCCGGAGCGTTTTCCTTTATATAAGAATTTGTCCAGGCTTGTCCTTTGCTACAAAAAGGATTGGGCCATCTTGCTGCACCTTATTTACATTTGTTACTTGTTACTCGTTACAAATTATCGTATCATAAAACTATTTGTTACCGATAATTTCAGTGCTTGCAGAGAATACCTTACTGAAAACCGCTTGTCATTTCCTTCCGCTCCTAGTTGGGTTCGACACTCTTACTTATCAAAAGGACTACGATAGATCCCCTATACTTGTGGGTCATCAGAGGGGTGTGGCGTACTGGAAAACGGAGGAAACGGACTTTTGTTGGAGCGCTACGGTTAAAACGGGGGTCCTGTTAATCAAGAGGGGTGTGCGTACCGCAAAACTGGACTCCACGGGATATTGTTCATCTCCACCTTCGACTGCCTCCACGGACTACTGTTCATCCACCGTTAACCTCCTCCAGCGTCCACCTGCGACTGTCCATCCATGGCGTCTCCCCTCCTGCCTCCACCTGCGGCTGTTCATCCACGGGCTCCTGTTCATCCAGCCTCCACCGCTCCTCCACCAGCTACTGTTCAACCAGCCCTCTCCACGGGGTCCTGCTCAACCACCCCACCACAGGCTACTGTTCATCCATTCCTCCACCAGCTACTGTTCAACTAGCCCTCCATGGGGTCCTGTTCATCCAGCCCTCCACGGGTCCTGTACATCAACCCCAACCAGCTCGATCGGGGTCATGTTCATCCAGCGACAACGGCCTCTACTACCACAGGGTCCTATTCATCCAACCCCCCACTGGGAACTGTTCATCCAACCCCCCCCCCCCACAACAATGCTCACTGTTCATCAAGGGAAGGAGGCAACAGGGTTCGATTGGCTTCAGTTAGCAGCAGTACGAAGGAATCGCTCGATGGGGTTCAGTTAACAACCATCAATCAATCACTCGGGTTCAGTAACGCGTAGCCTGCAGTGCAATCGCTCGGGTTCAGTAAGCGAACGCCTCGCTCGGGTTTAGTTAGAACCCAACGCCTCGCACCCACGCGCGTACGTGTACGAGAGAAACGTGCATCACTCGGCCCCCGACCACCCACCGTAACCAGGAACTCCCGATATTTTCCTCGCCCTTTCTTCTACCATGGTTTTTTCCGTCATGGATGGCCCAAAGAATGTCATGCAACTGTGTCTCTGGCCCGCCCAGGAGGAAAAGCCCATTTTCTGTCATGATTTTTTGTAATAGAAGTAGGAGCCCACCACATCTATGATGATACCTGGATTGTCACAATTATCATCATAGAAGTGTCATAAGCATGACAAAAAAAATTTCGTTCGGCCCAAAATGTCACAGATGTATCTTGTTTTTGTAGTGTACATAGTACATATGTCTATTAAGCATGTCCTTACATAAAACTATTGTTTTTTTGTATCCCGCATCAATCAATATGACGAGACACCTTTAGTATATGCAGTGTGATATTAGTTGCATCTTTCATATGATTTATAGCATGCGCTGCTTCTAATTTGTTGAAACGCCATTTATGATGGGACGCTTTTAACTTGACATAGTCATATTGGTTGCATCTTTCATGTGGTGTCTAGCTTGCATTGCTTCTTATTTATTGAAATGGCTTATTCTTAGTTTACACAAACAGTTGTGAATATGTCATGCTGTCCTATTTTTCGTACATATTCCATCCTGGTATCATGTCTTTGCTTTAGACCAAAGTAGTGATTGTCAGTATCATGCATGAATGAGTTCTAAAGAGTGAATTTTATTGCTTTTTCTTGACGGTTTTACTTGACAATTCAAAATCAACAAAGAGGAAGAAAAATAGCAAGGCAGCGGATAAAGGAGCTCCTTCCAAACAGAGGGCCTCTACAGATTCTACTCCGCCACCCCCAAGAAGATTTACAAGAAAACACATGCATAGACACTCAACGTAGTTGTGTTGATGATGATCACGTCTGCCCTAGTGCACCATCACAGGTGCTCTCTCTAACCTTGCACTGTTATATGTGGTTGCATGTTATGTATGATGTCTAGCTTGTATTGCTTCTAATTTTGTTGAATTCCATCTGCTTACTTTACACATTATACTTGTTGTAAGTGCATCTAGTGCCATCCTTAGTTGGTTTTGAAGTATTGACGACAAACCTGGTTGAGGGACTAATGTGTTTGTGAGAATTGGAGGATAACACAGGTAGTAGTCCCACACTGATTTGGTTTACCTACCGGAGATGACCCCTAAAAATGTATGAAGACATTGAAAACAATGGTGGTCTGTGAAGATATTCACTATGAAGATTATGACTTGAGAAGACATTCACATTGTCGGGGAAGCTGGCTCCACGAACACCTATGGGACCGGGGTCCCTTTCGGTTCGGCGGGGGGTGGAGATCGCACGAAGAGCAGATTGTGGCGACACACACGGGCGGTTTTACCCAGCTTCGGGCCGCACGGATGTGTAAAACCCTACTGCTGCTTTGTGATTGTATTTCTTTCTTGCTCGGGAGCTATGGGAGCTACTAAACCAAGCGTGACTAGTTCTAGAGTGTCTAGCCTCCGAATGTCCCACCTCTTCTACGTTGCGCATGGGCCTCCTTTTATACGCTCAAGGGGTCTCCAACAGGTGGCAACGTAGACGAGGGTAAAAGTGGAAAAGCGTTGTAGTTGGTACATCTGCTCGTACAGTATATCATACCTAACCCTGACGGCAGGGGACAAGGGCATTAATTGCCCGTCTGTGTCGCCCGAATAGTGCGAAAAGGGACCATCAGGGACGCCTCTGTTCGCCACGATGGCTGCCTTGCCATCGCCGCTTGCCACCACGTACCCCTGGCTGCACAGCCACCCGCCACATGTGCCTGGGGAGGGTCTCAGGGCGACACGTTGGTGGATGAGCTGGAGCGCGGGTACAGAGTGGCTGCCTGCCGCGGCAAGCGCCTTGCCGCGGTCGTTGTCTTGTCGCGCCCGGCAAGCTCTTCTTCCCGGGGCCTTGTTTCCTTGTCTTGAATACTTTGTTCTTGAATGGCTTCAAAGGAAGAACGGAGGATCTTGGCGGTTGCTCGGCAAGCCTTGCCGCGGGGCGCTGCGACCGCCCGTGCACAAGTTCGGGATACTAAGGTACCCCTACTTTAGTACACCGACAGGAGCCCCCGGGCCTGGGCCACACACGGTGCCGAGCGTTGTTGGGCCAGGCCCAAAACAGTGCACGGGCACACGCGGCCCAAGCCATGCCGCATCTTGCTCCGTGTCCCCCACGCCCACCCCGCACGACACTCGTCGGGTGCGGCATCGTGGGAGAGATCGTGGGAGGTTTCTTTAATCGTGAATGCGGAACGTCCGCCCCCTCCCTCTTTATATGCAGAGGAAACAGGGGCAGTTCGCCCACTTCGCCATTTGCTACTCCAATCTCAGAAACCTCCGCCGCCCCCTCCCCTTCTTCTCAAAGAAAGAGAGCAGCGCTCCGCCCCCATCGCCATCGGCACCACGAACGCCGTCGATCTCCCCCACCACCTCCGCTATGGCTCCGAAAGCCGGGAAGGCCGCGAAGTCGACCGAAGCGCAGCGGCTCGCGGCGCTGCGAAAGGCAGCGGATAAAGGAGCGTGCGAAAGGAGCTCGCGGCGCTGCGAAAGGAGCTTGAGGCTTATCTGGAGGGGGAGTACCGTAGCAGGTGGGAGGAGTGGAGAGCAGAGTGGTGCTGGGTTGTCGAGGAAAACCCGCAGCCTTTCACCGCCCTACGCCGAGCCCCAGTAGTGCGCAACGATGACTGGAGCGACTTGGCCCCGGAAGACGCTAGGCTGAGGATTGCTACCACTCGGATCCGACGCCTCAGGCTTGCCGGGCTCACTGTGGGTGATGTTGGCGCAGATTTTCTCCGCCGCCGCATTGCCCCCCTGCAGGACAGGAAGAGGCCCGCCCGGGAATTCCAGAATGCGGCGGATATCATGAGGCTGCGCCCGGGCCTCAACTTCAATTTCACAGTCTTGGAGCTTGACGGGACGCTCAAGGAGCTGTTCAGGCACGACCCTGATCATCCCGAATGGTTCAGGTTTCTGCGGGGCGTCGTCCCACTGTGCAACAACTCTTCGCTCGACCGCATCCGCGCGATGATGCCGTTGTGCGATTCGCACGGAATCATCCCCACCTGGCAGGAGCCCGAAGACGACGTCGTGCAGGCGTTCTTCGACGGCTTGGTGGAGGTGCCAGTCCGCGCCGACGAATAGAGAGGCCTCACCCGTGACACTACTGAAGAGGAGCTGAAGCGCATCTACTCCAGGATGGAAGAGGCGGCGGCAGCCACTGCCGCGGGCGAGTTTGGATTCACCTAGGCCGAGGCAACCGCAGTAGAGGCGGCGGAGGCGGCAAGTCTTGCCGAGCGAGAGGCACTCGCCGGCGAAGAACAGCATGTCGAGCCTGGGGTCGAGTCAAGCGAGCCTGCCACGGGCACGGGCGGCTCGCTGGAGACCAACCCCTCATCTTCCGCACCTCGGGGCGGCTCGTCGCAGGCGGAGCCCCCGGCTCGACCAAGGAAGCGTCTTCACAAGGCCGGGGACGTAGCGGAGCGGCAGACGAGTCAGCAACCGTCGCGCCGCTCGACACGCTCTACCGCGGCAAGCACCGGTGCCGCGGGAGCATCTCACACTACTGCGGCCGCTGGAGCGGGGTCGCCTCGGACCGCTGCCACTGCCCCCACCAAGCGGCCAAGGGAGCCTACTCCTCCGTCTCGTCGCGTTGGAGGCGAACTAGGCTTCGATTTCTCCGTGCTCAGCTCTGACGAGGAAGAAGAAGGAGAGTAAGATCCCTTGCTGCGCTTGTAGTTCTTCATCTCTTGCTATTTTGTTCTGGATCTGACTTGCTTTGCTCTGAACCTATTCCTTTTCAGGACATTGGCTCAGAGAGCGGCGAAGAGAGCCAAGGCCCCGGTGATCCCGCTGATTGTCATCGAGGACGAACCCACTGCATCAGCAGGGGGTGCGCCCGAGACCACCTTGCCGGAACCGGCAAATGATTTCCAAAGCAGCCCCCAGCGCAGCCCCCAGCGTAAGCACATGGTTTTTTTCGCTATTAGGGGCGCGCTGGTGCCTTTCAATTGCTGATATCTGACTGTTGGCTTGTGTAGGAGCAGAGCAGCTTCATCAGGAGCGCACGGAGACTGTTCCCGAAGTGCCTTCTACTTCGACTACTCCGCCAAGGGGGACCTCTCCGACAAGGGAGGGGTCCCTGGCAAGGGAGAGTACTCCGACAAGGGAGAGGTCCCCGGCAAGGGACAGCTCCCCGGCAATAGAGAAGTCTCCGGCAAGGGATAGCACCAACGATCCTCCATCGACAGGGAACACGACCGTAGACCCTGGCACAGGTAATCTTGCTTGAAAACTTCCCTTGGGCTCTTCTTCTTTTTGGATATTTGCTTGACTTTTTCTCCCTCTTCCGGCTGTCAGGGCCAACTGCCACGGAGCCAGTGGTGATTGAGGTCACCGGTGATGAGGACGCGCGCGGCAATACCGATGACGCCACTGCCCCCGAAGGAGCAGCCGGCGCCAATGATCCTGCCGGCGAAGAGGCAGCCAAAGCCGCCGCCGACAAGGCCGACGAGGAGTCAGGCGATCATACTGATGACCCTGAGGCCGCAGGAGCGTCAGGCGCTACACCGACCGCCGATCCCTCTGCCACTTCCGCAGCGCCGGACTCCGGAGAGCCCCAGCCAGGCCCCTACTTGAAGGCCGGTAACGATGTCTTCATCAAGCTCCCCTGGGAGTCGAGCTCCAGGGCGCCGGTCAAAGGAGAAACCTTTGACGGGGAGGTGCTCGCCTCCGCTGGGCTGACGCTAGTTGACGCGCCAAGCAGCAGCGACGAGCCTGAGGAGGAGAAGCTGCTCCGGAAACTGGTGTTGCTCTACCGCGCCCGGCAAGCCAAAGTAGTACGCCGAGAGGCTCTTGTCGCGAAGGCGGGAGCAGACATGGAGAAGCGCGCGGAGGAGCTCCGGGGCATCAACCATGAAGCCATCCAGGCTCTGGCAGAGGAGCAGGCACGTCTGGCTGAGGCGCGGAAGGCCTTCCTGCTCGAGAAGGCTGAAACTGAAGAGCAGCAGCGGCTTGTCGCTGAGAAGTTGTCGGCGCGAGAAGGCGATTTGACGCAGCTGCAGGCCAGCCTTAACAGCCACGAGGAGGAGCTCGCTGCATGCGAGCAAAAGCTTGGCGGGGCCCTCAAGGAAGCAAAGGACGCTGCCGCAGCTGCCGAGGCCGCCAAGAAGGAGCTGGAAGTAAAGGTGGTGCAGCTGGAGGGTGATCTTAAGGCGAGTGGCGACGAGCTCGCAGCGCTTAAGCATGAGCGCGAGAAGGACGCCTACACTTTTGGCGAGCTGCAGGGTCGCCTCGCCAAGAAGATCAAGGAGCTTAGCGCCACCAAGGACTCCAACGCCGATCTTGAGCTAAAGCTGGCCACCCTGAACCAGATGCTGGATGGCGCCAAGGAGCGGGAGATGGCCCTGATCAAGGAGGTCAAGGACAACGAGGCGCTGCTGGCGAGCGCTGCCACTACCCAGAACACCTTCAGGGGGAACGTGGAGCGCTGGATGGAGAATCTTGTGTATATTGCCGCCGCCATCGACAAGGAGCTGGCGCTGCTGGGAGTAGAGGGCCACGAGTATTCCACCGACGAGCACCTCCAGCCCAGCGCCAAGCTCACTCTGTTCTTCAAGGGCGTGGCGACAGCTCTCCAGCAGCTCCAAGATATGATCCCAAGGCAGCTGGCCGAAGAGTCGCGCGATGTTTGCGAGGGAGCTCTCGAGAAGGTGTTGGTGAAGGTGGCCTTCCGCAACCCAGGCATTAACCTCACCAACATCCTCGGGCACTTGCCGGAAGATGCTGATCTGGAACCGCTCAAGGCCCTTGTCGCACCCATTGTGAGAAGGGTGAGCGAGATCAAGAGGGTTGAGGGCGACCGCGTATATTAGGCCGCCTGTTTTCTTTTTTTTCGTCGTTGCTGCCCACATTATGAGAACAATTTATTAGGGCTGCAACAAACTATCCTGTAATATAACTCTATCTTAGGTATCGACTATTATGTTATTTCCTTTACTTGATTCCATCCTTTGTATGTTTTTACCTTACGCTTTTGAGGGAACTTGCCGGCGCAGGCACTCTTGCCGCGAGCGCTGAGTGCAGAACATCAGCAGCCTGCTGGCAGTGCCGCTGCCAACAAGAAACCTTGTCGCAACTAGCTGCAGCTCACTTAGACTGTTGAGCGGACTCGAAACAGAGTAAGGGCGCAATCTAGCTACGAGTTGGTTCCTCCGTGCACAGGTTTTCCATACAAAGCACGGTCGTTCAAGGAAGATAACTCGAAAATTTAATAATTTGATTGCTCAAACTTTGGCAACTTAGCTTTTCTGTCGTTTGCTTCCCGGCAAGGCAACATTCTCTTGAACGACGCCTGGTCCACACCATTATCTTCTCCTCCCCCCCGGCAAACTTGTGGGTGAGGGAACCTTCCTTTGCTTGAGAAAATAAAGAAGAGAAAATAATGATATGGAGCTCTATGGCTCGTTATGGCTTACCGGGGGTAGGTGCTGCACAAACTGTCAGATAATACATGCAAAAAGAAAGCATGAAATTGACAAGATGTGCAGAGCACATGAGCTTTGTTTATGCATGGGGTTTGCACCCGACTTTGTACAAAGGATTACATGCAACAGCAGCAAGACTTGTACAAAAGGTGGTTGCCGGAACAGGGTCCGACAACCGCGCCTTACGGGTAAAACTTATGAAGATGCTCAATATTCCAGGAGTTGCTCACCGGAATGCCATCTTCTGTCTCAAGGCGGACAGCGCCAGGCCTAGTGACTCGTTTCACCCGATAAGGGCCTTCCCACTTCGGCGTCAACTTGTTGGAACTCTTGGCGGACTGAGTGCGCCGAAGAACAAGGTCGCCTTCCTCGAGACTTCTGGCATTAACTTTGCGGCTATGGTAGCGGCGCAAAGCTTGCTGGTAGCGAATGGCTTGCACAATAGCCTGAAGACGATCTTCCTCAAGGAGCAGCGCGTCATCCTCACGCAGCTGCTCTTGCTCAAGCTCATCATAAGCGAGCACTCGAGGTGACCCGTATACGAGTTCCGTGGGGATAACTGCCTCTGCTCCATAGACTAGAGCGAAAGGTGTCTCGCCAGTGGCTCGATTTGGCGTCGTCCTGATCGACCAAAGAACCACCGGCAGCTCCTCGATCCAGTTTCTTCCGCACTTGTGCAGCCTGTCGAAAGTTCTGGTCTTGAGTCCACGCCGCACTTCAGCGTTTGCCCTCTCCGCTTGACCATTGCTTCTCGGGTGAGCAACAGAAGCGAAGCATACCTTGGCGCCAAGGTCTTGGACGTACTGCATGAAGGTGCGGCTCGTGAATTGTGTGCCGTTGTCGGTGATGATCCTGTTAGGGATCCCGAAGCGGCAAACAATCGACCTGAAGAACTTGACTGCTGACTGTGCTGTCATCTTCCTCACTGGTTCCACTTCCGGCCACTTTGTGAACTTGTCGATTGCAACGTACAAGTACTCAAAGCCCCCGACAGCTCGGGGGAAGGGGCCGAGGATGTCGAGCCCCCAGACCGAAAATGGCCAGGATAAAGGGACCGTCTGGAGAGCTTGAGCTGGCTGATGTATCTACTTGGAATGAAACTGGCACGCTTCACACTTGGTTACTTGTGCAGTTGCATCCTGGAGGGCTGTCGGCCAGAAGAAACCTTGCCGGAACGCTTTGCCGGCAAGTGCTCTTGCACCAATGTGGTGACCACATATGCCTCCATGTATCTCTGCCAACAGCTTCTGTCCGTCTTCCCGGGGAATACACTTCAATTTCACACCGTTGAGTCTTCTTCTGTACAGTTCGTCGCCGACAAACTGGTATATACTAGACTGCCGGGCTACTCTTTCCGCTTCTTCTTGCTCTTCGGGAAGATCTCCTGTCTGAAGGAAACGGACAATCGGCTGCGCCCATGCTGGAGCTTGTTGCTCGACAACAAGGACTAAAGGCGCATCTGCTGCTGTGGGAACATCCGCTTCTACGGCAAGAACCTGTGGCTTTGCCGGAGCTTGATGTTCCCCGGCAAGCTTCACGACTGTGAAATTGAAGTTGAGGCCCGGGCGCAGCCTCATGATATCCGCCGCATTCTGGAATTCCCAGGCGGGCCTCTTCCTGTCCAGCAGGGGCGCAATGCGGCGGCGGAGAAAATCTGCGCCAACAGCACCCACAGTGAGCCCGGCAAGCCTGAGGCGTCGGATCCGAGTGGTAGCAATCCTCAGCCTAGCGTCTTCCGGGGCCAAGTCGCTCCAGTCGTCGTCGCGCACTACTGGGGCTCGGCGCAGGGCGGTGAAAGGCTGCGGGTTTTCCTCGACAACCCAGCACCACTCTGCTCTCCACTCCTCCCACCTGCTACGGTACTCCCCTTCCAGATAAGCCTCCTTCTTGCCGGTCCTCGAGATCCAGGCGATCCCTCCAGATAGAGGCTCTCCTTTATCGACTCGAGGCATGAAGAAATGACGGAAAAGAGCTACGTTTGGGTGGACTCCGACAAAATTTTCGCAAAGATGTGCGAAAACCGCCATGGTTAGAACGGCATTGGGGGTGAAATCAAGGAGGTGGAGCCCGTAGGTATTCATGATATCACAGAAGAATACAGAAAAAGGCGGGCAGAGCCCGCAATAGAAGAACAACGCGAAGAAAGGGTACCCAGTTGGAGCCAGGTGCTGGGCGACAGCTGGGAGTACCCTCGTGCGCGGATGCGCTCGCGTTGCCGTCGACCAGAAAAGGTAGTAGTACTCCTTCAGCTCCTTCGCGTCAAGCTGCGGGGAGAGGACCGCATGCTCCTTTCGCAGCGCCGCGAGCCGCTGCGCTTCGGTTGACTTCGCGGCCTTCCCGGCTTTCGAAGCCATAGGGGAGGTGGTGGGGGAGATCGACGGCGTTGGTGGTGCCAGTGGCAATGGGGGCGGAACGCTGCTCTCTTTCTTTGAGAAGAAGGGGAGGGGGCGGTGGAGGTTTCTGAGATTGGAGTAGCAAATGGCGAAGTGGGCGAATTGCCCCTGTTTCCTCTGCATATAAAGAGGGAGGGGCGGACGTTCCGCATTCACGATTAAAGAAACCTCCCATGATCTCTCCCACGATGCCGCACCCGACACGTGTCGTGCGGGGTGGGCGTGGGGGACACGGAGCAAGATGCGGCATGGCTTGGGCCGCGCGTGCCCGTGCACTGTTTTGGGCCTGGCCCAACAACGCTCGGCATAGTGTGTGGCCCAGGCCCGGGGGCTCCTATCAGTGTACTAAAGTAGGGGTACCTTAGTATCCCGAACTTGTGCACAGGCGGTCGCAGCGCCCTACGGCAAGGCTTGCCGAGCAACCGCCAAGATCCTCGGTTCTTCCTTTGAAGCCATTCAAGAACAAAGTATTCAAGACAAGGAAACAAGGCCCCGGCAAGAGGAGCCTGCCGGGAAGGCCAACCAAGGCCCCGGCAAGAGGAGCTTGCCAGGAAGGACGACAAAGACCCCGGCAAGAGGAGCTTGCCGGGAAGAACAGCCAAAGCCCCGGGAAGAAGAGCTTGCCGGGCGCGACAAGACAACGACCGCGGCAAGGCGCTTGCCGCGGCAGGCAGCCACTCTGTACCCACGCTCTAGCTCATCCACCAACGTGTCGCTCTGAGACCCTCCCCAGGCGCACGTGGCGGGCGGCTGTGCAGCCAGGGGTACGTGGTGGCAAGCGGCGATGGCAAGGTAGCCATCATGGCGAACAGAGGCGTCCCTGACGGTCCCTTTTCGCACTGTTTGGGCGACACAGACGGGCAATTAATGCCCTTGTCCCCTGCCGTCAGGGTTAGGTATGATACACTGTACGAGCAGCTGTACCAACTACAGTGCTTTTCCACTTTTACCCTCGCCTACATTGCCACCTGTTGGAGACCCCTTGAGCGTATAAAAGGAGGCCCATGCGCAACGTAGAAGAGGTTGGACATTCGGAGGTTGGACATTCGGAGGTGGGACATTCGGAGGCTACACACTCCAGAACTAGTCACGCTCGGTTTAGTAGCTCCCATAGCTCCCGAGCAAGAAAGCAATACAATCACAAAGCAGCAATAAGGTTTTACGCATCCGTGCGGCCCGAAGCTGGGTAAAACCGCCCTGTGTGTTGCCGCAATCTGCTCTTCGCGCCATCTCCGCCCCCCGCCGAATCGAAAGGGACCCCGGTCCCATAGGTGTTCGTGGAGCCAGATGTCGGGGAAGCTGGCTCCACGAACACCTATGGGACCGGGGTCCCTTTCGGTTCGGCGGGGGGCGGAGATCGCACGAAGAGCAGATTGTGGCGACACACGCGGGCGGTTTTACCCAGCTTCGGGCTGCACGGATGCGTAAAACCCTACTGCTGCTTTGTGATTGTATTGCTTTCTTGCTCGGGAGCTATGGGAGCTACTAAACCGAGCGTGACTAGTTCTGGAGTGTCTAGCCTCCGAATGTCCCACCTCCGAATGTCCAACCTCTTCTACGTTGCACATGGGCCTCCTTTTATACGCTCAAGGCGTCTCCAACAGGTGGCAATGTAGGCGAGGGTAAAAGTGGAAAAGCGTTGTAGTTGGTACAGCTGCTCGTACAATGTATCATACATAACCCTGATGGCAGGGGACAAGGGCATTAATTGCCCGTGTGTGTCGCCCAAACAGTGCGAAAAGGGACCATCAGGGACGCCTCTGTTTGCCACGATGGCTGCCTTGCCATCGCCGCTTGCCACCACGTACCCCTGGCTGCACAGCCGTCCGCCACGTGCGCCTGGGGAGGGTCTCAGGGCGACAAGTTGGTGGATGAGCTGGAGCGCGGGTACAGAGTGGCTGCCTGCCGCGGCAAGCGCCTTGCCGCGGTCGTTGTCTTGTCGCGCCCGGCAAGCTCTTCTTCCCGGGGCTTTGGCTGTTCTTCCCGGCAAGCTCCTCTTGCCGGGGTCTTAGTCGTCCTTCCCGGAAAGCTCCTCTTGTCGGGGCCTTGGTTGGCCTTCCCGGCAAGCTCCTCTTGCCGGGGCCTTGTTTCCTTGTCTTGAATACTTTGTTCTTGAATGGCTTCAAAGGAAGAACGGAGGATCTTGGCGGTTGCTCGGCAAGCCTTGCCGCGGGGCGCTGCGACCGCCGGGTACCCCTACTTTAGTACACCGACACACATGAAGACTATGGAGTACGAAGACATAGTTGTTTCATAGTTTCCTTTTCTTATTTGTTGAGTCATAGGAACCACCGCACTGTTAAGTGGGGTCCAAGTGAACTAAGTCAGATGACTGAAGTGACGCTCAAGCAAATCCTATGTCTTGGAGCGAAGACAATGAGAGCAAACCTTATCTAGAGCCGGATAAGTCAGCTTGACTTATGGCCCAAGTCAAGTTGCCGCGTGTGTTCGAAATCTGACCATTGGAACACGTGTCAATTCCTTAGTGACCTAGGGTCATTTCAGACAAATCAGGTCGGGTTGCCCAGTGGCTATAAATAGCCCACCCCCTACACCATAAATTGGTGGCTGCTCAGAGTTAGTGCACGACTTTTGTCGTTTGAGAGCAACCCACCTCGAAGCCTTTGAGAGAAAGATCCTTGCAAGGACAAATCCCAAAACACCTAGAGCCAAAGAGTGTTAGGCATCACTGAAGTCTTTCAGACTTATTATACTTGAGGACTGTGAATCCTCCAGCCGGTTAGGCGTCGCGTTCCGAGTATCCAAGAGTCATTGTGGATTTTCGGTGAACAAAGTCTGTGAAGGTTTGGAAGTCTACCTTGAAGACTTACCAGAGTGATTGGGCGAGGACTGGGTGTCCTTAGCTCAAGTGGAATAAGGTGAAGACGCGGTCTTCTAAGTTCAATCTCAGCCTCCCTAACCAGACGTATAGTTGTCACAGCAACTGGAACTGGTCCAACAAATCCTTGTCCTCACCAAGCAACTGGTTCTATCTCATACCTCTCTTTACATACAGTTTTACTTCGTGAAGTCTTTGCTTGCTTGCCTGAACTGATTGACTTCACTGTGTGAAGACTGTTGTTGATTGGCTTTAGATTATCTTCCATCTTGATCCATACTACCTAGCTGCTGTTAGTCTTCGTGCTTTCACTTCAGTGCTTGTTTGACTATGGCTTGTTTAGGGTAGTCTATCTTCCGCTGCATATCAATAGGTTCAATTCTTGTGTTTATCTTTGAAACATCCGTGCTTTGAAGACTTTCATAAAAAACGCCTATTCACCCCCCTCTAATCGATAACTAGCACTTTCACTTGTGAATAAGACACGTGCTCCTGTTTCTAGAACATACAACATATGTCTATCACACCATGTTCGTACATCGAAGTACTACTTTTGTGTAACCTGCAACAATCACTTATCATAAGACACGTTTGACTTTGGAGTGTGATATATGTTACATCTCACAATCTTTTCTAGCTTGTACTACTTCTAATTTGTTAAAATGGCACTTATGACGAGACAATTTTAACTTGGTAGAGTGATATTCGTTGCATCTTCCATATGGTGTCTACCTTTCATTGCTTCTAATTTTTTGAAATGTCTTTCTGCTTAGTTTACACATCATAGCTGTGAATAAGCAATGGTGTCCTTTTTTCTTACACATTCAATCATCCTATCATGTGGTTGCCTTACATTAAAGTAGTGCTCGTCAGCATCCTGCATCAATGAGTTCTGAAAAGCAAATTTTTATTCATTTTACTTGTGGGTTTGACTTAACAAGGCAATACAATTAAGAAAGAGGAAGGGAAAAATAATGCAGGGACTGATGGCGGTCTTCCGGCGAAACCGGCATCCCATGTGCTTTCTCTAGCTTGGCAGTGTCATATTGTCTTGCATGATGCATACGGTGTCTAGCTTGCACTGCTTCTTCTTTGTTGAAATGGCTTCTTCTTAGTTTACGCAAACAGTTGTAAATATGCCATGTCGTCCTGTTTTTCGTACATATTCCATCCTAGTATCATGTGTTTGCCTTACATGAAAGTAGTGATTGTCAGTATGATGCACGAATGAGTTCTGAAGAGTGAATTTTATTGATTTTTCTTGTCACATTTACTTGACAATTCAAAATAAATAAAGCGGAAGAAAAAGAGCAAGGCAGCGGATAAAGGTCTCCTTCCAAACGGAGGACCTCTACAGATTCTACACCGCCACCCCCACCCCCAAGAAGATTTGCAAGACAACACATGCATAGACACTCAACATAGCTGTGTTGATGATGAGCACGTCTCCCCTGGTGCACCATCAAAGGTCCTCCCTCTAACTTGGCATTCTTATATGTTATTGCATGTTATGTATGATGTCTAGCTTGTATTGCTTCTAATTTTGTTGAATTCCTTCTGCTTACTTTACACATTATACTTGTGAATAAGACACATGTTCCTGTTTCTAGAACATACAATATATGTCTATCACACCATGTTCTTACATCAAAGTACTACTGTTGTGTAACCTACAACAATCACTTATAATAAGACACGTTTGACTTGGGTATGTGATATAGGTTACATCTCATATTCTTTTCTAGCTTGTACTACTTCTAATTTGTTGAAATGGCACTTATGACGAGACAATTTCAACTTGGTAGAGTGATATTCGTTGCATCTTTCATATGCTGTCTAGCTTTCATTGCTTCTAATTTCTTGAAATGCCTTCTGCTTAGTTTACACATCATAGCTGTGAATAAGCAATATTGTCCTTTTTTCTTACACATTCAATCGTCCTATCATGCGGTCGCCTTACAAAGTAGTGCTCATCCACATCCTGCATCAATGAGTTCTGAAAAGCGAATTTTTTATTCATTTTTCTTGTGGGTTTGACTTGACAAGGCAATACAATTAAGAAAGAGGAAGGAAAAAATAATGAAGGGACTGATGGCGGTCTTCCAACGAAACCGGCATCCCATGTGCTTTCTCTAGCTTGGCAGTGTCATATTGTCTTGCTTGTTGCATACGATGTCTAGCTTGCACTGCTTCTTATTTGTTGAAATGGCTTCTGCTTAGTTTACGCAAACAGTTGTGAATATGCCATGCCGTCCTGTTTGTCATATATATATATTCCATCCTGGTATCGTGTGTTTGCCTTACAACTCGCATTCTTTTCTAGCTTGTAGTACTTCTAATTTGTTGAAATGGCACTTATGACGAGACAGTTTTAACTTGGTAGAGTGATATTCATTGCAGCTTTCATATGGTGTCTAGCTTTCATTGCTTCTAATTTGTTGAAATGCCTTCTGCTTAGTTTACACATAATAAGCTTTGAATATGCAATGCTATAATATGCACTGGCACTAATGAAGAGAGACCTTTAACTTGGTAGTGTGATGTAGCTTGCATCTTGCAATATGATTTATTTCTTGTACTGCTTCACATTTGTATAAACACCACTTATGACGAGACACTGTTAACTTGGCAGAGCGATATTTGTAGCATCTTTCATATGGTGTCTACCTTCCATTGCATTGCTTCTAATTTAGTGAAATGTCTTCTGCTTACTTTACACATCATAGTTCTGATCATCTCATGTCGTCCTATTTTTCGTACATATTACACCCTCCTATCATGTGGTTGTCTAACATCAAAGTTCATTTTGTCTGTATCACATATCAATTTGTTCTGGAAAACTGAATTGTTATTCCTTTCTCTTATCGGCTTGACTTAACATGTCACAGAGAAAGAGGAAGGAACAAAGAATGACAGGGGATAATGTTAGTACTAAGGACACACGGAAAGGGAAGCGGATGAATCCTGTAGATTCCGCTGGTACTGATGGTGCAATAGAAGGTCAAAGTCTAGCAGAAAATTGTACAAACAGGGTATCCCGTGCTACACGAGATGCAAAACAAGCCAAACAGAAACCAATAGCTGCCACCAAACAAGAAGAGACATCCCTAGTTCTTGCAATACCTTCCACGGTACCACCAGCTGCACGAGTTACTCGTTTGTCAACTCAGCTAGCAGCACGTTCCCAAGCTCCCTTGCTACCTGACACTACTTTTGAAGCACTCTTGACACAAGACGAGTTGGCAAGATCAGATGAACTTTGTGAGCTTCAACAACAAGAAGGTAGTTGCCGGAGTCAAGTTACAGTTGCATGCTTCTTTATATGTAGTCTCATAGTTTGATGTACACTAACACTTCCTATGTTCGTTGTTGGACTAGCACCTAGGCGTAAGAGGAAACAAACATCAGGGATTATGCTCGATAGGTTAATAAATCTAGGGGTGGAAGAATGAAGATCCGTTTTGAGGCAGGTTTAAAAAGGCCACGTGATGCTATAGAGTCAGCCAAGTTAGTATCAGAGGCAGCAATTGTCGTTAGGTGTCATGCACGTATCCTCCCAACATGGATTCAGTACAGGAATGACAAAGACGAAACCCAGTTCAACACCTTCCTCGACCATTTATCTGTAAGTATGGTTATGTATGGAAACTAGTAATATCGTCTTGCTCTATCCCATACTTTCTAGGATGCTGATAATGAGACTCCCATAATTTTCAACAGATGAGGTTCAAGTTGGATAGCCAAGATGATGTAACCAGACAAGCTTGCACCCATGTTTTCAAGTTTTCTCAGGGACAGTATCGGCATAAGTTGAGGAAAACTCACTTTGAAGGAAAGGCTAACAGTGAACTTGCCCAAACATATCCAGTGGAAAATATCTTTGATGAAGACTGGAGAGGCCTCGTTAAACACTGGACTGATCCAAAGTATCAGGTACATTATATGTATGTGATAAGATCACATGTTGAACTCCTATTTACGCATGTGCCTCACAAATCTATCTTCTTGTAGGTGAACTGTTCAAAGAAGAAGGCCAACCGTATGGAAGTGAAATTCCAACAGACGACAGGATCTTGTAGCTATATTGCACACTGCGAGGCTCTTGTAATTAACTGATGTTTCACTCTTTTCGATGTGCCAAATTATCATATCTATATTGACTTGTTCCAAATGAAGACGAAAGCCCGCAAGGACCAAAAAGTACCTGAACCAAATGTTGTGGAAATCTTCAAGGACTTTCACACTACCAAGATGAAGGGCATGACTACACCAGTCAAAGCCGCTGTTGTAAGTCCTTAATCCTCATGCCTTTTAACTACTACTTACTCTGACTTGTGCATTGAACTGCATGGTTTGCAGCCAATGTCTATTACTCTTTTCAATTTTATACACAATTGTCTTAGCATATCATTGCACCTTACAAGGTTTAAAAGAGAGGAGTGATGTTCCTTTGATATTGATCTATAATCTAGTTCCGTGCTGGACTTGCCCACACAACGTTACAATTGCATGTTTGTTTGTTCTCAGTTGTTTTGTGATATGCATGATGTCATACTATGCTTACCTTACTATAAACTATGTCTCTTTATCCTTAGCTGTCAACAGAATGTGAAGAAATAGACAATACATTAGCCATGGTACATGGTCATATGATTGGAACCTGGTTTTATTATGTACCTTGCAGTAAAATACAACTAATATTTTACACAGGTTCACCAGAATAAGTTCTGTATATAGACCAAAGCTATTTTGTTTTGTTTTGCTCCCTCCTTAATATCTTCTATTCTGGTACTACTAATGTAAAAACTCAACTTTTCAGGAAGCTATGGAAAAAATGGTGGAACCGCCACCTTCTTAAGGTGATGAGGCAACTATAACCGCAATGTCACCTCTTGCTGCAGTGGGTCAGTACATGTCCACTAACAGTGCCAAAACCACGTTCCTGCGTAATACTGGGTTGGTTGTTAAGGCAATCTTGTCCAAACTGCCTCATGATCAAGATATGCAAGCTCAAAACAATGTTATATTTGCACTCCAGACACAAGTCCATTCCCTAATAGAGACCCTTTGTGAAAGAAGGACATACATTGTTCGATGTCGTCAAGATATGCATGGTTATGAAACCAGACTATCAGACATTTTCTATGTTGTTCAGGAGCCTAGAAGAAATGAACGCGAAGGTTATGGTACTCCATCGGACAATACAACATGAAAACATAACAGTCAGGTCAAATGAAGTGAGCTTCTGAACTTTGGGTGGTGCATTTATCTGCCAGACTGTTAACTTTTATACCAACGTTCCTTTTGTTTTATGGTTGTTATTTGTTTTGTTGCCATACAAAATTTGTTCTTAACGTGCAGCCACCGGCTAAAGAAATCTGCAAGCCATTTTTGTATAGTGCAGGGTGTTCCCTATATTTGCACTGGTGGCGAACTTTGATGCCCAGTGGATGTAATCTATGCAATTGCCTTAATAGCCTAGCTTTAGTTTCGGGCTTATTTATTTCCTAGTCTTCTTTTTCCCTGGTTTGCTAGTGGCCGCAACAACCATGGGCCGTATACAGACCATTGTAACCTTGACCCTGCTACAGACCGTAGGATCCATGGGCCTCCTATGGGCCGTCGGATAAATGGGCCTCCAACAGCCGTAGAATCGGTGGGCCTCGGGCCGTCGGATAAGTGGGTCCACATGGGTCATAAACGGGCGTAATTGGTATGGAGCCAGCATGGTAACGGGCTGTTAACAGGCCGGAAGACAGCAAATGCTTAATTCTGTCACACGAATAACGGGTCGTTAATGGGGCAGAATATAGGACGTGCTGTAAATGGCGCAACAGGTTAACATGCCACAAACGGGCCGATTCTAGCCATAGGCCGAATTTGGCCCATTAGTGGAACAGGCTAGTAATGGGCCGGAAGTAATCGAGGGCCAAAAAGGAGCCCAATAATGTATGGGCCGTCAGTAGGCCGAAAGCTAACACAGGCGGGAAACGGCCCATGTGAATCATGGGCCGTTAATGGGTACAAAGAAATTTACAGTACATTATGGGCTAGAGTCACCGTGGGCCACTAAAGGGCCTAAAGATACGAAAGGCCTCATATGGGCCGAAAGACGTCGTGGGCCATACATGGGCCGAAAGTGAAACGGGCTGATGTTATATTCGACGGCCCAAATAACATTGTTGGGCCGATTTCGGGAAGTCCCTAACGGGCCGTGAGTTACCGGGTCGTAATGTAGGGGAATGTTGCAGAAAACAAAAAATTTCCTACGGTTTCACCAAGATCTATCTATGAGTTCATCTAGCAACGAGTATTCAGATTAGAGAGCATCTACATACCACTTTGTAGATCGCAACGGAAGCGTTCAAGTGAACGTGGATGAGGTAGTCGTACTCGCCGTGATCCAATTCACCGATGATCTAGTACCGAACGGACGGCACCTCCGTGTTCAACACACGTACAGAAAGCGTGACGTCTCCTCCTTCTTGATCCAGCAAGGCAAAGGAGAGGTTGGGGAAGAAGGCTCCAGCAGCAGCACGACGGCGCGGTGATGGTGGAACAACAGTACTCCGGCAGGGCTTCGTCGTGCACTTACGGAGGAGGAGGAGGTGTTGGAGAGGGAGAGGGAGGCGCCAGGGCATAGGGTGCGCAGCCCCCCTTCCCCTCCCCCCTTTATATAGGCCTCTTGGGGGGGCGCCGGCCCTGGGAAATCTAATCTCCCAAGTGGGGCGGCGGCCAGGGAGGTTTCCCTCCCCCCCAAGCCATCTAGGAGGTGCCTTCCACCACTAGGACTCCTCCTAGATGGAACCCTAGGCGCATGGGCCCTTTGGGGCTGCTTCCCCTTGGCCCAAGCAGGCCAAGGCGCACCCCCTAAGGCCCATGTGGCCCACCAGGGCAGGTGGCCCCACCTGGTGGACCCCCGGGACCCCTTCGGTGGTCCCGGTACAATACCGATAACACCGAAACTTGTCCCGATGGCCGAAACTCCTCGTGATGTCCGGGATCTCATCCGGGACTCCTAACAACATTCGGGTTACTGCATATACATATCTTCACAACCCTAGCGTCACCGAACCTTAAGTGTGTAGACCCTACGGGTTCGGGAGACATGCAGACATGACCGAGACGGCTCTCGGGCAATAACCAACAGCGGGATCTGGATACCCATGTTGGCTCCCACATGCTCCACGATGATCTCATCGGATGAACCACGATGTCGAGGATTCAATTAATCCCGTATACGATTCCCTTCGTCAATCGGTATTTTACTTGCCCGAGATTCGATCGTCGGTATCCCAATACCTCGTTCAATCTCGTTACCGGCAAGTCACTTTTCTCGTTCCGTAATGCATGATCCCGTGATCAAACACTTTGATCACACTGAGCTCATTATGATGATGCATTACCGAGAGGGCCCGGTGATACCTCTCCGTTAAGCGGAGTGACAAATCCCAGTCTCGATCCATGTCAACCCAACAGACACTTTCAGAGATACCCGTAGTATACCTTTATAGTCACCCAGTTACGTTGTGACGTTTGGCACACCCAAAGCACTCTTACGGTATCCGGGAGTTACACGATCTCATGGTCTAAGGAAAGGATACTTGACATTGGAAAACTCTAGCAAACGAACTATGCGATCTTATCCTATGTTTAGGATTGGGTCTTGTCCATCACATCATTCTCCTAATGATGTGATCCCGTTATCGATGACATCCAATGTCCATAGTCAGGAAACCATGACTAACTGTCGATCAACGAGCTAGTCAACTAGAGGCTTACTAGGGACATGTTTGTTGTCTGTTATTCACACATGTATTACGATTTCCGGATAACACAATTATAGCACGAATAAAGACAATTATCATGAATAAGGAAATATAATAATAATGCTTTTATTATTGCCTCTAGGGCATATTTCCAACACGTAAAATGGGCTACTTGTGAACAGACCGTTAACAGGCTTTTTCATGGGCCGACCCGCTAACTTTTGACCAAGTCAAATGGGCTGGCCTTTGTAAGCTAAATGAGCCAATGGTGGGCCGTCGCACGTGTTGACATATCATAGGCGCCTATCTGACCCAATGACGAGCTGACACGTGTTTCCTTCGGCCAATGAGAATTTTACATGTGGAAAATCGCCATTGATACGGCATGTTAACGGGTTATCGGATCCAAAACCGGACCCGATAGCTTAACGGCGACCCGTTATGGTGGATTCCACGTGTCGGTCACCCTTGACGATGACGCATGATTTATCGTTATGGAAGTGGACACTTCCGTGATGTCATGGAGCACTTGTACGACAGCACAGGTATGACTATCTTGATTCTGTCATAAAATCTTCATGGATGTACATACATGACAGAAAAGGTGACCTACTATGACAAACACGTGTCATCACGGAAGTGTATATTTTTGTAGTGAAAGGACAGGCCAAAACGGTTTCTTATAATAAGCAAAGTGTTCTTCAGGGCATACGGGAATTTTATCTAGTCACTTTCACCATGTTTGCTTGATTTGTGTTCACTACTTTGATAATCTGATATGTGGGTGGATCGGTGCTTAGGTGTTGCTTTCCTTGAACAATCCTCCTACTTATGATTAACCCCCTCGCAAGCATCCGCAACTACGAGAAAAGTATTAAAAATAAATTCTAACCATAGCATGAAACTTTTGGATCCAAATCGGTCCCTTACGGAATAACATGTAAACTAGGGTTTATGCTTCTGTCACTCTCACAACCCATCATCTAATAACTACTCCACAATGCATTCGCTTAAGCCCAAGTATGGTGAAGTGTTATGTAGTCGATGTTCACATGACACCACTAAGGGAATCATAACATACATACCATCAAAATATCGAACACATGTCAAGTTCACATGATTACTTGCGACAAGATTTCTCCCATGACCTCAAGAATGAAAGTAACAACTAACTTGTGATAAACATGCTCATGATCAGAGAGGTATTAAATAGCATAATGGATCTGAACATATAATCTTCCACCAAATAAACCATATAGTGATCAACTACAAGATGTAATCAACACTACTAGTCACCCACAGGTACCAATCCGAGGTTCCGGTACAAAGATTGAACACAAAAGATGAACTAGGGTTTGAGAGGAGATGTTGTAGTTGAAGATGTTGATGGAGATTGCCCTCCCAAAGATGGTAGAATTGTTGGTGATGATGATGACAATGATTTCCCCCTCCAGGAGGGAAGTTCCCCCAGCGGAATCGCTCCGCCGGAGGGCAAAAGTGCAAAAGTTCCCCCAGGGACGTATGAGTACCCCCAGGTCAACCCGACTATGCATTAACTCACAGGTAACCTCATGGTTTACCTAACTCACAAGAGACTATCGGGAACTCAGGTCCACCTCTACCGGGGTGGTACCGCCTGTCCCTGCAGTCCTGCAGAACAGTAACTCTCGCGGGTACACCTCAGGGCCGACCCATCTTTAACAGGGTTCTAGAGGGTAATGTCAAAGTAACCGTGTGTCTAGAACAGCAAGGGGGAAAACCCAAGGAATCACCCTCGCTGGCTTCCCTCTCGATTTAACCGTCAAGGTGAACTTGGAGGAATCACCCTCGATGGTCCACACTTGAGGGGTTGCACGACAGAGTTGTTATCGGGAGTGGAAAGGAGGAATCACCCTTCGTAGACCATGACTGATTAACAACACTATAGAGATCTCATCAGAAGTGTTATACGAGGTATCACCCTCAGCACTCGATAGTAACCCTGGAGTGTCGTACAACTAAGGGGGCGTGATGTGTTGGGTCAGGCTCTGGATCTTGATCCTGTTGATCGAGTCATCGAACATAAAGCGGGGGCAATAGGGATAAGGTGAGGGGTCACTGATGGATCACTAACCAACCTATACTAAGAAGTTTAGGATAAGCAGGTAAGGTTCAAAGCAGGTTACAAAATCAAGCTATGCATCAGAATAGGAGCAATCAATTACAGCAGCAAAATCTAATGCAAGCATGAGAGAGAAGGAATGAGTGACATAGGAATGATCAAGGGGGTTTTGCTTGCCTAGAAGCTCGACTACAAAGCACTGGTCGTCAGGAGTGTAGTCGATCTCGGGAGCAGCGTCAGTCTCGAGGTCTACCAGAGAGAGGAGGGGGAAGAAACAATAAATATAAAGCAAACAAATGCATCATGATGCATGACATGACCAAATGCAGTGCTATGGGTGAAATAACGCAGAACTACACATTGCAGACGAAGATGGAAAACATATGGGGGTGTTTTCTCGATGTTTGGCATTTTCTAGACGAATGAAAGAGAGGGGACCGTTCCATGTTCGGATTCGTTGGATTTTTCTGAGCAACTTTCATATAGAAATTATTTTCATCCGAGTTATGGATTATTATATATTAATTTTCACAGTTTTAAAACATTTTTCTGAATTTCCAGATTTATTTTAATTCGAATACATATTGAATACTTTTTACACAGAGTGAGGTGCCAGCCACAGTCAACGACATGTGGGGCCAGGGGCTGGGTTGACCCTGTCAACAATTGAGTGGTCAACGGATGAACAATGAATGTGGGACCTACTTGTCATTGGGTCACCTATTTATCACATTGTTATAAACCTTTAGTTAGAAGTGGGGGTCCAACGTTAGTGGGTGTTAGTTAGTGGGGTTAGTCCTAACGGGGGTTAATGCTAATGGGGGGTGATTAGTCACCACTAAACAGGGTGGCCCCATAAGGCAGTGGCCTAGGCGGCCACTCAGACGCGCAGAGGCCTGCTGCGACAGGCAATAACAACCGCCGGCACAGGCGGAAGCAGCCGCTGGTGACGGTCAGTGCATGCGGACACGGGCTAGCAGGCGGCTGATAACCCACAAGTGTAGGGGATCGCAACAGTTTTCAAGGGTAGAGTATTCAACCCAAATTTATTGATTCGACACAAGGGGAGCCAAAGAATATTCTCAAGTATTAGCAGCTGAGTTGTCAATTCAACCACACCAGAAAGACTTAATATCTGCATCAAAGTAGTATGGAAGTAACGGTAACGGTGGCAAAAGTAACAGTAGCAATTTTGTAGCAATCGTAACAGTGGCAATGGAAAAGTAACAAAGAAAAGATCAATATGTGAAAAGCTCGTAGGCAATGGATCAATGATGGATAATTATGTCAGATGGCATTCATCATGCAATATTTATAACCTAGGGTGACACAGAACTAGCTTCAATTCATCAATATAATGTAGGCATGTATTCCGAATATAGTCATACGTGCTTATGGAAAAGAACTTGCATGACATCTTTTGTCCTACCCTGCCATGGCAGCGGGGTCCTAATGGAAACTAAGGGACATTAAGGCCTCCTTTTAATAGAGAACCGGACCAAAGCGTTAGCACTTAGTAAATGCATGAACTCCTCAAACTATGGTCCTCGCCGGGAAGTGTCCCGACTATTGTCACTCCGGGGTTGCCGGATCATAACATGTAGTGGGTGACTATAACTTGCAAGATAGGATCAAGAACACAAATATATTCATGAAAACATAAAGGGTTTAGATCTGAAATCATGAAAACATAAAAGCCTAGCAGCAGCGCGGGTTTTTGGCCTACAAGTAGCGCGGTGGCGCTACAAATAAAGGTTAGCAGTAGCGTTGGTTAAGCCGCACTACTGCTATATGCACTTAGTAGTAGTGCTTCCTCCAGAAGACACTACTGGTAATTACTAGTAGCGCGTCTCACTGCCCGCCCTACTACTATTATTCCGTATTCTATTTCTTTTTTATTTTATGTCGTATTCATACACCTTTATACAAGTTTTGATACAGTAGCAATTTAGAGATTGTTTTTACATTATAATGATTTATTAAATCACTAGGTGGAAGAACTGCGGATTAGTTTCAAGTGGATGGATCCTAAGTGACCAAGTCATGTATTATCATGATAATCCATGACTTGATCACTTAAGATCCATCCACTTGAAACTAATCCGCGGTTGATTCACCAAATGATATAATAACTCATCATCATCATCATCATATTGATATAAAAACTCTTGCATCATATCATCGGCAACAACAATAGATAATAATCATCATAGTCATTACCACCAAACTATTTAACCATCATAGTCATAGTGTAGCTATCTAATCACCACCAACACTAGCTAATAATAATCATCATAGTCATTACCACCAACACTAGCTATTTAATCATCATAGTCATAGTATAGCACATCATCATCTTCAAACTCATTCTAGCTACCTAATAACTCCTGCTGCTCTCTCTCTCTCAGGTAAAATAGCATAGAACATGTGTACTACTCATGCTTCATCATATTGGAGCATGCAGATGAACCTGTCTCCTAATTGTGGGATGTGCTTCTGATTGTTGCCCCCTAGTACTTCTCTGCGATCCTTCACAATTTTGCTCTAGTCTTTGACTGTAAAGACTTGCTTGCTTTTAGAAATCCTGAATGCACTCATGTGCAATGTAGGATGTCTTGCTCGTAAGCTAACCATTGCCATGCAACATTTAGGCTCGATCCAATGAGGCACAACTATCATCGAGAGTCCCTGTTGAAGAACATCGTAGTAACATACTTAGCAATGAAGTTTAGATTAAAAAATAATGTATGCAAAAGATGCACTGAGGACAAATAGTAAAAATCTTACCATCTTTCCTAAATGGATGTGACCATAGTTCAATACGCACACTAGCTAGTGGTCGCACATTTTGAGTACTAAGATTTTCAAGTCGAGGAAAATAGTTTTTCTTGACAATACCAAGATCCTCAAGCCATGAAACATAATGACTTAACTCCTTGCAGTTTAGTTCAGCCCCGGGACAGTAGTAGGTCAAGTCTACCAAGCGTCAGACATGTTTGCTTGAATGGAAATAAGCTGTCAATAGAAATTAGTTGTCAACTATTTTTCAATAAACAATATCCAAGACATAAATATGGTTGAGAAACCACATAATGGTAGAACTGGAGGCGTCTGCACATCGACCCAGATGTCAATATTACCTTCGATATCATCTTCCGGACGAATATCAAAGGTGATAAGCATATCAGGCTCAAATGCATAAGCCTTGCATAGTGCTCTCCAATTTTTGCATTTAAAATAGGTGTAGGTGTCTGCATTGTATAATTTTGCGGCAAAAGTATAACCATGCTCGGTTCTCAAGTGAACTCTCTTTACCTCCATAGTTTCCATAGGAATGAAACCAATATTATCCAAGACATAAATTCTTGCATGACAGGGGATACGCTAGTAGAATAGTAAAAATTTAAAATTATAAGTTGAAGCAAAAGAAGCAGAAGTCGTGCTTAATTACGAAAAAATACTTGTCATTGTGACTTACAGTATCCACTTCGAAGGTCTCATCCAGCTTGATGCTGAAGCTGTTGGGGAACGTTGCAGAAAATTAAAATTTTTCCTACGGTTTCACCAAGATCCATCTATGAGTTCATCTAGCAACGAGTATTCAGATTAGATAGCATCTACATACCACTTTGTAGATCGCAAGGGAAGCGTTCGAGTGAACGTGGATGAGGTAGTCGTACTTGCCGTGATCCAATTCACCGATGATCTAGTACCGAATGGACGGCACCTCCGCGTTCAACACACGTACGGGACGGGAGACGTCTCCTCCTTCTTGATCCAGCAAGGGGGAAGGAGAGGTTGAGGAAGATCCAGCACGACGGTGTGGTGGTGGATGCAGCAGAACTCTGGCAGGGCTTCGCTAAGCAACTACGGGAGGAGCAGGAGGTGTTGCAGGGAGGAGGGAGTGCCAGGGCAATCGGGTGCGGCCACCCCTCCCTCCCCTCCCTTTATATAGGTGCATTAGAGGGGGGGAGGGCGCAGCCTTGCCCCTTCCTCCAAGGAAGGGGTGCGGCCAAGAGGGGGGGAGGAGTCCATCCTCCCCAAGGCACCTCGGAGGTGCCTTCCCCCCTTTGGACTCTCCCTCTCCAAGTCTCCTTGGCGCATGGGCCATTGGGGCTGGTTCCCCTTGGCCCAAGCAGGCCAAGGCGCACCCCCTAAGGCCCATGTGGCCCACCAAGGCAGGTGGCCCCACCTGGTGGACCCCCGGGACCCTCCGGTGGTCCCGGTACAATACCGATAACACCGAAACTTGTCCCGGTGGCCAAAATAGCACTTCCTATATATAATTCTTTACCTCCGGACCATTCTGGAACTCCTCGTGACGTCCGGGATCTCATCCGGGACTCCGAACAACATTCGGGTTACTGCACATACATATCTTCACAACCCTAGCGTCACCGAACCTTAAGTGTGTAGACCCTACGGGTTCGGGAGACATGCAGTCATGACCGAGACGGCTCTCGGGCAATAACCAACAGCGGGATCTGGATACCCATGTTGGCTCCCACATGCTCCACGATGATCTCATCGGATGAACCACGATGTCGAGGATTCAATTAATCCCGTATACGATTCCCTTTGTCAATCGGTATTTTACTTGCCCGAGATTCGATCGTCGGTATCCCAGTACCTCGTTCAATCTCGTTATCGGCAAGTCACTTTTCTCGTTAACGTAATGCATGATCCCATGATCAAACACTTTGATCACATTGAGCTTATTGTGATGATGCATTACCGAGAGGGCCCGGTGATACCTCTCCGTCAAGCGGAGTGACAAATCCCAGTCTCGATCCATGTCAACCCAACAGACACTTTCAGAGATACCCGTAGCATACCTTTATAGTCACCCAGTTACGTTGTGACGTTTGGCATACCTGTCGGGGATATACCCCGCGGTGTAAACCGGCCGGAAGTTAACCCGGCCGGACTTGGCGGTTTATTCGAGGTCCCGCTGGCACTTGGCGATATTCATCTGGTGACCCGCCCAGACCTGGCGGTTTACCAGCAAACCGTCGGGACGTTGTAACTCACTGGTAACCCGACAGACGGGTCAGAGGAGCGACAAGACCCGGTGGCCCGTCTGGCGGTTCATGAAGGCCGGTTCAACTATGGTGGGCCGGTTTAAGAGGAAAGGAATATTTATCTTACAAATAGTTAAGACCAGGACTTGTATCCGGTTTGTATTAGAGATAGACTAGTCCTAATCCTAATAGGACTCCACATGTAAACCGCCCCTTCAACATATATAAGGAGGGGCAGGGCTCCCCAAAGAGGGACGGGTTAGAAGTTAGAAGCTACAAGCTACAAGCAATCAATAATCTCTAGGGCTAGACACAAGAGCCGGTTTACGGCGTCTCCCTCGGGATGATAATGAGACCTAGCCTCAAACAGCATGTAGGGTTTTTACCGGATGATGTTTCCCGGGGCCCGAAGCTGTCTAAACCCTTGTCTTGCGTGTTGATCCGCCCTGTGTCTCTCGTCCCACTCAACCCCTCTCAAGCTACCACATGGATGCGTTGGCCTCGGGACTAAGTCCTGACACTAAGGACATCTGCCGTGACAAATCCACGACAGTTGGCGCCCACCGTGGGGCCTGCGCACGGTGGTGTTGAGTTCTTGGAGGGATCTCTTCAGAAATCGAGAAGCTTGTGGTTGATCAGATGAAGAAGAATTGAAGAAAAGTTAGGGTTGCGTTGCGCGCCATGGCATACACTTCGATCAGGCGGTTTGAAGCCAGATCAATTTTTGTTAGATGAAAAGCGCCAGCACGGAAGCGCACAGGATAATCCGGCGCGTGACAACCTCCGTTTGCAGTTTTCTACCACCCGCCGACCCGTCGAGTCAGAAGACGAATCTGCCTCAATCCGAGTCACCGCCGCGGTATTAAGTCGACACCGAGTCGTTTCAGCTCCAGCCTCTGCCGGAGCAGGCCTCGGGCAGCCCCTGCATGACGAAGACAGGGACATAGATGGATTTAGACTCTGCTGTGTAGACGGCCCGATCTCCGCCGGCGCTGCTTCTGCTGGCCTTGGCGGAGCCGCCTCGCCGGGTCACCTTCACCACCACGAGCTGGCCTCGCTGTTGCTCCTGCTGTGGCCGGCCCAAAGGCGCTTCCGTCTCACCAGCGTCTCCCCGGGTTCCGATCTACCTTGCTGGGTCGCTGCTTACGGTATTCGCTTCGCTCCACTTCGGCTGATCCGCCGCCTTGGCTTGGTTTTGGGGATTTTACGGCGAAGACCCGGAGAAGGATTCAGACTCCACGGTCGCCTCGACCTCGCTCTGAGCCGCCGGAGGATCTCGGGCTGTGCCCGCACAACCCCGTGCCCGAGCCGCCGCTGGCTTCTCCTCTCCTGTTGAGGTACCACCATGAGCCGCCCTGTATCTGCTCCGGTTCTGCTGTATCTCTCTACAAACTGGCCGGCTGCCATGGATGGGTCTGCCATGTCACTTCTCCCGCGTGTGACTCGCCACTGATTGGTCATGGCTCGTGTTAAGTCGCCGCGCTCACCTGCAGACGCCCGAGCCGCGCCGGTTCACTGCTCCCCGCTTGCCACGACGTCTCCGCCTCCGGCCTCAAGTCGCTCTTCAGTATGTGGCCACCTGCGTGCAGTTGCCACTGTGAGTCGCCGCTACGGTCTCCCCGCGTAGGCGTCGTTTTACCTCCAACTTTCCTCGCCGGTTTGACTCGCTGTAGTTGTTGCTACTATCTCCTCCACGTGAAGACCAAGGCCCCTTTACTCCTTGCATGTTGAAGCAGATAAAACAAGGAAACAGTCGGGACCTCTCTTTGCCGGTGCAGAACCCAAGGTCAGCTGGAAGATGACAACAGTACTAGTACATGCATGCTCTCAGAGATTTGCTGTACAGATCAAAGTTACTTACAAGAGATCAAGGATTACTAATGATTCATCATCACATCAAGACAAAAGAAGAAAAAAGGCAATTTGAGTTGCTGGTTTGTATGGAGACCTCACGTCAAAAAAAAACGTCCTCCGTCAGAGATTAAGACAAGAGGAGAAGGTCACGTGGAGACATCAGACATTTGATATGTTTTGATCCCAGTATCCACGTTCATCTGACAAATAAATATCAGGTGACATCTGTCTAAGTTTATTTATTAGCACATGTTATTTTTTTCAAAGAGCAATTTATCTTTGCCTTGGTCTGCACTATTGTTGATACAGGACAATTGTTCACTACATCAAAACGACGTGGTTAAATCGTCCGTCCGCGCCGGTTTACCACGCTGCCGCCGGTTCACCCATGATTGATTTCAGCTTCATAATCTGTTTTTTGATATATATTGTTTTTGTAAAAAGAACAATTACGTTGGTTTTGCATATTTTTATATGTAGGACAATTATCCGCCACAACATTGGTGTTACACCATGCATGTGGAGCATGCACCGGCGTCATTATATATTGGCTTTTGACCATTACACACTGCTTAACGGACGCGCGCAAACCGCCGGTGGTCCGGTTTTCATCAACACGCGGCCGGTTCTCCATCTGCGCCGGTTTACAACACCCGGCCGGCTCTCCATCCGCGCCGGTTTATAATGCCCGCAGGCGACTCTTCGTCCGCGCCGGTTTATAAATGCACGCAGGCGGCTCTCCGTCCGCGCTGGTTTATAATGCCGCAGGCGATTTTTCGTCCGCACCGGTTTACAACGTCGTGGCCGACTCGGCCGTGATTAATTTCAGCTTCACCATGGCGATCATCAACTCTAAGGTGGATAACCCCTGGCATGATATATCAGGTGCAATCCATCCGGTACATTTTATATTATATATTACTTTCTTTAAAAAAAAGAGCAATTACTCTGGCTTGCAAGTTTTCCAATGCAGGACAAATTGTCTATTGCAAAAAGGGATTATTATGTCGCTGAGCTATTGGATAACCCATGCCGGTTTATATCGCGGTCCAGTCCGCGTCAACTCGTCAGGACCATGCGAATTACCCAATAGCGCGTGCACAGGCCGTCATCCCCCGCAGTCCGGTCTACATCAACATACCGGGCCGCATCTGTCTACATGAGCCATTTATTGAGTATGAGCAAGTCACAACTTGGGTAGCGCGGTTTTCTTTCAACAAATTGGAGGCAAATTATCATATACTATCGACCGCCGTCTGCACTGGATGGCTCAATGGGCAGGCGCACAAGTCGCCGTCACTACAGTTTGGTTAAGCTTCAAATCACCAGTTGGAAGGAACCATTGGCCGAATTGCTGACACGGTTCATACGGGATCATTTACAACCCGCCGCAGTCACCTCAACCTTCTGTGTATTCACATCGTGTTATCAACACCAATGATATACAAGTTATACCGGTTTATATCACGGTCAAATATGGAGAATCTCAAGCCAATTCCTCGAGTCACCTTGAGACTTGGGGGCTACGATGATATGACGCAGCAAGTCTTGCCAGTTTCAGCCGGTTTAAGAACCCGAGGACGATGGAGGGAAAGATAACCCGATCCCGGAGGCTACTGTTATATTGATGAAAATTTAAAGGCCGTCAGAAAATTTCCGGCTTAGAAAGTATATGACAGTTACAAAATCCCGGCTCAATGAAGAAGTTTCGGATCATCAGAAAGGATTCCGGTTTGAAACCTGGCTGAAGGGAAGTCAGTATCACTAAAGCTCTCAAATATCCGGTTTACAATCCGGTTCAAGAGAAATATATTCTCCCACAAAGTTCTGAAGCGCTCAGATCCGGTTTAACAATGTCCGGTTCAAAAAGGAATTAACTTCTCGCAAGTTCGAGTTTAAAGGCCGTCAGAAAATTTCCGGCTGAAAATGAAGATTCCGGTTTAAAATCCGGTTCAAGGGAAAGATGTCTCCAACAAAGCTTTGAAGCTCTTAATATCCGGTTCAAGATCCCGGTTCAAGAAGAATTTATCTCTTGCAAAAAGGTTAAAAATCACTGAAGAGGACCTGCTGCCATGATGCGCGGTTCAAACTTGGGGCTTCCTGTTCAAACATAGGTCGTATTCGAACCAAAGAGAACATAGCCATCCTTACAAAGTCAGTTGGGGACCTAGTCGACTTGAACCGTAGCTACACCTCCTGGGAGCTTGGTCATGTCTTGAGGACGGTAATGCCTTCTGGCTGGCACATTTGCCACTAAGTCAGTTGGGGACCTAATCGACTTGAACCGTAGTTACACCTTATGGGAGCTCGGTCATGTCTTGATGATGGTAATGCCTTCTGATCGGCTTTTAAACAGCCAATAAGTCATTTGGGGGCTTGGTCGTGTCCGAACCAATGCAATGCCACTTGATCGGCCCTAGGCCACTGAGTCACTTGGGGGCTTGGTCGAATCCGAACCAATGCAATGCCACTTGGCCGGCGTAAACGCCACGCGTCATTTTGGGGTCCTGGCTGACTGGCACCATCGCTACGCCTTCGGGGGGCTTGGTTGCGTCTGACCATGGTAATTCCATCTGACCAAGCTCAGTAGAGCTCTTCTTTTGCAAAAGTCTTTGTCACCGCTTTTGCTTCATTATCTTTTCTTAAAGTTGCTATTTTATCTGGTTGCGTTTTTAAACCGACAATATTTTGCACCGGTTCAACATAGCCAATTTGGCGGAACACGGTCCATTCTTAGACCGGAGATTATCTGCTCGGTTTGGTTTTCTGTTACCATCCTGTTATGGAGTAAACCGTTGTGTATCAACCCGGCTCGGCTTTCAACTACAAGTTGTGAGTACATGATCAAGTTATAATCCTGAGATTATCAGCCCGGTCTGGTTTGACTACAAGTCACCAGTATTATATATTGTTAGACCGGTGTTTATCACAGCCCGATACGGTTTTATCATAAACCGGCACAATATGGAAGGAGTTATCATTACTCAAAATTCCCCTACTATGAAAAGTTGGTAAACCGACTATATCACAGGTATGATATATTTCATATTTTTAAGTGCAGCCTTGGTTATAAACCCAGGTTATATGTTGAGCATTATGACCCGTCCGGCGGTAAACCGCCAGGACACTTTAAACTTGTTGTATGCAGAAACAGGTTGAATAAAGCATGGTTATAAATTATCCGGTGTTTGTTAAACCGGCCTGGCTTTAAGACGATAAGTCGCCGGTATGATGATAAATTATCCAATGTTTATTAAACCGGTCTGGCTTTGGACTATAAGTCGCCAGCATATATTTGGATTGCGCCATTGGAATCATGCGCTTATAAATTATTGGATTATATTATTCAAGTAGCCAAACTTGGCTGAATTTTCATTATGATATTGGATGAATAAGGTTTTCATACCAGATTATATTATCTTGAATAGCCAACATGGCTGGATTTTTATTATGGTTATTAATATTATGATTAAGGTCTTCAAAGTCGCTTTAGCGCAATGGTTATCATTTTCTACAATTGAAGGAATAGTCCCGAGTTGCTGCAGGCTTACAACCCGGCACTTGGGGGCTACATTATTCAAAGTTGAGATTATATCAAATATGCAAGTCTCATGTCGCTGCAAGCATGCACCATGACACTTGGGGGCTACCAATTGCTCCTGTCAACTATTCAAGGTACAAAGCTTTTTATCCATTATATTGAAGGGTCCACTGCTCAGTTGGTAAAGCACAAGGCTCTTAACCTTGTGGACGTGGATTCAAGCCCCATGATGGGGGTTACATCATATGATGTTATTTTCATTAGAGTGTATATCATAGTCCCAGCTCAATATTATCTTACTGAGTCGGCCCTTGGGGGCTACATGCTGCTGTTCAAAGTTTAAAAGATTATATTTACAAAGTCCCTGCTGATTATTACATAATGAGCCGGCCCTTGGGGGCTACATTGGTTGAAGTTTTATGGGCATCAGTCAATTACAAGTCCCAGGTTGCTGCAAGCATGACAACCCGACACTTGGGGGCTACAGGTAATATGGATATAAGGGAGAAATATCTTCCAATTTTCTGTTTTGAGCCAATCGTTATGACCCGGTGTCTACAACAATCATGAACCGGCATTGGAAATAATCATGACCTGGAATTCAGTTCTTATAAACCGGCAATCTTGACAATGATAAACCGATGAGTCTACATTTTCAAACCGGCTGAACATCAGATGAGTATTACAAGACCAATATTTCTTAAACCGGCGCTTTGGAAGCCAACTCAAGTGGATTATTCTTTACAATATTTTTCTATGAGAAACCAAGGTCAGCAATTTGAGTATGAAGCTGGTTATTGATCCGGATTTTCTAGAAGGAGGGAATAACAAGGACTTAAGGATGATCAGTGCCGGTTTACAAAAATTCTTAACCCGGAGCACAACCTGTCAAATTTGTTCTGGTGTTTATTTGCAGCATAAGTTTACCATGGATAAATCCAAGCTAAACTTGGGGGCTAATGTCGGGGATATACCCCGCGGTGTAAACCGGCCGGAAGTTAACCCGGCCGGACTTGGCGGTTTATTCGAGGTCCCGCTGGCACTTGGCGATATTCATCTGGTGACCCGCCCAGACCTGGCGGTTTACCAGCAAACCGTCGGGACGTTGTAACTCACTGGTAACCCGACAGACGGGTCAGAGGAGCAACAAGACCCGGTGGCCCGTCTGGCGGTTCATGAAGGCCGGTTCAACTATGGTGGGCCGGTTTAAGAGGAAAGGAATATTTATCTTACAAAGAGTTAAGACCAGGACTTGTATCCGGTTTGTATTAGAGATAGACTAGTCCTAATCCTAATAGGACTCCACATGTAAACCGCCCCTTCAACATATATAAGGAGGGGCAGGGCTCCCCAAAGAGGGACGGGTTAGAAGTTAGAAGCTACAAGCTACAAGCAATCAATAATCTCTAGGGCTAGACACAAGAGCCGGTTTACGACGTCTCCCTCGGGATGATAATGAGACCTAGCCTCAAACAGCATGTAGGGTTTTTACCGGATGATGTTTCCCGGGGCCCAAAGTTGTCTAAACCCTTGTCTTGCGTGTTGATCCGCCCTGCGTCTCTCGTCCCACTCAACCCCTCTCAAGCTACCACATGGATGCGTTGGCCTCGCGACTAAGTCCTGACACTAAGGACATCTGCCGTGACAAATCCACGACAGTTGGCGCCCACCGTGGGGCCTACGCACGGTGGTGTTGAGTTCTTGGAGGGATCTCTTCAGAAATCGAGAAGCTTGTGGTTGATCAGATGAAGAAGAATTGAAGAAAAGTTAGGGTTGCGTTGCGCGCCATGGCATACACTTCGATCAGGCGGTTTGAAGCCAGATCAATTTTTGTTAGATGAAAAGCGCCAGCACGGAAGCGCACAGGATAATCCGGCGCGTGACAACCTCCGTTTGCAGTTTTCTACCGCCCGCCGACCCGTCGAGTCAGAAGACGAATCTGCCTCAATCCGAGTCACCGCCGCGGTATTAAGTCGACACCGAGTCGTTTCAGCTCCAGCCTCTGCCGGAGCAGGCCTCGGGCAGCCCCTGCATGACGAAGACAGGGACATAGATGGATTCAGACTCTGCTGTGTAGACGGCCTGATCTCCGCCGGCGCTGCTTCTGCTGGCCTTGGCGGAGCCGCCTCGCCGGGTCACCTTCACCACCACGAGCTGGCTTTGCTGTTGCTCCTGCTGTGGCCGGCCCAAAGGCGCTTCCGTCTCACCAGCGTCTCCCCGGGTTCCGATCTACCTCGCTGGGTCGCTGCTTATGGTATTCGCTTCGCTCCACTTCGGCTGATCCGCCGCCTTGGCTTGGTTTTGGGATTTTACGGCGAAGACCCGGAGAAGGATTCAGACTCCGCGGTCGCCTCGACCTCGCTCTGAACCGCCGGAGGATCTCGGGCTGTGCCCGCGCAACCCCGTGCCCGAGCCGCCGCTGGCTTCTCCTCTCCTGTTGAGGTACCACCATGAGCCGCCCTGTATCTGCTCTAGTTGTGTTGTATCTCTCTACAAACTGGTCGGCTGCCATGGATGGGTCTGCCATGTCACTTCTCCCGCGTGTGACTCGCCACTGATTGGTCATGGATCGTGTTAAGTCGCCGCGCTCACCTGCAGACGCCCGAGCCGCGCCGGTTCACTGCTCCCCGCTTGCCACGACGTCTCCGCCTCCGGCCTCAAGTCGCTCTTCAGTACGTGGCCACCTGCGTGCAGTTGCCACTGTGAGTCGCCGCTACGGTCTCCCCGCATAGGCGTCGTTTTACCTCCAAGTTTCCTCGCCGGTTTGACTCGCTGTAGTTGCTGCTACTATCTCCTCCACGTGAAGACCAAGGCCTTTTTACTCCTTGCATGTTGAAGCAGATAAAACAAGGAAACAGTTGGGACCTCTCTTTGCCGGTGCAGAACCCAAGGTCAGCTGGAAGATGACAACAGTACTAGTACATGCATGCTCTCAGAGATTTGATGTACAGATCAAAGTTACTTACAAGAGATCAAGGATTACTAATGATTCATCATCACATCAAGACAAAAGAAGAAAAAAGGCAATTTTATTTGACCTGCGTCTCTCGTCCCACTCAACCCCTCTCAAGCTACCACATGGATGTGTTGGCCTCGCGACTAAGTCCTGACACTAAGGACATCTGCCGTGACAAATCCACGACAATACCCAAAGCACTCCTACGGTATCCGGGAGTTACACGATCTCATGGTCTAAGGAAAGGATACTTGACATTGGATAACTCTAGCAAACGAACTATGCGATCTTATGCTATGTTTAGGATTGGGTCTTGTCCATCACATCATTCTCCTAATGATGTGATCCCGTTATCGATAACATCCAATGTCCATAGTCAGGAAACCATGACTATCTGTCGATCAACGAGCTAGTCAACTAGAGGCTTACTAGGGACATGTTGTTGTCTGTTATTCACACATGTATTACGATTTCCGGTTAACACAATTATAGCATGAATAAAGACAATTATCATGAATAAGGAAATATAATAATAATGCTTTTATTATTGCCTCTAGGGCATATTTCCAACAGTCTCCCACTTGCACTAGAGTCAATAATCTAGTTACATTGCGATGAATCGAACACCCATAGAGTTCTGGTGCTGATCATGTTTTGCCTTAGGGAGAGGTTTAGTCAACGGATCTGCGACATTCAGATCCGTGTGCACTTTACAAATTTCTATGTCTCCATCTTGAACATTTTCACGAATGGAGTTGAAGCGACGCTTGATGTGCCTAGTCTTCTTGTGAAACCTGGGCTCCTTTGCAAGTGCAATAGCTCCAGTGTTGTCACAGAAGAGCTTGATTGGCCCCGACACATTGGGTATGACTCCGAGGTCGGTGATGAACTCCTTCACCCAAATTGCTTCATGTGCTGCCTCCGAGGCTGCCATGTACTCCGCTTCACATGTAGATCCCGCCACGACGCTTTGCTTGCAACTGCACCAGCTTACTGCCCCACCATTCAAAATATACACGTATCCGGTTTGTGACTTAGAGTCATCCAGATCTGTGTCGAAGCTAGCGTCGACGTAACCCTTTACGACGAGCTCTTCATCACCTCCATAAACGAGAAACATTTCCTTAGTCCTTTTCAGGTACTTTAGGATATTCTTGACCGCTGTCCAGTGTTCCTTGCCGGGATTACTTTGGTACCTTCCTACCAAACTTACGGCAAGGTTTACATCAGGTCTGGTACACAGCATGGCATACATAATAGAACCTATGGCTGAGGCATAGGGGATAACGCTCATCTCTTCTATATCTTCTGCCGTGGTCGGACATTGAGCTGAGCTCAATTTCACACCTTGTAACACAGGTAAGAACCCCTTCTTAGATTGATCCATATTGAACTTCTTCAATATCTTATCAAGGTATGTGCTTTGTGAAAGACCTATGAGGCGTCTCGATCTATCTCTATAGATCTTGATGCCTAATATATAAGCAGCTTCTCCAAGGTCCTTCATTGAAAAACTCTTATTCAAGTAGGCCTTGATGTTGTCCAAGAGTTCTATATCATTTCCCATCAAAAGTATGTCGTCTACATATAATATGAGAAATGCTACAGAGCTCCCACTCACTTTCTTGTAAACACAGGCTTCTCCATAAGTCTGTGTAAACCCAAACGCTTTGATCATCTCATCAAAGTGAATGTTCCAACTCCGAGATGCTTGCACTAGCCCATAAATCGAGCGTTGGAGCTTGCACACCTTGTCAGCATTCTTAGGATCGACAAAACCTTCCGGCTGCATCATATACAATTCTTCCATAAGGAAACCATTAAGGAATGCCGTTTTGACATCCATTTGCCATATCTCATAATCATAGTATGCGGCAATTACTAACATGATTCGGACGGACTTCAGCTTTGCTACCGGTGAGAAAGTCTCATCGTAGTCAACCCCTTGAACTTGTCGATAACCCTTAGCGACAAGCCGAGCTTTATAGATGGTCACATTACCATCCGCGTCTGTCTTCTTCTTAAAGATCCATTTATTTTCTACGGCTCGCCGTTCAACGGGCAAGTCAGTCAAAGTCCATACTTTGTTTTCATACATGGATCCTATCTCGGATTTCATGGCTTCCAGCCATTCGTCGGAATCCGGGCCCGCCATTGCTTCCTCATAGTTCGAAGGTTCACCGTTGTCTAACAACATGATTTCCAAGACAGGGTTGCCGTACCACTCTGGTGCGGAACGTGTCCTTGTGGACCTTCAAATTTCAGTAGGAGCTTGATCAGAAGCATCTTGATCATCATCATTAATTTCCTCTCTAGTCGGTGCAGGCACCTCAGAAATGTTTTCTTGAGTTTCTCCATTTTCCGGTTCAAGAGGTAACACTTCATCAAGTTCTACTTTCCTCCCACTTACTTCTTTCGAGAGAAACTCTTTCTCTAGAAAGGATCCATTATTGGCAACAAAGATCTTGCCTTCGGATCTGAGGTAGAAGGTATACCCAACAGTTTCTTTCGGGTATCCTATGAAGACGCATTTTTCCGACTTGGGTTCGAGCTTCTCAGGTTGAAGTTTCTTGACATAAGCATCGCATCCCCAAACTTTTAGAAACGACAGCTTAGGTTTCTTCCCAAACCATAATTCATACGGTGTCGTCTCAACGGATTTCGACGGAGCCCTATTTAAAGTGAATGCGGCAGTCTCTAAAGCATAGCCCCAAAAAGATAGCGGTAAGTCGGTAAGAGACATCATAGATCGCACCATATCTAATAGAGTGCGATTACGACGTTCGGACACACCATTACGCTGAGGTGTTCCAGGCGGCGTGATTTTTCTCCTCCACGATCTGATCGTAGAAACTTGATCTTTCTATCACGTTGATTTTCAACCTCACTCTGAAATTCCTTGAACTTTTCAACGGTCTCAGACTTGTGTTTCATTAAGTAGATATACCCATATCTACTCAAGTCATCAGTGAGGGTGAGAACATAACGATAGCCTCCGCGAGCCTCAACACTCATTGGACCACACACATCGGTATGTATGATTTCCAATAAGTTGGTTGCTCGCTCCATTGTTCCTGAGAACGGAGTCTTGGTCATTTTACCCATGAGGCATGGTTCGCACGTGTCAAATGATTCATAATCAAGAGACTCTAAAAGTCCATCTGCATGGAGCTTCTTCATGCGTTTGACACCTATGTGACCAAGGCGGCAGTGCCACAAATATGTGGGACTATTGTTATCAACTTTAACTCTTTTGGTACTCACACTATGAATATGTGTATCATCACGTACGAGATTCATCAGGAACAAACCATTAACCATCGGAGCATGACCATAAAACATATCTCTCATATAAATAGAATAACCATTATTCTCGAATTTAAATGAGTAGCCATCTCGAATTAAACGAGATCCAGATACAATGTTCATGCTCAAATTTGGCACTAAATAACAATTATTGAGGTTTAAAACTAATCCCGTAGGTAAATGTAGAGGTAGCGTGCCGACGGCGATCACATCGACCTTGGAACCATTCCCGACGCGCATCGTCACCTCGTCCTTTGCCAGTCTCCGTTTATTCCGCAGCTCCTGCTTTGAGTTACAAATGTGAGCAACTGCACCGGTATCAAATACCCAAGAGCTACTACGAGTACTGGTAAGGTACACATCAATTACATGTATATCACATATACCTTTGGTTTTGCCGGCCTTCTTGTCCGCTAAGTATTTGGGGCAGTTCCGCTTCCAGTGACCACTTCCCTTGCAATAAAAGCACTCAGTTTCGGGCTTGGGTCCATTCTTTGGCTTCTTCCCGGCAACTTGCTTACCGGGCGCGGCAACTTCCTTGCCGTCCTTCTTGAAGTTCTTTTTACCCTTGCCCTTCTTGAACTTAGTGGTTTTATTCACCATCAACACTTGATGCTCCTTCTTGATTTCTACCTCTGCTGATTTCAGCATAGCATATACTTCAGGAATGGTCTTTACCATCCCCTGCATATTGTAGTTCATCACAAAGCTCTTGTAGCTAGGTGGAAGCGACTGGAGGATTCTGTCAATGACCGCTTCATCTGGGAGATTAACTTCCAGTTGAGTCAAGCGGTTGTGCAACCCAGACATTTTGAGTATGTGTTCACTGACAGAACCATTTTCCTCCATCTTACAGCTAAAATATTTATCGGAGACTTCATATCTCTCGACCCGGGCATGAGCTTGGAAAACCATTTTCAGCTCTTCGAACATCTCATATGCTCCATGTCTCTCAAAACGCTTTTGGAGCCCCGGCTCTAAGCTGTAAAGCATGCCGCACTGAACGAGGGAGTAATCATCGCAGCGTGACTGCCAAGCGTTCATAACGTCTTGTTCTGCAGGGAGAATAGTTGTGTCACCCAGCGGTGCTCGTAGGACATAATCTTTCTTGGCAGCTATGAGGATAATCCTCAGGTTCCGGACCCAGTCCGTATAGTTGCTACCATCATCTTTCAGCTTGGTTTTCTCTAGGAACGCGTTGAAGTTGAGGACTACGTTGGCCATTTGATCTACAAGACATATTGTAAAAATTTTGGACTAAGTTCATGATAATAAAGTTCATTTAATCAAATTATTTAATGAACTCCCACTTAGATAAACATCCCTCTTCTAGTCATCTAAGTATTACATGATCCGAGTCAACTAGGCCGTGTTCGATCATCACGTGAGACGGACTAGTCAACATCGGTGAACATCTTCATGTTGATCGTATCTTCTATACAACTCATGCTCGACCTTTCGGTCTTCTGTGTTCCGAGGCCATGTATGTACATGCTAGGCTCGTCAAGTCAACCTAAGTGTTTTGCGTGTGTAAATCTGGCTTACACCCGTTGTATGCGAACGTAAGGACCTATCACACCCGATCATCACGTGGTGCTTCGGAACGACGAACCTTAGCAACGGTGCACAGTTAGGGTGAACACTTTCTTGAAATTATTATGAGGGATCATCTTATTTACTACCGTCGTTCTAAGTAAACAAGATGCAAAACATGATAAACATCACATGCAATCAAATAATAAACGTGACATGATATGGCCAATATCACATAGCTCCTTTGATCTTCATCTTGGGGCTCCATGATCATCTTGTCACCGGCTTGACACCATGATCTTCATCATCGTGTCTCCATGAAGTTGCTCGCCAACTATTACTTCTACTACTATGGCTAACGCGTTTAGCAATAAAGTAAAGTAATTTACATGGCGATTCTCAATGACACGCAGGTCATACAAAAAATAAAGACAACTCCTATGGCTCCTGCCGGTTGTCATACTCATTGACATGCAAGTCGTGATTCCTATTACAATAGCATGAACATCTCATACATCACATATAGATCATTCATCATACATCACAACTTTGGCCATATCATATCACAAAGCACTTGCTGCAAAAACAAGTTAGACGTCCTCTAATTGTTGTTGCAAGTTTTACGTGGCTGAATTAGGGTTCTAGCAAGAACGTTTTCTTACCTACGTTAAAACCACAACGTGATTTGTCAACTTCTATTTACCCTTCATAAGGACCCTTTTCATCGAATCCGCTCCAACTAAAGTAGGAGAGACAGACACCCGCCAGCCACCTTATGCAACTAGTGCATGTTAGTCGGTGGAACCGGTCTCACGTAAGCGTACGTGTAAGGTTGGTCCGGGCCGCATCATCCCACAATACCGCTGAAGCAAGATAAGACTAGTAGCGGCAAGAAGAGTTGACAACATCTACGCCCACAACAAATTGTGTTCTACTCGCGCAAGAAGAACTACGCATAGACCTAGCTCATGATGCCACTGTTGGGGAACGTTGCAGAAAATTAAAATTTTTCCTACGGTTTCACCAAGATCCATCTATGAGTTCATCTAGCAACGAGTATTCAGATTAGATAGCATCTACATACCACTTTGTAGATCGCAACGGAAGCGTTCGAGTGAACGTGGATGAGGTAGTCGTACTTGCCGTGATCCAATTCACCGATGATCTAGTACCGAACGGACGGCACCTCCGCGTTCAACACACGTACGGGACGGGAGATGTCTCCTCCTTCTTGATCCAGCAAGGGGGAAGGAGAGGTTGAGGATGATCCAGCACGACGGTGTGGTGGTGGATGCAGCAGAACTCCGGCAGGGCTTCGCTAAGCAACTACGGGAGGAGGAGGAGGTGTTGCAGGGAGGAGGGAGTGCCCGGGCAATCGGGTGCGGCCACCCCTCCCTCCCCTCCCTTTATATAGGTGCATTAGAGGGGGGAGGGCGCAGCCTTGCCCCTTCCTCCAAGGAAGGGGTGCGGCCAAGAGGGGGGAGGAGTCCATCCTCCCCAAGGCACCTCGGAGGTGCCTTCCCCCCTTTGGACTCTCCCTCTCCAAGTCTCCTTGGTGCATGGGCCATTGGGGCTGGTTCCCCTTGGCCCAAGCAGGCCAAGGTGCACCCCCTAAGGCCCATGTGGCCCACCAAGGCAGGTGGCCCCACCTGGTGGACCCCCGGGACCCCTCCGGTGGTCCCGGTACAATACCGATAACACCGAAACTTGTCCCGATGGCCAAAATAGCACTTCCTATATATAATTCTTTACCTCCGGACCATTCCGGAACTCCTTGTGACGTCCGAGATCTCATCCGGGACTCCGAACAACATTCGGGTTACTGCACATACATATCTTCACAACCCTAGCGTCACCGAACCTTAAGTGTGTAGACCCTATGGGTTCGGGAGACATGCAGTCATGACCGAGACGGCTCTCGGGCAATAACCAACAGCGGGATCTGGATACCCATGTTGGCTCCCACATGCTCCACGATGATCTCATCGGATGAACCACGATGTCGAGGATTCAATTAATCTCGTATACGATTCCCTTTGTCAATCGGTATTTTACTTGCCCGAGATTCGATCGTCGGTATCCCAGTACCTCGTTCAATCTCGTTATCGGCAAGTCACTTTTCTTGTCACCGTAATGCATGATCCCGTGATCAAACACTTTGATCACATTGAGCTCATTGTGATGATGCATTACCGAGAGGGCCCGGTGATACCTCTCCGTCAAGCGGAGTGACAAATCCCAGTCTCGATCCATGTCAACCCAACAGACACTTTCAGAGATACCCGTAGCATACCTTTATAGTCACCCAGTTACGTTGTGACGTTTGGCATACCCAAAGCACTCCTACGGTATCCGGGAGTTACACGATCTCATGGTCTAAGGAAAGGATACTTGACATTGGATAACTCTAGCAAACGAACTATGCGATCTTATGCTATGTTTAGGATTGGGTCTTGTCCATCACATCATTCTCCTAATGATGTGATCCCGTTATCGATAACATCCAATGTCCATAGTCAGGAAACCATGACTATCTGCCGATCAACGAGCTAGTCAACTAGAGGCTTACTAGGGACATGTTGTTGTCTGTTATTCACACATGTATTACGATTTCCGGTTAACACAATTATAGCACGAATAAAGACAATTATCATGAATAAGGAAATATAATAATAATGCTTTTATTATTGCCTCTAGGGCATATTTCCAACAGAAGCGCCTACCACCAACTAAGAAATTTCTGTCGCATAGGTCGTGCTCGTCTTTGCAGTATTCACACATACCTAGATCCTTTTCGTCGTCAGACATTTCCTATGTTCATAGTTGAAACATTAATCAAAAATCGATCGAAGAAAACTACAAGGAAACTCAACACACAGATCACTAATACTCAATATGCAACGGGTTCACTTTACGTCTATCGAGTCTTCCTTCCTAAACTCTCATCTCACGTATATGGTGGGCACTCCCTCTCTGATATTGCGACCGTCGGTGATGGTCGCTACTCCTCCTGTCCCTAGTGCATTACAAATATCTAGCACAAGGAAAAGAAGGAGAAGCGACCCCCATGACAACAGTCAGCATTCTTCTTCTCTCATATATGGTGGACACTCCCTCACCATTTCGACCTTCGATGATGGTCGCTACTCCTTCTTCCCCTAGTGCATAACAAAGGTCTAGCACAAAGAGAAGAAGGAGAAGTGACCCCCACGACAATAGTCAGCATTCTTCCTCTCTCGAATATATATATGGTGGACACTCTCCCTCACTGGAAGACACACAAGGAGCCAAAATAGACCTAAATTCAACACATTCCATATATCGAGAAATGACATAGAAAACATGCCCTATGTTTTGCCGAAATATCATTTAATTCCCATTCTGGCAAATCACAAGAACTCGATATGCCCTACATTTTAGCACAATTCATGCTAAATTCATGAAAAAATTCGGCATGACCTTTGCTAAAGACAGGACATATCGAGCGCCTGAAATTTGCCGAGATGGAAACGAATCAACATTCCGGAAAAACATAGGCCACTCGGAATGCATCATCATCATCTATATTCAGAATGCATCATCATCGACATCAATGACATGGCAACTAGCACTAGCATTTTCATGATCGACATTTACAACACATTATCATCTATATCAACAACATGGGGATTTGGGTATTCTCACCTAGAGGTCTCAAGGGGTCGGAGATGGGGAAGACTGCGGGGACGAGGCAGGGGAAAATACTTAATTTCTGCATAAACAAACTAGTTCTATTAAGCACTTACTAAATAAACTAGTTTTATTAACTACTTACTAAATAAACTAGTTATATTAAGCACTTACTATAAATAAACTAGTTCTATTAAGCAATTACTATAAATAAACTAGTTATATTAAGCACTTACTATAAATAGAACTAGTTATATTAAGCACTTACTATAAATAAAATTTCTAATCAAAAGACCAAAAATTTCCTATTCTATTAAAAACACCTAAAATAATCTAAAAAATTATTCTACTAAAAACATACATTCTACAATGTCTACATTCTAAAATCTACATTTAAATTACCTACATTCTACAAGAACAGAGGCAAGGGAGGGAGGGAGGAGGGGTACGAAGGAGGGAGGATGGAGGGGGAGGAAGGAGGGAGGAGGCGGGAATGAGGGGGGAGGGAGGGAGGAGGGAGGAGGCGGGAAGGAGGGGGTAGGGAGGAGGAGCTACCTCGGTAACGGTGACGGTGGGGGTGGGAGGGGGGCGACAGCGACGGGATGGAGGAGGGATGGAGAAGGGACCTAGGGAGGGAGGGGGCGACGGTGGCGGGATGGAGGAGGGAGGGGATGTAGGAGGGAGGGGGCGACAGCGAAGGTGGCAGCAATGCGGCGGCGGCAGACGACGGGGTGAAGGAGTGGATGGAGGATGGAGTGGAGAGGGGAGAGTGATGGGCGGGCGGCCGGGCAGAGAAGAACCACGTTGCCTTAGCAGTAGCGCTGTCGTGGAATTGCCACGACAGATGTCCTAGTGTGAGGACTTATTCGTGAGGCCAGCGCATCTATGTTGTAGTTTGAGAGGGGTTGATCGGGCGAGAGATGCAACACACAAGACAAGAATTTAGACAGCTTCGGGCCCCGGGAAACATCATCCGGTAATAACCCTACATGTTGTTTGTGGCTAGGTCTCATTATGCTCATGAGGGAGACGCCGTAAATCCAGCTCTCCTCTCTTTGTGTCTAGCCTTAATGATTCTTTTCTTGCCCTCTCTCTTGCGGTGCCCTGCCCCTCCTTATATATGTTGAAGGGGCGGGTTACTTGACTAGTCCTAGTAGGATTAGGATTACTCTATTACAAGTGGAGTCCTAGTCTTGCTTCCTTAGAAGAATATTCCTTACGCCTTTCCTCTTAAGCCGGCCCATCATAACATGAGCCGGTCGTCTGGGCCTTGGGCCTTGTCATCCATCTGAAACACCCGCTCGGTCACCAATGAGTCTTCGGGCTCGTGAGTCATCACACCAGTGAACCGCCAGACACGTAAGTCGCCAATCCTCTGGGAGTTACTAATGAAGCGCCAAGACCGGCCGGGTCATATATCTGGGCGGGTCATACCATGGGGTATATCCCCGACATTAGCCCCCAGTTTAATTTGGATTTATTCATGTTAAACTGATCTGCAACATAAACACAAGAACAAATTTGATAGGTTGTGCTCCGGGTTAAATATTCTTGTAAACCGGCACCTGATCATCCTTAAGTCCTTGTCATTTCCTCCTTCTAGAAAATCCGGGTCAGTAGGCCGGCTTCATAATCAACTTGCTTGTAGAAGAAATATTGTAAATAAAGAAACCATTTGAGCCGGCCTTCAATGCTCTGACTTGATAAAAATATTGGTCTTCAAATATTTCAACTAATATTCGGTTGTCTTGAATATGTAGGACTCGCCGATTTATGATTTCAAAAATCGTCTGGTTATAAAAACTGATAATTCCGGGTCATGATTGTTGCCCACGCCGGTTCATGATTGTTGCCAACGCCGAGTCATAATTATTGATGACGCCGGGTTATGATTGATGCAGACACCGGGTCATAATGATTGGTGACGCCGGGTCAATCTGATTTGCTCAACCAGTGTAGCCCCCAAGGGCTGGGTCATTATGCAACAATGGACAGGAACTTTTATAGATATGATCATGTAGACTTGAATCAGCAATGTGTAGCCCCCAAGGGCCGGCTCAGTAAGATAATACCGAGCTGGGACTTTATATATATATACTTCATTGAAAATAACTTCATATGACGTATTCCCCACCATGGGGTTCGGACCCACGTCCATAAGGTTAAGAGCTTTGTACTCTACCAACTGAGTAGTGGAAATTTCAATATAATGGACCGAGGCTTGTGTACCTTGAATTTTGACAGGAGCAAGTGGTAGCCCCCAAGGGCCCGCTCATTTAGAATGCGATGAATCTGGTCTTCAATAAGTTGAGCAAAAAATGACTTTGCATTAGCCCCCAAGTGTCATGGTGCATGCTTGCGGCGACATGAGACTCATTTGACGTAATCTCAACTTGAATAATGTTGCCCCCAAGTGCCGGGTCGTAAGCCTGCAGCAACTCGGGACTATTCCTTTCATTGTAGAATAAATCATATCTATTGATAAGATAATAGCCATTGCGCTAAAGCGACTTTCAAAACCTTATTTGTTGACAAGTAAATCCGGAGTTTAAATACCTGGCGGCTCTTGACCGATGGCGATTTAATATGCCTCCATTGTAGCTAGAATTTTTATAACCCAGCGGCTTATAGCCTTTGAGAAAATCCAGAACGGATAATCGTTTTGAAGCATCAATTTTAATGATGAGTTTGGACTTAAGCATTTATATAAGTCATAGTTCTGAAAATCCTGCACAGAGTTTAAACAACATATGCCCTGGCAACTTAACGTTTAAAAGCCAGGGCAGGTGACCACCCAAATGTAGTATTTGTCCTGCACACAAGTAGATCACAAGAACACTTGGCGGTTTACCGCAGGGCGGGTCATAATATCTTACATATGACCACTGATGTGTAAAAAAGGAGTCACAGATAAGCCTGTTATGAAACATAATTATAATATCATACCTGTGATATTGAAGTTGTACTGTCGGTTTATGTGACCTGCACAGTAAGGGTGATAACCCAATCTTTAGAAGCCAAAACTCCCAAATGTTTATGATTGTCATATATGGCGACTTATCATCCAAAGTCAAGCCGGGTTAACCAAAACCACATATATGATTCAGATATGAACAAAAAGGTCTCAAGACAAAACCAAGGATTGTTTGCAAAAACTTAAGCAAAACAGATAGAAAAAAGCGAGGCTTCTGATTCGAATACGATCAGTAAACCGTTCCAAAGGGGTTAAGCTAAGATTCAATACGATCATGTGGCTTAAACGTGAGAGATGACAGGAAGAAAACGGATGGCTCCCACCACCCCGCCGCCCCCTAACCCTAGCCACTCACCACCTCCGGCGATCTCCACATTCCACCGTGGGAATTGCCATCTGATCGGCTCATCTTCTCCGGCGTCTCCCACCGTGCCTCCTGGTTACTTTCTCCTTCATGGCGGTCCATGCTGCAATCTCCATGGGGTTAGATTTCTCCCCGGGGATGAAGTTGTCTCAAGAGATCCATCGCACCTTCAATAGATCGGTGCACCCCACGAAGGACACGGGCCACTTCACTATGGTGGCCTCGTTCGCAAGGCATTCCTTCCGTTTGGACGTGGAGAGTGTTGGTCTTGCGCTTGAATCTGCTATTGGAGGCTATTGTTCTAAGCTTAAGGTATCTTATCTTAATGTTGGAGTTTTTTCATTCAATGTGTCATGCAAGGAGGTGGGGTTTTTTATCTTGCATCAGCGCGGTTTTGTATGCTCCCAATTCAAATGCTTCTTTCATCTTTGGGGCCATGGTGGCCCTGATTGGGAGAAGGAGTTTAGGTTGTGGCAATTGGAATGCAACCAAGAGTGGACGTTAGTAAGCCCTTCCAAGAGGAGAGCTCGCCTTGGTTTGGATGCAATGAAAAATGCTCTGTCTAAGTCTTATCTACGTTCTCGATCATCTGGATCCTGCCCCCCTAATCGTGTCAAGTTTGCCACGTTCATGCAATACCCTGCCCGAAAAGGTTACAATTATGGGCCAACGGCCATGGAGGTGGCCACTGTCCGGGAGGCAGGGTATAAGGTCCCTGAATGTGAGGTGGTCTCATCTCCGGTGATGGCATCTTCGCCGGCGGCGACGCTTTCGATCCAATTTGGTTCGTTGCCGCCTTCTCCGCAGGGTGTATCTTCTGCATGCCCCATTTTCGGATCTTCAGGAAGATTGTTGTTCCCTGCACCGGAATGTTTGGATTCTCCTATGCCAGCTTCCTCCGTGGCTTTGGGCTCGCCCACGGACTTAGGCTCCAACGCCCAGCCCATATGTCTTTCTGATGCTCAGGGGGAAAGACCAACCACGCCTAGTGCTCAGCCCGCAGGGTTTTTGGATGCTGAGGAGGGCGGCCCAACCTCGACGGTGATTATGTTTCCCTCTCCAAAAGATACTGTCAGTGATTTGCAAAGTTTTGACAAGATGATTGAGGATATTGCTGCAAGTTACTGGGATTGCCAGAATTGTTTGGGTATGCGCCACAAGTCAGAGACCTGCATCAACCCGGTACTTTGTAGAAATTGCTTTTGGTCCGGTCACATTAAAAAAGATCGCACCGAACATGCTCCTGACACATCCCTGTGGGTGCCTAAAGTCCCATCGCCGGGTTTTAGAAATCGAGCTAGCAAGGAAATTAACTCTGCTTCCCTTGCCTCTTCGGTTTCCCCAAACAAAACGACCCCGGAGCGAAAAACCCCAGACCCTGCTACGCCGCCGCCCTCACCATTACCGCAGCCCACGACAACCTATCCCCAAGCTCCTTCAAGCTTCGTTCTCCATCAACCCCCCTCAATGGCGATGTATGAGATCGATCCGTTTCGGTTCATCCTGGCTGGTTTTGACATCGTGGATAGTGGAGCAGATCGTCTGCCCCGTACCTTCTACACTCCGACGGCTCCCCCGCCTCGCGCACATGAGCAGTTTATGGTGGCCATCGTCGAGCCCGTTCTGCCAGCTCATCTTATCGGAGTTCGTCGACAGCAGGTGCTCAACTTCCTAGTCGAGAACATGCACATACCGGTTTTATCTGCTCAAACATGGTTTCAAGGAGTTGGGCTATTTGAGATGGAAGATCCTATTGTTCGTGCTTCTTTTACTACACATCCACCGTTTCCTCTTGGCCTGGATGAGGATGGAAACGAGATTTTTGTTCGGTTCATACAGCACAACCAGGGGGAGGGTTTCAGAGCTCTGCATGGTCATAGGCAGGGATGGCTAATGTTCATTGGAATCCCCCTCGATTATCGCAACACCCAGTGCATTGCTGACATGGCGGGGACCTTCGGTCAATTTCACTATTGGAACAGTTCGGACAGGCGCAAGGTCAGGTTCCTCGTTCGAGCATCTTTCCCTGATAATGCCCTGGTTCCACGCTCTGTTGTGTTTCATGAATTTGCAAATTGGGGAGGGACAATTGTTTCTTGGACAACAGGTTGTTATATTTTGGATGTAGATTTTGCAGATGCCATGATACCTGCTGATGAGGACCCAATTCCCTTGGATGGTAATCCACATCCAATGCCAGGGGCAAATCATCCACCTTAGCCTTTTTGGGCAATGCCTCCCTACCCTGTGCTGGGCTGCAATGTTGTACCACCTGGACATGATCAAGGGCACAATGAGGCTGCTAATGGCTGGGCACAAAACATGAATAATGATGTTGGATGGGGGTCATGGGAAGATGCTGCTCAGCAGCCGAACCCTGCTCCAGTGCAAGACCCAATTGTCCAGGACCAGAACTCAATGATACTGAATCCTTCTTTGGACTCGGATGAGGATGAAGACATGGCAGAGGTACAACAGCCCATGATTAACCTTCATCCAGTTGGTCCCTTTGATCCCATTAATTTGGGGATTGTTCGTGTTTTCTTTAGACCAGTTCTTCCACCTGCCATGATCTAGGAACGATCATTCAAGTCTTTGCTACCTGAATTCGCTGTTCTGAATGTCCCATGTTGCCTGCCAGGGCTATCTCTGCCGCTAGTACCAGATCAGTTTGATTCAGTCTTGGAGCAGGAGTGGTCGGAAGTGGTTCAGAAGAAGAAGCACTCTTTTGTTGTGATCCAGGAGCTCTCCGATGACATGCTCGGCTTGGACTCGCAACCGGTAGGGCACACGCAGGATACACAGGAGCAGAGTTCTGAACCACACGACATTGATGATTTTCAGTTCACTTCTGCCACTCCATCTCCATTGGGGAAGAGACTGTGGCAGCCTCGTTCGAGACGTGCAGCCACACTGGTGGAGGAGAACACGGATTTTTCTGTCCGGCGGATGAGTCGCCGTTGCGCCAAGAGGTCTGGTATGAAACCAACATCTGCTATCCCCATCAAGCCAACACCTCTACGACGCCCCAAGGCCAAGAAGCTCAAGTTTGACTCTGCCCCGAGTCAGGACATCCCTCTGCCGCCGCCAACGCCCATTGCTACGTTGCAAGCTGTTGGTGAGGCCCTTGGCATCGCTCCGGATGAATTGAAAGTGGAGAAGCTTATGGCTTCTCCCACATCTGGCAAAAAACAAAATGGTTCCAATGATGAGTGAACTTGTCCTTGCAGCTTTAAGGCGTTTGATACTTTGGGTCTTTTGTCATGCGGTTTTAATGATACTCTGTATGTTTGAAACTCTGAACTTTTATGATCGTCATGTGCATGGCTATGCTACGAGTGGTACTGTGCTTTTAAGCAGCCCAGTTGGTTAATCTCTTCTTATTTCAGTTTCCTATGGGGCCTACAATGTTTCGTAATTGGAATGTTCTATGCTGGAATGTGCGTGGTTTGAACTCACCAGCTAGACAACGTGATGTTAGAGCTAAGATTGAAGAGAGCCTTTGCTCCGTTATCTGCCTGCAGGAGACGAAATGTGAATCTATTGACATCCGAATGATTAGGTCTTTCTGCCCTAGACGCTTTGATCGGTTTGCTTTTTCTCCCTCAGTGGGTGCTTCGGGAGGCATTCTGTTCATTTGGAATTCCTCTGTTTTTGATGGTCAATTAGTTGAAAACCAGTGTTACAGTGTGGTTGTCTCTTTTAAGTCCGTTCATAACTCGGAGAAATGGACGATGGTTTCAGTCTATGGGCCATGTGAGGGACAACCCTGAGATGATTTTGTTTACTGGTTGTACCATCTTTCTATCCCACTTGATGAGAACTGGATGCTCCTAGGTGATTTTAATTTTATTCGTTCCTTGGACAACAGGAACCAACCAGGAGGGGACATTAATGATATCTTTCTTTTTAATGAAGTGATCGGATATCTTGGTCTTCTGGAATTGCCAATCAAGGGGAGGAGTTTCACCTGGTCTAACATGCAGCAAATACCCCTCCTCGAACAACTTGATTGGTTCTTTACCACCTCGGACTGGATTTCTCATTATCCTAACACCGTGGTTTTTCCTCTCGCCAAAACCTCCTCGGATCATGTGCCCTGTGTGGTGTCTATTGACACTAAGATCCCGAAATCCAAGGTTTTTCGCTTTGAGAATTTCTTGTTGGATTTGCCTGGCTTTATGGATTGTGTTCGTCAGTCTTGGGAGGCGCCTGTTTTTGCTGATCTCTCTGCTTCGGCCATGCTAACTACAAAGTTCAAACGGCTCAGATATGCCTTGAGAGCTTGGAGTAGGAAACTCTCTTACCTCAAGCAATGCACGCTGGACTACAGTAAGGTTATCATCTTTTTTGATCATTTGGAGGAGATCAGGCCACTTGTAAGGACGGAGTTTAATTTCAGGAAAATTGTCAAGCTGCACTATGAGAATCTACTGCACTTGCACTATATCTATTGGAAGCAGAGGTGCACCATCAGATATATTAAGGTGGGCGAGGAGAACTCCAAATTCTTCCACGCCATGGCGTCTGAACGTATGCGGAGGAATTCTATAGCAAGCTTGAAAACCGCGGGAATCCCTGATCCGGTATCGGACCATGACCAAATGGCGGGAATTCTGTGGGCCTCGTTTAAAAGCAGAATGGGCCAGGCCTATGGGATCACAATGGGTTTCGATCTACAACGCCTCATCCAGCTTGTCTCGGGCCTGGAAGATTTGACTCAGCCTTTCTCTGATGATGAAATTATGCAAGTTCTGAAAGAGATGCCACCGGATAGAGCACCTGTTCCAGATGGATTTAATGGCTTGTTTGTTAAGCGTTGTTGGCCAATAATTGAGCATTATTTCCGCAGTCTTATTCAGGACTTTTATGATGGGAAAGTGTCTCTTGAGAATATCAATGGCTCTCTCATTACTCTGATACCCAAGATGCTCTCTCCTGAGGGACCAGATGATTTTCGGCCTATTTCTTTGACTAACACTTGCTTGAAATTCCTTACCAAACTGTTAGCCAATAGGTTGCAAAAAGTAATTCTCAGGTTTATCCACAAAAACCAATATGGGTTCCTAAAGAGTAGATCAATTAAGGATTATCTGGGTTGGGCCTTTGAATACATACACCAATGCAAGCAGTCAAGGAGACCCATTATAATTCCAAAGTTGGATTTTGCAAAGGCTTTTGACACTGTGGAACATGAGGTTATTTTACAAATGCTCAAGCATAAGGGGTTTGATGATAAATGGACTGGTTGGGTTAAAGATATCCTCTCTTCAGGATCCTCCTCTGTTTTACTCAATGGCATACCTGGCAAACAATTCAAGTTCAAGTGTGGTGTCAGACAGGGTGACCCTCTTTCACCTTTGTTGTTTGTTATAGCTGCTGACCTCCTGCAGTCAGTGGTTAATCAGATGTTCGCCCAAGGGACTTTAACCCTCCCAATTCCTTCTCATGATCAGGATTTCCCTATTATCCAGTATGCTGATGACACTGTCATTTTTTTGTCAGCCAGAGATGAGGAGTTGGTTGCTCTAAAAAATACGTTGCTCACCTTTCAACAATCCACTAGGTTAAAAGTTAATTTTGTAAAGTCTTCCATGATTCCTTTAAATATTGATGAGGTGGAAGCAGTTAGGCTAGCTAATCTGCTAGGATGCCAAATTGGTCAGCTCCCATTTACTTATCTTGGTTTGCCACTTGGAACCACCAGGCCCAGAATAGTGGACTTTATGCCTTTAGTTGATGCTTTGGAAAGGAGATTGACAGCTAGTTCCTCAATGTTAAACCAAGGTTCTAGGTTGCAACTCTTAACTTCTGTCTTGACATCTATGCCCATATATTTTCTATGTAGTTTACAATTACCTCCTGGCATCATTAAGCAACTGGATAGGATTTTTAGACAATGCTTGTGGAGAGAGAACAGTGATGCACCAAAGCAGTCTTTGGCAGCCTGGGATCTGGTTTGCAGACCAAAAGAAAAAGAAGGGCTTGGGGTGATTAACCTGCAAATCCAAAATAAGGGTCTCCTCCTTAAGCACCTCCACAAGCTTTTCAATAAGGCTGACATACCATGGGTATCCTTGATCTAGAACAGTTATTATGCTAATGGTGTTCCACATGCTACAACACCAGTTGGTTCTTTTAGGTGGAGAGATGTTCTCAAACTTTCTGACGCATACACTGCCATTTCTTCAGTTCAAATTAATATGGGAGACTCTGCTCTTTTTGGACTGACGCCTGGTTAATTGGTGGCTCTTCCAGACCGCTGTGTTGGAGATTACCTAGGCTTTTCTCCTTTGTTCGCAACGATAAACTCTCGGTACATGAATTCCTCATCTCTCAGGATTTTTATTCCATGTTATTTTTTCCATTGTCACAAGAGGCTGCCTTGGAATTGCAAGTCCTGGAAGGTTGGATTATGGACTTACACATAGACATCAGTTTGCCAGATATTTGGATATGGCCAGGGAAATCTGGGGAATTCTCTGCCAAGAGTTTTTATAATCTGATGCACTCCCATTTGCCCACTATCTTGCCATGCAATTGGCTGTGGGATAGCAAGTGCACCATGAAGATCAAAGTCTTTGGTTGGCTGCTGTTCTTTGATAGACTTAACACCAAGGACTTGTTAGTTCGTAGGCACTGGAGATCACCTTTGGACGATAACCTCTGTCTTATATGCAATGCATTTGTATATGAGGATAGATTGCACCTGTTCCTAAATTGTAACTTCAGTCGCAGAGTGTGGAATTATCTTTCCATTGATTGGACTAGAGGTCAGGAGATCCAACAATGTATCCACCATGCAAGATCAAGATTCAAGCATCCTTTCTTCTTTCAAGTTATGCTCACTGCAGCTTGGAATATCTGGATTCTCAGGAATGGAAGGACTTTCAGAGGTGAACTTGCATCTTTTGTTGTTTGGAGATGTAATTTTGTACATGAGGGTAGTGTTGGGGAATGTAGTCATTTCAAAAAAATTCCTACGCACACGCAAGATCATGGTGATGCATAGCAACGAGAGAGGACAGTGTGTCCACATACCCTCATAGACCGTAAGCACAACGCGGTTGATGTAGTCGTACGTCTTCACGATCCAACCGATCAAGTACCGAACGTACGGCACCTCCGAGTTCTGCACACTTTCAGCTCGATGACGTCCCTCGAACTCCGATCCAGCCGAGTGTTGAGGGAGAGTTTTGTCAGCACAACAGCGTGGTGACGATGTTGACGTTCTACCGACGCAGGGCTTCGCCTAACCACCGCTACAGTATTATCGAGGTGGAACATGGTGGAGGGGGGCACCGCACACGACTAAGAGATCAAATCAATTGTGTGTTCAACGGTGCCCCCTGCCCCCATATATAAAGGAGCCAAGGGGAGGGGGCGGCGGCCAGGAGGAGGAGCCGCCAGGAGGATTCCTACCCCCACTGGGAGTAGGACTCCCCCCCCCCTTTCCTAGTTGGAATAGGATTGGGGAGGGGGGAAAAGAGAGAAGGAAGGGGGCCGGCCCCCTTTGCCCCAAATCAATTCGGTTTGGGCTAGGGGGGCGCGCCCCTTGCTGCCCTCCTTTCCCACTAAGGCCCACTATGGCCCATCAGCCTCCCGGGGGGTTCCGGTAACCTCCCGGTACTCCGGTAAAATCCTGATTTCACCCGGAACACTTCCGATATCCAAACATAGGCTACCAATATATCAATCTTCATGTATCGACCATTTCGAGACTCCTCTTCATGTCCTTGATCACATCCAGGACTCCGAACAACCTTCGGTACATCAAACTCATAAACTCATAATATAACCGTCATCGAAACCTTAAGCGTGCGAACCATACAGGTTCGAGAACTATGTAGACATGACCGATGCACTTCTCCAGTCAATAACCAATAGCGAAACCTGGATGCTCTTATTGGCTCCCACATATTCTACGAAGATCTTTATCGGTCAAACCGCATAACAACATACGTTGTTCCCTTTTTCATCGGTATGTTACTTGCCCGAGATTCAATCATCGGTATCTCATACCTAGTTCAATCTCGTTACCGGCAAGTCTCTTTACTCGTTATGTAATACATCATCTCACAACTAAATCATTAGTTGCAATGCTTGTAAGGCTTATAGTGATGTGCATTACCGAGAGGGCCTAGAGATACCTCTTCGACAATTGGAGTGACAAATCCTAATCTCAAAATACGCCAACCCAACAAGTACCTTTGGAGACACCTGTAGAGCACCTTTATAATCACCCATTTACGTTGTGACGTTTGGTAGCACACAAAGTGTTCCTCCGGTAAACGAGAGTTGCATAATCTCATAGTCATAGGAACATGTATAAGTCATGAAGAAAGCAATAGAAGAATACTAAACGATCGTGTGCTAAGCTATCGGAATGGGTTAAGTCAATCACATCATTCTCCTAATTATATGATCCCGTTAATCAAATGACAACTCATGTCTATGGCTAGGAAACATAACCATCTTTGATAAATGAGCTAGTCAAGTAGAGGCATACTAGTGACATACTGTTTGTCTATGTATTCACACAAGTATTCTGTTCCCGGTTATTACAATTCTAGCATGAATAATAAACATTTATCATGATATAAGGAAATAAATAATAACTTTATTATTGCCTCTAGGGCATATTTCCTTCAGTCTCCCACTTGCACTAGAGTCAATAATCTAGCTCACATCGCCATGTGATTTAACAACAATAGTTCACATCACCATGTGATTAACACCCATAGTTCACATCGCTATGTGACCAACACTCAAAGGGTTTACTAGAGTCAATAATCTAGTTCACATCGCTATGTGATTAACACCCAAAGAGTATTAAGGTGTGATTATGTTTTTCTTATGAGAGAATTTTAGTCAACGGGTCTGACACTTTCTGATCCATACGTATTTTGCAAATTTCTATGTCAACAATGCTCTGCACGGAGCTACTCTAGCTAATTGCTCCCACTTTCAATATGTATCCAGATTGAGACTTAGAGTCATCTGGATCTATGTCAAAATTTGCATCGACGTAGCACTTTACGACGAACCTTTTTGTCACCTCCATAACCAAGAAACATATCCTTATTCCACTAAGGATAATTTTGACCAATGTCCAGTGATCTACTCCTAGATGACTATTGTACTCCCTTGCCAAACTCATGGCAACATATACAATATATCTGGTACACAGCATGGCATACTTTATAGAACCTATGGCTGAGGCATAGGGAATGACTTTCATTCTCTTTCTATCTTCTGCCGTGGTCGGGCTTTGAGTCTTACTCAATTTCACACCTTGTAACACAGGCAAGAACTCTTTCTTTGACTATTCCATTTTGAACTAATTCAAAAATCTGAAAGAAATATGCCCTAGAGGCAATAATAAAGTTATTATTTATTTCCTTATTTCATGATAAATGTTTATTATTCATGCTAGAATTGTATCAACCAGAAACATGATACATGTGTGAATACATAGACAAACAGAGTGTCACTAGTATGCCTCTACTTGACTAGCTCGTTGATCAAAGATGGTTATGTTTTCTAGCCATAGACATGAGTTGTCATTTGATTAACGGGATCACATCATTAGGAGAATGATGTGATTGACATGACCTATTCCGTTAGCTTAGCACCCGATCGTTTAGTATGTTGCTATTGCTTTCTTCATGACTTATACATGTTCCTATGACTATGAGATTATGCAACTCCCGTTTGCCGGAGGAACACTTTGTGTGCTACCAAACGTCACAACGTAACTGGGTGATTATAAAGGTTCTCTACAGGTGTCTCCAAAGGTACATGTTGGGTTGGCGTATTTCGAGATTAGGATTTGTCACTCCGACTGTCGGAGAGGTATCTCTGGGCCCTCTCGGTAATGCACATCACATAAGCCTTGCAAGCATTGCAACTAATGAGTTAGTTGCGAGATGATGTATTACAGAACGAGTAAAGAGACTTGCCGGTAACGAGATTGAACTAGGTATTAAGATACCGACGATCGAATCTCGGGCAAGTAACATACCGATGACAAAGGGAACAACGTATGTTGTTATGCGGTCTGACCGATAAAGATCTTCGTAGAATATGTAGGAACCAATATGGGCATCCAGGTCCCGCTATTGGTTATTGACCGGAGACGTGTCTCGGTCATGTCTACATTGTTCTCGAACCGTAGGGTCCGCACGCTTAAGGTTTCGATGACAATTATATTATGAGTTTATGAGTTTTGATGTACCAAAGGAGGTCGGAGTCCCGGATGAGATCGGGGACATGACGAGGAGTCTCGAAATGGTCGAGACGTAAAGATCGATATATTGGACCACTATATTCGGACTTCGGAAAGGTTCTGAGTGGTTCGGGTATTTTTCGGAGTACCGGGGAGTTACGGGAATACGGGGGAGAAGTATTGGGCCTTATTGGGCCATACGGGAAAGAGAGAGGGGCTGCCTAGGGCAGGCCGCGCGCCCCCCCAAGGCCTAGTCCTAATTGGACTAGGGGGAGGGGCTGCGCCCCCTCCTTCCTTCCCTTCTCTTTTCCCCTTCGTTGTCTCCTACTCCTAATACTTGGAAGGACTCCTAGTTGGACTAGGAAAGGGGGAATCCTACTCCAGGTGGGAGTAGGACTCCCCTAGGGTGCGCCATAGAGAGGGTCGGCCCTCCCCTCCTCCACTCCTTTATATACGTGGGCAGGGGGCACCCCATAGACACACAAGTTGATCTTCGTGATCGTTCCTTAGCCGTGTGCGGTGCCCCCCTCCACGATATTACACCTCGGTTATATTGTAGCGGTGCTTAGGCAAAGCTCTGCGATGGTTGAACATCAAGATCGTCACCACGCCGTCGTGCTGACGGAACTCCTCCCCGAAGCTTTGCTGGATTGGAGCCCGGGGTGCGTCATCGAGCTTTACGTGTGTCAAGAACTTGGAGGTGCCGGAGTAACGGTGCTTGGATCAGTTGGACCAGGAAGACGTATGACTACTTCCTCTACGTTGCGTCAACGCTTCCGCTTCGGTCTACGAGGGTACGTAGACAGCACTCTCCCCTCTCGTTGCTATGCATAACCATGATCTTGCATGTGCGTAGGAAATTTTTGGAAATTACTACGTTCCCCAACAGTGGCATCCGAGCCTAGGTTTTATGGTTTGATGTTATATGCACGAGTAGAACACAAGTGAGTTGTGGGCGATATAAGTCATACTGCCTACCAACATGTCATACTTTGGTTCGGCGGTATTGTTGGATGAAGTGGCCCGGACCGACATTACGCGTACGCTTACGCGAGACTGGTTCTACCGCCGTGCTTTGCACACAGGTGGCTGGCGTGTGTCAGTTTCTCCAACTTTAGTTGAACCGAGTGTGGCTACGCCCGGTCCTTGCGAAGGTTAAAACGGCATCAACTTGACAAACTATCGTTGTGGTTTTGATGCGTAGGTGAGATTGGTTCTTGCTTAAGCCCGTAGCAGCCACGTAAAACTTGCAACAAACAAAGTACAGGACGTCTAACTTGTTTTTGCAGGGCATGTTGTGATGTGATATGGTCAAGGCATGATGCTAAATTTTATTGTATGAGATGATCATGTTTTGTAACTGAGTTATCGGCAACTGGCAGGAGCCATATGGTTGTCGCTTTATTGTATGCAATGCAATCGCCCTGTAATGCTTTACTTTATCACTAAGCGGTAGCGATAGTCGTAGAAGCATAAGATTGGCGAGACGACAACGATGCTACGATGGAGATCAAGGTGTCGCGCCGGTGACGATGGTGATCATGACGGTGCTTCGGAGATGGAGATCACAAGCACAAGATGATGCTGGCCATATCATATCACTTATATTGATTGCATGTGATGTTTATCTTTTTATGCATCTTATCTTGCTTTGATTGACGGTAGCATTATAAGATGATCTCTCACTAAATTATCAAGAAGTGTTCTCCCCGAGTATGCACCGTTGCCAAAGTTCGTCGTGCCCAGACACCACGTGATGATCGGGTGTGATAAGCTCTACGTCCATCTACAACGGGTGCAAGCCAGTTTTTGCACACGCAGAATACTCGGGTTATACTTGACGAGCCTAGCATATGCAGATATGGCCTCGAAACACGGAGACCGAAAGGTCGAGCGTGAATCATATAGTAGATATGATCAACATAATGATGTTCACCATTGAAGACTAATCCATTTCACGTGATGATCGGTTATGGTTTAGTTTGATTTGGATCACGTGATCACTTAGAAGATTAGAGGGATGTCTGTCTAAGTGGGAGTTCTTAAGTAATATGATTAATTGAACTTTAATTTATCTTGAACTTAGTCCTGGTAGTATTTTGCAAATTATGTTGTAGATCAATAGCTCGCGTTGTTGCTTCCCTGTGTTTATTTTGATATGTTCCTAGAGAAAATTGTGATGAAAAATGTTAGTAGCAATGATGCGGATTGGATCCGTGATCTGAGGTTTATCCTCATTGCTGCACAGAAGAATTATGTCCTTGATGCACCGCTAGGTGACAGACCTATTGCAGGAGCAGATGCAGACGTTATGAATGTTTTGCTAGCTCAATATGATGACTAATTAATAGTTTAGTGCACCATGCTTAACGGCTTAGAATCGGGACTTCAAAGACGTTTCGAATGTCATGGACCATATGAGATGTTCCAGGAGTTGAAGTTAATATTTCAAGCAAATACCCGAGTTGAGCGACATGAAGTCTCCAACAAGTTCTATAGCTAAAAGATGGAGGAGAATCGCTCAACTAGTGAGCATGTGCTCAGATTGTCTGGGTACTACAATCGCTTGAATCAAGTGGGAGTTAATCTTCCAGATAAGATAATGATTGACAGAATTCTCTAGTCACCATCACCAAGTTAGTAGAACTTCGTGATGAACTATAATATGCAAGGGATGACGAAAGTAATTCCCAAGCTCTGCGTGATGCTGAAATCAACGAAGGTAGAAATCAAGAAAAACATCAAGTGTTGATGGTTGACAAGATCACTAGTTTCAAGAAAAGGGCAAAGGGAAGAAGAAGGGGAACTTCAAGAAAAACAGCAAGCAAGTTGCTGCTTAAGTGAAGAAGCCCAAGCCTGGTCCTAAGCCTGAGACTAAGTGCTTCTACTGCAAAGGGACTGGTCATTGGAAGCGGAACTACCCCAAGTATTTGGTGGATGAGAAAGGATGGCAAAGTAAACAAAGGTATATTTGATATACATGTTATTGATGTGTACTTTACTAGTGTTTATAGCAACCTCTTAGTATTTGATACTAGTTCAGTTGCTAAGAATAGTAACTCGAAACGGGAGTTGCAGAATTAACAGAAACTAGTTAAGGGTGAAGTGACGATGAGTGTTGGAAATAGTTCCAAGATTGATATGATCATCATCGCACACTCCCTATACTTTCGGGATTAGTGTTGAACCTAAATAAGTGTTATTTGGTGTTTGCGTTGAGCATGAATATGATTTGATCATGTTTATTGCAATACGGTTATTCATTTAAGTTAGAGAACAATTGTTGTTCTGTTTACATGAATAAAACCTTCTATGGTTAGAGAGATGTCTATCTAAGTGGGAGTTCTTAAATAATATGATTAAATTGAAGTTAAATTTATCATGAACTTAGTCCTGGTAGTATTAGCATATCTATGTTGTAGATCAATAGCTCGCGTTGTTGCTCGCCGTTTATGTTTTGATATGTTCCTAGAGAAAACTAAGTTGAAATATGTTAGTAGCAATGATGCGGATTGGATCCGTGATCTGAGGTTCATCCTCATTGCTGCACGGAAGAATTATGTCCTTGATGCACCGCTAGGTGACAGACCTATTGCAGGAGCAGATGCAGATGTTATGAACGTTTTGACAAAAGCTCGGTATGATGACTACTTGATAGTTAAGTGCACCATGCTTTACGGCTTATAACCGGGACTTCAAAAATGTTTTGAACGCCATGGAGCATATAAGATGTTCCAAGAGTTGAAATCGGTATTTCACACTCATGCGCGTGTCGAGAGGTATGAGACCTCTGACAGTACTTTGCCTAAAAGATGGAGGAGAATAGCTCAACCAGTGAGCATGTGCTCAGATTGTCTGGGTACTACAATTGCTTGAATCAAGTGGGATTTAATCTTCCAGACAAAATAGTGATTGACAAAATTCTCTAGTCACCATCACCAAGTTAGTAGAACTTTGTGATGAACTATAATATGCAAGGGATGACGAAAGTAATTCCCGAGCTCTTCGCGATGCTAAAATCGGCGAGGGTAGAAATCAAGAAAAACATCAAGTGTTTATGGTTAACAAAGACCACTAGTTTCAAGAAAAGGGGAAAGCGAAGAAAGGGGAACTTCAAGAAGAAACGACAAGCAAGTTGCTGCTCAAGTGAAGAAGCCCAAATCTAGACCTAAGCCTGAGACTAAGTGCTTCTACTACAAAGGGACTGGTCACTGGAAACGGAACTACCCCAAGTATTTAGCGGATAAGAAAGCATGGCAAAGTAAACAAAGGTATATTTGATATACATGATATTGATGTGTACTTTACTAGTGTTTATAGCAACCCCTCAGTATTTGATACTAGTTCAGTTGCTAAGATTAGTAACTGGAATAGGGAGTTGCATAATGAACTGAGACTAGTTAAGGGTGAAGTGACGATGTGTGTTGGAAGTGGTTCCAAGATTGGTATGATCATCATCGCACACTCCCTATACATTCGGGATTAGTGTTGAACCTAAAATAAATGTTATTTAGTGTTTGCGTTGAGCATGAATATGATTGAATCATGTTTATTGCAAAACGGTTATTCATGTAAGTTAGAGAATAACTGTTGTTCTGTTTACATGAATAAAACCTTATATGGTTACACACCCAATGAAAATGGATCGTTGGATCTCGATCATAGTGATACACATATTCATAATATTAAAGCCAAAGGATGCAAAGTTAATAATGATAGTGCAACTTATTTGTGGCACTGCCGTTTAGGTCATATTGGTGTAAAGCGCATGAAGAAACTCCATGCTGATGGAATTTTGGAATCACTTGATGCTTGCGAACCATGCCTCATGGGCAAGATGACTAAGACTCCGTTCTCCAGAACAATGGAGCGAGCAACAGATTTGTTGGAAATCATGCGTACTGATGTATGTGGTCCGATGAATATTAAGGCTCGCGACAAGTATCATTATTTTCTGACCTTCACAGATGATTTGAGCAGATATGGGTATATCTACTTGATGAAACATAAGTCTGAAACATTTGAAAAGTTCAAAGAATTTCAGAGTGAAGTGGAAAATCATCGTGACAAGAAAATAAGGTTTCTACGATCTGATCGCGGAGACAAATATTTGAGTTACGAGTTTGGTCTTCAGTTAAAACAACGTGGAATAGTTTCACAAACTCATGCCACCTGGAACACCATAACCGTACTTTATTGGATATAGTACAATCTATGATGTTTCTTACCGATTTACCAATATCGTTTTGGGATCATGCATTAGAGACAGCTGCATTCACGTTTAAAAGGGCACCATCTAAGTCCGTTGAGACGACACAATCTGAAATGTGGTTTGGCAAGAAACCAAAGTTATCGTTTCTTAAAGTTTGGGGTGTGATGCTTATGTGAAAAAGTTTCATCCTGATAAGCTCAAACCCAAATCGGAAAAATATGTCTTCATAGGATACCCAAAGGAGACAGTTGGGTACACCTTCTATCACAGATCCGAAGGCAAGATATTCGTTGCTTTGAATGGATCCTTTCTAGAGAAGGAGTTTCTCTCGAAAGAAGTGAGTGGGAGGAAAGTAGAACTTGATAAGGTAACTGTATCTGCTCCCTTATTGGAAAGTGGTTCATCATAGAAATCTGTTCCTGTGACTACTACACCAATTAGTGAGGAAGCTAATGATGATGATCATGTAACTTCAAATCAAGTTACTACCGAATCTCGTAGGTAAACCAGAGTGAGATCCGCACCAGAGTGATACGGTAATCCTGTTCTGGAAGTCATGTTACTAAACCATGACGAACTTGCGAAATATGAGGAAGCGATGATGAGCCCATATTCCGCGAAATGGTTTGAGGCCATGAAATCTGAGATATGATCCATGTATGAGAACAAAGTATGGACTTTGATGGATTTGCCAGATGATCGGCAAGCCATAGAAAATAAATGGATCTTCAAGAGGAAGACAGACGCTGATAGTAGTGTTACTATCTACAAAGCTAGAATGGTCGCAAAAGGTTTTCGACAAGTTCAAGGTGTTGACTACGATGAGAGTTTCTCACTCGTATCTATGCTTAAGTGTGTCCGAATCATGTTAGCAATTACCGCATTTTATGAAATCTGGCAAATGGATAAAACAAAACTGCATTCCTTAATGGATTTATTAAAAAAGAGTTGTATATGATGCAACCAGAAGGTTTTGTCAATCCTAAAATTGTTAACAAAATATGCAAGCTCCAGCGATCCATCTATGGACTGGTGCAAGCATCTCGGAGTTGGAATATACGCTTTGATAAGTTGATCAAAGCATATAGTTTTATACAGACTTGCGGTGAAGCCTGTATTTACAAGAAAGTGAGTGGCAGCACTACAACATTTCTGATAAATATATGTGAATGGCATATTGTTGATTGGAAATAATGTAGAATTATTCTGCAAAGCATAAAGGAGTGTTTGAAAGGAGTTTTTCAAAGAAAGACCTCGGTGAAGCTGCTTACATATTGAGCATCAAGATCTATAGAGATAGATCAAGACGCTTGATAAGTTTTTCAATGAGTAGATACCTTGACAAGATTTTGAAGTAGTTCAAAATGGAACAGTCAAAGAAAGAGTTCTTGCCTGTGTGACAAGGTGTAAAATTGAGTAAGACTCAAAGCATGATCACGGCAGAAGATAGAAAGAGAATGAAAGTCATTCCCTATGCCTTGGCCATAGGTTCTATAAAGTATGCCATGCTGTGTACCAGATCTATTGTATACCCTACACTGTTTTTGGCAAGGGAGTACAATAGTGATCTAGGAGTAGATCACTGGACAGCGGTCAAAATTATCCTTAGTGGAATGAGGATATGTTTCTCGATTATGGACGTGACAAAAAGATTCGTCGTAAAGGATTACGTCGATGCAAATTTTTGACACTAATCCAGATGACTCTAAGTCTCAGTCTGGATACATATTGAAAGTGGGAGCAATTAGCTAAAGTAGCTCCATGCAGAGCATTGTAGACATAGAATTTTTCAAAATACATAACGGATCTGAATGTGAAAGACCCGTTGACTAAGATTCTCTCACAAGCAAAACATGATCACACCTTAGTACTCTTTGGGTGTTAATCACATAGCGATGTGAACTAGATTACTGAATCTAGTAAACCCTTTGGGTGTTGATCACATATCGATGTGAACTATGGGTGTTAATCACATGGTGATGTGAACTATTGCTGTTAAATCACATGGCGATGTGAACTAGATTATTGACTCTAGTGCAAGTGGGAGACTGAAGGAAATATGCCCTAGAGGCAATAATAAAGTTATTATTTATTTCCTTATTTCATGATAAATGTTTATTATTCATGCTACAATTGTATCAACCGGAAACATGATACATGTGTGAATACATAGACAAACAGAGTGTCACTAGTATGCCTCTACTTGACTAGCTCGTTGATCAAAGATGGTTATGTTTCCTAGCCATAGACATGAGTTGTCATTTGATTAACGGGATCACATCATTAGGAGAATGATGTGATTGACATGACCCATTCCGTTAGCTTAGCACCCGATCGTTTAGTATGTTGCTATTGCTTTCTTCATGACTTATACATGTTCCTATGACTATGAGATTATGCAACTCCCGTTTGCCGGAGGAACACTTTGTGTGCTACCAAACGTCACAACGTAACTGGGTGATTATAAAGGTGCTCTACAGGTGTCTCCAAAGGTACATGTTGGGTTGGCGTATTTGGAGATTAGGATATGTTACTCCGACTGTCGGAGAGGTATCTCTGGGCCCTCTCGGTAATGCACATCACATAAGCCTTGCAAGCATTGCAACTAATGAGTTAGTTGCGAGATGATGTATTACAGAACGAGTAAAGAGACTTGCCGGTAACGAGATTGAACTAGGTATTAAGATACCGACGATCGAATCTCGGGCAAGTAACATACCGATGACAAAGGGAACAACGTATGTTGTTATGCGGTCTGACCGATAAAGATCTTCGTAGAATATGTAGGAACCAATATGGGCATCCAGGTCCCGCTATTGGTTATTGACCAAAGACGTGTCTCGGTCATGTCTACATTGTTCTCGAACCGTAGGGTCCGCACGCTCAAGGTTTCGATGACAATTATATTATGAGTTTATGAGTTTTGATGTACCGAAGGAGTTCAGAGTCCCGGATGAGATCGGGGACATGACGGGGAGTCTCGAAATGGTCGAGACGTAAAGATCGATATATTGGACGACTATATTCGGACTTCGGAAAGGTTCTGAGTGGTTCGCGTATTTTTCGGAGTACCGGGGAGTTACGGGAATACGGGGGAGAAGTATTGGGCCTTATTGGGCCATACGGGAAAGAGAGAGGGGCTGCCTAGGGCAGGCCGCGCCCCCCCAAGGCCTAGTCCGAATTGGACTAGGGGAAGGGGCTGCGCCCCCTCCTTCCTTCCCTTCTCTTTTCCCCTTCCTTGTCTCCTACTCCTAATACTTGGAAGGACTCCTAGTTGGACAAGGAAAGGGGGAATCCTACTCCCGGTGGGAGTAGGACTCCCCTAGGGCGCGCCATAGAGAGGGCCGGCCCTCCCCTCCTCCACTCCTTTATATACGGGGGCAGGGGCACCTCATAGACACACAAGTTGATCTTCGTGATCGTTCCTTAGCCGTGTGCGGTGCCCCCCTCCATGATATTACACCTCGGTCATATTGTAGCGGTGCTTAGGCAAAGCCCTGCGACGGTTGAACATCAAGATCGTCACCACGCCATCGTGCTGACGGAACTCCTCCCCGAAGCTTTGCTGGATCGGAGCCCGGGGTGCGTCATCGAGCTGTACGTGTGTCAAGAACTCGGAGGTGCCGGAGTTACGGTGCTTGGATCGGTTGGACCGGGAAGACGTACGACTACTTCCTCTACGTTGCGTCAACGCTTCCGCTTCGGTCTACGAGGGTACGTAGACAACACTCTCCCCTCTCGTTGCTATGCATCACCATGATCTTGCGTGTGCGTAGGAAATTTTTTGAAATTACTACGTTCCCCAACAAAATCTTATCAAGGTATTTACTCATTGAAAAAAACTTATCAATCGTCTTGATCTATCTCTATAGATCTTGATGCTTTACCGAGGTCTTTCTTTGAAAAACTCCTTTCAAACACTCCTTTATGCTTTGCAGAGTAATTCTACATTATTTCCGATCAACAATATATCGTTCGCATATACTTATCAGAAATGTTGTAGTGCCCCCACTCACTTTCTTGTAAATACAGGCTTCTCCAAAAGTCTGTATAACCCCATATGCTTTGATCACACTATCAAAACGTTTATTCCAACTCCGAGAGGCTTGCACCAATCCATAAATGGATCGCTGGAGCTTGCACACTTTGTTAGCTCCCTTTGGATCGATAAAACCTTCTGGTTGCATCATATACAACTCTTCTTCTAGAAATCCATTCAGGAATGCAGTTTTTACATCCATTTGCGAGATTTCATAAACATAAAACGCGGCAATTGCTAACATGACTCGGACAGACTTAAGCATCACTACGGGTGAGAAAGTATCACCGTAGTCAATCCCTTGAACTTGTCGAAAACCTTTCGCAACAAGTCGAGCTTTGTAGACAGTAACATTACCATCAGCGTCAGTCTTCTTCCTAAAGATCCATTTATTCTCAATTGCTTGTCGACCACCGGGCAAGTCAATCAAAGTCCACACATTGTTCTCATACATGGATCCCATCTCAGATTTCATGGCCTCAAGCCATTTTGCGGAATCTGGGCTCACCATCGCTTCTTCATAGTTCGTAGGTTTGTCATGGTCTAGTAACATAACTTCTAGAACAGGATTACCGTACCACTCTGGTGTGGATCTTGCTCTGGTTGATCTACGAGGTTCATTAGTTGCTTGATCTGAAGTTTCATAATCATCATCATTAACTTCCTCACTAATTGGCGTAGGAGTCACAGGAACAGATTTCTATGATGAACTACTTTCCAACAAGGGAGTAGATACAGTTATCTCATCAAGTTCTACTTTCCTCCCACTCACTTCTTTCGAGAGAAACTCCTTCTGTAGAAAGGATCCAAACTTAGCAACAATAGTCTTGCCTTTCGGATCTGTGATAGAAGGTGTACCCAACAGTCTCTTTTGGGTATCCTATGAAGACACATTTCTCCGATTTGGGTTCGAGTTTATCAGGTTGAAGCTTTTTCACGTAAGCATCGCAGCCCCAAACTTTAAGAAACGATAATTTTGGTTTCTTGCCAAACCACAGTTCATAAGGCGTCGTCTCAACGGATTTAGATGGTGCCCTATTTAACGTGAATGCAACAATCTCTAGAGCATAACCCCAAAACGATAGCGGTAAATCAGTAAGAGACATCATAGATCGCACCATATCTAGTAAAGTACGATTACGACGTTCGGACACACCATTACGCTGTGGTGTTCCGGGTGGCGTGAGTTGCGAAACTATTCCGCATTGTTTCAAATGAAGACCAAACTCGTAACTCAAATATTCTCTTCCATGATCAGATCGTAGAAACTTAATTTTCTTGTTACGATGATTTTCTACTTCACTCTGAAATTCTTTGAACTTTTCAAATGTTTCAGACTTATGCTTCATTAAGTAGATATACCCATATCTGCTTAAATCATCTGTAAAGGTGAGAAAATAACGATACCCGCCGCGAGCCTCAACATTCATTCGACCACATACATCAGTATGTATGATTTAGTTCCGGAGAACGGCGTTTTAGTCATGTTGTCCATGAGGCACGGTTCACAAGTACCAAGTGATTCATAATCAAGAGGTTCCAAAAGTCCATCAGCATGGAGTTTGTTCATGCGCTTTACACCAATATGACCTAAACGGCAGTGCCACAAATAAGTTGCACTATCATTATTAACTTTTGCATCCTTTGGCTTTAATATTATGAATATGTGTATCACTACGATCGAGATCCAACGATCCATTTTCATTGGGTGTGTAACCATATAAGGTTTTATTCATGTAAACAGAACAACAGTTATTCTCTAACTTACATGAATAACCGTTTTGCAATAAACATGATTCAATCATATTCATGCTCAACGCAAACACTAAATAACATTTATTTTAGGTTCAACACTAATCCCGAATGTATAGGGAGTGTGCGATGATGATCATACCAATCTTGGAACTACTTCCAACACACATCGTCACTTCACCCTTAACTAGTCTCAGTTCATTATGCAACTCCCTATTCGAGTTACTAATCTTAGCAACTGAACTAGTATCAAATACTGAGGGGTTGCTATAAACACTAGTAAAGTACACATCAATATCATGTATATCAAATATACCTTTGTTTACTTTGCCATCCTTTCTTATCCGCTAAATACTTGGGGTAGTTCCGTTTCCAGTGACCAGTCCCTTTGCAGTAGAAGCACTTAGTCTCAGGCTTAGGTCTAGATTTGGGCTTCTTCACTTGAGCAGCAACTTGCTTGTCGTTTATTCTTGAAGTTCCCCTTTCTTCGCTTTGCCCTTTTCTTGAAACTAGTGGTCTTTGTTAACCATAAACACTTGATGTTTTTCTTGATTTCTACCCTCGCCGATTTTAGCATCGCGAAGAGCTCGGGAATTACTTTCGTCATCCCTTGCATATTATAGTTCATCACAAAGTTCTACTAACTTGGTGATGGTGACTAGAGAATTTTGTCAATCACTATTTTGTCTGGAAGATTAACTCCCACTTGATTCAAGCAATTGTAGTACCCAGACAATCTGAGCACATGCTCACTGGTTGAGCTATTCTCCTCCATCTTTTAGGCAAAGTACTGTCAGAGGTCTCATACCTCTCGACACGCGCATGAGTGTGAAATACCGATTTCAACTCTTGGAACATCTTATATGCTCCATGGCGTTCAAAACATTTTTGAAGTCCCGGTTATAATCCGTAAAGCATGGTGCACTTAACTATCAAGTAGTCATCATACCGAGCTTTTGTCAAAACGTTCATAACATCTGCATCTGCTCCTGCAATAGGTCTGTCACCTAGCGGTGCATCAAGGACATAATTCTTCCGTGCAGCAATGAGGATGAACCTCAGATCACGGATCCAATCCGCATCATTGCTACTAACATCTTTCAACTTAGTTTTCTCTAGGAACATATCAAAACATAAACGGCGAACAACAACGCGAGCTATTGATCTACAACATAGATATGCTAATACTACCAGGACTAAGTTCATGATAAATTTAACTTCAATTTAATCATATTATTTAAGAACTCCCACTTAGATAGACATCTCTCTAATCCTCTAAGTGATCACGTGATCCAAATCAACTAAACCGTGTCCGATCATCACGTGAGACGGAGTACTTTCAATGGTGAACATCACTATGTTGATCATATCTACTATATGATTCACGCTCGACCTTTTGGTCTCCGTGTTCCGAGGCCATATCCGTTATATGCTAGGCTCGTCAAGTTTAACCTGAGTATTCCGCGTGCGCAACTGTTTTGCACCCGTTGTATTTGAACATAGAGCCTATCACACCCGATCATCACGTGGTGTCTTAGCATGAAGAACTTTCGCAAAGGTGCATACTCAGGGAGAACACCTTTACTTGATAATTTAGTGAGAGATCATCTTATAATGCTACCGTCGTTCTAAGCAGAATAAGATGCATAAAAGATAAACATCACATGGAATCAATATAAGTGATATGATATGGCCATCATCATCTTGTGCTTGTGATCTCCATCTTTGAAGCACCTTCATGATCACCATCGTCACCGGCACGACACCTTGATCTCCATCATAGCATCATTGCACCGTCATGATCACCATCGTCATCGGCGTGACACCTTGATCTCCATCGTAGCATCGTTGTCGTCTTGCCAAACTCATGCTTTCACGACTATCTCTACCGCTTAGTGATAAAGTAAAGCATTACATCGTGATTTCATTGCATACAATAAAGCGACAACCATATGGCTCCTGCTAGTTGCCGATAACTCGGTTACAAAACATGATCATCTCATACAATAAAATATAGCATCATGCCTTGACCATATCACATCACAACATGCCCTGCAAAAACAAGTTAGACGTCCTCTACTTTGTTGTTGCAAGTTTTACGTGGCTGCTATGGGCTTCGTAAGAACCGTTCTTACCTATGCATCAAAACCACAACGATAGTTTGTCAAGTTGGTGCTGTTTTAACCTTCACAAGGACCGGGCGTAGCCACACTCGATTCAACTAAAGTGAGAGAGACAAACACCCGCCAGTCACCTTTAAGCAACGAGTGCGCGTAGCGGTGAAACCGGTCTCGCGTAAGCGTACGCGTAATGTTGGTCCGGGCCGCTTCATCTCACAATACCGCTGAACCAAAGTATGACATGCTGGTAAGCAGTATGACTTATATCGCCCACAACTCACTTGTGTTCTACTCGTGCATAACATCAACGCATAAAACCAGGCTCGGATGCCACTGTTGGGGAACGTAGTAATTTCAAAAAAAATCCTACGAACACGCAAGATCATGGTGATGCATAGCAACGAGAGAGGAGAGTGTGTCCATGTACCCTTGTAGACTGTAAGCGGAAGAGTTAGCACAACGCGGTTGATGTAGTCGTACGTCTTCACGATCCGACCGATCAAGTACCGAACGTATGGCACCTCCGAGTTCTGCACACGTTCAGCTCGATGACGTCCCTCGAACTCCGATCCAGCCGAGTGTTGAGGGAGAGTTTCATCAGCACAATGGCGTGGTGACGAAGTTGACGTTCTACCGACGCAGGGCTTCGCCTAAGCACCGCTACAGTATTATCGAGGTGGAATATGGTGGAGGGGGCACCGCACACGGCTAAGAGATCAACTCAATTGTGTGTTTAACGGTGCCCCCCTGCCCCCGTATATAAAGGAGCCAAGGGGAGGCGGCGGCGGCCAGGAGGAGGAGGAGCCAGGAGGAGTCCTACTCCCACTGGGAGTAGGACCCCCCCCTTTCCTAGTTGGAACAGGATTGGGGAGGGGGAAAAGAGAGAAGGAAGGGGGCCGGCCCCCTTTGCCCCAAATCAATTCGGTTTGGGCTAGGGGGACACGCCCCTTGCTTCCCTCCTTTCCCACTAAGGCCCACTATGGCCCATCAGCCTCCCGGGGGGTTCCTGTAACCTCCCGGTACTCCGGTAAAATCCCGATTTCACCCGAAACACTTCCGATATCCAAACATAGGCTTCCAATATATCAATCTTCATGTCTCGACCATTTCGCGACTCCTCGTCATGTCCTTGATCACATCCGGGATTCGGAACAACCTTCTGTACATCAAACTCATAAACTCGTAATATAACCGTCATCGAAACCTTAAGCGTGCGGACCCTATGGGTTCGAGAACTATGTAGACATGACCAAGACACTTCTCCAGTCAATAACTAATAGCGGAATCTGGATGCTCATATTGGCTCCCACATATTCTACGAAGATCTTTATCGGTCAAACCGCATAACAACATACGTTGTTCCCTTTGTCATCGGTATGTTACTTGCCCGAGATTCGATCGTCGGTATCTCAATACCTAGTTCAATCTCGTTACCGGCAAGTCTCTTTACTCGTTCTGTAATACATCGTCTCACAACTAACTCATTAGTTGCAATGCTTGCAAGGCTTATAGTGATGTGCATTACCGAGAGGGCCCAGAGATACCTCTCCGACAATCGGAGTGACAAATCCTAATCTCGAAATACGCCAACCCAACAAGTACCTTTGGAGACACCTGTAGAGCACCTTTATAATCACCCATTTACGTTCTGACGTTTGGTAGCACACAAAGTGTTCCTCCGGTAAACAGGAGTTGCATAATCTCATAGTCATAGGAACATGTATAAGTCATGAAGAAAGCAATAGAAGAATACTAAACGATCATGTGCTAAGCTATCGGAATGGGTCAAGTCAATCACATCATTCTCCTAATGATATGATCCCGTTAATCAAATGACAACTCATGTCTATGGCTAGGAAACATAACCATCTTTTATCAACGAGCTAGTCAAGTAGAGGCATACTAGTGACATACTGTTTGTCTATGTATTCACACAAGTATTACGTTCCCGGTTAATACAATTCTAGCATGAATAATAAACATTTACCATGATATAAGGAAATAAATAATAACTTTATTATTGCCTCTAGGGCATATTTCCTTCAGGTAGATACTAGGACCAAGTTGTCTGCTTGGATTAGCTCTCTGACTTAGCCACAGGTAGGTAGGTCGGTTTTGTTTTCTTCCTTTAATCCCTTGTAAATACACATGCTTGTACAGTTGATACTTTGCCTTCTTTAATAAAGGGTTGTGGAGCTTTGCTCCACAGTATATATTAAAAAAAATACGATCATGTAGCCCCCAGTGGCTTTGGCGTTGCGCCGATCAAGAGGGTACCGACAGCTATGTTCTCTTTGGTTTGAATACGACCTATGTTTGAACAGGAAGCCCCCAAATGACCTTGAGAGTTTTTTAACGACTCTGATTCGAATACGATCAAAGTCAGACCCAAAAGGGGTTAAGCTATGATTCGAATACGATCAAGAAGCCCCCTAGTGAGTTTGGCATTTGTGCCAATCAAGAGGGCACCGACAGTTATGTTCTCTTTGGTTCGAATACGACCTATGTTTGAACAGGAAGCCCCCAAATGACCTTGAGAGGTTTTTAATGACCCTGATTCAAATATGATCCAAGTCGATCCCAAAAGGGGTTTAGCTATGATTCGAATACGATCAAGAAGCCCCCTAGCGAGTTTGACATTGTGCCGATCAAGAGGGTACCGACAGCTATGCTCAATAAGCAGGAAGCCCCCAAGTGATCAATAATATGATAAGCCAATAAGGCAGGATAACCCATGTTTGAACCGCGCATCATGACAGCAAGTTCTCTTTGGCAACCTTTAATTTTTCTGTGAAATCAAACTTGCGAGATATGAATTCTTTTTGAACCGGAATTTCAAACCGGATATTGAAAGCCTCAATGCTTTGTGAGAGACAGATTTACCTTGAGCCGGATTATATGCCGGATATTGAGAGATTCAACTCTTTGTGGGAGACAGATTTCCCTTGAGCCAGATTTTGAACCGGAATCCTTCTTTTTAAGCCAGAAATTTTCTGACGGCCTTTAAATATTCGCCAATAAGGCAGTAGCCTCCGGTGGCTGGATTATTTTTCCCTCCAATGACCTGGAGTTCTTGACTTGCTTTAAACTGCCAGTCATTTACTGAGTCATGTCATCGTAGCTGAGGGAGTCCTGGATTAGGGGATGTTCGGATAGCCGGACTATACTTTCGACGGACTCCAGACCATGAAGATACAAGATTGAAGACTTCGTCCCGTGTCCGGAAGGATCTTTCCTTGGCGTGGAAGGCAAGCTAGGTGTGCGGATATTCAAGATCTCCTACCATTGTAAACCGACTCTGTGTAACCGTAACCCTATCCGGTGCCTATATAAGCCGGAGGGTTGTAGTCCGTAGGACAACCATCATCATACACAACCAAACCATACGCTAGCTTCTAGGGTTTAGCCTCCTTGATCTCGTGGTAGATCTACTCTTGTACTACCCATATCATCAATATTAATCTAGTAGGAGTAGGGTTTTACCTTCATCGAAAGGGCCTGAACCTGGGTAAAATAAAGTGTCCCTTGTCTCCTGTTACCATCCGACCTTGACGCACAGTCCATGACCCCCTACCCGAGATCCGCCGGTTTTGACACCGACATTGGTGCTTTCATTGAGAGTTCCTCTGTGTCGTCGCCTTTAGGCCCGATGGCTCCTTCGATCATCAACAACGATGAGGTCCAGGGTGAGACTTTTCTCCCCGGACAGATCTTCGTCTTCGGCGGCTTCGCTCTGCGGGCCAATTCGCTTGGTCGTCTGGAGCAGATCGAAAGCTACGCCCCTGGCCATCAAGTCAGGTTTGGAAGCTTAAACTACACGGCTGACATCCGCGGAGACTTGATCTTCGATGGGTTCGAGCCACAGCCAAGCACGCCGCACTATCTCGAGGGGCACGATCTGGCTCTGCATCCGAACAGTGTCCTGGAGGCCGCACACGCACCGGTCCCGACCTTCGACTCGGAGCCCGCTGCACCGATTGAGGATGAACGGTTGGACGCCACCTCGGGGGCTGCGATCTCAAAGGCGATCAAGCCGAACGCTAGTCCCGCACCCCGCACGGCCCATGACTCTGAGGAGCCGGACTCTTCTCCGAATTCCGATCCTCCCGCGCCCCTGCCGATCGAATCCGATTGGGCGCCTGTAATGGAGTTCACCGTCGCGGACATCTTTCAGCACTCACCTTTTGGTGATATCCTGAACTCTCTCAAGTCTTTCTCTTTGTCAAGAGAGCCCAGGCCGGACTACGGTCTGCGAGGATGGGATACGGACGGTGAAGAAATTAAAATCCCTCCCACCACCCACTTAATAGCCACTGTCGACGATTTAACCGACATGCTAGACTTCGGCTCCGAAGACTTCGACGGTATGGATGACGAAGGAGGAGACGAACAGGAACCAGCACCTGTAGGGCGCTGGACCGCCACCTCGTCATATGACATATATATGGTGGACACTCCAAAGGATGGAGATGGCGATGGAACAGCAGGGGATGACCCCTCCAAAAAACAGCCAAAGCACCGACGTCAGCGGCGCCGCTCTAAATCCCAACATAGCAAAAACTGTGATTCCGGCACGGGATATAATACTACCCCGGATAGCGCCGAAGAACACTAAAACCAGCAAGATTCGGTGCAGGAAGATGGAGAAGCCAGCCTGCATGAGAAAGCGGCCGAACGGGAGGTCGAGGACGATAACTATATGCCTCCCTCCGAAGACGAGGGAAGCCTCGACGACGGCGAGTTCGTCGTGCCATCAGACCCCGCCGAACAAGAGCGCTTTAAACGCATGCTTTTAGCCATGGCGAACAGCCTAAAGAAAAAGCAGCAACAGCTTCGAGCTGATCAAGATTTGCTAGCTGTCAGATGGACTGAAGTCCTTGCGGCCGAAGAGTACGAACTCGAGCGCCCCTCCAAGAATTATCCTAAGCGCAGTCCGCTACCCCAATCAGAAGAGGAAGCACCTACATCACCAGCGCACGACATGGCAGACCGGCCACCTCGTGGCCGTGACAGAGAGGCTTATCGAAACTACAACCAAGCCATACCCCGGCGCCGCTCAACTAAGGCACGAGAGAATGCGCCAGACCTGCGAGATGTATTGGAGGATAAAGCAAGGCAAACAAGATCGATCTATAGATCGCGCAGGCGCCCGACGACACGTGATGATGATCTTCACTCCGGACACAATAAATCCGGCCGGGCCGAACACAACAGACATGGCTCTTCCGAGCTACGCCGCGACATAGCCCAGTACAGGGGCGCCGCACACCCACTATGCTTCACAGACGAAGTAATGGATCATACAATCCCAGAGGGCTTCAAGCCCATAAATATCGAATCGTACGATGGTACGACAGATCCGGTGGTATGGATCGAGGATTATCTCCTTCACATCCACATGGCACGCGGCGATGACTTACACGCCATTAAGTACCTCCCCCTCAAGCTCAAAGGACTAGCCCGGCACTGGCTTAACAGTCTGCCAGCGGACTCAATCAGTTCTTGGGAGGACCTGGAAGCCGCATTCCTCGACAACTTCCAGGGCACTTATGTGCGACCACCGGACGCCGACGACCTAAGCCACATAATTCAGCAGCCAGAGGAATCGGCCAGGCAGTTCTGGACACGGTTCCTAGCAAAGAAAAACTAGATAGTCGACTATCCGGACGCAGAGGCCCTAGCAGCCTTCAAACATAACATCCGTGATGAGTGGCTTGCCCGGCACCTGGGACAGGAAAAGCCGAAATCTATGGCAGCCCTATCGACACTAATGACCCGCTTTTGCGCGGGCGAAGATAGCTGGCTAGCTCGCAGCAACAACTTGTCAAAGAACCCTGGTAATTCGGATACCAAGGACAAAAGTGGCAGGACACGTCGAAATAAGCAGAAGCGCCGCGTTAACAGCGACAGCAACGAAGATACGGCAGTAAATGCTGGATTCAGAGGCTATATATCCGGTCAGCGGAAAAAGCCATTTAAAAAGAACACTCAGGGCCCGTCCAGTTTGGACCGAATACTCGACCACTCGTGCCAGATCCATGGCACCCCTGAAAGGCCAGCCAATCACACCAACAGGGATCGTTGGGTGTTCAAGCAGGCAGGCAAGTTAAGAGCCGAAAACAAAGACAAGGGGCTGCATAGCGACAACGAGGAGGAGCCCAGGCCGCCGAACAACAACGGACAGAAGGGGTTTCCCCCACAAGTGCGGACGGTGAAGATGATATACACAACCCACATTCCCAAGAGGGAGCGGAAGCGTGCACTACGGGACGTATACGCGATGGAGCCAGTCGCCCCGAAGTTCAACCCATGGTCCTCTTGCCCGATCACTTTCGATCGAAGGGACCACCAAACTAGCATCCGTCATGGCGGCTTTGCCGCATTGGTTCTCGACCCAATCATCACGGATTTCATCTAACAAGAGTCCTTATGGACGGCGGCAGTAGCCTGAACCTGCTTTATCAGGATACAGTGCGGAAAATGGGCATAGATCCATCAAGGATTAAGCCCACAAGGATGACCTTTAAAGGCGTCATACCAGGTGTAGAGGCCAATTGCACAGGCTCCGTGACACTTGATTTGGTCTTCAGATCTTCGGATAACTTCCAAAGCGAAGAGTTAATCTTCGACATAGTCCCGTTCCGCAGTGGATATCATGCCCTGCTTGGACGAACCACATTCGCCAAATTCAATGCGGTGCCGCACTATGCATACCTCAAGCTCAAGATGCCAGGCCCTCGAGGAGTCATCACGGTCAACGGAAACACCGAACGCTCCCTCCGTACGGAGGAGCACATGGCGGCTCTCGCAGCAGAAGTACAAAGTAGCCTCTCAAGGCAACTATCCAGTCCGGCCGCTAAAAAGCCGGACGATGCTAAGCGCGCCCAGAGTAACCTACAACAAGATTGTTTGGCAAAATCTGAGTAGGCGTAGCAATACGGCCCCAACCCCTGCCACCGCAATACAGCGGAGCTAGCACCTCGCGTACATAACTACGCCCTTGAAATTCCATGGGCACAGGGGGAGGGGCACAGTAACGGCACGCTCACAATACGGCCTAAACCTTACTAGGGGCTGCCGGATTCTTTTTTATCACTTTCAGGACTCCATACTTTGGACGACCTGTTCGGCTATTCGGCTGCCGCACAGACGATGCAAGACCCAGGGAAGCAGACAAAGCTACGCCGCACAATGGAACTCTCAGGCGGTCTCTATTTTGAGCAGTATACCTGTTGCAAACACAATTCTGCAGCCTGCCCCTGGTCAGGACATGTTAAATAGTCTAATATCTTTTTGCTTATCGCACTATTTGTATCGTTCAGCTTCGATAAATAGCCTCTTTATAAACAATGCATAGATTTTTATCTACTGTTTGCATTATCCTTTCTTAATATATATGTTTCTTAAATAACATGATCGCACCCGTACACCATGGTACGGCAAACATGCCAGGGGCTTCATTACCCTTTTATCTGGTATGAGAAGTCCGTACACTTTCACACGTGCGGCACCCCGAACTTATAGCACTATATGCATCGGCTCCGAATCATGATTTTGGTCACATGTTGGGTTTGCCCGGCTCCTTTGTTTTGGTGCCTTACATTCCACTATATCGGCTAAGGTAGCACTAGGAGAACCACTGCGATTGTGCCCCGGTTGAGCTGGGTTAAGCACCTCAGTGGAGAAAGCTAAAACAGACTGTCATGATAAGGCGAGAGACCGGTCGCTGTTCGAGAGGTTTTTCGAGTCCCTAACGGCTTATGCCGCTTCGAGCGAGGAGCTGGCTATGTCCAGCCGAAGGCGTGGATAGCGCCCCGAATTCGGCTTTCCGAACTAGGGGCTTCGCCGAAATTTAAAATTATAAAGTTCTATGGCTAAGTGAGAGTGTTCAAGCATTATAGTCCGATTGCCTGGTTCGTTGTGCTGAGCGCCTCCCTCGAAGGACCCAACTATGGGAAAAAGAGCGCTCAGGTTTATCCAGAACACCCCAGCACTAGCAGCACGGGGGCAGAAGCCGACGACTAGCCATCTCTCAATTTTTGATAAACGGCCGCACAGAAAATAATATTTTAAATTACATAAGCATTGCTTAAAGCGCATATGAACAAGTTTTCAGCGCACAGGACACAAACGAGCGAGTTCATTCAAAAACTATATCTCTAGTACATTCATCCGCAATACGGCGGGCACCGGGAAGAAGTTCCTTGTAGTAGTTCTCGGGCTTGCGATGCTCCTTCCCCGGCGGCGGCCCGTCCTTCACCAGCTTTTCTCCGTCCAGCCTACCCCAGTGCACCCATACACGGGCAAGGGCCCTCTGGGCACCTTCAATGCAGGCGGAGCGCTTGAGGACCTCAAGCCGGGGACAGGCCTCCACCAGCCGCCGTACCAACCCGAAGTAGCTCCCAGGCAAGGCCTCCCCAGGCCACAGCCGAACTAGCAAGCCCTTCATGGCTTGTTCAACCGCCTTGTGGAGCTCGACCAACTGTTTCAGCTGATCGCTCAAGGGCACAGGGTGTCCGGCCTCAGAATACTGAGACCAGAACACACTCTCCGTCGAGCTGCCCTCTTCAGCTCGGTAGAATGCGGCGGCGACGGATATGCTGCGGGGAAGATCTGCGAACGCCCCTGGAGAACTCCGGATTCGGGTAAGTGACAAGTAGTTTACTTTTATATTTCTACTTTGCATTAAGAATGCCTTACCCGCTGCTATCTTTTTCACATCCTCCAACTCTTCGAGGGCCTTTTGGGCTTCGGCCTTGGCGTTCTTGGCGGTCTCAAGGGCCGACGCGAGCTCGGATGCTTGCGTTTTTTACTCAAGCTCCAAACCCTCATGTTTTTTCATGAGAGTTTGCAGCTCTTGCTGCACCTCGCCGACCTGAGCCCCAAGCCTCTCTCGCTCGGCGCGCTCCTCTGCCGTTTTCTTCTCGGCCTCAGACAGCGCCTGCTTGAGGGTTGCCACCTCAGTTGTGGCCCCTACAATAAGCAGTACAATCCTGTTATTTTCTGCAATCAAGCCTCTCCATAGGCACCTTTTTCTTTTTTGAAGGGTATTACTTACCTTCTTTCTCCTCGAGTTGCCGTTTGGCTTGGCCGAGCTCTTGCTCGGCCCGCCCGAGGTCCTTTTTAAGGACATCCACCTGCGCAGTCATTGCGGCGGTGGACAGCAGCGAAGCCTGCATACGCATATTTGACTCTTTATTGTTAGACTCCTGCGATAATTACTAGATCCTCTATTCGGCTTTTCTTTCCGAACACCGAACAGAGCATCAGGGGCTACTGTCTATGCGGTAATGTTTTGACATATTATTTTTACTTACCTCGAAGCTTGTTAGAAGGCTAGCGCAAGCTTCAGTCAGTCCGCTTTTGGCGGACTGAACCCTTTGGATCACCGTACTCATAACAGTACGGTGTTCCTCGTCGATGGAGGCGCCTTCAAGCACCTCCAGCAGATTGTCCGGCGCCTCCGGTTGGACGGAGGTCGCTGGCTCAGAAGGCTTACTCCTCTTGGGAGGAGTTCGCCGACCGCGGACCGGGACTGTTGACGAGTCCGGCGCGGCGTCCGGCTCAAGGCCGGACTTGGAGCCCTGGGGGGTCTTGTCCCCTTCACTCCTGGGGTCCGGAGGGTTGCCTTGTGGCTCCTCCAGGACCACACCCTCCTGCCCCGGAGCTTGTTGCGACGCCACTTCGGCGTCGTCTGCCCTGCAGGGGGAAACAGCGGGCGGAACTGAGTTCATGTCCGATGAATCCAGGGAGCCGCTCGACGAGTCATCGAGGTCGGCCCGGGGCGGGCTGCATAATTACATTCGACGTTAGGGAAAGCAATGCAGTAGAGGAACGTCATGAGTTATTCTGATATTTGAACTTATGATTTCGCCGGACGCTTGGCTCTGTCCGGCCACTCCTCTCCGCCCTCTTCGGCGTCGTGGGAGTAGTCCGGCGGAGGGGTCTTCCTTTTCCTCGACCCCTCGGCCTCCCCCGTTGGGGCGGCCGTCGTCTTCTTTTCTCCCCCCACTAGAGGGGGAGAGCTTTCTTGTTCCTCCTCCTCGTTTTCACGAGAGGAGGGCGTCACGGACTGTCAGATGACGAGTCCGACACCACCATATTACGGGAACTCTTTCGAGTCCCGGTGGTCTTCTTCTTCTTGGCCTTCTTCTCCGGCACCACGTAAGGCGCCGGAGCCAGCAGCTTCACCAGAAGAGCTGGGGCTGGGTCTTCAAGCAGAGGAGCCGGACAGTTAATTGGTCCGGACAGCTTCCGCCAAGCCTGTCAAAGGTGAAGGGAGTTTAGATCCCGCATGGAGTTAATCTATGAAAAAAGAGCTTAATAAACATGTCAGAGGCATAGATAGCTTACCTCGCTAGCGTTACGCTGCGAATTGTATCCGCGGTCCTCGGAAGCGGATGTGGGACACTCGGCGCCTTTGGTCAGCACCTTCCAGACGTCTTCATACGTCGTGTCGAAGAGCCTATTGAGGGTTTGGTGCCGCGCCAAGTCGAATTCCCACAAAGTGAAATCCCGTTGTTGGCACGGGAGGATCCGGCGGACGAGCATGACCTGGATCACATTGACCAGCCGGATTGGCTTGTCCACCAGGGACTTGATGCATGTCTGCAATCCGGTCACCTCTCCCTCGTTACCCCACGATAGGCCCGTCTCTTTCCAGTACATGAGCCGCGTGGGGGGTCCGGATCTGAACTCAGGGGCCGCGACCCATTCTGGATCGCGTGGTTCGGTGATGTAAAACCACCCGGCTTGCCACCCCTTCAGGGACTCCACGAAGGAGCCCTCGAACCAGAGAACATTGGCCATCTTGCCGGCCATAGCGCCTCCGCACTCCGCCTGGGTGCCGGACACCACCTTGGGCTTGACGTTGAAGGTCTTGAGCCAGAGGCCGAAGTGGGGGCGGACGCGGAGAAAGACCTCACACATGACGATAAACGCCGAGATGATGAGGATGAAGTTCGGGGCCAGATCATGGAAATCCAGCCCGTAATAAAACATGCGACCCCGGACGAATGGGTGAAGTGGAAAACCCAGTCCGCGGAGGAAGTGGGGAAGAAAAACTACCCTCTCATGGGGCTTTGGGGTGGGAAGAAGCTGCCCTTCCTCAGGAAGCCGGTGCGGGATGTCCTTGGACAGGTATCCGGCTTTCCTTAGCTTTTTCACTTGGGCCTCCGTAACGGAGGAGGCCATCCACTTGCCTCCCGCTCCAGACATTGTTGGAGAAGGTTCAGGTGGGAAGAGCAGACTTGGGCGCTGGAGCTTGGGTGCGCAAGAGATGGGTTGGCAAAGGAGGAAGAAGACGTAGGTAAAAAGGTGGATCCTTATCCCCTTATATGGGCGGATGCGGTCGTGCGTCCCCACCTACCTAATAAAACTCGCTTGCCTCCCAGGCGCCGTGGTAAATGGCGCAGTTGGGTTACCCACGTCCGTATTGATGAGAATCCCGTTAAAAGGAGGAACACGATCTCTGCTTTGACAAGACGTGCCAAGGAAACCGCCTCGCTAAACATGCTGAGGTGGAACAGAAAACAATTCGTATAAAGAGCTTGGCCGCAGTGTTATGACGCACTGCGGAATACGTCAGCAGATTTGATTTGTGTTAATATTATTCTCTCTATGGGAATATGTGGAAACTTGTTTTGCAGAGCCGGACACTATTCTTGGTATTTATAATCTTCTATGAAGGACTTGGAGGAGGAACCCGCCTTGCAATGCCGAAGACAATCTGCGCACCGGACTCGTCGTCATTGAAGCCTGGTTCAGGGGCTACTGAGGGAGTCCTGGATTAGGGGGTGTTCGGATAGCGGGACTATACTTTCGCTGGACTCCAGGACCATGAAGATACAAGATTGAAGACTTCGTCCTGTGTCCGGAAGTATCTTTCCTTGGCGTGGAAGGCAAGCTAGGTGTGCGGATATTCAAGATCTCCTACCATTGTAAACCGACTCTGTGTAACCCTAACCCTATCCGGTGCCTATATAAACCGGAGGGTTGTAGTCCGTAGGACAACCATCATCATACACAACCAAACCATAGGCTAGCTTCTAGGGTTTAGCCTCCTGGATCTCGTGGTAGATCTACTCTTGTACTACCCATATCATCAATATTAATCTAGCAGGAGTAGGGTTTTACCTTCATCGAAAGGGCCCGAGCCTGGGTAAAATAAAGTGTCCCTTGTCTCCTGTTACCATCCGACCTTGACGCACAGTCCCGGACCCCCTACCCGAGATCCGCCGGTTTTGACACCGACAGTAGCCCCCGAGTCTTATGGCGACTTGAGGATTGGCTTGAGACTCTCCATATTTGACCATAGTATAGGGTGTATATCATTGGTGTTGATAGAGCAATGTGAATCCACAGAAAGTTGAGGTGACTGCGGCGGGTTATCTATGATCCCGTATGAGCCGTGTCAGCAACTCGGCCAATGGTTCCTTCCTACTGGTTGTTTGAAGTTAACCAAACCGTAGTGGCTGCGACTTGTATGCCTGCCCATTGAGCCATCCAGTGCGGACGGCAGCTGATAATATATGATAATTTGCCTCCAATTTGTTGAAAGAAAACCGGGCTACCCAAGCACTGACTTGCTCATACTTAATAAACCGCTCATCCAGACAGGTGCGGCCCTGGTGTGTCGATGTAGACTAGGCCGCAATAGACGGACGGTAAGACGTCCATAGTATTAGATGTGGCACGGACAGATGAGTCGGCCGTGGCATTGTAAGCCGGTGCAGACGGGTGAGTCATTCGCGGCGTTGTAAGCCAGTGCGGACGAGAGAGTCAGCCGTATGTTGATGTAGAACAGGCTGCGAGAGACGGATGGAAAAGACTACCGCCGCATCAGAGGCGGCTCAAACAGATAAATCGGCTGCGGTGCTATAAACCGGCGCAGGCGAGTCAACCACGTTTGCTTTGATGTAGTGAACAATTGTCCTGTATCAACAATAGTGCAGACCAAGGCAAAGATAAACTGCTCTTTGTCAAAAATAATATGTGCCAATAAAATATATCTTAGATGGACATCACCTGATGTGCCAGGCCAGAAATAATCCGCCATGAATTTGATGATCACTAGGTGAAGTTGAAATCACTCATGGGTGAGTCGGCCGCAGGAGCAGACAGATGAACCGGTCGCGGCGTTTGTAAGTCGGCGCGGTCGCGAGAGACGGCCACGGCGTTGTAAACCGGTGCGGACGGGTGAATCAATTGTGTTGTGTCGATGTAGCAGGGGCGGCGACTCGTGTACGTATTGATCAAGTAGCACGACACGAACAACTGCTAGTGAAAAAGTGTTATCAGCGCGCGCCCCTTATGCGACACCTTTGTAATGAATGATGGTCCTGCGAAAAATATCACGAACCAGAGTAATCGTTCTTTGACGAAAAAAAATATAATATATAGAAATGTACTTGATGGATTTCACCTGATTCACCCGGACAACAGATGAGTCGGCCGTGGCATTGTAAACCGGCGTGGACGGGAGAGTCGGCCACGGGGTCGGACGGGTAAGTCGCCCATGGTGTTGTAAACCGTCACAGACGAGCGAGTTGCCTCCACGTTGCAAGCTGGCGCGGATACGTGAACCGGCCGCGAGGGCGCACGGGCGAGTCGTCCGTGACGTTGTAAGGCGGTGCGGACGGGCGAGTCGGCCGGTGCGTTGATGCAAACTGGACCGTGACACGCATGTCCGTGAAACCGCGTGGCACAGCTAAACGTGCATTCGCGGTATAACACCACCTGTTTTCCTTTTAATAGTCGCTCTGCATAAAAAATATTACAGGCCAGAGTAATTGTTGTCGGATAAATTAACATGTACTGATAAAATATATGGGATTTTTTTTTTGTCAGATGAACATAAATGCTAATTCTGAATAACACCAGACGCAACTCCACGTGACCTCTCCTCCTTTGTTCCTTTCTTTTTCTTTGTCTTCATGTGATGAAGAAATAGCAGTAGCTTTTGATCTCCTCGTATAAATAATGCATGTTTGCTCAACGTCCCTTACACCACATGGATGCAGACCAGAAGACGAGGCCGCTGTTGTCCCTCGCCATCGCAGGAGCCTTTTGGATTTATTTTTTTAACAAAACTGGGGCACGTGAACACATGGGAAGTAGCAGCAGCGTGTCCTCATAACGGCGGTACGTAGACTGGGGGAGAACACCATCAGGCAAACCGCAGTAGAGAAGCGGCTATTCTGTTGCCATACCCGGCACGGATGGAACGACAGGCCAGCAATGGTGATTGAAAAACGTGATGGTGCGGGGCCAGCGGCCAGGGCGGCTCGACAGGCGACTCTATGGCAGGAGGTGCTCGAGGTTGTGAACCAGCAGCGGCCCTCGGACGGCGGCGACTTACGAAAAGAAGGGAGCTGGCAGTGCGCAGCGGGGGCAGCCGGCGGCTCAGCAAGGCGGCTCGACGTGGTGTGTCTTCGGCAAGGCGAGGGCGGGCCGACCCGAAGTGGGCCAGCATGATGGGCGATCGCGGCGGTCAGCCCGGGGTCAACCACAGCGGAGTGGGAAGCAAGCCGGTGAGCGGCTGGCGGCTCCGGTTGTTGGCGTAACAGATGGTGATCGCTGGCGGCCGGTGGCTTTCAGGCCGCGGCAGTAGAGGTAACGCGGGGTTGTTTTGACCCGGAGGTCAGCGCGGCGAGGCCGTCTCAGGCTCGGAGCGGCAGCGGAGGCGGGCGCCTCGAGGCGAGGACGCAGGTGAGGTCAATGAACGAGCCCGGGTCATGGCCGGCTCTGTTTCTGGGTCGTGGTGACGCACGTAGTAATTTTCTTCCGTATATCTTGAATTGGTCTCCTGGTAGCTTCCTTGTGTGCGTGCATCAATCGGAGCTGACCAAAGGAAAGAACTGATTTTTGGCTTCAGATCACGTACGAGTCGAAGATGCCCACCGTGTACTCTTGAACTTTTTTTTGAGCATCAGTACAGACACAAGCGCTCATATACACACGCATACACTCACCCCTATGAACGCACACACGCACATCCTACCCCTATGAGCACCTCCGAAAGACTGAGCCGGCATATCATCTTGAGATTTACGAAGTCACCGTAGGCGCCTCGTCGTCGACGGGAACGTCTCCTCCCACTGAAAGCGCATTGCCGGAAATCCTGAAATAAATCCGGGAATAATGCGAGCATCAGGATTTGAACCCTGGTGGGTTGGGGATACCACTGTCCACCTGGTGCGTTGAGTTCTTGGAGGGATCCTTGTCCATGAATATCTCAGTCTCAGTTTTAATATTGTACTCGCTTGCTTTTCCATGATGTAAATCCTTCCGCGCCAACCTTTCTTCATCTAAAAATTTGCGAATTTCTCGAATCCTAGGAAGGATCCCTCCAAGAACTCAACGCCACCGTGCGCAGGCCCCACGGTGGACGCCAACTGTCGTGAAATTGTCACGGCAGATGTCGTAGTGTGAGGACTTAGTCATGAGGCCAACGCATCTATGTGGTAGCTTGAGAGGGGTTGATCGGGACGAGAGACGCAACACACAAGACAAGAATTTAGACAGCTTCAGGCCCCGGAAAACATCATCTGGTAATAGCCCTACATGTTGTTTGTGGCTAGGTCTCATTATGCTCATGAGGGAGACGCCGTAAATCCGGCTCTCCTCTCTTTGTGTCTAGCCTTAATGATTCTTTTCTAGCTCTCTCTCTTGGGGTGCCCTACCCTTCCTTATATATGTTGAAGGGGAGGGTTACATGACTAGTCCTAGTAGGATTAGGATTACTCTATTACAAGTGGAGTCCTAGTCTTGCTTCCTTAGAAGAATATTCCTTACGCCTTTCCTCTTAAGCCAGCCCATCATAACATGAGCCGACCTTCTGGGCCTTGGGCCTTGTCATCCATCTGAAACACCCGCCGGGTTACCAATGAGTCTTCAGGCTCGTGATTCATCACACCAGTGAACCGCCAGACACGTAAATCGCCAATCCTCTGGCGGGTTATTAATGAAGCGCCAAGTCCGGCCGGGTCATATATCCGGCCGGGTCATACCGCGGGGTATATCCCCGACAAGCGCCCTTTAGGGGAAAGCGCGACTACTAAATGCCATAGCAGTAGCGCCCTCTAGGCAAAGGCGCTACTGCTATGCCGGTAGCAATAGCGCCTTCTACCAAACACGCTACTGCTAAGGCTAAGCATGTAAAAATAAACATCAAAAATACATTGCTCATCAATGATCTTTTTGTGTAGAATCTGAATTGTCAATAGGACGAAGATTCCTATTGCTGCCACAGATCCTACACGTAGAGTTCAATGAAGACCAAGTGCTTGTGATGATTTGAGAAGTAACGTATTTAAGGTGGTTAAACACCCTGTTCGCTTAGCTGTATGGGACTAAACTTATTTGCTCGAGGGGATGATACGTTAGTAGTAGCAAGTGTTGGCGAAATGCGCTACTGCTAAGTACGTTAGCAGCAGCACATCTATGGAAAGGGCGCTACTACAATACATAGTGTGGGGGCAACGCCCCGGAAATTATAGTAGTAGCGCTCTTTTCTCCTAGCGCGCTACTGCTACTTGGGTATTAGTAGTGTGGTCTTTTGCAGCGCGCTACTGCTATGTAGCAGTAGCATTTGTTTTTAAACCACGCTGCTGGTAATATTCTGTGTATAAGGTTTTCCATAGTAGTGATAGTGGATAATAGGGATCAAACCCTAACAAAACTACCTCGATTACATGTTAAATCTCATACAACCCATCACCGTCCAGCAACCCTATGATGGAATTACTCACGCACGGCGGCGAGCATCATGAAATTGGTGATGGAGGATGGTTCATGATGACGATGGCGACGATTTCCCCTCTCCGAAGCTCCAAACGAACTCCAGATCTGCCCTCCGAGGAAGAATAGGAGGTGGCGGCGGCTCTTTATCATAAAACGCGATGAATCCTTCTCTCTAATTTTTTCTTCCCGAACGTGAATATATGGAGTTGGAGTTGAGGTCGGTTTAGATTAGTGGGACCCATAACATAGGGGGGCACGCCCCCACCCTTGTGGAAAGGGTGTGGGTCACCTCTGGTTGATTCTTTCAGCAATATTTTTTATTTATTCCAAAAGTATTTTCTATGAAGTTTCAGGTCATTCCGAGAACTTTTATTTCTGCACAAAAAAAACACCATGGCAATTCTGCTGAAAACAACGTTAGTCCTGGTTAGTTCCATTCAAATCATGCAAATTAGAGTCCAAAACAAGGGCAAACGAGTTTGTAAAAGTAGTTACGATGGAGACGTATCAACTCCCCCAAGATTAACTCATCGCTTGTCCTCAAGCAATTCAGTTGATAAACTGAAAGTGATAAAGAAAAACGTTTACAAACTCTATTTGATCTTGTTGTTGCAAATATGTAAAGCCAGCATTGAAGTTTTCAGCAAAGATTATGAACCAACCATTCACAATAACATTTAGGTCTCACATTTACTCATATTAATGGCATAATCAACTAGCGAGTAATAATAATAAATCTCGGATGACAACACTTTTCCAAAACAATCATGATATGATATTTAAAAAATGGTATCTCGCTATCCCTTTCTGAGACCTCAAAACATAAATGCAGAGCACCCCTAAAGATCAAGGACTGACTAGACATTGTAATTCATGGTAAAAGAGATCTAGTCATATTCAATATCAATTAATAACAACGCATACAAATGATAGTGCTGCTCTCTAACTGGTGCTTTTTATAAGAGGATGATGACTCAGCAATAAAAGTAAATAGATAGGCCCATCACAAAGGGAAGCAGGGATTTGCAAATGTGCCAGTAAAACAGAGAAAATAATATTTTGAGCGGTATGCTTTCATTGTCAACATAACAACCAAGCGATCTCGGTATCTTCCATACTAGATACATTATAGCCGGTTCCCAAATAGTATGGTAAAGTTTATACTCCCCCACCACCAACAAGCACACTCCATGATTGGTGTCCAAATGATGAGAGGAGTCCACTCATTATGAGAATAACCCACCTAGCATGGAAGATACTGACATCCCTGTTACCAGCCATTTTCTCGTGAATGATGAGAGTAGTCCACTCATCATGAGAATAACCCACCTAGCATGGAAGATACTGACATCCCCCAAACGCTACATGAGCGATTCAGGCATACAAAATAGATTATCATTTGAAGGTTTAGATTTCGGCACATGCAAATTTACTTGGAACGGCAGGTAAATACCGCATAGAGGAAGGTATGGTGGACTCATATGGAACAACTTTGGGTTTATGGAAGTGTATGCACAAGTAGTATTCCCGCTTAGTACAATTGAAGGCTAGAAAAACACAGCGGAGCGACCAACTAGAGAGCGACAACGGCCATAAACATGCATTGAGAGTAACCAACATTGAGTGCAAGCATGAGTAGGATATAAATCACCATGAACATAAATATCATGGAGGCTAGATTTTGTTTCAACTACATGTGTGAACATGTGCCAAGTCAAGCCACTTGAATAATTCAGAGGATACCATCCTATCATAGTACATCACAACCATTTTAAAAGCATGTTGGCACGCAAGGTAAACCATTATAAACTCCTAGCTAATTAAGCATGGAATGAGTAACTATAATCTCTAATTGTCATTGCAAACATGTTTCATTCATAATGGGCTAAATCAGGAACGATGAACTATTCATATTTACAAAAACAAGATAGGTCGAGTTCATACCAGCTTCTCCTCATCTCAATCATTTCATCATCTATCTTCATTATTGCCTTTCACTTGCACAACTGAACGATATGAATAATTATAATAGTGCATGTGCATTGGACTAAGCTGGTATCTGCAAACATTTATTCAAAGGAGAAGACAAGGTAATATGGGCTCTTTGCTGATCAACAATAATGCATATGAGAGTCACTCAACATTTTCATCGTGGTCTTCTCCTCTCGACCCCCAAAGAAAATAATTTCAAAGAAACACACACAAATGTTTTGGAGTTTTTGTTTTTCTGAAGAAAGAAAAGCAGGAACGAGAAAAACTATTTACACGGGAAAACTCCCAACAAGCAAAAGAAGAACGAGAAATCTTTTGGGGTTTTCTTTTTGGGTTTTTTTTCTCTCAAAGTTTTTCAAACACACAAGAAGAAAGCAAGAAAAAGAAATAAAATAACATGGATAATACGATGAAAAAGTATGAACACCGACAACTGGAATGAGTGTGTGAACATGAATGTAATGTCGGTGAGAAATACGTACTCCCCCAAGCTTAGGCTTTTGGCCTAAGTTGGTCTATGCCCATGGATCAAAGTAGCACTCTCCGGTGTACTGAGGAGGATCCTGGGGGTTGCACTGGTTAGCGAGCTCCTGCGGGTCCCACTGATAAACAGGCTAATGATATGAATCATGTGGTGGCTCTGTCTCGTGAACTGGGGATCCCGTCAGCTCCCAATATGCATAAATGTCCTCGGGCATGATGAGGTATGTACTTGAATGAATATTAAACAAGGAAGGTGCAGGCAAGGTAATAATCTGACAAGACTTTTCGCTAAATACCAGGTTATAAATAAGTCTCTTTTCCTTATCATGACGAATAAAATCATGTGCTACCATATTGTTATAGTCTAGGTATGAAGTGGGTAATAACATCTCATCTCTCTCATCATGCCTAATAGCTATCTCAAAATGATTAGCAAGGCGGGAAGCATAGATACCTCCAAAGATAGGACCCTTCGTACGGTTTAAACTCAACCATCTATCAACCATAGCGCCTAACTAAAAGTTGTATCACGAAGTAAAGCATGGCGCAAAATGGCAAGGTCAGGAGCACTAAGGCCTCCATTGTCCTCGCGAGGTAATTAAACATCTCGCAGCGAATAATGAGTAGTAGCGCAAAACAGGAAAATGTAAAATAGACACTCTCGCTTCCGACACCTTTCTCCTTTCCCCTACAGTAACTTTATCAATAAAATCATCCACATCTCTAGGACGTGGTTCCTCAACGCTGCCCTCAAAAGGTAATTTGCAAACCTCGCAAAAATCATAAAGCGTCATCTTCTTATACTCATCATATAAGTAAAATTCTAGCATGGGTGGATCTCCTACCATGAAAGTGAAATTCTTTCATGAAAGTATTAGTGAGTAAGAGGTACCGATCACACATATTGTGGATAAAGTCGGTGATGCCTGCATTCCCAGCCAAATAATAGAAATCCTCTGTCGGTGTACTAAAGTACCTTAGTATCCCGAACTTGTGCACGGGCGGTCGCAGCGCCCCGCGGCAAGGCTTGCCGAGCAACCGCCAAGATCCTCCGTTCTTCCTTTGAAGCCATTCAAGAACAAAGTACTCAAGACAAGGAAACAAGGCCTCGGCAAGAGGAGCTTGCCGGGAAGGCCAACCAAGGCCCCGGTAAGAGGAGCTTGCCGGGAAGGACGACTAAGACCCCGGCAAGAGGAGCTTGCCGGGAAGAACAGCCAAAGCCCCGGGAAGAAGAGCTTGCCGGGCGCGACAAGACAACGACCGCGGCAAGGCGCTTGCCGCGGCAGGCAGCCACTCTGTACCCGCGCTCCAGCTCATCCACCAACGTGTCGCCCTGAGACCCTCCCCAGGCGCACGTGGCGGGCGGCTGTGCAGCCAGGGGTACGTGGTGGCAAGCGGCGATGGCAAGGCAACCATCATGGCGAACAGAGGCGTCCCTGACGGTCCCTTTTCGCACTGTTTGGGCGACATATACGGGCATTTAATGCCCTTGTCCCCTGCCGTCAGGGTTAGGTATGATACACTGTACGAGCAGTTGTACCAACTACAGCGCTTTTCCACTTTTACCCTCGCCTACGTTGCCACCTGTTGGAGACCCCTTGAGCGTATAAAAGGAGGCCCATGCGCAACGTAGAAGAGGTTGGACATTCGGAGGTTGGACATTCGGAGGTGGGACATTCGGAGGCTAGAGACTCCAGAACTAGTCACGCTCGGTTTAGTAGCTCCCATAGCTCCCGAGCAAGAAAGCAATACAATCACAAAGCAGCAGTAGGGTTTTACGCATCCGTGCGGCCCGAAGCTGGGTAAAACCGCCCGTGTGTGTCGCCACAATCTGCTCTTCGTGCGATCTCCGCCCCCCGCCGAAGCAAAAGGGACCCCGGTCCCATAGGTGTTCGTGGAGCCAGCTTCCCCGACATCTTTGGCGCGCCAGGTAGGGGGCGTCGAGATTGTGCGAACCTGATTCGGTGTCCGCACGAGCTAGATCTTCATCATCTTCATAAACATGACGCCGAAGAAGAAGGCTTCGGGGGCGACCGCGCCGTCCGCGTCGGACCCACCACCACCGGAGCAAACAGGTGGTGGGGAAGGCGCTGGCGGAGGAACGGGCGTCGGCGAGGGAGCTCACGCTGCTGCCAAGTCCAAGGACAAGGCGGCGCAGACCTCGGCGTCCGTACACGCGCCGCGTCCATCCCAGGATGCGCAAGACCAGCAGCGCCATGGTGCTCCCAGCACCATACGTATGCTGGGCCCGGATCGAGCTGGTGGACCTCAAGGTACTCAAGACCAGCATCCACGCCAACATGCTGGCACGAGCGGAGTACGGTCGCCTGGATGGGGTGCTGCTCCTTCTAACATAGTTAGGAGTCCGAGCACATCCCGCTCCTCGCACCGTTCGCCACTGCCGCCCACCACTCCAGCAGAAGCTCTAGCGAGAGCTCAGCTGCTCCTAGATTTCCCTCCAGCGCCGGACAAGATCGACGAATGGAGGGCCACCATCCAGAGCCTCATCGGCTTCGCCAACGGCGACACTCCACGGCAGCCGAGCGCATCGCAGCCGCGGCAAGATCGCCAGACGCGAGCCGATGGCGACAAGACCGGTGGAGGTGCAACCACCGTGCACTCTCCACCTCGAGGGCCGAAATCGCTGACTCGCCGGGTCAACAACGACGCCGACTCCACCGCATCGTCGGATCCGCGAGCTCGTCGCGACCAGCGCCAGGTTCTTCATGAACGACAACAAGAAGACGCTCGTACTCGCATCGAGCGTAGAAGGGAAACGCGGCGTCAATCTGACCTGCGCGCTGGACCCACTGTTGACATGCATGCGCCAGGGGGACCAGGCGACTTGCTGTACGCGGTAGGTTGTCCTGCGTTTACTCGTGAGCTGCGGCAAGTCCAGTGGCCCAGCACAAAGAACTTGAAGCCAGACGTACCGGAGAAGTACGACGGCAGGTCGCATCCGTCGGAGTTCCTCAGCATCTACACCATCGCGGTGCAAGCTGCTGGGGGGCGAGACGACAAGATCCTTGCCAACTACTTCCCGCTGGTACTCAAATCCGACGTCAGGTCCTGGCTCATGCACTTGCCAGAGAACTCCATATCCTCTTGGGCCGAGTTGTGCCATCAGTTTGTTGGCGCCTTTACGGGCGGCCACAAACCTCCTGGCCAACAGAGTGACCTTCATCTGCTCGCCCAGAAGGAAGGAGAGACCCTGTGCAAGTACATTTAGAGGTTCAGCCGTGTGCACTACAACATCCCAGATGTCCACCCTGTCGCGGTCATCAGCGTGTTCCATCAGAACGTGCGTAACCGCAAGATGCGAGAGGAGATGGCGATGCGCAAGATCAGAGATGTCAGTGAGCTATATGCCCTGGCCGACAAGTGTGCACGTGCTGAGGACGGAAGGAAACTTCCCGGAGAGAATGCAGGAGCAGGAGGATCTGACAGTGATGATACCGCCCCGGCAAAGAAAAACCGGCGGCGGAACAACAGGAAGAAGAATGGCAAGGAAGTACTGGCTGTTGAGCAGTCCGGCGACGGAGGTGGCGCCAAGACAGCCAAAGATGGTAGCTCCGGCAAGGAGGTTGCCGCATGCAACAACTGCCAGGCTGTGGCGGCCGCTGACAAGAAGGACGGCACAAACAACCAGTATTGCAAGATCCACCGCACCAAGGGCCACGACCTCCAGAGCTGCAAGCAGGTCGAGCGGCTTGTCCAGCTGCAAAAGGCTGAGTATGAGCGCCGCGACAAGGAGAAGGCCCAAGGAGAAGATGGAGGATCCGGCAAGAAGCGTCCCGGCCGGGGAGGGTGCCGCGGCAAGGCCAAGCAGCGGCAAGGAGACAGGCCTCCCCGCGGCCGCGACAAGGATGAAGGCGATGATGACGATGAAGAGATATATGATGATGAGACCAGCGAGCAGGAGTTCCAGAAAGCCACGGAGGTTCTGTGCGTTGACGGTGGTGCTTCTCTGCATGCCTCGCACCGCCAGCTCAAACAGTGGGTGCGGGAAGTCAATGCGGCAGAACCACCTGTCGAATCACGCAGGGGGGAAAGAAGAAGACCAAGTCCGACAAGAGCTCTGGTACCCACTCCGGCAAGCGCACCTCTTCGGAGTGCTGCGCTACCGTCGAGGACGCATCATCGAGCTCCACCGGCAAGTGTAAGAAGACAATGGCAGCTCCACCAGAGACCAAGAAGGTGTCCTGCAAGGAGGACGGCACTGGTGGTACCTTCACCATCAGTGCCACGCTCGACCCTAAATAGGAAAGCGCGCTTGTTGCTTTCCTGCGGGCGAATGTCGACGTGTTTGCATGGCAACCGTCTGACATCCCCGGTGTTCCCAGGGAAGTAATCGAGCACCACCTTGCCGTTTGTCCTCATGCGCGTCCCGTCAAGCAAAGAGTCAGAAAACAAGCAGTGGAGCGCCAAGAATTCATAGCAGAAGAGATCAAGAAGTTGGAAGCAGCAGGCCTTGTCAGAGGAGTGATCCATCCTACGTGGTTGGCCAATCCTGTTGTCGTGCGCAAGGCAAACGGGAAGTGGAGGCTTTGCATTGACTTTACCGATGTCAATAAAGCTTGCCCTAAAGATCCTTTTCCCTTGCCGCACATTGACCAGATTGTCGACTCCACGGCCAGATGTGATCTGCTTTCATTTCTTGACGCATATTCAGGATACCATCAGATCTTCATGGCAGAAGAAGATGAGGAGAAGACCGCATTTATCACTCCGTGTGGCACGTACTGTTTCGTGCGGATGCCTTTTGGTTTGAAGAATGCTGGTTCAACATTTGCAAGGGTAGTCCATACTGCTTTTGAGCCACAGATACACAGAAATGTGGAAGCCTACATGGATGACATAGTGGTCAAGAGCAAGGACAGGGCGACTCTGATTCAAGACTTAGATGAAACCTTTGCAAATCTGCGCAAGATCAACCTCAAGCTCAACCCCGAGAAGTGTGTGTTTGGAGTCCCCTCCGGCAAGCTTCTCGGGTTCTTTGTATCTCAGCGGGGAATCGAAGCCAACTCCGACAAGTTCAAGGCCATTGAGCAGATCGAAGCGCCGAAGCGCGTCAAGGATGTAAGGTAACTTGCCGGTTGCGTGGCTGCTCTCAGCAGGTTCATTTCTAGGTCTGCTGAGCGCGCCCTGCCGTTTTTCAAAATCTTGAAAAAGGCAGGTCCAATGAAATGGACTCCGGAAGCGGAGGCTGCGCTGCAGGACCTGAAGAGATATCTGTCCTCCACTCCAGTACTTGTCGCACCTAGGCCACAAGAGAAGTTGCTGCTGTATCTAGCGGCAACCTATCAAGTGGTTAGTGATGCGTTAGTAGCGGAAAGGGAGGCGGATGATGAGCCAACGACCGCGGCAAGTACATCCAGCGACAAGCAGGGGGCTTCGCCGACAAGCTCTGGTCCCGACAAGGATAGATCTGCGCAGGCGCAAGAGGAGGTGCAGAAGAAGATGGTGCAGCGCCCAGTTTACTTTGTCAGTTCCCTCTTACAGGGAGCCAGGTGAAGGTACTCTGGCATGCAGAAATTGCTTTTCGGCCTTCTCATGGCCTCGAGAAAGCTGCTCCATTACTTCCAAGCACATGAGATCACAGTTGTCACTCGCTTTCCATTGAAGAGGATACTACAGAATCCAGAAGCAACAGGCAGGATTGTCGAGTGGGCACTGGAACTGTCAAGCTTTGGTCTCAAGTTTGAAAGCACTTCAACTATCCAGAGCAGAGCATTGGCAGAATTCATAGCAGAGTGGACGCCAACACCAGACGAAGAAATTCCGGAGACGAGCATCCCCACCAAGGAAGCAAGTAAAGAGTGGCTGATGTACTTTGATGGTTCCTTCTCGCTGCAAGGCGCCGGTGCAGGCGTGCTGCTTGTCGCACCCACCGGAGAACACCTCAAGTACGTGGTCCAGATGCACTTTCCCATGGAGCAAGCAACAAACAATACTGCAGAGTATGAAGGATTGCTTGCCGGCCTCAGGATCGCGGCAGATCTTGGGATCAAGAAGCTCATTGTCAGGGGTGACTCATAGCTTGTCGTCCGCCAAGTCAACAAGAATTACCAGAGTCCGTTGATGGAAGCATACGTTGACGAAGTGAGGAAGCTGGAAGAGCTCTTTGACGGCCTGCAAATGGAGCATGTTCCAAGATCTGAGAACGACATTGCCGATGGCCTGTCAAGGTGTGCAGCACTTAAGTTACCTGTGGAACCAGGGATCTTTGTGCTCCGGCTGACTCAACCATCCGTAACACCATCAACTGGACAGAGCGGGAAGAGGAAGTTGATTTCAGGTGACTACTTTCCGACAGAGCTCCCCGAAGCCGCCGCCAAGAAGGTCCCCAAGATCAACACCAAGAGTGCTGAGGAGCAGTCTGCTCCAGCAGACCCTAGGGTCTGTTCCGTCGAAGCAAACGCCCCGACAAGTTTTGCTCCGGCAAGCTTTCCGGGGAACATCAAGCTCCGGCAAAGCCACAGGTTCTTGCCATAGAAGCAAATGTTCCCGCAGCAGCAGATGCGCCTTTAGTCCTTGTTGTCGAGCCACAAGCTCCAGCATGGGCGCAGCCGATTGTCCGTTTCCTTCAGACAAGAGATCTTCCCGAAGAGCAAGAAGAAGCGGAAAGAGTAGCCCGGCAGTCTAGTATGTGCCAGTTTGTCGGCGACGAACTGTACAGAAGAAGACTCAACGGTGTGAAATTGAAGTGTATTCCCCGGGAAGGCGGACAGAAGCTGTTGGCAGAGATACATGGAGGCATATGTGGTCACCACATTGGCGCAAGAGCACTTGCCGGCAAAGCGTTCCAGCAAGGTTTCTTCTGGCCGACAGCCCTCCAGGATGCAACTGCACAAGTAACCAAGTGTGAAGCGTGCCAGTTCCATTCCAAGCAGATACATCAGCCAGCTCAAGCTCTCCAGACGATCCCTTTATCCTGGCCATTTTCGGTCTGGGGGCTCGACATCCTCAGCCCCTTCCCCCGAGCTGTCGGGGGCTTTGAGTACTTGTACGTTGCAATCGACAAGTTCACAAAGTGGCCGGAAGTGGAACCAGTGAGGAAGGTGACAGCATAGTCAGCAGTCAAGTTCTTCAGGTCGATTGTTTGTCGCTTCGGGATCCCTAACAGGATCATCACCGACAACGGCACACAATTCACGAGCCGCACCTTCATGCAGTACGTCCAAGACCTTGGCGCCAAGGTCTGCTTCGCTTCTGTTGCTCACCCGAGAAGCAACGGTCAAGCGGAGAGGGCAAACGCTGAAGTGTTGCGTGGACTCAAGACCAGAACTTTCGACAGGCTGCACAAGTGCGGAAGAAACTGGATCGAGGAGCTGCCGGTGGTTCTTTGGTCGATCAGGACGACGCCAAATCGAGCCACTGGCGAGACACCTTTCGCTCTAGTCTATGGAGCAGAGGCAGTTATCCCCACGGAACTCGTATACGAGTCACCTCGAGTGCTCGCTTATGATGAGCTTGAGCAAGAGCAGCTGCGTGAAGATGACGCGCTGCTCCTCGAGGAAGATCGTCTTCAGGCCGCTGTGCGAGCTGCTTGCTACCAGCAAGCTTTGCGCCACTACCATAGCCGCAAAGTTAATGCCAGAAGTCTCGAGGAAGGCGACCTTGTTCTTCGGCGCACTCAGTCCGCCAAGAATACCAACAAGTTGACGCCGAAGTGGGAAGGCCCTTACCGGGTGAAACGAGTCATTAGGCCTGGCGCTGTCCGCCTAGAGACCGAAGATGGCGTTCCGGTGAGCAACTCCTGGAATATAGAGCGTCTTCGCAAGTTTTACCCGTAAGGCGCGGTTGTCGGACCCTGTTCCGGCAACCACCTTTTTGTACAAGTCTTGCCGATGTTGCATGTAATCCTTTGTACAAAGCCGGGCGCAGACCCCGTGCATAAGTGAAGCGCTGGCGCCCTAAGTTATAGCATGCATGCTAGATTGAGTCTCGTCCTTGGTTAGGGTTGATAGTGCCTAACAGCGGCTAACCCCTAACTAGAGGTCGGGTGTGCGTCCCTTTGTCCTTCTTTTGTTCCCCTTGGTTCGCAGGTTTCACATATCCTGGCCAGACCGCTCGAGGGCGAATGAGAGAAGAGGAGCGGACCAGGATCCGGGTCCCGGCAAGCCAGAATTGCCGGGGGCTGCAAGTACAAAGATTCACCCACGGCAAACCATAGTTGACGGGGGCTGCAATCTCAGATAAGTTTTTCATCCCTTATCATGCATTCTCTTACGGACTGAGGAATGCGAAACCTCGTTTCTTCCCAAAAGCTACCGTGCTCCCTTAATTCCAGGCCCTATAGCTCGTTCCTAGGGCCAGGTTTGGTCGAAGCCGCGGCAGCAAAGGGACGAAACGAGGAGCCCGAACCCGCTTCATCCCTGCCTCCGCCAAGAGCGTGAGAAAGGTTGAGCGACGTGGGAAGACGGCAGGGCCTGCTGCCGGGCAAGAGTGTCTATCTTAAGATATCTAGGATTCGCTCCTTGACGCGGGTTCTACCCGCAAGACAAGTGACCCGGCAAGCATCCCCTTTTCATTAAAAATATTCCACTCAGGTATAGTTCAGAGAGAATGAAAAACATGAATAATGGGATTACAAGCTTTAAATGCAGCTAATGCCCGAGGGCTTACAAATTAAAAAGAGATAAGGTGCCCGTAATCCTTTTCTTGTCCCTCTCTTCAGGAGGTAGGACAAGGAGGAGAAAAGAGCAAAAGGGGCACCTAGGCGAGCTACGGGTGGCAGAAGACACCAAGAGAACGTCTCGGGGCAGATGGTGATTGCGACGCCGGAAGTGGAGCTCGAAGATGAGGCAGCGGGACGTCAGCACGCTGTCGAGGGAGCCACGCCCTCGTACTCCTAGTTGACGGCCTTGCCGCCCACCCTCTTCCTCTTCCGCAGCCTCCCTATGCCAGCCGCCCAAGGAGAGGACCCCGAGGAGTTCAAGGAGACGGCGACGCGGATGATGGGGTCGCCGGTGCCACTCGGAGCGGCACCCGACACCTAGTCAGAGCCGTCATCCTGCCGACCGCTCCCCCCTTCACCGCCGCTGCTGCCCTCCTCGTCACTCTCGATCGAGGAGGAGCCTTCGCTATCAGAGGAGCTCTCCACGCAGCACCTTGCGCGAGTACCGAAGCACCCGAAGACCTTGACGGAGAGGAGACCGCCCTCCATCAACTTAAAATGGAGGGTGAGTCCCTCCATCAAGCTGTGGATGCGGGCGAATGTCTTCCACCCTCGACCAAGATACATCACATTAGGGGCTGGGAAATCAACGCGGACTCTCGTGCCGCTGATCCCACAGCCCTGAAGGAAATATGCCCTAGAGGCAATAATAAAGTTATTATTTATTTCCTCATATCATGATAAATGTTTATTATTCATGCTAGAATTGTATTAACTGGAAACATAATACATGTGTGAATACATAGACAAACTGAGTGTCACTAGTATGCCTCTACTTGACTAGCTCATTAATCAAAGATGGTTATGTTTCCTAGCCATGAACAAAGAGTTGTTATTTGATTAACGAGATCACATCATTAGTTGAATGATCTGATTGACATGACCCATTCCGTTAGCATAGCACCCGATCGTTTAGTGTGTTGCTATTGCTTTTATCCATGACTTATACATGTTCCTTTAACTATGAGATTATGCAACTCCCATTTATCGTAGGAACACTTTGTGTGCTACCAAACGTCACAACGTAACTGGGTGATTATAAAGGTGCTCTACAGGTGTCTCCGAAGGTACATATTGGGTTGGCGTATTTCGAGATTAGGATTTGTCACTCCGATTGTCGGAGAGGTATCTCAGGGCCTTCTCGGTAATGCACATCACATAAAGCCTTGCAAGCATTGCAACCAATGAGTTAGTTGCGAGATGATGTATTACAGAACGAGTAAAGAGACTTGTCGGTAATGAGATTGAACTAGGTATTGGATACCGACGATCAAATCTCGGGCAAGTAACATACCGATGACAAAGGGAACAACGTATGTTGTTATGCGGTCTGACCGATAAAGATCTTCGTAGAATATGTAGGAGCCAATATGGGCATCCAGGTCCCGCTGTTGGTTATTAACCGGAGACGTGTCTCGGTCATGTCTACATTGTTCTCGAACCGTAGGGTCCGCACGCTTAACGTTACGATGACAGTTATTATGAGTTTATGCATTTTGATGTACCGAAGGAGTTCGGAGTCCCGGATGTAATCACGGACATGACGAGGAGTCTTGAAATGGTCGAGACATAAAGAATTATATATTGGAAGCCTATGTTTGGACATCGGATGCATTCCAGGTGAAATCAGGATTTTACCGGAATACCGGGAGGGTTACCGGAACCCCCCGGGAGCATAATGGGCCAACATGGGCCTTGGAGGAAAGGTGAGAGGGCTGCCCTAGGGGCTGCGCGCCTCCCCCCCTTCCCCTAGTCCTATTAGGACTAGGAGAGGTAGGCGCCCCCCTCTCCCTCTCTCTCCCCCTTGGAGAATCCTAGTCCAACTAGGATTGGGGGGGGGGAATCCTACTCCCAGAGGGAGTAGGACTCTCTGGCGTGCCAAGGCTTGGCCGGCCAGCCCCTCCCCCTTGGCTCCTTTATATACGGGGGCAGGGGGCACCCCAAAGACACACAAGTTGATCTACGGATCGTTCCTTAGCCGTGTGCGGTGCCCCCTTCCACCAAATTCCACCTCGATCATATCGTTGCAGTGCTTAGGCGAAGCCCTGCGCCGGTAACACATCAAGATCGTCACCACGCCGTCGTGCTGACGGAACTCTTCCTCGACGCTTTGCTGGATCGGAGCCCGGGGATCGTCATCGAGCTGAACGTGTGCCAAGAACTCGGAGGTGCCGGAGTAACGGTGCTGTGATCGGTTGGATCGCGAGGAGAACGTACGACTACTTCCTCTACGTTGTGTCAACGCTTCCGCTTCGGTCTACGAGGGTACATAGACAACACTCTCCCCTCTCGTTGCTATGCATCACCATGATCTTGCGTGTGCGTAGGAAATTTTTTGAAATTACTACGTTCCCCAACAGTGGCATCCGAGCCTAGGTTTTATGGTTTGATGTTATTTGCACGAGTAGAACACAAGTGAGTTGTGGACGATACAAGTCATACTGCCTACCAGCATGTCATACTTTGGTTCAGCGGTATTGTTGGACGAGACGATCCGGACCAACCTTACGCGTACGCTTACGCGAGACCGGTTCCCTCGACGTGCTTTGCACATAGATGTCTTGCGGAAGACTGTCTCTCCAACTTTAGTTGAACCGAGTGTGGCTACGCCCGGTCCTTGAGAAGGTTAAAACAGAGTCTATTTGACAAACTATCGTTGTGGTTTTGATGCGTAGGTAAGATGAGTTCTTGCTTAAAGCCCGTAGCAGCCACGTAAAAACTTGCAACAACAAAGTAGAGGACGTCTAACTTGTTTTTGCAGGGCATGTTGTGATGTGATATGGTCAAGACGTGATGCTAAATTTTATTGTATGAGATGATCATGTTTTGTAACCGAGTTATCGGCAACTGGCAGGAGCCATATGGTTGTCGCTTTATTGTATGCAATGCAATCGCGATGTAATGCTTTACTTTATTACTAAGCGGTAGTGATAGTCGTAGAAGCATAAGATTGGCGAGATGACAACGATGTTGCGATGAAGATCAAGGTGTCGCGCCGGTGACGATGGTGATCATGACGGTGCTTCGAAGATGGAGATCACAAGCACAAGATGATGATGGCCATATCATATCACTTATATTGATTGCATGTGATGTTTATCCTTTGATGCATCTTATCTTGCTTTGATTGACGGTAGCATTATAAGATGATCTCTCACTAAATTATCAAGAAGTGTTCTCCCTGAGTATGCACCGTTGCGAAAGTTCTTCGTGCTGAGACACCACGTGATGATCGGGTGTGATAGGCTCTACGTTCAAATACAACGGGTGCAAAACAGTTGCACACGCGGAATACTCAGGTTTAACTTGACGAGCCTAGCATATAACAGATATGGCCTCGGAACACGGAGACCGAAAGGTCGAGCGTGAATCATATAGTAGATATGATCAACATAGTGATGTTCACCATTGAAACTACTGCATCTCACGTGATGATCGGACATGGTTTAGTTGATTTGGATCACGTGATCACTTAGAGGATTAGAGGGATGTCCATCTAAGTGGGAGTTCTTAAGTAATATGATTAATTGAACTTAAATTTATCATGAACTTAGTACCTGATAGTATCTTGCTTGTCTATGTTGTGTAGATAGATGGCTCGTGCTGTTGTTCCGTTGAATTTTAATGCGTTCCTTGAGAAAGCAAAGTTGAAAGATGATGGTAGCAATTACACGGACTGGGTCCGTAACTTGAGGATTATCCTCATTGCTGCACAGAAGAATTACGTCCTGGAAGCACCGCTGGGTGCCAGGCCTGGTGCAAGAGCTACGCCAGATGTTGTGAACGTCTGGCAAAGCAAAGCTGATGACTACTCTATAGTTCAGTGTGCCATGCTTTACGGCTTAGAACCGGGACTTCAACGACGTTTTGAACACCATGGAGCATATGAGATGTTCCAGGAGTTGAAGTTAATATTTCAAGCAAATGCCCGGATTGAGAGTTACGAAGTCTCCAATAAGTTCTATAGCTATAAAATGGAGGAGAACGGTTCTGTCAGTGAGCATATACTCAGAATGTCTGGGTATAACAATCACTTGATTCAACTGGGAGTTAATCTTCCGGATGATTGCGTCATTGACAGAATTCTCCAATCACTGCCACCAAGCTACAAGAGCTTCGTGATGAACTATAATATGCAAGGGATGACCAAAACTATGCCCGAGCTCTTCGCGATGCTAAAAGCCGCGGAGGTAGAAATCAAAAAGAAGCATCAAGTGTTGATGGTTAACAAAACCACTAGTTTCAAGAAAAAGGGCAAAGGGAAGAAAAAGGGGAACTTCAAAAGAACAGCAAGCAAGTTGCTACTCAAGAGAAGAAACCCAAGTCTGGACCTAAGCCTGAAACTGAGTGCTTCTATTGCAAGCAGACTGGTCACTGGAAGCGGAACTGCCCCAAGTATTTGGCGGATAAGAAGGATGGCAAGGTTAACAAAGGTATATATGATATACATGTTATTGATGTGTACCTTACTAATTCTCGCAGTAGCACCTGGGTATTTGATACTGGTTCTGTTGCTAATATTTGCAACTCAAAACAGGGGCTACGGATTAAGCGAAGATTGGCTAAGGACGAGGTGACGATGCGCGTGGGAAATGGTTCCAAAGTCGATGTGATCGCGGTCGGCACGCTACCTCTACATCTACCTTCGGGATTAATATTAGATCTAAATAATTGTTATTTAGTACCAGCGTTGAGCATGAACATTATATCTGGATCTTGTTTGATGCGAGACGGTTATTCATTTAAATCAGAGAATAATGGTTGTTCCATTTATATGAGTAATATCTTTTATGGTCATGCGCCATTAAAGAGTGGTTTGTTCTTACTTAATCTCGATAGTAGTAACACACATATTCATAATGTT